>OX369299.1:4531842-7006235 GCA_947284805.1 Coleophora flavipennella
GTAATAGCACACCCCGGACACTGCATACAACGGTCGTAAAATGACAACAATAGGGATGACGAATGCTAGTCATCTGAGTTACTTTTTATCATCTGTCAAAAACGACATTTTGTTCTAAAAATGTTTGAAATACCTAGGCGTGACGTCATAGTTTAGCAGCGTCATTTAAGTACTTATTTTGTGATTTTGGGGACTCAAAAATCGAAAACTTGATGGAAACAAAACGAGTAAGGTTTTCCGAAGTTTAAGTAGGAGAACAAATTAGTGATCAAGAGTTCATAATTTATTTCTGATGCTGTCGTCACCCCTATTGTGTTACAGACTAGAATATCCATTGTAGGATGTGATTAAGCCTGTTTTATTTATTACTACTTAAAAATCAAAGCTCTAACTAAATATTGCAAATCAGTGATATACACGAACATATTAGTATATGTAATAGCACACACCGGACACTGCGTACACTGGTCGTGAAATGACATTTCTAAAAACAAATGACGGAGCAAACAAAATCAAGGCGAAGTCCTATACGTTCGAGAACCAAACTATAACTAATCTGTATCAATCTGGGTGACGAGGGGGTGAGGTCGGAATCTAGAGAGCGGCAGTGAGTCATCATCATCATCATATCAGCCAGAAATCGTCCACTGCTGGACAAAGGCCTCCCCAAGGATTTCCACGACGACCGGTCCTGCGCTGCTCGCATCCATCGGCTTCCCGCGATCTTCACCAGGTCGTCGATCCACCACGTGGGAGGCCTGCCTTCGCTACGTTTTCCGGTGCGCGGTCGCCACTCGAGAACTTTACTGCCCCATCGGCCAACTGTTTTACGAGCTATGTGCCCTGCCCACTGCCACTTCAGTTTAGCGAGTGAGTGTCCATACTATATCTTAGTACTAATATGTATACTTTGGTAATATGTAGTATGGATAGTATTGAATATAGCACTAGCTTATCCACTCGCTTTTATTCAACTTGCATTGTGAGTATGGGTCAAATCTTACATTCGGTTTTCCAGGGGATCCGATTGAGCTGAAATTTGGTACGAAGTCGTATTTCCGGTGACAATCCTTTTCGTATTTTGAAGTTGATCTGATGATGAACTTTGGCGATGGAATCAAGGTCTCGTTATCGTAGGAAAGGAATGTACTGTGCTCGCATGTTTTTAATTTCGAACATGTATTAATAATGTGCGATCCAATAATGCACGACGCGAGGCATGAATATACAGCCTGATAAGAGCCGAGCGACAACTAGTGTCATTTGTACCTAAAAAAAATTAGAGCGTGATTTTCTTATCTGCACTTACATGATGTTTTTAGGGTAAAAAGTGTCTTTAAAAAAATTGGGTAAATGATATATTCAACTGATTCTTCGTTCATTTCAGTTTCCTCGCTTAACTTTGACTTATCATACAAATCGATCAGCTGATTCGCAAACTTTGTAAGTCCTACAATATTTTTGCGTAGTTTTTTTTTTTTTATTTTTTATTCACTATTGGTAAACCCTTGACAACATCTCACCTGGTTGTAAGTGACGATGTTGCCGAAGATGGAAGCGGGCTAACCAAGATTTCCCAACGTAAATTTGTAGAAAAAAGTTGTTCAGTTTCATCAGAATAAGCCACCACTTAAAAAAATGTGTTCGATTTCAGCATACACCCTGTGGTATGATTAAGTGGTTTAAAGTCCTTAAAAGTTTCAGTGTTCCGTAGAATCGAACAGTGTTTAGTTTAAGAACAGGTCTGGAAATACTTTTGCTTGCTACCTTACTGCCTCAGAAGGAAGGTACAGTTTTAAGGGTGTATACACAGGGTGTAACAAAATTTTTGTAGGTCCCGGTAACTGGGGGCTCAACTCATCATACTGAACAACTTTCCCCGAGGAACCCATAGTCATTTTTTTTAATTGGACCCTCCATACTAAAATGCACAAAATCGGTCGATCAGCTGATCGATTTGTATGAATGAAGGTTATTTTTTTTTACGTAGAACAAAAGTTGTTCAGTATGATGAGTAGAAGCCCCAGTTAACGGGACCTACACCAATTTTGTTACACCCTGTATATAACACACTTACTTACTTTTACAGTTACCTATGTACACTTAAGTACTGATGCTTAGTTTGTTTTTTTTTATTAATAATTTGAGTGCGTTTGACTGCAACTCACCTGATGGTAAGTGATGATGCAGTCGAGGATGGTACACGCAAACTGAAATAATGCCTATTCACTCTTGCCTTGAAGATCCCCAAACTATAGGAATCGGGAAATAAGAATAAGTTGCTTTGTTTGTTTCTTTTTAGAAATTGTCTGTCATAACTAGATATCTCTTAGAGGACCACTCTGCCTTCTGTATTTCAAACGTACCTACAAACGTTCACTTGGAAACAACACAGAGTCAGTGCCAGCCTTCCAAACTTGAAATTTGAAACTATCCTGTCGCTTGGGTCTATGCGAAAACTGCGGAATAAGGTAACGATAGGGGGGTGGGTGGTAGGTTGAAAGGGGGGGGCGGCTGTTTTGGTCTGTTTGGCCCTAGGACGGCACCACAAAGACGACCGATCCGCACACTAATTCAACGAAGATCGATAGTGCACCCGGCGGCGGCGGCGTGGCCTTTGCGCCCAGGCGCCCGCTCGCCCGCGCCCGGCCCGATCCTGATGCGCGACAATTAAAATATTCATTTGTTAAACAACCCCCCCAAAACCCTGTTGACGTCCGACTTGTTTACTCTAACTGATTTACTTGAAAGAGTAATAATTAAAACGCTAAACATGTTAAAAAAAATACTACTTTCATCGCAACAACTTATAAAAATTTTCCATTTATTTTGTTAATTTTCTAAATAATTTTCAAAAAACCTAAAAACTTTTAGGTACAAGTTTTTAAATATTGCATTGTCACGCGATATACATATGCATGCAAAATTTCAGCTCAATCGGAAACCGGAAAGTGGGTCTAAATTAACTTGCAAGATTTCACCCGAACAAACATACATACATTGCAAGTTAATTAAAAGCTTTTATAAAGTACTACACCGATTTTTAACGGTAATACATACATACAAGCGTGAAACTTGGTGTGCTTATACATAGAACTAATCTTAAAATAAAACAACTAATAACGAAAACTGGCCAAGCGCAAGTTGTACGCGTGCTGAGGAGTCTGGACTGTATAAAAAACTGGCCAAGCGTAAGTTGTACGCGTGCTGAGGAGTCTGGACTGTATAAAAAACTGGCCAAGCGTAAGTTGTACGCGTGCTGAGGAGTCTGGACTGTATAAAAAACTGGCCAAGCGTAAGATGTACGCGTGCTGAGGAGTCTGGACTGTATAAAAAACTGGCCAAGCGTAAGTTGTACGCGTGCTGAGGAGTCTGGACTGTATAAAAAACTGGCCAAGCGTAAGTTGTACGCGTGCTGAGGAGTCTGGACTGTATAAAAAACCGGCCAAGTGCGAGTCGGACTCGCGCCAAGTAGCGTTCCGTAGTCTATTCAAAAAATAAATGTTTATTTTATAAAACAAAATAGTTTTTGCAGGTGTTAATAGAAAATCTATGAACTTTTTACAAATCCAACTGCACATCTTATGTTGGTCGACTATTACTCCTAAACTAAGAAGCCTACTGAGCGGTGATAGTTTTCCTTTAAAATTGATTATATGTCTTCGGTAACAACTCGGTCCATCTAACCAGAGGTACCGGGTTCAAATCTGGAGGGCCAATGTACCAATGAGTTTTTCAAAAACTTACGTACATATACTTACCGATTGCTTTAACGGTGAAGGAAAAACATCGTGAGGAAACCTGCACACGCCTGCGAAGAAACTCGAAGGTTGTGTGTGAAGTCGACCAACCCGCACTGGGCCCGCGTGGTCGACTAAGGCCTAATCGCCCTGATTCTAATCAATGTAACTTCATTAAACTGCAAGACAAGGCGGATGAAGCTAATGAAGGTCGAAACTGGTGATAGACATTAATGTATACCAGACAATTGGAGACTAGACTAGTTTTGGTAATACTTCGCACCCTTTTTTTATTCACAATTGGTAAGCCCATGGCATCATCCAACCTAATGGTAAGTGACAATGATGCCGAAGATGGAAGCGGGCTCGAGCCCCTCGGTGGGGACGTATATGAGCTGTAATGATGATATGTCTTACATTTTTTGCAATTTCTTTCAGATGGTCTGAAATAGCGGTTTAGCTGAGGACGGGGGGAAGGGGGCTAGCCAGACCCTAACAATTAGTACTTTAATGCTTGATGTTTTGCAAACGGAACCCTGAATCGAATAATGGTACCCTCACTAGTTTTGAAAGACCTATTCAACAATACCCCACACGATAGGTAATGATTAATATTTATCGTCACCACATATACGTCCCCATTGAGGGGCTCGAGCCTACGCTGAGTTAGGGCGATCGAGCCTTAGTTGACCACGCGGGCCCAGTGTAGGTTGGTTGACTTCAACCCTTGCCAAATTACAGCTTTCTAGTACTAATTGTCTTTGAGCTAAGCCGCGAACAGACGGACAGACAGGGCGAAACTATAAGGGTTCCTTGTTGACTACGGAACCCTTAAAAGCATTTTTCTGTTGTCACGTTGATGTGTTTTCTCTGTAATGTGTATAGGTATTATTATCATAGTTGCATGGAGAGGTGTGGTGGTATGGAACCCTCGGAGCGCGACTCCGACTCACACTTGACTGGTTTTTAGTTAGCCTTTTACTTATACAGTAATATCTGCAGGGTTATGAAAAGTATCATATCAGCTCATATACGTCCCCACCGAGGGGCTCGAGTCTACCCTGCATTAGGGCGATCGGACCTTAGTCGACCACGCGGGCCCAGTGTGAGTTGGTCGACCTCACACACAACCTGCGAGTTTCTTCGCAGGCGTGTGCAGGGTTCCTTACGATGTTTTCCTTCACCGTAAAATAATTTTATTGTATTGTATGGAAAGTAAAATCATTGTATTGCAAGAGAGTTCCTACTTTTCAAATAACTACGTATACCTACCTATCCAATAAGCCTAGGTGTTTTGTCATGTTTAGCTATTTTCTAAAAAAAAATAACAACACAGCATAAAACTAGAAGTAGGTAAAACAAAACGAAAGTGTTTTGTTTTCTGATTCAACTCGCGCTGGCAAGTTTTGAACGACCTTCGAGGGTTCAAGTTTCAGAGTCTCACACATACATACTTACATTACATACAGCACACTCTCATGGACGAGAAATTTGCATGATTACAGCCCGCTCCCGCGCTCTGCACAAAGAAATGCAATCTTTTTTATCGAAGATAAAACGTAAGAGAAGAACCAAGCTAGATTTTTAACACTTTATCTTTCTAGCTACCCTCCTTTTAGTTGTTTGGTTTGGGCCAGTGACTTATAAAAGGTCTAACAATATTAGCTAAAACTATTTTAACTGGTGCTCCTACCCATGAAACTGAACAACTTTCCCCATGGAACCCATAATAAAATCTTTAAAAAAAAATTGAACTCCCCATACTAAGTTGGCTGATCAGCTAATCGAGTTGGGAGAGCCAATTTTTTTTTGCGATTTGATTATGGGTTCCATGGGGAAAGTTGTTCAGTTTCATGGGTAGAAGCATCAGTTAAAATAGTTTCAGCTAATTTTGTTATACCTGGTTTGGGCACTCATAAGGTACTTCCGGGTGATAAGGCCCGCCGTTTTGCAAGGCCCTATCGCAGAAAACCGTTTAAAATACATTTGATCCGCGCTAACTTCATAGTACGTATGAAACAGACCAATAGGAACGCAGGAACGCAGCGTCGGCTGCGTGCAGCCGCCATCTTGCCAGTGACGCTCGGTCGTTCGCCGACCTCGATCACAGTCACCGTTTTCGCTAAGTTTTGCTACCACAAACGTAAGTTTTTACTTGTTTATACTGATATTTGTAAGTAGATTTTTGTTTGGTGTGCTCATTTGAACATTGTTCTTTTGATATAAACAAAGACATGTGCGATTTTATAAATATTTTTAACGAAAATGATCGATTTGCAAGTGCAAGTGTTGCAAAGCCCACGTCGTTTAGGAAGGTCCAACAAAATTGCTGCTTGGGCCTTACAAGACTTGGCTGGGCCTTCCAACCCTACTGCAGTCTAATAAGGTCCCTCAGTATTTTATATAATACTAGCGACCCGCCCCGGCTTCGCACGGGTGCAATGCTGATACTAAATACACTACAGAAAAACTGAGAACGTTGTATATAAAAACATAGCGGCAAGCTCCGGCTTCGCACGGGTATAAAATATATAGCCTATGTGATTAAAATCGATTCAGTAGTTTTGATTTATTCATTACTGCCCGTGGCCCGCACGCGTTAAATTTGGAGTAAAACAATCCCCCTTTCCCTATACCATGAAGATTTCCTGCTATCTTTGGAATATCTAAATTCATACACTACATTTTTACTTATTTACTTTTTACATTTTTAACTATTTATTTTATTTTTACAACATATTACAGAATGTCTTTATAAACAACGTTCACAGCTTTCTTGTCATTAGACAATACAAACATGTTTTCTCTGGAGGTCACTCTTGAAAGAGCGACATACAGTTGTCCATGTGAAAAACAGTCAACGCTCAAATCTAAGCCTGCAACGTTGAAGGTTTGACCCTGCGATTTATTAATGGTCATTGCAAAAGTTACCACCAAGTTGTCACCTAACTATGAAGAAAAGGTTTTAACGGAACTGCTGACCTTCAGGAAGGAAGTTACCGAAGCTCTTCTTTTCAAGAATGACTGCATCAAAAATCTAGAGAAGGTCATACAGGAGCTTAAAAACGAAGTTAGACTAATGCAGGCTAATTATGGGAAGTTGAAGTACAGCATTAAAGACAACCAGGATAATGAAATGCAGCCAATTGAGGGTACTTTGAAACATACTGAAAATAGCAGGAAAAAAGAACGGAACAAGAAAAAGAAGAAAAAAGTACAGGAATCTGTTGAGAAACCTGGTGAGACTCTACCGCCACCTATTGGACCGAGAGTCTTGATCCCGGAAGTACGAAATATACAGGATGTATACAATGGTACATCAGGATGTGAATTAGTGGACAACGGTAAGGAGGAAGAAGGACCAGCTAATGTTAGCCAAAACACAGAAAGTGCTGGTAACGGTAGCGATGAACAGGGCTCCGGATGGACTGAAGTAAGTCGCAACAAGCGCGTACTGAGAACCAAAGGGGTGGCGGGTCTCGGTGAGGTTTGCGTCGGCTACAGCGGTTGGCACGGTCGCCCCCTGGGCCGTGGCGCGAGCCGGGGTGCAGGTGGTGGCCATGACCGCGACGCATGCGAAAGTAGAGTTGACAACCTGAAGGGTGTACGGGGCAACGCTCCGCCTGGCACCACCATACTATGTGCGGCAGAGCGCCGGCGCCAGCTGCATCTCTGCTTCCTACAGGTGGGCACTACGGCTGAACAGGTACGTACTCACCTCAATACTGTCTGTGGTGGCGACGATTGTACAGTTGAAGTGCTAAAATCTCGCGGTGATTATACGTCGTTTAAACTTGGTGTACCAGCTAAATTAAGTGATAGGGTGCTGTCACCCAATAGTTGGCCCGAGGGAATCTGTATTAAACCTTGGCAGCAGAAATTTCTTGGAGGCAAGGGGAGGAGGCGCTCCCCCTCGGACTAAAACTCTTCAATTCTACTATCAGAATGTGCGCGGTTTACGAACAAAGACTAATGTGTTTCATATGAATGTAACCCAGTGTAACTTTGATATTATTGCTCTAACGGAAACTTTCTTGACAAGCTCTGTGTGCGACGGCGAGCTCTTCCCCAGTGGGTGGCAAGTAGCGCGCCGCGATCGCGTGGGCGATGCTGGCTGGGGTGGGGTATTGCTGGCCACACGAGAGTGCTATTCTATGCGCGTACTTAATAACATTGACGGCCTTACACCTGATAAGGAATTGTTATTTGCCAAAATTACTTTTAAGAATATGAAATTTCTGTGTGTTACGGCGTACATGCCGCCAAGCTATAACGATGAACAGTACTTGGGAGTTTTATCATGTATTGAAAATGCAATAAGCACATATCCAGATCTAGACGTAATATTGTTAGGAGATTTCAATCTTAATTCGTGTAGTGCTAATGTGAAACTTAACTTCGATACCTTTTGTAATTTTTGTAAATTAAGTCAGTTTAATAATGTATTAAATAAGCATGGAGGCATGTTGGACCTCGTGCTGAGTAGCCTAGATAAAAACAACGTGGTCGTATCCACTGGTGCTCTGTTGCTGGTGCCAATGGACGCGTACCACCCGCCTCTCGAGGTTGCGGTGCGCCTGGCGCGCGGCCCTCAGCCGCCGCCGGTGCTACCGCCGCTGCGTGTGCGGCCCGGCTCGTGCCCGGACTGGAACTGGCGCAAGGCTGACTATGAAGCCCTTTATCAAGCTCTCGCTGATATTGATTGGGCTGTACTGTTGGAGGAGACCGATATCGATTGTGCAACTGAGATCGTATATGCCAAGCTTTATTCCTGCATTAATCAGTTTGTACCTCTTAAGATCAAATCTAGGCCAAACTCTAAATATGTTTACCCTAAATGGTACACAGCTAGGATAATACAAAATCTTAAAAATAAACATTTTCATTTGAAGAGATTTAAACAAGAGGGTAAGGAATTTAATAAGGAAATGTTCAAATATTATAGGTGGCATACGAAGTGTCTAATTGGCGTAGCACACAAATCGCACATATCCAGTATACAAAAAAGTATAATTAGTTCTCCGGTAAAGTTCTGGGAGTACGTCAAGGACAAAAAAACGGAGAGGCAGAGCCGTTCCGATGTAGCGTTCTGTTTCGAGGGTGAGGAGGTCAGGGGACAGGACGCGGCGGACGCCTTTGCCACGTACTTTAGCTCCGTCTTCCAACAGAGTGAACCCTGCTTAGATGCTTCTGTGGCGGCTTGCGCTGCCCACTCCTTGGTAGACTCTAGGTCGGTCTCTATTCCTTCTATCAGTGCCACTGACTACTCTGAGGCAGTGAAACGACTCAAACCCAGATCATCTGGAGGACCTGACGGTATTCCCGTCTTCTTGGTTAGAGATTGTATGTCTGTATTGCAGACTCCTCTGTTGTATCTTTACAATCTCTCACTTAGGCAATCCATTTACCCAAGACGTTGGAAAACCTCTAGAGTGACACCAGTCCCAAAAGGAGGATCTGATCCTGACGTAACTTCATTTAGGCCCATTGCAATACTATCAGTGTTAGGTAAGGTCTTTGAGACTATCCTCAACTGCCATATTATCCGGCAGATCTCAGATCGCTTCCACTCCAGTCAGCATGGCTTTCGACGGGCTCGCTCTACGACCACTAATCTTATTGCCCTTGCCGATTATGTTTGCAGGGAAATGGATGGGGGGCGCCAGGTCGATGCCGCCTACTTCGACTTCCAGAAAGCCTTCGATCTAGTCGATAACGACATCCTTCTGGAGAAACTGGCTAAAACAGGCTTTACACCTAAACTTCTGGAACTATTTGCCAGTTATTTGGGCAAACGTCAACAGTATGTTAGGGTGGGTTCCTACGAGTCAAATGATTACTGTACGCGATCCGGAGTGAGTCAGGGTAGTACACTAGGACCAACTATGTTCCTCTTAATGATCAATGACCTGCCCGACTCTATCCTCTCAGCTGAATGTCTGCTCTTCGCGGATGATCTCAAGCTGTTTCGTGGCATCAATAATGTAGCTGATAGTGCTGCCTTACAGGCTGACATAGATGCGGCGGCTAAATGGAGTGCTGTAAATAAATTGCCTTTTAATACCACTAAATGCAAAACAATAACTTTCACACGTAAGTCCTCCCCATTGCAGTTCGATTACAGTATAAATGAAGCGCCTATTGAGCGAGTTAATGAAATCCGTGATCTGGGTTTAGTGTTGGATCGTAAATTTGACTTCCACACTCATGTCACTAGCATCTGCAAACAGACTAGTAGAACTTTAGGATTCATCATAAGGACATCCGCTCCGTTTCATCCTGGAGTCGCCCAGATACTGTATAACGCCTATGTCCGTAGCAAGCTGGAGTTCGGAGCTGCTGTATGGGATCCTCATGAGGCTAAATATTCCCTTATGGTTGAAAAAATACAGAGAAAGTTTGCTCGTTGGCTCTATAAAAAAACCTACGGATACTATCCTTACCTCTACCCGTCCTTGTTCGTTTCCGGGATGTTGGGTTTGGAAACACTTGGTTTGAGGCGCAGGCTTTTGTTGTTAGTACATTACCTGTCAATCATACATAATAGGGTGGATAGTCCATCAGTGTTGGGGAGGGTCGGGTTGATAGTGCCGACACGCATCCCCTGCACCTCGGCGGGCTTGGTGACGCCACGCCGCAGACCGCCCCTACTGCAACGGCTGCCTGCGCGTACGCAATATGCCCGACACGCCCCTACTGTTAGAGCTCTTTCGCTTCTCCAAAAGATGCTCACTCAGCGCGAGGATATTGACATGTTCGCAGATCCATGGGCTCACTTATTTAATGCAGCTAAGTTATTCTTAAATGATTATGTGTAATATTTTTTTGTTGTCTATTATTTGTGGTGTTCTATTTTAAACTTGACATCTTATTAATTATTATCAATAACTTAATTTAATGTGTAAGTGCTTTGGTTTAAACTGTAAACTTACATTGTGACTGAATAAATAAATAAATAAATAAAAAAGATGTCTTTACCAGAAACTGTAAACGTTTAAATTGGAAGGGTAAATCCGATGTTATCAGAGGGATTCGGGGAATCAATACATCTTCTCCGGTACCACATCCTGTGAGTATTGTGCACTCTATTATGAAAGTTTTCAATGATTTAAAAATTAACCTTAGAATAGAATATAATTTATATTTTAAAACTACTATCATACAATTATTTATCGTAACTTACTTATAATTACTGATACGTTGTCGCGCTGAAAAGCACGTTTAATTTATATTTTAAAACTACTATCATACAATTATTTATCGTAACTTACTTATAATTACTGATGCGTTGTCGCGCTGAAAAGCACGTTTAATTTATATTTTAAAACTACTATCATACAATTATTTATCGTAACTTACTTATAATTACTGATACGTTGTCGCGCTGAAAATAAACGCGTCCGATCGCTGCTAAATTCAAAGTGCTCTAGGGAAAACCGCGGCCTCAGACGCGCTATTTATAGGCACGCTCTTGCCGCACCGGGCGGCCGGCCGCTAAACGCTACGTCCCGCAATTTTTAAATCTGTAATATCTTCGAAAATATTCACTTAAATCATACGGTGTAACGGGCCATATAGATCTATATTAAATGAACAATGTATTCAAGGTATTTAATTGGTTAAGGATTAATGCTGTATTGGTTAAAATCGCTTCGAAAATTAGCCATTATTTGTCGTAAAAAGTAAATGACAAAAAAAAGTTATTGTGGGTTATCCATAAGAGATAGACATATACCATCACGGACTTTTCTGTAGACCTTTTCAATGTGTACAATACTTAGTACATTATGTTGATAAAACTCGTAGGGTTCAGCCTGCGTTTGCAATGTAAGCGGAAAAAATGTAATTATTTACGACATCACATTAGAAACCTCAAAAATAACAGTACTTCTCCACTATTTAATGGATATTATTATACATATAAACCTTCCTCTTGAATCATTCAATCTATTAAAAAAAAACGCATCAAAATCCGTTGCGTAGTTTCAAAGATTTAAGCATACAAAGGGACATAGGGACAGAGAAAGCGACTTTATTTTATACTATGTAGTGAAGTGATTAATTTTAGAAAGTTTTTTTTCATTATTATGTCTTTTTTCATTTTAACCTAACTAACCAACTTAATTAATATTAAAGAATAAGCGAATAAATAAGAAAAAATACGGAATTATTTATGGTCCTAATTTATTAGCTTTCATCCTTCTAGACACAGCTGCCACTCCTGATACTGAAAAAATTTACCCAAGGAACCCACAGTCAAATCTCAAAAAAAAACTGTCGCATACCAAGTCGATCAGGTGATCGGCAAACTTACTATGGAAAGTCCATAATTTTTTTTTGCGATTTTACTATGAATTCCATGGGGAAAGTTGTTCAGTGTCATGAGTAAAAGCTGTATTCAAAAGGATGAAAGCTAATAAATTTGGACCTTATATTTCCGTAATGAATTCTACAGGGCCTTGTAACCCACAATAGGGGCCTTCTAAGCCAAATATGTGTAATAAGGCCCAATGTATGAAAATTATAAATAAAACCTTGACAATGAATACTTAATTCTAGCATGAATAACGATATTTTTTAGTAAAATACTAATATTTATACACTAAACACCTAAAAATTCGATAGCTGGGCAGTTTTCTTACACAGTGAAAAAGTGTATTTTTCAAAAAATACATTGATGATTTAAGTTTTTGCATGCTGTTATTAACCAGAGGTACCGGGTTCAAATCTGGATGGCCAATGTACCAATGAGTTTTTCAAAAAACTTACGTACATACTTACCGATTGCTGTAACGGTGAAGGAAAACATCGTGAGGAAACCTGCACACGCCTGCGAAGAAACTCGAAGGTTGTGTGTGAAGTCGACCAACCCGCACTGGGCCCGCGTGGTCGACTAAGGCCTAATCGCCCTGATTCAGGGTAGGCTCGAGCCCCTCGGTGGGGACGTATATGAGCTGTAATGATGATGATGATGATGATGCTGTTATCAAGTTCATGAATGATTACTATGTTCATATTTAAATATTTTTGAGGTCTTTCTTGCTTACTTTTGCGCCAAATGAATTAAAAGTGGCACGGGCCTTATTATACACACCATGTTTAGTAAAGCCCAAAATATAGGTTTTTAAAAATGTTTAAAAAAATAACTTATTGTCGTTATAGCTTTAAAAACTACATTTGTTTGGATTCTGAAATAAACATAGCTTTTACTGTAAACACTTCTTTCATTCAGGGTTGTAAAATAATAATTTTATTTCAATTTGCAAAAAGTGGGTCTTATTACCCCGAAGTACCTTATTTAAATCCAACGTGCTTTTCAACTTCAAGTAAGTTATTAAGATACACGAAAGTTCAATAGAATTTATGTTTTTTAACCTATCATACCTATATGTACCTACATAACTTATTTCCTCATTCATCTCTGTCCCTTCCAGCCATTTATCCCACATCCAAAAAACACGTCTAGAAAGTCCTAAACCACTTGAAAAATTGATGACGTTAACAAAGAACGTGAAGGAAACTTGGAAGTGAACGCGTGCAGGCGGCGGCGGCGGGGGGGTGCAGCCTCGTGCGTCCATTACCCCACCCGGGGGGGTGCCGAAAGTGCGGCGGGCGCTGGGGTGGGGCGCCAAGATGCAGCCTGCAGCGGACGAGCGCAGCGCCATCGCCGCCACCCGCCGCTGCCAGTAATGATAATGAATTACCTACCACTAGAACCAGGTGATAAAGATATATCTTACTTATTTCTTTATCTACATAAAAATAACTTTATAAGAATGTATTTTTAAGCATTGATTTTAACAATGGGATTAAGAGCGCGTGCAAAGCAAAATCTTTGTCTATACACACTCTTGCACGATTCTTAAATTGCCAGACAGCTTAGAAAACATAGCCGGAAAATTGAGTTTTTATTGAATAAATCGAAAATGAAAAACATAAAACAAAAAATTGTTATTGTATCCCTCGGTCACCTTCAAGGGTATTAAATTTTTCAGGCTTCATGATAATTCGTTTGTTCGCATTTTTTTCGGCCGAGGCAATTATTAGCACTCGTGTTTCGCTGAGGCTGACATAGCCTTCAGTAGGACAGTCTTTAATATTATCTTAATGTATTTTTAAGAATTAACAAACTAAGCAAAATATTTAGTTAAATAATTTCTGAACCGTTATTTTTATAAGGGGTTTATCTGATCAATCTAATTTGAGAGAATAAATATACATTTAAAATTCAACAATTGGATTAGTTGTATCCAAGTTAATCTTGAAAAAAGTTAGTTAGCCATTCTCGAGCAGACCAAATAAGGCAAAGCCCCAATTCTTAGCCGATCTACAATCGTCTTCGCTAAAGTCAGTTAGAAGACAGGCTTATTTTTTTTTATTCACAATGGTAAACACTTGGCATCATCTCATCTAGCTAAAAAATGTGGGTAAGAACGAGTTCGCAATGGTTTGTGTTCTCATCTACTTCACAGGATGTAACAAAATTGGTGTAGGACAATGACTTATATATTACTGGCGTAAGGACCCGGCCAACGCGCGCGACTAATGGGCCCAGCGAATTGGTGCGAAAATCGAAAGTTTAGCACACTCGCGACTCAGTTGTCTGCGGGACATTGTTCAGTGCGGTGGAAAAATATTCCATATAAAAATGCCTTATTGTGTTGTAAGAGGCCATCAATATCATAAAAGAAAGGCTAAAAAGAAACATGGGATGTCGTATCATCGATAAGTAACCTTACATTGTATTTTTTCTTGTAAACAAATTAAAAAAACGAATTTTTAAAGCGACAATTCTATCAAGGTTCTTTTAACTCGGCACGTCAGTCAACTCTCGCCCACGCTAGTTCGTACGAGTTATGTCAGATGGCGCTACTTTTTGCATGTATGAAGAAAATCAGACTAAAATATGGAGACGGGCAGATCCTTCTGTTCAAATCTGTGGTGTAGGAGCTGTTAACTGGGACTTCTACAAGTCTTACTATTACAGCTATTACAAGTCTTCAACTCTTCATACAAATCGATCAGCTGCTCATATTGTGTATCTTTTTTGGAGTCGAATTTTTGTTTTTTGAGAATTAAGTATATATGGGTTCCTTGGGGACAGTTGTTCAGTATGATGATTAAAAGTCCTACACTAATTTTGTTACACCTGATGTAGCAGAATATAGAAAAATATTATTTATACACAAGGCCTTAGGGTCTCAGATCAAAAATAAAAGGTAGGTAGATGTAGTGTTAGCGCTTTGAAAACGGGCTACAACAAACTCTGCTCCAGTCGCAACGGAGCAGAGTTTTGCTTACAGTCACGCGTTGGCAGACTTACCGTCAACATGCCACATGTCTCAAATGCACCTGTCTCAATTACAGTGAAGGAAAGGACCTATTACGTCTCTAAACATTATTCAAGGTCACCACTTAAGGTAAAGATGCATACGTATTTGAAAGAACAAGCGTAACCCCACTTTTTGTTATGGTTGTTGTATGAAACTCAATATCTACATTATTTTTAATCTGAAGTTATGGTTAAGTTAAATAGAGCATTTTTGGGGCCTTGAAACTGTTTACAATTTTTGTTCTACAACTTTCTTGAAACCGTAAAAAAATTTAGACTTCCCATCTTCCATCTCCCAACTTGGCTTATTAGCTGATCGAGTTTTATAAGAAGCCGCTTTCATCTTCGGCAACATCGTCAAGAGATTGACAAACTGATACCAAGGGCTTAAAAAAAATTGTGGATAAAAAAGTACCTTGTAAAAGTAAAAGTAAAAAAAAGTTTTATGAGTAGAAACCCCCCTTAAAAATGTGTTCCATTTTATCTTATACACAATATAAAGCACTCGGTGTGGTGGTTCTAATCTTGTTTTATCTAAAATCGCTTTACTTATAAGGTAAGTAAGCAAAGCAAATTATAGTCTTAACCGCCTCCCTAGCTCAGAGGCAAAGTTCACTGGCTTTACACAGGAGGTCGCGGGTTCGATTCCCGGCGGGGTCAATTGTAAGACTCGGTTTGGTTGGTGATAGGGCATTTTCTAAGCCCGCCTGGCTAGCTACCACCATCTTATCTAAGTCTTGCCGCCAAATACCAATGTTGATATCATTGGTGTGATCCGGCATGAAGAAAATATAGCCAGTTCCCCATTGCGTTAGGGAATCTTGGTAAACCCGCTTCCATCTTCGGCAACATCGTCACTTACCACCAGGTAAGATGTTGTCAAGAGTTTACCAATTGTGAATTAAAAAAAGCACCTAAAATAAATACCTGAGCTCAAATCATGTTAAAATCTAGAACTTAACAATACTTAGGTGACATGGAAGAAAATAAAGCACTGGCACCTATCATCGGGCTGGCTCTGGCTGGCGCACCACCCCACAGTCACGACATAGCGAGCTCCGATAAATCGCATTATGGCCCACGTGCAGCGAATACATTTTTAATCTTGTTTCTTTTATATTATCCGCTTAGAAAGCTACACAGGTCTGCTTCTAACGAGTGGGTGCCGTGAGTTTTACGACCCCGCCGAAACATTTCTCCAAAGATTTGCTTTCTTTATAAAACGCGAGTTCAAAATAAACACGGCGAGCACGCGACTCGACGAAAATAAAACAACAACGGAACGCCTTTCATGGCGCGCGGTGTTCAAGCTTTCAGGCGGCAAGCCCTGTGTCAAAGAACGTAATTAGTATTTAGGAAGGTGGTAAGAAGGCGAGGTTACAGACCAGACGGCGGGTATCGATCGCCGCCCGCCCCCGCCTGCCACGCACAACGACCCATCAATTGACACACTTTTGAACTGCACTTGAGTCGACGCTTGCATCTTCCGCCTTCGACGCTCTTCAGAAACCCTCCTAAACCATGACCGTACCTTACTAGCGGCTATGTTATGTCATCGGCCGATCGTAAAACTGGGCACATCGGGCAGAAGGATAATCTATACTAATATTATAAAGAGGAAAGATTTTATTGTTTGTTTGTTTACATTGAATAGGCTCCGAAACTACTGAACCGATTTGAAAAGTTATTTCACCGTTGGGAAGCTATACTATCCGCGGTTGCTATAGGCTACATTATATTTTCAAAAAAAATATGCATCCTTACTAGAACTCTAAAAATGTAACCCAAGGTTTAAAAAAACCTTGAAAATTATGCATTATATATAAAAAGTAGCGTGAAACATCGGTGGCTCAACCGGTAACGACTCGGTCCATCTAACCAGAGGTACCGGGTTCAAATCTGGACGGCCAATGTCATCATCATCATCATCATATCAGCCGAAGGAAGTCCACTGCTGGACATAGGCCTCCCCCAAGGATCTCCACGACGACCGGTTCTGCGCTGCCCGCATCCAGCGGCTTTCCGCGACCTTCACCAGGTCATCGGTCCACCGAGTGGGAGGCCTGCCTACACTACGCTTTCCGGTGCGTGGTCGCCACTCGAGAACTTTACTGCCCCAACGGCCATCTGTTCTACGAGCAATGTGCCCCGCCCACTGCCACTTAAGTTTAGCAATTCTGAGAGCTATGTCGGTTACTTTGGTTCTCTTACGGATCTCCTCGTTTCTGATTCGATCACGCAGAGAAACTCCGAGCGTAGCACGCTCCATTGCCCTTTGGGTGACCTTGAGCCTTCTTATGAGGCCCATAGTAAGCGACCATGTCTCAGTTCCGTACGTCATCACTGGCAACACACATTGGTCGAAGACCTTAGTCTTGAGACACTGCGGTATCTGGGACGTAAAGATATTGCGAAGCTTCCAGAACGCTGCCCAGCCGAGTTGGATTCGACGATTGATCTCTTTCTTGAAGTTGGACCTACCTAACTGGACTGTTTGTCCCAGGTATACATATTCGGTAACAACTTCGAGTGTAGAGCCTCCAACCTTCAGAGGAGTAGGTATGACACGGACATTTGACATAATTTTCGTCTTGTCCATGTTCATTTTAAGACCCACTTGTTGAGAGGCTCTACTGAGGCCATCGAGCATTGTGCCTAAGTCGTCCATAGTCTCAGCCATGACCACGATATCGTCAGCGAATCGAAGGTGGGTGATGTACTCGCCGTTGATATTGATGCCGAGTCCACTCCAGTCCAAAAGCTTAAAAACATCTTCCAGGGCGGCGGTGAAGTGTTTCGGAGATATAACGTCTCCCTGTCTCACCCCTCGCTGCAGCTGGATAGGTTCCGAGTTTTGATCCTGGAGGCGAACCGACATGGTGGCGTTTTCATACAAACACTTCAGCACTTCGATGTATCGATAGTCAATTTGGCACCTCTGGAGAGACTGTAACACAGCCCAGGTTTCGACCGAATCGAAGGCTTTCACATAGTCCACATAGTACATATCATTACCGATTGCTTTAACGGTGAAGGAAAACATCGTGAGGTAACCTGCACAGGCCTGCGAAGAAACTCGAAGGTTGTGTGTGTGAAGTCGACCAACCCGCACTGGGCCCGCGTGGTCGACTAAGGCCTAATCGCCCTGATTCAGGGTAGGCTCTCGAGTCCCTCGGTGGGGACGTATATGAGCTGATATAATAATAAACAAAAAGTAGTGTGTAGTGTGCGGTGTACGGTGTGCGGTGTGCGGTTTGCGGTGTGCGGTGTGTAGTGTAGTGTGTAGTGTAGTGCAAAGTAGTTTAGTGTAGTGTAGTGTAGAGCTGTGCAGTGTAGTGTAGTGTTCGGTGTGCGGTTTGCGGTGTGCGGTGTGTAGTATAGTGTGTAGTGTAGTGCAATGTAGTTTAGTGTAGAGCTGTGCAATGTTGTGTAGTGTTGTGTAGTGCAGTGTAGTGTAGTGTAGTGTAGTGCAGTGTAGTGTAGTATAAGGCGGTACGAAGTTCACCGGGACAGCTAGTAAGCAATAAGGATGCAGAAAGTGTACATTATTTTGGTTGTGGCTAAAAATGATTCGTTGTTAGAAAGCAGAAATGGCGAACTAGGTGGCACGATCCCATGACATTAAGCACAAGCAATGATGCGAACCAGCCACCTACATAAATCATCTTAATCTAGGTACCTACCTACTTATTCATCATATCAGCTCATATACGTCCCCACCGAGGGGCTCAAGCCTACCCTGAATTAGGGCGATCGACCGCGCGGGCCCAGTGCGGGTTGCCCGAGTTCACACACAACCTTCGAGTTTCTTCGCAGGTGTGTGTAAGTTTCCTCCCGATGTTTTCCTTCACCGTTAAAGCAATCGGTGAGTATACTCGTATGTGCGTAACTTTCGAAAAACTCATTGGTACATTGGCCGTCCGGATTTGAACCCGGCACCTCTGGATAAGAGGACCGAGTCGTTACCGGTTGATCCACCGACGCTAGCTACTTTTCAGTAGTAATTTATTATCTAGGTTTTTAATCATCGCTAAAATAATTGAAAACGCTAAACACGTTAAAAAACCGACTTCCATCGCAACAACTTATAGTACATTTTTGCATTATTATTTTTGGTTTTTGTTCATTTTCTAATAAAGTACTACGCTGATTTTGATAAAATTTATATGGGACCACATGGGAAGCACTAGCTTTTAAATAAAAAAAGAATCATAAAAATCGGTTCACCCAGTCAAAAGTTCTGAGGTAACACACATAAAAAAAACATACAATCGAATTGAGAACCTCCTTCTTTTTGGAAGTCGGTTGAAAAGGAATCCCATACAAAGTCGGCGATTCAGCTGATAGATTTGCACATATTTTTTTCACATTAGGCAAAGTTGTACAACAAAAGTTGTTCAGTTTCATGAGCAAACGTCTGAATAAATGTGTTCTATTTTTACCTGACTACGGAAAAATGAGGGTTATGATTTAGACAGTCTATGTATGTATGTTCATCTGTTTCCTCGTTTTTCCTTTAGGAAAAAAAAAGTATTTTAACACAACCTATTTTGAAAAATGATGTCTGGATTCGTGTCATCACTAGTGCAGCCAGAAATAATCCCAATTCTCATAATAAGTTCAATTATCCAGCTTATTGTAATGTTGTTAACTAATTAAATAAAGGTACTTAGTTAATAGGATTATTTCAATAAATGAGTGGTCAAGATGACATGCATGAGACACGTTTATTTTAGTCATGCCTTATACCTATCAAGACTGAAGCTCGTTGCCAGGTATGGCACGGTGGGTAGCACGTCATTCATTACCGTCTGGTAATCAACAGTCATCACTGCCCACTCTTTAAGCTTATACCACCGACAACGACCAATTTTGTAAACACTTTTTACTTTAATCAACGATTTTTTTGTCGAAAAACAAATTGTATTGAAATTTACAGGATTTGAGGAGTGACTTTGATTTCCTCGAATTCTATTTTAATACACAGAACTGAAGAAAAAAATATCCTAATGCACCTTTTTTTTCTAGTTGTAACCATAGAACTGCTGCAATTTTAATCGAAACATTATGATAATTTATGAACTTCTCAAAACAATTTACAATGATTTTGTTTTCTTACTTTTACATTTTTCATATTTTATTAGGGTTCCGTACAAAAAACGGAACTAGATAGCGCTAGTAGAAGTTAACTGGCGTCTTACTGTGAGGATTTCAAATTTGATATTTTGTATTTGTCATAGTATCAAGAGCAGTCTCAGTACCATGCTACTACCGCGGTCCTTGCCTGCTTATACTCGTATACAACTAGCGGCTCGCCCGCAGCTTCGCAAGCGTTGTTTTCGATTTTCCCGTGCGAGTAAAATGCTTTCCCGCGTTAAAAAGTAGTTGAAGTCACTTTCAAGTCACCGTTAGGAATCTTGGCATCATCATGAACCAAACCTTGTAGGACACATCAACCTTGGACTGCACATATTAACGAAGTGAGTAAAAAGAGCCTCCATTCTCAGTTTAAAACGCCTGCAGAATTTTCTACCTTTCAAAACTAAACTCTTGCTTGCTCGTCGGTACTCTTCTCCGTCCTCTTTTGGTTAACAGTGACGTTGCCTTCCTAGACCCCACTGTAGAGTTGCTCCTAAAGCTGGAGCGTCTGCAAAATTTATGTATCCGATATATTTTTGGTCTTTGGAAGTACGACCAGATCTCGGAATATCGTGTGAAGCTAACGTGGTCGGTTATCCGCCAACGCAGACTCCCATATTGCCCTTCTTTATAATGTACTAGCTGTTTACCGCGGCTTCACCCGCGTGGACGTTTCTATGACTTTTCGAGGGTGCGCAGTGGGCGAGCCGCAAGCGACTCGCGAGCGTGGAAAAAAGTAGCCTATGTGTTAATCCAGGTCCTAATCTGTCTACCTACCAAATTTTTGCCGAATCCGAGTTTTTGCGTGAAGAAGTAACAAACACACACACTCACAAACTTTCGCCTTTATAATATTAGTGTGATTGTTCAACCATACTTCTCCTCGATGTCTCCGAGATAGGTTTAGCTTCCGTACCTCTGTTTACTCCAGGCACTGCAGCTTGCGCTCCAGCAAATCCTATGCCCTCGTAATCCCCTCCCACACCACGGATACCTACACCAAGTCATTCACTGTTCAAGCCGCGCGTCTCTGGAATGCTCTCCCGGTCGACGATAGGTTAAGTCCTACTTTAGCTACCTTCAAGGCATCTATTAAGAAGATGTGGGGAGTCCCAACGCTGAATCCTGTGCTGCAATTTTTTATTATTTATTTATAATATTCGTTGTATTATTAGTCAATTTTAGTCCTACTAACATTATAAATATGAAAGTTTGTATGTATGGATGTAGTATGAATGTTTGTTACTCTTTCACGCTGCAACCACTGGACGGATCGGGATGAAACTTGGCACACATATAGGTTAGGTCCTGTAATAGGACAAAGGCTACTTTTTACCCCGAAAAACGTCTTATACCCACGGGAAAATCGAAAACAACGCGGGCGTAGCCGCGGGCGGACGGCTAGTATTGTATATTTATAAGTATTTACTGCTAGGTATTAATATATAATTCACAGAATCGCTAAACTGAAGTGGCAGTGGGCAGGGCACATAGCTCGTAGAACAGATGGCCGATGGGGCAGTAAAGTTCTCGAGTGGCGACCGCGCACCGGAAAACGTATCGTAGGCAGGCCTCCCACGCGGTGGACCGATGACCTGGTGAAGATCGCGGGAAGCCGATGGATGCGGGTAGCGCAGGACCGGTCGTCGTGGAAATCCTTGGGGGAGGCCTTTGTCCAGCAGTGGACGATTTGTGGCTGATATGATGATTAATATGTAAGTGATAATACGTTTACACTTTTATCATGTTTCTTTTAACTACAGTTACCTACTTTTAAAATTATCCTGTATGTTTAAATGTAAAGTCGTGTTTGATACTTTTGCATTTACCTTTTTCCTTGTTTTAAATCTCAAATCTTTTTTTTTATATTCACAATTGGAAAGCCCTTGGCATCATGATGCCGAAGCCGGAAGCGGGCTTACCACAAGATTCCCCAACGCAATGGAGAACTGGCTATCTTATCTTCAAGCCGCAACACATCAATGTTGTTCACGCTGATGTTTGGCGGCAAGACTTAGATAAGATGGTGGTAGCAAGCCAGGCGGGCTTAGAAAATGCCCTACCACCAACCAAACCGAGTCTTACAAATTGACCCCACCGGGAATCGAACCCGCGACCTCCTGGTGTGAAGCGAATGGGCTAACAATTACGCCACGGAGACGGTTAAAACAAACATCCATACATACAAACTTGCACATTTATAATATTAGTAGGATTAGTAAGAATTTAATTAATTAGGTACCTACTCAATAATTATAATTTAAAAAGAGTTAAACAAAATTTGTGTAGGTCATGTAAACTGGGGCAAAACTCATCCATCATACTGAACAACTGTTGCTATATGACCGCGTGTTTTAAACTTTTCGTACGAATCGATCAGCTGATAGACCAATTTGTGCCAAAAATGTACAAATTGTTCTATCAGCTGATCGATTCGTACGAAGAGTATAAAAATGCGGTTTCAGCAAAGTCTTGTAATAACAATAGAGGGTCCAAATTTCTTTTTGTGAATTGGCTATGGTTCCTGGGGAAAGTTGTTTAGTATGATGAGAGAACTCCACGTTAACGGGTTCTACACTTTTTTTTACACCCTGAATATAGGGGATTCTTGTGAATTTTAATTTTTTAGCTATTTATCTAATGTATTCCAAATTATCACTCAAAGTGCATTTATTGCAACATGCTCCAAACTCCATACATATATTCGTAAATTCACTGGACTACTAAGACGGTAGGTAATTATCTCAAGTATACCAGTTACACGGGTACCTACCATAGAATAAGAGTAGTCGCATATGATGTGTAACATCTGACATAAGCAAAAAACCCACTGTTCTCGCATATACTCGCATTAGGCGGCATGGCCGTGTTTTCTTAGCCTTCGTGAATGAAAAAAAAACGCATTTCCTGTCACATACTTCCATCCGTTTTCACAAAATCACTCCCACAGATTGCAGGAAAGCGAGAGGAGATATGTTACACGTCCAAAAAACGGTTAATTATAAACTTTCAACTTGCTAAGGAGATGAATTTATTAATTATTTTTTATTTTTTTTTTATTTTTAAATTTGCCACGTATCCGTAGTCCGGTTCTGAGCGTAATTTAGTAACGACGCTAGCTATGCTCGCTCGGTGCGCTACTAAAGTTAACAACGAATAAGGGTGCTACTACACTCACCGTGCCAGAAATGACATTTCAAAAAAGGAATGCCGGAACAAACTTTTTTTTTTATTCATAATTGGTAAGCCCTTGGCATTATCTCACCTGATGGTATGTGACGAAGATGCCGAAGATAGAAGCGGGCTTACCAAGATTCCCAAATAAAATGGCGGCGAAATCCTATAAGTTTGACAACCAAACTGTAACCAATCTGTATAAATATGGGTGTGGTCGCAATCTAGAGAGCGGCAGGGAGTGTCCATACTGTATATGTTAGTACTAATTTAAATACTTTGATTCTGCTATGCATGTGTCGGCGGGAGATCGGAAGAATCCGGCAGATCGCTATCTGCCCAGATATTCCCAGGCAGATCGCAAAATTCCCAGGTCTATCATCGCGGGGCTCCTTTCTACAGAGGCACCAGACATGTTAACCGAACCTAATTTTTAGTATTTTTCGGAGCCCCGCGATGCGATCTGCATGGAAACGAGTATATGGGGTGACTTTTATTTAGTTCTTGATAGCAAAGGATATGAATGTACTCGTGTTACAGACAATTTTCCCAAAGAAACTATACGTCAAATATGAAAAAAAAATGTTGGTCCTCCATACATTTTTGCCGATTTGATAACTTATTATAGTATAGAGGACCAAACATTTTTTTTTCTGATTTGACATATAGTTTCTTTGGGAAAGTTGTTGTTACCACGAGTACATTCATATCCTTTGCTATCAATAACTAATTAAAAGTCACCCTGTATGGGCAGATCGCGATCTGCGGCCGACACATTATATGTATATAAATAAAAAATGATACGAGGTCTGCCGTTTCACGCAAAAACTACTTTGATACATGTCGATATTTTTTTTAGTATCACTTCTTAGCTATTATTTTATTTTTATTCTTTGGTTCCCTTTTTTAATTTTCTATACTTTATAAGTATAGAATTTAACCGTATTTTTGATATTTATCTTTAACTAGCTGTTTCCCGCGGCTTCACCCGCGTGGACGTTTCCATGACATTTCGAGGGTGCGCCGTGCGCGAGCCGCCAGCGGCTCGCGAGCGTGAAAAACAGTAGCCTATGTGTTAATCCAGGTCCTAACATACATACATACATACTCACAAACTTTCGCCTTTATAATATTAGTGTGATGTGTAAAATAACTTCCTTTTTTTGACGTGTAATAATATTTAATTACCAATAAATGAGTTACATAGAACTATCACTCGATACCCTCGATATCCACGGGGGCGAAGCCGCCTGCAACAGCTAATAATAATATAATTTAACATAACTCCCGGAGATGCAATTCAGTGTAAGTGCTACCCTCGCGACGCAAGACGCGGTACGGAGCGAGGCCACGTGGCTACCGAGAGCGCTATTCGTGTCACGAGCTGCATCCGTGACCCAGTTCCCCCTCCCCCTAACCTCCGGCCACCCCCACCACTGTCGTGCATTTTCGCCTAGATTCTGGGTATGGGTAGTATCGCTCGAGCTTTAGTACCAATAATATAAACTGATTTATATCCACAATCACCCTGGGAATGGGAAGTCACATCAACTGGCTAACCAGCTAAAAGATCAAAACTTCTACTCTCTCTCTCTCTCTTATCGTGTGGCACAATTAACTGCCTGCCTGGTGTTGCACTTAGCATCACCCGCGGTCACGTGTAGGGCATTTAGATTTACACCTACGGACGTGTTCAACGCGAGCTTCATATACACATCTGGAAACAGATGTGCAGGTTTCCTCACGATGTTTTCCTTCACCGTTAAAGCAATCGGTAATTACGTAAGTTTCGAAAAACTCATTGGTACATTGGCCGTCCGGATTTCAACCCGGGACCTCTGATTAGAAGGTTAAACTTCTACTGAAATTTACACAGTGCATACCTAGCTGCCCTATCGCCATAATCGATCCATCGTGATTACAATCTTCATCTCACTCTGGTGCCCCCAACAGCCAACAAGGGCAACTTGATAATCTCGTGCCCCCGCCAAGACGAGCCAAAGGAAGCGGGGCACTACCTACCTTTTCTGGAAGCGTTTCGTATCGTCGTATTTTTGAACCGACATAACTTAATGATAGGCCATTATTTGTTATTTATTGTTATAAATGTGGTATAGTCAAGAGCACTTAGAGCTGTATACAGGGTGGGGCAAAAGATATGCATCGGTTTTGAAGGGCCACAGAAAATAAACGATTAATATAAGTGCGGTTTATTTTATTCAAGTGACTATGGAATGCCATTTATTGCATCAAGTTTTTAAAATTACATCAGCAAGATGGCGGCCATTAGCAGCATTTAAATGGGTATGGCGGTTATTTCCTCCGTAATTCTCATCTTACCTTCATCTAAGGTATGAGGACGATGTTTGAAAACTTTTTCCTTCAGGTAAACCCAAAGGAAGTCATAAATGCTCAAATCTGGCAAGCATGCAGGCCACCCCACGACACCTTTCCAACATCAAAACGTAATGTTCAGCATTTGCTGTTCTTCATCAGTGCATCGCTGACCGCTATGGATGGCCGCCATCTTCCTGATGTAATTTTCAAAATTATGTAACAAATGGCATTCCATAGTGACTTGAATAAAATAAACCGCACTTATATAAATCTAATACTTTTTTTCTACGGCCTTTCAAAACCGATGCATATCTTTTGCCCCACCCGGTACTTGATCTTATACATTTTTAAAAGTGAAAGCATTATGAACTTTGGGAACCAACTTTACACGAAATATTTTCTGTGGGATATTGAAAGAAACAAACATACGCATGATAACTGCTTTACAAACTGTACTGGACTCTACTTCTTTTTTTCGTCTGTACTGTACGTACAGATCAACCTTGAATATTGAAGACATTTAAGTCTCTTTCTGTCTAGCCGCTGGAAAAGCAGTGAGCAAGAGAATAGTAACTAAATATTTTTGTCTACTACTTGAAAAACCCACACTGGGCCCGCGTGGTCGACTAAGGCCTGATCGCCCTAATTCAGGGTAGGCTCGAGCCCCTCGGTGGGGACGTATATGAGCTGACATGATGACTACTTGAAAATATATCGTTAAATAATACAACAGAGTAGTAGATAAATATAAACACTTTACTTAAAAATCTCTTATTGTGTCTAGCACATAAACAACGTTGACGACCTTAAGTACAAATGGTTCGCCCCGAACTGTGATCTCGCGATAAACTAGTTTAAAATAAAATTGGTACGCAAACTAACGCTTGCATCCAGCGCCATCTAGTGGTGTGTAGAGAAACCATGTTTTCGAAATTTAGAACCCACCCTATATCTCGGCAATCCCTTGACCATTTTAACGCATGTTCGGACTTGAAAATATTTTTTTCTTATTTATTCGCCTACCAAAGGACAATAGGAAAAAATATATGGGTATTGGTCCAAATTTCCACCACTAATGGACTTGTTTTGCCGAATAGTTCAATAATAACACAGCACCTTTAATACGACATTGGACAAAAAAACAAAGTTAGTAAAAAGTTATGACTAAACGAAAAATCATATTTTTAACCTTTTTTTGTGCTGCTTCAGCGTACTAGCTAATTTTATTTTCCTGCCACAAACGCGAAAAGGTGTATCGCTCCCGTATCAGCTTACAAAGCCACAAAAGCAGTGTTTTGCAGTAATCACTGCTTGAATCGGTTGTAACAGACGTGTAAGGACTGTGATTTGATGGGACCTGTTAGCAGCTTCACCCGCTACGTTATTTTTGGCAAAATCCGTTTAGTAGTTTGGGGTCTATTCAGAACAGACCGACATTAAGACCATTTTTTAAAATTTTTATATATATTTTTTTTTATATTAACCCTAAGTTATGAATAAAAATATTGTATAGAAAACTAGACAAAAAACTTAATAAAAGTTAAGTAATTTTTAAGATATTAATTTACTTAAACAAGATGTAAAAAATAATGTAGTGAAATTAACTGGGGGTTCTACTCATCATACTGATCCCCAAGAAACCCAGTTAATAATAAAAAATACACCCTCCATACAAAAATGCACAAAATTGCTCAATCAGCTGATCGATTTGTAAGAAGTAAAAAAAAATTTTTTAGATTTTTGCAAACTCATAAAACAAAAGTTGTTCAGTATGATGAGTAGAAGCTCCAGTTTACGGGACCTACACCAATTTTGTTACACCCACTCTGATTAAGATTGCAGTTTAAACTCTGTTTTTTTTTATTCTAAATAGCAACAAATATTAATAAAACTATGTGTTGTTTAACTCAGGAATATGAGACATATTGCACAAAAAATGTTTGAAATTTTCATTTAGTCATAACATTTGGAGAAATTTTGCCCATTGCCCTTTCAAGACGTTACGATAACGATACTAGAGTTATCGTCGAAGAAACATTTATACATACATACGTACATACATACAAACGCCGGATTGTTCCAGTAGACTCGGAGAACTTCGCTCGCTCATTAAATTAGTTACCTAATCAGTAATTTATATAAACTAACAAGTAAAGATTACGGTTTATCTTACACATGTAAACTACCTACTACACAAATAGGTTAAAACAGAGTCAAATAAAATACAACTTATGACTATCATACAATGAAATAGTATGCTTCTATGTACAGAGTACTGCAATACTGGCGTCTTCTATGAATTTACAGACCTAAACCTGGTTGATGGGACATCTAATTTGTACTATGTCATTATTATTAGATAACAAATATTAAACATGATTTCACTGTGATTTGTGATTGGCAACCCGCTTGCCAAGCGAGGTGGATACCGCAAACAGCCTATGTCCAGCAGTGGATGTCTTTTGGCTGACGTGATGATGGTCATCAATGCAGGCTGATTAGCAATACAATGTCAATGTCTGGAAGAGATCGCTTGTTAGCGATAAGACCGCCTATATGTACAACTTCCTTAATCATTGTTTCTTTTATTTTTCTCTTATGTTATGCAATAAATTGTTTTCAATCAATCAATCAATGTCAGTCAATTAATTGCCACTTTCTAATAATACGTTGACTTAAAAAAACACTAAGGCCCATGTAATTTACAAAGAACAGTCTCAATGTCAATGTTTTTTATGTTAGGAGGATTTAATAAGTATTGTGGGTCAGGTTTGGACTTCTTATTTTCACAAGTTATTGAATTTTCAGAGGCGTTTCCACTCAAGGCTCTTTTTCTCGTTTTGGTCTCTGCTTTATTTTTCACTTCGATTTCTTCCATAACTATTTCCGTGACAGTCATTTCAGGGTCTCTTCTTGGAGTGTCAACTTTCAACGGTGTATCGAGGCTGGTCAGGGTAGAATCAAATATTTCGTAATATTGCGCACGTTGGTCTTTTAATGGTGTATACAATTTGACCATTCCGGAGATTGAACTGACTGCCATCTCTGTTTCTCTGTTATATTCAAGCTTTCCTTCATCATCCTTTGGACTTTCATCTATCAAAAATGTTAGCGGAGTAGCTCTCAACCTGATCGCTACATCTTCGGCTATGAAAACTTCAATAGAAAATTTGTCTTTTAATTTCTCGGGTGTTCTTCTAGGTACATCTTTATTGTCATCGTGGTGACAGACTATATAATTTTCGGTATCTTCATTACACTCATGGATACTCAATTCAATTTCATCTTCTTCATCCACATCTACATCAACGTTTATAGAAGTGCTACTAACGGATTGCCCTTTTTCTCCGATAGCACTTTCAACTTTATCGTCTTTGTTAGCTTCAGGGACCAAATGTTCTACATTTTTAGTAACCGCGTTCTCTTTCGGATAAGGCGGAGTATCAAGCAAATCTCTTTCAATAATCTTAGCTGTTTCAACATCAAATCCCCTTCTTACTAGATCAATATGCAAACTAGTTTCTTTGCTTTCAGATACAGACTTGACGGTTTCCGATTCGGCTAAGTACTTTTGTATATTTATGATGTCCTCTGTATCGTTGACAGAGTTTAGTCTAGGCTCATTTGATGTTGTCGTGTGTTGTTTGTCTTCTGTGGGTCTAATTTGAGTGTCGGTGAGGGCGACGTCCTGCGTGCCCTCGTCGGACCAGCGCAGCGGCGGAGCCTCGGCGTCGTCTGACTCGGCCGAACCGCACGACGCGAGTGTCGGAACGTTCTTTGTCTCAGCCATTTCAGGAGAATCGTGACCAGAACTTTCAGATTGAAATTGTTTAGTACGGTTCAGTTTCCTCGGAGTAGAAGACTTTCTGCGAGACTTTGGAGGAGCCGATGCAACTGCAAGAGTGACGCTGGCTATTTTATTTTTGTTAACTGTCCTTTTGTTGCCTGGTGTTCCAGATTGTTTACTTTTTCTACCAGAATCTTTAACAGGGGTCAGTCGTCTTGGTTTGATTTTCATGAAAGATTTGGGAGTTTCTTTTTTAACTGGCGTTTTTCTCTTCTTGATTCCGATACTTTTTCTCTTTGCTTCAGTTTTTGGTGTTTTACACTTTAGATCTTTAGTTGGTTGTGCACGCTCGTTTAAACCCGACTCACCAACTTTATCGTCTTCCTTTGCTTTAATATTAGGACTGTTAACGTATGAAACATTTTTGGTACACTTTCTAACGGGCCGAGAAGTTTTGAGTACTTTGTCTTTACTCTTATTTTTACAAACATCATCACTCGCTGGTGGAGTTTCCTTTGGAGGGGGCACCGGGTAACCGACATCGATGTAATCCTGGTCGTCTGGCTTGTAGTAAGAGCCGCCGCTAGAGTAATCAGTCGGACGCGACGAATAGGAAGAGGGTGTAGCTTGCGGCGGTTTTGGAGTATTCAGGAACAGAGGCGTTGGAATGTTCATGATCTTTATATCCGATACAGGATCACCTGGTAGATCGGGCCCCAAAAATTTTGGTGTTTCCATTTGGATATCATAGAGAGCTTGCTTGTACGGCGTTTCCAACAAATCGGTAATGTTAAGTTTTGCTCCGAGAGCATTCTGCAAAGATAGCCTATCCATTTCAGGGGTATCAGTTTCATCATCACTGTTTGGTTTGTTTTTGTCAGGGTCATTTGGTGCTGCTACGGTACCCCAGTCGTGTTCAGTTATGACATTTATAGTTGGCTTGACGGTCACAGGATTAAGTACGCTCGGCTCGACTATATCATCTAAGTCTTCTATGGCTTTAAGAGATTTGAACTTAATTTTAGTGGTGCTTTTAGTGATGTTAGATTTCTTTTTAGATTTTTTCTTTTCCTGTGATTTTTCAACATCGCGTCTATTTTCTGACCCCTTTTTCCGTCTAGAAGACTTTTCTTTCTGTTTAGGAGCATCCAGTTTAACGTTCGCGACGGCAAGAGCGCGCAAATCAGCGTCCCAATCAGACTTTTTAACCGTTATGATTTTTTGTATGCTTTGCGTAGCGATAGCGCACTCTTCGTTTTTATTAACACTGTCTAATTTGAACATGGTACTTTCATCAGTGTTACTTGCTTTCTTTGGATTGGCGTACGTATATAAAATGGGATTCTTACTCACTGTTACTTCGACTGGGTGTTGTGTCGCAGTAGTAGCATCAAGGTCGAAAGGCAGATCCTCCGGTATGGGCTCGCTGAGAATGCGGCGCGGCGTAGTGAAATCTAGCACTCGCACGTGGCTTGAACGGCGCGGCGTCGACGATGACTTGCGCGGTAGCGCCACGGTGACAGGCGTGCTCTTATTCGACGCTTCGGCGTCTTTCGGGACAGTTGCATTTTTAAAATCAGCTGCTTTTGCCGTTAGTGTATCGCCCTCGTTGCTCAATTCAAGAGCTTTGGCCGTTAGTTTATCGGCCTCATCGTTGAGTTCATTAACTTCGGCAGTTAGTGTATCGCCCTCATTGTTCAATTGAAAAACGTTGGCCGTTATTGTATCGCCCTCATTGTTCAATTCAAGATCTTTGCTTTTTGATATGTCGCTCTGATTTTGCGGTTTCACTGTAGACTCGGTTTTCTGAAATTTAATTTGGCTTTTGGCAGAGTCACTGCTGCCTACGTCGATTAGCAGCGGCCCCAAGGAGGGCGCGGCCGATGACATTGTGTTTGATGTAACACTTGCTATTTGAGTGGTCTTCGGTGGATTCTTGGAATTTTGCGGCTGACCTGTAAATTAAAACATAAATGATTGAACACATGTTATGTAATGTTTTTTTTTTTCAAGTACTTTGATGAGTGTGGTGATTCGAATCTAAACGTATCGTATAAAATCTATAGGTATCGGGCTATTCTGATTAGCAGTCTATGTCACGTCAATCCGTTGCGACGCCGAAGTGCGCGATGATATTGAAATTTTGTAAACACGTTCTAGAAACTTATAAGACGTGTGTGTGTGTGTGTGTGTGTGTGTGTGTGTGGTTTATCAGATATCCGTAAAAAATGTGGTGGAATTCTCTGCCGGCGTCTGTACTCCCGGATATAATTTAGGAATCTCATGACGAGAGTGAATAGGCACTTTTTGCGCTTGTGTGTTACATCCTCGGCTGCATCGGCACTTACCATCAGGTGAGGTGCAGCCAAACGCACTCAAATTTTAATAATAAAAAAATGTTTAATAATAATGCCGAATTTTTGCGTAAATCTGACAAACCACAGACACTTATATCAGTTTCCTTCTATCAGATCGCAAAATTCAGCAGTGTCTAGGATATTAGTTTAATATTTTCGTGTTTGATTAATAGTTGATCATTGTAGCAATTCGTGAATAGTTAGATTGTATTTTATAGAATACTTAAATCGTATTTTCGAGAAAGTGTAATACATCGTAGGTTTGCTTGCTTTGTGCTACAAATAGATGATACACAAGGGGCTGAAAAAAAAAAGCAGATATTGGAAATATTATACTAAATCGTGAATAGATGAGAAGTGCGGTATAAGCTTCAAAATTTGTCATAGAATGCAATCTTTATAAAAAATGCGTAAACTACAAGATTTTTCAAACCTGATTTAGTGCAAAAAAAACACAATTTTGCGTACAAAACATTAGAATTTTAGTTAACTTTGGAATGAAATGAAATCATTAATTCAATACTTATTTACAAGGTATGATAAACACGATGTTAATTCAACATTAATTAAGTAAAATAATTAAAAGCAATAATTTCATTAAAATTTTAAGTATTTCAAAGAAAACGTACGTGCTGAGTATATGACATCATCTTTTCACATATTATTTTCAGATTTTTTAGACATCAGATATATTTTATTTTAAACTATCAAAACTAAGGAATAAAAGTTGATGCGCAAACGCGTTGTCTACTCCTCAACTATACAGAAGGTGACTGGTAGTTAGTGCAAATCCTTTTACGCGGCTATTGAACGGTTCATTTCCAACAAATTAAACCATACAACACATAATGCAAAAAAAAGTAAACCATTTTTGAAATATTGCAGATAAAATATTTTTCAGAAAAACCCGGTATAAATTAAATATATCAACAAAACTAAAAGTTTGATTTACCGTTCGTATATTTATTGGTTTTGCCTTCGTTACATTCTAAATATTAAATAAAAACCAACATTTATGAAGAAAAATTACAACTTATTGAATTTAATTTTAATACAGGGTGGGCCATACATTTTTGCAAATAGCAACACTGAATATCTCGAAAAAAAGTAAATTTAAAAGTTTTCAAGTGGCGGGAAATTAGATATTGTTTCATGGAATTTTATTTATGATGGAGCGTTTTACTGGATAGCAGCGAGCTTATTCCGAGTGAGCGATTCCTACGTTACTGTACGACGCTTGTTTAGAATTGAATACGGATTACGCCGTGTAAGTGAGTGTCCAAGTGATAATTTATTAAAAGCTTGGGTCCAGAAGTTCGAGCAAAATGGTTTCACAACGAATATTAAACAAACAGGGCGGCCAAGTTAAAGAAGGAGCTATGAGAACAATCGGGAGGTTGCAATTTTCGTAAGGAACGATCCAGAATCATCTACGCGTAAGCGTTCGGTGGCTCTGGCAAGAACCAGTCTGATGGTAACACGCAAGCTCAAATAGTACCTATTCACTCTCGTCTTGAAGATTTCGAAATTATACGAATCGGGGAATACAGACACCGGCAGGGAATTCCACTCCTTTATTTTTTTACGGAAATGTGACAAACCACACACACACGTATTATAAGTTTCTAGAACGTGTATACAAAATTTCTATATTTTAATGGATTAATATTGAAATAAAAACTAATCTACGTGTATATGGAGCGCGATAGGGATACATTCATCTGAATATAGGGTACTTATATAGTGTAAAATTGCGTCACCTGCAGCATTGGAGGGGGCGGGCATCAGTATAATGGTGGGCATCGCCATGATCTCGTCGGGGGTGTAGGAGTGCGGCGCGCCGGGTACCAACTCGCGCGTGAACACGCGCGTGCCGTTAATGAGCACAGAGTGCAGCGTGCGCGGGTTGAACGCGTGCCGCAGCACGGTGGGCGGACGGATACCGCCGCCGCCGCCGCCGTCGTCGCTCTTCACAAACCCCTTATCCACCTTGACAGATTGGTAATACATTTCGTAAGCACTCAGCACTACATAACAATTATATATCAAAAAACGTATATATACATACATACACAAAGTCTAACAAAATTAGCTGAAACTATTTTAACTGGTGCTTCTACCCATGAAACTGAACAACTTTCCCCATGAAACCCAGTCAAATCTCAAAAACATTTTTGAACTTCCCATACTAAGTTGGCTGATCAGCTGATCGAGTTAATAAGGGAGCCATTATTTTTTTTGCGATTTGACTATTGGTCCATGGGGAAAGTTGTTCAGTTTCATGGGTAGAAGCACCAGTTAAAATAGTTTCAGCTAATTTTGTTAGACCTTATATGTTAGTACATCCCTCGTCCTGTCGTAACCACACATTGACTTGTTTGCAGATGCACGTTCGAGTATCGAAAGGGAATGTTTCCTGAAGTACTGCGATCGAGTGTGACGGAAAAATGTTTTTTTTTTTAAATTGACTATTTAATTTTTAATTGAAATTTGAATATATGTTAGAATACTTTCTCAGTCACAAAACGCGAGCAGAGTGGAAGATATAAAATGCTACTTTGTCTCTTTCCCGTGAGTAGGGTTACCATATTTTTCATTACTGTTTTAGTGTTGTTTTCTACTTTATTTTGACATTTTGTTTATTTATTTAGCGTAACCACTGTATTGCTATCTTTGTATTATGACCTAACATGTATAATTATGAATTCGTGACGTGAAATAAATAAAACTAAACTATATTAGGTTACACTGGTAAATATTTATTTATACTGGCGACACACACATACATGAATAACCTTTTATTGTGTTCAAAGAACACCTAGTATAGAGTCAAATCATCCTGACATAGTTTTTAGGGTTCCGTTCACCCAACGGGTGACCAACGGGACCCTATTACTAAACTTCCACTGTCTGTCCGTCTGTCAGCGGGCTGTATTTCATGAACCGCAATAGGTAGACAGTTGAAATTTTTACAGAATATGTATTTCTGTTGCCGCTATAACGACAAATACTAAAAATTTGAAAAAAGTGAAAAAATTAAGGGGGTCTCCATACAAAAAAACATTTGTATATGTGTTTAGAATTATTTTTAATTTAGCTCTATCGTAAAACGGTAATACATCCAAGCGTGAAACTTGGTATGATTATAGTGCTAATACTGAAATAAAACAAAAAATATTAAAAACTGGCAAAGTATAAGTCGTACTCGCGCTAAGGAGTCCGAACTAAGAATATTTTTGTAGCTCGCGTTGATATCTTTTGTTTGTATTGTAAATTATTGTCATTTGTGAAAAGGTGTGGTGGTACGTCAATGTACTTGTACTTCGACATCGATGTTAACAGTATTTGACGTGTTCCGGCTAGAAGATAAGGTAGCCAGTTCCCCTTGTGTTATATACATAATAATTATTTGTAGTCATCATATCAGCTCATATACGTCCCCACCGAGGGGCTCGAGCCTACCCTGAATTAGGGTAATCAAGCCTTAGTCGATCACGCCGGCCCAGTGCGGGTTGGTCGACTTCACACACAACCTGCGAGTTACTTCGCAGGCGTGTGCAGGTTTCCCCACAATGTTTTCTTTCACCGTAAGAGCTTCGGATAAACGCAAATACGAGTATGAAATCTAATTTCGAAAACACATCGGTACGTGGCACAGTTCGAACCACGGCCTCCCGGACAGGAGGTAGCGGCCCTAAACATTACGCCACCGACACTCTCAGGGTTAACAAATAACTAATGTAAATAAAATAAATTCTTTTCTTTTCTTTTCTGCAACCATAAACAGTTTTTGTTATTTTTCGAACTCCAGAATTAAATAATGCATCAGTTAATACCGCCATTGTTATAGCCATTATGATACTATAACAAACCCTCTAGCGAACCCTCAGTAGTCTTGAAAGACCTCTTCAATGATACTCCACACGATAGGGTACGTGAACAAAAAAAAATTCGCTTCTACTAGCGCGAACGTAGCGACGAGGGTTTAAAGGTACCAGACGCAAAATAACTTTGCAGCAGAGCGAAACACACAATTTTTCACGTCAATACAGCAAGGAAAATTTGTAGATGCCATTAAAACAGCTTTAATAATATATTCTAAATATTCTAAATAATATTATAAATGTGAAAATGTGTTTGTTTGTTACCTTTTCACGCTTCAACGCCTTGACCAATCTTTATGAAATTTGGCATGCAGGTAGCCTATGTCACGCACGGGGCAGGACATGGCTACTTTTTATCCCGGGAAAATAGCATAATCTGATGCAGTTCCTGAGGGAACTAAAATAATACTCGATTGCAGTGATTTTTTGCACAGAGATGGTTGAGTAGGTGGGAAACGACATAATATACTAATCACCCTTAAAGACACTCATAAAATACTGTCCACGCGGGCTAAGCCGCGGGAAAAAGCTATTAATAAACGCGAAAGTTTGTAAGAATGTATGGATGTATGTTTGTTACTCTTTCACGCAAATCTATTGAACGGATCTGGCTGAAATTTGGTAAGTAGACAGATTAGGACCTAGATTAGCACATAGGCTACATTTTTCCACGCACGGCGCACACTCGAAAAGTCATAGAAACGTTTTCCACGCGGCTGAAGCCGCGGGAAACAGCTAGTATATTCTAAATATACATTCATTTTTGTTGTATTTTTGTGGTTTAGAGAACTAAAATAATTTAATAAAAAAAAAACCGGCTAAGTGCGAGTCAGAACCGCACAAAAAGGGTTCCGTACCATCATACTAGATGGCGCTAGTTTCTTCGTATAAAAAAAAACACGATTTTGTATGGAGGACTTTTTTTGAACTTTTTCTAATTTTTTGTATTTGTTGTTATAGCGGCAACAGAAATACAAATGCGAAAATTTCAACTGTCTAGATATCACGGTTCATGAAATACAGCCTGGTGACAGACGGACGGAACGAGTGACGAACAGAGTTTCAGAACGTACCACTGTGGGTGTGTTTTTTTTTTCTTTGCATAGAAAGGTTCCAATTTTAACTCTTTCCACGCTAACGGATAAAACTTGTGAATAAAAAAATAAAAAAAACGCAATATTGCGCGCTAAAATTAAATGGCAAACAAAACTTTCACGAGCGTGTGAGTTGAAATAGTTATGTGTGTAAGAAGGGGACAAAGTAATGTTAGGTTCCGAGGTTGTTACTTTGAATTCTGAGCTTGGCGAATAATTTAATATACTTCGCCCGAGAGTAAAATATTTTGGCCCCGAGAGACACACACAATTGTTTATCACAACCTATAAGAAAAGCCGGCCAAGTGCGAGTCAGACACACCCAAAGTAGGGTTCCGAAGTCTTTCCAAAAAATAATGTTTTTTAAAAAAAAAACGAGACCTACAGTACTCGCATATGATGTGTAACAAATCACTGTTACACATTTCCGTCCCATTTCACGAAATCACTCCCACAAATTGCAGGAAAGCGAGAGCAAAGCTCATTCGTCAGATCGAATAGCGCGCGCTTTCGCGACTTCCTGTTACACATTTCCGTCCCATGTTACACATTTCCATCCCATTTCACGAAATCACTCCCACAAATTGCAGGAAAGCGAGAGCAAAGATGTTACACATAAAAAAACAAAATAATATTTACAGTCAATAATGGAAACATTTTGTAAGGAAAATCTATGAACTTTTGACTAATCCAACTGCACATCTTAAGTTGGTCGACTATTACTCCTAAACTAAAAAAAGCCCACTTAAACGTGATAGTTTTCTTTTTAAATTGATTATATACTACTATTTAAATTGTTTTTCAGATGTCCTGAAATAGCGGTTTAACTTGTAAGTCGGTACAGGGTACACTTGACTCAAATAAAAATTAACACTTCAAAGCTTAATATTTCGCGAACCAGTCCCTGAATCAAAAAAATGTTTTAGCAAACCCTCAGTACTTTTGAAAGACCTATTCAACGATAACCCACGATAGCTAAAAAAAAATTACTCCCTCTTTACATGTAGGGGAGGTACCCTAAAAAAATGTTTTTCAAGATTTTATTGTACAACTTTGTCGGCGTGAATAATACAATGTATAACCATGCCAAATTACAGCTTTCTAGTACTGATAGTCTCTGAGCTAAGCCGCGGACAGACGAACAGACAGACATGTCGAAACTGTAAGGGTTCCTTGTTGACTTCGGAACCCTAAAAAGGAACTAGTATGTACCTATCATGGAAGTAATAAGTACTAACGTAAGTGCATGGTACCTATAGACATTAGTTTGAGAGTTCTGTTTTGTTTGTTTGTTTGTAAACTCTTTATTGCATTTAAAAAAAATAAGGTGTTAACAAATAAATATAACAAAGGCGGACTTATCCCTTTCAGGATCTCTTCCAGTCAACCTTGGAATGCTCGTTCGTATCAGAGAGGACCAATCGGACCAATCAGAAGAGGCTAACATAACTCCCTACTCCCTACTAAAGTAGAATTTTGTTCGCACTTATTGAGGAACCAATTTCGTATTTCGAAAAAAAATTGATGAAAAAGAAAAAGTTTGTCTTTTATATAAGTCTTTTACAACTTTAAATATAGGCCACGTACCTATATAAAGGCCACGTAACTATGTAAAGGCCACGTAACTATGTAAAGGCCACGTAACTATGTAAAGGCCACGTACCTGTATATCAGACAGGATCGTAATCTTCTGCTCAGCAGGTTTAGTCCTCGAATGACTTTGTTGCGGATCTGAGGTTTTTATTTTGATAGCGGCACTGTTTGTTTGTGACGATGTGGAGTTTTTTTTATTATCAACTTTCAGTAAAATATGCGCTCTCGTGACTCCCTTCTTATTGGAAGTGTCATTTGCACTTTCACCCATTCTTGTACTGTCCTCGTTGGTCATAACATGTATCCTGTAAAATGTAATGATTTATTAATAAATACTTACTACAAATAATTAATCACACTTTAATATTATAAAGGCGAAAGATTGTGAGTGTGTATGTTTGTTACTTCTTCACGCAAAATTTACAAAACGGATCTGGCTGAAATTTGGTAGGTAGACAGATTAGGACCTGGATTAACACATAGGCTACTTTATTTCACGCTCGCGGCCGCTGGCGGCTCGCGCACTGCGCACCCTCGAGAAGTCATAGAAACGTCCATGTGGGTGAAGCCGCGGGAAACAGCTAGTATATACATAACGCAATGGCATAGTAAAAAAAACGCTAAACACGTTAAAAAACCGACTTCCATCGCAACACTAAGTACATTTTTGCATTATTATTTTTGGTTTTTGTTAATTTTCTAATAAAGTACTACATCGATATTGATTAAATTTGTATGGGACCACACGCGAAGCACTAGCTTTCAAATAAAAAAATAATCATAAAAATCGGTTTACCCAGTCAAAAGTTCTGAGGTAACACGTAAAAAAAACACAGTCGAATTGAGAACCTCGGTTGAAAAAGAATAGTAGGTTATCTTCATACAATGGTACATCGCGCGGATAGTATGTGTGTGCGTCAGTAGGCACGCACGCACACTATAATAATAAGAACAACTTCTTTCTTTTTACCAAAGATTTATTTATGCCATAGGGAAATAAACGGCTTTTACTTATCAATCATACACTTATTTCTTAGTATACACCATGTGATGAAGCCTTTATAAATTGTCAGCTAAAAGGCGTCCACTGCTACACAAAGGCCTCTCCCATGGATTTCCACAACGACCGCTTCTGCGCTGCCCACATCCAGCGGCTTCCGACTTTGACATTTGTACTTCAATAATGTTGTATTTCAATATTGAAGAATTCAGGTTGGGGCAGTAAAGTTTTTGAGTAGCGACCGCGCACCGGAAGACTTAGCGTAGGCAGACCTCCCACTCGGTGGACCGACGACCTTGTGATGGAATCAACTACCCTATTATTTTACACAACCTATGGGTTTAAACGGATCCTACGCTTTCATCTTCGGCATCATCGTCTCTGAGCTAAGCGAGGAATTCAATATACCTGGACCGACATTAAAATATATTGGCCCCGAGTGACACACACACAAGTTTTCATCACACCTATGAGAAAAAGAAATGAAAACAAAGAAGAATGCACATGACCGTTCTTTTTTTTTAAGCGCGCTTTGCTGCCAAAACCTGACCGACTAATAACTTCTTCCACATTATGCGTTCGACCTCTTTACTTCACATACTTACCACAAAGAGTATTTTTTTTAATACAAAGTCCTTGATAACCAATCACAAAAGTGAGTTAATATCATAGATGTTAGTTTGTGATTTTTTTTAAACATTTAACCTTCACGAACGCGGACCAATCAAAAGAGAGAAACGAAACTCCGTACAGGGAGCAAAGTAGTTTTTTTTCACCCTTATTGTGGAATCAATCGCGTCGTTTTTCGAATAGATGTAATGAAAACAAATTATGTAACCTTGATCACTGAATTACTCTCCTAATGAAATTTTAAAAAAACCTTTCTCGTTTTGTGTTCCATCAAGCCTTCAATTTTTAATTCACCAAATTCACAAAACGAGTATATTAGCGACGCCGAAAAATTATGACGTCGTCACGTTTTTCCTTTTGGTAATAGGGATGACGAATGCTAGACATTTGATTTACTTTTTACCATCTGTCAAAAAAGACATTTTGTTCTAAAAATGTTTGAAATACCTAAGCGTGACGTGACGATAGTTTTGCAGCGACATTTATGTACTTATTTTGTGATTTTGGTGAATTAAAAATCGAAGACTTGATGGAAAACAAAACGAGTAAGATTTTCCGAAGTTTAAGTAGGAGAGCAATTTAATGATCAAGAGTTCATAATTTATTTCTGACTGTCGTCATCCCTATTCAAACATTTTAAGAACAAAATGCCGTTTTTGACAGATGACAAAAAGTAACTCAAATGACTAGCAGTCATCATCCCTATTAAGGATTATAAAAAAAAAATGGCGTAATTACTTACACAGAATTTAAAGGGTCAGATGTTCTGGAATCAGGTACAGTGTTTTTGCCTAGAAGTTAAAAAGTATGTTGCATTAAATAAACCTTAAAGACTGGGATTATTTTTAAGTAAACATCCAAGAAATCAATGTAAACGGCAAGTGATGTAATAATCTAATAGTATAAGGCTCTGTAATATTAGGTCGGGGGAAATGTTTCTTCATATTTGGTACGAAAATTCAAACAGGGCGAACAAAACGAGCTGCATCTTCAACGTTAAGATTTCCATACTGGAAACGCTTGAAACAAGTTTGTGCTACTGATTGATACTGCATTAGGTCAATAAAAAGCACAATTTTTTTTCGCGGCCTATGTTGCGTTTTTACCCTATTTTTTACATAAAAATTCAAAATGTAGCGAATTTCTCGTTACTTTCACTCATTTTCATAGACAGAAAAAACGATTTTAAAATAGCGGATTTTTTTTATTAAATTTTTAAAAATTCACTTACCTATTTAATTTTATTATAACCAGACAGTAACAAATAATACAAGCAAAGAGATTTGATTACAAATGTATAGTTACAAAATACGAAGCAACTCTCACAACTTTCAACAAAGAGTAATTCGACCCCGCTAAACATGAAGTCTGACTATCGAAAACAAGATATGTATGTATTTTTACAAGCTTAATTTAACTTGCAATGTTCGTATGTACCTATCTGTCCGCTTCAAATCTTGCGGTCGATTTTAGAGCGACTTCCAGGGGTCCGATTGAGCTGGAATTTGGTATGAAGCCGTATTCCCGGTGACAATAGATCCTTTTGGTTTTTTAAAGTTGATCTGATGTAGGATCTGATGGTAAACTAAGAAGGGGTAATCATGGTGCCAGGATCGTCTATTGTTTTCAATCAAATTAAAGGAAATACCATACTATAAAGTATATTTACTGACATACTTACTTACTCTCAGCCCGGCTTCTTTTAAATTTGGAATCATGCACATTGAACTTAAAAACTGTTTTCAAATAAAATTTTGCACTTCAAAGTATGTAGGTTTTTCGAAAAGAGCTTATTATTTACTTTCACCTGTCTTTCAAGTTCAATTTGACACGCTTCCCGGTTTCCGATTTAGCTGAAACTTTGCATGCACATGTAAGTCGAAAGTCAAGCCCCACGGGGATTTCATTTTGGTAAATTATGTTTTTGATTTGTTTTAGAAGATCTGTTTTTTCTTTATCCTATCAACTCATATACATCCCCACCGAGGGGCTCGAGCCTACCCTAAATTAAATTAATTAAAATTATTCATGAATTATTATTATTTTTAAATTTACTGTAGGTAGGATTTTTTTTTGTTTACACATGTGTATTGGAAAAAGTTTTTTCGATACATGTATACTGAATACAGTGCGGTAAGTGCAGGAGGACCACCACCTGTAGATCTGCAGCTCGGAAACCAGCGCTTGTACGACAATCCTCTAGGTCTTATTATAAAGGTGCAATTACCTTCATGGCGTAATGGTTAAGTCCATTAGCTTCACATCAGGAGGTAGCGGGTTCGATTTCCGGCGGAATCCAACTTTGTAAGACTCAGTCTGGTTGGTGAAAGGGCATTTTCTAAGCCCGCCTGGCTAGCTACCACTGTCTTATATAAGTCTTGTCGCCAAGCATCAACCTAGTCTAAAAACAGCAGATAGCCGCCTTATACATCACTTGCCGTTCAGCTTTTTATTCTTGAAAGAAAAGCAGCGTACAACCGCACATTATTTAAGTGGATACTTCATAATAATCCATAATCAGACGATAAATCAGAGAAATTCATGTAGGCGCATTTGCTCACGAGGTCATTTCAAAAGATTTATTATTTCGATCAAATCAAACATAGTGAGGAAACCTGCACACACTTGCGAAGAAACTCGAAGTATGTGTGTGAAGTCGACCAACCCGCACTGGGCCCGCGTGATCGACTAATGTTCGATCGCCCTAATTCAGGGCAAGCTCGAGCCCCTCGGTGGGGATGTTTATGAGCTGATATGATGATGATGATGAAACACTAACACTCGGTGGACCGATGATCTGGTGAAGGTCGCGGAAAGCCGCTGGATGCGGGCAACGTAGAACCGATCGTCGTGGAAATCCTTGGGGGAGGCCTTTGTCCAGCAGTGGACATCCTTTGGCTGATATGAAACACTAACATAACACGAATAATAACTAACAGCAAATCATGACTGATTAAAAAAACATAATAAACTATTATCAGAAATCTTAATTCTCATGTGCTAAAAAAGTTGTACCGGATGACGTTTAAAATGCTGAATTGGCCGCCTCTACGAGAACCCGATCAAAGAAGTCCGCACCGGCTCGCGAAGTCCGCGCGGCTGACACACGTGCTGGGCGCGCGCGTATATAACCATCTGCCCCTAGACATTTCCGACATGCCGAGTGAACGGATGTTCAACACTAAACTTCAAAACTGGCTGATCAAAAAGGTGTTCTACACTATAGACGAATTTTTTGAGCTCAAACCGTATGTCTGAAAATACAATAGTGAAAGTCACCAGTGATTTCCAATATTATTATTGTTTTTAACATTATTTCTCTTATTATTATTACATATTATTTTAACTTTTTTTATGACTTTTCTTATTGACTATTGTGATAATTCGTTTTTCTTGACGTGTAATGAATATTGCAAATAAAATATTATGAATTACTATTATGAAGTATCCACTTAAGAACTACTATTATGTTGTAAGACATTGATTTGATCATTAATAAACATTGAATGCACCTTCAACTTCAGCAGCGAATTCCTGAAAAGTACCAATCGCAGGGCTGTGCGGGTCCCCATGACCTGAACTTATGCTGTTGTGTTGTGATGAGTGGCTGACATTACTCAAAATGGTGTGGATATGATCAGATTTTTGACTGGCATTCGAATCTTCTCTTCTAACCTACATAAAAACAAACTTCATTATGACAAACCAATAAAAACAATTTGCATTCACTGCAACTTAAGTGGCAGTGGGCAGGGCACATAGCTCGTAAAACAGATGGCCGTTGGGGCAGTAAAGTTCTCGAGTGGCCACCGCGCACCGGAAGACGTAGCGTAGCAAGCCTCCCACACGGTTAGGGTAACCATCTGACCGGTTTTAAGAGTATAGACCGGATTTTTCGTCATATTGCCATGACGAAATAACAGACGAAAAATAACACACGTCGCCCGCGCGAATGTGAAGAATTTTAACTTTTTTTAATTGCATTTTAAAATTTCTACAAGAAAATATTTTTTGGAAGCTGTTGCTAGTGGACAGAAATATGAGTACAAATAATATTATAATAAAATAAAGGTTAATAAAACGTACTCATAATCTACTGAGTTTTATTATCAGCCAAAGACCCGATTTTTTTTTTACAGAAATCAGGATTTTTTAACACTTACAACCGCTTTTCGATTTAAAGTCCTGGTAACCCTACACACGGCGGACCGACGACCTGGTGTAAGTGGCGGGAAGCCGCTGGATGCGGGCAGCGCAGGACCGGTCGTCGTGGGATACCCTGGGGGAAACCTTTGGCCAGCAGTGGAATCATCAGAACCAAATATAATAATTTATTTCTACTTACTGGATAGATATTACGTTTTTGATGATCAGAGTAACAATCCCGCCTCTGCAAGTCACTGTCAACTAGAACTACGTCCTGGTCCAGATTTTCAGAAGTCGATTCCTCAAGATTCTTTGAACTTAATGGAAGCCGTTCATTACTGGTCACTGATGATAATGTTGCATCCTTATCCGAAACTTTTACATGTTTCTTTCTCCTATGATGCCCTGAAATTTTTTATTCGATTATCAGTAATAGTACATTATTGCTTAGGGACAAAATGAAGCAGTTTACGGTCACGTACGAGTTTGAACAAAATATGGGACCTAAATCTGCCATTTCTGTCAAAGGAATACAGTGTTATTTTCTTTTAAAAAATGCAAGGAAATAAAATCGAAAAATAGGGAATCGATATGAACTTTTGTGTTTCCTCACAGAAAATCAACCTTAATGTAAGGTTGGAGAGACATATGGAAGGTCCATAGGAGAACCATGTAACCAACATAGCTCTCAGAATTCCTAAACTTAAGTGGCCGTGGGCAGGGTACATAGCTCGTAGAACAGATGACCGTTTGGGTAGTAAAGTTCTCGAGTGGCGACCGCGCACTGGAAAACGTAGCGTAGGTAGGGCTCCCACTCGGTGGACCTATGGTGAAGGTCGCGGGAAGCCGCTGGATGCGGGCAGCGCAGAACCGGTCGTCATGGAATCTACTTAGGCCTATGTCCAGCAGTGGAAGTCAGTCGGCTGATATGATGACACGGGGACAAATCGCACACGGTCATCTGACCCCAAACTAGGATTCCTGTATTATAAGAACCTGAGACTGATATAGGTACATATTTATATATGCTCAAATACATACATATATAGATATTGAACTCTTAGACACAGAGCAAACAAAACTGTTCTGCTTTGAGTGGGGATCAAACCCATCTCTCTCTTTGTGTGTGTGTGTGTGTGTGTGTCTCTCTCTATTAAGTATTTCAATGTTAAGGACATTTCATACTTTTAGTAGTCTAATGGTTTACAGGTGTCATTATAATCATGGTATCGTCATATCAGCTCATACAGGGTGTTTTTTTAATACCGAGCAAGCCTTAAGGGGGTGTTACGTACACGAGAAAAAAAAAGAATTTTTTTTCAAATAAAAATCTTTACTAGTTTTCCCACAATCATTAGTTAAGTTTGTCTAAAAAAGTCCACATCGCAAAGCTACCGTCGTACAGCTGGCTGGGGTCAGTAAACTTGCGCGTGACGTTCGGATCTTGCAACAAGACGGCAACGTCGCATGATTTCTACCTACGTACCTCGTCACGATCGTGAATAACTTTGGATTTCATTAAATAAGTGTTTTTTAATAAAATAAAAAACAAAATCATTCTGCGTCATTTTGATAGATTGAGTCAGTTTTCCCTTCGTAATGTACGGGCTTAGAACCGTCAAAATACCTAATTAAGCTGACTGGCAACAACACAATAAAAAAAACGAAGCGCGAGTCAGAGTTTCACATGAAGGGTTCCTTACCTTCCTACTTAGATTTTTTTTTTGTGAATAACTTCAAAACGTTTTATTTTATTTTTGTCTTCACGTGTACTTGCCAAATTTCATGATTCTAGGTCACCAGGAAATTTATACCCTTGTGAACGTCAAAACGGCTATTTTTAAATAACGTTAACTTAGAAGTTTGATTTTTTCACAGCTTCAAGGGATTACAGATTTGATTCATTTCAATTTGACACCTCCACACGTTCCTGACAAAAAGGGCAGACATACAGACGGACAACAAAGTGATTTAAAAAAGGAACCTTTTTTTCTTTTAAAGTACGGAACCCTAAAAATTAGGAAGGTAATTTTTTTGTTACGTATAAATTAGGTGTTTTACTTAAAAAACTGAATCAACTTATTTACAATTTACAAATGATTAAACGAATTTAAGATTTACAATGATTTTAAAAAAAATGTTCACTTACGTCAGTCGCATTAAATGTTCAAAGTGTTTGCTCGTTTTGAAAGTATTAAAGAATTCTTTCTTCGAGATGTAATGAAATTCCGGGCTGGCCTTGACCTCTGGCATGTCGAGGTGTCTCGAATTGTCCGTGATCTCGTAGATTCTGTACAGTGAGAGAGATTCTGGCTCTTGTTGGTACACGGCGATTTGGATATCGGCGCATCCACTCTCTTCGAGTCATTGGCACGTTACCATCACACTCGTGGTACAAACAAACCAAGTCCAAGAAATCCGCATTCGAAAATAAACTGCGACGTGGCATTTTCGCGTAGCGCGCCGGGCGTATTACGAAAGCACAAACACAACCTGCACCAAACGCGAGCGGGACGTTACTGTCGATTGTCGGTCGGTGGGGCCGAGCGGGTGGCCGTGGCCGGGCGGGGCGGGCCGCGGGAGCGCCCGCGCGGGAGTTTCCCTTTGCGGCAGCATGGCGACGTCGCGTGCGTCACGTGGAACGGACGGTGCATTAAACTTTTCAAGTCGTGCAATATTTTTGAAAATGAAAGATTTTTTTATAAAAATTTAAGGTACACTTTTTTTTTGTGAAATGTGTTTAGAATCATGTCAGGATTCACCCCCTTAAGGCTTGCTCGGTATTAAAAAAACACCCTGTATACGTCCACACCGAGGGGCCTTAGTCGACTACGCGGGCCCAGTTCTGGTTGGTCGACTTCACCACAACCTGAGAGTTTCTCCGCAGGCGTGTGCAGGTTTCCTTACTCCTTAGGTTTACTGTCCTTCACTGTAAGAGCGTCGGACTAATCATGGTATACAATTTATAATCTAAAGGATGTGTAGTTAACATACCTGGCAAATCTTCTAAAAGTGTTGCGTCAACTGAGGAATTGGATTTGGACAAAATGTGGCACGCACAGTTAGTACGGTTCAGCGAACTGCACACATCACATACACTTTGGACTCTTGAGTAAGCTTTGGTATTTATACTGTCGTAGCTGCAAAGAAAAAGTAATTGACATTTGTTTACATGAACAAATAAACAAATCTCATGTTTCCTTCTCTTAAAGGTTGTCTGGAAGAGATCGCTTGTTAGCGATAAGACCGCCTATATGTACAACTTCCTTCATCATTGTATCTTTTTTATCTCTTAAGTTATGCAATAAAGTGTTTTCAATTAATCAATCAATCAAAGTTTTCTATTCTGTAATAACTAAGTAAAATAGTAAGTACTATTAATATAAAGAACCTAAAATCTATGTTAATTTCCTAACAAAATGTATTTTTTTCTAAAAATATGTATTCGAAATAGCATCATCACATCAGCTCATATATACGTCCCCACCGAGGGGCTCGAGTCTACCCTGAATAAGGCGATCGGGCCTTAGTCGACCACGCGGATCCAGTGCGGGTTGGTCAACATCACACACAACCTTCGAGTTTCTTGGATGGCGTGTGCAGGTTTTCTCACGATGTTTTCCTTCACCGTAAGAACGTCGGATAAACGTACGTATGAGATCGAAATTCGAAAACACATTGGTACGTTGCAGGACTCGAACCACGACTTCCCGGATAGCAGGTAACGGCACTTGCCATTGCGCCACCGACGCTCTGCGCCACCAATTTGAAATAGCAAGGTGTGACATATTGTTCTTGAGCAACATGGATGGATGTAATAATTTTGTAATGTTCATCATATCAGCCGAAGGACGTCCACTGCTGGACATAGGCCTCCCCCAAGGATCTCCACGACGACCGGTTCTGCACTGCACGCATCCAGCAGCTTCCCGCGACCTTCACCAGGTCATCGGTCCACCGAGTGGAAGTTGTAATGTTCATTATGTGAAAATTGAGGGTGATGGAAACACATGAGTAATGTTTTTTTTTAAATGACTTTTTTTATGCAGGACACTACACTATAAGAATGTTTTGGTGTTTACCCTAAATGATTGGCTCTGTGGTCCTGACAGTTGATTTTGTTGGTGTCAACAAGATTAACCAGCAGTTTGACAGCTTCCAACAGGTTGGCACATCCTATTAGCCTCTGTCTAAGAGCGAATGGCTTGCACGTTCCCACTGGAAATAGAAAGTTAATGTGTTAACTACTTTAGATTATAAAAAGTGGCCAAATGCGTGTTGGACCACGCGCAAGGGAGGGTTTCGCGCAAAGGAGGAGGGAGGTTGATGTGCATTTTAAAAAACAATGTTAAATTTGCAGTTGTTTAAAACATTTAGTATAGAAATCTATGAACTTTTTACTAATCCAACTGCACATTTCAATTTGGTCGACTATTACTACTAAACCAAAGTATATATATTAGTACTAACATACAGTATGGATACTCCCTGCCGCTCTCTAAATTCCGACCTCACCCCCTTGTCACCCAGATTGATACAGATTGGTTATAGATACGACCGTTGTATGCAGTGTCCGGGGTGTGAGTAAACTAAGAAATCCTACTTGGCCATAATAATTTTCCTTTTCATTATATGACCTACTAGTTTTAATACTTTTTATATTTGCTGAAATATTGGTTTAGCTGCTAGGGGGTGGGGGCATGTAACTCTAACAAATATCATTACTTAAAAACGTAATATTGGGTACTTAAATAAATTATTTATCGGAAAAATTAACTTAACCTCTGTACTCTGTAGCTTTTAAAGAAACACCTATTCAATGATACCCCACCAGACAGAAGACATAAACAAAAAAAACCAAAACAAAAATGATAACAATTTAATGAATTATTTTTTAAAAAAAAGGGAAACCGCCTTTAAAAAACCGGACAGGCAGACAAACGGACATGGCAAAACTGTAAGGGAATTAAAACCTAGTTTGACTACTGAACCCTATGAATGATTTATTTAAAGGTCTCCCACTTAGCTAAAATATCACAGGAATTCCATAGATGATAAAGCTAGTTTCTTCTGATGCTCCCGAGTTAAAATATACATATATGTCATCACACTAATATTATAAACGCAGAAGTATGGATGTTTTTGTTCCAATTACTCTTTAATGGCTGAATGGATTTGGATGAAATTTGGTACGTAGGTCAAGCACTGGATTAACACATAGGCTATTTTTGGTCCCAAGATCGCGAGCCGCTTGCAGCTACACCATGCACCCTCGATTATGATAAATGCAAAGCCATGTAAAAGCTAGTACTGTATAAAATAATCATCATAACAGCTCATATACGTCCCCACCACAAATTATGGCGATCGGACCTTAGTTGACCATGCGGGCCCAGTGGGGGTAAAAAAATGTTATTATGAAAATAATGCTGTACAAATGAGATGACTTTTGTTATCATTTTTGCACTAAATTACATTATCAAAGTTTGTGGTGCAAGAGACAAATCATAGACTGTCACCATGCACCCTCGATTACAGTCATAATAAAGACGATATCCACTCGGCAAAACTCAAGTGTCCATTATAAGTGGTATGTCTAGCTAAAACACTCAAAAAGATACCCCTGCCGTAAAAATTTAAAAAATTAGATGCTCATGCGGGCAGGTATGTTATCCGTGGGGAGCAAAGAAGATATATGTATAGTGGTGAGTTCAGTATATTTTATTCTTTTGTGTTCATTTATTTGTTGTATGGTGCAAAGAAACCAGCCAACCACAACACATGGTATCCTAATGTGGTGGCTAGTAAATTTTGCAACATTGTGAAGTAAAGATTACATAGAAATATTATGTAACGTTGACACAAAGGTGACACAAAACGGTACATAAAATTGTAAAGCATTGAACAGATTGTGCCATTAAAAGAGAAAAAGGTTCGAGATTTATAAAGGTGGACACCCGGAATTTCATGGTCTGAGAAAGTTACACAGCCTAGATAATTATTATTCTGTCAATTTATGTTTAGTAAAAAACCGTAAAAATATTTCTTCCTTGAAAAATACTGTAAGTAGTTTGAACCTTATGGTTTTATTTTTTTTACAATATGATCGAAATTTCCTTTATTTTTATGATAGTTCAAAACATAAACAACATTAATAAATTAGGCAGTTTCAAATAAAGTGATAAAAAAAATAGCCTTTTTTAGTGAAGTGTGTAATTAAATTAGTTATTTTCCATGCAACTATAACTTTAATAATGATATCTCTCTCTTGATCCAAAGTTATACGGTTCTATAAATTCGTGCATATACCTTTATGTTCATTTTACGTAACGTTACACATTTGCAAAGTTACGATGTTACATAAACATAACAAAAGTGTTACATAAGACACAAAATTTTAAGTAGTCAAAATGTCAATAACTCGCTTAACATCAGTATATTTCTAAAGAAATAACTTTGCTTGAGGTAATTGTACATCTAATTCATCTAGTTTATAATCTTTAGTGTATAAACAATTTGCAATAAAAATAATTGTTAATTACCTGCGAAATCCATTCAAAAATAAGCCAAAAAAAGTGACAAAATCTATTCACACATGGAAGCACAATTATATGGCAGCCGATGTTTTGACAACAGCATGACATTTCAAAGTAGAGTAACCTTAAAGATGAGATTAATAAAAGATAGCTCGCTCTGTTAATTTGGAATTGACGAGGGCTCTATTGATCACATCTTCTTTAACTGCCCTATATATTAATATTCCTTATATGATATTCTCCCCTCTAAAATCCAGCGTCGTAGTACCTTTTCCTGTCTATTAATCACTAACAATCCATTGGTTATTAACTGCTTGGCAAAATACATGCAAATATTTAACATCAAACTATAACTCAAATATCATTTGTTTTCCTAATGTTGTTTTGTTTTGTTTATCCCTACAATATGCTTATTATATTTTATAAGATATCATTTTGTGTTTGTTTTAGGTACCTACTTAGCTGGTGTATGACATAATAACAATTACAATTTCTCAAAAGTATATTGAAATTTTCCCTAGTTTCTAATTTTGTTCACTTTCACTGTGATTTTTCTTCTACATTGACTTTGGCGGAATTATTGTGCCTTACCACAATAGAAGGCAAAAAGAAGAATGATGAGATTATGAATTCCCATTGATCTTTTTCTTTCAAAATACAGCAAAAATAACGTAACACAAAAATCGTTACACAAAACCTAAAATACCGTCACGTTATCAAATCTTGGAAATTTCTCCAAACAGGAGAAGCTAACCGAATGTATACCATAGTAAGTTCCGTAAATGCACGTAAAATTCCACAGTGACATAAAATATCAGGTTACTCAAAAAAACACTGCAATTTATTAAAATTGAAAAAAAAGTTTTTTTTTTATTTTTATCAAAATTTATACATATACACGGTGATAATTTCAGGTGTAATTTGGTACACAATATACATTATCATCATCATATCAGCCAAAGGACATCCACTGTTGGACATAGGCCTACCCCGAGGATTTCCACAATGACCGGTTCTATGCAGACCACATCCATAGGCTTCCCGCGACCTTCACCCGGTCATCGGTCCACCGACTGAGAGGCCTGTCTACGCTACGTTTTCAGGTGCGTGGTCACCACTCAAGAACTTTACTGCCATCTGGTCTACAAGCTATGTGCCCCGCCCAATGCCACTTAAGTTTAGCAATTTAAAGAGCTATGTCCGTTACTTTGGTTCTCCTATGGACCTCCTCGTTTCTGATTCAATCATGCAGAAAAACTCCTAGCATAGCTCCTAACATTACTGGAACGATTTTTAAAAATTATTTCACTGTTGGGAAGCTACACTATCCGTGGTTGCTATAGGCTATATTATATTTTCAAATAGGGATCCTTTCTAAAACCCTAATAATGTAACTGCAGTGTAGTGTAGTGCAGTGTAGTTTAGTGTAGTGTAGTGTATTGCAGTGTAGTTTAGTGTAGTGTAGTGTATTGCAGTGTAGTGTATTGCAGTGTGGTGAGTGTAGTGTAGCGCAGTGTAGTACAGTGCAGTGTAGTGTATTGCAGTGTAGTGTAGTGCAGTGTAGTTTAGTGTATTGCAGTGCACTGAAGTGTAGTGTAGTATAAGGCGGTACGAAGTTCGCCGGGACAGCTAGTCTTCGACATGTAGATTTACTTATAGGGCCTTAGGATAAGCTTTTAGCACTGTAATTTTACATGCTCTCTATTTGCATAGGTATCGCATTTGTTAGGTTCCTTTTATGTTGTCAATCTGTGTGTTGTGTAAATAAATAAGTATGTGTGCCTGTTTTTCATTAGGAATGACAAGAGGCTAGAAAACTGCGAAAATAGGCAAGGGTCAGATGTTTGTACGAGAACAGTGTCGCCCTTACAGTATTGCTCCAACCGAGTGAAGTCCTGGTATTTATAATTTGTTATCTCGTTCACACATCCCATGTCCTTGTCATTTTGATCTAGACTTTTACAGAGAAAGGTATTATAAACAGACAAGGACCGCGATAGCAACATGCAGTTCAGTTTTATTCAGTTCAAAGAATCAAGCAGATTTAACATAGTAGTAGTTGATTTTTGAGCCTTGTTCTGTCTATGTAGTAGTCTCGTTCGGCATTTAATAGCGGTGCCGACAGAATATCAGCGCTGTGGTCCGCCACAGCATATGCTGAGTCGGTGCCTTTTCTTGGCTACGGCACAGTTATGTTATTCACCGAACACTTTCGACTGGTGTGTGTCTGTTAAGCAACTGCGCAGCGTGGGCCGGCTCGTGGCTGTGCCGCGGCGAACTGAACTCGCCACGAAAAACCCGCGCGTGATCGGACCCACCTACTACGAGCACCTTCCTACGGATCTAAGGAATGTCACAAATGAAATTCTAACCATCATTAAGATGGATTGTTTTGACATCCTATTTTATTTTATTTTGACTTCTTATTTAACTTTCTTTAACACCTTATTTTTATTGTGACATTGATTTTATGAATTTTGATAATTATGTTACACTTTCACATTTTTAAATTTTAATAAATATGTAATTGGTAACATGAAATAAATAATCTAATCTAATCTACTGTACTGTATTCGTGTTGTGGTAAAGAATAAATGTTTCATCTATCTATCTAAAGTTTGAAAGAAGGTATAACATGGAGTTGTTAAACCGCCAAATAAATTAATATTTTTTTATCTTATATTAATATAAGCTAGCTGTATTATTTTATTATTATCTATTATTACGATAGCTAATAATACTTAATAATACAGGATAGCTCCTAGTAATATAAGATAAAAAAATATGATTTTATTTGGTGGTTTTAACAACTCCATGTTATACCTTTTTGTGAACTTTAGGTATTTTTAATCTACCTTTTCAGATCACTGTTCATTAGATTCATCTTGTGGATATTTTTTTATACTTAGTTTTAAGATATACTGTGGTTAAAATATAGCATTTATTTTATAATCATTTAACCTGGTGTCTGTAGAAATGAATGAAATGAAGATGCTACGGTGGTCCGGCGGTGTTTCTAGAATGGATAAAATCCGGAATGAATATGTTCGAGGCTCTTTTAAGGTCGCACAGGTACAGGAAAAACTCAGGGAGAACCGTCTGCACTGGTACAGACACGTGATGAGAAGGGATGATCACCATATGACTAAAAAAGTAATAAACATGGAAAAGAGTCAAAAAAACCGCAGGAGACCACCAATGACCTGGTTGCAGACAATAAAAAATGACCTTATGAGTACAAACACAAATGAGAAGACAACCCACGACCGTGCGGTGTGGTGCAGAAGTACTAGGAGGGCCGACCCCAAATAAATTGGGACAATGGCCAGGACAAAGAAGAAGAAGTCTGTATGGTAGAAAATCAGTACAAAGACTGTATGGTGGGTCAATATGACCTGGATTTTAAACAGTGTTTAATTCTTATTATTTCAACAAATTATTGGAAATGATATATTAAATCAGTTCAAGTGATGTTCATTTTATAGTTTGATGAAAAACAATAAAAATTCAATCAATATTAGGGACTTGTTTTGTATTTACGAAAGGTTTATGATATCTATAATAACAAAATATTTAACTTCTCTAATCATACTAATAAACAAATAAAATTATAACTTTTTAACATTTTTTGTAACTTTAATGGGAAATCTTTAAGAAACATAACACTAAATTTGACTGAAATTTTTAAACTATTAGCATCTACACATGCACTTGTTATGGGCACAAGAAGGTTACATCGAATGTACGGTTGGGTCATCTATAGGCATATGCCGACTGAGCTGATAATAGAAACGAAAGAGGCTGGGTATTAACTACAACTACTGAGCAGCACGGCAAATTCACAAGACGGCGGGTTAAAGCTTCGGTAATGAGTGCACATAATGGGGCTGGAATTAAATCCAAAAAATTAGTTCTGTCAGGTTTGAATGATTAGACAGTCAAAGCACCTTGCTTTGCAAGGCTCCCCCCTATGGCAGCCCGGTTATGTGCACCCCAGCCGTTTCACCACACTGGTTTGACATGAGCGCTTTGCATTTACCTCCAAGAAACAGTACGTAGGTAACTTTATTATCAACACCCACCGTAAATCTTGAGCGCCCTATATTCGGCCACAATGTGGCGTAAAGGCGTCAAGAAGACGTGGTCGTGTTCGTTCTCCAGCGCATCCAGGTATGGGCTGCCCTGCAGGAACTCGTCGTAAGCCGTCATCAGCTGCTCCTCCGCCAGGTACCCTACAACACAACGAATGATAATATTTTACTTCAAGGGGATCCTGTCGTTATTTATTGCGCCATACTTCCCGCCAAACTCTGGACGTTGGAAACTTACCCAGGACTAGCTTGGCTAGTTCCTGTGGAGGAAACGGTGTTATCGTCATTGTCACAAGAACACGAAATTATACAAAGATTTAGTCACATTCTGCGGTCAAATTAAACATTTTATAGCAAATGCAAGCAAAACATAACACACACAAACACAACACAACTGAATTCCGTTGGTTAAAATATGTTAACGTCTGTGGGTACTAGCCCTTATGAGACAGTCTTAATTATTTGTCTTTGTTCGGGCGCATCTCTAATTTCCTGTCACATCACTAGCAACATCAGGCGGTGGGGATACCTGTCCGCCATTACTGTCACACACGACAAGAACAACGCAATACGTGAGTCATTTTTGGAGTCAGATTTTTAAATTAACGATATCCAGTACCGAAAAGGAACATTGGTAAACCCTACGTGATAAAAAAAAGTGAAACAAATACGAAAGTTTATTACTTCGAGCAATATAAAATTTATCGCAGCGTCGCGTCAGCAATTCAACCTACAAACGTCCTTGCTTGCTTGAAAGCCCAGCCGGTCCAGCCCAGCCACAGTATTGGAAAATACCTAGAAACGGCGCCGCAGCTACAGCTTCAGCCAAGGGAAGTGCCTGTCCATCATTTTTCCTCATTACCTAACTAACTCCTCTTTTTTTTGCATAAATCGCGTTGTTCTTTGCAAGGTCATATAGCTATCAACCTACTGTAACCTTCAGGGATTTACTCCAATAAAAGTCGTGGAATCCTCTTCACATTGTTTTATTCCATCGATCTTAAATATTATAATATCCACAGCGAAAGGCACGCAGTGCCATTTCAAAAACTAAACTCTGACGAAGACTCAGACAGCGCTCCGGACTGGATGGACAACGTAGTAGTTTTATATCCTCTTTGCAACTTGCAGCACTAGTGGCTAATATATATAACTGTTATGTAAAATACAATAACTAATATCTGTACCTGTTACAGTCGGCCATCCTTCCTAGAACGAGTCCTCTCGTTTGTTCTATTATTATGTATATTAAATAAAAAATATTTTATTTAATTAATAACAACAGTACTTATTTTAAACATACAGTGAATATTATCTACTCTTTTTAAAATATAATACAATGTTAAACATTTCATTATTTGAACTTAGACTTTATAATACTTGAATCATTGCTTTGCACTAATTAACTGTAACATTCTATATTTAAACCATAATTGTGATTTTCATTTTTTTCATTTACTGTGTTGTTGTATATCAAATATATTTTCTATTATTTGTTATTTTCTTGTTACTTAACATTGATACATAATTAGTGCTGCAATTACATCTAACATCTTTCACCTTAAATTCTTTTTTGACCAGTAATTCTAAACGCTTTAGTCTATCATCTTGTTAAAACTTTGTCATCTCTTTTTTTTTTATTCACAATTGGTAAACCCTTGAAAACATCTTATGATAAACATATCTGTATAATATCTAATTAAGAACTTTGCCATCGAAAATGACACTATTTTAACCATGATTTCTTTATTCAATGCAAAACCTAAATCCACAAGTTATCTATCTCTAACGACACTTGGTACTTTAATTTATAGCTCATCATTAGATTGTAATATTAGATACGTACAAATTTATGTAACACTATTTATTTACTTTAAATAAAAATCAAATAATCCATACGTAATATTTTGTCATCTCAAATGACTAAAACTTACTGTGTCATCTCGAATGACAAGTTTTACTTATAAAATTGTCATCTGTAATGTTGATTTTTCAAATTTTTAAATCTGTTCATGTCTAATTCAATTTAATCCAAACATTTTATTTCAGGAAATTAATTTTCATAGTAGTAAAATATACAATTCAATCATGTTTCAACCCGTCAAAAAAAATTAATTAGTTAAATGCCAACAGTATCATAATTTAAAAAAATCTTAAGCAAAATAAACGTCAAACTAAATAAAAAATGCAATAACTTAAGATAAAAATTTAAAGAAATAACCTACAAAGATTGCCCTCCAGTGACTGGCAATGAGACAATTGTGCTTACCGTTGATCACCTTTGGTTATGACACCGGTTCAAATTGATTACTGTAGTTTCAACTCCATGTCATCTCAAATGACCATATTACTTTACTGTGTCATCTCAAATGACAACATTTCAAACCTACGTCATCTCAAATGACTATATTACTTTACTGTGCCATCTCAAATGACAAAATTCGAAATCCATGTCATCTCAAATGACCATATTACTTTACTGTGCCATCTCAAATGACAATATTTTAAAACCATGTCATCTCAAATGACCATAGTAACTTACCTGTGCCATCTCAAATGACAACATTTCAAATCCATGTCATCTCATCATCATCATCATTTAAGAGCCGTGCTCTTGTTGGTGTAGCTCTTTCCAGGTCTCTCTCTCCCACACAATCTCCTTCTTTCCACCTTAACTTTCTTCTTAACTTGGTCTATATAAGCAGTTCCAGGTCTTCCTCTTCCGGTCATCTCAAATGACCATATTACTTTACTGTGCCATCTCAAATGACAACATTTTAAATCCATGTCATCTCAAATGACCACATTATTTTACTGTGCCATCTCAAATGACAACATTTCAAATCCATGTCATCTGACCTGACGCATACAAAGAGTACTTATTTTATCTCGTAGTACCTATGTATGTAAATTGTAAACAATTATAGACCTTCTAAATGCAACCTACCTATATTAATTATAGTTTAAAAAAAACCAAAATTAATCACTAAAAACCATAGTAGCGTTTTGGCGAACGGACTTCTCGACCATATTTAGTGATTGTCTGTTGTTTTTATTTACAGAGTTTGACATGAACTGCTGATGTGAATGTGAAACGCTTTCAGATATTGTTTTGGGAACATATTTAGTGTGTATGTCTGGTTTACGAACAATTAAGTGTTTACGATTTCTGCGGTTTGATCCTTCGGATCCTTGAACTACATAACTACGTGGTTCTGGCTCGTTACGGCAACCGGAAACCAGTTACATAAAGGGAGATTTTTTTTGTATAGTATCTTATCAGCAACATGTAGTGCAAGTTTTTACTATTTTTATCATCATAAATTTTAATTTTGTTATTCCATATAATCTTGTATTTTATTTCCCAAATCCTTGTCTTGTAATTTACTAGTTTTGGTTTCGATGTTTAACTGTCACAGAAATTCTTGTTCTAAGATGTCTAGAAAAAACAAAGTAGTCCTGGGGACAAAAGTATATTTTTGGGGTATTTCTTAACTGTAAAAGTTATAGGTAAGAGTCTGAACCATCCTTGTGACATTTGTATAACATATTTTTAGTTGTTTCAATTGATCTTTCTACCAATCCATTGGACTGGCTATGCTATGGGCTAGACATTGTATGTTTTATATATACAGCCTTTACAGAATACTTTAAATTCTTGGCAATAAAATGGGGGATCATTTTCGGAAACTATTGTATAAGGAACGCCATGTCGGGCAAAGATGACTATGACTTTTTTTCAATGTAAAGTTAATGTTACACAGTTACTCTTAACAACTTCTTTAAATTGTGTTTTTTTTTTCTTTAGCCTCTGTAGCAGGTATGATAATCGTGTAGTTAACCGCATCAAAAATTAATTATGAACTCTTGTTTAGTTTAAAGAAAAACCACCTATTTGATTTTATTTTATACAGTATGTAAGCGCATCAATTCAATGATGACAAAAACTATCACCTCGTGCCGTGTTATTACAAAATATTTATAGAACAAAACTCCTTTTTTTTGACAGACAATAAAAAGTAACTCAAGTGATTAGCAGTCAACTACCATAATTATACAGTTTTTTTCACAACACTCAAATTAGTAGATATGACCTAGAATTGATAGTTTTTACATTGAAGTCTCCAGTTTCACTTTTTGTCAGTGTTTAGATTTTAGGCTTTTTGCTCATTGGACACAGATAAAATGTGTAGTATCAAAGTCAAATAATAACAAATATCACATTTGAATATGGAAGGAGCTTAGCACGACCAATTTACAGCATCTCAAATTAGTCAACTTTAATAATTAGTCCATTTTTTTAGCATAGGTACTTTGAGACAATTAAAATACCAACACAATTACAGATTTTTTTTTTGGTTGATTAAAAGGAATATTTTATAAAAGCTGCTTCCAATTCCACCCATGTATGTTTATTTCTACGGCAAGTCCTCATACTGTATTTTATATTTTACCACCAGTCTGCGCAAAGCGTAGTGGGTAGTCTGCTTATCGTTTTAATATCTGTTTTGTCTTGTCAAACGTCAATTGTTTGTTCTTTTATCAGGGGACGGAATTCGGGATTGCACAGTAGCAAAAATGTTTAGCGTTCACTGGGTCTACCTTTTATACAATATATCAAATACTTACTAAATAAGACTGATACTGAGTCATAGCTGTTTTTCCATTGCTCTAGCCTCCATTTCTACTCCAGTTCATCTTCTATAAAATAGAAGATAGCAAGCTTTGAAACAGACTTTAAGTGATTCGAGAATAAGCCGGCTACCATCTCGAATATGACGTCAATTTGGCTACGGCGTTGTGTGTTGTGATCTGGTTAAGTATCTTTCCTGACGAATCGTAGGAATTTGGTTTCTATTGCGGCTGCAACTGTGCCACTACGTCCATTTCATCACTGGAGCCCATTGAAACTCGAAACAAAAAAACAATAATAAGTGTTAATAACATCGACTTAAAAATGTAAGTAACCAAAATATAAAATGTAATGAATAACACAATGTGACCGTTTCTTTATTTCTTTTCATAAAACCACAGTAAATATTTGCAGTAAAAATGTACCTTTTGTAAAGTATTACACTCAACAAATAAAGCAAGTACCTACTATCTAATGTAATATAATTCTGGCCCCAAAAATAATAATTTGTGATAATTTAAGTCGAGGGTAGTTTATAACTATGTAAGATATTTTATCATAAAATAGGTAAGTAACCACACATTTTCTAATTCGGGCAGCAATTCATACTGTGGCCTAACAATCCAATTGAGACAAAATATCTCCCAACCCGAAGTAACTATTTAGTAATCTATGCCTAAGCCAACATTTCAATCTACAAACATAAAATCACGCAAATATACGGTAAAGGTACAGTTTTTTTTAATCAGAATTTACCTACGATAGATTTTCTTATGGAAAAACTCAGAATGCAGAACAAACCGGGCAAAAAAAAAAAACGTGACGGCCAAGATAATATGAATTAAATTCAGTGGCAATAAGTTTATTCAATTCTTTTATCATTTTTTTCTATAACATCTGTACGGACACCATCGCGTCGTACAACAAGAGGTTATTCTAATTTCTAAACTGTTTGTTTATACTAAAAGAATAATGATTAGGAATAGAACTCCAGCAATACATATAAAATTTATAATTCGTACCTTTAAATTCCAGTGTGGGTGTGTTATCCCCGCTTCTGAAAGTTGTAACCTTCAGGGATTTACTCCAATAAAAGTCGTGGAATCCTCTTCACATTGTTTTATTCCATCGATCTTAAATATTATAATATCCACAGCGAAAGGCACGCAGTGCCATTTCAAAAACTAAACTCTGACGAAGACTCAGACAGCGCTCCGGACTGGATGGACAACGTAGTAGTTTTATATCCTCTTTGCAACTTGCAGCACTAGTGGCTAATATATATAACTGTTATGTAAAATACAATAACTAATATCTGTACCTGTTACACTACCTTCAAACGCAGCCCTCTTGTATTTTATTGGCCGTTTTACATCTAAATAGCTATTTTAGTGTGTCAAAGTCCTAGTGGAACAATTCTATTGTTATTTTACGTGAAAATCACGCGATTCTATACATTTTTACAAGAAAAAACAGTCAAATTACATTAGGTACCTACCCACTTGCTACCTTCATTTCACAAAAAGATACCTTCTTTACCCATTATTTTAGTGCTTTCGATTATTCAGTCCTGAAATAAATAAAAAACGCCATTAACACCGCATTCCAGCTAAAGTCTCTCGGCGCAAGATTGCATAGTACTGCATCGGAGCGTCTGTTAGTTTCTGTAAGTGATACTCTGACGAAAGTCACTGACCTTACCACTGACCTTGACACTTCAACGTGTCGGAGCATAAGCTGAACATACATACGTATTGTTAACATTTTATTTTACTTAATCTGTGTGTTTTAATTGGCATTGCTGTATCGTGTTATTCATAATGTCAGATACAGAAAACGGGCCAAAATCGGCATGTGAAAAATTACAAGAATTCTATACCAAACGAAGCTCCGTCAAAGGTCGAATAACAAAGTATCGAAAGTTACTAAATGGATACATGAATCTAAGCAAAATGTCACCATCAGACTTAGGTACACTAACCCAACGATTTGAAAGGTTTCAAACAATGTCTTTAAGCTATGATGATATCCAAGCCCAAATAGAATTATTAAATTCTACTAATTTGGATTCTGAGCTTGACATACGAGAAGAATTAGAATCAGATTTTGCGGCACTCATTGCTCAAACCCAACTGTTATTAGAAAAACATCAACCAAAACAAAATGTACAATCTGTTAATTCAGAGTCAGGTTCTAACTGTAGTCACTCATGTCACCACAACAATGTAACTGGATTTAAGTTGCCGATGATAAGAATTGCGAACTTTGATGGAACTTATTTCAAATGGCTTGAGTTTCGAGACACATTTACGTCACTCATTCACAGTAATGACAGATTAGAACCTATACATAAATTTCATTACCTTAACTCTTACCTAGTAGGAGAGGCTTCTAGTGTCATCAGCAATCTGGAAGTTAGTGCTGCCAACTATGAGGAAGCCTGGCGTCTCCTCTGTGAGAGATATAACAACGAGAAACAATTAATAAATAACCATTTATGTTCATTATGTAACATTCAACCTGTAGCTCGCGATTCTGCGAAAGGGTTAAGATTTTTGATTGATCATGTATCAAAAAACCTACGTGCCTTGCATACCCTGGGTGAACCAACGGAATCATGGGACACCCTGATCATCCATTTGGTCTCAGCAAAGCTTGACAGTAGTACAAATTTTAAGTGGGAAGAACATAAAAATAGCTTTCCCAAGTCACCATCTCTAAATGATTTTTTCAGTTTCATCAAAGGTCGAGCTGACATATTAGAATCTGTTAAGTATAACAAAACTGAACGTCAAAGCAACTTCAAGAGTGAGCCTCACTCTTCTTCTCTTTACAAAGGTGAGAAGTCTCACACCAAGTCATTTGTGATTTCAGCCTGTGCACCTTCTTCTCTTCCTGCGTGTGTCCTGTGTAACGGCAGTCACCGGCTTTATGATTGTGCCTCGTTTCTGGCCAGACCCGTTGAGGACAGAACTTCTGAGGTAATGCGGTTGAAGCTCTGCATCAACTGCTTACGCAAGGGGCATTCTTCACGCCACTGCAGGTTAGGTCCATGCTCTATTTGTAAAAGGCGGCACAACACTTTGCTGCATAGGGAATCTTCTCAGGCTGTAAAGGTATCCAATGTCAATACAACCATTTCTATGCCTGAAGCCAATGTTGAGCGGGATGATGATGATAATGATGACGGGAGTGTCGTCACTATGGCAGTCCATGCTAGCAATAATGTACTTCTTTCAACTGCGTTAGTTGAAATATACAATCCAAACACAAACAAACACCTAATTATACGTGCCTTGCTAGACAGCGGAAGTCAGTCATCTCTTATAACTGAACGATTAAGAGATACATTAAAATTGACTCCTCAGCCAACCCAGGTAAACGTTTTAGGTGTAGGTAACATAATGTCTAATTCTGCACAACGCTGTGTCGTTGACATGAAATCAATATGTAGCAGCTTTAAAACCAAAATGACATGTTTAATATTGCCAAAGTTAACAGGTAACTTGCCTAACAAAACATTTGATATTTCGCAAGTAAACTTGCCTTCAAATATTAAATTAGCAGATCCTAACTTTAATCAATCCGCACCCGTAGACATGCTCATAGGTGCTGACATCTTTTGGAATTTAATAGAGTCTCCACAGATCATTCTTGGCTCCAATCAGCCCATAATGCAAAAATCAAAACTAGGATGGATATTGGCAGGTCCGTTATATATAAAAAATAAAAATCATAATAAATTGGTACAGTGCAATCATGTTGCTGTTGAGTGCAGTAATAGTTACATTTCTAATGAAGATTTGAACCAAGAGCTAACAAAGTTTTGGGAACTAGAACAAATTCCTGAATCAAACACTCCCAGAACAGTTGAGGAAACAGAGTGCGAAGAACATTTTGTTTCAAATACATCTCGAAACAAAGAAGGCAGGTTTTGTGTAAAATTACCTCTTCACTCTGAGCCAAGTTGCTTAGGAAACTCCTTTAGGTCAGCCAAAATGCAATTTTTAGGTTTAGAGAAACGGTTTGCAAAAAATCCAGAATTAAAACAAGCATATTCACAATTTATTCAAGAATATTCAGATCTAAGTCATCTATCAGAGTCAGACACTTTAATTCCACAGCAGTCCTACTTCATTCCCCATCACGCCGTACTGAAGCCCTCCAGTGAATCAACTAAGCTGCGAGTAGTTTTTAATGGCAGCGCCAAAACAACATCTGGCTATTCTATAAATGATCTACAAATGACCGGACCTTACATACAGGACTCACTGTTTAATATATTGCTTAGATTCCGTCAGCATGCCTATGTGCTATCAGGCGACATAGAGAAAATGTATAGACAAATACAGGTACAAGATAACGATCGTAACTTACAAATAATATTGTGGAGAAATAATGAAAATGATCCAATTAAGTCTCTGAGACTTAATACTGTAACCTACGGGTATACTAGTTCGAGCTTTCTGAGCACTCGCTGTTTGTGGCAGTTAGGTGAAGAGTGTTCCGATCCAAAAATAAAAACAATAATACAAAATGATTTTCTCGTTGATGATTTGCTAACAGGAAGCGAAAGTCAAGATGAGTTAGTCTACATAAAGAGAGCAGTAGAAAGTGCGCTCTCAGCTGGCTGCTTCAATCTGCGCAAGTACCGTTCAAACTTACCAGCAATATTAGTAAATACTCAATCCAATCAGCGTGATTTAGTCATCAGCTCATCTTCCCACACATTAGGTGTAGGGTGGAATCCCAACGAAGATTACATAAATTTTCCGAGTAATTATAAAAACACCAAAGATATTCCAACAAAGCGATCCATATTATCAGACTCGTGTAAAGTTTTTGATCCTCTAGGCCTATTGAGTTTACTTACAATAACACCTAAAATACTAATAAAAAGGTTATGGATCGAAAAAATTCACTGGGACGAACCAGTCTCATATGAAGTAAATCAGTTGTGGCAAACATTTATTAAAAATATAATGCACATAAAAAACTTGCGCATCCCTAGGCATAGCTTGTGTAATTCCCCTTCACATATAGAGCTGCATTGTTTTTGCGACGCGTCAGTAAACGCGTATGCAGCATGCGTCTATCTTCGATCTGTAAGTAACCAAGGTGACGTCACGGTTCGGCTTCTATGTGCTAAGGCTAGGGTAGCTTCAGTGAAGCCAACAACTATTCCCCGTCTGGAGCTGTGTGCGTGCCTAATAGGAGCTCAGCTCGCGGGCGCCGTATGTCGCGCATTGCGATGTGTAATTACACGCAAAATATTTTGGACTGACTCATCCATCGCGTTGGCTTGGTTAGGTATGAGGTACGACAAGTTGAAAACCTTTGTGGCCAACAGGGTGAGCACCATATTAGAGATGACTGACGGCTCAGAGTGGCGACACGTTCCCACCAATCTGAATCCTGCTGACTTGGCTTCTCGCGGTGTAGATGCTTCCAAAATTATTGATTTAGATTTATGGTGGAACGGCCCCACCTTCTTACATTATCACGAAAATTTGTGGCCTACTTTTTGTAGTAAAAATCAAGATATCGATGAATTACCTGAAATAAAGGCAAACATTATCACATGCAATGAAAATAGTAAACAAATACTAATAGATTTTAATCGTTACTCCAAATTAAAAACATTACAACGTTCATTTGCATACTTACTTCGATTTATTCACAATACTAGAAATCCTAAAAACAAAAGGATTGGTATTTTGCAGCCTGAAGAACTCAATAGCTCTTTCCAGAGTTTAGTAAAATTGTCCCAAGAAGATACTTTTCAAAAGGAGTTAAATATTCTCCGCTCAAATAAGAGTTTAAATTCAAAAAACTATTTAGTGTCTTTAAATCCATTTCTAGATAATCAAAATATATTAAGAGTTGGTGGACGCTTGGAATCTTCTTACTATCCCTTCGATAAGCGCCATCCTATGCTACTACACTCCAAACATCTCCTTACTAAATTACTGTTTCGACAGGAACACTTGCGTCTTCTTCACGCTGGTCCACAGCTGCTTTTATCCTCTGTGCGAGAATCTGTTTGGCCTATAACTGGCAGAAACCTCGCACGCACCACCGCGCGACACTGTGTCGTGTGTAGAAAGGCGAGCGGTAAAACCTTGACTCCCATCATGGGTGTATTACCTGAAGTTGAAGTTGAAGTTGAAGTTAGGGGCGGGCTGATTTCCGCAACCAGGCGACCACTGCGCCCATTTTGCGTGATTGGCCGGCATCACTGCCAGCCCAGCTCCTCCAAGAAGCCCAGTAGCCCCCGTAGGTTGCCGACGACTTCCTGGAGTGACCTCGGGTCACCGAGGTGCACGACCCTGTACTGTGCTAGCCCCTCGCAATCCAGTAGGATGTGGGCAGCAGTCTCCTCAGCCTCCATACACGCTCTGCATAGGGGGCTGTCGGTGATACCTAGAGCGAATAGGTGTTTGTTAAAATGGCCATGTCCAGTAATAGCGGCTGTTACCTTGCGGAGCTGAGCTCTCCCAAGTCTCAGAAGCTTTCTGGACAGACCAGGGTTAGTAACCGGAAGGGCCATCCTCGCTTGCATGCAGGTTTCCAGACCGGACCAGTACAAATTGTGTTCATTTCTTGTGCGATTCCTCAGGGTGGACCGTAGCCAGCCATATGGGAGGGGTATTATAGGTGACCCTCTCCTGGCAAGCTCATCCGCCGCATCGTTGCCGCGTGAGTCGCTGTGCCCCTTAATCCACTGCAGAGTTACGCCGCCGCGGTTACATACCTCTGTCAGTTTTTGTTGGCACTCCAGTATGAGCCCCGATGTGATCATGCTGCTCTGCAGGGCCTGTAATACGGCTCTGCTGTCAGAGAGGATGCGGATGGGGTACTCACGCACCTCCCTTGCAGCAATCGCCTCAGCTGCCTTGATGATGCCCATACACTCAGCCTGAAAGACCGTGTTATGCGCACCCAGGGGATTGGCTATCCTGATGTTCAGATCCTCGGAGAAGACCCCATACCCGGTGCCAGTGCCTGTTTTGGAACCATCGGTAAATACCCGAAGTTCTTTCAGGTTCTGACCCTCCCAGGGCTCCTCATGTAGCTGTACCTTGTATTTCATGTCAAAGACATACCGTTTAGGGATTCTATCATTCGTCGCTGCGAACAGTGGCTCCTCCGCGATGATATCGTGCAGGAGCTCAGTGTGCGGGATCCTGTTTGTGCTCCAAAGAGACAGCAGTTTTAGACGGGCTGCAGCACTAGCTGCTTCCTGTTGGATAAACAGGTGCAGAGGCGGCAGGTCCAGGATGGTTTCCAGGGCTGCAGTTGGAGTTGTCCGCATGCAGCCTGTCACAGCCATGCATGCCATGGCTATTACCTGAGCAACGTGTCAATCCAGGTTTCCCCTTCTCTTGTACTGGTGTTGATTTTGCTGGACCATTTCTAATAACAGATAGAAAAGGAAGAGGTTGCAAAATAACTAAATGCTATCTATGCATCTTCATTTGTTTAAAATATAAGTGTGTGCATTTGGAGGCCGTAAGCGAGTTATCAAAGGATGCTTTCATTTTGTCTTTGCGCCGTTTTATCTCCCGCAGAGGCAAACCTGTTGAAATATTCTGCGACAATGGACGCAACTTTGTAGCCGCTTCTAAAGAAATAAGTGAGTTTTTGGCTTCGAATGCTGGTGACATTACTGGTTTCTCCTCTGGTGAGGGAATTAAATTCAAGTTTCAGCCGGCTTATGCTCCGCACTTTGGTGGGTTGTGGGAGGCTGGTGTCAAATCGGCCAAATTTCATTTGAAAAGAATATTAGGTAACACTCATTTAACGTTTGAAGAGCTGGCGTCTCTTTTTAGTCAAATTGAATCAATTTTAAACAGTAAACCGATTTGTCCCCTATCATCCAGTCCTAATGACCTTTGTCCTTTAACCCCTGGGCACTTCTTGATCGGCCGACCTTTGACGTCCTTGCCGTCACCAAATTTCAACGATCCAAAGATCAATATGAATAGATTGGATCGTTTTCAACGATTGGAAATGATAAGACAACACTTTTGGAATCGCTGGCAATCAGAATACATTGCAGAGTTGCAACAAAGACACAAGTGGCGTGTTCCAGACAAGCAGTTGCATGAAGGCGATTTAGTACTTTTAAAGGAAGAAAACACTCCGCCAATGAGTTGGAAATTAGGACGAATCACCGACCTTTTCCCAGGCAAGGACGGAGTAACGCGCGTGGCTGAAATCAAAACAAGTACTGGGAGCTATCGGCGTGCTATAAAATATTTATGCCCCCTGTTAGAATCTGCAGAGGACATTTCATTGGAAGCTGGAGCTTCCAACGCCCCGGAGGATGTTCGGGCGCATCTCTAATTTCCTGTCACATCACTAGCAACATCAGGCGGTGGGGATACCTGTCCGCCATTACTGTCACACACGACAAGAACAACGCAATACGTGAGTCATTTTTGGAGTCAGATTTTTAAATTAACGATATCCAGTACCGAAAAGGAACAGTCTTCTTTTCTTAGATTTTATGAAACTGAGCTACCCCGGCGACATCATGTCATATTTTGTATCTACAGCCACAAAATATTAATTTTAAAAAAAGAATGTTATATATATATATATATATATATATATATATATATATATATATATATATATATATATATATATATATAGTCGTATTCTGCGACTTAGTTGATCCAGTGAAAAATCACTTGACTTTTTTGATCCACCTTGCCACCCGATTTTCTTGGCTCATGTGGGTGTTAGAGCCTCCGTAGTCACTGCGTTGCATTTTTGTAGGCGTTGTTGCCAGATTTAATTTGAACCCTAGCTATGAACTTGCTGTTTCAACTCGACTGAGAGCTATGCAAAAGTTGATCCGTAACAGTTTTTTTTTCAGTTACGTTTAGCTACATCTTGGCTCCGCTTATATTCCGAAAGTTAATTACCTATGTTGATGCGATTTATATAGTTTCACATTTTATATTCGCTATATGACATATTACATTCTTGGACCCTTTACTACACTCCCAGCAATTATTAGGTCCACAATATAAAATAACCGCAGTATTTTTTTACACTGTTTAGTACCATGTGGCTCCAATCCGTGGCTTACACCACACCTTACACTACACCACACTACTCCACACACCACATCACACTCCACACCAACCTCTCTAAACACCACACCTTACACTACACCACACTACTCCACACACCACATCACACTCCACACCAACCTCTCTAAACACCACACCACACCACATACATACTCAAACACTTCAAAGCACACACCACACCATACCACACACAACACCACACCACTCACCAAACCACACCACACAACACACACAACATCAAATACCACATCAAACCACACACCTCACCACACCACTCACCAAACCACACCACACAACACACACAACATCACATACCACACTAAACCACACACCACACCACACAACAAATTCATACACCACACCACACAACAAATCCATACACCACACCACACAACAAATACCATACCCCACACATACACTATATCACACACCACACCACTTACTACACCACACCACACGCCAGTCCACACCAAACACTACACACCACACCACGCACTACTCCACACCACACACCACACCACATCACACACCAAACCTCTCCACCCACCACACACACATCACATCACACACCACACCACATCACACACCATACCACTCCACATACCACACCACACACAACACCACACCACTCCACACACCGCACCCCACACAATACCACACCACACACCACATCACACACCACACACAAGACGACATAACACCACACCACACACACCACACCACGTCACATCACACACCACACCACTACACACAAATACCACGCACTACACCACACCACGTACCACACTACACCACACACATTACCACACCGCATCACACACCACACCACATTACATCACACACATCATACAACACACAGCACATACCACACACTCCACACACCACACAACCCACACACCCCACACACTACACTCCACTCACCCCACACACTACACACCACATACAATACTCTCCACACACTACACACACCACACATCATACTAACCACACACACCATACACACACATAAACAAAACAATTCCTGAGGCACCCAATATCCCGATGTATCATTAATAAAGACTAGAAATATGCAACCGAATTCATAGATTTATACGTACGGCTGCGCTCGAAAACTGAGTAGCCAATTCTAAAGCTTTAGAAAAATAGAGCGCTCTGATTGGCTCATTTGAATCGGATCAACAAACACAAAAGTGCCAAAAAGGTGGATTTGTATAAACCTATATTAATTATTATTATTCGTGTCGATCGCCTAAGTTCATCCTATCGGAGCCACTAGCGCTTGTGCGGATGTGGTAATGGATCAACAAAAGCGGTCCGGATCAAAAAGTGCAAATGGATCAAATAAATAAATATATATTCTCGGACAAATCACACATAGTCATCTGGCCCCAAAGTAGGATTCCCTGTGTTATGAGTTACCAGAGACTGATATACATACTTATATACGTTTACAGACACAGAGCAAACAAATCTGCTCATCACACAAATGTTTTCCATGGGTGGGGATCGAACCCACAACCCTCGGATCAGTTGTCAAGGGCATTAACCACTGAGCCACCGAGTCAACAATAACTGACATACATTCGCGGTGGATCAAATAAGTACGCGGGGGTATAACTATATATATATATATATAGGGTGACCTTAAATTAGTTCTTGATAGCAAAGGATATGAATGTACTCGTGATTACAAACAACTTTCCCATAGAAACTATATGTCGAATCAGAAAAAAATTTTAGGTCCTCGGTACATAACAAGTTATCAAATCGACAAAAATGTATGAAGGACCAAATATTTTTTTTCATATTTGACATATATAGTTTCTTTGGGAAAGTTGTTTGTAATCACGAGTACATTCATATCCTTTGCTATCAAGAACTAATTTAAGGTCACCCTATATATATATATATATATATATATATATATATATATTTGTAAATTCACCAGTGACATTACAATAACGCTAAGCGAAGTGAAAACCACTAAATAGCGAAGCGAGCGATGTTAGGTTCGGTCAGGTTTGATTGATTTAACAGTCAAAGAGGCTCCCTCCCTGGGTAGCAGAATGCTTCGCAGCAGAAGAAATCATCGGTTTTATTCGGAGGTACAAGAGGTCGTGAAATTGTGATCCGATTCACAATTTATTGTTATATCATAATCTAACTAGTGAGATTGTAATATCGCGGTTTTCACAATATCCCGGTGACATAAATAACTTTGCTTTGCTTTGTACACGTATGCTATGTCGATTTTGTGGTTCTCCTCGTAGACCTCGTAGTGTTATACGAAGTAACTATTTAGTAATCTGTGGTGTTATATTCGTTTTGGTCCTCCTCACAGATCTACTAATTCAATAGATTAAACACAAATTTAAATAAAACTGCGACGATATTGCTGTGTGCTTACGCAAACTAACCCTCCATATGAGAAAAGGAGATGACTCTATTCTTGTCAGTATGCCGATTCCGTACAGCCCTAAATGTCAAACTCTGGCCACCAGGGATGTGCCGTACAAATTTAATCGATATCGAAAGAACCCAAAAGCTGGCAGCTACCATAATTTAGCTATGGGCATGTTTTATCCTTACTATTCCTTACTTATTATTTATTATATCAGCTCATATACGTCCCCACCGATGGGCTCGAGCCTACCCTGAATCAGGGCGATTAGGCCTTAGTCGACCACGAGGGCCCAGTGCGGGTTGGTCGACTTCACACACAACCTTCGAGTTTCTTCGCAGGCCTGTGCAGGTTTCCTCAAGATGTTTTTGAAAAACTCATTGGTACTATTCCTTATATATATATATATAAATAGGGCTATTCTGATTAGAAGTCCTCAACCAATTCTATACAAAAAAAACACTTCAGTCCGTAGCTCCGTTGCGACGCTGACGTGCGCGAGCACGGAAATGAGTTTTCACCAGATCCCTCGGGAACCATGTAAGGATTTGCTAATTAGTAAATTATTTCATTTCCCACCCCCTCAGCCATCTCTGTGCAAAAAATCACAGCAATCCATTGTTCCGTTGCAATGTTAAAGAAACTAACAAATAAAAGAGTATATTTTCAGTTCCCTCAGGAACTGCATCGGACTCGGACTATGCTATGCTATTTTCACGGGATAAAAAGTAGCCTATGTCCGTCTCAGTGACACAGACTACCTGCATGCCAAATTTCATCAAGATTGGTTAAGGTGTTGAAGCGTGAAAAGGTAACAAACAAACACATTTTCACATTTATAATATTACTAGCTTTTTCCCGCGGCTTCGCCCGCGTGGACATCGTTTTTATGACTGTCTTAGAGGGTGCGCAGTGCGCGAGCCGCAAGCGGCTCGCGAGCGTGGACATGTATATTCTCCAGATCACTCGGGAACTATGTCAGGATATGTGGCACTGGAAAAATCCATGTCCACGCTCGCAAGCCGCTTGCGGCTCGCGCACCGCGCACCCTCTAAGACAGTCATAAAAACAATGTCCACGCGGGCGAAGCCGCGGGCAAAAGCTAGTATATATATAATATATAATAATATTATAAATGTGAAAGCGTGGATGTTTGTTACGCTTTCACGCAAAAACTACTTGACGAATAATCATGAAATTTTGTACACATATTCTGGGAGGTACTAGAAGTAACATAGGGTACTTTTTATTAAAAAAAAAATGTCAACAAATATCAATTTTTTGCTACTTTAGCGCCATCTAACATGGGAAATGACGTGATTTACTAATAAGCATATCCTGACATAGTTCGCGAGTGATCTGGAGAATACTCATGTCCACGCACACCTCTAAGACAGTCATAAAAACGAGCAAAAGCTAGTAATATTATAAGTGTGAAAATGTGTTTGTTTGTTACCTTTTCACGCTTCAACGCCTTGACCAATCTTTATGAAATTTTGCATGCAGGTAGCCTGTGTCACGGGGAAGGACATAGGCTACTTTTTATCCCGGGAAAATAGCATAATCTGATGCAGTTCCTGAGGGAACTGAAAAATTACTCGATTGTTGTGATTTCTTGCACAGAGATGGTTAAGTAGTTGGGAAACGACATAATTTACTAATCACCCTTAAAGACAGTCATTAAAACGGAGTTCACGCGGGTGAAGCCGCTGGAAAAACCTAGTCATTAATAATTATTGTAAACATAATTCAACCGTTATCATTATGTACATGCCAAGTGAATGTAAATTAATGTGAATGAGGTGAAAAATAGTTACACCAACTGTGAGGTGGGTGTGACATACGCAAATACATAATATAGAAGTTGTCGATTTTGATAACTGAAATGACTACTTATTACTGTAATATATTAATTTACATTAGGAACGTGAGGTAAAATGATAAAATTACCGAGTTCTAGTTATAAAAGTATTTATATTTCTATAAAAAAACAAAGTAGTGTTTTTTTACACAAAAATCAAAATTATTTAGGAACTATGACTTACTATCTAAAAAACTGAGATATTTTGACAACTGTGCACACGAAATAAAAAAAATACACCTGTCTAATAAAATTTAGCTAAAAGATAACATAAAATCAACAAAAAATATTCTAATAACTTATTTTATGAGGTCGTGACTAATGACAGTTCTTAAATTGTATGTTATAAATATCATAATGAAAAAACATGAATCTCTCAATTTTAACCAGTATTTATTAAGTAAAATAAGACTTATTCCAAGACCATTAGAACTAGTTTTGCAAGGCACCAGTACAATACGTTATCAACTTTCTTATATAATACTGTGAACAAAAAAACTTAATATCTACCCTATGACTTACTATGAATGCAAAAAAACACGTGATTGAATGGCTAAAAATTCTAAACTATGAAGAGGTAGAAGATCTACTTACACACATATCCTAATTACAATTGCAAATTTACTCCCTCACTATCTCTTTCCTTGATGCACGCACACACACATACATATACACAAACACTCAGACGCTCGCGCCTTCTTTATATATAATTTAAATTTAATTATTATTATTTTTTAATCTGACTTAGAGTATCAAAAAACTATTTATGTATCCATGTTTTTGGTAAAGATGGGCGAATACTTCTGACACAGGCAGTTATTAACATTTCTTAAAAGAAGTATTCAGAAACTGTAAACTATTTTGTAAATTGAATGATGTTATAAACAATATTTTTTTTATACAAAAATCAACAATATTTAGGAACTATGACTTACTATCTAAAAAACAGATATTTTGACTACTGTGCACACAAAATTAAAAAATATATCTGTGTAATATAATTTAGCTTCAATATAACATAAAGTCAACATAAAACATTCTAATAACTTCATTTATGAGGTCGCATATTACGTACCCGCTGTGTTTTCGCAAGTGTAGTTCACTAGATAATGTTTAAATATATTAAAAAATCCCTTAAAATCACTCCTCGCGGCACCCCCTCCGGCTACCGAGCCAGCCGAGTTCCAGAAATCGCGGAGTTTAGAAATATTTAGTGTTTTATGAATTGATGGTTATGAGATACCCGACCTCATCCTCGCCGGGTTGCCACGATGCCAAGGGCTTAACCAAATGAAGATAAAAAACCGGCTAAGTGCGATTCCGATAAGCACTCTGAGGGTTCCGTACCACCACGTCTCCACACAACTACATAGTATAACGAAATGATACCTATTCACATTACAATCAAAAGACATCAACGCGAGCGACAAATGTATGCTTTTTATGTCACTCAGTTCGGACTTCTTAGCGCAAGTACGACTCACACTTGCCCAATTTTTATTATTTGTTGTGTTACTTCAGTATTAGTACTATAATCACACCAAGTATCACGCTTTTAATGTATTACCGTTTTTACAATAGAGCTAAATCAAAAACCTCTAAAGACCTATAAAAAAACACATTTCTTTGTATGGAGACCCCCTTATTTTCTCCATTTTTTAAATCTTTTTTTCTGGTTTGGCAATGCGCCCTTCCTGCACTGCAATGATGGTACTCGTTGTCGTAGTCTCATCTAATAATCCCTGAAGGCAAAAGTTAAACTTGTCAATTACTTCAATCAATGCAAAAATGTGAATGTGCGTTTATCGAATTAATCGTAACACCAATTTCACAAGACCTCTCGGTAATACATTGTCTAATATACTATCTACTACTTATGCTGGACTATGGTTTTTAGTTTTTTGGGAAAACTATGACATAAAAACGTATTTAAATAAACTCACATTAATACTTTACACCTTAATATACATATATATGTACTTAAATAATTTAATAAGCTCTTTGCAGTGAAACACTGCAAATCGCTCATTATTTATACGTATGTATCTTATTTGTAAAATAATTAGCCTAAATAATTAAAAATGCTACCCAAAGACATTATTCCACGCGGACGAAATCGCGGGCACAGCCAGTATGATCCTTTCTAATATTATAAAAGCGAAAGTTTGTATGGATGTATGGATGTTTGTTACTCTTTCACGCCATAACAGATAAACGGATCTGGATGAAATTTGGTAGGTAGACAGATGCGGACCTGGATTAACATATAGGCTACTTTTTTCCACGCTCGCGAGTCACGTGTGGCTCGCACACTGCGCACCTTCGAACACAGTCATGAAACTATGTTCACGCGAGCGAAGCCGTTGGCAAAAGCTAGTATAATATATAACAATGTCGAATTCAAACTTTCTACGTAAAACAGTATCTGAGAAAAACGGGCGTGACAAACGGACAAATGGACGCGTAAGTAACCTTGTATGGGTTCTGTTTTTCCATAAGGAAAGTATACAACCCTAAAAGTCATTAGCTTACCATTGTTGCGGTTGCTTGTGGCGTAGGCAGGCAAGTGGCATTAATGCTATTTGGATCGCCAGCTATATGTGGCATGGCATGCTGAAAAAAAATCAAACTTTCTATGTTAAAAAGTATCTGAGAAAAATGGGCGTGACAGACGGACGGATAGACGCGTAAGTGATCTTGTAAGGGTTCTGCTTTTTCTTTTGAGGTATGTGAGTGTGGTTGCAGTTGGTTGTGGCGTAGGAAGAAAATTGGCATTATTGTCATTTGGTTGGCTAGCTACATGTGACATGGAATATAGAAAAACTTTGAAGTACGATAAAATGTAAACAAAACAGAAATTTTAATGACTATACGAGTATGTAGACTGAAAAATCGAGCACGTGCGATGTTGTCAAAGGCTTACCGTGGTTGTGGTTTCTTGTGGCATAGGCAGCAAAGTGTCATTAGTCCTACTTAGTTCGTTAGCTACATGTGACATGGTTAATATCCTGAAAAATATATTAGACTTTGAAATACGATAAAACATAAACAGAAAACAACTAACTTTAAGTCAAGTGTACCTACATTAAAAAACTGGCATAGTGCGAGTCAGACTCGCGTAAAATAGGGTTCCGTAGTTATTTTCAAAAAAAATATGTTTATTTTAAATATTTTTTTTTATTTTTTTTAGTTGGTGATATAACATTTTGTATGGAAAATCCATGAACTTTTTATAAATCGAACTGCTTAATATGCCAACAAATCTTTTTATAAATCTTAAGTTGGACGACTATTACTCCTAAACTAAAAAAGCCTACTTAGCTGTTATAGTTTTCCCTTTAAATTGATTATATATCCTACCATTTACATTTTTTTCCACATGTCCTGAAATAGAAGTGTAGCTAGTATTTATTATGATTTTGTAAAAAAAAGTTATAATACAGTAAGTGCTCGAATTGTGGAGAAAACTTCCTTCGATTTCTTACTCTACCACTTCATTAATTTATATACCCTTGCCAAATTACAGCTTTCTAGTACCTACTAAAAGTCTCTGACTTAGCTAAGCCAGGGGGGACATTGCGAAACTATAAGGGTTCTTCTTAAAGGGTTAATCTTTGTTGACTACGGAACCCTAAAAATAGAAAGCATGTGCTATATTATTGTCAAGAAATTTACCATGGTTGTGTTTGATTGTAGCCTAGGCACAAAAGGCTCACTACAACTTCTTGGTTCGCTTGCTTTTAACATCGGGAAATCCTGAAAAAAAGTTTATTTAACATTGAGATACCATAGTTAAAAATAAACACAAAAGTAGTGTTAATTGAAAAACTGGTCAAGAGCGCAAGTAGGACTCACACAAACAGGGTTCCGTATCAAAATTTTTGTGACCGGTATAACAAGACCTCTAATTACATACATTGTCTCACATAATCAGAGATCTGCTTTTACTGGACAATGCTTTTATTTATTTTTTGAAAATCTATGATAATAACGATATTCCAGGCAGTTTTCAAGTAATCTGTGATCTAAGTTGTAGTAAACTGTATTAATTTCAAAATTTTGGCTTCAGCGGTTTTGAGTGCGAATAGTGTTTTGGCAGATAATTTGAGCAATATCTCCAAAACAAACAAAGGTAAAATTTGGAAGAAATACTATATGAATGCTTAGTAGTAACCTTTTTTAAACGACACTCAACACGTAAGTATATTTTTTTGTGATCACCAAACTTGCCACCTCCTAAATTCCCCAAAAAATATTTTTATTGTTGCAAAATGTGTGGGTTAAAACTATAGTTACGTCAAATTTTAACTTTCTGCGTTAAACAGTCGGTGAGAAAAACAAGCGTGACGGACGGATGGACGGACACGTGACTGGTCTTATAAGGGTTTGGTTTTTCCTTATGAGGTACGGAACCCTAAAAATGGAACGCATGTGTCATGTTCTTGTCAGATGCTTACCATGGTTATGGTTGCTTGTGGCATAGATGAAAAAGTGTCATTAGTAATACTTGGTTTCGTAGCCCCATGCAAGATCGTAAAATCCTGAAAAAAAATATCAAACTTTAAAACGTGATAAAATAATAAACAGAAATTATATAAGTAAATGTAGTGTCTTGTATGCATAGAAAGTATGTGCGGATAAAACAGTGATGTAAGAAAAACTCGAAAAACGTTAGATGTATCTTTCTACTAAGATATTAAAACTCAAATTTTCATATTCACATTCATCAAGTTTCATGCGCCCCATATTTTCCAAGTTCACTTGTTAGCATGTACGTGGAAGTTGTGTGTGTTTTATGTGTGTATGCCCTCTTGGATCATCAAGACCCATGAAGCGTTATTTTATTCTTTTTAAGGCAAATAAAAAAGTGGATTTTAGTTTATTTAATGCAAAGTTCCACCCAGAACGAACAAATAAAAACATGTTAATAGTTGATGTCCTCTGACATCTGTACTATGAATTCTTACAAAAATATGCCACCTACATACTATGCCACTGGTCACATACCTATCAATCCATACATTTTAACCGGCATCCCAGTATATTCTTAGGAGTTGTATCAATCCATACATTTTAGCCGGCATCCCAGTATATTCTTAGGAGTTGTATCAATCCATACATTTTAGCCGGCATCCCAGTATATTCTTGGGAGTTGTATCAATCCATACATTTTAGCCAGCATCCCAGTATATTCTTAGGAGTTGTATCAATCCATACATTTTAGCCGGCATCCCAGTATATTCTTAGGAGTTGTATGGCAAAGCCCCGAGCTGAATGTATGTTTTCTATAGCCATATTCAAATGGTAAATTTTTATTTCAATCCCTCACAGGACAGGCATTGCTTAGTATGCGGTCAGCAGTCAGGTCAAAGCGAACACAGCGTCATGACCACAGACCGCATCCAGTGTGACAAGTCCTTCAGTGTTGGGGACAGCGTATACACATATCAAATATTGTAAATATCTGTCATGGCAATTGACATTTTATATTCATTTGAGCATAAAAAACTCTGTTCAAATAAAAACTAAAATTGTAATCTATAATTTATACTATAAAGTTCCTTACCACAACTGCTGTCTTATCGGGTAAATTCAAAGTGGGTGCGGCATCTTCTCGTACTTGAAATAAGTTTCCTCATACAAAGCACTCGGGGCTGAAGTGTCTTGAGCACAATCTCCAAGATTTTTTATGCTGCTTCTCATTTTTGCTAATGGCGTCAAACCACCGCTAGCGAAATTGATCACTTTGGGGGAACCTTAAAGAAAATAATTAAAATGTAAGATACCATTACTATTACTAAGTGAGGTAGGCCTTTGTCCAGCGGTGGACGCCTTTCAGCTGATATGATGACTAAGTGACGCACATTTATCGACCATAATTTTCACGTCACTAGTAACCTAAAAACAGTTTTGTTTATTTTTACAATTTTTGTTCTTATTTTCACTCTTAACATTATAGTTTCATTTAGATTTGTAAAATGAGCCTTCATGAAAGTCTTGTCTCATTGATATCGAAACATTTCGTGGTTCATTTAACGAGAAAACGTATTTCTTTTACTCACGTGTGGAAACTGCTATTATCACTCGAGTTTTCTCTATTTCTCGAATGAGATTTGCAACCACGCACAATGCACGACATTCTCCATGTATTGTTCACTATTCCACAACCAAAAATAAACACTTAACTATTTCTTTAAGATTGTTTAAAACCTTTTTCGTCCGACTAGGCACCTTAAGACCGACGCAAATGACAACGCAACAAAATTTTAAAGAACTCCGAATGCTTGTTACCCTTTGGGCTAAAAGTGCCTTCTTTATTTGGTAGCTTGGACAGATATCCATCAATGTTTAATCTATTGAATTAGTAGATCTGTGGGTCCTCCTGTGCACTATTAGATCAGTGCTCCTGTGCGACTGTGAGTCCACAGAGTACTATGAATAAACTGTGAGTCAGAAACAAATCTAAGGAGTCCCTCTTTCAAATAAAACAGCGCCCCTAGCGAACTAAACCCCAACTAGAACAAAAATATTAAAAACTAATTTAAAAATTGACTGGTTTCAAACTCGCGCACTCTGGATTGTTAACACTTCACTTAAAACCATTCCTCTATGTATGAAATGATCTTTAAATTGCAAAATTTTTGTTTAGTTTTGAACACGCGCACAACTCAATGGCTTGTTGCGCCAACTATCGGAGAATGTGTAAACTACAGTTTGTCATGCAAAGAAAGAATGTTCTGAGTGAAAAGCGGAAAGCCTCTGGTCAGAACCCTAATTAGTCTGTGGCCTGACCTGTGTGTGAGCTTCTACGCAATCTTTATTTTTCAAATTTAGCGTTGAATTTTATTTACCTACTTTTGCAAACGTTATTAGGTACCCCGTTCTTCATAATTAATTACAATGAGCACTGCTACATCGACCCCGTTATTTGCTTGTTCCCGTTGTTTTTCAAGACACCCTTTCGAAGAACTATCTCCTGGCGAACAACTTTGTAAGGTAAATTACACCTTGTTCTTTTCCATTTTCATCATACTATTACCGATAGTCATGTGTTATTGAATCCCTTTTGTAAGCTAAACAGTTGTTGTAAAGTCTATAGTAGGGTGTCTTGCACTTTTAAGTTGACGAAAAATAACGATGCCATTCTGTATTCCAGGAATGTCGTGGCTCTTTCCCCGTAGTCAAGTGCACGTACTGCCGTTCGGAGTTCCAACAAACAAGGTAAATCAGTGCCAGCTGGCGGCGCGTTGAGCTAAAACATCGTGCTAAGACGTCATAATATTTAATGAGTCACTAGCCAAAACTGTTAGAATAAAAAATTGTCATAGCTGGGCACTGTTTTAATGGTTGAAGTGCACTTGCAAGGGTTGCCACACTGAAGATTTTTCAACAGTCCAAAATAGGTTCGTTTAGTTTGATGATTATTGATGATGATACTGTCGACTAGCCTCGCTTTCCCCTATGGTAGCCCTTTTAAGTGCACCCCAACCTCATTTAATCAAATAGTTAACTTTGTTAATCCCTAATCTGTTACTAAAAAATTTAACTTCGTTAAATATCAAAGCATTACATTTTGAAAGATTCAATGGAAGTTAACATTAATTGTGAACTCGTGAGAGAAAGTGCTTTTTTAAATATGTCGTTGCATTATTAATTTACTTCTAATAAAATGTTGGTATGGGCTATGAAAGTTTAGGCAGGACATGAAAAATTAATAAAAGTAGGGTTATTTAGAGATCAAATTCAAACCAAAATACAGTCATTCTTTGCTATCTGACATATGGTGCATATTCTCCTCCATAAACATCAATACAGTTGTATATTCTATGAATAGACAGTAAAGTTCATGATTAGTTAGAACTTAAGTTTGCTGCAGTGCTAAAACATTAATTATTTCATCTAACCAAACAATTAAATTATGCATTGCTAGATCCCTTATATAGAGCATACTTTTAACTTAAGTTTGCTGCAGTGCTAAAACATTAATTATTTCATCTAACCAAACAATTAAATTATGCATTGCTAGATCCCTTATATAGAGCATACTTTTCAAGCGCCATAAATTTCATTGGCATTTATGCATTCAGTTCAATATAGTGTAACAACATGTCAACCCCATAGATTTTACACAGCAGAAGTGACACGGCTTTTGTACCTGTATTTTCTATAGTGGTATTACAATAAAATTGCGTATTTATTAACAACAAATCATTTTCTTTCCTTAACTACTGAATTGTTATTTACGTCTAGGTTTACAATTTAATTTGAATTCTGGTATTATTATTACTACTACTAGAATTGAATGTTGAATCCACAATAAAGTAAGGTGTACAGTTCGTTTTACAGAGTGAGTTTGGATTAGGGATTCATTGATACACCCTTTTTCTGATATGATACCGATACTCTTATGAAAATATTTTATTTTCCTGGATTATTATTTTCGAAGCTGAAGCAGTGTCTAATTCATTTAGATGGAATTTTATTTTCTGGATAGTTATTTTCGACGCTGAAGTGGTGTCCAATTCACATGAATGGTACCTCCTCATGTGAATCTACAAGTTTGATTTGTTATAGTTTTTAAAATTGATGCCATGAGGCACATTTTTTTTACAATATGTATGTATATACAGTTGTGATTTTTATTTTTTTTATCAAATATCGATATTTCAAAAATTTTCCTAAAAGTACTTGTGTTTTGAAATTATTTTGCTATTTATTTTATTTTGTTCAACCGACTAGTTCTAAAAATTGTCATATGCAAACTAATTAATTTCGATAATATTTTGTATTTTATTTAGCCTCGAAAAGGTCAAAGCAAAAGTCAACAGAGACTACAGTTTGTGCCTCGTTTACAAGGAAATAAAGAAACAAAAGGCGCATTTACTTTACTTTTTAAAGCGGGAGTTGAGTTGTAGTTGTGTCAGCAATAAAAATATCTCCGATGCCGATATATCGGCAAACCCAATATGTCGTCGATATATTGGTATCGGATGCATCCCTGGTTAGGATCGAGAAATCTAGTGCGTAGTACAATAGTAAATAGTGTAGCAAGTCTCCTTGCTACTTAATTCCGATCTACTTGCTATTAGGTCTTTTCAATTTAATTTTTTTTGTCAAGGAGACAGATTCTGTGATTGAGAAAAACCACTGATGTGGTCACGGCAAGCCTTCCTTTTGACGCTGTGAAATATTCCTTTTTAATAAATTTTCTTCTACCCTCTATTTGTTTTTGTTGTGCTGTTTAATAAAGTAATAAGGTTCCATCGCCGATATTTTGAGGTTTTTCCGGGTTCCATGTTTCCAACTAACATTTGCGGTTTGCTAGCCTACGACGTCTAGTATCGGCGTCAAACCTAACTTCCGAGATTGAGACTAAGCTTATATAGGTACCTGGGGCACCAATATTTCATCAGCCTGTCCATTGTTCATTGTGCCGCCAGCATAGGGAAGTAAAAACTTATTATCTATTAGGACTACATGAACTTTTAAAGTTGTGCAGTGATTTTACGTGTGTTATTTTAAGTATAAGTATTATCAATTTATCACAAAAGTACAGCGCATCAACTTATATGTATGGGTTGTTCAGCTTATTAGATTTTAAAAACTAAAAGGTGTAATTTCACATATGCACTTTTTGGTTCAAATGGGTGAAAGGGTCTCATCCTTTTGAGATTCAATATTTTTTTACTAAATCCAACAAACACTCTGCTATGACAAATGGTTTAAAAGCTCTTTGTTTTTTTTTATATTTGACTTAATTTTAAATTATATTCATTACTTAATATTACCTCCATTTTTCTTTTTCTATGACACTACCTTTTGCCGGACTCAATTTAAAATTTTATGTATGATGTAGCAAGGCCTTTCTAGGGTATTATTTCTCATTTTAATTGCTACAGTAGGTAGGTTAACGATTAACAAACTTATGGATAGTTAATGGAAGTTAATGAGTCCATTAATAATTTTTATAGTTAACTTAAAAGTTAATCGGTTACTCGAAATATTAACTTTGTGAATTAACTTTCAGCAAATCGAACACATCATCAATATGTAAGAAGTGCGAGGCCAACGTGAAGGCTTATGGCAAACCCACAGCATGCGAGTACTGCAATATCATTGCTGCTTTCATAGGTGAGTATCTTTATTTTGTTCTTATTATTTGTTGGTATTCTTTTATCACTACAAGCTAATAAGTATCACTCCCCTTATATATAGCATATCTCTGCACTGCACTTATGTTTTTCCTTTATTTTCCCCAGCAAAACTTTTTTTTTTACTTTAAAATGGTAAAACTAGAGCTATTAGTAGACCATACCAAGTTTCACAAAAGTGAACCCCATTGGGTATTGAACCTACGGGTTGGGTTTATAGGTGTGCCACCTTAATAGAGGAAGATAAGGATATAGGAGGGTTCTGGAAGATCTTCTGAAACTCCTAAAACATTTTTGTTAGTAGTTTTTTTCTACAACAAAATAAAAATATGCATATTTTGAGGTTAGGAACTTAAATTTTCTAATGTATAGGTTTAGCATGTTTTTATATGTAGTTTTGAACACTAGAAATCAATGTCACTAAAGTGGGAGCTAGCAAAGCGAGCTCTGTAGTTCAAAGCACCCTGACTCGGATGTATTAGGTTTGACACGAGAACCACTAAAAGGAGCCCTGACTATTATTGCAACTCCTAACCCCCCTTTGGAGAGGGTTCCCCCTCTGGTCCTCCCATCGCAATCTATCCATCTGCAGGGTAGAGGGGAAGATATCCCTTTTCCCTACTTACCTCCCTCCCTGCTCCAATACGGGATTGAGTCAAGGCAGCATGTCTCCAAACTTCTACCCAAAACTAACTTATCTATCAGTGAACATCTTTCGTCTGTTGTTGATGATGATGATGATAATGAATAACAACAAAATTAACTACAAGCTAATGAAAACACTTCCAAATATGGTAGATAAAAGAAGATTGGTTCTCAAGTTTTCTTTTTTCAGGCAACAAATGTCAGCGATGCACCAATTCAGAGCGCAAGTACGGCCCCGCAGTGACGTGCGAGCAATGCAAGCAACGCTGCGCCTTCGACAGACATGATGATAGCAAAAAAGTGAGTTTACCCACATGTAATGTTTCCTGAGTTAGGAAAGCTATAAACAACGATTTCTTTTGAACTACGTTTGTAAACAGCTTTCATTGTTTCACTTTCTGATTGGTTCATTTTTTTTTATAAGGACCTGCTGAATAGGGATGACGAAAGCTAGTCATCTGTTACTTTTTATCATCTGTCAAAAAATACATTTTGTTCTAAAAATGTCAGAAATACCTAGGCGTGACGTCATAGTTTAGCAGCGTCATATATGTACTCATTTTGTAATTTTGGTGAACTAAAAATCGAAGACTAGGCGGAAAACAAAACGAGTAAAGTTTTCCGAAGCTTAAGTAGGAGGACTATTTAGTGATCAAGAGTTCATAATTTATTTCTGATGCTGTCGTCATCCCTATTTCAATGGAGTGGATCAGTAGGTCAAACATTAAAATATAATACCTTATTTTGAATCTGAAATAACGTACATTACTCTATGTTTACCCTACTGCCCAAGAACAATAAGTTTTGGTTTTGGGATGTACGTCTGTTTTCTTGGCAGCCTATACTAAACTGCTTGATGGATTTTGTAGTGCCAGGTGTCAATAGATATGTCTTATCCCCTGAGTGACGTAAGATAAATTTTTAGCAATAGGATTTTAAGTATTTTTAATTAAATTGGTTGGTTTATACTTGTATATTCGACTTGGTCATAATTAAAGTGAAAGTTATTTTTATCGGCATTGGCATAATATGATAAATATATAGAAATACTGTTGTTAGGGAAAAAAAGATCCCTTATACAATCACTTTATTGTCTGTCTGTATGTGTCGTATGGTATGGTTTTCTCAGGAACGAGTGAAGGTGTCAAGTTGAAATTAATACCAAATACTTAGGTCTACTATTCCTTGAAGCTGTAAAAAAAAATCAAGCTTCTAAGTAAGTAATGTTACGGTGAAGGAAAAACATTGTGAGGAAACCTGCACATACCTGCAATGAAACTCAAAGGTTTTGTGTGAAGTTGACCAACCCACAATGGCCCCCACGTGGTTGATTAAGGTCTGATCACCCAAATTCAGGGAAGGCTCGAGCCCCTCAGTGGAGATGTGTATGAGCTTAAATGATGATGATGTTGGAGTAAAGCAAACATCATCATCATCATATCAGCTCATAAACTCTACTCATCTAGCAATCACTTATTTTCCGGCCCTTACAGTAATGTACACATGTCAATGAAATAAAATACAAAAATACTGATTGGTTGGTTTTAATTTTCCTGGGTCTACCGACCCACTTGCAGCGAGCGATCAATGCCCTGTACTGTCAGACTATGAGAAGGGATTACAATGTATTTGGTAGACGGGTACCAGAATGATTGATCAGACTCATTAGCATTGTGGCTTTCAAGTGGTGCAAAGAAACTGCAATGAGACCACTAAAAGTCTTGTTGATTTGTACACCTAAAAACTGAATATAAATAAATTGTGTAGTTATAATAACTAGTAGTGGCTGTTCGGTGGGTGACGAAGGGCTGCCCTGTACAGGTGGACGGAAAGCTACTGTGCTGGCTGTGCACGCAGTCGTTGAAGCGCGCGCTGGCGCGCACTAAGCAGCAGCTGCGCCCCGGCGCGGCCGCTGCGCCACACACGCGCGAAAAGCACCGCCATCGACAGCACAAGTGAGTATAGTAGGTCTGCATGATGGATGAAACGCAAGCTGCTGTGCTGACTGTACACGCAGCCGCTGAAACGCGCACCAAGTAGCTGCTGCGCCCCGGAGCGTCCCACGCATGCAAAGCACCGCCATTCACAGCACAAGTAAGTGTAGTAGGTCTGCACGGTAGATGAAACGCAAGCTGCTGTGCTGACTGTACACGGAGCCGCTGAAACGCGCACCAAGCAGCAGCTGGGTCTCTGAGCGCCCTCCCCGCCGCACGCGCGCGAAAAGCACCGCCATCGACAGCACAAGTAAGTGTAGTAGGTCTACACGGTGGGTGACGCAGAATGCTGTGCTGGCCGTGCACGCAGTCGCTGAAGCGCGCACCAAGCACTCGGCGCGTCCGCCACACCGCGCGTATTCTCTAGACACCACCATCAACAGTACAAGTGAATTTCCTTCGAATCCTGCCACGTACCAATGTGTTGTTGAATTTCGATTTCATATGTACGTTTATTCGACGCTCTTACGGTGAAGGAAAACATCATGAGGAAACTTGCACACACACCTGCAAAGAAACTCGAAGTTACGTGTGAATGTAAAGTTTATCAACCCGTACTGGGCCCGCGTGGTCGACTAAGGCCCGATTGTCCTAATTCAGGATAGGCTCGAAACCTTCACAGATATTATTATTTTCGTATTAGGTTCTTGGGATGTGTGATGAAATTGAATAATTGCTGTGCTATAGTGAAATTTAGAACCCTAGGCACGTCACTGCTAGCTTGTTAAGTAAGCGAAGTTTTTCATGTAATATATTATAATCCCTACTAATATTATAAATGTGAAAGTAACTCTGTCTGTCTGTTACGCTTTCCCGCAAAAACTACTGAACGGATTTGGCTGAAATTTGGTAGGTAGACAGATTAGAACCTGGATTCAGACATAGGCTACTTTTTACCACGCTCGCGAGCCGCTTGCGGCTCGCGCACTGCGCACCCTCGAAAAGTCATAGAAACGTTGTCCACGCGGGTGAAACCGCGGGAAACAGCTAGTAATAGTATAAATCCGAAAGAGTAACTATGTCACGCTAAAACTACTAGAACAGTTTAGCTGAATTTTGGCACAAAGCCTTCGAAAAGAGTAGAGAAAAACATAGGATATTATTAATCCCTTAAAAATGCATAGTTCTCTAGGCAGTGGAAAAACTTCAGTTTGTTACTCTTACGCTAAAACTACTGAACCGATTTCATAAAAACATAAGATATTTTTTATCCAGAAAACATGCACAGTTCCTGAATACTGTTTTAAAACGATATCCACGCGGGTGAAGCCCCGCATAAGAGCTACCTTTATATTTTACCACTCTCGAGACTGGAACTCGAATAATGCCTATTCACTTATACGGAAGCCATGTCATTTTTTTTTCAATTGTCAGATCTAAAAGCGGTCACAGAGACAAGCGACGTGCGGAGGCGCGTGTGGCGGAGGGGGACGCGCCGCCCGACAAGCGCGCCAAGCTGCCCCCACTGCAGGCGCGAGGTCAGTATCGCACACAAACACGTGTAGCTGCGTTTTTCTAGCGACAAAACTTCATAATCCAATCGTAGTTCGGAGATATAACGTCGAATCGCATGTCGCAAAGATAACACGCTTACTTTAAACTCATGGGTTTAGCAGAGGAAAAATTAGTTCCCCTTAGTTATTATTCATGATATGTTTCCCCTTAGTTATTATGTATGATTTGATCGAAATTCAACCGTTCAACCGAAGTTCAACCGCCTCCGTGGCTTAATGGTTAGTCCATTCGCTTCACACCAGGAGGTCGCGGGTTCGATTTCCGGCGGGGTCAACTTTGTAAGACTCGTTTTGGTTGGTGGTAGGGCATTTTCTGAGCCCGCCTGGCTAGCTACCACCCTCTTATCTAAGTCTTGCTGCTAAATATCAGTGTTAACAACATTGATGTGTTTCGACTTCAAGATAATATAGCCAGTTCTCCATTGCGTTGGGGAATCTTGGTAAGCTCGCTTCCATCTTCGACATCATCGTTAATTACCATCAGGTGAGATGATGCCAAGGGCTTACCAATTGTAAATAAAAAAATTAAAGGCTTTTGAAATGACATCACAAAGAAGCGGGATAAGAAGTATCCACTCAAATATTTGTCAATTTTATCTCTGTGACTATCTCTGATGAAGCGTCGGTGGCTCAACCGGTAACGACTCGGTCCATCTAACCAGAGGTACCGGGTTCAAATCTGGATGGCCAATGTACCAATGAGTTTTTCAAAAAACTTACGTACATACTTACCGATTGCTTTAACGGTGAAGGAAAACATCGTGAGGAAACCTGCACACGCCTGCGAAGAAACTCGAAGGTTGTGTGTGAAGTTGACCAACCCGCTCTGGGCCCGCGTGGTCGACTAAGGCCTAATCGCCCTGATTCAGGGTAGGCTCGAGCCCCTCGGTGGGGACGTATATGAGCTGTAATGATCTCTGTGACACAACCCGCTGTTTTTTTTACGTCACGCACAAAGATGTAGAAACTTCTCGTTTTGAGAATCACAACGATCTTTTGTTCCCACACTCTTTTTAGCGTTCCGAACACCCAACGGGACCCTATTACTAAGCCTCCGCTGTCTGTACGTCTGTCAGTGGGCTGGACCCTATTACTAAGCCTCCGCTGTCTGTACGTCTGTCAGTGGGCTGGACCCTATTACTAAGCCTCCGCTGTCTGTACGTCTGTCAGTGGGCTGTATTTTATGAATCGTACTAGGTAGACAGTTGAAATTTTTACATAATGTGTATTTCTATTGCCGGTATAACAACAAATACTAGAAAAAGTGAAAAAATAAGGGGGGGGGGGGTCTCCATCAAAAACGTGTTTTTTATAGGTCTAGAAGTATTTTTGATTAAGCTCTATCGTGAAAACAGTAAAACATAGAAACTTGATGTGGTTATAGTAATAAATACTGAAGTAACACAAAAAATAATGAAAATCGGCCGCGTGTGAGTCGTACTCGCGCTAAGGAGTCCGAACTGAAAATAAAAAAAACATATTTTTGTCGCTCGTGTTGATGTCTTTTGGCGCTGCCAGTGGTTTCCCGCGACCTTCACCAGGTCATAGGTCCACCGAGCGGAAGGCCTGCCTACGCTACGCTTTCCGGTGCGGTAAGATAGATGAAACATTTATTCTTTATAACAACACAAATACAGAACGGTAAACTAACATTAAGTACAAATGCGGAACGCTTATATCACTAAGGGCCGGTTTTTCAATGCTCAGGTAAAAGTTCGAATAACTACATATCGAATAAAGTTATCTAGCTGTTTATCTGTCAGATAATTTGTCGCCTATTTTTCAATTGTTATTTATTCAATGAATAACTATCTGACCGGATATTTCAATTCTGGCAACTCAAACTTCAAAGAGGCGATTGATACAGATATATTGCATACTCTTGCGTTAGAGCAGGACATAATGTTTTATTCAATTCCTGTCAATGTCAATATATTTTTGTTTTTTCCTTCTTTAGACACTGTAATTGAACTTGGATGTTTTGGTTATGTGTTACCTTTTTCGTTTCGACTTTTAAGGAATACTAAACTTAAATTTATGTTGCGTCGTACTAAATAAGTACATCGTCTTTGTTGACGTTAACTAAATTATTAGTTTCATTGCAATGGAATCTCGAAAAAGAGAGCGTTGGGCAAATTTCGCTACTGCTGAGGTTGAGTTCCTCGTGAGCATCAAGAAGTAATGAAAATACCAAAAAAAAAAATTGAAATTATAAATAAAAATGCGGTGACAAATAGGTAAAGACAAGGAGAATGCATGGAAGAAACAAACAACCTCAAAGTCCTAACCAAATTACTTAGCCAAAGAGAACATACTACTACATTTATACTGAACGTCAAACTATCTATCGAACAAAGCACTTATCTGGCGGTCAAAGCATCAGATAGATGTTATTCTTCAGATAATAAAGTTATTCGACAGATAAGTCTTATCCGAATATTGAAAAATTCTAAATCTTGCTATCTCTCGAATAAACGCTCTCTGTCTGTTTATCTTATCATTGAAAAACTGGCCCTAAGAAACAAAAGGTCACAAAGTAGTTTACTTGCAGAAATACTACAAACGGTATTGATAAGTGAATAAAGCCATTATTATGCCGTAGCATAAAAATGCTCCGACTCAGCATAAGCTGTAGCAGTCAACAGCACTGATATTCTGTCGGCACCGACACCTTTTCGGCAAAGTGACTACTTCGTAGAAAGAACAAGGTCCAACAATTTGTAAGAATGTAAAATAAATTGTACATCCACGCTGTGCAGACTTTCTCGCGAAGCCTTCACCGTCTGTCGTAGTCGGGCATACACAAATCAACAATAAACATTACACTTACTTAGTAGGATATAGGCTATAAAAAGCTAGGTATATTATCAGACTTGATGAAAAATTCTCAAATAATTCGGGTTTGTACCCATACAAAGATAGTTTGTAACTCCCAAGGTACCTTACTCAGATTTTTCCGGGAATAATGAAGTACCCAGTGCAGTAGACCTTATTAAGTCAGAAATTCACAAAGTTTCATTAAAAACGTTAAAGCTATTTTTGAGAAAAAGTAACAAACAACCTGGATTAGTATAGGAGTTACCTTATTCCAATTTTTCTTGGAACAACAAACTACAGCATACTGTAGGCGATATACAATTACAGTATTTTTTCGATTGAAAACAGGTGCGTTAAACCGAGTTTCATCAAGTGATTTTTCACTATGGTGGTTGATTTTTAAAATCAAAAAACGCCTGGAGATATAAAATTAATATTACCTTCACCCAAATTTCACCCATATCCATCCAGTAGTTTGGGAACTAGAGCAACGGACGGACGAGACACACTCACACACTCCTTTTTTTTTGTTTTTTTAACCGTAGAGCTTAAATAGTAATAGTAGTAACAAATGATCCCTATCAACATGTCAACTTCGATTTTTTTTGCCATCACAATGCTTTCTTCACTTCTTCGTCGCTCGTAAGTATAAATGGTATTAAAAAAAATATGAGTAGGTATATTATTGATAATTATTGTTCTCTAGTAATTTGTTTTTTGTGGTAGTTGCCGGAAGACGTGTGATTTGTCTCTGAATATTATTTATGATGCAGGCGAGCTGGACCCGAACAGCTCCGACCACGTGGTGGCGATGACGCAGCTGAAGGAGACCATTGCCAGCCTGCAGAAGAAAGTCGCGCAGAAGGACGGTGAGCTGCTCGCCAAAGACAAGCTGGTGAGTGCTGACAGCTATCACAACTCGACGTGGTGGTAGGAGACCAACGCCAGCCTGCAGAAGGATCTCGCGCAGAATGATGGCGAGCTGCTCGCCAAGGACAAGCTAGTGAGTGCTGACATCTGTCACGGATACATGTGGTGGTATGTTACCATCGCCAGCCTGCAGAAGAAGGTCACGCAGAAGGACGACGAGCTGCTTGCTAAAGACAAGCTGGTGAGTGCTGACAGCTGTTACAGCTTCACGTGCTGGCAGGAGACCATCGCCAGCCTGCAGAAAAAGGTCATGCGGAAGCACGGGGAGCTGCTAGCCAAGGACAAGCTGGTGAGTGCTGACAGCTGTCACAGGTACACGTGGTGGTATGTTACCATCGCCAGCCAGCAGAAGAAAGTCGCGCAAAGGACGGCGAGCTGCTTGCCAAAGACAACCTGGTGAGTGCTGACAGTGTCACAGCTACACGTGGTGGCAGTAGACCATCGCCAGCCTGCAGAAGAATCTCGAGGAAAAGGACGGTGAGCTGCTCGCCAAGGACAAGCTGGTGAGTGCTAACAACTTATACAATTAGTTATCATCCCGATTCCTCCTTTAGGATTCTGTAGTCAAACTAGGAACCCTTATAGTTTCACCATGTCCGTCTGTTTCTCACAGCCATTTTGCTCAAAGGTTTATTACACCTATATAGCTGAAATTTGGTATGGTTATACAAATCGTGACTCCGGGAAAAATGGAATAATTAAAAAAAAATGTAAAGTGGGGGGGGTGATTTTTTTTGGGGCTATCGTTAAATAGATCTTTCAAATTACCTAGGGTTGCGAAGATATTTTTTTTCGATTAATGATTATTTTCGAAACATTAAGTTTTTAAGAGGTGTTTTTTGTCAGTTACATGTGCCCATACCACCCAAACAGCTTTTTCAGTATATCTGAAAAGTAGTGCAAATAGTAAGAAATAATTAATTTAAAAGGAAAATTATTACTGCCAATTAGGCTTTCTTATAATAAGTCTTTACCTATGAAATTGCCGATTCAGTTTTTGAAGTTCAATGCCAATTTTTATTGAAAACTAGCTGTCCCGGCGAACTACGTACCGCCTTACATTACATTACACTGCCCTACCCTACCCTACCCTACACTACCCTACCCTACCCTACATACTCTACACTACACTACCCTACCCTACACTACCCTACACTACACTACTCTACACTACCCTACCCTACACTACCCTACACTACCCTACACTACACTAACGTACACTACACTACCCTACACTACACTACCCTACACTACCCTACCCTACACTACACTACACTACCCTACACTACCCTACACTACACTAACCTACACTACACTACCCTACACTACACTACCCTACACTACCCTACCCCCCTACCCTACACTACCCTACCCTACACTACACTACCCTACCCTACACTACACTACACTACCCTACCCTACCCTACCCTACCCTACATACACTACACTACACTACCCTACACTACCCTACACTACCCTACACTACACTACCCTACACTACACTACCCTACACTACCCTACACTACCCTACACTACCCTACCCTACACTACACTACCCTACCCTACCCTACACTACTCTACCCTACACTACACTACCCTACCCTACACTACCCTACACTACACTACCCTACACTACCCTACCCTACACTACCCTACCCTACATACACTACACTACCCTACACTACACTACACTACCTTACACTACACTACCCTACCCTACCCTACACTACCCTACCTATAAACCTCACGGAGCCCGAGACCTTTCCAACGAATGCAAAACCGTGGAAATCGGTTCGTGCGTTCTGGAGTTATAGCGTCAGGAAGGAAAACCCGACTTGTTTTTATATAGTAGATAAAAAAAGTTATTGTTTTTTATTATTGACCTTCTGGTGACACTACTTATGGTATTTTATTCGTAACTAGTGGCATGTCTTTCATGTTCCAATTCCCTGAGCTATGTACCATTGAATAGAACAAGGGCGTTTTCTTAGTGGTAAGATGGGGCAATTTTTTAGACTAGTTAATTTTCTTGAATTTTTCTGAAAGTGACGAAATCTTATGCGGGGTATTCCTAAATATGACATGAGTAACGAATAAACTACTGCGATAACTCTAGAGCTTAAAAATTAAAAATGTGTATTTTTTCAATTTTTTGCCTCAATAAAAACGATTTTTTCAGGTGAAAAAACCCGACTTCATGGGGTTAAAGCCACCGTGCTCTCAAAATATCTAAACAATAGGCATATGTTTACCACCATTTAATTTTTAATAGTCTAATGCAATTTTGAGAATAAATTTTGTTTTAATAACTATTGTTCTTAATATTAATTTTGATCTTTAAACTTCTTTATACAATCGGCAATTTCATAGGTAAAGTGCTAACATTAGGAGTAATAGTCGACCGACTTGAAATGTGCTGTTGGATTTGTAAAATGTTCTTAGATTTTCCATACAAAATGTTGTATACCAACTGCAAAAATAACTTAGTTTTTTAGAATATACATTTATTTTATGGAAAGTATTAGTGGTCCGACACGCACTTGGTCACTTTTTAGGGATCCGTACCGCATAAGGTAAAAAGGAATCAATAAAGGACCACTTGCGAGTCTGTCTGTCCGTCCGTCCTTCTGTCACATTTTGTGATCCTGAGTCGCACTTGGCCGGTTTTTTTCTTTGTTAACCCTTTCACGTGCAACATAGCTACGGTGAACCAGACCAAACTGAACCTTACTCTAGTTCAATACAGATTAATGTTGACACAGCATCGCTGGTAAACACTGCCAATACCCGGGAAAGGGTTATGTCTAACTTATAATGCATTTATAAATTGTAAACTGTGCATGCAGATAACGGAGCTGAAGGCGCAGCACATGACGAACACACAGGAGATGCGCAGCGAGATGAAGAACAAGGACCGCCTCAACGAGACAAAGTTCAACCTTATGAACACTAAGATCCAGGGGCTGCTGAAGGAGGTGGCTACGCTCAGCAAGAGCGCGCGCAAGCAGGGCAAGGGCGCGCGCGCGTCGCTTGCGCAGGCTGACTCCGGCTCCGGCACCGACAGCCCCTCCGCCAACTAGGCAGGTTAAGGTCAAGGTCGCATCTCCAGTGGGGCCCTGTGAGTCTCCTAATGGATCATTTTCATTGGTCGATACACCGTCTTTGGGGACTACTCCCCTGCTAGCGGGATAATGACTAGTGATGATTAGTCTTCCCGCATGTCACAAATTAAATTTACCGGCTGACATTATATAATCTAATAGCATAGTGTAAGTATCCATACAGTGGTCCAATATTTGATGTTTACGTCAATTGCCGACATCACTAGTAAGTAGCAGCTGCACTAGTACCATCGGACAGTACGTCCCTAGTTTCTGAACAACTTATTTATCAAGTTTTCAACCGACTTCCAAAAAGGAAGAGGTTCTCAATTGGACTGTATGTTTTTTTGTTACGAGATATCTTCGCAGAGTGTACCGACTTTCTAGATTCTTTTTTTATTTGATAGGTATACGTTGGTCCCATATAAATTTTGTCAAAATCGGTGGTGTAGTTACTTTTTAGAAAATTAACAAAAACCAAAAATAATAATGCCAAATTGTACTAAGTTATTGCGACGGAAGTCGGTTTTTTAACGTCAGCTTTTCCAATTATTATTATTGGGTGGGACACCTGCAGCGTACAGGAGATGAACTCCTTACACCCTATTGCCATAATACAATGTGCCATGGTACAATGGTTACTGTAACGTTCTTGAGCTCCTACTACAGTACTCCGCTCCGCTATGCGGCTGATGTCTAGGTCGCATAGTTCCTTTTTCTTGATCCTGTCGGTGCCAAACGTTTCCCACCTGAGCCTGCTGTAGAGTGCACACTCAGTGTTGGACTCTGCAGATGGATCATATGTATGGATGTTTGTGACTCTTTCACGCTTCAACCACTGGACCGATCGGGATGAAATTTGGCACACATATAGGTTAGGTCCTGGAATAGGACATAGGCTACTTTTTACCCCGGGAAAACGTCTTATTTCCACGGGAAAATCGAACACAACTCGGGCGTAGCCGCGCTCGGACGGCTAGTAAGATATATGTGTCGATATAGTATACAGTGTCCTATTTTTGCCCATTACCATTGCCAAGCTTTTGATAGGAAATTTCGGCAAGTTGATATCCGTCTCTTTTTAACACAACTAAATACGTCACATTGATGTCATAATCCTAATAAAGTAGGCTCGAAAAGGAAGGGTAACGTTGCAATTGCCTCTTTCTATCATTCGGCTAAGGTCTACTATGAAGTTTATCAATCCAGGTACTTCTATAAAAAGTATAGATATCTATGTCAGAAATCTCCACCCCGCAGCTGTTGTATATCGACTAATAAAAACGATTCCCGAATTAATTTGTGATTTTAGATATCCCCGCATCTTACCCCGAATGCGTCCCCATATCAGCCAATGAAAATGATCCCGTTTGGTCTCCCCAAGACTCCGTGGGTCCCCACTTGTTACTCGCGGCCACACTAGCTAATCTAGCGATATCACTTTCTACTCTTACTGCAAACACAGGAAAATCTATTTTCCTCTTATTTTTTTATTCTACAAATGTTTTTGTTTGTAGACTTTACTAAGCTTAAGTGTAAGTAGATTTCAAGTTCAATTCTGTGTCATTTTTATTTAGTTTTTATTTAGAAACCGAATCAACAGCACGTGCCCAGGTGACTCGTTCATACTAAGTGATAAAGGCGCTCGCAAATATCGCAAGTACGCGGTTTTTCACGATACATTATTTCTGTAATGTGCATAGTATTATTTGACATTACTACGTAGATCAATATCTATGAGTATCGACTGTCGATCAAGAATTGCGCATGTTTTTTTTTTATATTTGTTTGCGTGATGTATAAGTAATACTTTGTGATGTGGTAATTCAAATGTTTATTTTCATTAAAATCGTCATTTTTTTATTGTTTTACCAGTATGTACTTATGATAATAGGAATGATGACTCCTAGTCATCCGAGTTACATTTTATTATCTGTCAAAAACGACATTTTGTTCTAAAAATTTTTGAAATACCTAGGCGTGACGTCACAGTTTGTTAGTTAAAAATTTAGGACTTGATGGAAAACAAAACGAGTAGGGTTTTTCAAAGTTTCATTAGGAGGGCAATATTTAGTGAAATATTGCCCTCCTAATGAAACTTTGAAAGTCAATGTCAAAATGTCAGCCAAGAATACAGAGAAAACCCTGGTATAAAAATTATTTAAATGTTGACAGTAGGCTATAAAAGTGTACAAACCAAAAAAAAATAGGAAGTGTATAGAACGCCGCTAGCGACATCGTAGTAAGATTTAAGTGCCAGTTTGGCGGAAAAAATAGTAGTGCCTTCTAGTCTGCCGTAAAGTATATTCAAAGTACTTTTAGGCGGGATGATAAGTAGCTGGCCTTTGATGGACTGACCATAGAATTATATTGGAGATAAACCGCCGCCTCGCAGAAACGACCACTCTAATCCGTTAAATTTTCGAACATATCGGCACTCGTGGCGCGGATTTTCACCAGCCTCTGTTTGACTTAACGCGACTCCTAAATCGAATATGTATAACAAGGATGTGTTCTCGCTCCACAATGTAAATGGCATCGAAAGCGTTCCACCGATCTGGGAAGTGTTGTTTGTTTTAAAATGTGGATTGTTTAATCATACACGAGCACACGACTCGTCTTATTAATTCGCCTACCAAATTTCACGACGATCCTATTAACGATACTCGAGTTATTGTCTATGAAACATTTATACCAAACAAACGCCGGATTTTTCTAGTAGACTCAGTGAACTTTGCTCGCTCATTCAAAAAACCACCCGGCCATCCGCCTGTCGTCGATTTGCATACTTTGTATGGAAACCCAATTTTTTTTTAAATCAGTCAGACCCATTAACAAGTACCTACCTTCCAAGTGATGAATAGTGGCATTTAATTGGGGATTTTCGCCCAACACTGTCTCTCTCCCCCCCCCCCCCCCCCCCCCTTTCAAATCTCTCAATATTAAGAAACTTTATTGAAACAAACAAAAACCATTAATTTTTCAGAAATTCTGAAAACACTTTTTATATAAATATTTAAGAAAAACTCATGACGTGATTGACATGAAAATTAAAATAAGAGTAGTAAAAAAAAAGGTAAGTTCATGGTTAGGCCAGCTACTTATTATCCCACATATTAAACTTTCTTCAGATTATAGCGCAATACTTTTTTGCCGCAAAACTGACGAAACTATAACCAGTCTCACTACGTTGCCCATAAGCGACTCTTTATACTCTTTCAAAAAAATATTGAACGAATGCAAATAGAACAAAATCCGGGCACAAAACCTTTGCAATCTGTTTTTTATTCCTTCGATAAGGGAACCTTCCACCAGGTGAGGTGATGCCAAGGGCTTAACAATTGTGAAAAAAAAACTATTTTAAGTAATATAATTCGTGCGGTTATTAAATCATAAAGTTGCAGTTCAATAGTTACTGGGGCGTTAAAAATAATCAGTAATTGGCGGTTACACATTGGTAAAAGGTCTTTACCTAATTTACTTATCTATCTATTTAGCTAACATCGTTTTAAATAAATCAGGGATTCTTTTCTTGAAAAACCTGATTTTTTATAGAAAGTTGGGCTGTTAGCTGATCGATTTGTTTAAGATGCATCAATTGACTAACTCCTAAAGCCCCCTAAATTCCTCTACACCCTATCCATACAACTGTCTCCACCTTTTCCACACCCCCATTCATGGTCACATTTTCCAACCCTCTCACCCCCTGAAACCCCTCACGCATCGGTATGGTAAACACAGGGTATATATAGGGTGACAGTGGGGTGTGTGATGTTTTTTAACAACTGTCCAAATCATAAAAATAACATGCATCTGCTCATGTTTAACCGCCCAATTAATAATTGTACTGCCCAAGTATTTATTGAACTGTCGATTTCAGAGTTTCCTACCGCCCACGCCTGTTCCTATTTATTCGACCGCTCACACGTACTTGCACAATCTGGTATCGATCTGCCAAATTAAGTTTTCAAACTGCCCAAAATGGCAACATTTTTGTTTAAAAGTCTAGAGATTTAGTTCAAAAATGAAACTAGTGTTCGTGTATCACTGTATAAGTAAATTTAAGTAGCGAAAACTTTTTTTTTTTTTACGATTTTGTGGATACTTAAGTAAGTGATGGAATACAGGAAACTACGGTATGATTGTCTGACAATGTAGCAGAGATTACCCTGCACCGTGCTATTATTTACTAAGACAACTCGATTGCTGTGGTAACTATTCCAATATTTTAAAAAAACTGTGAATTATTATAAGTAGGTGAAAATGTGAAAATTGAAATAAAAATTAACAAATCTATATTCTTTCAGTTATGCTCCTTTGCTCCTTTAGAAGAACCTGTTAGCAGATTTTTTCTTACGAATAGATAATGATGTCTGTAGATACTGACAGCTTTTGTGTATATATCAGTTTGAGAAGAAGTGACAGGACAAGACGCACGTTGTTACTGTGGATTTGTCGCAGAACGTCCCAATAGCGAAACGTACGAAGCAGATAAATTGTCTCATTGCAGTTTATAGTTTTAATGCAGGGTACCATTGACAGTTACAATTATCTTCATGACATCATCAAAAGAGTTTTACATGTCATTGTATCGTGCGAATTCCTCGGTGTAAACTAGCAGTGAACTCAAGCGCGTAGCGCTAATTCAATTTCCGGAATGCGAATGTTAAGAAAAGTGTAATCTATTTCTTAATAGGTAAGTAAGTAAGTACATACTTACCTACTATAATGAATTTTAATCATTCGAGACGGTCAACGGTCAATAATTAGTTATTGGTCATTTTGACGGTTATGGCTTATTTTTTGAAAAGTAGGCAAGTAGGTAGTCCTCATACAAGAGTTCATACGAAGTTCGCTTTTCATTTTATAATTTCTTAGTGTCGAAAGTGTTTCAGGGGACGTTTTGCGAATAAGACGTTCTGCGACCAAACCGTCACCGTGCCTCCTCGGCAAAACTACTTATAGCGTGTTTTACGAGATCGGTATGGAATATCTACGCGTGTTTACTTGGCGCGCACGTTCCGTTGCGATTTCGCGGCTATCTCTGCGCTTTGTGCTTGCTCATTGCGCACTAGCGCGCACAATTAGCTACTTTGCGCAGATTAGTTTTAGTTAGTAAGTATTTATTGTTTAGGCCTCGTCAGGCTACCTTAGTTGACCTTGCCATAGGGCTGTATCATTCAGGCTTAACGAAAGTTACCTAATTGTTGAAATCAATACCAAGAGATTGCGCAGGTAGGAGCCCCACTGTCGTGAGAAGTCATCATTATCATCATTACAGCTCATATAAGTCCCCACCGAGGGGCTCGAGCCTACCCTGAATTAGGCCTTAGTCGACCACGCGGGCCCAGTGCGGGTTGGTCGACTTCACACACAACCTTCGAGTTTCTTCGCAGGCGTGTGCAGGTTTCCTCACGATGTTTTCCTTCACCGTTAAAGCAATCGGTAAGTATGTAAGTAAGTTTTTGAAAAACTCATTGGTACATTGGCCGTCCAGATTTGAACCCGGTACCTCTGGTTAGAAGGACCGAGCCGTTACCGGTTGAGCCACCGACGCTTTGAGCAAAGTAATATGTATCAAACCTAAAGTATTGTAATGTACGGCAAAAAAGCGTAAAGCGTCGGTGCCTCAACAGGTAACGACTCGGTCCTCCTAACCAGAGGTCCCGGGTTCAAATCCGAACCGCCAATGTACCTATGAGTTTTTCGAAACATTATTTATTTATTTAAGGCAATCAACAGCGAACTTATTTAACATTAAGGCAAACAGCAAGGCAAATAATAGATTACCCTAGATAAGCCAAACACTGCACAAAAAACAGACAGGTTAGGTAGCACATAAATTTTACGATAGTATACACATTTACATTAAAAAATAGCTCAGATAATGTCCAACACCAGGCAACCGCCGTCTATCCCTTGGATAGCACGGTTAATTGTGCCACACGATAAGTAAAAGGAAATTATAGTATAGACGTAGGTATGTACGTATGTATGTGGGTAGTACCTACCTACTTATATATTATATGTACATATATTAAAAGTTTGTAACCTAATTATGTGAATATTTTATTAATTAATATAACTTTAATAAGTACATTGCGGATTTTTTAAAATCGATATAGGGTAAGTATTTAATAACATACATACTTTAATTATTTAGTTTTTATATGACTATTTTAATAATAAGTATCTACCTACCTAGCAATTTTCTTATGGGTGCCTACTGACCCCGCAATTTTATCTGAACCATTTTCTTAAACATTATGATCACACCAAGTATCACGCTTGTCCGTCTGTCTGAGTAGGTGAAATTTTCACAGAGTACCTATATGTTAAGTTATGATGGGGATTTACTAACAAACAATAAAAATTTAAAAAGTAATAAACTGTAGGTACGGCAGCCTGCACTAAAATTTCTCGACAATTGTTTCATTAACTCTTTTCATTTATATCAGTCAAAGGACGTCCACTGCTTGACAAAGGCCTCCTCCAAGGATTTCCACGACGACCGGTTCTGCGCTGCCCGCATCCAGCGGCTTCCCGCGACCTTCACCGGGTCATCGGTCCACCGAGTGGGAGGCTTGCCTACGCTACGTTTTCCGGTGCGCGGTTGCCACTCGGGAACTTTACTGACCCAACGGCCATCTGTTCTACGAACTATGTGCCCCGACCACTGCCACGTAAGTTTAGCAATTCTGAGAGCTATGTCAGTTACTTTGGTTTTCCTACGGATCTCCTCGTTTCTGATTCTATGCCGCAGAGAAAATCCGAGCATAGCACGTTCCATCCTTTGGGTGATCTTGAGCCTTCTTATGAGGCCCATATAGTAAGCGAACATGTCTCAGTTCCATATATCATCACTGGCAACACACTGGTCGAAGACCTTCGTCTTAAGACACTACGGTATTTGGGACGTGAAGATATTGCGAAGCTTCCCGAACCCTGCCCAGCCGAGTTGGATACACTAAAGCGTATAAGTTTTTCATACAAAAATTGAATAAAAAACCTGTTATAATTTGGATGATTTCCATGTTGTATAACCAAATATACAGGTTGTTACAAAATTGGTGTAGATCCCATTAACTGGGATTCCTACTCAGCATACTGAACAACCTTTGTTCTGAGAATTTGCTGAAATCGCAAAAAAACTATGTTTTTTTTAAAATTACAATTATAGTAAGTTGTCTGTAAAGTCGGTTTAAGGACGATAATTTTACGTGATAACGTTTCACAAGCCGAACGCTGGTGTGCTTTAGACCACACGACTGAAGTAAAACTTCTTTAGCTCGCATCTTTAAGGAGATGTAAAATACCGCCCATAGTCGGGTGAGTTAACTCTTCGGCATTTCCTCGCAGCTAATCGGCCGCATTGGAAAACCTCTTGTAAGATCCTGCAAGCCTAGTACTTTTAATCCATTGACACACACATATACGTGTTTTCCTCACAGAGAATCGACCGCACTGGTACAAGTACAACTCTCGCTTGCACTCTCGGCTCAGGCGTAACGCGACAATGATGTCACACTTTTTCGTGAATGCAGCCCGTGTCATCAATTTATAAGACGTTAACACGTCAAAAAAACTTCATACAAATCGATCAGCTGATCGACCATTTTTGTTCATTTTTGAATGGTAGGTTCAATTTTTTTTGAGAATTATGGGTTCCTAGGAGAAAGCTGTTCAGTATGATGAGTAGAACCCCTAGTTGGGTCCTACACCAATTTCGTTACACCTGTATACTTATTCGTAATACATGACAATTCAATAGATCCAACTATTTTTCCAGACCAATGGGTATTACTATGTAAAAGACAAACATAAGCAACTACGATATGCGAAGTTTCAATAAAATCGTTAGAGCCGTTTGAGAAAAAAAAAACAGTTTTTGTTGTATGACAGCCACCTTTTGGTTTGACGGTACGAAGAAATTTTTGATAATCCCTCGTTGACATAATTTAAAACTCTTTAAGTTCCAAATTTGGTCCTAATCGAACTGAAGATTTAGCCTCCAGATCCAAGCGTGACAGACGGGCGCACGGACGAACAGAATTGAGATGTTCGGTTTTCGGTAAGTGTTTATGATATAGCGATAACAATACTTCTTCTACCCTACGTACCGTACTACGGGGTCGAGAAAGTAAAAAAATTAAGAGGGTCCCCATACAAAAATGTTTTTTTATGATTTCTTTTGTTTTTGATCTATTGTAAAAAGGGTACTTAATCCATAAAAGCGCGAAACTTGGTTTGATTATACAAACACGTAACACGCATCAAATTTCGATATTATTCGGTTGTTTATTTCTATTCAAATAAAAGTGCGCGACAACCCTAGATAACGAGTTAAGTATTGTGCATACCTTCATTCAGTCAGCATTACACGTGGCCGCGCGGCAGTTTCGCTTTCGCGCTATAAGTACGTACACAAGAAACCTCGGAGTCACTCGAAGAGAGAACGTGATCGATCAGCGATCACCATACAGTCTGCCACCGCTGCTGAAAAATGGCTCTGCGTGCGTTTGTTCTTCTTGCCTGCTTGGCCCTCACACATGCCGAATGTTAGTATTTGCTTGCTCATATCTTATCATATTAACCATCTCTTGGTAATTTATTTTAATTTTGTGTAAGTACTGACCAATTTGTATTATTTTTAAATCTGATTTGTCATACCTACGATTAAATATAAAATCGTTTATATCACGTAACTAAGGCCCTATATAATCTATCTATATATATAAAAGAAAGTCGTGTTAGTTACGCCATTTATAAATCAAGAACGGCTGGACCGATTTCGCTAATTCTTTTTTGTTGAGTTCGTTATTGTCAGTAGCAGGTTTTGGGGTAGTGTAGTGTAGTGTAAGGTGGAACGAAGTTCGCGGGACAACTGTAGTATGTATATAATAGGTACTTAGATAAGTATTTGGTTTAAATAAGTAGTAGGTACATATACAAATTGTGTTTTTTTGTTTTTAATGAAAATTACCTGAGATCAAGATTGAGTGGATAAATTGTCTAAAAGTTATGCTTTATTTGACTAGGTAAGTACATTACCTTAATTAAACTTCACTGTATTTAGAAAATAGGTCGATGGCTCAACCGGTAACGACTCAGTCCTCCTAACCAGGGGACCCGGGTTGAAATCCGGACGGCCAATGTACCAATGAGTTTTTCGAGTACATATACTTACCGTTTGCTTTAACGGTAAAGGAAAACATCGTTAGGAAACCAGATTACAGATTTGTATGAAGGTGTTAATCTAAATGCCCTGCATGTGACCACGGGTGATGCTAAGTGCAACACCAGGCAACTACAGGTTAATTGTGCCACACGATAAAAAGAAGAACTGTATTTAGAAGACATACTCTTCTATGATTTAGCTTACGAAGTTTAGAACTTGCGTATACATAAAACTTCTTACTTATCTAATGTTTACTTTAATAGGTACTAATAAGAATTTTATCTAACTAATTGTGACTTGAGTCTAATGTCTGGTTTACACAGTGCGAGCTAGCGTACGAGTCAGCCTGCCGAGTAGCTGCACTGCAGTTTCTCGCACTGTTTGGACGTCACTTACGAGTAACTCGCACGTGCGAGTTGGACAGTAGCTCGCATCCGAGTTACTTCAACATTTTTTGTTTTCACTCGCCTGCTCGCCCGGCAGCAACTCGCACATGACAGCGGCTCGGCCGTCGCTCGCATCGTTTGGACGCGTTCGGCAGTAGCTCGCCAGTGGGACAGTTGTGAGTGGAACCCGGTTTTTTGTGTCCTACGTCGACATCGCGACTCAACTCGGACTGGGCAGTAGCTAGGTGTCGTGTAGACAGCAAAGGCGAGCCGAGCTACTGACGTACGAGTAGACAGACCGAGTAGCTGTCTACTGGCCAGGCAGCAGCTTGCACTGTGTAAACCAGTCTTAACGCGAATTAATTAGCAAGCTAAGTGTTAATTCGACAAATCAAAAGAAATAAGCTGTAATCGTGGTTGTGGTTGCAGTAATCGATTTGTCGTGTAAACAAGTGCGCGCGTTTGTGCACGCGCACAACAAGCTGCGGTTGAAGGTGGCGCGTGGGAACGTGTCGGGACAGCCGCCCGCCAGCGATATGAAGCAAATGGTGAGTCTAGACAAATAGAATAGAATAGAAAATCTTTTATTTGGAGCACAGTAGAACAATTTCCAGGTACAATTTACAAACAATAGAAATAAACTATTATAATTGAAAACGCTAAACACGTTACAAAAACGACTTCCATCGCAACAACTTAGTACAATTTTGCATTATTATTTTTAGTTTTTGTTAAAATTTATATTGGAGCAGCTCGGGAGCATACCCTATTAAATAAAAAAAGAATCATGAAAATCGGTTTACAATCTGCGAAGATATCGCGTAACAAACATACAAAAAAAAACAACATACAGTCGAATTGAGAACCGCCTCCTTTTTGGAAGTGGGCTGAAAAATGACTGTAATGTGCATCAATACGGTACTGGTTCAGCATATTATAATGCAGTATAGAGTATACTGCAGCATAAGCTGAGCAAGGTATCGTAGCCAGTTCTCCATTGCGTTGGGGAATCTTGGTAAGCCCGCTTCCATCTTCGGCATCATCGTCACTTACCATCAGGTGAGATGATGCCAAGGACTTACCAATTAAAAGTTAAAAAAAGGTACATCATTATCATGTATAGTTGACAACGCAGACACGTTTTGCGTTGGGGAATCTTGGTAAGCCCGCTTCCATCTTCGGCATCATCGTCACTTACCATCAGGTGAGATGATGCCAATGGCTTACCAATTTTGAGTTAAAAAAAAGGTACATCGTTATCATGTATAGTTGACAACGCAAACACGTTTTGCGTTGGGCAATCTTGGTAAACCCGCTTCTATCTTCGGCATCATCGTCAATCTTGGTAAGCCCGCTTCCATCTTCGGCATTATCGTCACTTACCATCAGGTGAGATGATGCCAAGGGCTTACCAATTGTGAGTTTTAAAAAAAGGTACATCATTATCATGTATAGTTGATAAACGCAAACACGTTTTGCGTTGGGGAATATTGGTAAGCCCGCTTCCATCTTCGGCATTATCGTCACTTACCATCAGGTGAGATGATGCCAAGGGCTTACCAATTGTTAGTTTTAAAAAAAGGTACATCATTAACATGTATAGTTGACAACGCAAACACGTTGGCACATCATTATCATGTATAGTTGACAACGCAAACAAGTTGGTACATCATTATCATATACAGTGTAAACTTTATATAGCGACACTCAAGGGACCGGGCATTTTGTGACGTTATTTAGAGTTTTCGTTATACAGAGAGAGGTAAGCGTCAAAGCAAACACACTGGAGCCAGAAAATTTTGACGTTTCAAAGAGTGAATCGTTATATCGAGTGACGCTTTACAGAGTTTACACTGTGTAGTTGACAACGCAAACAAGTTGGTACATCATTATCATGTATAGTTGAACACGTTAAAAACAACCGACTTCAATTATATATAATATATAACTGTACAATTTTGCTCTACAAGATGTACCTAACAAAATTGGTGGAGGTCCCGTTAACTGGATCTTTTACACATCATATTAAAAAACTTTTGTGAAATCGCAAAAAAAAACTCTTAGTACGAATCGATCAGCTGATCAACCAATTTAGTGCATTTTTGTATGGAGGATAATTTTTTTGAGACATGTTCCTTGGGGAAAGTTGTTATGTATGATGAGTAGAACCCCCAGTTAACGGGTCTTACATACACTATTTTTTATACCCTGTATTTTTTTTGTTTTTGTTAATTTGCTAAAAAGTAAAAAAAAACATCAAAATCAGTTCACAAACGGTAAAGTTATAGCGTGACAAAGCAAAAAAAATTCAAGTTGGATTGAGAAACTAGCCCTTTTTGAAGTCGGTTAAAATATCTGGTGAGGGACAGAGATTACCTATACAAAATTTCCTTGGACTGATCTGTAGAAGAGTGACGCTGTGGCTCAACCGGTAACGACTCGGTCATCCTAACCCGAGGTTCCGGGTTCAAATCCGGACGGCCAATGTACCAATGAGTCTTTCGAAAAAATGACATTATTCAAAAAGCTTTAAGAATACCCCATCTGTGTAAAAAAAAGGTCATCTTTGAGACAATTTTTTGCAAAAAGTAAATTTCGTAATGTTTAAACTTAGTTTTCGAGTTCAGGATACTTCCTTGTTATTTCATGATCTACATACAATTTTCATCACCGGTTTTCTTCATATTTACTGCAGTTACTGACTGAAAAGGTTTATTAAACTAGAGTACCGGAAAAAAATTGAGAAATACTTGCTTAATATTAATCGTACCGTGTTTGAGCTCATAGGAATAGTCTCAATGAATAGGTTTTAGATAGAACATGGTAACGTTGATCAGATGCTGCAGCATCTCCTGGTATTTGCAGTTTACCCAACTCCTTACCAACTTGCAGCAGATGGATCGTGTTTGGGCTCATTGGAATAGTTTCAATGGATAGGTTAAAATATAAAACAAATTAAAAATTTTAAAAACCCCCGACATAAAAAGCCGCTAAAAAGTAAAAAAAAACAATATGTGTTGGCACTTTAAGTTCAATATAAGTAGTTATATTTTGATCTAAGAGTCGTGGCGTAAAATATAACTATACTTACATTAAACTTAAAGGGCCAAGACATATTATTTTCTACTTTTTGGCGGCTTTTTGTGTCGGGGTTTTTTAAATTTTTAATTTTCAGATTTATTTGTACGGCTATGAGAAAAGTTTTATCTGTTTATACATTTATACGGGACAAATTTTGCAATCGATTTCAAAGTGACTTTCAGGGGTCTGGTTAAGCTGAAATTTGGTAAACAATAAATCTTTATGGTATTTTGAAGTATGGTGAACTTTGGAAGTGTAGCCAAGGTCCCAGGATCGTCTATTGTTTTCAGTAGTCGTATTGAGTTTGGAAACTTCAATGGCGTTATTATCTCTAAAGAAGCAATATCATATAATCTTTTTGCCTGACCGACCAAAAAAGAGGTTAATATTTTTCGGATGTTTGTAAGTATGTGTGTATTGTATACAGGTGTAAAAAAAATAGTGTAGGACCCGTTAACTGGGGGTTCTAATCATCATACTGAACAACTTTCCCCAAGGAACCCATAGTCAATTCTCAAAAAAAATATGTATTGGACTCCATACTAAAATGCACAAAATTAGTCGATCAGCTGATCGATTTGTATAAAGAGTAAAAACTTTTTTTTTTGCGATTTCAGCAAAGTCGTAGAGTAAGTAGAAGTATGATAAGTAGAAGCTCCAGTTAACGGGACCTACACCAATTTTGTTACACAATTTTTTTGCCATATATAAGGTCTAACAAAATTAGCTGAAACTATTTTAATCGGTGCTTCTACCCATGAAACTGAACAACTTTCCCCATAGAACCCATAGTCAAATCGCAAAAAAAATATTGGCTCTCCCATACTAACTCGATCAGCTGATCAGCCAACTTAGTATGGGAAGTGCAATTTTTTTTTTAGATTTGATTAAGGGTTTCATGGAGAAAGTTGGTCAGTTTCATGGGTAGAAGCACGAGTTAAAATAGTTTTAGCTAATTTTGTTAGACCTTATATAGGGTGACCTTAAATTAGTTCTTGATAGCAAAGGATATGAATGTACTCGTGATTACAAACAACTTTCCCATAGAAACTATATGTCGAATCAGAAAAAAATTTTAGGTCCTCGGTACATAACAAGTTATCAAATCGACAAAAATGTATGAAGGACCAAATATTTTTTTTCATATTTGACATATAGTTTCTATGGGAAAGTTGTTTGTAATCACGAGTACATTCATATCCTTTGCTATCAAGAACTAATTTAAGGTCACCCTATATATATAAGGTCTAACAAAATTAGCTGAAACTATTTTAAGGGCAAGTTCAGTAAACGAATGTAACAGGTACAAATATTAGTTATTGTATTTTACATAACAGTTATATATATTAGCCACTAGTGTTGTAAGTTGCAAAGAGGATATAAAACTACTACGTTGTCCATCCAGTCCGGAGCGCTGTCTGAGTCTTCGTCAGAGTTTAGTTGTTGATATGGCACTGCGTGCCTTTCGCTGTGGATATTATAATATTTAAGATCGATGGAATAAAACAATGTGAAGAGGATTCCACGACTTTTATTGGAGTAAATCCCTGAAGGTTACAACTTTCAGAAGCGGGGATAACACACCCACACTGGAATTTAAAGGTACGAATTATAAATTTTATATTTATTGCTGGAGTTCTATTCCTAATCATTATTCTTTTAGTATAAACAAACAGTTTAGAAATTAAAATAACCTCTTGTTGTACGACGCGATGGTGTCCGTACAGATGTTATAGAAAAAAAATGATAAAAGAATTGAATAAACTTATTGCCACTGAATTTAATTCATATTATCTTGGCCGTCACGTAAGACTTTTTTTGTCTTGAGTTTTTTTTTTTGCCCGGTTTGTTCTGCATTCTGAGTTTTTCCGTAAGAAAATCTATCGTAGGTAAATTCTGATTAAAAAAAACTGTACCTTTACCGTATATTTGCGTGATTTTATGTTTGTAGATTGAAATGTTAGCTTAGGCATAGATTACTAAATAGTTACTTCGGGTTGGGAGATATTTTGTCTCAATTGGATTGTTAGGCCACAGTATGAATTGCTGCCCGAATTATGTGGTTACTTACCTATTTTATGATAAAATATCTTACATAGTTATAAACTACCCTCGACTTAAATTATCACAAATTATTATTTTTGGGGCCAGAATTATATTACATTAGATAGTAGGTACTTGCTTTATTTGTTGAGTGTAATACTTTACAAAAGGTACATTTTTACTGCAAATATTTACTGTGGTTTTATGAAAAGAAATAAAGAAACGGTCACATCGTGTTATTCATTACATTTTATATTTTGGTTACTTACATTTCTAACTCTGTGTTATTAACACTTATTATTGTTTTTTTTTGTTTCGAGTTTCAATGGGCTCCAGTGATGAAATGGACGTAGTGGCACAGTTGCAGCCGCAATAGAAACCAAATTCCTACGATTCGTCAGGAAAGATACTTAACCAGATCACAACACACAACGCCGTAGCCAAATTGACGTCATATTCGAGATGGTAGCCGGCTTATTCTCGAATCACTTAAAGTCTGTTTCAAAGCTTGCTATCTTCTATTTTATAGAAGATGAACTGGAGTAGAAATGGAGGCTAGAGCAATGGAAAAACAGCTATGACTCAGTATCAGTCTTATTTAGTAAGTATTTGATATATTGTATAAAAGGTGGACCCAGTGAACGCTAAAACTTTTTGCTACTGTGCAATCCCGAATTCCGTCCCCTGATAAAGAACAAACAATTGACGTTTGACAAGACAAAACAGATATTAAAACGATAAGCAGACTACCCACTACGCTTTGCGCAGACTGGTGGTAAAATATAAAATACAGTATAAGGACTTGCCGTAGAAATAAACATACATGGGTGGAATTGGAAGCAGCTTTTATAAAATATTCCTTTTAATCAACCAAAAAATCTGTAATTGTGTTGGTATTTTAATCGTCTCAAAGTACCTATGCTAAAAAAATGGACTAATTATTGAAGTTGACTAATTTGAGATGCTGTAAATTGGTCGTGCTAAGCTCCTTCCATATTCAAATGTGATATTTGTTATTATTTGACTTTGATACTACACATTTTATCCGTGTCCAATGAGCAAAAAGCCTAAAATCTAAACACTGACAAAAAGTGAAACTGGAGACTTCAATGTAAAAACTATAAATTCTAGGTCATATCTACTAATTTTGAGTGTTGTGAAAAAAAAACTGTATAATTATGGTAGTTGACTGCTAATCACTTGAGTTACTTTTTATCGTCTGTCAAAAAAAAAAGGAGTTTTGTTCTATAAATATTTTGTAATAACAAGGCACGAGGTGATAGTTTTTGTCATCATTGAATTGATGCGCTTACATACTGTATAAAATAAAATCAAATAGGTGGTTTTTCTTTAAACTAAACAAAAGTTCATAATTAATTTTTGATGCGGTTAACTACACGATTATTATACCCGCTACAGAGGCTAAAGAAAAAAAAAACACAATTTAAAGAAGTTGTTAAGAGTAACTGTGTAACATTAACTTTACATTGAAAAAAAAGTCATAGTCATCTTTGCCCGACATGGCGTTCCTTATACAATAGTTTCCGAAAATGATCCCCCATTTAATTGCCAAGAATTCAAAGTATTCTGTAAAGGCTGGTATATATAAAACATACAATGTCTAGCCCATAGCATAGCCAGTCCAATGGATTGGTAAAAAGATCAATTGAAACAACTAAAAATATGTTATACAAATGTCACAAGGATGGTTCAGACCCTTACCTAGAACTTTTACAGTTAAGAAATACCCCAAAAATATACTTTTGTCCCCAGGACTTCTTTGTTTTTCTAGACATCTTAGAACAAGAATTTCTGTGACAGTTAAACATCGAAACCAAAACTAGTAAATTACAAGGATTTGGGAAATAAAATACAAGATTATAAGGAATAACAAAATTAAAATTTATTATGATAAAAATAGTAAAAACTTACACTACATGTTGCTGATAAGAAACTATACAAAAAAAATCTCCCATATGTAACTGGTTTCCGGTTGCCGTAACGAGCCAGAACCACGTAGTTATGTAGTTCAAGGATCCGAAGGATCAAACCGCAGAAATCGTAAACACTTAATTGTTCGTAAACCAGACATACACACTAAATATGTTCCCAAAACATTATCTGAAAGCGTTTCACATTCACATCAGCAGTTCATGTCAAACTCTGTAAATAAAAACAACAGACAATCACTAAATATGGTCGAGAAGTCCGTTCGCCAAAACGCTACTATGGTTTTTAGTGATTAATTTTGTTTTTTTTAAACTATAATTAATATAGGTAGGTTGCATTTAGAAGGTCTTTAGTTGTTTACAATTTACATACATAGGTACTACGAGATAAAATGAGTACTCTTTGTATGCGTCAGATGACAGTATTTCTTTAATACGTAGTGAGTTCCTTTATACGCATACCTACTTTGCCAATAGTCAAGATTGCTGTGTTTCAAATTGTACTTATGTAAAATTGTTTTGCGAAGGAGAGAAGAGTACTAGATTTAAATGTCAATATTTTGAAAACACTGTTTTCCAAAAAGAGGAAAGGACCTATTGTAGGTCATCTTTGTTTATGACAACTGATTAATAATAGGTCATCTTTGATAACACCTTAGTAATTGCGTGCCAAACTGACTTTTTCTCACACCAGGTGGCGCACGATCGACTGTGCTATAGTGGTACTATACCTTCATTTGACATAACTGTCAAATCGCATGGATTTTTTTGTGTTTATTTGCGAAAAATTGTTGTGTTTTCAAAAATGCCTCAATGCAGTGCTTTAAATTGTAAAAACAAGGAAGTACACTTGTTTCCCAATGATGTAAAACGAAAGAAACAGTGGGAAATTGTTCTCTCTCTCTTTTCGTCCTAGCCTCGACAAGCACAGCGATTTCGCAGACACTTTTGTGTGAGTCAATACAAAAATAATTAATAGAAGGTTCTCTTGCCAAGGCACCTCAGTACTCACAACCCAACGTAACAGATACAAACAATGTACATAATATAATGTTACTAGTAAATTATTGATAACATGATCCTAATTGTGTTTAGGTAGTAAAGCTGCTTTGATAAGTGAGATGCTGGAAAGTGAAAGAATAGAGTAGAATAGAAAGCTGCAATGGAAGAGCGTTGATGGTCTATTCTTTCAATGATTAGGTAACGTAGGTACCATGCCAGTTGGTCTCGCAAAACTTGTTTTAGAGGTAGGTACATGGGTCTCATGAAAAAGAAGTAGAAGTTTATGTTGTAGATATTCAAATTCAAATCATTTTATTATCAAGTCAGCTATACAGAGCATATCCCCATTTGCGAATTATTAAAACTACGACAGACCTCTTAATTAAGTTTCCCTGGGCAATACTACAATCTCAGTGAATCATTTGTGTAAAGTCCGCCACTTTCAATGATGGAAATATTTATGTGGCTAGGCCAGTGAGGGATGAATTTGGTAGTGAGAATTATTTACTACCTGATTAATGTCTTAATCATGTATTTGACATAAAAGAAATTTAAGTACTCGGAGAATGTTATTTGCTATATTGCTATAGTTCATGGCTTAGGAAGTAAAACTACTTTCTTGCTAGAAGTAACTCTCTTCACATTAGATCTATTATGATTAAAATTAATTTTCTATTAACACATTCCCTGCCACGATGATGATGATAATTAGATGGCAATGATTATGATAACTAGAGTGGACAGGCACCAAAATAATTAAATATGAATTTGTTAAAAAAAAAAAAAATTACTGCAGTAGATATATAAGAGCAAAACAGCAAGATATAGATAAAACTGAGATATAAAATTTGCTTCACATGGGAAAATATTTCCCAGTATTACAGTTTAATTACGTAAATTCCGCAAATGCTGGAAATAGCACAAACACGAACGAACGATGAATTGAATTTATATTAGCCTTTTAAAGTTGGTCACAGCAAATCTTAGCAGAATGACGCATAGCCAGCATAGTTTTATGCTTAAACTGACAATAGCCCTAACTTTCGTTGATTGCACGTTCACTGGCTACTTCTTTTGCTATAATATACTTTGCATAGATGATTGTTACTGGTACTCAGTCATTGCAGTCATTAGAGATGACACTGTAAAGTAGGTGCATTTTTTTTGTCATTTGAGATGGCACAGTAAAGTAATATCGTCATTTGAGATGACATAGATTTGAAATGTTGTCATTTGAGATGGCACAGTAAAGTAATATGGTCATTTGAGATGACCGGAAGAGGAAGACCTGGAACTGCTTATATAGACCAAGTTAAGAAGAAAGTTAAGGTGGAAAGAAGGAGATTGTGTGGGAGAGAGAGACCTGGAAAGAGCTACACCAACAAGAGCACGGCTCTTAAATGATGATGATGATGAGATGACTTGGATTTGAAATGTTGTCATTTGAGATGGCACAGGTAAGTTACTATGGTCATTTGAGATGACATGGATTTAAAATATTGTCATTTGAGATGGCACAGCAAAGTAATATGGTCATTTGAGATGACATGGATTTCGAATTTTGTCATTTGAGATGGCACAGTAAAGTAATATAGTCATTTGAGATGACGTAGGTTTGAAATGTTGTCATTTGAGATGACACAGTAAAGTAATATGGTCATTTGAGATGACATGGAGTTGAAACCTACAGTAATCAATTTGAACCGGTGTCATAACCAAAGGTGATCAACGGTAAGCACAATTGTCTCATTGCCAGTCACTGGAGGGCAATCTTTGTAGGTTATTTCTTTAAATTTTTATCTTAAGTTAATGCATTTTTTATTTGGCTTGACGTTTATTTTGCTTAAGATTTTTTTAAATTATGATACTGTTGGCATTTAACTAATTAATTTTTTTTGACGGGTTGAAACATGATTGAATTTTATATTTTACTACTATGAAAATTAATTTCCTGAAATAAAATGTTTGGATTAAATTGAATTAGACATGAACAGATTTAAAAATTTGAAAAATCAACATTACAGATGACAATTTTATAAGTAAAACTTGTCATTCGAGATGACACAGTAAGTTTTAGTCATTTGAGATGACAAAATATTACGGATGGATTATTTGATTTTTATTTAAAGTAAATAAATAGTGTTACATAAATTTGTACATATCTAATATTACAATCTAATGATGAGCTATAAATTAAAGTACCAAGTGTCGTTAGAGATAGATAACTTGTGGATTTAGGTTTTGCATTGAATAAAGAAATCATGGTTAAAATAGTGTCATTTTCGATGGCAAAGTTCATAATTAGATATTATACAGATATGTTTATCATAAGATGTTTTCAAGGGTTTACCAATTGTGAATAAAAAAAAAAGAGATGACAAAGTTTTAACAAGATGATAGACTAAAGCGTTTAGAATTACTGGTCAAAAAAGGATTTAAGGTGAAAGATGTTAGATGTAATTGCTGCACTAATTATCTATCAATGTTAAGTAACAAGAAAATAACAAATAATAGAAAATATATTTGATATACAACAACACAGTAAATGAAAAAAATGAAAATCACAATTATGGTTTAAATATAGAATGTTACAGTTAATTAGTGCAAAGCAATGATTCAAGTATTATTAAGTCTAAGTTCAAATAATGAAATGTTTAACATTGTATTATATTTTAAAAAGAGTAGATAATATTCACTGTATGTTTAAAATAAGTACTGTTGTTATTAATTAAATAAAATATTTTTTATTTAATATACATAATAATAGAACAAACGAGAGGACTCGTTCTAGGAAGGATGGCCGACTGTAACAGGTACAAATATTAGTTATTGTATTTTACATAACAGTTATATATATTAGCCACTAGTGTTGTAAGTTGCAAAGAGGATATAAAACTACTACGTTGTCCATCCAGTCCGGAGCGCTGTCTGAGTCTTCGTCAGAGTTTAGTTGTTGATATGGCACTGCGTGCCTTTCGCTGTGGATATTATAATATTTAAGATCGATGGAATAAAACAATGTGAAGAGGATTCCACGACTTTTATTGGAGTAAATCCCTGAAGGTTACACGAAACTGAACAACTTTTTCTTCAGCGACCATACTGAAATCTAAGAAAAAAAATCTTCAATAAAAAAATAAGAAATCTTAATAAATGCGGCACTGGCCATCGTACCGTAACTCGTAGCAGCCGCAGCCCACGTGCCTCCGCCACAGATGATAATAGTAGCACAAGCCTCCGCCTATTTAGTAATCTGTGCCTCCGCTCCGATCATTCCGACCCTTTACCCGCAGCCTTCCTTCTTACATCCCAAACCTGTGGTTACAAACTTCACAGCACACCGCCATGTCCAAATACTTTTGTACGGCATTTTCACTACGAAACACTTAACTTAGTCACAATACAAAAATTGTATTGTGACTTAGGCACTTAGGTCACAAAATGTCATAGGTTAGGCTTTGAGCAACGTAACTCAATGAGTGCGCGAGAGTAACTGGGATATTTATTTACTTCACAGTTGCTTGTAGGCGCTTGCTCGTAACTAGTAGGTACATTTCGCGTGGTTCGTTCAACGACCTCAAACGCCTTAAAACGCCTTCAATTTCAATTTCTTCTTTTTCGTAAAGTGTAAATACCTGTTAGGTTGTATTTTACTACCTACAGCTAAAAGGAACTGTAAGGTTTTAAGTATTTTAAATAAGAATTGATTGAGTGAACTAGCAAAGGTCAACGGCCGGGCACAGTGCACAGTTTTGTTGCGACACGTCACGAGTCCAGCGATGTAAACAAAAACCAGGACCGTACTACGAGAATATTATTTATTTAAGTAGGCAGTAATGGAATGTGGCGATTTTTTTTTAGAATTCGGTATGGTCGCTGAAGAAAAAGTTGTTCAGTTTCGTTTGCTGAACTTCCCCTTAAAATAGTTTCAGCTAATTTTGTTAGACCTTATATATGGCTGGGTGTTTCTTTGGCTGAGATTGTAGCTTAAACAGCTTGATGGATTATGAAGTGCGAGATATCGTTTACTAACTCAAAAAAGAGGGGTAAACTTTCTATGCAGTCGGGTTTTTAATTTTTATTTAAATTGGTTATTAGTTTGTACACTGAAATAAGAGATTGTATTTAAAAATATTTCAATTACGATTATTTTATGAACTTACTATGCCTGTCCTATTATAATAATTAATTGGTTTAGGTGTGGGATGACGAATTGGCGGCCAAGGCTGGCGAGTGGGCGTGTCGCAACGAGTTTTCACACAACCCAGACAAAACTATCGGTGAGACTGTTTATTTGCTTTCAGAGTTCTTTCAATTCTCTTATGAGTCTCCAGGAGGCTCGAGTTTCCATACAAACGTAGTTCTGCTTTAATACAAAAACTAGGTAGGGGAGAAGGAGGCAGCTTTGAATAGGGGCAGGTTTGAAAAAACTTGTCATAAAACTTATTTCTACGAATATTTTGGCAGAAACAGTTTTAAACAAATGGCAACACCGTTTTGTTACGTCATCAAACCATTTTCTTGAAGTTTGACAGATGACACCAGAGATACACGGCACGTTTGTTTTCGACAGCAAAAACGAATCATTTCGCAAAAAAGTTGTAAGGATTTTGTGAAAAATTTAGTGTGCTATGGTAAGTGGACTTATTGTCAACAAACGGCGAATATATCTGTGCATTTACTCGTGTATTATTCCGGACTAACACCCATAATATTTGTTTTGATTTTCGACTGATATTTTTGTAGGTTAGGGTTGGGGCAGTTTTGAAGAAAATAAGTGGGGCAGATTTGAAAAAAAATCAAAGGTGCCCCAAGATTAAACTGGGCTGGGGGACATTAGAAAATTTTAAGAGGCACATTTAAAAAAAAACGTTGTTTTTCTTTATGCAAAAAATGTCTGAAATCTTATTTTGTAATACATTTTCCTTTATTTTGCCAATAATTTACTATTAACTATTGTTACTTCTTGAAATTTTCGGTTTAAATCTGCTGGGGCACTTTTGAATTTTTTTTCAACTACCTTTTTTTGAATGCAAATAATTTTATAAAATTATATTCTGTAATCATTTCCCTTCATTTTGTTAACAATTTATCATAAACTATTTTCACTTCTTAAAATTCCCTGAAAAGCAAGGTACATCTTTTGTTAACATGAATGACATAATAACAAAACTACCGAAACCTACAAATTGCCCAGGAACTTCGAGAACTATGTCTTTTGTTCACTTTTAAGTTCAAATTTGAAAACTTCAAAATGGGGTAGTTTTATCTGATTAAAGTTTTGGTCTCTTTTATTAAAAAATAAACAGAAGTAAAGGGTATTTTTTAGACGTTATTGTTTTGTTACAGTTTATTTCAAGCATTTGTTAATTATTTACTGATCTCTTTTAGTTTTAGTTACCTATTTAAAATAACTATAAAGTGTTTTTGTCAATTCATGACATTGTTATTACTTTAATAGTTTTGATTTAACCAGTTATTAGTTAATAGTTGATTACTTTCTAAATGAGTAATTCGCATTGAGATTGATCTTTATATGACAGAAACACTTAAATGGTGTCTTGTTTTTGTAAATTTATCACCTGGTTTTTGAAAAACATCAGTTGAATTACCTTCTGATGTCTTTTAGTTGTTATTTGTAACGAATTTAAGCTGTTTTTGTCAATTCATAATGTTCTTATTGATTTATAATTTCTCTACTATAGATTTGATCAAAACTAGTTATATGTTACGAAAACTGATTTCATGCAAATATCTGCTGCTAGATCATCTTTGTCGATCTTTTAATTAAAGAAAACTTATTAAAATACGGTTTTTTATTTTATTTCTAATGTTATTTCAAATGTGCCCCAGGTCACATGAATGAAAAATAACAAATGAAAAATAAAGTTTATTTTCCTTTTCTAGATTAGTAACATGTAGTTAAATTTTGTTGAATTACATATTGAAGTAAGAATTGAATATATATAATGACCTATTAGCATTAAAAATAGCTATTTCAAATGTGCCCCGGGTTGTTTCAAAACTACCCCAGCAATGGGGCAGATTTGAATATTTGACTTTTCTCACATGAACGTGAATTTCTAGAAAATAGATGGAAGTAATGCACTGAAACTTTAATTATTATGGAGTATGATATATTATCAAGGTTCTTATGCAAAATTATCAAATTCGTATAATATAATAAAAAGTTACAACTGATTAACGAATAAACTTTCAAAGGTGCCTCCCTCTCCCATGCCGGATTGAATCCAAACTTTGTAAATGTATATTGATTGAGTAGACACATATCGATGTTTGTTATTAGTTTTCATCGTAGTAAATTTTAACGTAACTAAACGAAGGCTTAATTTAGTTTTGTGCTGAAAGTTTGAAACTGCTCTTATTTTTTTACGTTTTATAAGTGTAGTAGTAGTGTAGTACATCGAAAACTAATTACAAACATCGATATGTGTCTTCTCAATCAATATATTTACAAAGTTTGGATTCAATCTGGCATGTAGTTTTTGTATTAAAGCAGAACTACGTTTGTATGAAAACTCGAGCCTCCTGGCGGCCCTTAAGTAAAGCGTCGGTGGCTCCACCGGTAACGACTCGGTCCTCCTAACCAGAGATACCGGGTTCAAATCCGGACGGCCAATGTACCAATGAGTTTTTCGAAACTTACGTACATATTACTCACCGAATGCTTTAACGGTGAAGGTAAACATCGTGAGGAAACCTGCACACACCTGCAAAGAAACTCGGAGGTTGTGTGTGAAGTCGATCAACCCGCATAAGGCCCGATCGCCCTAATTCAGGGTAGGCTCGAGCCCCTCGGTGGGGACGTATATGAGCTGATATGATGAAGTAACCGACTCCGTGGCGTAATGGTTAAGTCCATTAGCTTCACATTAGGAGGTCGTGGGTTCTATTCTCGGCTAAGTCTAACTTTGTGTGACTCGGTTTGGTTGGTGGAAGGGCGTTTTCTAAGCCCGCCTGGCTATCTACCACCATCTTATCTAAGTCTTGCCGCCAAGCAGCATAGATGATCCGGCTTGAATATAGGATAGCCAGTTCCCCATTGCCTTGGGGAATCTTGGTAAGCCCGCTTCCATCTACGGCATCATCGTTACTTGCCATCAGGTGAGGGCTTACCAATTGTGGATTTTAAATTAAAAGTTTAAGATAAGATAAATATCCCATAGTGCACACCAAATATATACAAAAATGAAAAACATATTAACTAGCAAAATAAACAAGTGAGAAGTAAGTAAGTTTACCTTAACCTCCTGCGGCCCAATTCCAAAGATGATACTACGTAGGAAGACCCAGTTTCCTAATATTAGATCTTAATAATGAAGCCCCTAATGCCCAAAACAAAATTTGTAAATATCTTGGTGACTACAAACAATCTAGTTTTTATATTTTGAGGGTACTTTAATATTAACTTAGGCTTGCCAGATAGATAAAAAACTCCAAAATATTTTGTTCTTTTAATAGTACTTTGTGCCAATACTTCAAAACTTTGGCACTTTTAACAGTCTTAGAAATCCCATACGAAATAAGAACATAAAAATTAAAAAATGACATAAAACCAACTTAGCATTGCTTCTTTTAACGGAATAACACTAAACAACATCATTTAAGTTATAATACTTTTTTCGGTACACATAGGAACTTGAAAAAACCTTAAAGTACAAAAATGGTTAACTTAATGTTGCTTCTAGTAACAAAAGAATAACTTCTACTAAATGATAGTCATTCATGGAACAATTTGAAGCAATTTATTTTGTCACATAAAAGTCAAAGACACGCAAACCAGAATCACATCGCAACATGTACACTTTACAGTGGACTTTTTGTCACAGTTAATCAACCGACAACGATGTTGTTTTTCAGTTCATCATTATCATCATTACAGCTCATATACGTCCCCACCGAGGGGCTCGAGTCTACCCTTAATCAGGGCAATTAGGCCTTAGTCGACCGCCCCGTCCCAGTGCGGGTTAGTCGACTTTACACACAATCTTCGAGTTTCTTCGCAGGCGTGTGCAGGTTTCCTCACGATGTTTTCCTTCACCGTTAAAGCAATCGGTAAGTATGTACGTAAGTTTTTGAAAAACTCATTGGTACATTGGCCGTCCAGATTTGCACCCGGTACCTCTGGTTAGATGGACCGAGTCGTTACCGGTTGAGCCACCGACGCTTGTTTTTCAGTTACTTCTGGAAAATGAGTTGACCCTTGCATTCTCCTTATCTTTGACGGGATTGGTATAGTAGCAGGCCGTCCACGTTTTAGTATCTTCCTTATCTTCTTCGAAATCGGATTTTTTAAGTATTTATTTCTAATACTTGATTGTCTTTTATTGCTGTAAAAAAAATGTGTCAGCCCGACGGCCTAGAACTAGAACAAATACTTTTCCTGTTCTTCTCACACAATCGCATAAATTCGTTCTATAAAGCAGGATAAAGCAATATGATATAACAATATAAGATGTATATGCCCAGCGTTCTAGTATAAGTACAAAAAATATATTATTAAAAAACATACTGTTATTGACGATGGTTCGATAAAATAACAGTGTTCATATGAGATTGATTCATTTATCTCGGTAACAAAACAAATCTGTGAAGCATAAAACAAAGATTTCAAAGATATGAATAGATTAAACTTACCTCTCCTCGATGCGCATGCCATTACGACGACGTTTTCTGACAGAATGTCAAAAACACCCCTTCCCCCGCTTATTGAAAGCAGTGATGCCATAATTACGATATTTTCATAGACTGACCGGAAACTTCTACATGACGTGCCGCGTATTTCAAACATTTTAAATGGCCGTGAATATTAAGTTCTAGTAAAAAAATAAAATACAATAAAAGACAATCAAGTATTAGAAATAAATACTTAAAAAATCCGATTTCGAAGAAGATAAGGAAGATACGTGGATTTGAGATTTCAAATAGGATGAGGAAAATAAGATACTAAAACGTGGACGGCCTGCTACTATACCTTAATATATACTAAATGATAGTCATTCATGGAACAATTTGAAGCAATTCATTTTGTCACATAAAAGTCAAAGACACGCAAACCAGAATCACATCGCAACATGTACACTTTACAGTGGACTTTTTGTCACAGTTAATCAACCGACAACGATGTTGTTTTTCAGTTCATCATTATCATCATTACAGCTCATATACGTCCCCACCGAGGGGCTCGAGTCTACCCTTAATCAGGGCGATTAGGCCTTAGTCGACCACGCGGGTTATTAGCACAGTGGGTCTTGGTCCGAAGTGTCTATGATAATACTGGGCTTTTACGACATAGTAATTTTGTTCTAGTACTATCACTTCGAACCTCAGGAGGTTAAGAGATTCTGCAATGGAAGGCCTGGAGGTTTAATGTTTAGACGATCGCAAGTACATAACTTACAATAACAGGGACTCCCTAACTAGCTAGGGTATCGATCAATACTGAGCAATCCCTATCGCTGGGCAGATGATCGGAATAAGCGGTTTCTCTTGGGGGAGGCATACCTATGTCCATAGAAACTCCATGGTAGAGATAGACTAGACAAGTCATAATAATTTAATTCGAACGAAAGTTGTCCACTATTGATCATGCAAGATGTCCTGCAAGACCTCCACTTACCACGATACTGGACCACTTGCATTCACCAACTTCTTGTGAAAACCTCTAGATCCACCTGTAGGTATAAGATGGCCATCGAATCCAACACTATATCTTCCGATCCGTTCAACTATTAAATCGTTTATCGGCCATGCAATGAGGATGATGAACGGGCTGATGATGGTGATAAATGATGATGATGATAATATTCAAGGACAAATCACAAGGTAATCTGGCTCCTAACTAGGATTCCCTGTAGTATGGGAACCAGAGATTTATATTCGTCACACGAATGTTTGCCGTGGGTAGGATCGAACCCACAACCCTTGCCTCAGCGGGAAAAAGCTAACCACTGGACCACCGGGTCGGTCTAATGGTACCTAAGTATCTACGAGTAGTAGGATATTTTCTGTCTGTCCCCACGAGGGGACAAACAGGAAAAAATCCTGTCTGTCACCGATTTTTAATTCAGGGACAAACAAACGCACCGTGCACTTTCGTAACTAGTCATAAAACGATATCCAAGCGGGCGAAGACACGGGCAAAAGGTAGTAGATGATAAGCATACTTTTTCTGTAAGGTAACTTTTACCTACAAATATGAATACCTTGGGGAAACTTGTACTATGTCATCTGCATAAAACATCCAATGTGTGACAGTAGTGCAGTACCGTGGCACATCATAATATATTATACATAATATACAGGGTGTAAAAAGACTACTCCCGGAAACTTAAACTGGGGCCTCTACTCATCATACTGAAAAACTTTCTCCAGGGAACCCATACTGAATTCTCGAAAAATTTTTTGGATTTCCTATACAAAATTGGCGGATTAGCTGGCTGATTTGTATGAAAAGTAAAAAAATAGAAGCCCCAGATTAAATTTCCGGCAGTGGTCTTTTTGGTGTAACAAAATTGGTGTAGGACCCGTTAACTGGGGGTTCTACTCATCATACTGAACAACTTTCCCCAAGGAACCCATAGTCAATTCTCAAAAAAAAAATTTGGACCCTCCATACTAAAATACACAAAATTGTTGGACCAGCTGATCGATTTGTATGAAGAAAAAAATTTTTTTTTTGCTACTTCAGCAAAGTTGTAGAACAAAAGTTGTTCAGTATGATAAGTAGAAGCCCCAGTTAACGGGACCTACGCCAATTTTATTACATTTTTTACATTATTTTAGTATAGCCCGCGTGGATATTGTTTTATGACTAAATTCGAGAGTGCACGGCGTGTTTGTTCCTGAATTAAAATTCGGGGACAGACAGGATTTTTTCATTATTAGGAACTACCTCAGTAGTCGTCAAATCGTGAGCGTTTCGACAAGGGTAGCATACCTTATACTCAGAATCACCAAACGGTATTCGATGAAGGTCATACAGGTATACGCGCCGACTACGGAACACTCCGACGACGAGGTAGAGACTATGCATGAGGACATCTCTACAGCCTTACATAGCACCAGGACCCATTATACCGTTGTTATGGAGGACTTTAACGCGAAACTGGGCAAACGAAGCGATGGTAAGCTGAGAGTGGGGCAATTTGGATATGGACATGGAGTAAGAAATGCACGTGGCCAGATGCTGGCCGACTTTATGGAGAAGGAGAGCCTCTTTATGATGAACTCCTTTTTTAAAAAGTCAAAACAGCGGAAGTGGACATGGTTGCATCCCAATGGCGTAACAAAAAACGAGATAGACTTCATCTTGTCGACAAGGAGGCAAATATTCAATGATGTCTCCGTGATCAATTCAGTCAAAACAGGAAGCGATCACCGGATGGTCAGAGGCACATTGAATCTAAAGACCAAGCTAGATAGATGTCGACTGATGAAGTCTACGCTCCGAGCAGCGCCCATCCAGCTCCAAAACCCCGAGAGCTTTCAGCTCGAGTTGTACAATCGTTTCGAATGCCTAGGAGACTGCGAGAATGTGGATGATTATAATGACAGGTTCGTGGAAATTGTTCAAACGGTCGGGTCTAAGATTTTTAAAACTCGCCGTTCAAACAGAACAAAAAATCATGGAAGAAAGACGCAGATTGGTTTTGCAGTCCTCTGAAGACGCTACTCAGTATCGGCAACTAAACAGGCAAGGCTAAGTCCCTAACTCGCGATTTACGCCAATATAATACAAATTGTATTAAGGAGGCGATTGAGCACAACAAAGGCTCAAAAGTGTTCGCGAGAGATCTGTCTGTTGGACAAAGCCAACTGACCAAGCTGAAGACTGAGGATGGCAGGACCATATCGTCTAAGACTGAGTTGCTGGAAGAAGTTGAGAAGTTCTATGGACAATTGTACAAGACCACACGTTTGCCTGTCAGCGATCTGGCTGAAGACCCAAGAGCCAGACTAACCCGACACTATACCGAAGATATCCCGGACGTCAGCCTGTACGAGATTAGAATGGCTCTCAAACAGCTCAAGAACAACAAGGCACCGGGTGATAATGGAATTACGGCTGAACTTCTGAAAGCAGGTGGATCACCGGTACTAAAATCTCTTCAGAAGTTATTTAATTCCGTTATACTTGAGGGACAAACGCCTGAGGCATGGCACAAAAGTGTGGTCGTGCTTTTCTTCAAAAAGGGTGACAACACCCTGCTGAAGAACTACAGACCCATCTCACTTCTGAGCCATGTCTACAAGCTGTTTTCGAGAGTCATTACGAATCGTCTCGCACGCAGGTTTGACGACTTCCAGCCTCCCGAACAAGCCGGTTTCCGAAAAGGCTTTAGTACCATAGACCACATACATACGCTGCGGCAGATTATACAGAAGACCGAAGAGTACAATCAGCCACTATGCTTGGCGTTTGTGGACTATGAGAAGGCCCTTGATTCAGTCGAAACCTGGGCTGTGCTACAGTCTCTCCAGCGGTGCCAAATTGACCATCGATACATCGAGGTGTTGAAGTGTCTGTATGAAAACGCCACCATGTCGGTTCGCCTCCAGGACCAGAACTCGAAACCTATCCAGTTGCAGCGAGGGGTGCGACAGGGAGACGTTATATCTCCGAAACTGTTCACCGCCGCCCTGGAAGATGTTTTTAAGCTTCTGGACTGGGGTGGACTCGGCATCAATATCAACGGTGAGTACATAACCCACCTCCGATTCGCTGACGATATCGTGGTCATGGCTGAGACTATGGAAGACCTAAGCACAATGCTCGATGGCCTCAGTAAGGTCTCTCAACAAGTGGGTCTTAAAATGAACATGGACAAGACGAAAATAATGTTAAATGTCCGTGTCGCACCCACTCCTCTAAAGGTTGGAGACTCTACACTGGAAGTTGTTGACGAATATGTATACCTGGGACAAACAGTCCAGCTAGGTAGTTCCAACTTCAAGAAAGAGATCAATCAACGAATCCAACTCGGCTGGGCAGCGTTCGGGAAGCTTCGCAATATCTTCACGTCCCAAATACCGCAGTGTCTCAAGACTAAGGTCTTTGACCAGTGTGTGTTGCCAGTGATGACTTACGGAACTGAGACATGATCGCTTACTATGGGCCTCATAAGAAGGCTCAAGGTCACCCAAAGAGCAATGGAGCGTGCTATGCTCGGAGTCTCTCTGCGTGATCGAATCAGAAACGAGGAGATCCGCAGGAGAACTAAAGTAACCGACATAGCTCACAGAATCGCTAAACTGAAGTGGCAGTGGGCAGGGCACATAGCTCGTAGAACAGATGGCCGATGGGGCAGTAAAGTTCTCGAGTGGCGACCGCGCACCGGAAAACGTAGCGTAGACAGGCCTCCCACGCGGTTGACCGATGACCTGGTGAAGGTCGCGGGAAGCCGATGGATGCGGGCAGCGCAGGACCGGTCGTCGTGGAAATTCTTGGGGGAGGCCTTTGTCCAGCAGTGGACGATTTGTGGCTGATATGATGATGATGATGATGACCTCAGTAGTAAGAGATTCCCGTAAACTTTGTGTTAATGCGGCGATATCGCACCGGCACGAGCAGGTTCGGGGCGCTTCAGGACGGGCGAGAACCTGTACTGGTTCGCTACTACGGATGTCGATGCTAGTTTGAACCCCGCTACGCCTGTGCACTCGTGGTTCGATGAGCACAAAGACTTCCGCTACGGCCCGCTGCAGGTCTCCGACTTCGGCTCCGGGCCCATGATCGGCCACTACACGCAGGTGGGTTATACCGCATGTTGATATAACATCAATCTCACTCTGTTCAACCATCACTAAGCTAATCTAGTACTTAACAAAATATAGATAATGCTAAATTAAGTTGGTTCGTTTTGGTTATGGCGCAAATTTCATATATTTCTAGGTTTTTGTGAGTTGTGGACTCATGTTTAATTTTTGTAACAAGTTTAATCTGTTTTGCGACAGGTTTACAAATTTTCTAGCAATTTCAATGAATTTTTCAAATAAAATTCCTTATTTTGGATATTTATAATATTTTTTATTTGTATTATAATGCGAGTTGAATTGCGTTAACCTGAAAAATATGATATATTGTGATTATTCCTCGTAATGTCCAAAAAAAATTGTGAATTGTGGGCTCATGTTTAATTTTTTAACAAGTTTAATCCGTTTTGCGACAGTCTTACATTATTTTCTAGCAATTTCAAAGAATTTGTCAAATGTGAAATTCCTTGTTTTGAGTATTTTGGTGATAGCCTGAAAAATATGATATTTTGTGATTTTTCCTCATTATGCTTAAAATAAGGAATTTCACATTTGACAAATTTATTAAAATTGGTAGAAAGTAATGTAAGACTGTCGCAAAACAGGTCAAACTTGTTATTTAAAAAAAAAAAAACAAAGTTGTAGCACGACGTAGGTACGGTGGAGTAGGGCGTGGGTTAAAAAACGTACGTGCTCACAAGTTAACGGTTAATGATGATTGTAGAAATGTAGGATGAAATATAAGACCTAAAATCGAATACACAAGGATTAGAAAAGCATTATACACATTAAATTAGTAACACACCAACGAATTATAAATATAATTATGTCTTACCCGAGATGGGTCTTTTAAGAGATTATCAGTTTCTGTTATTTTACACTAGTTATACATACAACAGTTTTAGTTATTTATATCCAAGTAGCTATAATGAGTTCCTGTTCGGGAGGTTGTGGATCGAATCCTGCCACGTACCAATGTGATTTCGAATTTAGATTTCATATGTACGTTTATCCGACGCTCTTACGGTGAAGGAAAACATCGTGAGGAAACCTGCACATACCTGCGAAGAAACTCGCACTGGGCCCGCGTGGTCGACTACGGCCCGATCGCCCTAATTTAGGGTAGGCTCGACCCCCTCGGTGGAGACGTATATGAGCTGATATGATTAGAGAAAATATTGAAGATTAAAGTGAATTCGGGTTTTGAATCATATTTCACACTTTATTTAAATTGTGACACATAATTTGCTTTGTGCCAGCGCATGAGAAATTGATACAATAGATCGAAAGGAAGAAGGTTCAATAACAGCGTTATTGCGTTAAAAATCATACATAATTCACAAAAAATACCTTAAAAAATCTAAAATTCGCGCTATAACTAAAAAGGAGGTATTCCACAGACGGCACCCGCTCACATGGCACCTTAGGTATTCCACTTTGGGTAGCCACCGTTTTTTTGCGGGTGCCGTCAGAGGAATAATTTATAGTTTTATATTTTATTCCACATACGGCACCAACGTGCTAGTGTTGGAACGTGTTTCTTTTTGGGATGTTTCAAATGAGATTTTTCTCAAAATCAGTTTAGTTTAATAACGTAAAAACATAACTTTTTTAAGATTTTAATTATTTTAGTATCACAATTTCGTAGTCATTTACTATACTTAACTTATTGTTTACGAGATTAATACAGAGGTTATAAACTGCGTTTATGTGAATAAGTTAAAGAAACTCATTGTAATAGTAACTGATTGTTTACGGATACGGAAGTATTACCACGGTTATAATTTTTATTCTTACCTCGATATTAAATATATAACGTCATACTTAATAACGTAATAAAAAATTATAACCTCGATAATAATCTCGTAATCAGTTAAGTATAGTAAATGACTAAGAAATTGTGATATTAAAATTAATTAAAATCTAAAAAAGGTTATGTTTTTATACGTTACTAAACTATAATGATTTTGACAAAAATCTTTCATTTAAAACTTCCCAAAAATAAAAACGTTACAACACAAGCACGCAGGTTCCGTATGTGGAATAAAATATTAAACTATAAATTTATTCCTCTGACGGCACCTGCAAAAAAAAACAGTGGGTGCTTAAAGTGGAATACATAAGTTGCCATTAGCGCAGGTGCCATTTAAGAGGGTACCGTCTGTGGAATACCTCCTAAAAAGAGCCACCATGCATCGTTGAATCAAGAGCTTGTCAATTCTTTTAACGCACAATAATCATGACTATCAGATAAGAAGACGTTCTACGTTATGTATTCTATATCTAGGTACTTAAGAATGATAAGTCGGACAGGATGTACCCTGGTCTTAAGCACATCTTAAGTATGACAAGTTTTTTCTTTACTGACTTACCTATGATAATAGCAGAGATAACTCTTATGTCAGACTGTCAGATGTCATCCTGTCTTTTTCTGTGTAAATAGTGCTATCTCACTGTAGTTAATCAAAATATTTGCACAAACGGTTACTTATACAACTGAGGGAAATCCAGCCTTCATACAAAGCATATAAGTAATGTGTAGGTACGTCAATAATGACAACCGTCTTTGAATTTTTATTTGTATGGAGATCTTTACGAGATTCTGTCATTATTTCACGGAACTCTGTCAAATTCGCGTCTAGAACGTTTTTACAAAATTTCAATAACTGTTTGATTAATATTCAATTAAGAACCACACTACGATTGTATTAATTCATATCAGTTCATATGCGTCCCCACCGACGGGCTCGACTCTACCCTGAATTAGGGCGATCGGGCCTTAGTCAACCACGCGGGCCCGTGCGGGTTGGTCGACTTCACACACAACCTTCGAGTTTCTCCGCAGGCGTGTGCAGGTTTCCTCACGATGTTTTCCTTCACCTTAAGAGCGTCGGATAAACTTACATATGAAATCTAAATTCGAAAACACATTGGTACGTGGCAGGATTCGAACCACGACCACCCGGACTGGAAGCAGCGGCCCTAGCCATTACACCACCGACGCTCTCCTCGACGATTGTATTGAGCATGCTATAAATACACTCCTCCACCTCTTAAACTTAGGAAAATGAAACATAGGTAAGTATATAAACACACACACTTAAGTCTGAAAAAACCATTTTGTGATTATTCCTTGTGTGCAATAAAGAATTTATACATACATACATAAGAGCACACGCATGCACAAACACACCAACACACATATATACAGTGCGTAACAAAATTGGTGTAGGTCCTGTTTACTGGGGCTTCTACTCATCATACTGAACAACTTTTGTTCTACGACTTCGCTGAAAACGCAAACAAAATTTACTCTTCATACAAATCGATCAGCTGATCGACCAATTTTGTGCATTTTAGTATGGAGGGTCCACATTTTTTTTCAGAATTGACTATGAGTTCCTTTGGGAAAGTTGTTCAGTATAATGAGTAGAACGCCCAGTTAATGGGTCCTACACCAATTTTGTTACATCCTGTATATGAATTTTATCAGTAGAAGAATCGTTTTGATCCCAGTTTGAAAACGGATGTTTTTGCAGGTGGTATGGGCAGACTCGACGTACTTGGGCTGCGCTATCTCGCAGTACTCGGCTGACGACAGGAACAACTTCCTGGTGGTTTGCAATTACGGGCCCGGGTGAGACTCGGCATCTGTCATCATTTAACTGCTCCTTCTTCTTCACGTATCAAAGGTTTCAATCAACCTTGGCCCAATGTGTTGCCACGTTCGACGGCTTTTTGGTTTGCTTCAAGCAAATCAGCAAACGTAGGTGCACGAGGTCGGGTTGTGGGTGTACCATACAGTGTGGCACCGCAACCACAGTCTTCCTTGTTAGAAAACTCTACTTTTCCTATTAACGCAACATTTACCCACGTCTGCTGTCTCTTGACTTTGAGACTGCCAAGGTTAGAGTTTCAGGTTTTTTAATGTTGGGCGTACCGCACTGACCTTCACCAAGATGCATCCAGTGGTTTCCTGCGAGTGGATTTTTATCCACAATTGGTAAGCCCTTCGCATCATCTCAACTGACGATGATGCCGAAGATGGAAGCGGGCTTACCACGATTCCCCAACGCAATGGCGAACTGGCTATCTATCTTATCTTCCAGCCGGAACACATTAATGCTGCCAACATTGATGTTTGGCGGCACGACTTAGTCAAGATGGTGTTATCTAGCTAGGTGGCTCAGAAAATGATCTTCCCCAACCAAATCGAGTCCCACAAAGTTAGACTCCGTCGGGATCGAACCCGCGACCTCCTGATGTGAAGCTAATGTACAGAGTTGGTCAAACAAAAAGTGACACTAGATCATTTTATTCAAATTGATACCTTCTTTAATCAGTGCTGCTGATGGAAAGCTTTAAGCTTGTGATAGAAACGACCAGGGTATATTTTTTCTGACTCTTCTGTTGTGAGTTTCACTTCTCTTTCTAAAGTTACAACATCGAGTTTCAAAGTTCTCAATTCTATCACAACATGGGTTCGAGGGCGCTCGCTCTGCTCTTGAACAGAGTTGTCCACTGCATGGTCAGTTCCGTAGTCAGCCAATGGTCCACCATTATATAAAAGGAGGTTTTTTTTGACAGTTTATACAGGGTGTAAAAAAACTGGTGTAGGACCCGTTAACTGGGGATTCTACTCATCATACTGAACAACTTTCCCCCTAGGAACCCAGTCAATTCTCAAAAAAAATATTCGACGCTTCATACAAAAATGCACAGGTCAATCAGCTGATCGTTTTGTATGAAGAGTTTTTTTTTTTTGCGATTTCAGCAAACTTGTAAGAACAAAAGTTGTTCAGTATGATGAGTAGAACCACCAGTTAACGGGACCTACACCAATTTTGTTACACCCTGTATATGTATGTATGTTCATCTGTTCCCTCGTATTTCCGAAACTACAACCGATTTTGACAAATGTTACTACTAGCTTTTGCTTACAGCTTTGCCTGCGTCGACAACGTTTTCATGACTTTATCTGTTTGAGTGTATGTAGGCAAGAGACTTCGCTTCGCTCCGTTCACCAATATTCTGAAAATAAATATTTTACTTATAATTACTTCTGTTGTGTGTGAAGTCGACCAACCCGCACTGGGCCCGCGTGGTCGTCTAAGGCCCGATCGCCCTAATGCAGGGTAGGTAGGCCCGAGCACCTCGGTGGGGACGTATATAAGGTCTAACAAAATTAGCTGAAACAATTTTAACTGGTGCTTCTACCCATGAAGTTGAACAACTTTCCCAATGAAACCCATAGTCAAATCTCAAAAAAATATTTGAACTTCCCATACTATGTTGGCTGATCTGCTGATCGAGTTAGTATGGGAGAGCAATTTTTTTTTGCGATTTGACTATGGGTTCCATGGGGAAAGTTGTTGAGTTTCATGGGTAGAAGCACCAGTTAAAATAGTTTCAGCTAATTTTGTTACACCTTATATATGAGCTGATATGATAACTTATCTTTACTTAATATTATAAATGTGAAAATGTGTTCGTTTGTTAGTTTGTTTGTTACCTTTTCACGCTTCAACGCCTTGACCAATCTTAATGAAATTTGGCATGCAGGTAGCCTGTTTCACAAGGAAGGACAAAGGCTACTTTTTATCCCGTGGAAATAGCATAGCCCGATGCAATTCCCGAGGGAACTGAAAATATGCTCTTTTTAAAACGACTTCAAAATAGGAGGAGTTTGCAATTCGACCGTATATATTTTTTTAATTTTTTTTATGTTTGTTCGCGGATTACTTCGTCGTTTATGAACCGATTTGATGATTCTTTTTTTGTTGGAAAGAAGATATCTCAAGGGTGGTACCATGATAAGAAAACCAGGATTTGATGTTGGAATCCCAGGGAAATTGAGGGCAACCCTCAAATTTTATATGCAAGTATTACGTGTTTTATACGTTTTCTAAAGCTATTAAAGTATTTGCATTTGGCAGTCATTATCTCATGATGATGAGCTGATTAAGAAAGGTACAACTCATTAACGGGTATGAGTTAGTGGATAATTCTTTAAATATAGATTGTTACGTAGGTACGCATAGACCGATAGTTGTATTCTTTCAGGTTATTCAGATGAGCTGATGATGAAAGATTTAACTCTCATGCTGCTGAGATGATGATGGAAGCCACAGGACTTTGTATCTTTTAATGAAACACATACATTATGATTTGATGATTCCTATTGGCAAGTCAGTGATTGGGTTTAACGTTGTTAGATAGACAGTATTATCACTCAAAATAAAGGAAATAAAAAAAAGTTAAAAAAAAACTGAAAAACGACTTCAAAATGAAATTTACTCAAAAGTATGAAATAATATTATTATACTTAAATACACGACATCAACCAACAATAACGAAATCAAAGGTGGGTACGAATTAAATAAGAGGCTTAAATTTTTTTGAGGTCGGTGTTAGCAAACCATTGAATCATAAACATTTGATATACGTAAGTAGTTGTGTTCTGACACCGAACTTAAAAAAAAAATTAAGCCCCTAATTTAATTCGTACCCACCTTTGATTTCGTTATTGTTGGCTAATGTTGTGTATTTAAGTATAATAATATTATTTCATACTTTTGAGTCAATTTCATTTTGAAGTCGTTTTTCAGTTTTTTTAAACTTTTTTTTATTGGTTAATTAACATCGCATCGGAACAATGGATTGTGTGATTTTTTGCACCGAGATGGTTGAGGGGGTGGGAAATGACACGATTTACTAATAAGCATATCCTGACAGTTCCCGAGGGATCTGGAGAAAATTCATGTCCACGCTCGATAGCCGCTAGCGGCTCGCGCACCGCGCACCCTCTAAGTCAGTCACAAAAACGATGTCCACTCGGGCGAAGCCGCGGGCAAAAGCTAGTAATAACATAATTCAGCTTCAAAACGTGAATGGTGTTTTAAATTTTTCAATAGAGTTTTAGCGTTCCCAATGTACATTTTCTTCCCGCAACCCTAAAACCCTAAAAAGGAAGCCTTAAATTATTTTCCTTGTATTTATTATTTACTAGCTGATTCCCGCGGCTTCACCCGCGTGGACCTCATTTCTATGACTTTTCGAGGGTGCGCAGTGCGCGAGCCGCAAGCGGCTCGTGAGCGTGGTAAAAAGTAGCCTATGTCTTAACTCAGGTCCTAATCTGTCTACCTACCAAATTTCAGCCAAATCCGTTCTGTAGTTTTTGCGGGAAAGCGTAACAGACAGACAGAGTTACTTTCACATTTATAATATTAGTAGGGATTTAATCCACAATGTACACTCATCAACTTTGCTTAGAGATATTTTTGACATTTCATACAAAACATGGTTTTTTGAAGAACTATAAAAATACTTAGGACATGTTTAGGGTAGAAACTTTCGAGATGAGTAAGTGCCAGATTTCTCAGTTCTTATAAATTATTTTGTAAAAACGCGCGGAAAATGAAAATTATATTTTTATATTGTCATAGAAGGATGGCACAAGATTTTATGAAATTAGTAGAACCCATGTTTTAAGAACTGAGAAGGTACTCGTATACAGGGTGTAACATAAAGGTGTGGTGATACTTTAAGGTGAGCTTGTACCCATCAAACTGAACAACTTTCTCCATGGAACCCATAGTCAAATCGCAAAAAAAAATTTGGCTCTCCCATACTAACTCGACCAGCTGATCAGCCAACTTAGTATGGGAAGTTCAAATTTTTTTTTGCGATTTGACTATGGGTTCCATGGAGAAAGTTGTTCAGTTTGATGGGTACAAGCCCACCTCAAAGTATCACCACACCTTTATGTTACACCCTGTATAAGGTGTAACAAAATTAGCTGAAACTATTTTAACGGGTGCTTCTACCCATGATACTGAACAACTTTCCCCATGAAACCCATAGTCAAATAGCAAAAAAAAAATTTGGCTCTCCCATACTAACTCGGTCAGCTGATCAGCCAACTTAGTATGGGAAGTTCAATTTTTTTTTTGAGATTTGACTATGGCTTCCATGGGGAAAGTTGTTCAGTTCCATGGATAGAAGCACCAGTTAAAATAGTTTCAGCTAATTTTGTTAGACCTTATATATAGCACTCGCCCATCTTGAAAGTTTTATACCCTGCGCTGCGCATTTCCTTAATAATTTTTAATAGCTTTTCAAGAAACTATGTTTTGCATGAAAATTTTTAAAACATCCTTAGGCAAAGTTAAGCAGTGTATGTCTGTCAAGACCCTTTTTCTCAAGAACGCGTAGAGCTATCTATACCTTATACAGTGGCGTAGCTAGGTAACCAAATGCCCCGGGGCAAAAATAATCTAGGGCCCTAATTTGTTCCGTATTCGACATACTCCAGAATAATTTTTAGAATTGAATAATTGGATAAATTAATTAATATAGGTATTGGTATTAAGGAATTAACCTAAGTACCTAAATCAAATAGTTTTATTTTGCTTTATTGTACATAAAACATCAAAAACAATTTATTTAGCGATGTCATGTACAAAGGTAAACTTATCTCTATAAAGCATCTCTTCTAGTTATTATATGAAAGTCGGAAGTTTAGTTTATCTATAATCGTTTCCTAAGTGTAGTTTTCGCAAATGTATCAATTACTTCGGTTAAATCTAAACTTGATGCGGCTTTGTTTTCGATTGCTATTAATGATAAATGTCGGAGTCAAGCTTAGTATTCCTCAGCTAGTTTTTTAATTTTTTAATTTGCTAAATGATCTTTCAGCTTGTATGGAACAGTAACATTCCTGTAAATACTTCTGTTAGGTCACATTCCAACACTCCATATTTGCTCATTATTTCTTTACAGAATTGGTGAACAGTCCGATGTTCTTGCCTTAGTTTCACTAAGTCAATTTATAGTTTGTAAGTCAGAGTCCGAGGCGCCCCCTGAGCTTGGGGGCCCCGGGGCACTGCCCCGTCTAGCCCTCCAGTAGATACGCCACTGAGTCCTTATATCAACCAAAAAAAAGCAAAAGGCAAACAAAAGTACTATGGAATTGACATTTAAAACTGCCAAATCCCTACTAAGTTTGTAAATTGTATTTTTTTTGGTTGATATTAGGTATAGTTGAAATCAATATCATCACATAACTACTTAGGTCTACATTCTCTTTGCGCTGTAAAAAAATCAAGCTTCTAAGTCAACGCTTTTCAAAGAACCTAAAAACTTTTAGGTACGAGATTTAATATGAAAATAATTTTAATTATTTCGTATTCTTCTCATTAAATCCTTTCATTTGATACCCATATCGTGGGGGTGCTTAATAACTATATAAAAAAATAACTGATCCGCCATCTTTGGGAGTCCGCCATCTTTGATTTAGATTGACATTCATTGTTCTCCAAACTTAACGTGTATGCAAATTTTCAGCACAATCGGAAACCGGGAAGTGGTTCTAATTCAGCTTCCAAAATTTGTCCCAAACTAACAGACAGACTATATATAATAGTTAGTCTGCCTATTATAGTATGTCTGTTAGTTATTTATTTAGTTAGTTTGAGACAAATCTTGGAACCTGAATTAACTAATATGAAGCTTGGAAAATACGGCAGCTATAAACTACTTATTTTGACACTCGCAAGTAATAAAAACCTATAGGGTACGGACAGCGACACATCAAGCTATACAAAACCAGTATAAGCTAGCCGCGCGACGCCTTTGCGTTTAAACATACGCGAGGCCCGTGTATACTGGTTTTGTATAGCTTGATGTAGCGTCGTGTGTACTTTTCGGTTGACCAAGAATCATAAAATTTTGCGAGAAGCAAGGTCTCACAACACCAATAAAGGGAAAATTGGAAAATCGTTTTGTTATATAAAAATATTTTTTTTTTAGATTACAAACTTACATCTACTTATTACTACAAAACTAAATTTTCAATTTGACTATTGTTTTGTAAATACACAACAAATACAATTACTAATATTTTTTTTGTTACTTTCTTTGGTGGAACGGGATCCTCGGTGCACGAGCCCGACTCTCACTTAGTCGGATTTTTTAACAATACCTATTGTAGTTAAAAATTACTCCCGCATTTTATAACTCGACAGTAAGGTTTTAAATTGTGTCGACAGTGGCAACTACATCGGGCAGCCGCCCTATAAAAAGGCCAAGAAGGGCCCCAAGAAGCTCGCGTGTGCCGATCGTGATGCCTGCAGCCGCCCCTACGGGGAACAGTGTCCATAACCATAGGTGATTTATAGTGCGTGCCACTAAAGTTGAGATTTGACACACCACGTAAAACATTAAAACGACAAAGTAAAATGGTTTACAACGTGTACATCTATATGTCAAAAGAAGCAAAGGATTATGGATAACGTCTTTTTAATTATGTTTTACGTGGTGTTTCAAGTCTCATCTTTAGTGACACGCATTATACCTACCTTCTAAAAAATAACATACTAAGTTTTAAATACAGTTATCTATTAAATAAAATGGAGCATTTAATTTTTCGTTTATTTCATTACAAATAGATCTCATCATCTTTATTTCCCCGTATTTTTTATACATATTATAATAAGTGCAATAAAAAATTTATACATACATACATAAAGAGGTATATAAAGTTGTAAGTACCCATGTATGTAAGCTTGGAGGTAACCTCCTAATTCTAAACTACTCATCCGATTTAAAAAAAAATCCTTCACCAATATTTTAGATGACAATATCATAGGCTAAAATAAAGACCGCGAGCAGCGACTCGCGCACCGCTCACCTTGATAGCTACACGGGCAAAGCCGCGGGCAGCTGCTCGTTATAAGTAAGACCTTGTGGCGGCGGCGCACCCTTCAACTGCGCCGCGGCCGTGGCACGCACGAAAAGTATAGTAGTTTATGGAGGGAGGGACAGGGTTCTTTTGAAAACTATTGGCTCTGTGCACGAGTTCAGCGCCACCGCAACTTTGTTGGCTCTGACGTTTTGACATTTAATCACGACATTGTGACAAATATTATTATAATCCAAAATTATCTATTAACCCTTAATTCACCACCTGAGTCCCAGGGACTCACATTCAATTTTCAAAACTCCATATTTCGTTGGTTATCGCGACCTATTTGCCCCTCGCCACGGTACCTTCCTGCAGTGGCGCGGGCGACGCAGAGTAGAGCGGACGTGCGCATGCGGCCAATATATGGTGAGTTATTACGCCGAGGGAGTCCCTGGGACTCATGGTGGTATTTTGTGTTATAATTTTTATTTATGATTTATGTTTATACTGCTTTTATTTCTTGCCAATTATGCTTGATTTTAATTTTTTTTATTATAAATATTTATTCGTATGTTATTATTTATTACTGTTTGTTTTTTGTTGTTATTATGTTTTTTTTTATTATTGGTATCAATTTATTTGATTACAAAGAAAGATGTTTCTGAAGATATGAGTCACCAAATTACTGACGATAAATTACCCAAAAATGAGAGAAAGTACTGCCATTTGTGCCATTATAAAAAGACAATGAAGACTGCTGACTGTTGCTGCAAATGTATGAGTCCTATAATATGTTTGTCTTGCTAAAGAAGATTTGCCAACCTTGTAATTAGATAGTATCTACTAACAAGTATAACCTGACATAGTTCCCGAGGGATCTAGGGACAACTAGGCGCACGTCGGTGGCGTCGCAACGGAGCAACGGATTAAAGTGATTTTTTGTATAGAATTTGTTGAGGGGGTGGGAAGTGACAAAGACTGCTAATCCGAATAGCCCGATACAGGTCCTGAGGTACCTGGAGAAAACTCATGTCCACGCTTGCGAGCTGATTGCGGCTCGCGCACCACTCACCCTCAAAAAGAGTCATAAAAGCTATGTCCACGTGGGCGAAGCCGCGGGCAAAAGCTAGTATATTCAGATTTTAGTGGATTCATATTTGCTGGGTGCGAAGTACTAGGTGGGGGTAATATAATCGATCGCAGCGCTCATAGTGGCCAAAAGTAAAAATAATGTTGGCGCTGTCTTCTGTCATATCTCATAGTACTGTTTAGACTTGGTTACCTAATTTTAATAAAACCCGGTCCATAAATTAACACAACCTTGTAATTAGATAGTATCAAAACCCGTTGCACGTTTTATATTTTTATATAGAAGCATATGTTTTGGTTATTTTTATTTTATTTTATGGTTTATTTTGAAAGTATAAAACATTTTTACTACTTTTTTTTAAAGTTTGACAGCTTTATATGATTTTGAAAAATACGTATATTTTTTAGGCTGTCAAATTTCATATCTATTATTTCAATGATGATCTCAATAGTTTTGCTAAGTCTATTAAGTAAATTTAAGTATTAAATATGTGGTTAACAAGTTAATAAAAAAAAATATTTGAAATAATACATAGTTGTTTTATTTAAAGAAAAAATAAAATAAAATATACGAGTCCCTGGGGCTCATAGAGGGTGTTTATGATAATTTCAGTCATCTGGTGAATTGAGGGTTAATTTATTTCCAAAATAACTGTGATACCTTGATTTGGGTGGAGAAAGAGTTGTAAAATTATTTGTGGTCATTCAAATCAAATGAGGTACTTACGTAAAATTTATTCAAAAAGGGTGTTTTATTTTGAATATATCAGAGTTTGTTTACTTCTTTTTTAGTTGTAGTTTTTCTGTAAAACAAGAAGATAAAGCTACTTTAATGGTTTCATTCAATAATTATAAACATATATATAATTGTTCCTGTATCGCTAGTGATAAATTAAAATATATCGTTTTCAGAACGAAATTAGTGTTATTTTATGGACCGGGTTTTATTAAAATTAGGTAACCAAGTCTAAACAGTACTATGAGATATGACAGAAGACAGCGCCAACATTATTTTTACTTTTGGCCACTATGAGCGCTGCGATCGATTATATTACCCCCACCTAGTACTTCGCACCCAGCAAATATGAATCCACTAAAATCTGAATATACTAGCTTTTGCCCGCGGCTTCGCCCACGTGGACATAGCTTTTATGACTCTTTTTGAGGGTGAGTGGTGCGCGAGCCGCAATCAGCTCGCAAGCGTGGACATGAGTTTTCTCCAGGTACCTCAGGACCTGTATCGGGCTATTCGGATTAGCAGTCTTTGTCACTTCCCACCCCCTCAACAAATTCTATACAAAAAATCACTTTAATCCGTTGCTCCGTTGCGACGCCACCGACGTGCGCCTAGTTGTCCCTAGATCCCTCGGGAACTATGTCAGGTTATACTTGTTAGTAAATTATATCATTTTCCACCTCATATCTGTGCTAAAAATCACAACCATCCATTTTTTCGTTACGATTTTAAATTAAACGAACAAAGAGTATTGTTTTAGTTTCCTCAGGAACTGCATCGGGCTATGATAATTTCCACAGATAAAAGGTTGACTATTTCATTCCCAGTAATACAGGCTACCTGCATGCCAGTTGAAGTGTGAATAGGTAACAAACAAACAAACACATTTTCACATTTATAATATAAAGTAAGGATTTCTAAATCTTAAATAAAATATAGAGCGTCGGTGGCAAAACGGTTAGGGCCACTACCTCCTGTCCGGAAGGCCGTGGTTCGAATCCTGCCACTTACAAATATCTATACGAATATCGATTTCATACTGGTATGTACGTTTATCCGACGCTCTTACGGTGAGAAAAACATCATGAGGAAACCTGCACACGCCTACGAAGAAATTCGAAGCTTATGTGTGAAGTCAATCAACTCCCAATGGGCCCGCGTGATCGTCTAAGGCCAGATCGCCCTAACTCAGGGCAGGTCGAGCCCCTTGGTGGGGACGTATATAAACTGATAAGATGAAATATTATCAAAAAACTAATTCAAATCATTATAGGTATCAATCTAGTAATAAAATTTCCTAACAATATTAATATGGGTCAAATCCTCGAGTCGTATCAGCTCCAAAGGAGCCCAAGACGCACATCTCGTTGCCGCGCTGGATGGCAATAGACAACCTTAGCAGCAGGTAGAACCTCACGTCACATCTCCTCTCTCAAAGGCGAAGACCAATCTTCTTTGTGAAGGCAAAGGCCTCTGAGGGTTCAGCAGCCGGTTGTCTCACAAACCAGCGGCACAAAGCAGTAATTTGCCTCCAAGACCGAGTACTTATTATGCTCCTTTCTCACCGCAAATTGAGCAGCAGTACCGTACGGGTGAGGAGTGAGGCAGAAAAAGTGGCTTCCCAAAGCAGACACGTTCCTCTCTGCCATAGCACCTGTTTAAACCCTCCGGCCTTTTGCCATCAGATTGCCTAAAGCCCGGTCGGCGGCTGCATCAAAGATGGAATATTCTATCTGGCCGAGACCAGTGCCCTCCGAGTAAGGACATTAAGGAATTGGTGACGTGGTAATCTTCACAAACACGACTGCAACTCAGTGGGTGATGGCCAATTGCCTCCACCGAGGACCCGCAAATACATTGATGAGGTTCACAGATATTGATATTGCAGGCGGAGAACAACTGCCACACGCAAATAGTTCCCATATCTGTGCCTCCTGTTAAAAGATGTTAAACTCGATTTATGTGTTTTTATTTTTTTACACGATTGGAATCTGTAAAAAAATACCTCTCTGTTCGTCTATGAAACACATCGCTACGTACCATAGTTCCAGAGTTTAAAGTAGCGTATGCTGAAAAATACATAAAAGAAATCCACTCAAAAGTATGAAATAATATTTTAATGTTTTAATACAACTTAAGCGCGTTTTGGACCGATGACCTGGTGAAGGTCGCGGGAAGCCGCTGGATGCGGGCAGCGCAGAACCGGTCGTCGTGGAGATCCTTGGGGGAGGCCTATGTCCAGCAGTGGACTTCCTTCGGCTGATATGATGAAGCGCGTTTTATTATCCCTGCAGTGCCATCTATTGACATTCTGCTACTATGATTATAATGTTTGGTATGTGTAGCTAATATATAGAAAAAAGTACTCTTTTGTTATTATTGTAAGTATTTATAGATAATTTCCCACGGGACCTCTTTAGTTTACCGGGATAAAGAATACCCGACTATACAATGATGGTCAAAACACCCTATCCCAATGTAAAGGTTTCATATTGTTACGTTGAGTCATTCTAAAGATAAAATTTTTTGCATTCCTGTAGGAACCCAAATTTTTTTTGGGATTCACAATGTCCCAGTTTTAGTTCGCGATAAGGGTATCAACGTGTAAAATTTGATTGTAATAGGTCAAGCCACATTTGCGTGGTGAGCCATTCTATAAATGAATACTTTTGATTTTCCCACGGGAATTCTTGAATTTTCTGGGATAAAAAGTATCCTATATGTTAACCCGGGCTATAAGGAACCACCATACAAAATTTCATCAAAATCGGCCTGGTAGTTTTTGCGTGATGCGCGAACATACAGACAGACAGACAGACAGACAGACAGACAAAAATTCCAAAAGTTGTTGTTTTGGCCTCTGTATCATTAGTAATGTCCACCACAGTTATTATTTTCCAAAAATATTTCATGTACAGACACGGCCCCGTTACAGTTTTATTATATTATTATAGAATTATAGATATAGATTTTAAATTGGTTATAAAAATGGAAAATATGTAAAAATAGGCAGAATCATATTGATAATCGGAGTCGGAATGTAAATTTTTAAAATCAAACAAATAATAAAAAGTATAAAACCGGCCAAGTGCGGGTTGAACTCGCGTGGAGAGGGTTCCGTACAATACCAAAGTCAAATACAAAATATGACATTTGAAATCCTTACAGTAAGATGCGAGTTAACTATACTAGCGCTATCTAGTAGTGTTTTAGTGAACTATTATCCGTAAGTGAACATATTATATTGAGTTTACCACTTTATTTTTAGAATTCTTATAGGTTTTCCTGCGGTTATAATAAGCATTTGTATTAGAATAAGACCTAACTGTGTTATGGAAACGTGTAATATTTATGCCGTTGGTGTGCCTTATTCAAATAAAAAAAATCTATAAGCAATAAACTATATTTTGTGTTTTTTTCAAAATTTTAGGCTTAGTAGTTTTGGATAAGGGGGAATGGGCAATTTTCGTCTTCTTGTATGAACATAATATAAACTATTGATTTTACAATAATAAAAACATATAATAATAATAAAAAAAAGTGTGTGTGTCAGCTCCGACGCACGACTGGAGTTTACTACTTAAGTACGATTGTCTAAACAGGCACAAAACAGGGCTTGACTTTAGTTTTAAGTTTACTCTGCACAGTTTTTATAACTAATCATTCCAATTTCCGGCCTCTTTTCATAGCTGATGTGTCAGGTGTTTTAGCTCCCATGGTCGCAGCTACTAATGATCCATTTGGTGTTTGGCAGCGACTAACCTCGTATGCTTTAAATGCGGTTATACGAGCATATCTTAGGTCATACCATAAAGGGCTCTAACATTGGTTTTGTGTTGACTCTTCAATTAAATCAAGAGCATTTTTGTTAAGTTTCTCTTGTAATGTTTCTAGTAATTTGTTGACATCTTTCTTTATATCATCACTCACTTGAATAAGGAAATGAAAACTGTCAAACATCACTGTGTTTAAAGTCGTTCTGATACTTTAAAAGTTCACAATTCATAATTTTCTTCTTTTTTGCTTCTTGAAGAAACCCGTGGAAAAGGTCTGTGCTGGTTTCATGATGTGGAGCTGTTTTTTTTTCAAATTTGATATACAGTGACGTATTTCATAGTAGTCCCTACTCTCGAGAGGACGGGTTTTTTCCAGTAACATTCACGCAAGGAAGGTTCTTCACTGCGACGATGGGTCCACATCAAAAATGCCACTGCATGCTTACAACCACCAGCTAAAGCTGCACAGTCCAAGCACTGGCAACTGACGATTTCACCTTTAGTCTCGTCTATCACCATAGTGAATTCCTGAAAATGCAAACTAATTACTTACTGTAAACAAAATTTATTCTTTATAACCTAAAAAACTACTACTGAAAGAAAGACTATTATTTCGCCTTAGCAGAATTAAGGTTACTTACGTAGGTAGTGTTATATTATTTTATAGTACTTACATTGCTGTTTTTACATTTCTCAGCTCTGCAGAATAAAAATCGAGGTTATTTTTAACGTCCACTTTGGGCAAGTTTCTGCTATCTGCTTTCACAAAATTGACACCCATGATGGAGTGGAATACCAAATTATATAAAAATCACAAATTTTAAAATCTTATCAGATCAAAAATTGTAATACTGCAACAATAACAGATCTGATTTGATTACTGTGTTGTGACTTCATTGTAGATTTCGTAGTGACTTATATTCTTTTTGTCAGATTCAGCCAATCCTGACTGTTTTGTACCTATCACGTGACAGAGGTGCGCACAATAGGTTGCGCGTAAAAAACGTAACGCGCAAAGAGAATATAACAAACTACGTTTTCGATCACTAGATTTTACTCCTCATATTTTTTTCATACCGGGCGCCTTATATGCAAATCGATTCTTAAGGAGTAAACTCCAAAAATGGACTGTGACGGACGGACAGACAGACGCACAAATGATCCTATAAGAGCTCCGTTTCTTTTTGTACGGAAACCCTAAAAATTGGCAGAAAGATAATATAAAAGCAGGATGGAAATAAAAAAAACAAAAAGATTGACTTCGTCACAACCTAAATCCCTAACTTGCGTAACATCCTCAATTGGCGATATCTTAGGGCAACTTTGGAATGTCATAATATTATTAACAATACAACAAAGGCGCCTTTTGTGCCTTTTTGAACGTCATAATATCATTAACAGTACAACAAAGGTGCCTTTTGTGCCTTTTTGAACGTCATAATATCATTAACAGTACAACAAAGGCGCCTTTTGTGCCTTTTTGAACGTCATAATATCATTAACAGTACAACAAAGGTGCCTTTTGTGCCTTTTTGAACGTCATAATATCATTAACAGTACCTCAAAGGTGCCTTTTGTGCCTTTTTGAATGTCATAATACTATTAACAGTACAACAAAGGTGCCTTTTGTGCCTTTTTGAACGTCATAATATTATTGTATCCAGCTGCAGCGAGGGGTGAGAGAGGGAGACGTTATATCTCCGAAACTGTTCACCGCCGGCCCTGGAAGATGTTTTTAAGCTGTGTTTTTATGTTTTTAAGATGTTTTTGAAGATGTGACGACCACGCACCGGAAAGCGTAGTGTAGGCAGGCTTCCAACCTGGTGAAGGTCGCGGGAAGCCGCTGGATGCGGGCAGCGCAGAACCGGTCCTCGTGGAGATCCTTGGGGGAGGCATATGTCCAGAAGTGGACGTCCTTCGGCTGATATAATGATGAAGAATATTATTAAATTACCTTTGGTTCTTAATAACTAATATTTAAATAGACATTTTACTCACAATAGGATACTGTTTACAGTACTGTAGAGATCGTATGTCTCTACATTTATGCACTTACAACTCCTTTGGTTATTTTCTTGCCAGCGCGAAAACGAAGTAAGATTATTTAATTAAATTTGAATTGATATGTCGTTCGAAAGCTTTGCAAAACAAGAGATGTTGATTCTATGGTGGACAGCGAGCCAAGACGGAGCTCCATTTTTACTAAAAGTATATTTTGTTATCCACGCGTGTGGGCTGAGTTCTCTAAAGTCTCGGCAAGAAAGTAATAGGAATCGATGAAGATATAATAATAAGTCAGCTGACAGAACATACTCCAATTTTTTTGCGTGTCAAAATATATGATCATTGCTGGTGATCTTTTAATACGTATTCCAAATCTTTCATTTAAGCTATACCCCCGGCGTCCCGTCGACGACGTCACATTTGGTGGAGGTGCGAATCCCTGCTTTAATCAGAGATATGCTATATATAAGCTTTAATACGAGAAGTACCAGATACCAACATAAATCGTGGATATAATTTCTTTGTACGAAGGAGCAGAGATTTGTTACCCCTTATATATAACATATCTCTGCGAAGGAGAATAAACAATAAACGCCGATAGCATGAAGGGATTTTGAAAAAAGAAATGATACGAGTTGTGTAAAGGCTGACATTTCCACGAAGGAAAAAAGTTTGTTTTGTTTTTACGATAAATATGATATATTTTCAACACATTTCGATAAACTGAAAAAATAATTTCCGGAAGAATGGATGCCCTACCTAGAGAAAAATTCAACGGTTTTTACGGGAGTGCAACAGAGTTTATCAACGAAATAGATAGAATCGGAGAGCGTATGCATTGGAATGAGGAGCAGAAGAAGGCGGCCATATTTTTATCCGTAGAGGGATGTGCTCGGAGTTTCGTGGAATGGATGATGTGCAGGAAAAAGCTGCACGAATGGGCTTACCAAGATTTCACCGCAGAATTAAAAAAAGAGTTTGCGTTATATGATTATGCTGCAGTTTCCCCACAAGTTGAAGGAGTCGAGATTTCAACACTTCAGGAGGAGCAAATTTCAGGTCCGTTAATGCCAATTATTAAAATTGTAGAAAGTGTAGGTGAAAAGTTGGAAATAGTTTTGATACAGGATGTAGTTAAACAAAATATAGTTGAGAAATTAGTTGAGGAAAATGTTGGTGAAAAGTTCGAAGTTAGTTTTGAGGCTAGTGTAGAGGTGTAGATAAAGTGATTGGTGATGAGATTTTAAAAGATGAGATTTGTAAAGAAGAGTTACAGGTTCAGGTGGATCGCATAGTAACCAACAAATTAATTTCAAAGATTTCCTTGATATGTGAGATGGGAACACGTGCTAATAACTATAAAGTGGGAAAAGTTAGGGTTATGCGTTATAGTGACTTGTTAAATCATAAAGATTCACATCCTAAGAAGTTAATTTTGGGATTGAAGGAAAGATATTGTGGGAATAAAAAGCACAGCCTGTATAGTAAGATGGTTCATTTGATTCATTTTCGAGGAAAATACTATTATAAGAAAAAAAAGATCAGCCTGTATAAGGAACTTAAGAAGATTAGATTTTATAAAAATATATGTGTATGGGCGAAAATATTTTGGAAAAAGAAAGTATTAAGTGTTAAGGAATGGTTATTCAGATGGAAATTTAAATTATGTAATTTAAGTGAGGCAGTAATAAAAAAATATTTCATCATCATCATTACAGCTCATATACGTCCCCACCGAGGGGCTCGAGCCTACCCTGAATCAGTAAATAGGAAAGATAGATTTTAATTTGTTTTAGTAAATTATGAAAAGGGAATGTGTTAGAAAGGAGAGGTTAATTTAGTTATAATTGTAAAGTTTGTTTCACTTTTACAAAAAAATATTCAAAAGAAAATATAAAAATATTAAAATGCATTAAATAAATAAAATAAATAATGCATGAAAAAAAAATTATTTAAGATATTAAAAGAAGTAAAATATAATATAATATTGAGGTGTTATGTTAGTTAGTATAGAAAGTATTAGAGGAGAATTTCACGCTTATTGGTTGAGAATTTTTAAGTAGGTAATATTATAGTTTCTTGTTAGTGAGTGGTAGGTCATGGTGAATGTAATAATGAGGGTATAATTATTTTACTAATCTATAATAATATAATAAAACTGTAACGGGGCCGTGTCTGTACATGAAATATTTTTGGAAAATAATAACTGTGGTGGACATTACTAACGATACAGAGGCCAAAACAACAACTTTTGGAATTTTTGTCTGTCTGTCTGTATGTTCGCGCATCACGCAAAAACTACCAGGCCGATTTTGATGAAATTTTGTATGGTGGTTCCTTATAGCCCGGGTTAACATATAGGATACTTTTTATCCCAGAAAATTCAAGAGTTCCCGTGGGAAATTCAAAAGTATTCATTTATAGAATGGGTCACCACGCATTGACCTATTACCTACAATCAAATTTTACATGTTGATAAAGGGTATCAACATGTAAAAACAACATCGCGAACTAAAACTGGGACATTGTGAATCCCAAAAAAATTAAGGGTTCCTTCCATCATCATCATCATCATATCAGCCACAAATCGTCCACTGCTGAACAAAGGCCTTCAGAACAAAGGGTTCCTTCAGGAATGCAAAAAAATGTATCTTTAGAATGGCTCAACGTAACAATATGAAACCTTTACATTGGGATGGGGTGTTTTGATCATCATTGTATAGTCGGGTATTCTTTATCCCGGAAAACTAAAGAGGTCCCGTGGGTATAGATATCTCATAAATTTTTAATAGTGAAAGCAATTAACTTGTGAGTCTTGCTTGGCAACCAAATTTACATAAAAAATGTTTTTGGTGAGATTTAATTTCTTTTTGACAGGCGCCCTAGAAATTTTAATTTTTTGGGCTCTATTTCTTGCACTTCAGCTATTCTTTTTTCATAGCCCACTCTATGTCGTTGCCTCCTGTTTGGCTTAGTGGTTAGAGACCATGACTGCTGAGCCAGAGATCGCGCGTTAAAATTCATTCTTCACCCGTGTCAACAGACTGCACAAATATGCCTCCCGTTCACAGTTTCTTATTTCTTATTTTTTCGGTTGTTTATATACAATTCCTAGCCTACATACCAAACTTCAGTCTTCTAGGACTTCAGGAGGAAGTGCCCTAGAGGTTTTGACGATCATCAGTTAATCAGTCACGAAATCCACTTATTTCAGATATCAATAAATTTGAAACCATAAAAGCAAGATTCATTGATTCATATGATAAATCTGACAAGTAAATTTTATACTGAAAATTTCAGCTTTTTAGCATTATCTGGACCCAAGCTGTGAAGGTTGGACAATACGACGAAACATATTTCTTTATGCACAATTACAATATAAAAATTATAAATTATAAAAATTATAAATTAAATATTATAAAAATTACAAATTATAAAAATTATAAATTAAATATTATAAAAATCACAAAATATAAAAATTACAAATTATAATTTAATAATTATAAAAATTATAAATTAAATATTATAAAAATTACAATATAAAAATTACAAATTATAAATAAAATATTATAAAAATTACAAAATATGAAAATTACAAATTATAAAAATTATAAATTAAATATTATAAAAATTACAATATAAAAATTACAAATTATAAATTATAAAAATTATAAATTAAATATTATAAAAATTACAAATTATAAATTATAAAATTATAAATTAAATATTATAAAAATTATAATTTACATATTATAAAAATTACAAATTATAAAAATTATAAATTAAGTATTATAAAAATTACAGTTTATAAAAAATAAATTTACAAAATATAGAATTATAAATTAAATATTATATATAAATTACAAAATATAAAAATTACAAATTATAAATTATAAATTAAATATTTAAAAAATTACAAATTATGAAAATTATAAATTAAATATTATAAAAATTACAAATTATAAAAATTATAAATTAAATATTATAAAAATTACAAATTATAAAATTATAAATTAAATATTATAAAAATTACAAATTATAAAAATTATAAATTATAAAAATTACAAATTATAAATTATATAAATTATATATTATAAAAATTATAATTTAAATATTATAAAAATTACAAATTATAAAAATTGCAAATTAAATATTATAAAAATTACAGTTAATAAAAAATAAAAATTACAAAATACAAAATTATAAATTAAATATTATGTAAATTACAAAATATAAAAATTACAAATTATAAATTAAATATTATAAAAACTATAATTTAAATATTATAAAAATTACAAATTATAAAAATTATAAATTAAATATTATAAAAATTACAAATTATAAAAATTATAAATTATAAAAATTACAAAATATAAAAATCATAAATTAAATATTATAAAAATTACAATGTAAAAATTACAAATTATAAATTATAAAAATTATAAATTAAATATTATAAGAATTACAAATTATAAAAATTATAAATTAAATATAAAAATTACAAATTATTAAAATTATAAATTAAATATTATAAAAATTACAAATTATAAAAATTAAATATTATAAAAATTACAATATAAAAATTACAAATTATAAATTATAAAAATTATAAATTAAATATTATAAAAATTACAAATTATAAAAATTATAAATTTAATATTATAAAAATTACAATTTATAAAAATTATAAATTAAATATTATAAAAATGACGAATTATAAAAATAATAAATTAAATATTATAAAAATTTCAAATTATAAAAATTATAAATTATAAATATAAAAATTACAATATAAAAATTACAATATAAAAATTATAAATTATAAAAATTATAAATTAAATATTATAAAAATTACAGTTTATAAAAATTATAAATTAAATATTATAAAAATTACAAATTATAAAAATTATAAATTAAATATTATAAAAAAATAAAAAATATAAAAATATAAATTAAATATTATATTAATTACAAAATATAAAAATTACAAATTATAAATTATAAATTAAATATTTAAGAAATTACAAATTATAAAAATTATAAATTAAATATTTTAAAAAATACAAATTATAAAAATTATAAATTAAATATTATAAAAATGACAAATTATAAAAATAATACATTAAATATTATAAAAATTACAAATTATAAAAATTATAAATTATAAAAATTACAAAATATAAAGATTATAAATTAAATATTATAAAAATTTCAAATTATAAAAATTATAAATTATAAATATAAAAATTACAATATAAAAATTACAATATAAAAATTACAAATTATAAATTATAAAAATTATAAATTAAATATTATAAAAATTATAAATTAAATATTATAAAAATTATAAATTAAATATTATAAAAATTACAGTTTATAAAAATTATAAATTAAATATTTTAAAAATTATAAAAATTATAAAAATTATAAATTACATATTATAAAATAATTTTTACAATTAAATTACAAATTATAAAAATTAAATATTATAAAAATTACAATATAAAAATAACAAATTATAAATTATAAAAATTATAAATTAAATATAAAAATTACAAATTATAAAAATTATAAATAAAATATTATAAAAATTACAATATAAAAATTACAAATTATAAATTATAAAAATTATAAATTATAAAAATAATAAATTAAATATTATAAAAATTATAAATTATAAAAATTATAAATTAAATTAAATATTATAAAAGTTACAAATTATAAAAATTATAAATTAAATATTATAAAAATTACAAATTATAAAAATTAAATATTATAAAAATTACAATATAAAAATTACAAATTATAAATTATAAAAATTGTAAATTAAATATTATAAAAATTACAAATTATAAAAATTATAAATTATAAAAATTAAAAAATATAAAAATTATAAATTAAATATTATAAAAATTACAATATAAAAATAACAATATAAAAATTATAATTTTAATATTATAAAAATTATAATTTAAATATTATAAAAATTATAATTTAAATATTATAAAAATAACAAATTATAAAAATTATAAATTAAGTATTATAAAAATTACAGTTTATAAAAAATAAAAATTACAAAATATAAAATTATAAATTAAATATTATATAAATTACAAAATATAAAAATTATAAATTAAATATTATAAAAATTACAAATTATAAAAATTATAAATTAAATATTATAAAAATTATAAATTATAAAAATTATTAATAAATATTATAAAAATTACAAATTATAAAAATTAAATATTATAAAAATTACAATATAAAAATTACAAATTATAAATTATAAAAATTATAAATTAAATATTATAAAAAATTACAAATTATAAAAATTATAAATTATAAAAATTACAAAATATAAAAATTATAAATTAAATATTATAAAAATTACAATATAAATATTACAATATATAAAATACAAATTATAAATTATAAACATTATAAATTAAATATTATAAAAATTATAATTTACATATTATAAAAATTACAAATTATAAAAATTATAAATTAAGTATTATAAAAATTACAGTTTATAAAAAATAAAAATTACAAAATATAAAATTATAAATTAAATATTATATTAATTACAAAATATAAAAATTATAAATTAAATATTTAAAAAATTACAAATTATAAAAATTATAAATGAAATATTATAAAAATTACAAATTATAAAAATTACAAATTATAAATTAAATATTTAAAAAATTACAAATTATAAAAATTATAAATTAAATATTATAAAAATTACAAATTATAAAAATTATAAATTAAATATTATAAAAATTACAAATTATAAAAATTATAAATTAAATATTATAAAAATGACAAATTATAAAAATAATAAATTAAATATTATAAAAATTTCAAATTATAAAAATTATAAATTATAAAAATTACAAAATATAAAAATTATAAATTAAATATTATAAAAATTACAATATAAAAATTACAAATTAAAAATTTTAAAAATTATAAATTAAATATTATAAAAATTATAAATTAAATATTATAAAAATTCGTTTATAAAAAATAAAAATTACAAAATATAAAGATTATAATTTAAATATTATAAAAATTATAAATTATATATTATAAAAATTATAATTTAAATATTATAAAAATTACAAATTATAAAAATTATAAATTAAATATTATAAAAATTACAGTTTATAAAAAATAAAAATTACAAATTATAAAAATTATAAATTAAATATTATAAAAATTACAAATTATAAAAATAATAAATTAAATATAAAAATTATTATAAAAATTACTGTTCGTTAATTGTGTCCACCCCAGAACATCAAGGGTGCGTCTCGATTTAGGGAAAAACAAAGACGATTGGGAGTTGTAAAATAAGTTGGTCACTCCCTCTTGGACCAGCTAAAGAACCTCTTCTCATTCGTTGTATGGGAGGAACAAAAAAAGAATAAAGATAATTAAAGGGACTTACCAAAATTTCCGCTACAGCACACACACACAAATATCACTGCTTACTTATAAGTACTAGTACCTACCTTAGGAGCTATGTGGAGGATTATTGGGACGAATCGATTCGGAATATAAAAATAAATACATACAGTACATAAACTTAATACGAGACGAGAGAGGGGTGCAAAAAATAGGGGTTGCGGGGATGCAAAATTCAAAATAAGAAATTAATATCGGGAGCGATATGCGTTTGCGATTTGAGGTTGATAAAAAGTGTCGGTGTTGCTATCGCAGAGAACAAAAAAGTAATTAGTAAAAGTTAACAATATTGCCACTTTTTGAGCTATATTATTACTTCGTAGTTTTAATAAACATACTGCCGCCCCTGAAACCACGTATTCAGCTGAAAAAATAAAAAAAATAAGGAGAAGAAATGGTTTACAAACTAGAGATTTTATAATAGAAAACAAAACACAGTAAGAGTTTTAGCAAATACTTAATAACATAATAAACAACTAGTCTTCTGCATAAGATGATATGCATAAATGATTGGAAAGAGAATAACATAATAAACAACTAGTCTTCTGCATAAGATGATATGCATAAATGATTGGAAAGAGTTCAGAAGAAATTTATAAAATCCGTAGCATATAGAACTCATTTTTCTGAATACAACTCTGACTATCAAACTTTATGTCATAAATATAAGCAGGACTTGTTGTCACACAGAAGAAATGTGGTAGATATAGTTTACCTGTATAAAATTCTTCACAACTTAGCTGATGCTCCTACTCTGCTTGAACTCATCTCTTTGAAGGTGCCTCGTGGTCGTGTGAGAAAAGTGTGTAAGAAACCCCTGTTTCATATAAATTCTAGCGTTACTTGCTTTGTACAGAATAGCTACCTGCGGCGTGCGTGCAGACTGTATAACGAAAAACTTGTGGATGTCGACATGTTTGGCGAAACATTACCTAAATTTAAGAGTTTGATAAGAAAAAAACTACTTCAAATAATATAGTCTTGAATCATATAATCTTGCTATATTTATACTTGTGTGTAGTAAATATGTTGTTTGCGTTTCGCAATTAGAGGTTAATTTTGCTAAAACTTAAATATAGGAAACTATAGGTCTGTAATCTACCAAATTTAAGAAATATTTATATATTAAGTTACGACTGTTTGTTTCTCAATAAAATAAAATAAATAAAATAAGGCAGAGGAGCTATCTTAGCAACGGATCGTCTATAAAAACTGCGAGCAGTTTGTACATCAACGACACGTATTAGACCGTCCGGTCCTGGGTAGACTGAGACTACTCTACCTAGAGGCCAGCTTAAGGGGGGTAAATTGTCCTCTTTGAGTACCACCATGGTACCAACGTCAATATCGTTTACTGGGACGTGCCATTTGGCTCGCACTTGTAAAGTGTGCAGATACTCGCGATGCCACCTGCGCCAAAAGGCCTGATGTATAGCTTGAGTTAGATTCCATCTTTTCAGAGATGTCATGCGAACATCTACAAGATCAGGTTCGGGCATGGAAGTGAGAGGTTCCATGGTGAGAAAATGAGCAGGAGTAAGAGCTGTGAAGTCGTTGGGGTTAGAACTAATCGGAACAAGAGGGCAAGAATTCAAGCAAGCTTCCACACGAGTTAAAACAGAGTAAAATAGTTCAAATGTCAGGGTATGACATCCGATAATGCGATAAAGGTGAGTTTTTACTTGTTTTACCAAGCTTTCAAACAGACCACCAAAATGTGGACTGTGGGCGGGTTGAAAATGAAATTGTATGTTTTGTGTATTACAAAACTCATGAATCTTACAATCATGCTCATGTTCTTTAACGATGCGACGCAATTCATTGTTGCACCCAATGAAATTACGACCTTGATCGCAGTACAAATCAGAGCATCGACCGCGTCGAGAAATGAAACGCTGAAGAGCAGCAATGAAGGCTTCAGTGGTCAGCTCGCTTACCAACTCCAAATGACAAGCTTTTGTGCTCATGCACACAAACGCGGCAATATAACATTTAATCATCGGTGCTTTACGTAAATAAGACGATTTTATCATGAAAGGTCCTGCGTAGTCAACGCCAGTTTTAGAGAAAGGTTTGATCTGTTGAACCCTAGGGGGAGGAAGTTCACCCATAACCTGCTCGATAAGCCGTGGTTTGAGTCGATAACAATGAGAGCATCGGAAGGTGATAGTGCGGACGATACGCCGGCCAGAGAGAATCCAGTAGCGGCGTTGTAGCATTGACAGCAGTGCGTTAGAACCGGGATGTCCATTAATATAGTGATAATATCTCGCTATGAGAGTACTGAGCATATTATCGCGGGGAAGTATAATCGGATGACGATTTTCATAAAACAGCTGAGATGCTTGTAACCGCCCACCCACGCGAACGATATTTTCGTCATCGATATAAGCAGATAACTTGCGGAGAGAGTTTGAAGGCAACTTATTCTTCTTCAATTTATCAATATCACGAGCAAAATGTTTAGCTTGAGTCGCTTTTATACACACTTTTAAGGCGTGATCTAATTCACGAGTTGTGAAAAAGTGAGAAGACTTCATAATTGAACGATAGGAGGGACTACCGAAACGAAAACAATAACATACTGTATTGAGAAGTTTACTCAGTTTAGAGAATTTGGAAATTAAATCATTGATGATATCGCTTTCAGCCTGAGAAATGTCATTATTTTCAGTAGAAATGAATATTTTTATTTCATTTTCTTTTTTGAGTTCTGAATGATCAGTGTTTTCGTCATAGGAATAATCATCAACGATCTGCGAGGGCCAATCTTTTTCAGGGAGTGATAAGAAGGAAGGACCTTTCCACCATAGAGAGTGGGAGACCAAGTCAGCGGGAGAGATACCGCGACTGACTACATCTGCTGGGTTATCCTGGGAGCGGATGTGACGCCAGCATTCAGGAGGGGTTAATTCTTGAATTTGACTTATACGATTACTAACATACATTTTCCATCTGGTAGCGATAGATCTAATCCAGTGGACAGTGATAAGGGAGTCAGTATAACATATGTAGCTACGAATGTTAAACCGTGACGTTAAAAGCTTTACTATGTGAGCCATGAGTTCGGCTAGTAGCAGTGCTCCGCACAGTTCTAACCTTGGGAGAGTAACGACTGTTTTCGGAGATGCGACACGAGACTTGGAGCAGATCAGAGAAACAGATATAGAGGAGGGAGTAACTACACGAGCGTAAATTACTGCACCATATCCAGAGAGCGAAGCATCCGAAAAACCATGCAGTTCAACGTAATTTTCATTATTACACAGATTAGGTACATCTAAAAATCGAGGTACGGATACCTTTTCTAGAAGATGTAGATTATTTTTAATTAAGAGCCAGTCATTTAAAATATCTGTGGGGATCGGATCGTCCCATCCAATATTTTCTTTGAACAATTTTTGAATTAATAATTTAGCTGCGAAAACGACAGGAGCTAAAAAGCCCAAGGGATCAAACACACGAGCTAAATCCGATAAAATACCTCTTTTTGTAGGGACGAATTCAGTGTCTTTAATTTTATATGAAAAACAGTCTGTACTTGGCGACCATTGTAATCCAAGAACTTTCAGAAAAGCTGTCACATCAGGGGAAAATACATCATCCATGCTCAACTTGTTCTCTTCGGGAATGTAGTTTAAGCATTCGGAATAATTACTTATCCATTTTCGTAGCGTAAACCCGCCGAGAGTAAGCAGCGTGTGAAGTTCTACGACGAGATTACGAGCAGCGGTTACGTCATTCGCTCCTGCAGTGACGTCATCTACGAATGTTGACTCCAGCAACACTCGAGAGGCTTTCTTGTAGGAGTCTGCGTACAGATACGCGAGTTCGTTTAGGGTACGAATCGCGAGAAACGGGGAACACGTTAGTCCAAAAGTAACTGTGGTTAAAATATACTCACGAATAGGTTCACTCTCGTCAAAACGATAAAGAATTTTTTGATAAATTTGATCGGAAGGATTCAAGTTAATATTTAAAAACATCTGCTTGATATCAGCGACGATTGCTATTTTATTCGTGCGAAATATACATAAGACATCAAAAATATCCTTATGCAATTTTTTTCCGGGATACAAATTGTCATTTAACGATTTACCGTTACTACTAGGGCACGAGCCATCAAAGACTACACGTAGCCGAGTAGTGGTAGAAGTATCTTTAATTACCGCGTGGTGTGGCAAATAATAGCCCTGGGATGAGCTATCGGGCGCGAGACACATATAACCTTTATTTAAATATTCGGTCATAAACTTATTATATTCCGCCTTAAATGTTGGATCACCCTTAAATTTCCTTTCTAAGGAGTAAAATCGACGGAGTGCGATTTCACGAGAATCACCGAGATCAGGTGGAAATTCCTTAAATGGAAGGGATACCTCAAATCTACCTTCTTCGTCACGAGTAACAGTTTTACGAAACATGTCTTCACATTTTTTATCAGCGGAACTAAGAATCTCACGGGAGGGAGGTTCTTCACATGACCAAAACCTTTCAACCATATCATTAAGGGACATGTCAGTAGTTTGACAATGTAGGGCATAGTAGTCACGAGGGGCTGTAACTACATGGCTAGTTGTCGTAGATTGACTGGGTCCGACAAAGGTATGACCCATAAGTGCCCAACCAAATATAGTCTCCAGAGCAACGGGCGTGCCTGGTCGACCAACGATCAGGCGTCCAAGTACAATGTCGCGATAGACATCTGCACCCAACAAGAGAGACACAGGGGACGGAATACCAAACGTAGGATCCGCGAGAGTGAGATCCTGAACGTGAGGCCAGATTTCGATCGGTAGAGGTTCGGCAGGGAGGTTGCCAGTGATATGAGGTATACATTGAGCTTGCAACTTTATTTGTCTATTCCCAGAGTAGGGTAAGATATTTAAATCGACTACACCACCTTCGAGTTGAAGGGCGAGACCTGAGATGCCATGTACCGTAGTACTTGTCTGGCGACGAGAAAGGTTTAACTTATTGACTAAGTTTTCACAAACAAAACTGTATTGACTACCTGTGTCAATCAGTGCGCGAGCTTCATGGAAGTTACCTTGGGAGTCGCTTACTTTTAATAAAACAGTAGCGAGTAAAACCTGTGACTTGTTAGGAGCTAACGAAGCAGCCAAACAATCAAACTTATTTTCAACCGTTTTATTATTCGCAGATGAGAACGACCCTAACTCCGGCCCTGGTGTTTCAGTAGCCTGCGCGGGTTCAGATTGTGAATTTTTACTCTTCGGGTAGTCAATATGTAAAAGCGAGTGATGCTTATTGGACGAACAGAATTTACATAAAAAACTTGATTTACAATCTCTTAGAAAGTGATCAGTAGCTAAACAATTTATACAAACTTTAATCTCTTTTACTTTTTGTAACCTGTTTACGGGAGTCAACTTAATAAAATCAGGGCATTTAGATAAAACGTGAGATTGATAATAATCAATCTCACGTTTTTTTTTTTTTACGTTTTTTTTTTTTTTGTCGGTTGTGTGCGTTATGTAATAACATAACGCACACAACCGACGGTCTGCAGCGTATAATGTTAATATCTGTTTATTTGTAGGCAGAGGTCTAAACGCTTCGTTTGTACTGGACAAGGGGTGCGCGGGAGTGCGCGATTTAATTCCGCTACTGCGAGCGAGCGGGACGGAGGGATTCGATCGAGTCAACGGGTCACGCTGGCTGGTTTGCAATGCTATGCACCGCTTACGCAAATAAATAATCAGTTCGTCAAATGTCGGGATGTCTGAGTTATTATTTAATTCGAACTGCCTACGAGATTCATTATCTAACTTATCTAAAACAATATTTAATAACAAGAATGACCACTCTTGTGTAGGGAATTTCAATGCTTGAAGTGCATTGACGTTATCTACGATCACATCTAGAAACGCAGATAAACTTCTGAGAGAAGTATTAAACAGCTGAGCGTTAGCTATATTTTTATAGTGCAATGTAGCTATGTATCGTAGGTTATTGTACCTATCTTCTAGGAGTTTCCATGCGACGGAAAAATTAACAGATGACAGCGTCAAATGTTGTATGACTTTCTTTGCTTCTCCAGATAAAGAGTTTCGCAGATAATGCAAACGTTTTATATCACATAGCTCATTGTTATTTATGACGAGAGCACTAAATAACTCGGAATAACCTATCCATTGTGTGGCGTCTTCGCCTGAAAATGAGGGTAACGAAATGCGGGGTAGTTTTATACTATCATCGGAGTGACTGGACTGATGATGATCATCGGTACCATTGGAGGGACTCGAGGACTGAGAATTATAGGTAACTTTCAGAGAATAGAAAGTTTTGGTGTACTTGTCAAATATTGAAATTAATTCCTCTTTGGTGATACAAGAAGTTCCAATCGACGAATCAATATTTATCACTTGGGTATAAATATCATAATATAAATTTTCGACCTCATCATAACGCTTTAATTCGTGTCGAATACGAAGCACATCACTTGTGGATGGATTTTTGATTTTTGACAACTCATCTAAATTGTCACAAATGCCACAAAATTTTAGTTTGGAACGCAACAATGTTTCAGTCATTTCTTTTATTTTAAATCGAGTCAATGGCATAAAAGAATACAACTAAAATTAAATTATCGGGAATGATGAAATAAATTGGAAATTGTTTCTTTTTTTTGAAACGAAAAAGGAGGGTATTTCGAAAAAAATGTGGTTTTGAGAATTTCCAGCTGAATAAGTTGGTTAAAAAAATGACAAAAAGGGCTCAATAACTAGTTCAGAAAGGCAGCTATCCGGCTCGAAGGACCATAACATGTTCGTTAATTGTGTCCACCCCAGAACATCAAGGGTGCGTCTCGATTTAGGGAAAAACAAAGACGATTGGGAGTTGTAAAATAAGTTGGTCACTCCCTCTTGGACCAGCTAAAGAACCTCTTCTCATTTGTTGTATGGGAGGAACAAAAAAAGAATAAAGATAATTAAAGGGACTTACCAAAATTTCCGCTACAGCACACACACACACAAATATCACTGCTTACTTATAAGTACTAGTACCTACCTTAGGAGCTATGTGGAGGATTATTGGGACGAATCGATTCGGAATATAAAAATAAATACATACAGTACATAAACTTAATACGAGACGAGAGAGGGGTGCAAAAAATAGGGGTTGCGGGGATGCAAAATTCAAAATAAGAAATTAATATCGGGAGCGATATGCGTTTGCGATTTGAGGTTGATAAAAAGTGTCGGTGTTGCTATCGCAGAGAACAAAAAAGTAATTAGTAAAAGTTAACAATATTGCCACTTTTTGAGCTATATTATTACTTCGTAGTTTTAATAAACAATTACAATATAAAAATTACAAATTATAAATTATAAAAATTATAAATTAAATATTATAAAAATTCTAATTTAAATATTATAAAAATTACAAATTATAAAAATTATAAATTAAGTATTATAAAAATTACAGTTTATAAAAAATAAAAATTACAAAATATAAAATTATAAATTAAATATTATATAAATTACAAAATATAAAAATTACAAATTATAAATTAAATATTTAAAAAATTACTAATTATAAAAATTATAAATTAAGTATTATAAAAATTACAAATTATAAAAATTATAAATGAAATATTATAAAAATGTCAAATTATAAAAATAATAAATTAAATATTATAAAAATTACAAATTATAAAAATTATAAATTATAAAAATTACAAAATATATAGATTATAAATTAAATATTATAAAAATTTCAAATTATAAAAATTATAAATTATATATTATAAAAATTATAATTTAAATATTATAAAAATTACAAATTATAAAAATTATAAATTAAATATTATAAAAATTACAGTTTATAAAAAATAAAAATTTCAAAATATAAAATTATAAATTAAATATTATATAAATTACAAAATATAAAAATTATAAATTATAAATTAAAAAAATACAAATTATAAAAATTATAAATTAAATATTATTAAAATTACAAATTATAAAAATTATAAATTAAATATAAAAATTACAAATTATAAAAATTATAAATTAAATATTATAAAAATTACAAATTATAAAAATTATAAATTAAATATAAAAATTACAAATTATAAAAATTATAAATTAAATATTATAAAAATTACAAATTATAAAAATTACAAATTATAAATTATAAAAATTATAAATTAAATATTATAAAAATTACAAATTATAATTTAAATATTATAAAAATTACAAATTATAAAAATTATAAATTATAAAAATTACAAAATATAAAAAATATAAATTAAATATTATAAAAATTACAAATTATAAATTATAAAAATTATAAATTAAATATAAAAATTACAAATTATAAAAATTATAAATTAAATATTATAAAAATTACAAATTATAAAAATTAAATATTATAAAAATTACAATATAAAAATTACAAATTATAAATTAAAAATTAATTATAAAAATTATAAATTATAAAAATTACAATATAAAAATTATAAATTATAAAAATTATAAATTAAATATTATAAAAATTACAAATTATAAAAATTATGAATTATAAAAATTACAAAATATAAAAATTATAAATTAAATATTATATTAATTACAAAATATAAAAATTACAAATTATAAATTAAATATTTAAAAAATTACAAATTATAAAAATTATAAATGAAATATTATAAAAATTACAAATTATAAAAATTACAAATTAAATATTTAAAAAATTACAAATTATAAAAATAATAAATTAAATATTATAAAAATTTCAAATTATAAAAATTATAAATTATAAAAATTACAAAATATAAAAATTATTAAATAAATATTATAAAAATTACAATATAAAAATTACAAATTATAAATTTTAAAAATTATAAATTAAATATTATAAAAATTAGTTTAAAAAAAATAAAAATTACAAAATATAAAATTATAAATTATAAAAATTACAAAATATAAAGATTATAATTTAAATATTATAAAAATTATAAATTATAAAAATTATAATTTAAATATTATAAAAATTACAAATTATAAAAATTATAAATTAAATATTATAAAAATTACAGTTTATAAAAAATAAAAATTACAAATTATAAAAATTATAAATTAAATATTATAAAAATTACAAATTATAAAAATAATAAATTAAATATAAAAATTATTATAAAAATTACAATATAAAAATTACAAATTATAAATTATAAAAATTATAAAATAAATATTATAAAAATTACAAATTATAAAAATTATAAATTAAATATTATAAAAATTACAAATTATAAAAATAATAAATTAAATATAAAAATTATTATAAAAATTACAATATAAAAATTACAAATTATAAATTATAAAAATTATAAATTAAATATTATAAAAATTACAAATTAAAAAAATTATAAATTAAATATTATAAAAATTACAAATTATAAAAATTATAAATTAAATATTATAAAAATTACAAATTATAAAAATAATAAATTAAATATAGAAATTATTATAAAAATCACAATATAAAAATTACAAATTATAAATTATAAAAATTATAAATTAAATATTATAAAAATTCTAATTTAAATATTATAAAAATTACAAATTATAAAAATTATAAATTAAGTATTATAAAAATTACAGTTTATAAAAAATAAAAATTACAAAATATAAAATTATAAATTAAATATTATATAAATTACAAAATATAAAAATTACAAATTATAAATTAAATATTTAAAAAATTACTAATTATAAAAATTATAAATTAAATATTATAAAAATTACAAATTATAAAAATTATAAATGAAATATTATAAAAATGACAAATTATAAAAATAATAAATTAAATATAAAAATTACAAATTATAAAAATTATAAATTATAAAAATTATAAATTAAATATTATAAAAATTACAAATTATAAAAATTATAAATTAAATATAAAAATTACAAATTATAAAAATTATAAATTAAATATTATAAAAATTACAAATTATAAAAATTAAATATTATAAAAATTACAAATTATAAAAATTATAAATTAAATATTATAAAAATTTCAAATTATAAATTATAAAAATTATAAATTATATATTATAAAAATTATAATTTAAATATTATAAAAATTACAAATTATAAAAATTATAAATTAAATATTATAAAAATTACAGTTTATAAAAAATAAAAATTTCAAAATATAAAATTATAAATTAAATATTATATAAATTACAAAATATAAAAATTACAAATTATAAATTATAAATTAAAAAATTACAAATTATAAAAATTATAAATTAAATATTATAAAAATTACAAATTATAAAAATTATTAATTAAATATTATAAAAATTACAAATTATAAAAATTATAAATTAAATATAAAAATTACAAATTATAAAAATTATAAATTAAATATTATAAAAATTACAAATTACAAAAATTAAATATAAAAATTACAAATTATAAATTATAAAAATTATAAATTAAATATTATAAAAATTACAAATTATAAATTAAATATTATAAAAATTACAATTATAAAAATTATAAATTATAAAAATTACAAAATATAAAAATTATAAATTAAATATTATAAAAATTACAATATAAAAATTACAAATTATAAAATATAAAAATTATAAATTAAATAATATAAAAATGATAATTTAAATATTATAAAAATTACAAATTATAAAAATTATAAATTAAATATTATAAAAATTACAGTTTATAAAAAATAAAAATTACAAAATATAAAATTATAAATTAAATATTATATAAATTACAAAATATAAAAATTACAAATTATAAATTAAATATTATAAAAATTATAAATTAAATATTATAAAAATTACAAATTATAAAAATTATAAATTAAACATTTTAAAAATGACAAATTATAAAAATAATAAATTAAATATTATAAAAATTACGAGCGCGTCATCGAGCGAATGTGCTAGGGTTGTACCTATGATGATTTTGGTAATGAAATGAATGTTGTAGAAAATCAATTATTTTTAACTTGTCGATCAAATATGTTTGAGTTTAATAAAATTATAGATGCATTTTTTCCCTTCCCTAAATTCCCGATTATTAAATTTTAATGTCGAAAATATCCGAAACCTCGTAAATAATTTTAACAAATAATCAAAAGGAAAACTCTTGTTTTTAAAACAGAGGAAAATCAATCAGAGTCTTTAAAATTTCCAAGACGGTGCTGCCAGGCCGATCCATTATGACGTTATCAAAATTGTTTAAAAACGCTTTTTCTAATTCTTCAACAACATTCTACATTCTACAAAAACATTCCCCAAGGGGGCCTCATTGTAAGCTTGAATTATTGTTATTTTAAGTGAAAGCTAGGTAAAAACGTAACGAAAATAGTTTTTCTGTTACTATCTACAAGTCATAACAAAAAACGGCTTGTGAATGCAAGCTATAGTTTACAAAGTAACTATTTAGTATTATTGTCTATAGTTCTTGACATTTTTTCGTTTACATTCCTCCTGGTAATAAAATTTGGCGGCGCGCGGAGGGGGTGGGGGGGTGCTTGATGGAGTTATTTCGATGACGTAAATTTTGAAACCTTGGATTTCGGTTTTAAACGGTTTATTTACAACTATAGCAGTGCCCCCCAGCTACCAAGTGGCCGGCGCATTAGTACTTCTATTCTATGACACACACAACCTACCTTAATCACGACTAGAGATGTGATTTTTTCCGGAAAAAACCCGTATGTAGGAATTAACCCAGGAATATTCCGAGGGAAAATCCCGATTGGAAAAATACTTGGGATTTTTTTTAAAAAACGCATAGAAATGTTGTGTTAGTAACGAGTAGGTACACAAATAAGTAAGTATATAAGAATATGTATAGCTATATACTATAACTTACATAATTTAACTGTAATACGTATTGTATAAATAAAATAGAAAATAACTGAAGAAATAAATGAAGACTGAACTGATCATTTGGCTGAAAGTGTAAGTGTAAAAATCACTTGTATTTTTCAACCTAAACACTGGCAGAATTGTCAATAATGACGTAAGCCATCGATTTATAATGATTGGTTGAAGACTTGCGGGAGCGAGAGAGAAGCATACGCGGTACGCGCAGATCTTACTTGTCAGTAGTGTGGGTAATCTTGAGTTAATCACATGTTATTCTCGCTGTGTACCGCACGCACCGATGTTTGCTATCCAATATTATATCGACGACCAGTAACAAAAGAAATAGATTGACAACAAATATCCTCGGCTGCATCGGCACTAACCATCAGGTGAGGTGCAGTCAAACGTACTCAAATTCTTAATTAAAAAAAAAATAGGGCCGTAAAGATTGCATTTATTGCATATAACTGTAATCTTCTACACAAACACAAAGATGATAACGACGAAGATGATGACCCCTTATCTTCTCCTTTGGTAATGAGTAGTCAGATCCTTGATGAGCAACCATCTACATCGCAAAGAAACCAAGCAGAAATAGATTTTTTTGATATTGCTCATTTATCAGATTCTAATGACAGCGACAGCAATTAAAAATATAATCTAATTTACATTTTTTTTTCTTACTGGTTTATTCTCTTTCGTATTAAATAACTTTGATTATCACAATTTTGTTTAATTCTTATTTCCATACTTATGGCTGTTGTATCTAATGATAATGTGTCGAAATGCAGTGCACAGTATTTTTCACAGTGTTGCACCCCATTTCCTACAGATGAAAACAAATAATTGTTATAATAATAACAACCATGAAAGAACCCACCGTGTGGGTTTTTACCTCAGAGTAATCATGTTAATGTATACTCAAAGGTTTTTACCCAAATAAATTCCGGGTATTTTCCCATTTGGGAAAAAACCTTGGAACTTTCCTATCGGGATTTTTCCCACCGCCCATCTCTAATCACGACGACGACGCTAGGTACCTACTTATGTTCTGACATTAAGTAGGTATACAGGGTTACAGGAAAAGTCGTTCTTGATCCGTTAAGGGCGTGGAGTACCCTACATTTCTGACTTATTTCACTATGAAAGACCCTACCCTAAAATTAACCCTTTTTCCAGATATTCGACCTTCAATTTTTTTTTATAAAAGTTGCCGACTTTTAGGCTACTTAATTTAATTTTTTTTATTTTATGTGTCTTATTATTATTATTATTGCATTTTTACATGTGTAATAAGATCGACGTCAATCATTAAAAGCGTACATAAATCAATTGAATACGCAGTAGTAGACAAGTCAAAGTTAAGAAATTTTAAAAAAATATTAGAAAGTTTATTTTTCTCTAAGGGATATCTAAAAAAAAAAATTATGGCAGTTGTTCGGCAGATGTATTTTAAAATATCTATGTTTCATCAGCTATCTAACGAGGTATAACAATCTAGGATTAGTATTACATTTCGTGGAAAAAAGTAGCTAGACGCTCCAGGTAGCAGTTCTGACGGTCCCTCGCCTATTGTCCTTCAAGTTAAGACACACCGTGCGAGCGAGACAAGTGACGATTTATGTAGGTGTGAATGAAAGAAAAAATGTGTAGAGACCGGTTAAGGCTGGGAACACAACACGGGATATTGTTTTGGTTGTCAGTCTGCTTTTGTGCTTCGTACATAGTAGATGTGATATCGTTGTGCTCTTTTTCTCGACTTGGCTGTGATTCTGGACTATTTAATCTGATTTGTGACTACTGTGCTTGTTAACTGGACTCTGATTTGTACTTGTGATACGGAAGTGTTGAAGATGACGTCCTTCACACCTGAGGAATATGATGATATGCTTATTTGTTACGGATACTGCGATTGTGTGTCTGCGCAAGCTCGCAACGAGTACATAACTCGCTACCCCGGTCGTCGAGTGCCGGATGTGGCCGTTTTTGACGGAGTATATCGAAGACTTCGAGAAACTGGCTCTGTTTTGAGACGAAATACAGACATGGGAAGACCACGAATTGATGACGACGAAGAACAGTACAATGAGATAGTGCAACGCGTTCAAGCGGATCCGACTACTTCCACTAATATTGTTACCCGTGATCTGGGACTTTCGCAATGGAGAGTGTGGTTTACAGTTCATACTGCTGGCCTATACCCGTACCATTACCCGCCGGTACACGCTATTGAAGAAGGAGACCCCGCGAGAAGGTTTAACCGCCTCCTTAGCTCAGAGGCAGAGTTCACTGGCTTTACACAGGAGGTCGCGGGTTCGATTCCCGGTGGGGTCACCTTGTAAGACTCGGTTTAGTTGGTGTTAGGGCATTTTCTAAGCCCGCCTGGCTAGCTACCACCATCTTATCTAAGTCTTGCCACCAAACATCAGTGTTAAAAACATTGATGTGTTCCGGCATGAAGCCAGTTCTCCATTGCGTTGGGGAATCTTGGCAAGCCCGCTTCCATCTTCGGCATCATCGTCACTTACCATCTGGTGAGATGATGCCAAGGGCTTACCAATAGTAAATAAAAAAAATAAAAAAACTTCTGCAGATTTATGCTAAATGCTGACGTAGAAGACCTGGATTTTCTAAGAAATATCTTGTGGACAGATGAATCCAAATTTGATAAAGATGGCATAACCAACTATCACAACGCCCATTACTGGGCCACAAAAGAACTAAGGAATCCAAATAAATAAGACAAGAGTGAAGGGGTCCCAACGACGATTTAGCGTGAATGTGGGGATGGGCATTATCTTCAATCATTTGATTGGACCTTACTTCCTCCCGGACAATTTAAATGGGGAAAGCTACGAAAACTTCTTAAGAGGAGACTTGAGTGATTTGCTGGATGATCTGCCACTCAACTTGATCAACATGTGGTTCCAACAAGATGGCTGCCCTACCCATTTCAGGAGAAGTATCAGAGACTGTCTGGACACAAATTATCCAAACAAATGGATAGGACGAGGTGGGCCGTTACCATGGCCAGCAAGAAGTCCGGACCTAACCCCCATGGATTTTCATGTGCGCATGAAAAGTCTTGTCTACAGCGAGCCAAATCCAGTTTCGTCTGTGGAAGAATTAAGAGAAAGGATTGTGGATGCAGCAAATCAAATGAGGACAACGTTGACCACGGGAGTAGTGAAGACTGGTCTCCGTAGAAGGATGCGACAATGTATTAGAAACAGAGGCGGCCATGTTGAACATGAACTGTAGAGTAAGAAAATATTGTGTGAAAACCTGATTTAATAAATGACATTTCATGCTTCCCTATTGTTTTATTTTACTTTTTAGGGCTAAGTATTATTTTTCAAGCGACTTCCAAAAAGGAGGAGGTTCTCAATTCGTCTGTATTTTTTTTAATGTTTGTTACCTCATAACTTTATGCTGGGTGAACCGATTTTTATGATTCCTTTTTTATTCGAAAGCTAAAGCTTCCCGTGTTGTCCCATTTAAATTTTATCAAAATCGGTGTAGTAATTTTTTTAGAAAATTAACAAAAACCAAAACTAATAATGCAAAAATGTACTAAGTTGTTCCGATGGAAGTCGGTTTTTTAACGTGTTTAGCGTTTTCAATTATCTTCTCCACTGTCACTTATAAAACTAAGATTTTCAGTAAATTTAAATAAAACCCTAGATTGTTATACCTCGTTAGATAGCTGATGAAACGTAGATATTTTAAAACACATCTGCCGAACAACTGCCATAATATTTTTTTTAGATATCCCTTAGAGAAAAATCAACTTTCTAATATTTTTTAAAAATTTCTTAACTTTGACTTGTCTACTACTGCGTATTCAATTGATTTATGTACGATTTTGATGATTGACGTCGATCTTATTACACATGTAAAAATGCAATAATAATAATAATAAGACACACAAAATAAACAAAATTAAATTTAGTAGCCTAAAAATCGACAATTTTAAATAAAAAAATTAAAAGTCGAATATCTCGAAACGGGTTAAGTTTAGGGTAGGGTGTTTCACAGTGAAATAAGTCAGAAATGATGGGTACTCCACGCCCTTAACGGATCTAGAACGACTTTTCCTGTAACCCTGTATATATTAATTGTAGAAAAAAACACATAAATGGAATACCTGAAATCCTTAATTTACGACGATCAACATAGTAGGTACCTACCCACCATAGTTCTAAGTTTAAGGAATAAATTATGATGATTTGTAAGGGAACGAAAAAAGGGAATTCGAAAAAAACAAAAGATTTAAAATACTATATTAATCTCTCGGCAATGAAAAAAATTACAAATTTTAATTGGTCTTTTGACTGTGACACCCATCCACTGCACAATAATTGCATGGTTTCGGCATTTCGATAGTCAGAACGGTAAATGTGACGTGCGAGCACTCAGGCAGGCGTACGGCAACCCACTGTCGGTTGTATCGTCTCCGATACGCGTAGCGGTAGGCATATAACGTGTGGCCTTGAGTAAGTGACGGACGCCTGCTCCAGATCCAAGCGTGACAGACGGACGCACGGACGAACAGAATTGAGATGTTCGGTTTTCGGTAAGTGTTTATGATATAGCGATAACAATACTTCTTCTACCCTACGTACCGTACTACGGGGTCGAGAAAGTAAAAAAATTAAGAGGGTCCCCATACAAAAATGTTTTTTTATGATTTCTTTTGTTTTTGATCTATTGTAAAAAGGGTACTTAATGCATAAAAGCGCGAAACTTGGTTTGATTATACAAACACGTAACACGCATCAAATTTCGATATTATTCGGTTGTTTATTTCTATTCAAATAAAAGTGCGCGACAACCCTAGATAACGAGTTAAGTATTGTGCATACCTTCATTCAGTCAGCATTACACGCTTTCGCGCTATAAATACGTACACAAGAAACCTCGGAGTCACTCGAAGAGAGAACGTGATCGATCAGCGATCACCATACAGTCTGCCACCGCTGCTGAAAAATGGCTCTGCGTGCGTTTGTTCTTCTTGCCTGCTTGGCCCTCACACATGCCGAATGTTAGTATTTGCTTGCGCATATCTTATCATATTAACCATCTCTTGGTAATTTATTTTAATTTTGTGTAAGTACTGACCAATTTGTATTATTTTTAAATCTGACTTTTGTCATACCAACGATTAAATAAAAAATCGTTTATATCACGTAACTAAGGCCCTATATAATCTATCTATATATATAAAAGAAAGTCGTGTTAGTTACGCCATTTATAAATCAAGAACGGATGGACCGATTTCGCTAATTCTTTTTTGTTGAGTTCGTTATTGTCAGTAGCAGGTTTTAGGGTAGTGTAGTGTAGTGTAAGGTGGAACGAAGTTCGCGGGACAACTGTAGTATGTATACTATGTATATAATAGGTACTTAGATAAGTATTTGGTTTAAATAAGTAGTAGGTACCTATACAAATTGTGTATTTTTGTTTTTAATGAAAATTACCTGAGATCAAGATTGAGTGGATAAATTGTCTAAAAGTTATGCTTTATTTGACTAGGTAAGTACATTACCTTAATTAAACTTCACTGTATTTAGAAAATAGGTCGGTGGCTCAACCGGTAACGACTCAGTCCTCCTAACCAGGGGACCCGGGTTGAAATCCGGACGGCCAATGTACCAATGAGTTTTTCGAGTACATATACTTACCGTTTCCTTTAACGGTAAAGGAAAACATCGTTAGGAAACCAGATTACAGATTTGTATGAAGGTGTTAATCTAAATGCCCTACACGTGACCACGGGTGATGCTAAGTGCAACACCAGGCAACCGCCGTCTATCCGTCTATCCATAGCACGGTTAATTGTGCCACACGATAAAAAGAAGAACTGTATTTAGAAGACATACTCTTCTATGATTTAGCTTACGAAGTTTAGAACTTGCATATATATAAAACTTCTTACTTATCTAATGTTTACTTTAATAGGTACTAATAAGAATTTTATCTAACTAATTGTGACTTGAGTCTAATGGCTGGTTTACACAGTGCGAGCTAGCGTACGAGTCAGCCTGCCGAGTAGCTGCACTGCAGTTTCTCGCACTGTTTGGACGTCACTTACGAGTAACTCGCACGTGCGAGTTGGACAGTAGCTCGCATCCGAGTTACTTCAACATTTTTTGTTTTCACTCGCCTGCTCGCCCGGCAGCAACTCGCACATGACAGCGGCTCGGCCGTCGCTCGCATCGTTTGGACGCGTTCGGCAGTAGCTCGCCAGTGGGACAGTTGTGAGTGGAACCCGGTTTTTTGTGTCCTACGTCGACATCGCGACTCAACTCGGACTGGGCAGTAGCTAGGTGTCGTGTAGACAGCAAAGGCGAGCCGAGCTACTGACGTACGAGTAGACAGACCGAGTAGCTGTCTACTGGCCAGGCAGCAGCTTGCACTGTGTAAACCAGTCTTAACGCGAATTAATTAGCAAGCCAAGTGTTAATTCGACAAATCAAAAGAAATAAGCTGTAATCGTGGTTGTGGTTGCAGTAATCGATTTGTCGTGTAAGCAAGTGCGCGCGTTTGTGCACGCGCACAACGAGCTGCGGTTGAAGGTGGCGCGTGGGGACGTGTCGGGACAGCCGCCCGCCAGCGACATGAAGCAAATGGTGAGTCTAGACAAATAGAATAGAATAGAAAATCTTTTATTTGGAGCACAGTACAACAATTTCCAGGTACAATTTACAAACAATAGAAATAAATTATAATAATTGAAAACGCTAAACACGTTACAAAAACGACTTCCATCGCAACAACAACAGCAGCTCGGGAGCATACCCTATTGAATAAAAAAAGAATCATGAAAATCGGTTTACAATCTGCGAAGATATCGCGTATCAAACATACAAAAAACAACATACAGTCGAATTGAGAACCGCCTCCTTTTTGGAAGTGGGTTGAAAAATGACTGTACTGTGCATCAATACGGTACTGGTTCAGCATATTATAATGCAGTATAGAGTATACTGCAGCATAAGCTGAGCAAGGTATCGTAGCCAGTTCTCCATTGCGTTGGGGAATCTTGGTAAGCCCGCTTCCATCTTCGGCATCATCGTCACTTACCATCAGGTGAGATGATGCCAAGGGCTTACCAATTAAAAGTTTAAAAAAAGGTACATCATTATCATGTATAGTTGACAACGCAGACACGTTTTGCGTTGGGGAATCTTGGTAAGCCCGCTTCCATCTTCGGCATTATCGTCACTTACCATCAGGTGAGATGATGCCAAGGGCTTACCAATTGATAGTTTAAAAAAAAGGTACATCATTATCATGTATAGTTGACAACGCAAACACGTTGGCACATCATTATCATGTATAGTTGACAACGCAAACACGTTGGCACATCATTATCATGTATAGTTGACAACGCAAACACGTTGGTACATCATTATCATGTATATTTGACAACGCAAACACGTTGGCACATCATAATCATGTATAGTTGATAACGCAAACACGTTGGCACATCATTATCATGTATAGTTGACAACGCAAACACGTTGGCACATCATTATCATGTATAGTTGACAACGCAAACACGTTGGTACATCATTATCATGTATAGTTGACAACGCAAACACGTTGGTACATCATTATCATGTATAGTTGACAACGCAAACACGTTGGCACATCTTTATCATGTATAGTTGACAACGCAAACACGTTGGCACATTATTATCATGTATAGTTGACAACGCAAACAAGTTGGTACATCATTTTCATGTATAGTTGACAACGCAAACAAGTTGGTACATCATTATCATATACAGTGTAAACTCTATATAGCGACACTCAAGGGACCGGGCATTTTGTGACGTTATTTAGAGTTTTCGTTATACAGAGAGAGGTAAGCGTCAAAGTAAACACACTGGAGCCAGAATATTTTTACGTTTCAAAGAGTGAATCGTTATATCGAGTGACGTTTTACAGAGTTTACACTGTGCAGTTGACAACGCAAACAAGTTGGTACGTCATTATCATGTATAGTTGACAACGCAAACACGTTAAAACAACCGACTTCAATTATACATATTATATAACAGTACAATTTTGCTCTACAAGATGTACCTAACAAAATTGGTGGAGGTCCCGTTAACTGGGCCTTTTACACATCATATTAAAAAACTTTTGTGAAATCGCAAAAAAAAAAACTCTTAGTACGAATCGATCAGCTGATCAACCAATTTAGTGCATTTTTGTATGGAGGATAATTTTTTTTGACACATGTTCCTTGGGGAAAGTTGTTAAGTATGATGAGTAGAACCCCCAGTTAACGGGTCTTACATACACTATTTTTTATACCCTGTAAATTTTTTGTTTTTGTTAATTTGCTTAAAAGTAAAAAAAACATCAAAATCAGTTCACAAACGGTAAAGTTATAGCGTGACAAAGCAAAAAAAATACAGTTGAATTGAGAAACTCGCCCTTTTTGAAGTCGGTTAAAATATCTGGTGAGGGACAGAGATTACCTACAAAATTTCCTTGGACTGATCTGTAGAAGAGTGACGCTGTGGCTCAACCGGTAACGACTCGGTCATCCTAACCCGAGGTTCCAGGTTCAAATCTGGACGGCCAATGTACCAATGAGTCTTTCGAAAAAATGTCATTATTCAAAAAGCTTTAAGAATACCCCATCTGTGTAAAAAAAAGGTCATCTTTGAGACAATTTTTTGCAAAAAGTAAATTTCGTAATGTATATACTTAGTTTTCGAGTTCGGGATACTTCCTTGTTATTTCATGATCTACATACAATTTTCATCACCGGTTTTCTTCATATTTACTGCAGTTACTGACTGAAGAGGTTTATTAAACTAGAGTACCGGAAAACCAATTGAGAAATACTTGCTTAATATCGTACCGTGTTTGGGCTAATTGGAATAGTCTCAATGAATAGGTTTTAGATAGAACATGGTAACGTTGATCTAATGCTGCAGCATCTCCTAGTATTTGCAGGTTACTCAACTCCTTACCAACTTGCAGCAGATGGATCGTGTTTGGGCTCATTGGAATAGTTTCAATGGATAGGTTAGGTAAAATATAAAACAAATTAAAAATTTAAAAAACCCCCGACATAAAAAGCCGCTAAAAAGTAAAAAAAAAAACAATATGTTTTGTCACTTTAAGTTTAATATAGGTAGTTATATTTTGATCTAAGAGTCGTGGCGTGGGAGGACCGCTAATAAAATAAAAACAAAATACAACTGTTTTACTTTACTACAACTTATTATTACGCGACGAATCTAAGATCAAAATATAACTACTTACATTAAACTTAAAGGGCCAAGACATATTATTTTCTACTTTTTGGCGGCTTTTAGTGTCGGGGTTTTTAAAATTTTTAATTTTCAGATTTATTTGTAAGGCTATGAGAAAAGTTTTATCTGTTTATACATTTATACGGGACAAACTTTGCAATCGATTTGAAAGTGACTTTCATGGGTCTGATTAAGCTGAAATTTGGTAGACAATAATTTTTTTGGTATTTTGATGTATGGTGAACTTTGGAAGTGTAGCCAAGGTCCCAGGATCGTCTATTGTTTTCAGTAGTCGTATTGAATTTGGAAACTTCAATGGCGTTATTATCTCTAAAGAAGCAATATCATATAATCTTTTTACCTGACTGACCAAAAAAGAGGTTAATATTTTTCGGATGTTTGTAAGTATGTGTGTATTGTATACAGGATGTAAAAAAAATAGTGTAGGACCCGTTAACTGGGGGTTCTAATCATCATACTGAACAACTTTCCCCAAGAAACCCATAGTCAATTCTCAAAAAAAATATGTATTGGACTCCATACTAAAATGCACAAAATTGGTCGATCAGCTGATCGATGTGTATAAAGAGTAAAAACTTTTTTTTTGCGATTTCAGCAAAGTCGTAGAGTAAGTAGAAGTATAAGTAGAAGCTCCAGTTAACGGGACCTACACCAATTTTGTTACACAATATATATATATATATCGTAGTAAATATATCTTAATATATATAAATCTCGTGTCACAATGTTTGTCCCCAATGGACTCCTAAACCATTTAACCGATTATAATAAAATTCGCACACCATGTGCAGTTCGATCCAACTTGAGAGATAGGATAGGGTAGGGTAGGGTAGTGTAGTGTAGGGTAGGGTAGGGTAGTGTAGTGTAGTGTAGGGTAGTGTAGAGTAGTGTAGGGTAGGGTAGTGTAGTGTAGTGTATGTAGGGTAGGGTAGGGTAGTGTAGGGTAGGGTAGTTTAGTGTAGTGTAGGGTAGGGCAGGGCAGTTTAATGTAATGTAAGGCGGTACGAAGTTCGCCGGGACAGCTAGTATATATATATATTATATGGCTGGGTGTTTCTTTGGCTGAGCTTGTAGCTTAAACAGCTTGATGGATTATGAAGTGCGAGATATCGTTTACTAACTCAAAAAAGAGGGGTAAACTTTCTATGCAGTCGGGTTTTTAATTTTTATTTAAATTGGTTATTAGTTTGTACACTGAAATAAGAGATTGTATTTAAAAATATTTCAATTACGATTATTTTATGAACTTACTATGCCTGTCCTATTATAATAATTAATTGGTTTAGGTGTGGGATGACGAATTGGCGGCCAAGGCTGGCGAGTGGGCGTGTCGCAACGAGTTTTCACACAACCCAGACAAAACTATCGGTGAGACTGTTTATCTGCTTTCAGAGTTCTTTCAATTCTCTTAAGAGTCTCCAGGAGGCTCGAGTTTCCATACAAACGTAGTTCTGCTTTAATACAAAAACTAGGTACATGCCGGATTGAATCCAAACTTTGTAAATGTATATTGATTGAGTAGACACATATCGATGTTTGTTATTAGTTTTCATCGTAGTAAATTTTAACGTAACTAAATGAAGGCTTAATTTAGTTTTGTACTGAAAGTTTGAAACTGCTCTTATTTTTTTCCGTTTTATAAGTGTAGTAGTAGTGTAGTACATCGAAAACTAATTACAAACATCGATATGTGTCTTCTCAATCAATATATTTACAAAGTTTGGATTCAATCTGGCATGTAGTTTTTGTATTAAAGCAGAACTACGTTTGTATGAAAACTTGAGCCTCCTGGCGGCCCAAAAGTAAAGCGTCGGTTGCTCCACCGGTAACGACTCGGTCCTCCTAACCAGAGATACCGTGTTCAAATCCGGACGGCCAATGTACCAATGAGTTTTTCGAAACTTACGTAGAGTAAGTTCCCTAAATATGGACCCCCATATCGTTATCGTTAAATAAAACCCAACATTTTACAGATTGTGAAAGTCTTTTATTCTCAGTACCAAGTTAATATATTTAAACATAACAATCTTTTATCAAAAATAGAAAAATGATAAATTTTAGTAACGAAATCACTCGTTTTTTAAAAGTTGGTAAAAAAGGCACTTCCAAAAATGGCGCTTTTTATGGACTACCAGGTTTTTAATATGGAACCTGGGTATATAATATGGGCCATAATTTTACAATAACACTTACCAATTAAATTTTTGAGATCCATAAGACAAAATCTACCTATACCTTAAAATATTTATATAAACATTAAGAAAACGAAAAAAATACTTTAATTATATCAACTTGAGATGCATGGGACAAACCAATCATTCAATAAGACTATGAATCACTTTGACAAAATTCACACAAAAAAAAGACACCGTCATCAACACCAGCATATTCTTCATGCGCCCATCTGCTACATGAAGGACATTGTATCCACTGCTCACCGCCAGTGTCCTCAGAAAAGAGACCATCACAATAAAAACATTTTGCATTGTTGCTCTGACTATGATCTGGACTTTCATCAGTCTCATCGTTGACGGAAAAATCACTGTCTTCTGAACTTGACGGAATCACAAATTTTTTTGTTATTTTCCTTTTTTTTCAGCTATGTTTTTTGTTTGTTTCTTATTGTTTTCTCGCTTTCTCTTGCAGGTGTTTTTTTCTTTGTCTTTTCTTTACCTTTCATGTCACCTAACTTTTATATAACTTATTCTACTTATTTATTTTTTCAATGAATTTTATATACAATTTTTTTTTATATTTTAGGTATATTTTAAATTGTAAATTGTACTACTTGTTCGAACACAGTTAACTATTGTCAAGGAAATAAATAAATAGAAAAAGAAAACAAATTTTATATTTCTCTTTATGACTTTTTTAAGTCCATTATATTTCACTGTCGTACATCTACACGTCTGTACAAAATTTCAGTCAATCGGAAAGCGGAAAAAATTAAAACTTAAAAGATTTGATTTCAGCACACAGAATGACACCGAGACAGGTGAAGCTATATAAAAATAAAAAATAAAGAAGGATCTATAAAATGGACCACGCGCACATAATATGGACCCTGGTCCATATTTAGTACTTGCTTAGTAGTCCATATTTCAAAACAGTGACTTTTTGAGGTTATGATTGCGTAAAAAAATATTGCAAGGAGGTTTGGTTATATGCAATATCACAAATATCCCTCGATAAAATTATGCTTCTTATTTTAAAATTTTGTATGAAAAGCGCATTTGTTTTTAAATGTTTAATTATTTTCCAAAAAAGTTATACTACAGTTGGCGTGCAAAATACGGTAAAAACTTCCTCATTTTATCAGCTTGCCAACAAAAAAAAAAAATTAAAATTAGTTGAAACAAAAAACAATAATTTCTGTCAAAAGGATGGCTCAAGTCCCATACTAATTTTTAAGAAACATTATTTTTATGTTTTTTTTTAATTCCAAGGTTTATCATGTTTTTCGCATTAACAGACATCTCTGACCCTCTAGCATCATTGACTAACTTTGATTCACAAGCTCATCAGAAAAATTCGAATTTGTTTTTTTTCCATAGAAAATTGTTGGATAATTAGTATGGGACTTAAACCACCCTTTTGACAGAAATTATTGTTTTTTGTTTCAACTAATTTGTATTTTTTTTTCTTTTTTACTTTATTGCAAAAGCTGATAAAATGAGGAAGTTTTTACCGTATTTTGCACGCCAACTGTAGTATAACTTTTTTGGAAAATAATTAAACATTTAAAAACAAATGCGCTTTTCATACAAAATTTTAAAATTAAATGGGCTTTAACTTGAAAACCGCTGATATCCGACCCCCAGTTAATATGACTTTTTTTGTTGCAAATTAGATGTTATTTATCGTCCTAAAAGATTTAGGTCGACTTAACCTGTAACCCTGTATATTACTAAAACTGAAATAATAACAATATGGTAGTAATATTCTTAAGAAACTCACCAAGAAACTTCATCAAATGAAAGCAGTGATGAAATTGTTGCCACTTACGCACACGTGAAAATATGGCCGCTGTGTTCGAAGAGCACTAAGATGCGAGGCGCGGGCATTGAATGTTGCTAACTTCATTGCGCTAGCAGCGACGCCTACCGAGTTAGGGTGGGAGTCCATATTGCAAGACTAGTCCATATTTAGGTATCTTACTCTACATATTAATCACCGAATGCTTTAACGGTGAAGGTATGCTTTAACGGTAAGGAAACCTGCACACACTGCAAAGAAACTCGGAAGTTGTGTGTGAAGTCGACCAACCCGCACTGGGCCCGCGTGGTCGACTAAGGCCCGATCGCCCTAATTCAGGGTAAGCTCGAGCCCCTCGGTGGGGAGTATATGAGCTGATATGATGAAGTAACCGACTCCGTGGCGTAATAGTTAAGTCCATTAGCTTCACATTAGGAGGTCGTGGGTTCTATTCTCGGCGGAGTCTAACTTTGTGTGACTCGGTTTGGTTGGTGGAAGGGCGTTTTCTAAGCCCACCTGGCTGTCTACCACCATCTTATCTAAGTCTTGCCGCCAAGCAGCATAGATGATCTGGCTTGAATATAGGATAGCCAGTTTCCCATTGCCTTGGGGAATCTTGGTAAGCCCGCTTCCATCTACGGCATCATCGTTACTTGTCATCAGGTGAGGGCTTACCAATTGTGGATTTTAAATTAAAAGTTTAAGATAAGATAAATATCCCATAGTGCACACCAAATATACAAAAATGAAAAACATATTAACTAGCAAAACAAAGAAGTGAGAAGTAAGTTATTATATCAGCTCATATACGTCCCCACCGAGGGGCTCGAGCCTACCCTGAATCAGGGCGATAAGGCCTTAGTCGACCACGCGGGCCCAGTGCGGGTTGGTCGACTTCACACACAACCTTCGAGTTTCTTCGCAGGCCTGTGCAGGTTTCCTCACGATGTTTTCCTTCACCGTTAAAGCAATCGGTAATGATATGTACGTAAGTTTTTGAAAAACTCATTGGTACATTGGCCGTCCAGATTTGAACCCGGTACCTCTGGTTAGATGGACCGAGTCGTTACCGGTTGAGCCACCTACGCTTTTTAAGTAAGTAAGTTTACCTTAAGAGATTCTGCAATGGAAGGCCTGGAGGTTTAATGGCTGGACCAAGCAAGCAAGTTCTAGAGTTAAGACCGCGTTTAGACAATCGCAAGTACACAACGTACAATAACAGGAACTCCCTAACTAGCTAGGGTATCGATCAATATTGAGCAATCCCTATCGCTGGGCAGATGGTCGGAATAAACGGCTTCTCTTGGGGGAGGCATACTTATGTCCATAGAAACTCCATGGTAGAGATAGACTAGACTAGTCATAATAATTTCATTCGAACGAAAGTTGTCCACTATTGATCATGCAAGATGTCCTGCAAGACCTCCACTTACCACGATCCTGGACCACTTGCATTCAGCAACTTCTTGTGAAAACCTCTAGATCCACCTGTAGGTATAAGATGGCCATCGAATCCAACACTATATCTACCGGTCCGTTCAACTATTCCATCGTTTATCGGCCATGCAATGAGGATGATGAACGGGCTGATGATGGTAATAAATGATGATAATGATAATATTCAAGGACAAATCACAAGGTAATCTGGCTCCTAACTAGGATTCACTGTAGTATGGGAACCAGAGACTTATATTCGTCACACGAATGTTTGCCGTGGGTAGGATCGGACCCACAACCCTTGCCTCAGCAGGCAAAAGCTGACCACTGGACCACCGGGTCGGTCTAATGGTACCTAAGTATCTACGAGTAGTAGGATATTTTCTATCTGTCCCCACGAGGGGACAAACAGGAAAAAAAATGTTGTCTGTCCCCGATTTTTAATTCAGGGACAAACAAACGCACCGTGCACTTTCGTAACTAGTCATAAAACGATATCCAAGCGGGCGAAGACACGGGCAAAAGCTGATGATAAGCATACTTTTTCTGTAAGGTAACTTTTACCTACAAATATGAATAATTTGGGGAAACTTGTACTATGTCATCTGCATAAAACATCCAATGTGTGACAGTAGTGCAGTACCGTGGCACATCATAATATATTATACATAATATACAGGGTGTAAAAAGACTACTCCCGGAAACTTAAACTGGGGCCTCTACTCATCATACTGAAAAACTTTTTCCAGGGAACCCATACTGAATTCTCGAAAATTTTTTTGGACTTCCTATACAAAATTGGCGGATTAGCTGGCTGATTTGTATGAAAAGTAGAAAAATAGAAGCCCCAGATTAAATTTCCGGCAGCCTTTTTACACCATGTATACAGGGTGTAACAAAATTGGTGTAGGACCCGTTAACTGGGGGTTCTACTCATCATACTGAACAACTTTCCCCAAGGAACCCATAGTCAATTCTCAGAAAAAAATTTGGACCCTCCATACTAAAATGCACAAAATTGGTCGACCAGTATGAAGAAAAAAATTTTTTTTTTGCGATTCCAGCAAAGTTGTAGAACAAAAGTTGTTCAGTATGATGAGAAGAAGCCCCAGTTAACGGGACCTACACCAATTTTATTACACCCTGGATTTTGTTTTTATGACAAAATTCAAGAGCGCACGGCACGTTTGTTTGTTCCTAAATTAAAATTCGGGGACAGACAGGATTTTTTATTATTATGAGGAACTACCTCAGTAGTAAGAGATTCCTGTAAACTTTGTGTTAATGCGGCGATATCGCACCGGCTCGAGCAGGTTCGGGGCGCTTCAGGACGGGCGAGAACCTGTACTGGTTCACTACTACGGATGCCGATGCTAGTTTGAACCCCGCTACGCCTGTGCAAAAGTGGTTCGATGAGCACAAAGACTTCCGCTATGGCCCGCTGCAGGCCTCCGACTTCGGCTCTGGACTCAAGATCGGCCACTACACGCAGGTGGGTGGATACAGCACCCGGGGGCGGCTTGACACAACACGATACATACATCAACATCACTCCGTTCAACCAACACTGAGCTAATCTATTACTTAACCGAAATATAAATAATGCTTAATTAGGTGGTTTGGTTGGCGCGAATTTCAAATTTTTCTAGGTTTTTGTGAGTTATGTACTCATATTTATTGTAACAAGTTTAATTTGTTTTGCGACAGTCTTACTAATTTTCTAGAAATTTCAATGAATTTTTCAAATGAAATTCCTTATTTTGGATATTTTGGCGATAACCTGAGAAATATGATATTTTGTGATTATTCCTCGTAATGTCCAATTGTGAATTGTCGACTCATGTTTATTTTTTGTAACAAGTTTAATCCGTTTTGCGACAGTCTTACATCATTTTCTAGCCATTTCAATGAATTTGTCAAATGTGAAATTCCTTTGTTACGATATTTTGGTAATAACCTGAAAAATATGATACTTTGTGATTTTTCCTCATTATGCTTAAAATAAGGAATTTCACATTTGACAAATTTATTAAAATTGGTAGAAAATTATGTAAGACTGTCGCAAAACAGGTCAAACTTGTTATTTAAAAAAAAAACAAAGATGTAGCACGACGTAGGTACGGTAGAATAGGGCGTAGTAGGTTAAAAAACGTACATGCTCACAGGTTAACGTTTAATGATGATTGTAGAAATGTAGGATAATATATAAGACCTTAAAGCGAATACACAGGGATTACAAAAGCATTATCCACATTAAATTACTAACACACCAACGAAAGATGGATCTTTTAAGAGATTATCAGTTTCTGTTATTTTACACTAGTTTTGCATACAACAGGTTTAGTTATTTATATCCAAGTTGTAGTGAGTTCCTGTCCGGGAGGTTGTGGTTCGAATCCTGCCACGTACCAATGTGATTTCGAATTTAGATTTCATATGTACGTTTATCCGACGCTCTTACGGTAAAGGAAAACATCTTGAGGAAATCTGCACACGCCTGCGAAGAAACTCGCAGGTTGTGTGTGAAGTCGACCAACCCGCACTGGGCCCGCGTGGTCGACTACGGCCCGATCGCCCTAATTTAGGGTAGGCTCGAGCCCCTCGGTGGGGACGTATATGAGCTGATATGATTAGTGAAAATATTAAAGATTGAAGAAAATTAGGATTTTGATTCATATGTGACACTTTATTAAAATTGTGACACATAATTTGTGATGTGCCAGCGCATGAGAAATAGATAAAATAGATCGAAAGGAAGAAGGTTAAATAACAGGATTACCGCGTTACAAATGATACATAATTCACAAAAAAACCTTAAAAAATCTAAAATTCGCGCCTTAACTAAAACGAGCCATCATGCATCGTTCAATCAAAAGCTTGTCAATTCTTTAATCGCACAATAATCATGACTATTCTACATAAGGTATTCTAAATCTTGTTCTTTAATAGGTGTTGGTCATAAGAATGATAAGTTATAAGTACATAAGAATGATAAGTCGGAGAGGACGTACGTACCCTGGTCTTAAGTATGACAAGTTTTTTCTTTACTGTGTTACCTATGATAATAGCAGAGATAACTCTTATGTTGGACTGTCAGATGTAATCCTGTCTTTTTCTGTTTAAATAGTGCTATCTCACTGTAGTTAAGCAAAATATTTGTACAAACGGTTACCTATACAACTGAGGGAAATCCAGCCTTCATACAAAGCATATAAGTAATGTGTATGTACGTCAATAATAACAACCGTCTTTGAATTTTGATTTGTAAGGAGATCTTTACGAGATTCTGACATAATTTTATGGAACTCTGTCAAATTCGCGTCTAGAACGTTTTTACAAAATTTCGATAACTGTTTGATTAATATTCAAATAAGAACCACATTAGGGGAGACCCGGGGGCAATAGTAATACTTTTTACAAAACAGTCGATAGCTCAGAATTTGTTTCACCTAGTGACCATTTGATCTTTTTCACATATTCTGTGGTTATTAATTTCACAATAACCGTAAATAGAACGAACATAGCTTATCCCGGTTCTTTTACAGAAACAAATAAATGGACCCCTGTCCGATGTTACAATCGACCCCTGGTAAGGGGCAATTGTAATAAAAGTTACTGATGGAATAAAAAACTTATTTCTCATTTTAACAAAAACACTATATCTTTACTTGAAGTCCTATTAGATTATCAATCAGTCTTTTCAAGAAGAACCATTAAATTTAACGTACAGAGTATAAAAAATTAACCAGTATTGTACAGGACAGTGGTCATCATTATATCGCACCATTACTAACATATTTGCGAGATCTGCTTAACACAAATTGTTCATTTTACATCTAGTTTTTAACAACAATCAACAAAGGCTAACATTTCGTAAGAATCACATAATAATCATCAAAAATAATTTCTATAGGAAAAGTAACGTTACAATTGACCCCTTGTTACAATTGACCCCAAACATAAATTATAATAGTTCTCATGAAAAAAAAACATAAATATCAACTCTCTTTAGGCGGCACTGTCTAAAGCACTTAATCATCAAACAACATTTTCCTGTCCTGCACTGAAGTAATTTTACAAATTCCTTCATTCACAGTGATCACATACAAAGTCTGGTTCTTGAGCCGTGCATTCTTTGTGTGCCCACATTTTGCAACGTGTGCATTGGATCCAAATTTCTCTTGGCCGGATGGTCCTATAATGTTCTATGCAAATAATAAAAAAAAAACACAATCAGATTTTTTTGTGTTCTCAGCAACATTGTAAGATGCTACTGTTGCTGGTTACCTTTTTTTTCTTTTGCCTGTTTCTTTACCCCAAATCCCTCTTTTAGCTCTTTTTTTGCTCTATTTCTTTCACCATTTCACCAAACATTTCTGCAGAAGGACTACGACCTCTTTTTATTTCATCTTATGCCTGCTCATATAAGAGTACATCTTCCAATCCAAATTATTGATAAAAAATATTTAAAAATATTGTCATAATATAGTCAGGTTCAAAAGTAATGTAGGGGTCAGTTGTAATATTACAATTGTCCCCAATTAATGAATTTCAACTGCCCCCTGATATATGTTTTATATTTATATGGTCTAAAATCATTTTATTATGTGATTTAAGGATAAAATAGAACATAATTCGCTATTTTAAGAAGTCAGTTTACCCAATCAAGCAAAAAAAAACTTTAAATTTCCTTACATTTATGGAACTATGAACCTCTGAAATACACGACAAAAATTACGAGCGCCGAGTGAAATCACTAATTTGGCCGTGGACACGTCCGTTTGCTAGCGCGCGTGCCGGCGACTAGTGGGTGTGTAGGGATGCTTGGCGCGCTGTCCTGTACGAACTAACGCACACATAGGTATTTTAGTTTTTGAATAATTTAAAATATTACTAACGTCCCCCGTTACTATTGCCCCCGGTCTACCCTACGATTGTATTCATTCATATCAGCTCATATACGTCTCCATCGAGGGGCTCGAGACTACCCTGAATTAGGGCGATCGTGCCTTAATCAATCACGTGGGCCCAGTGCGGGTTGGTCAACTTCACACACAACCTTCGAGTTTCTTCGCAAGTATGTGCAGGTTTCCTTACGATGTTTTCCTTCACTGTAAGAGGTTCTGATAAACGTACATATGAAATCGAAATTCGAAAACACATTGGTACGTGGCAGGATTCGAACCACGACCTCCCAAAATGGAAGCAGTGGCCCTAGCCATTACACCACCGACGCTCTCCTCGACGATTCTATTGAGCATGCTATAAATACACTCCTCCACCTCTTAAACTTATATAGGTAAATTAAACATAGGTAAGTACGTAAGAGCTAGGGATGCATCGATACGCCTTTTTGCCGATACGATACCGATACCGATACTCTTATAAAAATATCGGCGATACCGATACCGATACCGATACGCTTATTGAATTCAAAAAGGAAGGTAAAATAAATAAAACACAATTAATTACTAGTTTTAGTAATCAAAATTAACATTTATAAGATTTTTATTTAAAAAACAAAGCATTCTTAAGTTTTGCGGGCAAAGGCGATTTCGCAAGTCTGTTTGAATAAGAACTGCGGTGGAAAATAGTCTCTCAGATGCGACAGATGCCTCATTTGCAACGAAATAGATGGGACAACACGCGCGTTTACATTTCATTTTTAAAGCGCGAAATTTGAAAAGTATCGTTGAATCTGCCATAAAAATATCGCCGATACCGATATATCGGCAAACCCGAAGTATCGCCGATATATCGGTATCGGTATCGGATCCCTAGTAAGAGCACAGTATGCACAAACACACACACACACACACACACATACATGGTGTAACAAAATTGGTGTAGGTCCTGTTAACTGGGGCTTCTACTCATCATACTGAACAACTTTTGTTCTACTACTTTGCTGAAAACGAAAAAAAAATATTACTCTTCATACAAATCGATTAAACATAGGTAAGTACGTATGAGCACAGTATGCACAAACACACACACACACACACACACATACATAGTGTAACAAAATTGGTGTAGGTCCTGTTAACTGGGGCTTCTACTCATCATACTGAACAACATTTGTTCTACTACTTTGCTGAAAACGCAAAAAAAAAATTACTCTTCATACAAATCAACCAGTTTTGTGCATTTTAGTATGAAGGGTCCAAATTTTTTTTTTGAGAATTAACTATTATTTCCTTTGGGAAAGTTGTTCATTATAATGAGTAGAACGCCCAGTTAACGGGTCCTACACCAATTTTGTTACATTCTGTATATGAATTTTATCAGTAGAAGAATCGTTTTGATCCCAGTTTGAAAACGGATGTTATTGCAGGTGGTATGGGCAGACTCTACGTACTTGGGCTGCGCTGTCTCGCATTACTTGGCTGACGACAGGAGCAACTTCCTGGTGGTTTGCAACTACGGGCCCGGGTGAGTCTCGGCATCTGTCATCATTTAACTGCTTCGTCTTCTTCACGTATCGAAGGTTTCAGTCAACTTTGGCCTAATGTGTTGCCACGTTCGATGGCTTTTTGGTTTGCTTCAAGCAAATCAGCAAACGTAGGTGCACGAGGTCGGATTGTAGGTGTACCATACAGTGTGGCCCCGCAACCACACTCTTCTTTGTTAGGAAACTCTACTTTTCCTATTAACGCAACATTTACCCGCGTCTGCTATCTCTTGTCTTTGAGACTGCCTAGGTGAGAGTTTCAGGTTTTTGACTGTTGGGCGTACCCCACTGATCTTCATCAGCAAATTCCTGTGCTAGATGCATCCAGTGGTTTCCTGCGTTTGGTTTTTTATCAACAATTGGTAAGCCCATCGCAATATCTCACCTGATGGTAAGTGACGATGATGCCGAAGATGGAAGCGGGCTTACCACGATTCCTTAACGCAATGGGGAACAGGCTATCTATCAAGCCAGAACACATTAATGCGCCCATTGTTGTTTAGCGCACGACTTAGTCACGATGATGTTATCTAGCTATATAGGTGGCTTACAAAATGATCTTACCCAACCAAATCGAGTCCCACAAAGTTAAACTCCGCCGGGAATCGAACCCGGTACCTCCTGATGTGAAGCTGATGTACGGAGGTGGTCAAACAAAAAGTGACACTAGATAATATTCATTCAAATGGATACCTTCTTCAATCAGTGCTGCTGATGGAAAGCTTTAAGCTTCATCTCACCCTGATTTTGATAGAAACGATCAGGGTTATTTTTTCTGACTCTTCTGTTGTGGGTTTCACTTCTCTTTCTAAAGTTACACGAGCTTCAAAGTTCTCAATTCTATTACAACATGGGTTCGAGGGCGTTGGCTCTGCTCTTGAACAGAGTTGTCCACTGCATTGTCAGTTCCGTAGTCAGCCAATGGTCCACCATAATATAATTACCCGATTACGAAAACACGAGGATTATTGTTTTTTACCCGACTACAAAAAAGGAGTTTTTTTTGACAGTCTATACAGGGTGTAAAAAACTGTTGTAGGACCCGGTAACTAGGGATTCTACTCATCATACTGAACAACTTTCCCCAATTCTCAAAAAAAAAAAAAAATCGACGCTTCATACAAAAATGCACAAGGTCAATCAGCTGATTGTTTTGTATGAAGAGTTCAAATTGCTTTTTGCGATTTCAGCAAACTTGTAAAGACAAAAGTTGTTCAGTATGATGAGATGAACCCCCAGTTAACGGGACCTACACCAATTTTGTGACTCTCTGTATATGTATGTATATTCATCTGTTCCCTCGCATTTCCTAAACTACAACCGATTTTGGCAAATGTTACTAGCTTTTTGGATCAAAAGTATGACGTCGTGTATAAAAGAAGTACTGTATTTGACATGTCTATGCTACGAGTAACGTCTAAACAGTGAAGGTTACATCTTAACATTTGAGCCATCCCAGACTAAGTTTTCACGCTCTCCAGTGGGAAGGAATCCTTAGGTTTTCGGGGATTAAAAAATGAGATTTTGACCCAGAATCATGATTTAAGGTATGGAGTAGGGCAGTAGGTATAAGTCGAAGGTACGCTTGTACTAATATACATATAAGGTCTAACAAAATTAGCTGAAACTATTTTAACTGGTGCTTCTACCCATGAAACTGAACAACTTTCCCCATGAAACCCATTGTCAAATCTCCGAAAAAAAATTGAAATTCCCATACTAAGTTGGCTGATCAGCTAATCGAGTTAGTATGGGAGAGCCAAATTTATTTTTGCGTAAGCACCAGTTAAAATAGTTTCAGCTAATTTTGTTAGACCTTATATACATATACTGTGCCTAAACTAACAGACAGGCTATAGTTAATCTGTCTGTTAGTTATTTAGTTTGAGACAAACCTTGGAAGCTGAATTACCTAACTAATATGAAGCTTAGAAAATACGGCCGCATAAGCTACATATTTTGACACTCGCAATTAATAACAACTTTTCCGTTGACCAAGAATCATGAAATTTAGCAAGAAGCAAGGTCTCATAACTCAAAAGGGTAAAATTGTAAAATCGTTTTATTACATAAAAATATATTCTTAGCGATAACAAACTTACATTTGCTTATTACTACATAACTAAATTTTCAATTTGACTATTGTTTTGTAAATACAAAACAAATACAACTACAAATATATTTTTTTTACTCTCTTTGGTGAGACGAGCCCGACTCTCACTTGGCCGGATTTTTTAACAATGCAAACTGTGATTAAAAATTACTCCCTTACTTATAACTCGACAGTAAGGTATTAAATTGTGTCGACAGTGGCAACTACATCGGGCAGCCGCCCTATAAAAAGGCCGAGAAGGGCCCCAAGGAGCTCGCGTGTGCCGATCGTGATGCCTGCAGCCGCCCCTACGGGGAACAGTGTCCATAAACATAAGGGATTTATAGTGCGTGCCACTAATGATGTGACTTGACACACCACGTAAAACATTAAAACGAAAGTAAAGGAGAAAAAAAGTATAAAAAGAAAGTAAGAAGATGGTTTACGACGACGTGTACACCTATATACATATGTCAAAAGAAGCAAAGGATTATGGATAACTATATACTCGTATTATAGATAACTTTGTCTTTTTAACTATGTTTTACGTGGTGTTTCAAGTCTCATCTTTAGTGACACGCATTAGGTATCTTCTTAAAACATAGCATTCTAAATGTTGTAAATAGGGTTAATAAATAAAATTGAGCATTCATTTTTTTGTTTATTTTATTATAAATTGATAATCCGGAGTTTTATTAATCCCCAAATTTATATATTTTTTTTAATCTATATACCTCCTAATCCTAAACTACTCATCCGATTTTTAAAAAATCCTTCACCAATATTTTAGATGACAATATCATAGGCTAAAATAAAGACGGTGAGCAGCGGCTCGCGCATCGCTCCACTCGATAGCAGCTGCTCGTTATAAGTAAAACCTTGTGGTGGCGGCGCACCCTCCAACTGCACCTTTGCACGCACAAAAAGGATAGTAGTTTATGGAGGGAGGGACAGGGTTCATTTAAAAATATATCATCATATCAGCTCATATACGTCCCCACCGAGGGGCTCGAGCCTACCCTGAATTAGGGCGATCGGGCCTCAGTCGACCACGCGGGCCCAGTGCGGGTTGGTCGACTTAACACACAACCTTCGAATTTCTTCGCAGGTGTGTGCAGGTTTCCTCACGATGTTTCCTTCACCGTTAAAGCAATCGGTGAGTATATGTACGTAAGTTTCGAAAAACTCATTGGTACATTGGCCGTCCGGATTTGAACCCGGCACTTCTGGTAAGGAGGACCGAGTCGTTACCGGTTGAGCCACCGACGCTTTTATGAATTATATAAATCCACCAAAAACTGAATATATTTTGGAATTGGTATATAATATATAATTGAATTGAATTGAAAATTGAATTGAATTGAATCGGTTATAAAATATGGAAAAATAGGCAGAATCGCATTGATTATTGGAGTCAGAATGACAGTTTTAAGAAACAAAATTGACAAAAAGATGATATATACTCGTAAAAGTAGGATGAAAATAAAAAAAACAAAAAGATGGACTTCGTCACAACCTAAATCTATCTAACCTAAATAATCTAACCTAAATCCTCAATTAGCGATATCTTGGGGCAACTTTGGAACGTCATACGAGAACATAATATTATTAAATTACCTTTGGTTCTTAAGAAATAACATTTAAATTGACATTTTACTCACAATAGGATACTGTTCACAGTACCTATCTAAAATAAATTTTAAATAAATTAATTATTTAAAATTTATTTTAGATAGGTACTGTGAACGATATGACGAACTACTACGAACATGCAAACAGAAGGTTACAGTAAGTTGATGTTTATCGTGTGGCAGTACGGAACCTTTAGCGCGCAACTCCGACTCGCATTGGCCGGTTTTTTGTCACTTAGAGGGACGGATTTTTTTTTTGAGCCCGGGGCGGCGGATTTTTAAATACGCCTCTGGGTTCATGAAATACAGCCCGCTGACAGACCGACAGACTGAGGAAGGAAAGCAGAGGCCTCGTAGGAGTATTGCTCCGAGGCAGAGGCTTCGAAATAGGATCCCTTTGGCCACCCTTTACATGCACGGAACCCTAAAAAGTTTTTTTTTTTTTATTAAAAATTTGAGTGCGTTTGACTGCAACTCACCTGATGGTAAGTGATGATGCAGTCGAGGATGGTACACGCAAACTCAAATAATGCCTATTCATTCTTGCCTTGAAGATCCCCAAATTATAGGAATCGGGAAACACTGACGCAGGCAAGGAGTTCCACTCCTGCGCTGTACGCATAATAAATGAAGAAGCGTAACGATTCGTGCGAAAAGGTGGAACATCAACAACAAAGGGGTGCAACCCCTCCCTGCGTCTCGTTGACCGACGGTGGAATGGAGCAGGGGGAATGAGGTCGTGAAGTTCTTGCGCGCACTCTCCGAAATTAATTTAGAATACCGATAGACAGGCGACTTTGCGGCGATGCTCAAGGCTTTGGAGCTTGTCATTGAATAGCTCGTCGTCACCAATGAGTCTCCGTGCGCGTCGGTTGATGGCGTCCTAGGTATCCAGCTGTCTATAACACAGTTTTCAAGCACAACCGTTTAGTTCATAAGCGAAACAATAGAATATATGTTACTAGCGCTATCTATTTTTTTTATGAGACCCTGAAACTACCTGGCGCCATCATCCAGTTTTAAGGAAATTGTGAACTTACGGAGAAAATATGACTTTTCATACAAACGGTGATGGTGATTTTCGCCTCTTAAATGTTAAATGATTTTAACCAATTTTGGATACGTCATATTATCAGAACAAAAGCTAGGTTCATAGGCTTCGTTTTTAAAATTATTGATTTAAAAAAAAACATTGACCGAAATTAGTTTGTATGAAAACATGAACTAAAATAAAATTGAACTTATCAATTGTATTGAATAAACAAAAACCTACAAACTTAGCATTTGTTCAGACTGACAACAACCTATCAAAAATTGGTCAAAACTTTTATGAGGTGAAACTGGCCGTTTGTATGAAAAGTCACAAGTTCACAATCCTCTTAACATAACATAATTTAACATTACTTACATAACATGCTTTAGAAAACCTGCACACGCCTGCTAAGAAACTGGAAGGTTGTGTGTGAAGTCGACCAACACGCACTGGGCCCGCGTGGTCGACTAAGGCCCGATCGCCCTTATTCAGGGTAGGCTCCAGCCCCTCGGTGGGGACGTATATGAGCTGATATGATAATGCTTTAGAAAGTCGTGAATGAATTAAAACATATTCTGAAGAAGCCACTCATGCAATGTTGCCTTAAACTTGTTAAAGAGTATAATGTTCTCGAATCGAACACAGTTTTTTTTATTGTGAATTATGTATATAAGTATCACAAATTGATGATTACATAGGTAGGTACTTATTATTAATATTTTAATTACGAGATAACAACAGAGCAGTACGTGTGGCTAAGCGAGGGTAAGTATGGCTTAACTATTGTGAGAAAATATAACGTAATTCATGAATTACAAAGTTTTATCCCATCGGAAACATTTAATGCAAATTTGGTTGCCAAGACAAGTTCGTTGCTTTCACAAATCAAAAGTTATGAGATCTCTAGTAGAGCCAAGCCCTTAGCTAAGTTCCAATTTTTGCTGGGCCGTTCCCAAGTCCAAAGTATATATGTGTAAGTACTCTTGACTATACTACATATATGAATAACAAATAATTTTACGTATAAGCCCTGACTTTACAAACTCTATCTTGGTAAAAAGGTATGGATTGGCGATTTAATGTTCGTGGACATTTAAGTCCAAGGAATAGTTTGTGTAACATTCGCGAACCGGCCAAGCCATAACTTTTTGACCAAGATGTAGAGTTTGTATAGTCAGGGCTTATAGGTAGAGTTATGTGTTATTATTTATGGTGGTGCAGTCAAGAGCACTTAAGGCTTTATACTTTTGACTTGGGAAAGGCCCCGTGGGCTATGCTACGCAGCACAAATCGGAACACAGCTAGAAGCTTGGCTCTACTAGATTTCTCATAAATTTTTAATAGTGAAAGCAATTACTTATACTGAACAATCACTGGTGGAATGTGACATTCGAACTTTTATTTTACCGGACCGAAGTGTAGTGCAACCAAATTTAGATAAAAAATGTTTTTGGTGAGATTTCATTTCTTTTTGGCAGGCGCCCTAGTTATTTTAATTTTTTTAGCTCTATTTTTTGATTATTTTATCAAAGCCTACTCTCTATCGTTGCCTCCTGTTTGGCTCAGTGAGAGACCATGACTGCTGAGCCAGAGGTCGCGCGTTAGAATTCATTCTTCACCCGTGTCAACTGACTGCACAAATGGGCATCCCGTTCACGGTTTCTGATTTCTTAATTTTTCCGTTGTTTATATGCCATTTCTAGCCTATATACCAAACTTCAGTCTTCTAGGACTTCAGGAGGAAGTACCCTAGAGATTTTGACGATGATCAGTGAATCAGTCACGAAATCCACTTATTTCAGATATAATAAATTTGAAACCATAAAAGCTAGATAATTGATACTTGGTACGTATAATAAATCTGGCAAGTAGACTTTATTCTGAAAATTTCAGCTTTATAGCATTATCTGGACCGAAGCTGTGACGGTTCGAAAATACGACGATACATATGTCTTTATGCACTAATATTTACGCCCGATACGAGGGGTTGGAGGCTAAAAGATTCAGATTTCATACTTTTTCTGTGGTTTATGTGCAATTCTTAGCCTACATAACAAATTTCAGTTTACTATGACTTCAAGAAGTACCCTAGAGTTTCGATGATCAGTGAGTGAGTGTATAAGTGAATCACGAAATCGATGTATTTCGGATGTCAATAAATCTGAAAGCATAAAAGATAGATAATTGATATTTAGAACATTTGTTAAGTCTGTCAATGAAATCTTATCCTGAAAATTTCAGCTTTCTACCACCATCCAGACCAAAGCTATGACGGTTCGAAATTACGACGACACATCCAAAAAAGGTAGGTAGTGCCTCGTTCTTATGGCTTGTCTTGTCGGGGGCACTACCATGCCCACAGATATTAACTTGCCATGTTAGTTACTTAGTTAGTTTGGGACAAATTTTGGAAACAAATTTAGAACCACTTCCCGGTTTCCGATTAATCTTAAATTACACACATGTACACGTTTAGTTTGCAGCACAATGCATATTAGCTTAGTCATTTTAAATCCAATATGGCGGACTCTCAAAGATGGCGGATCAGTTACTTTTATGCACCCCCATGATATGGGTATCAAATGAAAGGATATGCTGAGAAGAATATGAAATATTAAATTTTTTTTTCAAATTAAAGCTTCGGGTAAGAGCGTCGGTGGCGTAACGGTTACGGCCACTACCTCCTGTCCGGGAGGCCGTTAGTTCGAATACTGCCACGTACCAATGTGTTTTGGAATTTCGATTTTAATATGTACTTTTATCCGACGCTCTTACGGTAAAGAAAAACATCGTGAGGAAACCTGCACACGCCTGCGAAGAAACTGGAAGGTTGTTTGTGAAATCGACCAACCCGCACTGGGCCCGGGTGGTCGACAAAGGCCCGATCACCGTAATTCAGGGTATGCTCGATCCCCTCGGCGGGGACGTATATGAGCTGATAAGACCTAATAGTTTCAAGGTTTTCCGAAAATTATTAACAATGTAGATAAGTACCTTGCTTCAAAAAAATCTGAGAAAACTGAAAGGTTGACTGATTAAGCCAGCCTTACCCGGTGCGGCAATCAATCAATCAAAATAATTTATTTCAAATAGGTGTTTACACACACTTTTAAATAGTCAAAAAATCTTATTGAATATTACAAATAATGTCATGATTCAGATTGCAGTCTCAGGTAATGGTATTTGTTACAGAATCAACATATATATCTTTGTCATTTACATACATACATATTTACATTTACGGCGTGCGGCTTATTATATATAATCCTCGCTAATCAATCCTGATAATGATAATGCCCTTATTGCTTATCGCCGCATTCACAGATACAGCTCATTACTAGCATTTTATTTAGCTACCCAAATTAGTGATTTGTGATGTGCATCACCCATTTAAAATTGTAATTTTCTCCGAAATAGGTACCTATATTTACTTATTCAAGAAATTATGGTAAGTACCTAACATATAATATAATTCTTATTTTAATCTTCCTTGCTCCTGTATAACCAAGATAGAGTTTAAAACCAGTCTTCTACGACGATCAATAATAAGGTGCAATTTTTCAGCATTGAGATTGTTTCAAAAGTATTTTCTCTTAAATAAAAATATTGTTAACTTCAGTGTTCTAGCAAATAAAGCCTTTTAGGTTTGAATTTCATAATTTTTAATTATTGTATACCTCAGATTCACCATTAAGATACTGAATTGCAAATAAAATATCCAATGAAATTAGGCGATAGGAATTGGCTTAGGACAACATTAACAAATCCAAATAGCCCATAAATACAAATATACAGCGAATCTTGGGTGACAACTTAATTTACACCTGCGTTAATTTATCGCGCCTGAACCCTGTCACGTAGCGCCAGTGACCCACTAAACCGCACGAGATTTATCACAATTTGTTTATAGAGCATGATTGGGTTATACAGGGTCTTCGGCAGATGGTTGAAAATACGAAAATGGGGGATAGGTGGGGTCACCTCCCACCTATTTTGAGAATTAAAAAAAATCTAGGACTTGTAATTTTTTTTACAGGATTTTTTTTCCTTTTTTTAGAAATTTTGCCATTTTTATACCTTTGAACACATGTAACTTTTTGTTTTTTAAAGCTAGCTCCAAAATCTTTTTTTTAATAGACTTTTATAAGATTGTCGGCTCTAAAAAAAATTATGTTTGTTTCAAGTTATTGCTAAAAACAAAAATGTGGGCCCCCGAACTTAAAAAAAAAGTTGAACAAAAATTTAAAAGTCAACTTTGCGATGCATTTAAAAAAAAAATAATGGGGCTGGAAGGCTTCTGTTTTTTTTAAAACATCTCTAAAGCTTAGGCTTTTGAATGGTATGTAATTTGTTTCGGTATCTTTTTTGTAACCGGAGTTGTTAATTTTTTTTACTCAATTGGACCATGTTGACGAAATTCCACTAGTTACATGTTTTGTGAAATGTATCAAATGCAAAGTTGAAAATAATGTAAATACTTACTGTTGGGACGGTTACAAAGAGCAGGTACGTTTTTTTACATTCTTGCACACACATAATGGCTATCTTTTGTCATTTATTGGCATATTGGAGTTAGCACTTCCATATGCCAATAAAATGTCCGCATATTCCGCATTGGTAAATTGAGCCATTTTAAACCACAACAAAGTCTTAACAAAACGTCTGATAATAACAAAAAGTGACAAACAACAAAAAAACTTAACAAAATCACAAACGTTAATAACGTTAACGTTTTTTTTTTGTTTTCGTTAATTTCACTTTGCTGTGTTTGTGATTTTGTTAAGTTTTTTTGTTGTTTGTCACTTTTTGTTATTATCAGACGTTTTGTTAAGACTTTGTTGTGGTTTAAAATGGCTCAATTTACCAATGCGGAATATGCGGACATTTTATTGGCATATGGAAGTGCTAACTCCAATATGCCAATAAATGACAAAAGATAGCCATTATGTGTGTGCAAGAATGTAAAAAAACGTACCTGCTCTTTGTAACCGTCCCAACAGTAAGTATTTACATTATTTTCAACTTTGCATTTGATACATTTCACAAAACATGTAACTAGTGGAATTTCGTCAACATGGTCCAATTGAGTAAAAAAAATTAACAACTCCGGTTACAAAAAAGATACCGAAACAAATTACATACCATTCAAAAGCCTAAGCTTTAGAGATGTTTTAAAAAAAACAGAAGCCTTCCAGCCCCATTATTTTTTTTTTAAATGCATCGCAAAGTTGACTTTTAAATTTTTGTTCAACTTTTTTTTTAAGTTCGGGGGCCCACATTTTTGTTTTTAGCAATAACTTGAAACAAACATAATTTTTTTTAAAGCCGACAATCTTATAAAAGTCTATTAAAAAAAAGATTTTGGAGCTAGCTTTAAAAAACAAAAAGTTACATGTGTTCAAAGGTATAAAAATGGCAAAATTTCTAAAAAAGGAAAAAAAATCCTGTAAAAAAAATTACAAGTCCTAGATTTTTTTTAATTCTCAAAATAGGTGGGAGGCGACCCCACCTATCCCCCATTTTCGTATTTTCAACCATCTGCCGAAGACCCTGTATAAGGTGTAACAAAATTAGCTGAAACCATTTTAACTGGTGCTTCTACCCATGAAACAGAACAACTTTCCCTATGGAACAAATAGTCAATCCCAAAAAAAATGGCTATCCCAAACTAACTTGATCAGCCAGCATAGTCACAGATTACTAAATAGTTGCGCTTAGTATGGGAAGTTCAAATATTTTTTTTTGAGATTATGCTATGGGTTTTATGGGGAAAGTTATTCAGTTTCATGGGTAGAAGCACCAGTTAAAATAGTTTCAACTAATTTTGTTAGACCTTATATGTATATTATATGTAATGCTTTGACGTGGCGCCACAGATGAGATACTAGTTACTTGTGGCGCTGAAGTACAGTGACTGAAGGTTAATCATTGTTGTCAGGGTTTTGACCACACGAATAACAATTATGTAGTATATGAAAATAGGTACACAAAATAGGTAAAAGACCTATTATTAACTATTTACTTAGATTTTGCCCTCGTGGATATCGTTCGACTGAATGCGAGATTGCACAGATCACGGAATTGGGTATAATGCGCGGTACAACCCGAAATTTATTTAAAAGCTACAAATAGTGTTAAAAGCATGAAAATCGGAACGATTGGACCTTAGGCCATATGAATCAATTTGACCCATAGCACAAAAAAAGGAGAGAAATTATGACGTAATCTTTTTTGTAAGTATTTCAAAAAAAATTGGTTCTGAAACCTATCGTATGTTGTATTAAATAAAAGGACTTTTTAAGGCGATTCTAAAATATATCACATCATGATGTTTCAGTCGCTTGTATTAAATTAAAATCATTTTCAAAATATACCAAGTTTGGGCTCCTCCAGATACGATACGGTTGAATCATTTTTGGTAAAATATACCACAAATGATACGTCTCACATCTAAATTCAAAACAGCATTTTTTTTAAAGTTATTTTTCTGAATTTTTCACTATTTCATTCTATAAATTGGATTTTTATACGCGGGGTCCGAAATGTTTTCGAGAATGGACTTTGAGTTCTTTGGGGAAAGTTGTTAATTGTGATGAGTAGAAGCCCCAGTTAACGGCTCCTACACCAATTTTGTTACAAAATTTTAGAACCTCCATACAATAATGCAATTTAAGGAATGAAAAATATAAGTAAATATTATCAAAATAGCTTTCTTTGACTTAAGTTAAGAGGATATTATATATTACGTATCATTTACCAAAAATAATTCAACCTTATTCAAACTAATATGTTTAGAAAATGATATCTATTTTAATTCAAAATATGAATGTCTTGACTTGATATGATATATTTTTAGAATTGGCTTAAAAAGTCCTTCAATTGTTGTTGTTGTCCACACACGTTAGATCTCAGAACATTTTTTTCCCCATACAAAAAAGATTACGTCATATATAACTCCTCTCCTTTTTTCTTTTTTTTTAGGGCTACTATCATATGGCCTAAAGATATATCATTCAAATTTTCATGCTTGTAACACCATTTAAAAAAAAGACTAAAGTTTTTCGCAGATCTCTAGCAAACTGTACATTTTTTCGGAATAGCTTTTCTTTGCTCTTTACTGCTCTATGACAAATTTCAGCAAAATCGATTCAGTAGTTTAAGCGTGAAAGAGAAACAAACAGACACACAAACTTTCGGATTTATAATGTTAGTAAGGATAAGTACTGTTTCCAGAGGTACCTAGTGCTGGTGGTAACGGTGACGGTAGCAGCAGCGGTTGCGGGAGCTCAGCAGACGGGACGGCTGGTGGAGCCACCACTGCGGGTGGACCTGCAACCGCCGCCGGTGCCACGCGCTCAGCTGCGCAATGTCGTCACGACCTGGATCGACATGCCTATAGACCACTTTGACCCGCAGAACACGGACACCTTCCCCATGGTTTGTTTGTGCCACATATGATTCCAATTTCTGTGATATGTTTGTAGCACAATATTAAACATTAAGGAACAATGTACAGCATTGTCCCAAAAAATCCCGAAAGGTAAACCCGTTATTAAAACAAGGCGTCGCCAGTGAAATGTTCTTCTAATAAAGGCAAGGTATGTAGAAGATTACAAATGTATGAATGTCTCACGATGACACATAATGATTCGCGTTCTAAAAGTTAACAGCGCCATCTAGCGAACATATATAAAAAGGCTTAAGTAGATATACCTAATTTGATGAAACATAGTATGTTCAGTTCTGAGACCAAACTTAAGTGGAAAAATAGACAAACCATAGATAGCCTAGTCTGGCTGCCAAGTCCACGTTCCAAAATAAAAAAAGAAAGGACATTTAATAGTTTTGGAGAGATCCAGGATCCTCTTGGGTTATTAACGTAATTATCTGGGGGCACGGCAGTGCCCCCGCCAAGTCGAGAAAAAAAAGCGCCATTCCAATTTCTGTGATATGTTTGTAGCACAATATTAAACATTAAGGAACAATGTACAGCATTGTCCCAAAAAATCCCGAAAGGTAAACCCGTTATTAAAACAAGGCGTCGCCAGTGAAATGTTCTTCTAATAAAGGCAAGGTATGTAGAAGATTACAAATGTATGAATGTCTCACGATGACACATAATGATTCGCGTTCTAAAAGTTAACAGCGCCATCTAGCGAACATATATAAAAAGGCTTAAGTAGATTTATCTAATTTGATGAAACATAGTATGTTCAGTTCTCAGACCAAACTTAAGTGGAAAAATAGACAAACCATAGATAGACTAGGCTGCCAAGTCCACGTTCCAAAATAAAAAAAGAAAGGACATTTAATAGTTTTGGAGAGATCCAGGATCCTCTTGGGTTATTAACGTAAGAGTTAGTTTAGAGCTTCGCCGTTTTAGGTTAAGCCGTTGGAGCCACTTGCTATCACTAGATGACAGTCGTATCTTTAGAGGCCTTATTTGCGAAATGAGAGCTTTTAACAGTGGGGTTCCCCACCAGAGACCTACAACCTCTACCAATCCGTACATGACCCACGTGTGTGAAGTATGACCTTCCCGAGTTGTGCCCCAGCAACAGGGGCCTAAGGCTCTATTCACCCTGAAATGGCAGCGACGCGAGAAGCAGTTTCAATGCCAAAGTATTTCATCACATCAGCTCATATATGTCCCCACCGAGAGGCTCGAGCCTGCCCTGAATTAGGGCGATCGAGCCTTAGTCGACCACGCGGGCCCGTGCGGATTGGTCAACTTCACATACAACCTTCGAGTTTCTTCGCAGATGTGTGCAGGTTTCCACACGATGTTTTCCTTGACCGTAAGAACGTCTGATAAATGTAATACATATGAGATCGAAATTCGAAACCATTGGTACGTGGCAGGATTCAAACCACGACCTCCCAGATAAGAGGTAGAGTCCCTTGCCGTTGTGCCACCGACGCTATCATTTAAAACTTTATTATCAAGCAATTTCAAAAATTACGGATTCGTTTGATAGGATAGAGCGCGCTGTTTGTCTCAAAATATGCTCGGTGCAAGAAGCTGCCGACCGCTGTTTATTTACTCGACTGCACAAGAAGGAGGGTAATTTTTTGAGTGTATGTTTGTATGTACATTTATTTCTTTGGCACACTTTGTAGCCTAAACGGCTTGATGGATTTTGGAGTGCGAGGTGTCGTTAGATTCGTCTTGATCCCGTGAGTGACATAGGATACATTTTTTCCCGACTGCGAGACGATTCGTAATGAATGACTCTCGAAAACAGCTTGTAGACATGGCTCAGAAGTGAGATGGGTCTGTTGTTCTTCAGCAGGGTATTGTCGTCCTTTTTGAAGAAGCACTCCTGTGCCATCTGTATGTACTTATGTACCATCTTCGAGCGCACGCGCGGCAAACCGACTATAGGAGTCGAAGTGGTCGCCATGACCGAAATCGGTCGGATAGATCATCATCATGTACTTATGTCAAATTTCAGACCGATCCATCCAGTCAAGTGGTTTATATGTATATAAAAGATTAGTATTGTATTGCATTAGTGGTAGTAGTAGTATTGTTAACTTGGTTGCGCAGCGCTACATGTTGAACGAGCAGTTCTGGGGGGGCGAGGGCTCGCCCGTCTTCATCATGGTGGGCGGCGAGTGGGACATCGCGGAAGGCTGGCTACTCACCGGCAACATGTTCGAGATGGCGCGCGAGAGCAACGGCCTTATGTTCTACACCGAACACCGTTACTACGGCCAGACGCTGCCCTACACGTTAGTTACTTTTTTCTGTCTAGCGTTATTCCGTGTTGCGCCAGAGTTATTTCGTTTTTGTCTGATCTTGTAGGTACCTACATCGCCCGGAATAGATATATGGAAGCCGTATTGTAAAATCCTCCGTTTTGCAAAGCAGCGCGCTGATTAACGCCGGATTGTAAAACGGCGGCGTTTTGTAATGCGGCGACATTACGTTCAACCGAATTGCAATTCGGCTGAAATAAAGTACGCCGCATTGTATGAGGTCCCACTTTGTGTAAAAACTACTGAGTGAAAAATTGTAAATGAGCGCGCGAAGCGAGCGATATTACTTTCGGTCAGGTTTGATTGAATATAGAGTCAAAGAGCCTCACGAAGCGAGGCTTCCCGCCCTAGGTAGCAGAATACTTCGCAGAAGAAAAAATCGTCGGTTTTATTTGGAGTTTTTTACCTAGTTTACAAACAGGCGCGAAATTTGCCGTTTTAAAAATCGCCGCGGTTTTGCAAAGCAGCGCGTTGTTTTGAAAACCGGCGGATTTAGTAGGTATACATAACGCCTGCGATAGATAAATAAGTAGATAGTAAGATCACAGATTACTAAATAGTTACTTGTAAGATCGTGTTGTCGCATTCACCTTACAACCTACTCGTCCCTCCGTGAGTACGCTGACAGCACGTATCGTGATTCGTGAGCGCTATGGTGCCAATCTATAAAACCGTCCAAGTGTGAGTCGGCAGAGTAATGCCTTGCACAGCACACCGCGCACTTTTTTAAAAGCTTTTATTTAACTTGCTATGTATGTAATTATGTATGATGTATGTTTGTTCGGGTGAAATCTTGCAAGTTAATTTTTACCCACTTCCCGGTTTCCGATTGAACTGAAATTTTGCATGCATATGTATATCGCGTGACAACGCAATATTAAAAGCTTGTACCTAAAAGTTTTTAGGTTTTTCGAAAATTATTGACCATTATTAACTAATGTTATTGTTATTTACCACTTTTTGTCCGAGTAGGTACCTCAATTCTAAACCAGTTGAGAGCTGTTCATAGCCAGCTATTATTTGCGGTTCAGAAGACAGAACCTGAGCCAACGGATAATATAGACTTTGTAATAGGGTTCTTCCGTGGCATCCTTTGGGTAGGGAACCCTTCGAATGATTCCCTTAGTTAAACGTACAATCCTTACTTAATATTATAAATGTGAAAATGTGTTTGTTTGTTTCCTTTTTACGCTTCAACGCCTTGACCAATCTTAATGAAATTTGGAATGCAGGTAGCCTGTGTCACGAGGAAGGACATAGGCTACTTTTTATCCCGTGAAAATAGCATAGTTCGCTTCCTGAGGCACCGAAAATATACTATTTTTTGGTTAATTTCTTTAACATCGCAACGGAACAATGGATTGTGTGATTTTTTGCACAGAGATGGTTGAGGGGGTGAGAAATGACATGATTTACTAATAAGCATATCCTGACATAGTTCCCGAAGGATCTGGAGAAAATTCATGTCGACGTTGCGCGAGCACCCTCTAAGACAGTCATAAAAACGATGTCCACGCGGGCGAAGCCGCGGGCAAAAGCTAGTTATAAAAAATTAGAGCAACATACAAAGTTTAAATAAGTACCTGCAGATTTAGACGTGTTGCGGGAGGGGTGGCTACTGAGTGTTTTTGAATAACATGTACAACTGAAGTTCAACTCATCAAAGCTCAGCTCAGACTCAGGAATAGGTACGTTTACATAAGAGATTTGGGCCTGAAGCAGACGGCGATTAAATTACCCTTACAATTCGCAGGAACTTCACGGCTGAGACGCTTCGATTCCTGAACGTGGACCAAGCACTAGCGGACCTTGCGCACTTCATCCACAGTGTTCGCCAGCAGCCGGCGCTGGCGCACAGCCCAGTGGTCATGTACGGGGGCTCATACGCCGCTAACATGGCGCTCTGGTTCAAGCAGCGCTACCCGCACCTCGTCGTTGGCGTCGTCGCCTCCAGCGGGCCCATCAAGGGCGAAGTCGACTTTACAGGTTTCTCATCATATTGCTGACGTCATCAATCTTGAACGTAGACTTCCGCTTCATATCACGAACATAAGTAAAAACAAGCGGCTTCCTGCATCTTCAGTGCGCTTATTAGTAGCCGCTCCTTGCTTCTTCATCAGCTGCTAAAAATGATTTCTTTCCTATTAATGAGGGACGTGACTATCGTAGGTAGCTCGCCCCACCACAGCAGTAGGCCACTCGATCTTGACCGCGGTGAATGCTAGCCTGCAGTGTCATTCTGTCTTTTCCTTGACCACATTAAGTGCATCGCATAGGCATACGCACGTTCTCTACTCCTCTTTCCTTCCATGCGGCCAATTACGATAAGCTTTTCCAAGTTATTCTATCGACTCCTGGCCCGAAGAATTCCAGGACTCGTTGCATATACCCTATTACTAACAGACTACAAACATCGCTTCTGGAAACTACGCCTGATCTGTAGTGTTCTCCAGGTTACCTGGAGGTGGTACACGAGGCGTTCCGGTCGGAAGGCGGCGAGCAGTGCATAGGCACCATCCAGCAGGGGCTCCTGGACACCGTGGCCGCCATGCAGACGGAGACCGGCCGCCGCCAGCTCGAGGCCGCCTACAGGTAGAAATAACTTAGGACTTCAGCTTAAACTGATCACTGATCTATATCGGAGGGTCCACGTACCTAATCCTTGTTGCGTGGTGTTGCAGGCTGTGCGGGCCGCTGGACTACGAGAGCGAGTGGGACCTGGGCTACTTCTCGGGGCTGATCTCGTGGACGTTCTCGGGTGCCGTACAGCAAGCGCGCCCCAGCTCGCTGCTGGGCATTTGCGACAACTTCGCCGCAGGCGTCTACGGTCGGTACACACATACAAACAGTGAATTGCGGACTGTGCGAGCCGCTGGACTACGAGAGCGAGTGGGATCGGGCTCCTTCTCGAGGCTGATCTCGTGCGCCGTACAGCTACAAATCCCATACTACAAAAAGGGAGTTGGCAAAAAATATTTTTTTTCTTAAAAAACTCTAAATGAGCGAGCGAAGCGAGCGATATTAGGTTTGGTCAGGTTTGATTGATTATACAGTCAAATGCTGCGCAGAAGAAGAAACGTTAAGCGCTACACGCTACACTATTGTTCAATCAACGTTCGGGCTAGCTTACAATCAGCCAACTAGTTGAACATTGAGTGACGCTTGTTTAATCAACGTTCGGCCTAGTCATTCAATTGAATGTCGCAATTCAATCAACGGGCTAGCCAGTCAATTGAACGGCAGATTTAACCAAATGGCTGTGACATGTCTAAAAGATGCTTTAAAGGTTTTGATAGTAGTACTTCGTAAGATAAGATTGATATGATATAACGGTATTTCTTTGACATTTTTCGCAATGTAGACCATAATATTCCAGATGTATATTTGCCTGAGCGGCGATACCTACTTTAGAAATTTTAAATGTTTTTTCAGTAGGGAACAACCTTGGTTTACGTTTTATAACTTTTAAATTTAGTTTGTGAACTCGTTCTAGCGTAGATATGGTCATTGATATCTTATTATGGTTCTCTTTGAATTGCTTTAACAGGCACTGAGGGCGCTGCTTTTGAATAAAATAACTTCATAGTCTACAATGAGGTATTCGTTCGGTATCTGAACACATGCATTATGCTTATATAAAGTAGTTACTCATCAGTTGTAATACTTTAAAATGTCAACCACTGAAGTCGCGCATGCATGACATTACATATAAAGTAGTTCCTTCCTCGTCAGTTGTAAGACTTTAAAATGTCAACCACTGAAGTAGCGCATGCATGGCATTACATATAAAGAAGTCCCTCATCAGTTGTACGACTTTATAATTTTAAACAAAAAAAAACCGACTTTAAACAGGAAACTAAGGTTCCCCTTGATTTCACTGGGATGCCATCATCAGATCCTGGTTACCTTATCATGGTACCATCCTTGGGATGTTTCTTTTCAAACAAAAAAGAACCATCAAAATCGGTTCATAAACGACGAAGTTATCCGCGAACACACATATCAGTTGTAAGAGTTTAAAATGTCAACCACTGAAGTAGCGCATGCATGACATTACATATTAAAGTAGTTCCTCATCAGTTGTAAGACTTTGAAATTTCAACCACTGAAGTAGCGAATGCATGACATTACCGATATAAGTAGTATCTAGTTTCTCATCAGTTGTAAGACTTTAAAATGTCAACCACTGAAGTAGCGCATGCATGACATTGCAGGCGCGACCCCGATGGAAGCAGTCGGCGGGTTCATCGCGGCGTGGCGCGGGCTCGGCTCGAGCTGCTGGGCGCTCTCATACGCGGCTTACGTGCAGCAATACCAAGTGGAGCGCTCAAACTGTACGTAGCTTACTACACATAAACATTTGCGTAAACCAATTGACATCTTACTATGGGCCTAAACTACAAGAAACCCAATTTATTGGACATTGGGCCGTACCTGTGCGTTTTATATAAAACTAGCTTTTAATATTCAGTTCCCTCAGGAACTGCATCGGACTATGCTAGTTTCACAGAATAAAAAGTAGCCTATGTCGTTCCCCGTAACACAGGCTATCTTCGTGCCAAATTTAACCAAGATTGGTCGAGGTGTTGAAGCGTGAAAGGGTAAGAAACGAACAAACACATTTTCATTTTTATAATATTAGTAAGGATTGGGGCGTTTTGTATGTCACCGTAAAATTTTAAAAACCGTTAGATTATAATCTAACGGGATCTATATCGCGAGATTGTGAACTGTCGAAAGAATTGTGAACCGTAACATACTGCTTACAATTTCACTAGTGTCATTGTAATCTCACTGGTGACATTACAATTACACTAAGCGAAGTGAATAACATTAAATAAAAGAGCGAGCGATGTTAGGTTCGGTCAGGTTCGATTTTAAACAATCAAAGAGCCTCGCCCCCTCCCCCTCCCTGGGTAGCAGAATGCTTCGCAGAAGAATAAATCATCGGTTTTATTCGGATAGGCCGTGAAATTGTAAGCCGATTGACAATTTACCGTCATTGACAATATCCCGGCGACATATACAATACGTACGTTGCCAGCATTTTGTCGCAAACACACTTTCAATTTAAACACCATGGATATATATACTGTGACCATGGATATATATACTGTGACGGCGGCTTCCTCGTCACTACCACAGCACAGTATATATATTAGTACTAACGTCACTACGGTTAAAAAATGCGTGTGGTTGTGCACAGCCAAGGCGTGGTACTACCAGACGTGCACGGAGTACGGCTACTACCAGACGGCGCCGCGCTCCGGCACCGCCTTCGACGTGCTGCGCTGGCTCTCCGTCGAGTGGTACGTCGACCTGTGCCAGCGCGCCTTCGACCCGCGGTTAGTATGTCAGTGTGGTGTGCACTGTGGCCCAAGCCGTAGCACTACCGATGTGCATGCAGAGGCTGTTACCAGACGGCCAGCGCCGCGCTCCGGCACCGCCTTCGACGTGCTGCGCTGGCTCTCCGTCCAGTGGTACGTCGACCTGTGCCAGCGCGCCTTCGACCCGCGGTTAGTATGTCAGTGTGGTGTGCACTGTGGCCCAAGCCGTAGCACTACCGATGTGCATGCAGAGGCTACTACAAGACGGCCATAAAGCACGGAGGCATAAAAACCAGGGGCACAACCATCAGTATACTCGTATATGTACTACGCACTCTACGGGCACAGTATACATATATATTAGCTACTAGCTGTTTCCCGCGACTTCACCCGCGTGGACGTTTCTATGACTTTTCGAGGGTGCACAGTGCGCGAGCCGCGGCTCGCAAGCGTGGAAAATAGTAGCCTATGTGTTGTTCCAGGTCCTAATCTATCTACCTACCAAATTTCAGCCAGATCCGTTCAGAATTTTTTTCTTGAAAGATTAACTAATCTTACAAAACTTTCGCGTTTATAATTTACGTAGGATATTAGTAGGATGGATACAACGGATAGTGAAAAATTACGCATATATGTACCTACCTCATTTTGTATTCTTTTTTCATGTACAATTGGTAAGCCCTTGGCATCATCTCACCTGATAGTAAGTGACGACGTTGCCGAAGATGTAGTGGGTTTACCAAAATTCCCCAACGCAATGAGGAACCGGCTATCTTATCTACAAGCTGGAACACATTCATGTTATTAACATTGATGTTTTGGCAGCAAGACATAGATGAGATGTTGGTATCTAGCCAGGCGGGTTGAGAAAATGCCCTTCCGCCAACCAAACCGAGTCTTACAAAGTTAAACTCCGCCGGGAATCGAACCCACGACCTCCTGATGTGAAGCTAATGTACTTACGGAGGCGGTCCGAGCTACTTACCAACACATTGTACATAAACTGCTGCACTCTCCGTCAGATTCGACGAGGAGTTCGTGTACGAGGCAGTTGAGCGGGTGAACCGGATGTTCGGCGGGCTGGAGCCCCAAGTGAACCACACTATCAACATCCACGGCGTCGTGGACCCGTGGCACGCGCTCGGCGTGCACGAGCACGACTTGGGCGACACGTCACCTACGATCACTGTGCCCAGGTGAGCAATCAAAATACTTTATCCACGAGGGTTAATAATGGTGTCAACTCGATGTAACACGATTTATTTGACGGGACTAAATTAAATATACGCATTCTATATTTTTCTTTATGTATCAAAAAGACATGGACAGAATGCTTAATTTTAGTTTAGTCCTGTCAAATATGTTAAATTGTGTTACACCGAATCGACACCAATGACAAGACATAGCAAGCTATTATGCAAATCATAATAGAGAGCGTCGCGTCGGTGGCGTAACGGCAAGGGCCGCCGCCTCCTGTCCGGGAGGTCGTGGTTCGAATCCTGCCACGTACCAATGTGATTTCGAATTTAGATTCATATGTACGTTTTTCCGATGCTCTTACGGTGAAGGAAAACATCGTGAGGAAACCTGCACACGCCTGCGAAGAAACTAAGGTTGTGTGTGAAGTTGACTAACTTGCACTGGGCCCGCGACTAAGGTCCGATCGCCCTAATTCAGGGTAGGCTCGAGCCCCTCGGTGGGGAAGTATACGAGCTGATATGATGATGCAAATAAAGCTCCATGTATGTAATTTTCTTACAGGTTCGCGGTTCGACTGTTGTCGAACATTGGTCTGAGCTATTATGTGCAAACAAAATCTGCCAATCGGATTTATAGTAGGACCTAGGATTGATACCAGTAGTCCAGATATCAATCCTATCAGATAAAAACCAATAGACGATTTAACGAAGATTTTATGGAAATAATAATAACAGCAGTGTTTATGTCTACGTTAAGTGGACCTGGTTTGTTGAAAGTAAATTTTCGCGAAAATCCGGTTGGTGTAAGATTGCGACGACCTGGTGAAGGCTTTTACAGTTACAACGTCACGGAAAGCAGCTGGATGCGGGAAGCGCAGGACCGGAGATCCTTTTGGAGGAGGCCTTTGTTTAGCAGTGGACGTTTCTTAGGGCTTGTGCACAAATCACGCGAGGTTTTTTCGGCTAATTATTTACCCCCTCATCCCCCCCTCACGTGTATTTTTTTAATTCAACCGAATTTGAAAATTAATAGTATCTATTGTATATAGCGGGAGGGGTCAAGCGCGGTCAAGGCCACGCGCGCCAAAATTTCGTAAAATAGACTTGCTATTTTAAGTATTTAACAAGTGAATATTTATTTTTAATGAAACCGAGAAAAATTATCTACTCATGTGGTAGATTTTTTTCTTTGTTCGTTCATTGTAGAAAAATACACGTGAGGTCTCCTTATACCCCTACTCCCTCCCCCAACGTGATCTGTCGTGATTTTTGCGTTAACCCCCCTCCCCCTATCGAACCTCACGTGATTTGTGCACAAGCCCTTGACTGATATGATGTTTTTTTTTTTTATACAATCACGTTAGGTTTCTGGTGTCATCGTAAAAATTTTCTGGGCTAAGTCGACAAGTATTGCCGAAACCGAGTTGACACAGCCCTCTTTTCGCAATCTTAACGACTGATTATCGCAAAAGATTATAAAACATGTGATTTGTTATTGTCTAGGGCATCGCACTGCTTTGACATGCAGCCGTGGCTGTCGACAGACACTATACTCATGACGGCGGCGCAGCAGGCCGCGCGCAGGCAAGTGCGCCAATGGCTCGCCTAGCCACGGAGCCACCACTAGCAAGCCAAATATACTAATTAAAAAAACAATTAATACTAACTATGACAGGGTTCAAAAAAATGTGTTACTATGGTCATGCTTTCTCACTCAAATTCAAATGCCTTTATTACAGTATTGAACATATTACTTTCTATTACTCAGGTATTAAATTACAATAAGTCTCAATTTAGTACGAGTAAAACAAAATAAACACATTCACTTAACTATCTGTCAAAAAATCATTGATATTTTAATTGTATTTATGTAATAGTATTTTTCTTTTAATTAAATTTTAAATTGTCTATTATTTGAAAATAATCTTCTTTTTTTTGAGTTTTCGATTGTGCTTTTCGACCTGGGATCTATCTTACCTTCTGACACTTCTTTTGAGATTTAGTTTTCTTCATTAATATAAGTAATCGTGCATTATTTAAAGCCCACTTTTGCAAAATGTACTGAGAAAAAATAGGTGAGTCGATTTTTTTTGGACCGTGTGTGTAGTATGACCATTTAGACAATATTTATTGACATTCTGGACTAAAGTGCATATTACACTACCCTAACTTTATTATCTTAACGAAAGGGACAAAGCTATAGGTTAGACGAGTGATGTTGCAAGAAAGTCTTTGTCGTTTTCGTCAGAAAGTTAAGGATTCTTGTTCGTCAACGGGTGTGATCTGAACTGATCGTGAAATCTCACTTCACCAATACCGTGTGAGTGAGAAGACCATATCGACAATATTAATTGTACGTGTGAACCTTGCCCTTGTCCATTGAGCGTGTAGGGTTTGAACGCAACTGGGCAGGGTTCAGTCGTTCAATATTGTCAATATGGTTATGCTATCTCACTCACAACTTACAATACTGTGTGAGTGAAACGACTATATTTAAAATGACCATATCGACAATACGTATTTATTGAACGTGTGAACCCTGCCCTTGTCCGCACGCATACGCATCTTTTCATCACTCGCTCGCTTCGTCACTAGGGCACTCGACTCGCTAGAGCGAGAAGGCGGATCGCGTGCACATTCATACGAAGACGGACGAAAATACGGATGCATGTGAACAAATAGAACCCTTCGCTTAACTTGTCAATATAGTGTAATTATATTAATAATACGAGGAGGATTGAGAAATTAAATAAAAACCTATTTATACCAAATGTGTCATGTTTATTCTGAATACCTAGATTATTTAAACTAATATGTTGAAATAAAACGCTTATATAACCCGATTTTGCCTCGGGAGAACACGATTTATTATAATAATTAATTAGACTAAATTTAAAATTGATAATCCACAGAAGTCATGGAAACCTGAAGCCGGTTGAAGATACGGATTAACAAATAGTAAATCACAATTACACTAACTGCCTACGCGGTAGCTGAAACTATAGTCAGGGCTGGCAAGTATTTGAAATACAAATTATCATATTGTATTTACATTTTAAATATTCAACTTAAACGTATTTTGTAATTAGAATTTAAGTTGTGTTGGAAAATGCATTCAGATAAATATAAATTTTAGTACAAAAAAGAACTGCACTTCAACGATATGAGCGTTTTCTATATAGGTTGCGTTCGAGAACAACTAGAGGGAGTAATGATCACTCTCTCCTCTCATTTACTTCCCCGTTAATACCATCTCTCCTCTCACTTTCACTAAATACAGTAACCTGGAATTAAAATTCCCAAATTTTGGAACGGACCCTTAAAAAATCAGTCACGTCACTCCTGTCTGGCAGCTGTCACCTATTACTTTTTCGCGCTCAGTAAACGCATTTTGTATTTCAAATAAATTACATTAAAATACAGTATTTTGTGTAAGGTATTTTTTCTATACAAGTAACAAATGTATTTAGCATTTTTAATTTTAAATACATTGTTCTCAAGTTCGTTAACACAGGGCAATAAGCACGGGTTTAAAAGTATCTGCTTTGTGTTAATTCATTACACCTTGATAGATATTTTTGCCAGCCCCGACTATAGTGTGTCATGGCGGGGCGGGCGCGGCGGCGATCGGTGTGTGCGCGAAATGGCTCTTTTCCACACTCCCTTCGCGCGCACAACACAACCGCACTGCGGCGGCGCACGGGCAGATCATTGATACTTACAGTACAAAACTAATACAGCTAACAACTTTGCTTAAACATAATTATGTAAATGCGGCCGCCCGCACAGCGTCGGGTTGCAGCGAGCGCGGGGGAGCGGGACGGCGTGACGTCACGCCATAGAATACAATAACTAAAGCACTAGAAACCGTGCTGAAATAACATTAGAGTATCAGCTGTTGCATTTCTTTAAATGACTCTTTCTGAATACTTTTTGAGGCAAAAAAATATCCTTCTATTTTGAACGTGTCACAAGTTAGGAGACGTTAAAATATAAATAGGTATGACTTAGTGATTGAGGCATTCTCACGACGAACAATTCTTTTATTGATAGCATAAAAGTCGATCAAGTACAACCACATACATTATCGAGCACTTGACAACTCCAAACTTGTGACATTTGACATTTCTAAGTCGGTTTCTATTGCTGCAGTCATTACTCTATGCGCCACGTATGTGCCGTCTCGCTCGCACGCGCTGCACTGTGACGCGCCGCCGCGCCTCCCTCTAACGACGTCACTGAACCTAACTTAAATCACAACTACAGCTCGCGTGCAACACAGGAGCAACAGTCCATTACAATAAAAACGCAAGATTCACGTGTGTATAAATAAAAACAATATGTATAAATAAATAGGTATCACTGGAGAATTCATCCGATCGATTTCATAAAAAATTACAAGGGGATACGTATAAATGTAGGTTAGTTACACAAATTCCATTCGCTAAAAACGTACACTTAAACGATAGGACTGCCGGCGGCCCTGCGATGAACTAACTCGTCACTCAGAAACGGCGGCGCCTCGGTACTCGTTACTCCTACTGCTACGGCTACTGGACTAATGAATACTTATCGCGTCTGGTGGCGTGTAAATATGTACAAGGGTGCGTGGTGGCCTGGGCGGGGGGATCATTCCTCGAGCAGCGGCTTGGGCGTCTCCCAGGGGAATCCCTCGCGCCCGAAGTGACCGTACGTGCTCGTGCGCTGGTAGATGGGTGCGCGGAGGTTCAGCTCCCTGGAAGTGCAACACACACAATAAAAGCAACCGTTTTAGCCGACTGTCATAAAAGGAGGATGGGTAGCCCGCCTTTATGGATTTTACAATGCGAGGTATCGTTAGATTTGTCTTAATCTTGTCAAGGGCATCGCCACATCGCCAGCCAATGGTCTGGGGGTGGGAGGGTGGGGAAGCAAGATAACAGATTGGAGGTTAAGGCGAGTAAAGCGAGCGCGAAATACTAAAATTCTATAGATATTAGTAAAAACAACATTTTACTTCGCATTTCCTAAACTAACTAAACAGCAAAGGGAACTTAACAGTTGAAGTGTGAGAGCAACGAGCGCGAAATTTGTAATTTTGTATAAAAAACAAACTCCTTTTTAGGTTCATTTTTTTAAACATTAAAGTTAGGTAATTTTAGGTTTACTACCTGCCACTCCATATGAATGTCATTGCCCAATTCATATTTACGTGAATGTCCATTCGTATAGATTTTTTTAACCGCCTACATAACGTAGTGGTCAGTCCACTCGCTTCACACCAGAAAGTTGCGGGTTCGATTCCCGGTGGGGTCTAACATTGCAAGACTTGGTTTGGCGGTGTTAGGGCATTTTGTTCAACCGACTTCCAAAAGGGAGGAGGTTAACAATTCCACTGTATGTTTTTTTTATGTGTGTTACCTCAGAACTTTTGACTGGGTGAACCGATTTTATGATTCTTTTTTTATTTGAAAGGTAGTGCTTCTCGTGTGGTCCCATATAAATTTTATCAAAATCGGTGTGGTACTTTATTAGAAAATTAACAAAAACCAAAAATAATAATGCAAAAATGTACGAAGTCGTTGCATTGGAAGTCGGTTTTTTAATGTGTTTATTGTATGGGAGGTATCCTTAATATTTCAAGAAAAAAAAATCACTGCCAGGGTTACCTTATAGTACATAATTTTAAATTTCCATGTGCAAAATTTTATCAAAAACAAGCAAACAGTTTCTCCGCAAATCGAGGATACGGACATCATACACACATATTTTTACAACACTTTTGATGTCTATAAGCGATACACAATGCATTTTCGTTAAAATGTCGTAGTCGATATATCGGTCGATCACATAACCTTCTATTTGCTCCTTCGTCGCTCGAAAGTAATAGTAGATTGTTATACAAGGGTAGTAAAGTGACCTATTGCAAAACAAGACCTAATTTGGCGGCCGTGCGAGCACTGCTCGCAAAGGGCGCTAATGGATCGAATGCACCAGAGATATTTAGACACCCCGTGCGAGCGAAGAGAGGGAGGGCGAATATAGTTCGAGGGTGTAATAGTTACTTACAATCGAGGTAAGCATTCTACTTATTTATTTAATTGTATGGCGATTTGTCGAACAGGTAATTCTCAAATGTCAATGTTCAGGCCACACAGCCATGTATATGAATCAGGACTGAGGTCGAAGAGGTGTTTAGCGGGGCCGTTGTATCGCCGCAGTGGGCAACACTCGACGATATGTTCCATAGTTTGGTCTTCCACACCGCAGTCGCAGCAGGCAGACTTCCTCCATCCCCACTTGTACCGAAAGTTACCATTTATTGAAAATGTTTAAAGGATTTTAGGTGTCGTTCTCTGGATTTGTTTGGTAAAGCTTTGTACGATATCTTCTGCTTTGAGATGACAGAAATCAGGCGAGCAGGCCAGTTCTTCATCGGATGAAGTACTTGAACTAACACTTTTGACTATTGAAATTTTGTAATTACTTATTTTATTACAGTCGCAAGTGAACAAGCATCAAATGAAATAAAATGCCGCCAAAACACTGTTTTTTTTTTTACAGTAAAAAGTTTTCTTATCATTTTATAAGAAAATAGATTGTTTCACCAAGGAGTTTTGCACTGTAAAGTTCACTTTACAATTCAAGCTTGTGACGTAAGACGTAAAGTGATTTGAAAATAGAACTTTTTCTATAAACAATGCATTGTGTTGCAAATGCCATCTTACACAGCCTCTTTGCACAGCAGTAATTCATACTTACTGAGCATGTATGATGTAAAAGTAACAAAAAAATCCTTTGCTCTTCTCGTGGCCACCGTACAGTGGTAATGTGTGGTGTGGTGTGGTGTGGTGCTGTGCTACTCACTTGACGATCTTGCCCGGGCGCAGGTCGAAGTTGCGTTTCACGATGGCGAGCAGCTGCTGGTGCGTCTTGTGCGACGTGCCGTAGTCGAACACCGTGATGCTGAGCGGCTCCGCGACGCCGATCGCGTACGCCACCTGCAACACGCGCCCGGTTTACACTACACGCGTCATGTGCCGCTTTTGCACTGACACTACACGTGTAGCGTGTCGTGTCGTGGTGAGACACGTTTATGTGTCACCTTGTACCCAAGGGCTAAAACAGCTTTAAACATATTGTATACTTGCGATAATAGGTTCTTGATGGAACACCTAAATCAGGGCTTGAAACCGGTTAATTTTTATTTTCCAAAATACAAGTTAGCTTGAGCTAATTTGATGTCAGTTCTAAAAAATGGCCCATATTAAATTTAACACATTAATTATTTCAGTAAATATGACAAAATACAAAAAAAAATTAACAATAACTTTTATGAAACCGGTTTAGCTCCCATAGTAAATAACCGGTTTCCAAGCCCTGACCTAAATAAACATTTTCATACACTATTCCACATTTTTCTTGCACTATTCCACAATAATTGTGGGATAGTGCAAGAAAAATCATCTAAATGTAAAAAAAGCTTTAAACATATTGGACCTAAGTAGATATGTCTGTAAAGCAGAGATAAATATAATGAAATGTACAGCCACGCTGTATGTACTTTCTCGCGTAGCTGTCACCGTCCAGCACATTAGGAAATATGATTACGTAAAGAGCTGTAACGTGGGTGTAACAGACATGACGAAAAATTTACAAATAATGCGGGTCTGTATGGGAGGTATCTTATTACGATTTTTTCTGGAATAATGAATTACCTGGTGAAGTAGACCTTTTTAAATTCTGGTATTTCTCAAAGTTTTATTAAAATGGTTAGCCAACAAAAACAACCTGAATTCGTATGGGAAGATTGGGAAGTACCATATTTGATTTTTTACTGGAATAATGAACTTCATAGTTTAGTGGGCTGTACAAAATTGTGGTAACGTACAAAGTCTCATTAATATCGTTACAGCCTTTTTTGAGAACAAAAGTGATTTTTTACCATGATTTTCTCATACTTTTGGAATCACTTTTTTAGCCAAAAGCATATAACCATTACTTTTGTGCGAAGTGTAAGTCTACGGCGCTCTAAGTTTACACCAATTCAAATTGTCTCCGTAAATGAGTCCGAAAATTTTTGTGAACTTCTGGTCTTGTAGGGAAAAACGATAGGTTGGTTTGTTTGGTTGACTATTCCCTCCCCCCTTCCTAACCCACCTGAACATAAACAATAGTACAATCCGCGCGCGGATCTGCTACTTATAAAGTTACGATTTGGAATGTTTTTTTTTATCAATACAGTTGCTCGAAAAGTGGTACTTTATATGCTAGTTAGCTGTGTTCAAAATTGATTTTACCGCACACGTGCTTTTTATTTTGCCACTTTTTTTAATTTTTAGCTCTGATAAACAAGACATTTCAAGCAAATAATAAAATATAATAACCAAAGATACAAAATCTTTAGAATTTAAAAGAGACAGGGTGTTCCTCCGTGAGGTTAGTACATAACTCTAGCTGATTAGATTCTCTTTAGATTACATCTTTGTGACGAAAGGAGAATAAAATATGAATGAAGCGCATAGGTTTAAAAGAGACAGGGTGTTCCTCCGTGAGGTTAGTACATAACTCTAGCTGATTAGATTCTCTTTGGATTACATCTTTGTGACGAAAGGAGAATAAATATGAATGAAGCGCATAGGTTACACCAAGGAATAGGTCTTCTTTTCCAAGGAGGTTTCAATGCTTACAATAATATTATCCCAAGTCTTATTGTAATTTATTTATGGTAATATTGAGTGGCGTAAAATTAACTTTGGTTGCCGAAACCTTGATAGGTATGATATACCCATGTATTTTGTTTTTCTGTCGCGGTCGTTTTTTATTTTACCTGATTTCTCAAAACTGTATTGAAAATGTCGTTTGATACATGGGTGTAAAAGGAAATGACAAAGTCGTGACGATGATAAACCGTCGCCTGCAGCTCAGGCTTACAAATATCACTAGTTTGTCTCTTTACCACCCTTGTATCATAAATAACTGTTAAAGCCTAGTCGGTTGTCTTGTATGTGGTGTTTATTTGGTGAGGTCTGTGTTTTCATGTTACTTTTAATTTTAATTTTTTATGATTATTTTTTTGTATAAACTTGACATGTCCTTTTTTAACCGACTTCAAAAAAAGGAGGAGGTTTCTCAATTCGACCGTATATATTTTTTTATGTGTGTTCGCGGATAACTTCGTCGTTTATGAACCGATTTTGATGATACTTGTTTTATTGGAAAGGAGATATCCCAAGGGTGGTACTATGATAAGGAAACCAGGATCTGATGATGGCATCCGAGAGAAATCGAGGGAAATCTTAAGTTTCCTGTTTGAAGTCGGTCTTCTTTTGTTCAAAATTATATCAAGGGCAAACAAAAAGGCTGTAATAGAGGCTGTAATAGTAATAATGTAGTAGTAAGTCATTTCAGATGTGTATATAGTGTGTTGCGTGACGTACTTGCACCATGCAGCGGCGGCACAGTCCAGCTTTGACGAGCGACTTGGCGACCCAGCGCGCGGCGTACGCTGCGCTGCGATCCACCTTGGTGAAGTCCTTGCCGGAGAAGGCGCCGCCGCCGTGCGCGCCCCACCCGCCGTACGTGTCCACAATAATTTTGCGCCCCGTCAACCCCGCGTCCGACTGCACACCAAACGCAAAACTTAATACAGTGTAAATTCTGTAAAACGTCACTCGATATAACGTTTCACTCTTTGAAACGTCACAATTTTCTGGCTCCAGTTGTTTTACTTTAACGCTAATTTCTCTCTGTATAACGAACACTCAATAACGACACAAAATGCCCGGTCCCTTGAGTGTCGCTATATAGAGTTTACATTGTATATCAGTACACACAAACTACTCAGTTAGACATTTTTCATGTTCAATGGTGCTTACCCACACCTAACTAGTACATACAACTAATCTATACTAATAATGAAGACTGCTGGGGCTCGGCCCGCTTAACAAACTCAGGAATGTAAGGCCAGATTAGGCCACTACTATACTAATATTATAAACAGGTATAGTTTGTATGTAGGAGGTAATCTTCGTAACTACTCATCCGATTTAAAATACTAATATTATAAATAAAGAGGTATAGTTTTTATGTAGGAGGTAATGGAGTAGTAGGAGGTACGTTACGCAGGACCGGTCGTCGTGGAAATCCTTGGGGGAGGCCTTTGTCCAGCAGTGACGATTTTCGGCTGATATGATGATGATGAGGTAATCTTCTTAACTACTCGTCCGATTTAAAATACTAATATTATAAACAGGCATAGTTTGTATGTAGGAGGTAATCTTCGTAACTACTCATTATCATATCAGCCGACGGACGTCCACTGCTGGACATAGGCCTCCCCCAAGGATTTCCATGACGACCGTTTCTGCGCTGCCCGAATCCAGCGGCTTTCTCCAGATCATCGGTCCACCGAGTGAGAGGACTACCTACGCTACGTTTTCCGGTGCGCGGCCGCCACTCGAGAACTTTACTGCCTCAACGGCCATCTGTTCTACGAGCTATGTGCCCGTCGTAACTACTCATTTTGATTTAAATACTAATATTACAAAGAGGTGTAGTTTGTATGTAGGAGGTAATCTTCGTAACTACTCATCCGATTTAAAAAACTAATATTATAAAGAGGTATAGTTTGTATGTAGGAGGTAATCTTCGTAACTACTCATCCGATTTAAAAAACTAATATTATAAAGAGGTATAATTTGTATATAGGAGGTAATCTTCGTAACTGCTCATCCGATTTAAAATACTAATAATATAAAGAGGTATAGTTTGTATGTAGGAGGTAATCTTCGTAACTGCTCATCCGATTTAAAATACTAATATTATAAAGAGGTATAGTTTGTATGTAGGAGGTAATCTTCGCAACTGCTCATCCGATTTAAAATACTAATATTATAAAGAGGTATAGTTTGTATGTAGGAGGTAATCTTTGTAACTACTCATCCGATTTAAAAAAATCTTTCACCAATAGGTAGGATGGAATTTGAGGATAGACATAGGCTAGAATATAGTTTAAAAAAAACTAAAAAACACACTTTTAAAGAGCATCAAAAAAAAAGGTGAAAAATTATTCTTAATGTAAGCTGAAAACAATAATGAACGAAAAATACTAGTATTGTGAAAAAAGCGTGGGTTGCTCGATATACGAAAAATATGGCACAAAGCGCCCCACGCTTTTTTCACAATAATACTAGTATTTTTCGTTAATTATTGTTTCCAGCTTATATGTATTAAGAATTATTTTTCACTATTTCAGAATAATGAGATGTTGTATTGTCACTGATTCTTGAAAAATGTACAAAGTTTGAATTATATCTGTCCGTTTAAAGTAGGTCAAAATCGAGTGCAAAGGAGTCTGTTACAAAAATACATACAGATGAGGCTAGTTACAAAAATACATACAGATGAGGCTAATAAAAGCGTGATAAAAACCCGCTCACTCTCGATATCCACGGGGGCGCAGCCGCGAGCAACAGCTAGTACATTATAAAAGGAAAACATATGAGTTTGTTGGTTTGGACGGCCAAGATAATCTAAGAAACTACTAAATATCACTTTGGTATAACTTATTCTTATTTGTGTGTTTACAATAGTGGGTCTTGACAACGCTATTGCCTTAAATCCGCGAACGATGTAACCTACCTTATACTCGTATCAACCAAAAAAAAAAGCACAATGTAAACAAACTTAGTAGGGATTTGACAGTTTCAAATGTTAATTCCATAGTACATTTTTTACCTTTTGCTTTTTTTTGGTTGAAACATGATATACATTTCTCTATAGGCGACGATAGTATGAACCAAAAATTAAATAAAGGTAGATACCTAACTTTACTGAACTCTTGATTTACTTTACTTATTTTAACCTTCATATATATGAAAACAATAAATGTTTTGATAGATAACATTATTGAACCTAAACTTTAATCGCAACGTGTGTTTAAGTTTGGTATAACAAGAAGTCAAATAATCGCGGATTGCATCAGACTCAACTTGATAAGCGTTATCGCAATGCAAAATAATAATAATAAAAAAATAATAATGGGAGTAGCGCAGATGTGACCTGAATTGAGGATATCTCAAAACTAAAGAGAATCAGAAATATTGCATTTTTGTTTAGGTGACCCATTTAATTTATAATCGGCGCATGATGAAAAGCAATCACCTTAAAAATGATCGAGATGTCATCTTTGGCTGTGAAATATTTTGATAACCTATTGATAGTAGGTAAGTATACCTATTGGACAACAGTTTTTTTTGATAAATTATATTTTTATCCTAGCTTTTGCCTGCGGTTTCGATAGCGTGGATATTGTTATTATATGACAGTAACCGAGAGCGTAATCGTAGGCTATGTTATAGAGAAGGCACTTTTTATTTTTCTCGAATTTTCAAATTTTCCGGGCAACTATTCCAGTTTTCTTGACTTTTAGGAACATATAAAAAAAACCGAATCGGTCCATACGTTCTTAGCGATCTTATGATCTTAGCGTAATGCATTTAATATTTACAAGCTTTTATTTATTTTCACCTGTCCCGGTGTGTGTAATAAAATCTTGCAAGTTAAATTTTATCCACTTCCCGGTTACCGATTGAGCAGAAATATTTTTTTTACATGCAGTCCTATTCCCGGTGACGATAGATCCTTTTGGTGTTTTTGAAGTTGATCTGATGATGAACATTGGAAGTAGTATCAAGGTCCCAGGATCGTCTATTGCAGGGGTTTTCGTTTTTTTTTCTTTTTGTAAAGGGGGCGCGTAATAAATAAGTTAGGTTAGATTAGTTAACCCCTGATCTAAGTTTCAGTAGAATCGTAGGTAACACTGCGCCTACTCATCACGCCTCTTTGAATTTGGAATTATAAGCTAGCATCAAGCAGTTTTTTGCTGTTTATCTAAATTTGGACACATTTCTATTCATATATTTAACACTGAATGTTTGGCATTTTATGCATAAAAACTGTTTTCAAATAAAAGCTTGTACCTAAAAGTTTTAGGGTTTTTCTTCAACTCGTTATTTACAAAGAATTATTTTTATTACAGAGAAGCAGGATAAATGAATATTTATGGTCAAAAAAGATTCCCTGTAATGGGTACCAATAGCTCAGAATCGCTGAACTTATGAGGCAGAGGGCGGGGCACATAGCTTGTAGAACAGATGCCCGTTGGGGCAGTAAAGTTATCGAGTGGTGACCACGCACCATAAGACAGCGTAAGCAGGCCTCCCACTCAGTTGACCTACGAGCTGGTGAAGATCGCAGGAAGCTGCCGGATGCGGGCAGCGCAGGACCGGTCCTTGGGGAGGCCTTTGTCCAGCAGTGGACGTCTTTCGGCTGATATAATGATGATGTCTATAACTGAACTGTTATGTAGTACAAGTAATGGAAAAATAATAATGAGGATAGTCGACTTAGCCGTTTCTACGTGATTATATTGATTAAAAACATCCAAACTTTCGCATTTATAATATTTAGTAACATAATTGTATCTACCTGTATACCATAATTTAAATGAAAGCTGTCAAAAACTTGGTAATGGGTATTAAGATTTATTAGAATAATTTCCATAAGGATGTAAATACTTAATATTTTTTTTATTCGAGGAATCTACAAAATAACAGTGAGAAATTTTGTAAATTACAGGTGTAACGCTTATATCAGTATAGGTAAGTTCCTACGGTATGGGAGCGGTGCGGTGAGGTCACACGATTGACGCAAGACTTAAGTCCGGCCAATCGGGCGCTTGCATCCCAGTTCTGTTAGGTCAAATTGCACCTTCGAGCCCCGCTACACTCCAAAGTTAAAATCTTTCTGTTACCAGTTACCATCTTTCTGGATTTGACAGCTGTCATTATAATCATACAATTCAATTAGGTCAAATTTCACCCTTAAAATCTTTCTGTTACCATTTACCATCTTTCTGGATTTGAAACCTGTCATTATAATCATACAATTCAGTTAGGTCAAATGTCACCCTCCCGCCCCACTACGCTCCAAAGTGAAAATCTTTCTGTTACCAGTTACCAGCTTTCTGTATTTGACAGCTGTCATTATAATCATACAATTCAATTAGGTCAAATTTCACCCTTAAAATCTTTCTGTTACCATTTACCATCTTTCTGGATTTGAAACCTGTCATTATAATCATACAATTCAGTTAGGTCAAATGTCACCCTCCCGCCCCACTACGCTCCAAAGTTAAAATCTTTCTGTTACCAGTTACCAGCTTTCTGGATTTGACAGCTGTCATTATAATCATACAATTCAGTTAATTCAAATGTCACCCTCCCGCCCCACTACGCTCAAAAGTGAAAATCTTTCTGTAACCAGTTACCAGCTTTCTGGATTTGACAGCTGTCATTATAATCATACAATTCAGTTAGATCAAATGTCATTCTCCCGTCCCACTACGCTCCAAAGTAAAAATCTTTCTAGATTTGACAGCTGTCATTATGCTTAATCATCATACAATTCAATTAGGTCAAATGTCACCCTCCCGCTCCAATACGCTCCAAAGTTAAAATCTTTCTGTTAGCTGTTACCATCTTTCTAGATTTGACAGCTTTCATTATAATCATACGCGGAGTAAATGTACCTGAGGGCCACCGATGATGAAGAGACCGCAGGGGTTGATGTGAACGACGGTGCGCTCGTCCAGGTACTGCGCTGGGATCACCTCTTTGATCACTTTCTCCCGGATCTCCTCCCTCAGCGTCTCCAGTGTAATCTGGAATGTTTCTCGCATAGCTCAATAGAGACCCTCGCGTTATGATTTAAACATTTGCGAAAATTTTGCGTTATCAGAGCAAAGTGTTTCTATATCTCTAAAACTATAATATTTTATGAGTTTCGCAGAATATTGCTCTAAAATATGTATATTGCTCAAAAAAATAATCGTAACCACCACGTCACAGGGCACACTATTATGAACATTATTTCAGTGGTGTTAAGATCGTAACTTGTACTGACGCGAATCAAGCTGCTAATTTGAGATTGATTAAATCCCAACCTGTGGTCCGCGGTATATGTATGGGGTTCCGCAGTCTCATCTCTGGACCATTTAACAATAACGTGATCGCTACGCTTACTTACATTGGAATCCGTTTTGAGATAACTTAGTAAGTAGTAACATCAGGCCAATTATCCCTAATTTACTTACAAAAAAAGCTACACTAACACTCACACTTACATATTAAACATTAACTTCACATTAACATATAATTATAAAAACAGAATTTTTTGTACTGGTAGTATTAAAATAAATGGTCTAAAAATTGCTGTTTTTTATTAAGGGGTACTTGAAAATTGTGCTTGATATTCTAGGGGTTTGGTTGAAAAAGGTAACGAAAGGCTGGGGTTAAAGCCTCAAGAGGATTGTGAACCTGCGGCGGCGGCAAAAGTTAGACTTTCCATACTTACGGCGATAGCGATAATCACCTCTTAAAAGTTAACCGATTTTGAAAGGTCATTTTTTGTACTTGTAGTATTAAAATAAATGGTCCAAAATTTATTGCTGTTTTTTTTTATAAAGGGGTCCTTGAAAATTGTGCTTCATTTCCTAGGGGTTTGGCTGAAAAAGGTAAGGAAACGCTGGGTTAAAGCCTCAAGAGGATTGTGAACCTGCGGCGGCGGAGAAAGTTAATAACCAATTTTATTAAAACCCGACTGCATAAAACATTACCTCTCTTTATTGTAAACTAGCTGTTGCCCGCGGCTTCGCCCGCGCAAATGCCGTTTTTTTGCCGTTCCTGTGGGATTTTCCCAAAATCATTCCTTAGTGGATGCCTACTTTGTATAGTATCTGTGTGCAAAATTTCAGGTCTCTAGGTCCAGCGGTTTGGGATGTACGTTGATATAGCAGTCAGTCAGTTTACCATTATTTTTTTATACAGATGCATCCTTGTCACTTTCGGGATAAAGACAAATCTAAAGACATCTAACACTCCAAAATCCATCAAGCCGTTTAGGCTACAGATTCAACCAAAGAAATAGACATACACACATACGTACACCCGAAAAACATTACCATCCTTTATGGGCTGTCGGGTAAAAACAGTTTCTGTAAGTTATTAAGTCACAGTTTACTAATTGCATAAGCACCAGTAATAGGGGTGACGACAGCATCAGAAATAAATTATGAACTCTTGATCACTAAATTGTTTTGTTTTCCATCAAGTCTTCGATTTTTAAATCATCAAAATCACATAATGAGTACATAAATGACGCTGCAAAACAATGACATCACGCCTAGGTATTTCATAAAAACAAAATGTCGTTTTTGACAGATGATAAAAAGAAAATCAGATGACTAGCATTCGTCATCCCTATTGCGTAATCATAGGTGAAATTGCGTACGCATGCGCCCGCACCGGCGACGTGACCAACCCCATCATAATCGCGATAAGAACCATTTGGTACACACCTAATTGATTGGTTATGCTTTAGAACGAGATACGTTTATCGAGCTTAGTTTATAAACGCGCAACTAACGACTACGAAGGTAATAATTTGAAATAGTAATATTTCATAAATTGCCTCGCCTAATCACTGAACCATTCCAGTTTACGATAGCCTACGTAACATAACTTTTTGCCTCGTCCTTGAAAACTGGTAGTTGTAAGGCGCCTAAAGCGCCCATTTAATCCTTTTGTTTGCAACTAAAATAGTTTTGTTGCGAACCATGTTTCTTCAGTTCTGACAGCGTGTCAGTGGTAAGAGAAAATATTACCAAAAGTATTTTTTTATATTTTTTTTGTTAATATTTATTACATAATGCGTGTAAAAAATAGTTTATATATTTTAACGAAACTAACTTTTTTGCAAAGAGAGTGACGTCAAAGCGCGAGGTGCTTAGTTATATTATTTAGATTAAGAATAGATATTTGAATAAAACCGGTCAAGTGAGAGTCAGAACTGCACACAAAGGGTTTTGTCACTGACACTTTCTAATTTTTAGTATTTGTTGTTATAGCGGCAACAGAAATACATCATCTGTGAAAACTTCAACTGTCTAGCTATCACGGTTCATGAAATACAGCCTGGTTACAGACGAACAGCAAAGTCTTAGTAACCGTTTTTACCCTTTGAGTACCGAATCCTAAAAATGTAGCTGCCTCCCTCCCCCAAACACATCTCCGTATACAGCAAGAAAAGGAGAACTGCAGCACAGACCGATAATAGGCACTAAAATTGACTAAATCAGCATTTCGTAGTCACCTATTTCCTCCTACAAAACTTGAGCAATATTTTTTTTTCAAAAATAATTTAAAAAACGCTTTACCTAAATCTATGTCGCTATGTTTTCATTTTATTGTTAATATGCGTATTATTTTTTTGGTGGGTGTCTGAAAATTACGTTTAAATTGGGCAATTTTCTCAGTTTTTGAAGGCTCCTACTTCCTATTATAATTAAAATATGGGAAAAAACAAAACATAGGGGCGTGGCCATTGTAGATGTAGGTTTGATGGAAAAAACATTTTAGCTTTATTTTCATTGTCCAGTGTAGAAACAAGGGACTACGTTTGTATCGAATAAATGACGCCCGCGTTTCGCCTTAAGTCGCACGGGTAGTATGTTACACTGGAATGGCTCGGCGTATTCCGGCAAGAGGAAATGCGTTGCCTTCTGCGGTGGCTATGCAGCGAGTTTCGTTATTATAGCATCGTCACCGGTAGAAGTATATCAAGACAGTAAAATTACGAGTATAGCGCGAATTGATGCAGGAAGAAACACTTACTTTCTCAGAGTGCTGTAGTGAGACGACGACTGTGTGCACTCGCTGCGGCACGGTGGCGCCGCCCTCGAATGTGTACTCGCATGTCACCTGTAACCAGGGATGTTAATATAAGAATCTCAATACTCGTGAAGGGGTGTTGTCCGTGTGAACTGCCTATTCTTGTCAAAGGCATTAATTACAAATTCCATAATTTTAATGTACTTCTCTAGTCATATTATTATCATGTCCTAATGACATTATTTGTTTTATATTAATGTTTTTTGACATTATTAACTGATGATTGTTTGTTTTTATTTTTTTCACAATCTTCGACAATATTATGTAATATAGTCAGTATTTTAGGATGACCATCAGAAAGAGTGCAATCTGCACCTACTTTTGAAAAACATTTTGAATTGAATCAGCTCATGCAAACAAATTTTCAAACCAATCAATAAAGAATTTTATTGAACTTTACAACAAGTGTATAAACAACTGCAGTATTTGATATAAAACTGTGTCGCAGTTGTTTACGCCCCATTCCGGATAAATGTAGAGAAAGTTAGTTAGATACAGTACTTAAATAAATACTTAAAAAACAAAAATATACAAAAATCAATCAAAAGTACATATTTTATTCAATTGTAGGTAAAAAAATCAGCCAAGTGCGAGTCGGACACGCACTCAGTAGGGTTCCGAAGTGTTTAAAAAAAATGTAGCCCCCTCACGAGCCCCTCGTCCGACCCATTGAGGAGGGTGAAGTATGACTGACACTGATATGCAGACAACACAATGTATGGTCACACCCAACGAAACGGTTTCGTTTTTAACTTCGTTGGTTTCGTCTTTAAAAAGTTATAAAAAATGTACGTGCCGGTATGAAAAGGTTCGTCAGTTTTCAAATTGAGCCATTTAACGTGCTGCGAGCATATCATCATCATCATCATATCGCCGAAGGACGTTTACTGCTGGACATAGGCGTCTTCCCCCAAGGATTTCCACGACGACCGGTTCTGCGCGACCCGCATCCAGCGGCTAATAATATTACACATAATATTACCTTATGATAATTTGTCACAGAACAGACTGTTGCATAGAAAATTAATCTTATCAGTTCGATAGCAACTACTTTGATAGTTTGTCACAGAAAAGACTCTTGCATAGGAAATTATGCCTAACTGTTTGATAAAAATTACTTTGATAAATTGTCACAGAACAGACTGTTGCATAGAAAATTATGCTTAACAGTTCGCTGACAATTACTTTGACAATTTGTCACAGAACAGACTGTTGCAAAGGAAATTATGCTTAACAGTTCGCTGACAATTACTTTGACAATTTGTCACAGAACAGACTGTTGCATAGAAAATTATGCTTAACAGTTCGGTGACAATTACTTTGACAATTTGTCACAGAACAGACTGTTGCATAGGAAATTATGTCTAGGTATCTGTTTGATAACAATTACAAAGTTCAAACTGATTCAGATCAAAGTCGTTGACGATTTGATTAGATTTAAGAAGATTATTATCTTATAAAGGGTAATATGTTGTTGATGGTAAGACCTGTTATTATTATTTAAGCTAACCGTAGTGTTGTCCTTTTTGCAACCTTTTTGTTCATGATTGATTTGGAAAGACACAAGAGGGACATATCTATGCTGTCGTCTTGTGGGTTCCATGAGAAATAAAATAAAATGTGTTATTGACGCTACTGGTGGCTATCTTTTGTTTCTAGTGATTCATTAAATTTTTGCTGGTTTATTTGATTAGTTTTCATTTTAGTATAGTTTTATTGTGTTCCCTTCCTATTTGGTTTTATATATAACATTCACAAGATAACTTGTCTAAAAAAACAAGGTAAATTGAGGCAAAACTTTATTCGATAGCAAACGTCACACTTATTTAAATGTAAGCACTTAGCAGCACTGTTTCTTGTACTGGTATGTTGGCATAATTGATTCTTGCAGTAGTGTAAGCGAAAACTGACCTTATGGTGACGTAACTTTTCATTCCTAGACGGTAAATATTTATCACACTAACTACAGTTTACATCAGCTTGCTTGTTCCGCGTTCCCGCCAGCCGGCAAACCGTCAGCCGCTGAAGAGATTTGCATATCAATCTATTGAATACAAGTTTATCATACGTGTCACAAGTCAGAGGTCTCCAAGATTTAAACATAAATAAAAAAATGATAACGCTTAGTCGTGCGGCATACGATATGAGGATGATTGTCAATATTGCTTGTTTTCTTTAGAGTATATACTATCTGGTTTTCATCGGTTATGCCCAGTATTGCATAATGCTTCTCGAAGAAAAATGCAAAAATAGAAGTGCCCTCAAATGTATCGAACACAGGTTCGAAACCGAAAAAAGTAGCTATGTAAGAGTAAGTAAATGTACTTTACTGAACGAAAAGTAGTAAAAAACACCCCATTCAGTAGTTTGGAACCCGAAAAACAACTATAAACCCACTCTCTTTTTTAGGTTTCGGTACCAGATAACGGGACGACCTATTAATAAGCCTACGCTGTCTGTCCGTCCATCCTTTGACCGTCCGTCAGTCCAACTTTAAAAGGCTGTGACTTTTGAACTTTGACCTGTCACCGGCTACTTTACTAACAAGTAATAAATCCCCATATACAAGAAAGGTATTTTTTAGGGTTTTTGTTATTGCTTTATCGTAAAAATGGTAATACATCATCACATCAGCTCATATACGTCCCCACCGAGGAGCTCGAGCCTACCCTGAATTAGGGCGATCGGGCCTTAGTCGACCACGCGGGCCCAGTGCGGCTTGGTCGACTTCATACACAATATTCGAGTTTCTTCGCAAGCATATGCAGGTTTCCTCACGATGTTTTCCTTCACCGTATAAGAGCGTCGGATAAACGTACAACGTTGGTACGTGGCAGGATCGAACCACGACCTCCCGGAAGAAGGTAGCGGCCCTTGCCATTACGCCACCGAAGCTGTAATAATACATACAAGCGTGAAACTTGTGTAATTAAATTATAGTCTAAAAGTAAGTCGTACTCGACCAAGGAGCCAGCGATGTATAATATCACCCAGCCTGTCTGACTACCACGACAGTCGCAAAAGCTATCAGATGATAGCAGAGAAAGCAATAACTAAAGCGCTATTTGCTGTTGACAATAGCTGTCTGTGAACTAATGGCTGTGTGGTCCGCCGAGGGCCTCTCGAGTGTCGCGCGTCAACAGTACGTACGCGCTCTTGTTCATAGAACTGCTGAATTGAATATTTACGATGATCGTGTTACCTGATCTCTTAGCAACTCCATACATAGTTATCTGTGCCATAATGCAAACAAATCAGTTTTTCTTCGCTTCTATTACCTACTCTCTCATAGATATAGAAATATATAAAAACCTACTCACTCATAGCTATAGAAATAGAAACCGGGAAGTGGTTCTTAGCCTTACAAGATTTGTCCCAAATTAACTTACACGGCACGTTAATATAAAGCTTGTAAAAACACATATGCTTACTAATAGTTATCAAATTTATATGCACATTAGTACTAACATACAGTATGGACACTCCCTGCCGCTCTGTAGATTCCGACCTCACCCCTAATCTCCCAGTTTGATACAGATTGGTTTAAGTTTGGTTTTCGAACGTATAGAATTTCGCCGGTTTTTAGAAATATCATTACGCGCCCGTTGTATGAAGTGTCCGGGGTGAGCTAAAATCATAAACGCGAAAATTTGTACGTATGGATGATTGTAACTCTTTCACGCCACAATAGATGAACGGATCTGGATGAAATTTGGTAAATAGACAAATTAGGACCTGGATTAACTTATAGGCTACTTTTTTCCACGCTCGCCAGCCGCCGCAGTGCGCAAACTCGAAGACAGTCATAGAAACTATGTTTACGCGAGCGAAGCCGCTGGCAAAAGCTAGTAATAAAATAAAATTGTACAAAATAAACTTTTATTTAGCATGGTCAGACGTGCCCGGATCGAAGTAACGTTACAGTTTAATCGATCAATTTACCAATGTTGCAATTTAAATTTATTGAACGGGTAGTAATAATCATTGAAGCGGAGATTTGATAAGGAACCAATTTTCCAATATATTGTTTTTAGCAACTCCCATGACTTTGTGAGTCGTATATTGCAATCTGAACTCGATAGTGATGGCAAAAAGTTAAGATTTTGATGTACAATGGAGATGTAATAGTAATCATCATCAAATCAGCTCATATACAAGGCTCATATCTCAGCCCCACCAAGGGTCTCGAGCCTACTCTGAATTAGGGCGATCGGGCCTTAGTTTTTCACGCGGGCCCAGTCCGGGTTGGTCAACTTTACACACAACCTGCGAGTGTCTCCGCAGGCGTGTGCTGATGGTTTCCTCACGATGTTTTCCTTCACCGTAAAAGCGTCGGACAAACGTACATATGAAATATAGATTTGAAATCACATTGGTACGTGGCAGGATTCGAACCACGACCTCCCGGACAGGAGGCGGCGGCCCTGGCCGTAATATAGTAGTATAATTCTACTCAGTAGGTTACTATAACCTTACAATGCCTACTACACGCCGTAGTTCGTTATTACAGGAAAAATCGGAGTAAAGCCCCTCTCATACAAACTCAGATTGTTTGTTACTTTGCGAATTACTAGAAATTAATAAGGCCTACGATATAGGTTAGTTCATTATTTTATAAAAATCTTAATAAGTTACCTCCCATACAAACCCAGATTATTTTATTATAGTTTGGCGTATTTTTCAATGTTGAATTTTTGATCGGATAGTGATGGCTACGCGACAAAGTATGTACAGCGTGGCCGTACAAATTATTAAAATACCGTTTTTGAAAAGTATTCATTCACTCTCTAGAGGTTTGTTAGTAAGCGTGGTGTATAAAGATTCATTAGAATCGGACCTTCCATTTCAAGCAATTTTAATTTTTACTTTGTATTGGAAATGATGGACCGAGTCGTTATCGGTTGAGCCACCGACGCTTTTTACGACTCGGTCCATCTAACCAGAGGTACCGGGTTCAAACCTGGACGGCCAATGTACCAATGAGTTTTTCAAAAACTTACGTACATATACTTACCGATTGCTTTAACGGTGAAGGAAAACATCGTGAGGAAACCTGCACACGCCTGCGAAGAAACTCGAAGGTTGTGTGTGAAGTCGACCAACCCGCACTGGGCCAGCGTGGTCGACTAAGGCCTAATCGCCCTGATTCAGGGTAGGCTCGAGCCCCTCGGTGGGGATGTATATGAGCTGATATAATAATAATAATAATTGGAAATGAGTTTCAGTAAATATAGTTGGAATACAGCAAATCGATGTACAGGATAGCCGTTTGGCACACGTGTACATGGTCAAAACAATAATTTTGACCCGCAGTTCCTAAAATATATTTTATACAAAAAAAAGACCGTCATAACTCCTATCCCAAGGGAAATATTTTTAGGTATACACTTTGAAATAATGAAAAATTTAAAGGCAAATATTTTTAAAATTGCTTTCGAGAAGTTAGATATGAGGATATTACTTGTCATTTGAGGTACCTATATGTGACTTTAGAACTAATTCTGAAGTAACACAACAATAATAAAAACCGGCATAGAGTGAGATACACAAGGTGTCTGCACTGAATAAAAAAAAAATCATTTTTTTGTCGCTCTCGCTGATGTTGTTATACTTATGTGGTTCTTTGGTGGTACGAAACCCTTGGCTGGATTTCGACTCGCACTTGGTTGGTTTTTTTATAAATTCGTTTTTCTTAATTTATTTGCTACCTGGCATGGCACGTCATAGTTACCGTAGGTAGCTAAAATTATTGAAATTGTAGCCTTTCGAGTTGCGTACGAGGCGTCTCGTCTCTTAGCTCGACTATGCGATGGTTAAGCCGGTGCAGCCAGCCAGCGGCTACACTCCTTAATTGCGTTGGAGCCGCACTCACCTGCGTCTTGGAGTCGGGGCGCGCCCACCAGAACTCGCCGGCGCGCCGCAGCTCGGCGATGCGCTGGTTGAGCCGGTGCGCCAGCACCACGGTCAGCGGCATGCACTCCGCAGTCTCGTCCGTCGCGTACCCGAACATCAGCCCCTGCACACACACACACCTTAATTACATTCAAAACACCACAGTGGGCTTCCGCTCATCAACCGAACTATGTAAAGGGTTGTTAGTACCAGAAACCGCTTAGCTGGTATACTTACTAAAAAGTACAACTATTGTTCTAAAACTTTTCTGAAATAGCCTTAAAAACTTTTGGACTTATAGGAGTCCAAAAGTTTTTAAGGCTATTTCGGCAAAATATTAAGACCCTTTTTTTTTTGTTTTCGTCAATGTTGTACAAATTTAGTATATTTTCAACGCTAAACACGTTTGAAAAACGCCTTCTATGGCAACAACTTAGTACAATTTTGCATTATTATTTTTGGTTTTTATTTTTAAAAAGTACTACAGTACTAAAAGTACCGATTTTGACAAAAAAAATACGAGACCTAACTTAACGTAACAAACAGCATACCCTATCAAATAAAAAAATAATCATGGATATCGATTCACAATCTGCGAAGCTATCTCGTAACAAACATATTATAAAACAAAATAATGGTTCCATTCTTACCTCTTGAGGTATGGAACCACCACTGAACCCTAAAAACACATTCAATCAAATTGAGAACCTCCTTTTTGGAAGTCAGTTTATGTTCTTTTATTAATTATCTTAACCTAGATACTGCGTTTTATAACAGAAGCATCGATCAGATAAGATAATTATTAAAGTTTCAGATACCTCCTTCCCCCTTAATTGTGTTAAACAGCATTAAACATCTGTCAAAATTAATAACATTTTTAAGCAAAGATAATAGAGTTTAACAATGACAGAATCATCAAAACAAATATATACATTTATTTGACGCTCCGGTCAAGGGAAACATCATGAGAAAAGCTGCACACATGCCTGCGAAGAAACTCTAAGGTTGTGTGAATTCAACTATTCGCACTGGGCCCGAGTGGTCAACTAAGGCCCGATCACCCTAATTCAGGGTAGGCTTCAGCCCCTCGGTGAGGATATGATGAAACTAAATTAAAGAATTCGGTCCTTGTCACTTACGATACAGAAAGAAAAAGACAGAATGTGTTTTAGTTTAGTCCTGTTAAATAAGTTAAATCATGTTACATCGAATCGACACCAGTGACACTGTCTTATTTTTTGCATTTCCAGAAAAACTATAAAACTGATGAGGGCGTCACTGGGGACTACTCCCACAATATTTCTGTCAATTTGTATTCGCATGTGGTATTCACCTGTGGTTGCGCATTAAGAAGGCATTAAGCCTTAAAACCTAATTTAACACTCACTTTATTGTTTTTTACCCGACTGCACCAGAAGGAGGCTTATGTTTTTCAAGTGTATGTATGTATGCATTGTTTATTTATTTATTTCTTTCTTTGGCATGCTCTGTAGTAAACAGCTTGATAGATTTTGGAGTGCGAGGTGACATTAGATCCCGTGCGTGACATAGGATACATACCCGACTAGCCAAAAAAAAGAGGTCATTTAATAATTTGGTTCTCTCTGTAGCCTACACGGCTTGGTGGATTTTGGAGTGCTAGGTGTCGTTAGAATCGTCTTAATCCTGTGAGTGACAGAGGATACATTTTACCCTATTTTTACCTTCATCATATCAGCTCATATACGTCTCCACCGAGGGGCTCGAACCTACCCTGAATTAGGGCGATTGGACCTTAATCAACCACGCGGACCCAGTGAGGGTTATGGTCGACTTCTCACACCCAACCTTCAAGTTTCTTCGTAGGCGTGTGCAGATTTCCTCACGATGTTTTCCTTTACGGTAAGAGCGTCGGATAAACATACATGACATCCCGGACAGGAGGCGGCGACCCTAGCCGTTACGCCACCGACGCCGTTTTACCTTAGGGTTCAGTTTTAATGAAGTCGGGTTTTTAATTTTTAATTAATTCGTAAAGTTATTTAATCAGTGTAACAACTGTTGGTAAATCTATTAATAGAATAGAATCTAATTTTACATAGAAAGTAGTTAATAAGTTAAAATGTCACATTATGTATAATAGACTCGCAGTTGATCAGATAATTTATAATTGAAATTTAAAGTTCGAAACTCATCTATCATTCACATACTACACTAAGTAGATTTATAAACAAGAAATAAGTAAAGCTTCAAAGTAAGTAGTTAATAATCTTATTGAAAGAAAGAAACAATACATGCCTGGTATTTATAATTACAACTAAATGATATGAGAGCATCACAGTGAGTATAATGTGAAATGAGTAATAAAATGTGCATGAGTTTAATGCATGCTACTAAATGGAGGAGAAAAAGAATGAGTCCATGGTGTGTGGTGTGCAGCTCAGACAAAATAAAAAAAGAGAATAGAATGGCATACTGCAGTGGTAAAGTGAATATGTGAATCGTTACATATGTGTATTGGTGAGAACTAAGCTGCTGCGGCCAATGCTGGCCAAATGACAGTATTGTTGCTTAGTGCACATTAGGTGAAAGCTAAGTACTCTGACTAAAAAGTGTCTTCACTAGGAAAGTTCTCAACATTCTATCGTTTTAATTACATTTTGAGGGAATTCACTGCACATACCTGGTCGCCAGCCCCCACTTCATCCTCATTGCGGTTCTCATGCACTCCTGCAGCAATGTTAGGCGACTGCTGGTCCAGCGCCAGCATCACACTGCATGTCTTGTAGTCGAAGCCTGCCCACGTGACCCAACATGCAGTTTAGTCCATTGTAAAATTGCTTATTGCTAACTCTAGTTTGGTTACTCTTATCGAGTTTCTCAAACAACCATGGAACTTTCAATAAATAATGAGGTGTAAGAAATTCAGAATGAGCAATCCTAGGCATCATTGTATAATGAGATTAAATCCCAAAAAGAAATTAATGATTTCCCAGATGTTTATTATGATTTGTTTATCCCTTTGTCTTTCATGCATAAGACTGCCCATGACTTGTCAGACCACAGTGTCTGGGGCCACTGGTGCGTGCAGCCGGCAAGCAGCACGTACCTGGTCTCCGGCCCCAATATCGTGCTCCTGGCGGGACATATACACCCCATCTGCTATGTTTGGACTTTGCTGTTCAATAGCCACCAATAAATTTAGTGTCCTCCAGTCAAAACCTATTGTGTATGAAACAATTATCATTTATTTATTATGTTTTTTGATGATTGTTTATATTATAAATAAACAAAAACTTGAGAACAAATCATACAGTCAACTGGCCACAAACTAGGATTACCTTGTGCTATAGGAACCAGACACTGGTACATGTTCAATTCATACATTTTAAACAGACACCCAGAAACTACAATGCAAACTAATCTGTTTAACACGCAAATGTTTGCCTTGAGTGGGAATCGAACCCACAACCCTCGGCCCAGAAGGCAAGAACGCTAAACACAGGTCATTTAAAAAAGTTAAGCTTAAGGCGAGGCATTTATTGGAACAGTTATTTCTGTCTTTTTCTTTATGTGTAAAGAGTAAAGAAAATATGCACACTTTTGCACTTTTTCAATGTTTTTTCATTTCAATTAAAAACTACACTTAATTTATAAAAATCTAAATTGAAATGTGTAAGTGGCATAATCCCTACTAATCCCTACTAATATTATAAATGTGAAAGTAACTCTGTCTGTCTGTTACGCTTTCCTGCAAAAACTACTGAACGGATTTGGCTGAAATTTGGTAGGTAGACAGATTAGGACCTGGATTCAGACATAGGCTACTTTTTACCACGCTCGCGAGCCGCTTGCGGCTCGCGCACTGCGCACCCTCGAAAAGTCATAGAAACGTTGTCCACGCGGGTGAAACCGCGGGAAACAGCTAGTGAATAATAAACTAAGAAAATACAGAGTAACTAAATCAGTCTGGCTTGCCTGTTTAATGCAAATCTCCATTTTGAAAGAGGTTTCTTTGATATATTTTTTTTTGGTATTAAAGTTATCAAACAATCTTTCTGTAACTGACAAAATGAAGTCATCGAGATGAAGAATCAGGTTACAAAATACCACTTTGATATTTTTTGTAACTGCTGAGAAAAATCTATATCCTTGAGACTAAAGTTTGTAATGCGTCGCCTTAAGAGAGAAACAGCAATATGAGGATTTGTCTATGAGCTCATTTGCAGATTTAAAAAATGTGTAATTTTTCATAGAAGGATTAGGTATATCAAAGTACACTCACCTTTGGAGGAATCATCATATCCAATGTGCTTCACAGTCTCTCTCACAACTTTTTGATAGTCCACATTGGCTTTGGAAGTGATTTCTCCACAGAGGAGGACCATTCCAGTTTTTGTGACAGTCTCTGGAGGGGAAATGAATCATTTTTATAACAAATTGGAATTAAGTTTTTAGGCACTAATTCAATTTGTGTTGTACTTACCGCAGGCTACTTTTGCGTCGGGGTCTTGTCTTAAATGGGCATCAAGAATAGCATCACTTATTTGATCACACATTTTGTCTGAAAACAAAACATCAACATCATCATCTTCACAGGTGGCGACCGAGCCATTATTGCCGAGAATTTCATCACTGTTTAGCCAGACCACGTGTTGCCGTACTTGACAAATTCACTGAGCGTCTGAGCAGTCCGTCTGTGATGTAACCAAAACATCGGCGCCTGGAGCCTGCGAGCTGGGGCCCACGGCCGCAGGACCGCTCGGCTGGTCCATCGATCCTGCTGGGCGCATCATCTGCGCACATGTGTGGACGGCCATCTTTTGGTTTGCAGTATCCTGCAGCACAGCAAAAACAAACTAACCTGGATGTCCCTCGCCGACAGATTCTGATGTGAACAAAAACACTGATCCGTCTTCCATGTCATAGCTGTGTCCATTTGTTTTTGCATATCCATTCATTTTTGAGGTCTCCGGCATTTTCTGAATAACACAGTTAGTTCACTAAAATAACCCGACAAAAGCCCCCAAATAACACTGTGGAAAAGAGGTCGAGTCGGGCTCGCGCTGATATTTATAAGGTCGGATCGACGACGTCAGAGCTCTCCGAGTTGCGACCAATCAGATTGCGTTCTGCTGCGCGCAAAAACATATTAGTAGCTCTCTATTGGTTGATTTCTTTGTTTTGGTTATGATTGATCTGAATCCTGCCTGCCTGAAAATGAAAAGGACGAACGAAAAACAGCCAACTAGGGTTCCGCAGTCAAACAGTTTTGTATGAACCTCTGTTACGCAATTTTTTTATGCTACTTATTCTAAATATTGAAATGAACAGATCGTTACTCCTTGATATTTTTAAGGTTACTTAGCCAAAGATATGGTGATACGCAACGCAACCCTCTCATCACATCAGTGCGCGAGCAAAGTATATATAAATTATATTAGTACTAACTAACATAGCACTCGTACTAAGCTGGCTGGCTGGTTTCTTTTAATTTATGGTTTTTTGGGATATTCTTGCAAGACAATCGATCTCTATGAAACTTCTATGGACAATAATTTAAAAATATTTTTTTCATATCCCCATCTCGGAAATTGTATTTTTGCTCTTCGATGTCGGAGTGCAAAAGCCGTTTTTATTCGCTTGAGGAGAAAAAGTAAATTAATTTAGAACATCGTGTGCACTAAGTTTGTGAATTTAAAACATTAATAAACCTATAATTACTTCTACCTCCATGGTGCCGAATTTATCATACAAACTTTTTTAATTTGTTAAAAACTCAGACTCGGAACCCACTTGGTGTACTTTTTTTTAATTTGCTTTGCTCGCGCCATTTTCTTTTCACGATAAATTGTTAAAACCTAAGGTTAAAAACAAGAAACTTGAAAACAAGTGAAAAACCTAAAATGAGTGAATAAAGCGACGAGGATGTTTATTTGACGCCAACAGAATTGACTGAAACTGTTTGTAATGCGCAAATGACATTTTTTTTTTGCATTTTGTCATTTCCTCGCTGAGGTGGAATGAAAAGTTACGTGTTGCACTCGAGTGCAAAGATTTTTCACCCCGTGCTCTTTTGATTCCCTCGCTAACGCTCAGGATTCTAAGTTTTGAATTTTAGAAACCTTCGCTTGCTCGGTCATCAAAATTGAGCACGCGGTTAAAAAGCAACTTTGCTCCCTTGTATAACAAATAACTATTATCTACTCTCATATCGTAAAGTTCGCATTATCAACTTCAAAATGAGTTTATGGCATACTTTATAAACACAATACCGTAATTTTAAAAAAAATACATTATAACATTATTTTATTAGAGAAATAATGTTATAATGTTTTTTTTTTTCATTACGATACAAGTTAAACCAAAGAGTTAATTTCACCAACGAAGTTCCATATCATTTTTTTTTATTGGAACGCACATGCGGTTCGCGCCATTTTTACAGCAATACAAAAAGTTTTCATTCCAATTATTACTTGTCTGTGACAGCGCCCGCTTTAACGCCATGCGCGGTGATGTGTTGGTTTTTCATTGAATTTTGTTGTAGATACTGAATTTCGTGGATAATTTTCATTCTTGTTTAAAAATGTCTGAGATCAGTGAAAGCATTGTTTTTACCTGTCTGTGACACCGTCCGCTTCAGTGCAAGCGCGGTGATGCGCTGGGATTCAGCGCTATGACACGTTTTGTTGTAGGTAATTTCTGAATTTCGTGGGATTTTTTTCTTACTCTTAAAGATTTTTATATTTTAGTTGATTCAATTCCAATGTATGAGATTACATAAAGTAGTGTATGAAACTGCACATAATTTGGTCTTAAAACCCTTATTATGCAACAGTTTCATAAACGACTATTATGGAACTTTAAAAACAAGCTTAAAATATAAATACCTTAGGTTCTAAATATTTATAGTACTTTGTGTAAACAACTGCAGTAGGTAGGTAGTTGTTAAAACTGTGTCGCAGTTATTTACACCCCAATAAGGATATTGAGGAAATCACAGGTACACTATTTAATCAACTAACGAAAATAAGGAATACATATGTACAAAAAGATGAATTATAGGAATCTAACTGAAGGATGTAAATGAAATGATATAGAAATGATTAATATGAATAAAAAAAATGAAAAATGAACACATCAGGCGCGTGTGCGCGTGTGTGTGTGTATGCGTGAGAAAGAGTGTGTATGAGTAAGTCACAGAACATTAAGTAACGTAGAAGTCACAGATCTAATAGAAGTAGTGATAAATGACGTTTAAGTCTACGTCCATACACGCACACAAACACAAAAATGCACAACACAAATCACGTCACGTACGTTCCGAAGTATTGCGCAACCAGAATGAATGGGCATATTAACTAGTAAGAGACTTTTAAATTTGGTGTCGTAAAGGTACCCAAATACCTATACAAGACCCAAGACGGTTGACAATTTGATATTATATCTGTATCTTTGTCTTCTTATTCTTGCGTATTAGAAAGAAAAGGACGTGTATATTAGAGTCAATTACACTACTTCTATGTTACTCATTGTTCTGTAGAGTAAGTATTATAGATAAAAACTTAAATTAAAAATGAAAAAACCCCGACAATAAAACCTCTAAAAGTAGAAAATAATATGTTTTGGCCCTTTATCTTTAACATAAGTAGGTAGTTATATTTTGATCTAAGAGTCGTCGATTAAAAGGTCCGCTAAGTAATGAAACTATTAGTAATTAGTTCTAGTAAAACGACTTCTAGATCAAAGCATAACCAACTACTTACCTATGTTAAACGTAAAGGGCCAAAACATATTATTTTGTACTTTTTAGAGGTTACTTGTCGCTGGTTTTTCAAATTTTAATTTAATGGCATTGTTTTTTATCTACTTAAGTTTGTTTATATTATTTAATTTGTCTGTAAGTTTTCCTAAAACAAATAAATAAATAAGTTTTATTTCATGCTTTTTAAAATTTACGTATCCCAAACACGATACCACTGCGTTAAGTGGGTAAGGAGTTAGGTATCCTGCAGAGACCAAGAGATGCTGCATCATCAGTTCAAGGTTACCATCTTCTAGATATATCTAAAATTTATTCATTGATACTATTCCAATGAGCATAAAAACGATTCCTCCGCTGTAAGTTGGTGAGGAGTTGGGTATTATTATTGGTTGTTATTCCAGAAGATGCTGCAGCATCAGGTCAAAGTTACCATGTTCTATCTAACACCTATTTATTGAGACTATTCCAATGAGCCCAAACACGATACTTCTGCTGTAAGTTGGCGAGGAGTTGGGGAGTTGGTCAAGATTACCATGTTCTAACACTTTTTCATTATGACTGTTTCAATGAGCTCAATACGATGCCTCTGCTGTAAGTTGATGAGGAGTTGGGTATACTGCAGATTCCAGGAGATACTGCAGCACAGGTCAACATTACCAACGTTTTGAAATATTATTACAGTTACAGGGCTCCAAATTTCGAATTCATCAGACTTAGAAGTTGCCCACAGCCCTTTATCACCCAGATAAGAGCTGATAATATTCAAAAAGTTGAACAGATCTTCATAAGTTATAGCTAAGGACCACCTCGATCAGGTCAGTTTTCAAATAAAAAAACACATCAAAATCGGTCCCTTAATTTAAGAATTACTACTCTATTACCTATATAACTTTGGACCAAGAAAATGATAGCTAGGGTTGACTAGGGTAAGGTATTTGTAAGACACTGGTTATAAAGTATGTCAGTTCTAAATTTATTTTTATGAAATTTTGATCCTAAGGACGATGGGCATGTTTACGTAATATTAATGGTAAAATAAACATTTCTAGAACTCTGCACAACACGCAAGTACACATCTCAGCCAAAGAAAGAAAGTTATACAGGTTTTATTGCTAAAAATCGAACTTTTGCAGACATTTCGATGAACGATTAGGTACTTGAATAGTAGCCAGTAGAATAATTAATTACGTATTACTTTATGCTATATGGATTTCTTAAACAAATCGATTTTGTGTAGAATTACGAGCAGAACTCATGGAAAGGGCAAGTGCATCTGACAGATTGATCCGATGGTCCAGTGGTTCATTAAATATTTTTTTTATACAAACTTCATACAAAATGTCCAAAACCAAATACATCGTTTTCAAAATATTATATTTTTGTTTTTGAAAATGAATTGGTACAGAACCTCACTTTGCGCAATACCCAATACATGGCTTAGCCACTTTTTAACTTTGACATAACAACTTCTTCGAGCAAAGCAGGTTGACCTTAGAGTATTTATCCCGTAGGTATAGAGCGCGTCTTTCATAGTGAGAACAGTAGGCACGGGTGAGAATAACGCCACCACGGATGAGAACGGGTGAGAACCACCCGCAAGCGCTAGTGGTCAGAATTGACTGCTAGCGGTGCGCGTCAGTGATAGATTGCTAGCAGTGATTTCAAATATTTTTCCTATTAAAATGGTCAAATGCATAGTAAAATCTTGTAACAACGAATAACTATAGATACTTGGGAACATACTGAACACAAATCGAGTATCACATTTCACTGATAAGTCCATTTTTTATACTTTTAAGTTAAAAATTAATCACGCATTGCGGGGCTTAATGTTCCGCGCGCACTACCCCGCATCTCCGCCTCGGACTTATTGTCTAATTAGTGATGTGACGCGTTCGGTAATAGTATAAATACAATCGATATTTATTATGGAAGTTTAATCTCTGTAAACAAACAAATTTTAATAAAAATAAAGATATGTATTGATTTTTTATTTCATTTTGAATTCGATTCTGTTTTTAAAAAAACTTGATAAATTTGTTGTTTTGTTGGACTGTAACTGTATATAAGTTTTTTTGACACAATATTTGTGGCTAGTATCAATAAGCCAAGCCGTCACACTAACACGTATTAATCCATGTAACGAAAACTACTAAACCGATTATGATGAAACTTGCACTGTTCCCTTAGTTGAAGTTAATACAAAAGAACGGTTACAATTTTATTAATATTTTCAGAGAAATGCTTTTACATACATACAAACATGCGTACATACATACATACAAACGTATATCTATAATTTAATATTTGTTTGGAAGTCCTAATAGATTTTTTTGTGAATATTATGCAGTTCTAATAATATTACATACGTACATGACGATTAGATAACCTCCTTTTATTGAAGTCGGTTAACAAAAGTTTACGAAAACTTAATAGTGATATTTCATTTCTTTATATATTAAACTGAAATTAATATTTTTGATTAATAAACTTACCTACCCCGAACAGTACATCTAGGTGTGAGTATATGTACCAATGTTTTATTTATATATGTGTTAGGAAGTAAACATTATAACTGTAATAAAACACACATAAATTTTTAAAAGTAGGTATTTACTATATTATGCTGCTGTTTGTCCTTGGCTATCGATAATCCACTAAGACGATAGTGCACAGCAGCCCATCCCTATTTGTCACATATACATCTATATAATTACCTATAGCTCACTTGCCTATGATGAGTATAAAGTAACCGATGCGATATGCACGCTCTATACCTTCAGAATGTATAATCAAAGAGGCATACAGAGACAGAGTACGTTCGTAAATGTCGCCACCCTACGTCGTTAAGAGAGTCAAGCAAGAGAGAGTGTTCACTAGGTACTCTCCAGCATATACAAAGTACTCTGTGTTCACAAAAGAGGGACAATGCTATAATAATATTATGATTATAAATAGCGTTGTCTCTCTTTCCGCGAGCAAAGAGAACATAATAAACTGACCAAAGAAATGCCGACGCAAGTGGACGCATCAGTACAGTAATTAATAGGGTAAGCATATTCTCAGGGTATTTTAGGGTAATTCTTGGACTTGGGGTATTTTTTGGGGTAATTATCGAAGAAAGACAATGTCATATCTGCTGATCAATTTGCTGAATTCACTCTACGTAGTATTCCCGCTTTGTAGGTAGGTATATCGCCACCACAATCTGGCTGGACGTGAGGTAGCCGCATTGCAAAACAGCGACGTTTTTGAAACTGGCGCGGCGCGCCTACTTGTATTACGGCGTATAAAACGATATGGCTGCGACATATCCAAACATACAGGCAAAACGACGAGAAAGAAACTTATACATTTACCTTACATTTACGAAGGATGCTTAATTATTATTTCTATTAGATGCTAGAGCATGTACCTACCTAATTTTTATTTCTTTCGTTTCGATATTTAAGCTTTAATTTATGCTTTCCATATTAACTTGTTTGATCGAATCAGAAATAAGGAGATCCGCAAGAGAACCAAAGTAACCGACATAGCTCACAGAATCGCTAAAATGAAGTGGTAGTGGGCAGGGCACATAGCTCGTAGAACAGATGGCCGTTGGGGTAGTAAAGTTCTCATGTGACGACCGTGCACCGGAAAACGTAATATTAATTAAAACCAACCAAAACTGTTTTTTTTATCTACATTATTTTCTACCACATGCCGACATTTTGTTTAGGACGCGTAGGTAGGTAAGGTACTAATGGTTGGTAAACTACTCGTATATGACTGCTTGCGTGGCGCAGTCGAGCTGGGTCGCACTTTACTGTGTCAGTAACGTTTAGTACTAATATATATACTGTGGTAACGTTCAATCCTTGGGTTGGACCAAAAAAGTATAAACGGGTTTTTCTGCTTAGAAATTTAGTGACGGTCCGCAGAAGAAGATGGTATAATTATAGTCTAAGAATCCATACAGTCATCCAACGGATACGTCCAGACAGGGCAATCGTGCGGGGGTTGAGGGGCGGCTACGGCTCACTAGACCATTGCAACCGTTTGATCAGTGCGGTGGGATGATTCATTGAGGATCGTCACGTCGCATTTTTACTATGAATAACTAATGCACGGCTCATTTTCATGTTTTAAATTTTTCTGACGGTAAATCTTCGTGACGGTAGCAAAACGGCCAAGCCACAAGTTCTGACTAAAATGTAGAATTTGTGAAGGTAGGCCTGGTAAAGTTAGGGCGCATAGATCAATAATATTGACTCTGCATGAGATTTGACCACTTTTTCATATATTATGAGTAAGGTGTAGTGTAGAGCTTGTAGGTTTAGAGCGTGCAGTCTTTAAAGCTTGGCTTTATACGAGTCCTGATAAATTTTTCACAGAGTAAGCTACGTAGACTCGTGTTGGCAACATTTTTACATAAAAATGTTTTTTATGGGAAAAACTAGTTACATTTTCTGGAATTTTATTGTAGAATCTTATACACTGCCCCACAAATGACTTTTTAACCTTACTCAGTCTCGAAAAGGCTATAATTATATATATATATGGTGTCCCGAAACACAGACTTGTAAAGTCTAGCTCAGGCACCAGTCCATCACATCTCTATAATATGTTTTTACCTTTTTGTTAATAACTGTACGATGATGTGGTGTGAAAAAAACTGTTTTTTTTTATTATTTTTTTATTATTTACATTTCTTAAATTCAAATTATGTCTGTGACTGTTTTTAGGAAATAAATGCAAATTCTTACGAACGTACATGATGTTTTCCTATATAAATTTACTATAAACAGTTAAAATATTGATTTCTTTGAACTTATTCTTTAACGACTTACGTGATCGCATCTGATAGATTGCGCGGATAGCTCTTTTCTGCAAGATGAAAATAGTTTCTATATCGGCCGCATTAAGTAACAGTAAGATGCCATACGACATTATACTTTGGAAGTAACTAAAATACACTAGTCTCCCAGTACTTACATCTGTTAACTGTCTTATTTTCATAACAGCATAAGCAGCTGAACTAAGCCTTCCCGCTAATGTTTCAGTGTGTGGTCCCCATTGAAGTGAAACATTCAAAGTTATACCAAAGAACAGCGTAGTATTAACAAATTCTAAGTTATTACTGTTTAATATTACATTATTATTGACCTTTTTTACAGTAGGCAAACAAAATTTTATACATTTTGTTTTCTTAGCATTTAATAATAAGTTGAACACAGTAAACCAGTTCAGTATCTTTGAAAGAGTGTTGTTTACTTTGTTAATTTTGTTTTCTTTCCTATTCACTTTAAAAATAAGAGAAGTATCATCCGTAAACAACAAAATATTTGATAGATGTTGCACCATAAAAGGCAAATCATTTACGTAAACAAGGAAAATAAAAGGCCCTAACATGGAACCCTGGGGCACACCCATTTTCACTCTAGATCCAGATGAGTTCGAATTAGGCAGATAACTCCATTACAGTGAATTTCGCATCTGTCTATTTATTATTCATAAAAGTCACGCGATAGTCCCGCCCCCGTGCACTCCTCCCGACCACCACAACTCTCTCTCACACACACACACTCACACACACACACACACACACACACACACACACACACACACACACACACACACACACACACCTGAAAACATATAAATACCCGAAAAAGGTCTTGGTGAGCAGTTGGGTTGCTCAAGTATTAGTGCTAATTAGGCAGATAACTCCATTACAGTGAATTTCGCATCTGTTTATTTATTCTTCAAAAACGTCACGCGATATTCCCGCCCCCGCGCACTCCTCGCGACCCAAGAGCAGCGTAAGATATTTGTTTTGACTAGCTGTTCTATAGGTAGTGGTAGTAATTCAATGGCCTCCCACGCGGTGGACCGTCGACCTGGTGAAGATCGCGGGAAGCCGCTGGATGCGGGCAGCGCAGGACCGGTTGTCGTGGAAATCCTTGGGGGAAGCCTTACAGAACAGATACTGCACTTCCTTATAAAACGTGAATACCTACGAATTTATTCACCTACTACTTGCCATTGTTAGACAATACACGGAAACATGGGTATTAAAGCGATCGACTTAAATGCGTACAGCGGGCGGCGCGCGAATCGCGGCAGCGACTATACAGCGTATTAGCGCTAGGGTTGATTCATGAAAATGAAAATAAAAGTTTTACAAGTCATGGTTTTATTTATTTGATTAGTTTTAGTAACAGTCGTACTAGATGATCGCACTCTATTTTTTTTGGCTTTAGAAATAAGGTAAACAAACCGTCAGAGGTTGTCAACCAAAGGTACCAAATCAAGAAGATCGTTTTTCCGCTAGAGGCGCCACTGTCGAATGTAACATAGCATAGCCTATTAATAATGAGTTAGTTTTGGCTTAGCGCTACTAATTTTAGTATATGAAACAGACATTCTGTCATACATTTTTGGTAGGTACTTAAGATTAGGAAAAAAATGTTCAAGTGCATTTTGGGCCAAGCGCATTTTCTTTTGGAGGCTTTTTTTTGCTTTTTATATCTGTATCTTGCCAAACTGATGACTTTGTGTGACCTGAAATAATAACAAATGTTAGCAATATACCTGCAGCCTCTAAGTTCATAGTTAATGAGTAAGCTTTATCTCTTGTACTTGTATACATGCTGATACAGTAAATATAATAAGCAAATGCTGAAATAGGACCAACCCCTATGGTAACACAGAGCACAACTGTCATTTTTTTGCTTTTTCAATAACTTTTTACTTATACCTAAACTAATTTATTTTTTTAGTTTTTACTGTGTAAGGAATTTTTTTTTATTCTGTTCTTTTCAAATAAAAAAACTTTTACAAATGTTTGATCATAAATATTTAATTTGTATTTGTATAAAATAAATGCACTGGTACATATATACCTTCACTCACCCTAGTTCTTCTTCTTCCAAGTATTCATTTTCTTTTTCTCTTTCCTGTACTGCCTTATTTCGGTTAAATATCTGATTCTCCATACAAAAATTTCATCTCTGTCTATCAGTTTACTTTTGCGACTACGCTTTGCAAATTTGAATTTGAGTTTTTTTGCGAGAATTTTGTGTAGAGTACTTCTTGATATTTTGGGAAGGGAGTTATCTTTTTAAGGAAGGACTTTGCTTTTGTCTCTTCTTTTTTGGAGAAACAAGAAGGTTTGGTAGAGAACGCTCCTTCTTCCGTTTCACTCTACTTGAACCTGGTTCGTGCATTTTCTACCGGATGAGAAAAAACACGGGGTGTTTGTTTGTCATGCTATCGATACCAATTGACGAGGTAAGTCCAAATCACTACACTCAATCAAAGTCCAGATAACAATAGCCAAGGTCAACGTAAAAGAAAACAGAAACAGTCCAAAAACAAAGTTAAATCACAAAAAAAACACCGAATACAAAGGAGCACACAGTAAACTTATGGCTATTGGCGACCGACTGTGACTGTGCGCAGCAGTGCGCGTGCAACGTCATTACTATTGCAAAGATAATCAGTGTTGCCAATAATTAGGGTAAAGGGTAAATGGTATCGCACTCTGCTGTACTCTATCGTAAATATGAAAGAGCAATACTGTAACCAAATCAAGTCTTATCCACTCCCCTGGCGCGCCATTTTGGCAGATTATGCGGATCTGTGTTTGTCCAATAGTAGGCGCGGCGGGAATTTGACGCTTATGTGAAACGCCTAAATCTGGTCAGATCCCTTTACGCGGGAAGCGACTCACTTCCTACCTGAGTATGGAGCGAAAACTATCGCTGCGTTGTTCTATCGTTTGCTAAAGCTCCTTGATAAGACAAGGATAGAGTTAGGAATGAGTGCAAAGCCAACGGTGAATGATTTTCGATAGAAATCTCCTTCGAATCAGTCAGTGCTTTCAAGTGCGCCCGGGCGGTGCGCGTACCTGTTTTTAAAGTGATTGTTTAGTGATTGTTTTGTTGTTTTGCATAGAAAAACTCGGTGTTGTTGAAATTCCCAATAAACTGGGTAAGCAATACAATGTTATTATATTATCTATTGTTATTGTAGCATTCACAGTTCACGTTTTTTTACGTTCAAGTGCAATACCTACTAATACCTACTTACCCTATCTTTGGCCGAGACTGTTGAATTATATTTCACAAAGTTTAATACACAAATATTTTAGTCAGATAGTCAGTTTATGACGATTTCACCGTTATAAGTTTTATATATAGTGTCCATACAAAGATATTGAGAAATAATTGTTTTTGTAACCCTTGACAATAATGGCGACCACCCACAAAAAGCCCCCACAGTTGAAGCAAAATGGCGCCGCTGGCAGCGCCAGCTGATTCGTCCTCGCCGCGGACCAGATTTCGGCATTTGCCAGGGGAGTCGTTATATAATTTAAAGACTTTTAAAAATTTCTATTAAAAATAGTAAACGATAAAAAACCTAAAGAAGCAGAGTAATAATACATTAGGCTTACTATATGAAAAATAATGTTTACTTTTTTTGCTCTTTAGGATTTTGGCATCAAGACCACATCTATGACACTGAATACTATGAACCCGTAATGGCACGTATCATGAACTTTTATATAGGTACTTGCATGTGTGCGTAAATTCACGGTAGGTTCGTATGGTAGGTATAATTGTAGCTACAATAATTATAGCTTGACGTAGCTAAATTAATTTCAAAAAGTTGACAGGTCGCTGAACGAATTGAATTTGGCGCTATAATACCTTTGCGGCTGACGAACCTACCATGAATTAACGCACAAATGCAAGTATATAAAAGTATATTATATGTACCATTGTGGGTTTATAGTATGCAGTGTCATAGATGTGGCCTTGATGCCAAAGTGCTAAAGAGCAAAAAAAAGTCAACATTATTTTTCATATAGCAAGCCTAATGTTTTATTCCTCTGCTTCTTTAGGTTTTTTATCGTGTACTCTTTTTTATTGAACTTTTAAAAAGTCTTTAAATAATTTAAAGACTTTTTTAAATATGACGTGATTTGAGTTAAAAGTATTGCTCTTTCATATTTACAATAGACTACAGCAGAGTGCGATACCCTTCGAAAATAAAATTGTACAGAGATACGGGAAGGAAATCATTTTAGAAATTTATTTGCAAAAAGTGTACCTCATTAAGTACCTTTTTTTTCTTCTGTCTAATGCTGAAAAAAATGGAGTCAGCTAAACTGAATTACAAGTTACCTCTCATTTTTGTTTTGTTTGGTTCTGACTAGATAAATCCTGATTGAGGCGTTCTGATTGCGACTCGATTTTTTTTAAAATTCCAAAATTGATAAGCCCTTACTTGGCATCATCTTACCTGATGGTAAGTGACGATGATGCCGAAGATATAAGCGGGCTTCGCCCCAACCCCATGGGGATCTGGCTATCTTATCTTCAAGCCGGAACAAATCAATGTTGTTAACACTGATGTTTGGCGGCAAGACTTAGATAAGATGGTGGTAGCTTGCCAGGCGGGCTATGAAAATGCCCTACCACCAACCAAACCAAGTCTTACAAAGTTGACCCCGCCGGGAATCGAACCCGCGACCTCCTGGTGTGCAGCGAATGGACTAACCATTACAGCATGGAGGCGGTTAAAATTTACTTAACTTAGCTGTTTTTATCGGTACTTCGGTGATTTTTAAGGTTTTGTATTTAGAGTTTACGTAAATGTTTTGCCTTTTATGGTGCAACATCTATCAAATATTGTGTTGTTTGCGGATGATACTTCTCTTATTTTTAAAGTGAATAGGAAAGAAAACGAAATTGACGAAGTAAACAACACTCTTTCAAAGATACTGAACTGGTTCACTGTGAACAACTTATTATTAAATGCTAAGAAAACAAAATGTATAAAATTTTATTTGCCAAATGTAAAAAAGGTCAATAATAGTGTAATATTAGACAGTAATAAATTAGAATTTGTAAATACCACGGTGTTCCTTGGTATAACTTTCAATTCAATGGGGACCACACATTGAAACTTTAGCGGGAAGGCTTAGTTCAGCTGCTTATGCCGTTAAGAAAATAAGACAGATAACGGATGTAGATACTGCGAGACTAGTGTATTTTAGTTACTTCCATAGTATAATGTCTTATGGCATATTACTGTGGCGGCTGATATAGAAACTATTTTCATCCTACAGAAAAGAGCTATCCACGCAATCTATCAGATGCGATCACGTGACTCGTTACAGAATAAGTTCAAAGAAATCAATATTTTAACTGTTGCTAGTCAATTTATATATGAAAACATCATGTACGTTCGTAAGAATTTGCATTTATTTCCTAAAAACAGTGACAGACATAATTTGAATTTAAGAAATGTAAATAAAATAGATATAGCCTTTTCGAGACTGAGTAAGGTTAAAAGTCATTCGTGGGGCAGTGTATAAGATTTTACAATAAAATTCCAGAAAATGTAACTAGTTTGTCAGAGAATAAATTCAAGACTCATGTCAAAAAAGTTTTGTGCTCTAGAGGATATTATAAAATAATAGATTATGTAAATGACAAAGATATATATGTTGATTCTATAACAAATACCATTACCTGAGACTGTAATCTGAATCATGACATTATTTGTAATATACAATATATTTTTTTTGGTATTGACTATTTAAAAGTGTGTGTAAACACCTATTTGAAATAAATTGTTTTGAATTTTGAGTAAGTAAGAACCTTTTTGGTTTCGCCATGTCCGTCAATAAATTATTAGTTTACGAAATATTAAGTTTTTAAATGCTGATTTTTGTTACAGTTTCGATACCGCTATTTCAGGAAATCTGAATATGATTTGGAATAGTAGGATATATAATGAATTAACAAGAAAAATTATCACGGCTAAGTAGGCTTTCTTGTGGACTGACTTAAGACGTGCAGTTATATTTGTAAAAAGTTCAACTCCTTACAAAATGTTTATATCTAAACTGCAAAATTAACTTAGTTATTTTTTTCTCTTTCTTAATTTTATGAGATCTGTTTTTTAATATTTTTATGACCTACATACCTAGCACATACATAGACTTCCGCTCAGCACAATAATAATGATTGATTACCTACCTACATATCTTGATCTTAGATATATTTTGCGGTAGGTATAGGTGAGTGACGGAGCACTGGTGGAAGTCTATGTATGTGCTAGGTATGTAGGTAATAAAAATATTAAAATCAGATCTAATAAAACTGACTAATTGCTTGTCGGATCATGAATAAAGCAGGGTTCCGTAGTGATAAAAAATGTAAATTAGAAAAAGAAAGTTAATTTTGCAGTTTAGATTTAGACATTGAGAGAAGTTGAACTTTTTACAAATATTAACTGCACGTCTTAAGTTAGTCCACTATCCCTCTTAAACTAAGAAAGCCTACTTAGCCGTGATAATCCTACTATTCAAATCATATTCAGATTTCCTGAAATTGCGGTTTTGAAACTGTAACAAAAATCAGCACTTAAAAACTTAATATTTCGTAAAGTACTTAATCATTTATTGACGTACATGGCTAAACTATAAAAGTTCTTAGTTTGACTACAAAACCTTAAAAATCACCGACGTATCGATAAAAACAGCTAAGTTAAGTAAATTTTAACCGCCTCCGTGCCGTAATGGTTAGTCCATTCCCTGCACACCATGAGGTCGCGGGTTCGATTCCCGGCGGGGTCAACTTTGTAAAAGTCGGTTTGGTTGGTGGTTGGTTATTTTCATAGCATTTATGGCTAGGTACCACCATCTTATCTAAGTCTTGCCGCCAAACATCAGTATTAACAGCATTGATGTGTTCCGGTTTGAAGGTAAGATAGCCAGATCCCCATCGCATTGGGGAATCTTGGTAGTCCCGCTTGTATTTTCGGCATCATCGTCACTTACCATCAGGTGAGATGATCCTAAGAAAGGGCTTATCAATTTTGGATTAAAAAAAATACTATCGGGACGCAATCAGAACGCGTCAATTAGGATTTACCTAGTAAGTACCGCTCATTTTTTTTAACCAAACAAAAATGAAAGGTACTTAACTTGTAATTCGTTTTAAGCTGGGGCACCTTCTAAGTGCTACCAACTAGTACGACTGTTACTTAAAGTAATAAATAAAAACCATCACTTGTAAAACTTTATTTTCATTTTCATGAACGCTAGAACGCCGTAGTCGGTGAACGCTGTACGCAGTTATGACCGCTAAGCCGAGCGCTTTAATACCTACCCATGTTTCCGTGTATTGTCTGACCGTGGGAACGAGTAGGTTAATAAATGTGTAGGTATTTACGTTTTATAAGGAAATGCAGTATCTGTTACGAAGTAACTAGAATCTCATCTGTGCTAAGACTAAGATTAAGTGAAAAATGTAACTAGCAATACTGCGCGAAGCCTAAGCGAAAAGGGTTTTTTTGCAGGATTTGTGGTGAACGCATTCGTAGTTTTATTTTATTGTTTTTGCATTGTTTTCCGCTAGAGTTCAGTTTCCAAAAGTGGTGCTTTTTGAAGAAAATCGTCTGGTGCACGTGAGCAATGTGGAGAACAAGAAAGCAAAATAAAGTGACCGGATATTACAACTTAAAATGAGGCTGCTGCATCAAGAACTCCAGAGAAGATTTGTAATGCACTGACACTAAAGCATGTCAAATCAAAAACAAAGAAGACTGTCTCAAAATTGCTTGTACCCAGAGACGTTAATATATTCTAACCAACCAACAACAACCCAAATGAACCTTTGCCTTCTCCGCGCTTTTGAAAGCCGGAGAGAAGAAACCAAAAAACAAAAACAACCGACCGGGACTTTTTGGCGGGAATTGGTAGCGTTCAGTTTGTCATTTTAACCGAAAAATTACATTTCGTGGTTTTTGATGTATGTTATTGATAGTGTATTAATCAGCAAAGTACCATTTATGTGTTTATTGTGTAGGATAATTAAATAAAAGTGTGTATTTGGTGTTTATGTTGTGTTTCGAGTTTACACAAGAAGTCCACCGAAGCTACAGCAAAAGTGCTATCATTTTGCTGGAGTGTTTATGTAAAGATAGTTATATCATCATCATCATATCAGCCGAAGGACGTCCACTGCTGGACATAGGCCTCCCCCAAGGATTTCCACGACGACCGGTCCTGCGCTGCCCGCATCCAGCGGCTTCCCCCGACCTTCACCAGGTCGTCGGTCCACCGCGTAGGAGGCCTGCCTACGCTACGTTTTCCGGTGCGCGGTCGCCACTCGAGAACTTTACTGCCCCAATGGCCATCTGTTATAGATTAGAAATTCTGTGAGCTATGTCGGTTACTTTGGTTCTCCTACGGATCTCCTCGTTTCTGATTCGATCACGCAGAGAAACTCCGAGCATAGCACGCTCCATTGCCCTTTGGGTGATCTTGAGCCTTCTTATAAGGCCCATAGTAAGCGGCCATGTCTCCACTGGCAACACACACTGGTCGAAAACCTTGCTCTTAAGACACTGCGGTATCTGGGACGTAAAGAAATATCTTTATCTAATGACGTAAAGAAGCTTCCCGAATGCTGCCCAGCCGTATTGGATTCGACGACTGATCTCTTTCTCGAAGTCGAAAAATTAAATTGAGGAGTTTCTATGTTCGACTGTATATTTTTTTTAATGTATTTTTTTTTTATTATTTTAATTATTTATTTTGGTTTTGAGGCACGAGCCCCTTCTCACCGCGGGGCCGTAGGCGGTGACCCACGTTCGCCTACGCCTTACGCCGCCTCTGCCCGCCCGTATTACCTACTACATGTCTTAGTAAAAGGAAAGTACATGTCCCGTATTTGTCCCATGTTTCGACAAAGTACGGAAACGGAATATACGCGAAAGAAGGTCTGCCTCAGAACCACGTTGGTCACTAACGGACGTAGCTTTCGTAGGATATATGCAGCGCTGCCGAGCTTCATATTCACATATAATGCTTGCACATTTTCTTTCCAGTTCATGTTTGTGTCAAGTGTAAAACCTAGAAATCAACATTTGTCACATAGGGGAACTGGGCAACTGATAACAATTGGCCTTTGAATGTGGCGTGCACAGAAGACCAGATTGAATTTGGCCGCATTTAGTATCAAAACATTTGACGAAAACCACGTGCGTAATCGACTATAGGTGTCGTTAATTTTCATATCTAGTTGCTCATATGTTCGCGCACTTAACACTACAGTTGTGTCATCTGCAAACAGTAGGTACTGCCACAGTATTACAATATAGCGGCTGTACTGCTATGCCGTCCGTTACGGAGTGGGGCAGGTTGATTAAAAATAAAGTGTTTCCGAGGAAGTGAACCTTGAGGAATACGTATAGTCACATCTCCTGCTTCCGACCTAAGCCTTTTTCCTGCTTTATTGATTTCTACAGTTGGCTTTCTATCAATGTAGAGGACGTACCTACCCTATTTTTTTCAAGATTCAAAAAATTAACAATTTTTATTAAAAAAAAGTAAAAAAAAACTAAAAACCGACTTCAAAATGAAATTCACTCAAAAGTATGAAATAATATAATTATATTCAAATACACAAAATTAACCAACAATAACGAAATCAAAGGTGGGTACGACTTAAATTAGGGGCTTAGTTTTTGAGTTCGGTTCGTTCGGTACCAGCACACAGTTATTTACGTATAAGTCGTACCCACCTTTGATTTTGTTATTGTTGGTTAATGTTGTGTATTTGAATATAATTAATATTATTTCATACTTTTGAGTGAATTTCATTTTGAAGTCGGTTTTTAGTTTTCTTAAACTTATTTTTATTTTTATGATTTTTAGTGATAATTCTACCTAACTAACAACGTTAAACCCAATCACCTACTCACCAATAGGAATTATCAAATCATAATACTTACATGTGTTTCATTCACAGATACAGAACCCTCTGTGGCTTCCATCATCATCTTAGCAGCATGAAAGTTAAGGAGTGAAATCGTCTATCATCAGCTCATCTGAATAACCTGAAAGAATGCAACTATCGGTCTATGCATACCTACGTATATATCTATGTACAATATTGAAAGAATTTTCCTCCAACTCCTAACCGTTAAGGAGTTGTACCTTCCTTCATCAGCTTATCAACATGAGATTATGAATAACAGACGCAAGTATTTTAATAGCTTTAGAAAACATATGAATCACGTAATAAGTGCCTTTAAAATTTAAAGGTTGCCCTCGATTTCCATGGGATCCAATCATCAGATCCTGACTCGGAGACAATGGGACCCCCTCGGGGGTATACTCTTTCGAATGAAAAAAAAAGAATAAATAAAAAAGAATTTTGAAAATCGGTCCACAATTGACGGAGAAATCGGTGAACATACATTAAAAATAAAAATAATATACAGTCGAACATAGAACCTCCTCCTTTTTTGAAGTCGTTTAAAAATAGGTGCATGTTACACTCTTTCTGATGGTCATAAGATAGTAATTACATTACATAATGTCACATTGTGAAAATATTTAAAGAAACAATCATCCATCAGATAATGATGTAAATAAAATCATTGATATATAAACAATAAGACACGAGAAGTTAAACATTAAAATTAATGAATTCAGACGGAAAGTCAGACAGACAGACAAACATGGCGAAATTATAAGATTTCCTAGTTGACTGCGGAACCCTAAAAAAGCTGTTTTCCGAAAACCTACGTCCTACATAATCGGATAAATTGCCGCTCTTATTTAAGTAAGTGTTTGCTCAAGTTGCGCAATGATAGACGTAGATATGTATTTGTTTTTATATTCTGCGTCGTATTTAAATGTAAATAATTGCAAATAAATCAAACTGCGAACCTCTAAGAAGTTTGATAATTCTCAGAAAGTCGTCAGGTTACCTATTATCTACTTTGGGATTGTGCGTCAGGCGAAAATTTGATCGATCACTCTCATATAGGGTGACTTGTTTTTCGCAGAAAAGAGGCAAATGCTCAAAAACCTGAACATCATTCCCAAGGAACCAATTAAATCACAGCCACAAAAAAATGTTTTGACATTCCATACCTACTAATTGACATTTAAAAAACATTAAGTTTTAATGAAAATAAAGACTATTTTCAGAAACCAATTTGAATATTATTTTTTACTATTGGATGCTGGATGCTCACTGTTTTTAATTTTATGAATATTTTCAACCGACTTCCAAAAAGGAGGATGTTCTCAATTTGACTGTTTTTTTTGTTTGTTACCTTAGCACTTTTGACTGGGTGAACCGATTTTAATGATTCTTTTTTTATTTTAAAAGCTAGTGCTTCCCGTGTGGTCCCATATAAATTTGATTAAAATCGGTGTGGTACTTATAAGAAAATTAACAAAATACAAAAATAATAATGCAAAGTTGTACTAAGTTGTTGCAATGGAAGTCGGTTTTTTAACGTGTTTAGCGTTTTCAATTATTTCAAAGTACCTACCTATTTTGTTATAATATATATAGGTCATGCACAATATTCACATACGCAATATGCGGCTCCAATCATCCCAGCTGCCCGCAAAACGGTTTTTGTATGAAAAATATTTGTAGAATTAAATATGTTTTTAGTTTTTTCTTAGAGAATTATTTAATTCTAAAAACGATTCACTTCGAATTTGAGCTCGTTTCATTTGTCTTGGTGAGAACTTTGGTCTCAGGTAGTTTTCAAGGTCTGGTGCTGTTTACTTTTTACGAGTATAAAATAAATTTACGTAATTTAACTTCTCAATTCATAATTTAGATATTTTGAAAATCGGTCCTGCTTGTCCACATCCAGCGGCTTCCCGCGACCTTCACCAGGTCGTTGGTCCACTATGCCTAACTCCACACATGGGGGTCATGTCCGGTTTGTTAGAAGTCTTTCAAGCCGCCTATAAGGCATCTGACACGGCTTGACGACTGCCATCTAGTAACAGCAACCGGCACCAACAGCTTAACGTACCTTGCGAAGCGCAGAAACGGTCGAGAAAAATACCAGTAATAATCAAACACATCTAGGTTATGACCGTGCTTCAGGTCAGTTAACCTGCGTGATTAACCCAACCACGCAACGCAAACCACTCTGAGCGGCGACCGCTTCTTTAATCTTCGACCGTCTATAATTTTTAACCAAAAAAAACCGGCTTCAAACAGGAAACTAATCAATATCAATTCTCTGGGATGCCATCATCAGATCCTGGTTTCCTTATTATGGTACAACCCTTGGGATATCTCTTTTCCAACAAAAAAAAATCATCAAAATCGGTTCGTATACGACGAAGTTATCCGCGAACACACATAAAAAAAAATATATACGGTCGAATTGAGAAACCTCCTCCTTTTTTTTGAAGTATATTATCTAAAAAAGAAAATATCTCGAGATGGTTTTATGTTGAAAGAGTAAGTGCTAATTAAGTATAATTTAGTACTTGTCGTCGTATTAAAACCAACATTTAAGTTTTTTTACGAATTAACAATCAATTCCTTAGCAAAAGTTTTTTAGAAAGTAATCTGTGGACTCTGGTAAAACCCCTCATTACTTCATTAGATTAATTAATACACAGAAAGTAGGTACCTATAGTGGAATAAGTAGGTAGTATAAGATTAATATATGAAATAATAATACTCATTTATGATACAAGGGTGTTAAAAAGGTAAATAACAAACGAGTGACATTTGTATTGTAAGCTTGAACCGCAGTTTTCTATTTACTTACACCCATATATCATACGACGTTTTTCAATACAGTTGTGAGAAAACGGGAAAAAACCGGCCAAATGCGAGTCGGACTCGCGCAAAGCAGGGTTCCGTAGTCAGTTCAAAAATAAAAATGTGTATTTTAAAAAACAAAATTGTTTTTGCAGTTGGTAATAGAACATTTTGTATGGAAAATTTATGAACTTTATACAAATCCAACTGTACTTCTTAAGTTGGTCTACTGTTACACCTAAACCAAGAAATTTTACTTAGCCGTGATAGTTTTCCTTTAGAATTGATTATATGTCCTACTATTTACAATTTTTTTCAGATGTCCTGAAATAGCGGTTTAGATGGTAAGGGGTGGGGGGAGGGGGAAACAAAAATTATCACTTTAATTAAGCTTTAAAGTAAATTATATTTTAATTAAGCTTTAAAGTAAATTATATTTTAATTAAGCTTTAAAGTGATAATTTTTGTTTCCCCCTCCCCCCACCCCTTACCATCTAAACCGCTATTTCAGGACATCTGAAAAAAATTGTAAATAGTAGGAGATTCACAAACGAATCCTAAATCCTAGATCGAAAATTGGTTTTAGAAACCCTAAGTAGTTTTAAAAGACCTTTTTACGATGTCCCATACGATAGGGTACGTCAACAAAAAAAAAACACCCCCTCTTTACATGCAGGGTCCTTAAATTTTTATTTCAAGATTTTACTTTAACAGTTTGTCGGCGTGATCAATATGTATACGCATGCCAAATTACAGCCTTCTAGTGTCAAATATTATAATCTCTGAGCTAAGCCGCGAACACACGGACAGACAGACATGGCAAAACTATAAGCAAACTATAAGGGTTCCTTGTTGAACACAGAAATCTAATAAAAAAGGACCGTAACAGAAAAACAAAATACATGAATATAATAAAAATATATCGGCAACCAAAGTTCATTTTACGCGACTTGTGGCTCATTTTATAAATGTCCGGGGGAGTAATCTCACTTTGTTTTTCCCATACATGCACATAAGTATATTTTTCATCACACATATTACTAACCTATTCATTATTTTTTCGTATTTACTACTAAAACAACATAATTCAGTTTTACGAAAAGTTTAAGAATCACTCAAACCGACGAAAATTTAAGCCCTCAATTTAATTCGTACCCACTTTTGATTTCGTATAATAATAATACACAAGTCCCTCATTAACAATGTGGTCCAGACAAGGGTATAATACCTTATACTCAGAATCACCAAACGGTATTCGATGAAGTTCATACAGATATTCGCGCCGACCACGGAACACTCCGACGACGAGGTAGAGACTATGTATGAGGACATCTCTACAGCCTTACGTAGCACCAGGACCCATTATACCGTCGTTATGGGGGACTTCAACGCGAAACTGGGCAAACGAAGTTATGGTGAGCTGAGAGTTGGGCAATTTGGATATGGAGTAAGAAATGCACGTGGTCAGATGCTGGCCGAATTTATGGAGAAAGAGAGCCTCTTTATGTTGAACTCCTTCTTCGAAAGTCAAAACAGCGGAAGTGAACATGGTTACATCGAAGAATAAGATAAGATTGATGTCCCGGACGTCAACCTGTACGAGATTAGAATGGCTCTCAAACAGCTCAAGAACAACAAGGCACCGGGTGAAGATGGAATTACGGCTGAACTTCTGAAAGCAGGTGGATCACCGGTACTAAAAGCTCTTCAGAAGTTATTTAATTCCGTTATACTTAAGGGACAAACGCCTGAGGCATGGCACAGAAGTGTGGTCGTGCTTTTCTTCTAAAAGGGTGACAACAGCCTGCTGAAGAACTACAGTCCCAGGTCCCATCTCACTTCTTCAGAATAGCTAAACTGAAGTGGCAGTGGGCAGGGCACATAGCTCGTGGAACAGATGACCTTTGGGGTAGTAAAGTTCTCGAGTGGCGACCTCGCACGGGAAAACGTAGCGTAGGCAGGCCTCCTACGCGGTGGACCGACGACCTGGTGAAGATCGCGGGAAGCCACTGGATGCGAGCAGCGCAGGATTTTCGGCTGATATGATGATGATTATTATATGACTTTTTTTGTTGCATAAGAGCTGTAATTTGTCCCCTTTTAAGGGAATGTATTGAATTACTAGTCACCCTAAATTTCTGTTGTAAAACTTAGTTAAATGGGTCATCCATTACGATTATTTGCAATAGCATAATGGTGATTATTGTAGCGGTAACGGCGGATATCAAATGATATCAGGCTGTTCTTAGTTACTTACATACATCAGTAGGTTAAAATTTTTATTTACATAAGTCGGAAACTTTGGTCGCAGGGATCACGGTTTTTCTCAACAATTACAAAAATTATGAAAGTGATATTTTGTTACCTGATTCTTCATTTCAATGACTATTTTTTTAATCGCAGAAACACGATTCGTTTACTTTTATAAAAGAAAAAATATATGAAAGAAGCCTCTTTTAAAACGGAGATTTGCATTCTATTGGCAAACCCGACCTTATCTATAATTTTCCAAGTCAATTGTTATGGTCTCACACTTCAATATGCCAGTTGGATTTTAAAAAATAAAGTTTTTAATTGACAAGAAAAAAAAATTAAAAAGTGCAAAAGTGTGGTTATTTTCTGTACTCTTTACATGTAAAGAAATGTCTCGCCTTAATTTCAAACGTTATCGTTATCATCGCAAGCGCAAGCGCGACCTCATCGTCATCAGCTCATCACCATCATGGGCTCGATAAACTACGACCTGCTGACTGGCCTCGCCTCGAACATAATTCCACATCGTTCTTTTATGCTTTGTCATGATTTTGAACATGTCAACAATCAACAAGTTCCCCTTAGACTATACAGGACTGTTACAAAATTAGTGTAGGAACAACTTATCCTAAGAGACCCATAGTCAGTTCACAAAAAAAACTCTTATACAAATAAATTGGTGTAGAGCCGTTAAATGGGGCTTCTACTGATCATACTGTACAACTTATCCCACGTGACCCATAGTCAATTCGCAAAAAAACTCTTATACAAATAAATTGGTGTAGAGCCGTTAAATGGGGCTTCTATTGATCATACTGAACAACTTATCCCACGTGACCCATAGTCAATTCGCAAAAAAACTCTTATACAAATAAATTGGTGTAGAGCCGTTAAATGGGGCTTCTACTGATCATACTGAACAACTCATCCCACGTGACCCATAGTCAATTCGCAAAAAAATTCTTATACAAATAAATTGGTGTATAGAGCCGTTAAATGGGGCTTCTACTGATCATACCTACTGAACAACTTTTCCCTAAAGACCAGTCAGTTTGCATAAGAATGAACTCTTCATGTTACCAATCGATCAGCTCATTGACCAATATTGTGTATTATTGTATGAGGCGTGAATTTTTTTGAGTTTCGTACAACCAACGGGACCCTATTATAAGCCCACGCTATCTGTCCTTCTGTCTGCCTGTCAGCGAGCTGTATTTCATAAAACGTAATGGGTACACAGTTGAAATTTTCACAAAATGTGTATTTCTGTTACCGCTATATAACAACAAGTACAAAAAAATATAAAAAGTGAAAAAATAATACAAAAAACGTTTTCTTTATAGGTCTTTGGAAGTTTTTTTTTGATTTAGCTCTATCGTAAAAACCGTTACACATCTTACAAGCGTGAAACTTAGTGTGTTTTTAATACTAATACTGAACTAAAACGAACAAATAATAAAAATCGGCCAAGTGTGAGTCGTACTTGCGCTAAGGAGTCTGAACTGAATGACAAAAAAACATATTTTTGTTGCTCGCTCATATCATATGTTTGTAATGTGAATAGACATTATTGTCATTACACTATGTATTTAGTTGTGTGAAGAGGTGTGGTGGTACGGAACCTTCGGAGTGCTAGTCCGACTCACACTTGGCCAGTTTAGTACAGACGCGATTTGCGCTTATACTCAATAAAAAAAGATCGCCTATTGCTTTTCTCCGACTCGGAACATGTATCCCTAAGTTGATATTTTTTAAACCTGTAGATACGTAGGCACAGATGTTTTAGTTACTTACGTAGGTAACAAGAAGGTAGATAAAAAACCAACTAGTTTTAACTCGAACGCTATCAGCATGAGGTCCGCGGGGTCGGTTCTAATCGCCTTCTGCGACTGACTTGAGGTTTTGATAGACACCAAGAAAACGTTTCTCTCTCACTTTTCTAGGTGCTAATATGTACATACCTTTCTACATTAATCTGCCGCAGCAGACAGTGCAGCCAAAGTGTCCAAAAAGTCATGAAACCGCTTGAAGTAAATCTTTGCCAACATTTTTTATCATACTGTTTAGTGTAGTGTCTAACTTACTAACAAACCTATAACATAACCTGTTAGTAAATCCATTAGCTTCACATCAGGAGGTCGCGGTTTCTATTTCCGACGGAATCTAACTTTTTAAGACCCGGTTTGGTTTGTGGAAGGGCCAGTGAAGAAGTCATTTCTTTTTTGGTTATTATTCCATCTTTTTTGTATTTTCTCTGTTTTAATTTGTTTTAATTATTATTTTTTAGGGTTTTGTAACTCAAAAGGAAAAAAACGTAACCCTTATAGCATCACTTTGTTGTCCGTCTGTCTGTCTGTCAAGACCCTTTTTCTCAGGAACGCGTAGAGGCATCGAACTGAAATTCATACCAAATACTGAAGTCTACTTGTCCCTTAGAGCTGTGAAAAAATCAGACTTCTTAGCCAACCCAATCAAAAGATACAGCCGTTTATGCCGCAAATTTTCGACACCCGCAAGTGATTTAAAACCTACAGGGTACTTCCCGTGAACTGAGAATCTTGAAATTTGGTAAAAAGCTAGCAACGTCTTATATCACAGATAAAGGTAAAATTGCGAAAAACATAAATTTTTAGTTACGTTATATATAATAAAAATATTTGTAATAATTTTTAACTTACTACCCCTTTCCTCATGAACGCGTAGAGGTATTAAATTGAAATTCACATCAAATACTCAGGTCTATTATACCTTTAAGCTGTAACAAAATCAAACTTCTGTTTTTCTTTTTTAACTTTTACTTATATTCCTACAGGTTTGTACGGAACTCTCACTTGCACGACTCGCACTTGGCCGGTTTTTTTCTAATGTTGACTTACCTACTATTCTCATTCCATCGGTAGGTACTCCTGTCCTTTCCTGTAAGAGGCTTTTTGTTATTGTTCTGTTTTATTGTTTTGTTCACTGTTCTTATTCATCTTTCTTTTTCATCCTAATATACAGGTTGTAACAAAATTAGTTAACTGGGGCTTTTACTCATCATACTGAACAACTTTTTTTCTACGACTTTGCTGAAATCTAAAAAATACTCTTCATACAAATTTTTTGCATTTTTGTGTGGAGGGTCCAATTTTTTTTCTTTTGATCATTGACTATGGGTTTCTCGGGGGAACTGGTTCAGTATGATAAGTGGACCTCCAGTTAACGGGTCCTACACCAGTTTTTTTACACCTTGCATAAGTTCTGGTGGTTATTTTATGGATGTTTTATGGACCCTGAGGTCCCCTGCAAGTCTTACTCTATCTCATGAGCTGGCTCTCACGTGACGGGGGCGCGTCGAGGCCGCAGGCCTTTTATAAGCCCGCCTGACTAGCTACCATCTAAGTCTTGCCACCAACCATAAATGACATCGTTGATGTGTTTCAGCTTGAAGATAAGATAGGTAGCCATTTTCCTATTGCGTTGGGGAATCTTGGTAAATCCGCCTTTATCTTCGGCATTATCGTCACTTACCTACCACTAGGTGAGATGATGCCAAGGGCTTATAGTTATAAAAACGGCCACGTGCGAGTCGGACTCGCGCAAGTAGGGTTCCGTAGTCTTTTCAAAAAATAAATCTTAATATATATAAATCTCGTGTCACAATGTTTGTCCTCAATGGACTCCTAAACCACTTAACCGATTATAATAAAATTCGCACATCATGTGCAGTTCGATCCAACTTGAGAGATAGGATAGGGTAGGGTAGGGTAGGGTAAGGTAGTGTAGTGTAGAGTAGTGTAGGGTGGGGTAGTGTAGTGTAGTGTATGTAGGGTAGGGTAGGGTAGTGTAGGGTAGGGTAGTGTAGGGTAGGGTAGTGTAGTGTAGGGTAGGGCAGGGCAGTGTAATGTAATGTAAGGCGGTACGAAGTTCGCCGGGATAGCTAGTGTATATTAAAAAAACAAAATTATATTTTCAGTTGGTAATAGATTTATATTAAATAGAACATTTTGTATGGATAATCTATGAACTTTTTACAAATCCAACTGCACACATTTGTCGACTATTACTCCTAAACTAAGAAAGCCTGCTTAGCCGTGACAGTTTTCCTTTTAAATTGATTATATGTATTACATTTTTTTTCAGATGTCCAGAGGGACACTTGACTCTAACAAAAAAGAGCACTTTAAAGCTTAGTATATTTCGTAAACCAATCCCTGAATTGAAAAATAGTTTTAGCAAACCCTAAATAATTTTGAAAGACCTAATTAGCAATACCCAACACGATAGAGTACGTCAACGAAAAAAATTACCCCCTCTTTATACATATAAGGTCTAACAAAATGAGCTGAAACTATTTTAAGGACAAGTTCAGCAAACGAAACTGAACAACTTTTTCTTCAGCGACCATACTAAGAAAATAATCTACAATAAAAAAAAGAAATTACATTGAATTCAGCACCGGCCATCGTACCGTCGTAGTAAGCAGCCCACGCACCTCCGCTACGATCTGTCCCGCACACTCCGCATGACTCCGCCGCGCAGTCTTCCTACAACCCAGCCATCCTCAGCTGACGCCCGACAATACCTCTACCTACATATTATCTCTAAGAGAATTTAGGTAAAATGACAACATCGGAATACCTATTATGATAAAGCTCGCTGCATGACAATGACTGACAATCATCTGCCTACCTATGTAGGTAGGTATTCGTCCTTCTTTCTCTCTGAATAAACTTATTTACCTATCCATGTAATATGCCTCTTTTGTACGTGAGCTAGATTTGTGGCTAAATTTACCTACCCCGGTATCCGGTGATCTTGGTCCACCGGCATCCACAGGTCGTGGCATAAAAGTGCCGTAGTCCAGGAAACGCTGCACAGCACCTAGTATTGTGTGCAGATGAGGTCTCCGGCCATGCCAATCTTGAAACATGTTCCTGGTGTGTGTTAGGTTGTGGTTACAAACTTCATAGCACACCGCCATGTCCAAATAGTGTTGAGTTGTGTACATGTGTACGGCATTTTCACTACGAAACACTTAGGCACAGATGAGATACTAGTTACTTCGTAAACTTAGGTCACAATATGCGTAGGTTAGGCATTGAGCAATGCAACTCAATGAGTGCGCGAGAGCGAGAGCAAACTGAAATATTTTTTCCGCGCATCGCATACGCATAGTTCAATGACCTAGAAGGACACGAAGAACTTCAATTTCTTCCTTTTCGTAAAGTGTATACCTGTTAGGTTGTATTTTACTAACTACTGCTAAAAGGTAATACAATGGGAACTTTAAGGTTTTAAATGGTGCGGATGGTAGCACATCGGGAGCCGGGTCATTCCTTTCCCTCTAATATGGTTGATGGGAGCGATGGCTGACTCTCGCGTTATACTCGTGACCGGGTGCTGTCCTTGTTAATATTTATCTAGGAGTATTACTTATTGGTCGACCAACTTAGGATGTGCAGTTAGATTAGTAAAAAGTTCATAATGTTTAATCCATTCAAAATGTTCTACTAACAACTGCAAATATATACATTTATTTTTTGAAAAGACCCTACTTTGCGCGATTCCGACTCGCACTAAGCCGCCTTTTTTGTAATTTAAATGTTCACGGGCGTTAGTTAAGGTGGTATAGTTATCTTGAGCTGCTGGTCTCTGGTTATCGTTGACGTTCAGCCCACTGTACCTGATCAGTGAACAAGGAACGAGCTCCGGATTGTACGTACTTAACAAAATATGTCAGTGCCTGTGGAAATTATAGTTTTATCCTAGTTTGCTATTAATTTATTGTCAGGCACGTGTGTGTTAAAGCTATTAATCCCTGGTTTCTACGCCGGCAAAAAATATACAGGCTAATATATTATACTTCAAGGTGGGCTTACACTCATCAAACTAAACAACTTTTGTTCTACATTTTTGCTGAAATCGCGATTTTTTTTGGGTTTTTCATACAAAACCTGCTACTCAGCTGACCGATTGATATAAATAATAATAAAAAAGAGAGTTAGATGAGTACAAGCCCACTTTAAAGTATCACTGCACCTTAACGATACACCTGTATATTCTTTGCCAGTGTAGAAACCAGGTATTAATAGCGTTAACACACACGTGCCTGACAATAACTTAAGAGCAAAATAGAATAAAACTATAATTTCCACAGGCACTGACATATTTTGTTAAGTAGGTACAAACCGGAGCTCGTTCCTTGATCACTGGTTAGCTACAGTGGGCTGAACTTGATGTTGATCGATAACCAGAGACCAGCAGCTCAAGATAACTATACCACCTTAACTAACGCCCGTGGATTTTTAAATTACAAAAAAGGCGGCTTAGTGCGAGTCGGAATCGCGCAGACATTAAAAAAAATGAATGTTTTAAAAATAAAAATTGTATTTGCAGTTGTTAGTAGAGCATTTTGTATGGAATAAATCTATGAACTTTTTACTAATCCAACTAAACATCCTAAGTTGGTCGACTAATACTCCTAAACTAAGAAAACCTGCTAACTTAGTAGTAGTACTACTAACGGCTTAGTAGTACTAAGCCGCCACAGACTGTGGATTTAAGATTTCAGGTAACACTGTGGCCCACAGTGTTACCTGAAATCTTAAAATCAGACGGCTCCCTTTTTTAAAATAATTAGAAAGAGTTCAGCATTACAAATGCAAGAGTAGAATTCCCGTGTTTCAATTCCGCACCAACATAAATCCCCTAGACCACAAAGCCTACCAAGCGTGAAAAAATAAAAGTTAAGAAAACTAAAACCCGACTACGGAAAAGTATGAAAAAAAGAGTTTACCGCCTGAAATCGTAGCCTTGATTTTTCCCTTCATTTGGGGTAATAGCCGTGGTCGCAAGTCATAATTTTTGATAACGATAGGGCTTGCGACTACGGCTATTACCCCAGATGAAAAGAAAAATCAAGGCTATGATTTCAGGCGGTAAACTCTTGTTTCATACTTTTCCCTAGTCGGGTTTTAGTTTTCTTAACTTTTGTTCAGTGCTGTTTACTTAAAAACTTATTTACCTACTAGCTTTTGCCCGCGGCTTCCCTCGCGTGGGTATCGTTGTTATAACTATCTTTGAGGGTGGGTGGTGCGCGAGCTGCAAGCGGCTCGCAAGCGTAGGCAGGAGTTTGCTGTAGATCCTTCGGGAACTATATCGGGCTATTCTGATTAGTAGTCTATGTCCACCCCCTTAACAATTAGGTCTTAACCTATGAAATTGCAGATTGTTTAAAAAAGTTTAAAGATGAAAATTAATAATAAGAACAATAGTTATTAAAACAAAATTTATCATCAAAATAGCATTAGACTATTAGAAATTAAATGGTGGAAAACATATGCCTAGTGTTTAGATATTTTAACCGCATGAAGTCGGGTTTTTTAACCTGAAAAAATCGCCTTTATTGTGGCTAAAAATACACATTTTAAATTTTAAAGCTCTTGATTAATCGCAGCAGTTTCTTCGTTACTAATGTCATACTTGGGAATACCCCCGCATAAGATTTCGTCACTTTCAGGGAAATTTAAGAAAATTAACTAGTCTTAAAAAATTGCCCCATCTGACCACTAAGAAAACGCCTTTGTTCCATTCAATGTTACATAGCTCAGGGGATTGGAACATGAGACATGCCACTAGTTACTAATAAAAGATATTAAGTAGTGTCACCATAAGGTCAATAATAAAAAACAATAACTTTTTATTTTCAATAAAAATTGGTATTGAACTTCAAAAACTGAATCGGCAATTTCATAAAAGACCTATTATTTATATGCAAAAATATCCGTCAATCCGTTGCTTGCTCCATTGCGACGACGCGACGCTGAATTACGCCAGTTTGGAAATGAGTTTTTCCTAGATCCCTCGGGAACTGTCTCGGGCTATGCTAATTAGTAGTCTATGTCGTTTCCCACCCCTTCAACCATTTCTGTGTATTAAAATCACAACAATCCGTTGCTCCGTTGCGATGTTACAGATATCAACCAAAGAAGCGTCTTTTTTTTTATTTCCCTCAGGAACTGTATCGGACTATACTGTTTTCACGGGTTTAAAAGTAGCCAATGTCTTTCCCCGTGACACGGGCTATCTCCATGCTAAATTTCATCAAGATTGGTTTAGGTCACATTTATAAAATTAGTACTCTCTCTCTCTCTCTCTCTCTCTCTCTCTCTTAACGTGTGGCACAATTAAACGTTTTATCCAAGGGATAAACGGCGTTTGCCTAGTGTTGCACTTAGCAGCACCACTGGTCACGTGTTAGATTAGATTTACACCTACGGACGTGTGCAACGCGACCTTCATAAACATCTGGAATCAGATGTGCAGGTTTCCTCACCATTACTAGGCCATATTGTAATTCTGTGCCATTACCTTCCTTCACCCATGATGTCACACGTAAAACATATAATCTCATTAATGTAGTTAAAGGAGATAACGTAAGGATTATAATATTTTGGATTTTAGGTGGATACTTTGATTGAAATCACAGAGCAATTACTTACCTATCATTAATCTTTTTTGATAATGTGATTATTAGTAAGTAAGATAATAAGTAAACAGAGCGCATTGTTTAGCGAAACAGTCAGTTCGGTGGTCGCGGCAGCAAACAGTGTACAATCAACAAAAGATATTATTTATGCTTTCTGCGCGTGCTGGAATGTCTGCAACTGCGGTGTTTGCAAACATCTGCATCTCTCGGTAGTCGACTGCGGACGCTCGCGTCAGCCACATTCCCACGCCATTGCAGATCATCTGTGTGTTGCAGTGCCAGTGATTATGCCTCATAAGTGTTTCCACTACAGTGCTTTCAATCATGCACGGACTTCGTATTATTCTGATAATCGCCAGTCTTTTCTTATCATGTTTTCGAGGAATGGTAAGTATTAAAAAGTTTTTTTTTTCAATTATTTTATAAGATAGGTAATTAATTAAACTATGTATATCTGTAAAAAAACACCTGCCTCGCTTCTCGTTTGCCTTCCATTTCATTCTATCACTCTATCGATATCATCATCGATGGTGCGTGAATCTGCTTTAGGAGGGTAGGATCTACCCTCAGAGCATCACACATAATTTAATAACCAATACTATACATAAACCATCATCATCATCATATCAGCCGAAGGACGTCCACCATGGATTTCCAAGACGACCGGTTCTGCGCTGCCCGCATCCAGCGACTTCCCGCGACCTTCACCAGGTCCACCGAGTAGGAATAACATAAACCCAGTGACTTATATATTACTGGCGTACATAAACCATAATATCTGTTTTTCCCCAAATCATCATATCAGCTCACGAATTAGGGCGATCGGGCCTTAGTCGACCACGCGGGCCCAGTGCGGGTTGGTCGACTTCACACACAACCTTCGAGTTTCTTCGCAGGTGTGTGCAGGTTTCCTCACGATGTTTTCCTTCACCGTTAAAGCAATCGGTGAGTATATGTACGTAAGTTTCGAAAAACTCATTGGTACATTGGCCGTCCGGATTTGAACCCGGCACCTCTGGTTAGGAGGACCGAGTCGTTACCGGTTGAGCCACCGACGCTTCCCCAAATGTGTGATGTAATAAAAATGAACAACTCGAAGGTGGAGTGTGCACTGAGTGACGAGCTGCTGGTGGAGCCTGAGACGCTGGATGTTTGGACTCGGCGCGCGCGGCTTGTCGCTTTCGCGCCTGCGCTCGCACCGGCTCTCGCCTGTGAGAAGCCGCCCGTCTACTTCTGCGAGGTATGCCTACGTCTCCTCCGACAGTGTTGGCCCTATGCCATATATCTAGTAGAATTCCTATCTACACTATTCGCATTTTGGCTGACCCCCTATGTACCTACCGCAACCCAATGTATGTATTTAAACCAAACCTCCTAATTAGTAAGTACCTACCTTCTTCTATCTATAGCCAGTGTGTTGCCAGTGATGACTGATGACTGACATACGTAACCGAGTCATAGATGTTACTATGGGCTTCATAACAAGGCTCACGGTCACCCAAAAGGCAATTGAGCGAGATATGCTCGGAGTTTCGTTGCGTGTTCTAATCAGAAACGAGGAGATCCGTCAGACAACCAAAGTAACCGACATAGCTCTCAGAATTGCTAAACTTAAGTGGTAGTGGGTAGCGCTAATTATAAGCTCGTAGAACAGATGTCTTTGGGGTAGTATAGTTATCGAGTGGCAGCCGCGCGTAGGAAGGCATATAAAATAGGGAAAGGTGGGCCGACGACCTGGTGAAGGTCGTGGCAAGCCGCTGGATGCGGGCAGCGCAGTAGCGATCGTTGTGCAAATTCTTGGGGGGAGGCCTTTGTCCAGCAGTGGACGTCTTTCGGCTGATATGATGATGATATATCTATAATATGGATGAATCATTTATCTTGTTTTCCCGGAAGAGACGTACCAACAGGTAACGCTTGACGTTATGATGTAATTTTGCGGTGGTATTTTTGACGTCAATTACCCTAAACAATAGAAAACCAAAGGTTGAAATAATACCCTTATTGTAGATAATGTTCCATAAAGTCAAAAGCTATATTAGAAACACGATTAAGCAGTATGGCTCGTTAGAAAAAAAAACCCGATAGGTCCACACCGTTACTTTAAACTCTAGTTATTATTAATATTTTGAAGTATAAATTTAAAATAAATTACAACATTATTTATTATGATAATACAAAATGAGTAAAGTTATTATTTTGTATACTTTCATTGTAGTTTTTGATTGAAACGAAATCGAATAAAAAAGTGTACTGGTTATCTTCTTTACTCTTTACACGTAAAGAAAAAAACAGAGACAACTGTTCCCTCGGGCGTTGCGTAGGCTTGCGACGCCTGGGGCTGGCCAGAAATTCGCCGCTCCTTTTTAAATTATTAGTCAAGAAAATTAATAAGCGTCAAATTAATCTTATTTTTAACTTAATTAAAACTGTACTTTTCGTGTTTTTAGGGTTTATTACCTCGAAAGGTAAAAACGGAACCCTTATAGGATCACTTTGTTGTCTCTCCGTCCGTCTATCTGTCAGTCAAGACCCTTTATCTCGAGAAGGCGTGGAGGTATTGAGTTGGAATTAAAACCATATACTCCGGACTACACAGTCCCATGAAGCTGTGAAAAAATCAAACTTCTAAGTTAACGTGAAAAAAAATACGACCGTTTATGCCTCAAAAAACGTATATTTCGACACTCTCAAGTGAATCAAAATTTATAGAGTATTTTCCGTTGACCTAGAACTATAAAATTTGGTAAGTAATACCGTCTTATACTACAAGTATAGGAAAAATTTGAAAACTATACATTTATAATTATCATATCCACTCATATACGTCCCCACCGAGGAGTTCGAGCCTACCCTGAGTTAGGGCGATTGGACCTTAGTCGACCACGCGGGCCCAGTGAGGGTTATGGCCGACTTCACACACAAACTTCAAGTTTCTTCGCAGGCGTGTGCAGGTTTCCTCACGATGTTTTCCTTCGCCGTAAGAGCGTCTGATAATCGCACATATGAAATCGAAATTCGAAAGCACTTTGGTACGTGGCAGGGTTTGAACCCAGACCTCCTGAATAGGAAGTAGCGGCTCTAACCGGTACGCCACCGACGCTCTGTACATTTATTGTAATTAAATCATCCTTACTATCCTTGCTAATATTATAAATGTGAAAATGTGTTTGTTTGTTACCTTTTCACGCTTCACCGCCTTGTCCAATCTTAATGAAATTTGGCATGCAGGTAGACTGTATCACGAGGAAGGACAAATGCTACTATTTATCCCGTGAAAATAGCATAGCCCGATGCAGTTCCTGAGGGAACTGAAAAATATTCTCTTTTGGTTGATTTCTTTTACAACGCAACGGAGCAACGGATTGTTGTGACTTTTTGCGCAGAGATGGCCGAGGGGGTGGTTTAAGACATAATTTACTAATTAGCATTTCCCGACATAGTTCCCGACGGATGTGGTGAAAACTAATTTGCAGGCTCGCTCACGTCGGCGTCGGCGTCGTAACGGAGCAACGGATTGATGTAATTTGCATAGAAATAGTTGAAGGGGTGGAAGTGACATAGACTGCTATCAGTATAAATAGTATTGTGTGGAGATATAAATAACCTGAACCAATCTTGACGAATTTGGCACGCACGTAGCCTGTGTCGTTAAAAAAGCCATAGGTTACTTTTTATCCAGTGAAAATATTATAGTCCAGTACAGTTCCTGAGGGAACTAAAAAAAGAGTCTTTTTTTGGTTGATTTCTTTAACATCGCAACGGAGCAACGTATTATTATTTTTTGCACCAAAAAGGTTGTAGGGGTGAAAAATGACATAGACTACTAATTAGCATAACCCGATGTAGTTTCCGACAAATCTGCAGAAAACTCATTTCCATGCTCGCGCACGTCGCAACAGAGCAAGGTTTTATACAGACATGGTTGAGGTTTTATACAGACATAGTTTCTATACAGACATGGTTGAGGAGGTGAGAAGTGACAAACTATAAATAAAAGTCCGACATAGTTCCCGAGCGATCTGGAGAAAACTCATTTTTACGCTCGCGCACGTCAGAGAGCGTCGCAACGGGACAACGGATTGACGTGATTCTTTTGCATAGAAATAATCGAGGGGGTAAAAACTGCTAATCAGGATAGCCCGAGGATCCCGAAAGATCTTTATAAATGAAATGTTTTTTGAAAAGGAAAACCATGGGGGCCAAATACGGTACTTAAAGTGTGATAATATTTTCAATCCCAGGTGATCAAAATGTTCCCGAAGGAAAGTAAGAACATTGTATCTCCGTAATGGCCTAAAGTACAAGGACAAAACTTTTACTGTTTGATCAGGCGTATTTAATTTCATCTTTTCATCTAATCTTTTCATACAAAGTCTTATTGTATTTCTATGTATTTCTTTGTGTATTTTGTGTTTTTTAAGTTGTGATATGGGTTTTTACCTGCGATTAAATAATTTTATTATAAATTATTTTGAAATATAAAATTAAAGCCTCTCTGCTCACTTGGCACGAGGCGTAGTGGCAAGAGCACCTCTAGCGGAAGCACAGTCGGCTGCAGTTCAGTGCGACGGGGAGAGAAAGTGTCGGACTATCCGGGCATTGTCAAGGAAGACTGCTTTCTGCATTGCTGCAATTATTGGTCTGCCTCGGTTCCAGCCGCCTTAGGTGACGTTCAACGTCGGCTGAAATTAGTCCGTTCACGGATAGGACTACTATTATTATTATTAATGTACCTATTACTTATCTAAATATGTATATAAAAGGAAAAGGTAACTGACTGGTATAACAACGCACAGTCGAAACCACTGGACGGATCGGGCTGAAATTTGGCATACATATAGAAATTATGACACAGGCATCCGTTAAGAAAGGACTTTGGGAAATTCCCGCGGAAACGGCAAAAAACGGGATCTGCGGAGGCAAAGTCGCGGGCACCCAAGAGTTAAGTAATATTTTGTATTTTATACAGGGTGTAACAAAATTAATGTAGGACCCGTTCACTGGGGTTCTACTCATCATACTGAACAACTTTTCCCAAGAAACCCATAGTCAATTCTCAAAAAATGGACCCTCCATACAAAAGTGCACTAAATTGATCGATTTGTATAAAGTTTCATTTTTTTGCCATATTAGCAAAGTTATAGAATAAAAGTTGTTCAGTATGATGAGTAGAAGCTCCAGTTAACGGGACGTACACCAATTTAGTTACAAGTTACAACCTGTATAGGCGCACCACTGCCGCCCGCGCAGGTTCGCTTTCAAACTATAGTCGAGTGTACAAATGTGCATTTTACAATTTGCCTAACCATTTGTAAAATGACGAATTATACTATATGCTTGCAACATATATAAGGTCTAACAAAATTAGCTGAAACTATTTTAACTGGTGGTACTACCCATGAAACTGAATTACTTTCCCCATGAAACCCATAGTCAAATCTCAAAAAAAAATGAACTTCCCATACTAAGTTGGCTGATCAGCTGATCCAGTTAGTATGGGAGAGTCAATTTTTTTTTGCGATTTGACTATGGGTTCCATTGGGAAAATTGTTCAGTTTCATGGGTAGAAGCACCAGTTAACATAGTTTCAGCTAATTTAGTTACACCTTATTATATTTTGGTCGGGTATAAGTTTGGACTAATTCTGAGGTGGGTGGTATAATGGTCAGGAACCGCCGGACACGGTGCCACCAGAGGGCACAGGCGGGCGCGTGCGCAGCTGCGACTACCGCGGACAGCGCTACCACGAGCAGGTGTTCCGCTGGGTGGCCGGCCGCGGCTGTCTCTTCTACACGCCAGACTTCCTCTTCGTGGGCGGCGTCAACAATATCGACCTTAACGCCGGCTGCTTCTACGGGGATCTGTTCGCGCCCTGCTTGGAGATCGTAAGTCAAAACAATACACGACCCTAAAATTTTACCGGTTTCTCTTATTGCTTATTGATCGTTGATTGATTGAGCGTCGATGGAGTAATGTCAAGGGCCGCTATCTCCTGTCCGGGAGGTAGTGGTTCGAATCCTGTCTCGTACCAATGTTTTTTCGAACTTCGATTTCATATGTACATTTATACGACGCTCTCTGTAAAGAATAACATCGTGAGGAAACCTGCACACACCTGCGAAGAAACTTAAAGAGTATTAATATATATACTGTGCTTAAAGGTTCTGCACTGGGCCCGCGCGAGGTCGAATAAGGCCCGATCGCCATAATTCAGTGTAGGCTCGAGCCCCTCGGTGGGTACGTATATGAGCTGAAATTATGATGATGATGAATTGATTTTGGACAGTTTAACTCCTTATCACACGATGTTAAAATATGATGGACTTGAAGATGGAACACGTTTTACCAAAACTTATTTTAGTAATGCCTAAGTATTCTCAAGGCACCTAGACACCCTCACCACTTATTGTAAGACTCAGGAAAGACTTTATGGATAGGGATAGTTGTGCGCTGATAAACATCTACCACGAAAGGTAGCCTGTTGCTGTTCTACATCTACTTGACGGAATGTAAATTCGCATTCTACCATATACTATCACAACAACAAACACAGATAAATTTATTGTAACTATTACATTAACTTTATCTGCGTTTGTTTATTGTTGTGATTCGCCGCTTGGTAAGGTAGGTACGTTTAAAGTGGATGCACATCTGACCGCACTGGACGCACCGCAGTCCTCGCTAAGGCTTTAAGATGCCTCAATCTGAGCAGGTTGATACGTGTTAAAATAATATAGAACGTAAGTCTATTTATTCATTTTAAGTTCAAATCAATGCGGGCTTCAACGCGGCTGTTACGTTGAAACCGAACGCCCAATTCTCGATTTTTAGATGTTTTTATTACTTTTCTATACTTTTAAATAGGTTTAAAAAAATGTGTTTAATTAAAATGAAAGGTCTTAAAGTAACCGATTTGTGTGTGTTGACACAGATGATAATAATAGTACAAGTAGTGTTGGTTTCATTCAACAATAACTATTTGTTTTCGAGAAATTTTGCAATTAATGTCAAAATCTTTATATTTTTTTACATCAAAAATGTTTTTAAAATTGAATTCAAATAAATCGATCTTTTATTACTTTAACTATGTAACTTATTTTTTTCATAATGATAGCTTTACACAGTCTTTCAATATTATGAAATGAATATTGTCGTCTGACCTATCTTAAAGCCTTAATGGCCTCGCACATCTGTCCGCGCCGCAGTCGCTGCAGTGGTCCTCTGTCTGTCTCTCGGCACCGCATTGAATTTCTTTCATACGGGTCGATGCTAGTGAAGTCATCAGCTGCGGCTCGGGGAGTTCGACCGCTTCGGGTACTGCGGCGACTGCGGCACGGGCAAGTGTGCGAAGTTACATAGAACTCTATGTAACGAGTTCTAATACGGCGACTGTTCACCTTTAAAATTAGGTGTTTAACGAGTGGATTGGTGTGTGTGAAGGCGAAGGAGGACGGCACGTGCGGGTGCTTCCCATTCGACCCGGGTTTGGAGGCAGTGGCGCGCGCCGTGCAGGACGCGCTGCTGCCCGCCGCGCACGGCCGCTGGGAGCGCTGCTTTCACGCCGCCGCTGACTGCTGCGCGCACTTCATGGACGACAGTGACGACGGTATGATAAGCATAGAAATAGTTATTGTAGACGGGGTAGGAAGTAAACATATGCTACTTTATCATCGTCACCATCATATCAGCCGAAAAATGTCCACTGCTTCAGCAATGGACCGGTCGTAGTGAAAATCAGCCCACCAGTTGGGACGCCTGCCTACGTTAGGTACGTCTTCCAGTGCATGGTCGCCACTAGAGAACTTTACTTCCCCAATGGCCGTCCGTTCATCCACCCTAGCCACCTACTACTTGAGTAGTGACGCTGTGAGCTACAAATTATGTCAGTTACTTACTTATTACTAAAAAAAACTGCGGATTTTCTCATTTCCGGTTCGTTAACGTAGGATATCCACGCGAGCGAAGCCACAAATTATGCTGGTTTTAAATTTTAGAATTTCTCTCTAAAATCTACATAACGAATTTATATAACGAAATCAAAGGTAAAATACAAAACAAATTAGGGCCTATTTGAGGTCGGTGCCAGCAAAGCCATCGAATCTAAAATATTGGTTAAGTAAGTATACTTTTCTCAAGTGCTGCTACCAACCTCAAAAAAAAATTAAGGCCCCTAATAGGGATGACGAATGCTAGTCATCTGAGTTACTTTTTATCATCTGTCAAAAACGACAATTTGTTCTAAAAATGTTAGAAATACCTAAGCGTGACGTCATAGTTTAGCAGCGTCATATATAAGGTCTAACAAAATTAGCTGAAACTATTTTAACTAGTGCTTCTACCCATGAAACTGAACAACTTTCCCCAGTGAACCCATAGTCAAATCGCATAAAAAAAATTTGGCTCTCCCATACTAACTGGATCAGCTGATCAGCCAAGTTAGTATGGGAAGTTCAAAAAATTTTTTGAGATTTGACTATCGGTTTCATTTTTTTTTTATTAAAAATTTGAGTGCGTTTGGCTGCACCTCACCTGATGGTAAGTGCTGATGCAGCCGAGGATGTAACACGCAAGCTCAAATAGTGCCTATTCACTCTCGTCTTGAAGATTCCTAAATTATACGAATCGGGGAATAGCCGGAAGGGAATTCCACTCCTTGGCCGTTCATGGGGAAAGTTGTTGAGTTTGATGGGTAGAAACACCAGTTGAAATAGTTTCAGCTAATTTTGTTAGACCTTATATACGTACTTATTTTGTGATTTTGGTGAATTAAAAATCGAAGACTTGATGGAAAACCAAACGAGTAAGGTTTTCCGAAGTATAGGTAGGAGGGAAATTTAGTGATCAAGAGTTCATAATTTATTTTTGATGCTGTCGTCATTCTTATTTGTTTTGTAACTAACTTTGATTTCGTTACTGTTGGTTAATGTCGTTCATTTATACATAAAAATATTATTTCATAATTCCTAATTATTTCTTAATTACTTTTAAAAATCGGGTTTTAGTTTTTTCAAAGTTTTTTTTTCTCATTTAAGTTATACTTCACCTCTTGGCTACCGATTGGTGCTAACTTTATTTAGTACCATGAAAGTTGGCTGTAGTTTTTTCATGGAACGCCAAAACTAGTGGCGACCCTGAAGCGATTGAACTCCATTTTGAACTCAAATTAAAAAATAATTTTCGAAAAACCTAAAATTTTTAAATACAAGCATTACCTAATTTGAAAACAATTTTAATTATTTCGTATTCTTTTCAGCAAACTCTTTTATTTGATACCCATATCATGAGGGTGCATTAAAAAATCTTTGGGAGTCCGCCATTTGGATTTAGAATGACGTCACTTAGCTAACCATACATTGTGGTCCAAACTTAAGGTGTATGCAAAATTTCAGCTGAATCGGAAACCGGAAACTGGTTCTAACTTAGCTTCCAAGATTTGTCCCAAACTAACTAACTAATAATGGTGACATAAAGCTTTTAAATACAGATTGCATACACATACATAGGTAGGTAGGTATCCAAAAGTGCATTTAAATCGTTACACAGGTGACGTGTTTAAGAAGTATCATATCTGTGCCTGTGTATGCATTGCAGTATGGTTAAGGATATATATGTAGGTATGCATAACATAACTGATTCTTTAGACGACTAAATTTTTTTCTTCTTTACTTAGTATTAATCGTTTTTATTAATTTGATAGATATAATTACCAAGGGAACTAATCATAAATAATTAAAATAATCCAACCATAATCGTTCCTGGTGCAAAGGTTCCCATGAGGCTCGCAGCATTGCCACGCACGCTGTATTGTTATAGATATCCTTTGCTGATTCTTTTTTTTTTGTTAATATAAGTATGTAGCTCGTACACGACTGTGAGCACCTAGACAAACCATTCAGGTTTAATGGTGCTAGATGATAAATTGTTTTGTATTTTGTTTTAAAATTGGTAAATTTAAAAAATATTTAAAAGTAATTTCTAACCGCCTCTGTGGTGTAATAGTTAGTCCATTTGCTTCGCAACAGGAGGTTGCGGGTTCGATTCCCGGCGGGGTCAACTTGTAAGACTCGGTTTGGTTGGTGGTAGGGCATTTTCTAAGCCCGCCTGGCCAGCTACCACCATCTTATCTAAGTCTTGCCGCCAAACATCAGTGTTAACTACATTGATGTGTTCCGGCTTGAAGATAAGATAGCCAGTTCTCCATTGCATTGGGGAATCTTGGTAAGCCCGCTTCCATCTTCGGCATCATCGTCACTTACCATCAGGTGAGATGATGCCAAGGGCTTACCAATTGTGAATAAAAAAAATAAAAATACGACAAATTTTAACTGGGGCTTCAGCTCATGAAGTTATGTATGTGCAGTGCCACAGCAGTGCGCGACGACGTTCGACGGCTGGACGTGCTGGGCGGCGGCACCCGCGGGCAGCGTCGCCACTGAGGTCTGCTCCGAGTTCGCCTATTCCGGCCAGGGGCCCTCCTGCCACCGTGAGTACACACACAATAAGTAAGTAGTACTTACATTAATGCCGAGGGATGAAATGAACCAATTATTGCAGGTCGATTATGAGTTTGAAGCCTGAGCCGCAGCGAAAGATTTAATTTTAACGATACTTGCAATTGCCATTTCCAGTTAAGCATACGAGTATAAAGTAAAAAATAGTAGTACCTACTTACCTATGGCAATTAAGTGGAAACATTGGTATGGAAAAACTATTTACATTTAAACATTGGTATGGAAAAAGTATTTACATTTAAATTAAATTTAAATACAGTGTAGTGTCCGCCATCGACACGCTAAGAAGAAGAACATTGGTATATATATACTTATTAAATTTAATTAAACCATACATATTCAAATTTCAAAAAAAATAAGTAAATAAGTACGTACAAATCAAATAGACAATTTAATAAAGTTGCTCGTAAAGTGGTACTTACTCACCTATTTGACAGTTTAGTGTGATTTTACCACACTTGTGCCTTTAACTTTGCGAATTTTTAGGGTTCCGTATCCAAAAGGACCCGATTACTAAGCTTCCACTGTCCGTCCGTCCGTCCGTCTGTCTGTCAGCGGGCTGAATTTCGTTAACCGCAATAGGTAGACAGTTGTTTAATATTTTTCGAAGCACTTTTTTAAAACAAAACAGAATTAACTGCGCAGATGTTAAAAAAAATCAGGGTGCTTGTGCACTATTCGGAACAATACGGAATTTTACCGTCCGGAACATCTGAATTTTCCTAGTTCGATCTAGTGCGCTTGTGCACTATACGGAAAGGTACCGTCCGGAAACTCAGACTTCGCCATTCCAGACAGTTGCTTTATAATAATACAGGGTGAAAATTTCCGAATACTATGATTTGAAAAATTATGATGAAATAAGTAATAATACAATAGTGCTCCTGGTGAACATAGGCAAATTCACATTAGGTTTAATTAATTCACATTAAGTTCAATAACTATAATGCTAAACTCAAAATTTTTAAGAGGTCTCATTGCATTTTATAGATGCATTCTTTCTCTATGCAACTTTTATTTTCATTTGCTTGAATCGTGACTATTTGTTTATATTAATTTATATTATTTTAACCACCTCCGTGACGTAATGGTCACGTCCATTAGCTTCACATCAGAAGGTCGCGGGTTCGATTCCCGGCGGAGTCTAACTTTGTATGACTCGGTTTGGTTGGTGGAAGGACAGTTTCTAACCACCTTCTGTTATTAACACCATTGATGTGTTCCGGCTTGTAGATAAGATAGCCCGTTGCCCATTGCGTTGCGGAATCTTGGTAGGCCCGCTTCCATCTTCGGCATCATCGTCACTTACCATCAGGTGAGATGATGTCAAGGACTTACTAATGTGGATAAAAAAAACTGGACCATTTCGTTTTGATATAACAAAGCGAAGACCATGTACATCTACACGGAATTTTCAGGGTCGGGGTTTTACCGTCAATCTAAGTGCATGAGTGCTGTTAAACACCAAATTGGATCAGGAAAATTCAGAATTTCCGGATGGTAAATATCCATGCCGTTCGCTGTAGTGCACAAGCATCCTCAAAGTGTGACTTGTTACTGTTTTGTGACGATTAAAACCCGAATCTGAAAAAAAAAGACAAAATATTAATTTCCGGACGGTAAATATCCGAATAGTACACGAGCGCCTATATAGCGCCCAGCAGCATGCATGTCGGATGTCATATAGATGATGTTTGCATAAACAACATTAGCTATGCAGACGATATGGTGCTGCTGAGCCCTTCGATTGGTGGATTGAAACAATTGTTAAGTGTATGTGAAAATTATGCTGCACAACACGGCCTTAGGTATAACGAAACAAAAAGTGAGCTACTGATTTTTAAGGCAGGCAACAAGTGTCCATATCATGTTCCCCCTGTGTTACTAAATGGAACACCTTTAAAAAGAGTTTCTGCTTTCAAATATCTGGGCCACTTGGTTAACGAATGTTTGAATGATGATGCTGATATAGATCGAGAGCGTAGGGCCCTTTCGACCAGAGCTAATATGATAGCACACAGGTTCCGTAGATGTACAGCTCAGGTAAAGATAACATTGTTTAGAGCCTACTGTACATCTCTATATACTTGTAGCCTGTGGGCTGTGTATTCGCGAAGGACGATCGGCGCCCTGCGCGTCCAATATAATAATGCGTTCAGGGCGCTGTTGGGGCTGCCGCGCTGGTGCAGTGCGTCGGGGATGTTTGCGGACGCGCAGGTAGACGGCTTCCAAGCCGTGATTCGCAAACGGTGCGCTGCGGCGCTCGGCAGGCTGCGTTGCAGTACCAACAGCATCTTGACTGTCTTGGAAACTAGGCTGGATGGGGGTATTGTGAGGGGCTGGCTTGGGATGCACTCAGCGGTTGCTAACTACACTCGCTGAGTGGATTGCTTGCCCAGTGGCTCAAATACATTTAATTTACCTACCTAAACTAACAATAGATATTAAGTTTTGTGTTACTAACCAAATATGGACTCTGTCTGAAATAAAAGAATTTTTTTTTTTTTTTTTAATATAAATAGGCTATATACCTATATAATTTGGTCTGCCACATCAGACCAGGAAAATTTAGAAATTCCGGACGGTGAAATTTCGTGCCTTTCCTAAATAAGTACGTACAAATCAAATAGACAATTTAATAAAGTTGCTCGTAAAGTGGTACTAACTCACCTATTTGACAGTTTAGTGTGATTTTACCACACTTGTGCCTTTAACTTTGCGAATTTTTAGGGTTCCGTATCCAAAAGGACCCGATTACTAAGCTTCCACTGTCCGTCCGTCCGTCCGTCTGTCTGTCAGCGGGCTGAATTTCGTTAACCGCAATAGGTAGACAGTTGTTTAATATTTTTCGAAGCACTTTTTTAAAACAAAACAGAATTAACTGCGCAGATGTTAAAAAAAATCAGGGTGCTTGTGCACTATTCGGAACAATACGGAATTTTACCGTCCGGAACATCTGAATTTTCCTAGTTCGATCTAGTGCGCTTGTGCACTATACGGAAAGGTACCGTCCGGAAACTCAGACTTCGCCATTCCAGACAGTTGCTTTATAATAATACAGGGTGAAAATTTCCGAATACTATGATTTGAAAAATTATGATGAAATAAGTAATAATACAATAGTGCTCCTGGTGAACATAGGCAAATTCACATTAGGTTTAATTAATTCACATTAAGTTCAATAACTATAATGCTAAACTCAAAATTTTTAAGAGGTCTCATTGCATTTTATAGCTGCATTCTTTCTCTATGCAACTTTTATTTTCATTTGCTTGAATCGTGACTATTTGTTTATATTAATTTATATTATTTTAACCACCTCCGTGACGTAATGGTCACGTCCATTAGCTTCACATCAGAAGGTCGCGGGTTCGATTCCTGGCGGAGTCTAACTTTATATGACTCGGTTTGGTTGGTGGAAGGACAGTTTCTAACCACCTTCTGTTATTAACACCATTGATGTGTTCCGGCTTGTAGATAAGATAGCGCGTTGCCCATTGCGTTGCGGAATCTTGGTAGGCCCGCTTCCATCTTCGGCATCATCGTCACTTACCATCAGGTGAGATGATGTCAAGGACTTACTAATGTGGATAAAAAAAACTGGACCATTTCGTTTTGATATAACAAAGCGAAGACCATGTACATCTACACGGAATTTTCAGGGTCGGGGTTTTACCGTCAATCTAAGTGCATGAGTGCTGTTAAACACCAAATTGGATCAGGAAAATTCAGAATTTCCGGATGGTAAATATCCATGCCGTTCGCTTTAGTGCACAAGCATCCTTAAAGTGTGACTTGTTACTGTTTTGTGACGATTAAAACCCGAATCTGAAAAAAAAAGACAAAATATTGATTTCCGGACGGTAAATATCCGAATAGTACACAAGCGCCTATATAAATAGGCTATATACCTATATAATTTGGTCTGCCACATCAGACCAGGAAAATTTAGAAATTCCGGACGGTGAAATTCCGTGCCTTTCCATATACGACTAAGTAGTGCCCAAGTGCGTGTCCACTTTTTCCTACCAGAAATGTATGAAATAATAAATTCGACTTTTTGTATGTCTGTCTGCGACTTTAGTTCAGAGGCTCTTAAAACTAGAAAGCTGTTATTAGGCATACAAACATATTAATCACGCTGACAAGTTGGTCAAATGAAATCTGGACTAATGCTTAAGAGGAAACGTGGTCTAAAGAATAGGTATTTGAATAAAATATTCCTGTCTCCCTCCCCCAAACCTCTCCGTATACAGCAAGAAAGGGAGAACTGCAGCGCTAACCGATAATAGACACTAAAATTGACCAAAACAGCATTTCGTAGTCCCCTATTTCCTTCTCCAAAACTTGAGCAATAATAATATTTTTTTTCCAAAAAATTATTAAAAAAACGCTTTGCTATGCCTCTATGTCTTCGTTTTATTGTATATGCGTATTATTTTTTTGGTGGGTGTCTGAAAATAACGTTTCAATTGGGCAATTTTCTCAGTTTCTGAAGGCTTCTACTTCCTATTATAATTAGAATATAGGAAAAAACAAAACATAGGGGCATGGCCATGGTGGATATAGGTTTGATGGAAAAAAACATTTTTGTTCTATTGGCGTTATTCATCAGGCAGGAACTAGGGGACTACGATTGTATGGAAAAAATGGCGCATATTTTTTTCTCGTCTGTCCCATGATGTGGAGTGTCGTTGGATAGTCGTTCAAAAATGTTGTAGTTGTGTGATTCGAACCGTTTTTCGATTCAAGAATTCGTTTGCGATATTAAGCTTTTTAGTGCTATTTTTTGTTAGTCAAGTGTCGTCGTCGTCCCTCCTTCCAGCTAAACTGCTATTTCAGAAATAGTAGGACAGAACTATGATTAATTTACAAGGAAAATTATTACAGCCAAGTAAGCTTTCTTGGTTTGGGAGTAATGACCGACTTGAGATATGCAGTTGGATTAGTAAAAAGGTCATAGATTTTCCATACAAAATATTCTATACCAACTGAAAAAAATACTTTGTTATTCAATTATACATTTATTTATTGAAAAGACTAAGGAACCTTACTATGCGCATGGTGCGACATGCACTTGGCTACTTTTCGTTTAAAAATGTGGTTTAGAAGGAGAATTCACTGATTAAATATATGCCAATCGCTTTAGTATGCTTTCTAGAATCCTTTTTGCACGTTTTATTGAAGGAAGACGGCATTTTTAAAACCTTTTAATTAACTTGCAATGTTTGTATGTACGTATTTATGCATGTATGTATGCATAACATATATATATATATATATCATCACATCAGCTCATATACGTCCCCACCGAGGAGCTCGAGCCTGCCCTGGATTCATACATCCAGTTATTTTGTGGGGCACGAGTTCGATGAACTTGCTGTATCTAGTTATTTTGTGGGGCACGAGTCGCATAACTTGCTGTATACAGTTATTTTGTGGGGCACGAGCCAGATCAACTTGCTGTATCCGGTTATTTTGTGGGACACGAGTCGGATCAACCTGGTGTAACCAGTTATTTTGTGGGGCACGAGTCGGATCAACTTGGTGTAACTAGTTATTTTGTCGGGCACAGGTCGGATCAACTCGTCGTAACCGTTATTTTGTCGGGCACAGGTCGGATCAACTCGCTGTAACCGTTATTTTGTGGGGCACAGGTCGGATCAACTTGCTGTATCCAGTTATTTTGTGGGGCACAGGTCGGATCAACTTGATGTAACCAGTTATTTTGTGGGGAACTAGTCGGATCAGCTTGGTGTAACCAGTTATTTCGTAGGGCATAGGTCGGATCAACTTTCTGTATCCAGTTATTTATCCGTGATCGAGCGAAGCACCCTCTCAGTTGAATCACACATCATGTGCGGGAATGTTTTTCATTGGAATTAAGCCGAAGCAACATCCTTTCTGCATCATACAAATACCTTACGCGATGTCGACTCTGCTCACAGATACGAAATACTAACTCTCCCGAGCACGTTACAGACTACAGTAGCAAGGAGTGCTACGCGAACGGCACGTGGGAGACACAGACGGACTACGCGTCCTGCAGCATCGCGCCGAGGCTGGTGGCGCGCTACCGCTTCCACATATGGGTTCTGGGCGCGTCCGTGGCCGCCTGTCTGCCCGCCGCTCTGGTGTTTTGCTACTACCGGCGATTGCGGCTCAACACGCGGGTGGCGCTGCACCGTAACCTGCTCATAGCCATCATCGTGCGCAACGTGCTGGTCATTGTCACTAGGTCAGAGGTCAGTTGCCTTACCTGTCCATCGCACCGCGGCTGTACCGCTTTCAAACGTGAGCTCTGGGCGCTTCTCAAGCCGCATGCCAGCCAGCTGCGCTTCTCTTCTGATGTTGCCGGCGCGCCTGCCAGTCACGTCACGCGGGTGGCGCTGTACTACAACGTGCTCGTTGTTATCATCGTGCTGGTCATCGTAACCAGGTCAGTGGCCCTAACTACATATGTTTTACTTACTTCACTTTTATCCATAATAATGAGTTGACGCTTCAAACTCAATATAATCAGTTTCTCAACTCGGCTAACAACATTCTTGATCTAATTTTTTGTAATTTTTCAATGGAACTATCTATCTCACAATTTCCCCTAGCTAAAGTCGACAGCTTTCACCCCCCCTTAAGCATTGCTTCAGATATTTTTCTCAAGCCCTTTACCCAATGTAATAGTCATATATCAATTTTTCCAAGGAGATTACCAGAAAATTAATGATTTCCTAAATGCCATTGACTGGGAAAAGGAGTTTACTGGCAAGGATGTGAATGAGTATTGTAGGAGTCGTTTTTTAATAGTATACAGTTACATATTCCCATTACTTTTGCAGCCAATGATAGACAAAAATACGCCGTTTGGTACTCCAAAGCTTTAATTAAAATATACGAGAAAAAGCCAAGGCGCACAGGAACTGGAAAAAGTTTAATAATCTCTATGATTACCATGAGTTCTCGATACTAAGAGCCCGCTACAATAGGGTTCATGCTGCCTGTTACAATAAGTTTTTATATAAAATTCAAACCTGCATTTCTAAAAACCCGAAACACTTCTGGTCTTTTGTTAAATCCAAAAAAGGTAGGAGCTCTTATCCTCAATCCTTCACTTTTAATAATATGCCATTAAATAGCGGCCCTGACATTGTTTGTAGATTTAATGATTATTGTCATAATATGTTTTCTCCCCCTGTGTCAAGGTATCCCACTTTAGATTTTACTGATCCACAAAACGCATCTTTTAATAACATAAACACCTTAATAGTCAACGAAAGTACTGTGTAAACCCTATTAAGAAAATTAGACACAAGTAAAGGTGCTGGTGATGATAGCCTGCCTCCTATTTTTATTAAGAACTGTGTCAACTCCCTGCTCACACCTTTAACGTTAATCTTTAATAAATCTATTAAGGAGGGAACAGTTCCTGATAGGTGGAAGACTGCGCGTATTGTACCTATATATAAAAAAGGATCAATTAGTAAAATTGAAAATTACCGGCCCATCTCGATACTGAACATTTTTAGTAAAATTTTTGAAAAGATCATTTATGATTCTGTCTATCATATTATTCTAAACAGTATCCCTAAAGAACAACACGGGTTTATCACTGGCAGATCAACTACAACTAATCTCACTCTATTCGCAAAGTTTGTGCGCGAGTCTATGGAAAAGGGTCGTCAGGTTGACGTTGTCTACACCGACTTTGAGAAGGCGTTTGATCGCGTGGATCACGTCGTTCTGCTTTCAAAACTTAACGCACTGGGTATTCATGGTGATCTTCTTCGGTGGGTAAAATCATACTTGACTAATAGATCCCAAGCTGTTGTCCTCGGTGGGTTTAAATCAGACTATATTACTATACCTTCTGGTGTACCCCAGGGCTCTCTTCTGGGCCCACTCTTCTACAATGCCTACCTATATGATATGTTTAACTTTATATACAATTTAAAATTCCTGATGTATATACTGATGATACCAAAATATTTTTAGATTTAGGCACTGAAAATGACACCTTAAAGCTACAGCAAGACCTTGATCGACTAAGTCAGTACTATAAATCTAACCGTATTGTAGTTAACACAGCCAAGTGTCAAGTAATTTCATTTACACTGAAACACCGTCCTATATACCACAACTATCACATCAATGGCGCAATTTTGGAACGTGTTAACTTAGTTCGTGATCTCGGTATACTATTTAATCATAAACTCTCCTTAACTCACCACATAGATACAATAACTGATAAAGTTTTTAAAATGTTAGGCTTTGTTATGCGAACCTGCTCCCCATTTCGTAATTCCACCAGCATTAAAAGCGTTTACTTTGCATACGTTCGCAGCGCCCTTGAATATTGTTCCGTTGTTTGGTATCCTATTTATGACAAATACTCAATTAATATCGAAAAAATTCAAAAGCGTTTCGTCAGAGTTTTGAGTTATCGCACAAACAATCCCAATAAATCATATGATGACAGTTGCAAAACTCATAGTTTACTTCAGCTTGATAAGAGACGTATTCAACTAGATATGAATTTCCTATATGACATACTAAACTCAAACCTTGACTGCCCGGAGCTAGTCGCAGCCATGAGGCTCAGCGCGCCCCAACGGCGACACCGTTCTTGCGGAAAAAAATTTTCTTATCTGTGGTTCTTGCAATACTCGCCTTCTGCATGTACCCTCACACCGCACTAACTATGGAAGAAATGAAACCCTGACACGTATTGCGGATACATCATCATTACAGCTCATATACGTCCCCACCGAGGGGCTCGAGCCTACCCTGAATCAGGGCGATTAGGCCTTAGTCGACCACGCGGGCCCAGTGCGGGTTGGTCGACTTCACACACAACCTTCGAGTTTCTTCGCAGCCGTGTGCAGGTTTCCTCACGATGTTTTCCTTCACCGTTAAAGCAATCGGTAAGTATGTACGTAAGTTTTTTGAAAAACTCATTGGTACATTGGTCGTCCAGATTTGAACCCGGTACCTCTGGTTAGATGGACCGAGTCGTTACCGGTGGAGCCACCGACGCTTTTTGCGGATACATACAACAAACTATTCTCCGATTGCGATCCTTACCTGCTCTCAAAGAATTCTTTTAAAGATAAAGTGCGTATAACTCTCCTCGAATTGTAGCCAACATAGTAAGACGCGGATGTTATCTTGTAGACACACACACACATACACACAACACACCACCCTCACACACCACACACACACACACAAGTTAATTACCTCATGCATACATGTAAACCTATATTAACTCGTAGCAACAAACGCAGGTTTTTAGTTCACACTACGAGTATCTGAGCTATTTTTCAATATAAATGTGTATACTATCGTTAAATTTATGTGCTACCTAACCTAACTGTCTGTTTTTTGTGCACAGTGTTTGGCTTATCTAGGGTAATCTATTATTTGCCTTGCTGTTTCTCTCCTCAATAAGCTTAATGTTAAATAAGTTCGCTGTTGATTGCCTTAAATAAATAAACTTGGATGTCCGTTATCATATCAACCAAAGATATGAAGAAAGCCCAAGTGAATGACTCGACGACCCAGAACCGAGGTGTATGGCGAAAAATTACGAGGAGAGCCGACTCCAAGTGAAATGGGATAATGGCTAGGCAAAGAGAGAGAGAGAGTATGAGTTGACGCTGTTGTTGTACAGTTTGATTAAGAAATTGAACAAATTGGCAATCCATAATTCAAATGTTCAAGCTTGACGGCAGGCGGCAGTTGAATGAATGCAAAGCATAGGATATTTTAAAAATTAGAAGGTAAGTATGTGATTACGTTTTACAAACTGGGGTCCTAGACACCTATCGCACAAGTCCGATCTTGTATGGAGTACTGTTCTTACCAATGGGATGCATCAGCCCGCTATCAGCTGGATACCTTGGATGCCACCGACTGACGCGCCCGGAGACTCATTGCGACGATGGGGCTTGACAAAAACAACCACCAAAGCCTTGAACATCGCCGCAAATTTGCCTGTCTTTCGGTATTCTATCGAATTTATTACGGAGAGTGTGCGCAAGAACTATATACATGACCTCATTTCCCCAGCTCCATTCCACCCTTGGTCAACAAAACGCAGGGAGAGGTTCCACCCCTTTGTTGTTGATATTCAGCCTATACGCACGAAGCGTTACGCTTCCTCATTTATTCTGCGGGCAGCGATGGAGTGGAACTCTTTGCCTACGTCTGTATTTCCCGTCTCTTACTATTTGGGGATCTTCTAGGCGAGAGTAAATAGGCATTGTTTGAGTTTGTATGTTTCACCCGCGACTACATCGTCACTTACCATCAGGTGAAAATATGAGATGTAGTCAAACGAACTAAAATTTTTAGTTAAAAAATTGGGCATCGGCATAAGACTACGGTGCCGCAAATATTAACAGAGGTACACCGTGCACTTGCAGATCTATATAGACGAGTTGACGAACACGGGCGAGACGGTGATGGCACAGCACGGCTGGGGCTGCCGAACGCTGGCCGTGGCCGAGCGCGCCGCCGCCAGCGCCGTCTTCTCCTGTATGCTGGTGGAGGGGCTGTATCTGCACCGCTCCATCGCTGCCGTGTTCCGCGGCCCGCCCGACGTGCGATGGTTGTACGCGGCCGGCGCAGGTTAGCCACACGCACACACTCGCTTTGCGCGTCTTCTGTACTTCCAACTCGCCATCGTGGACCGCCCGACTCGTGGTGACTCTATGCGGCTGGCGCAGGTTAGCCACACACACACACACACACACAGCACATTCACATATTATTACGCGTCTTCTGTACTTCCACCACTCCATCGTGGCCCATCTGACGTGCGATAAGTAACTATTTAGTAATCTGTGCCACTGTGACTGTGGTGCGATGGCTGTGCGCTGCCGGCGCAGGTTAGGTAGTCACACGCACACACTCACTTATTATTACGCGTCTTCTCTACTTCCACCACTCCATCGTGGCCCATCTGACGTGCGATGGCTGTGCGCTGCCAGCTCAGGTTAGTCACACGCACACACTCACATATTATTGCGCGTCTTCTGTACTTCAACTACTCCGTCGTGGCCCACACGACGTGTGGTGGCTGTATGCGGCTGGCGCATGTTAGCCACACGCACACACTCACATATTATTGCGCGTCTTCTGTACTTCCACCATTCTAACGTGGCCGTGGCTGTATGTGGCTGGCGCAAATTAGCGACACGCACACACTCGCATTGCGCGTCGTCTCTTCCTTACTTGCACTACTCCTTACTCCATCGCCGCCGCCGTGTTCCGCGGCCCGCCCGCCGAGCGGTGGCTGTGTGCAGTCTGCGCAGGAGCAACTTAGTCACACGCACACACTCGCATTGAAATTTTCCTGTTCCTACAAGGCTGTATGGCAGTAGAATTGGAGGATCGTGGTGTCTTCAGCACGAGTAGCATGACCGCGTAGAATTCCTTGAATGGGGAGGAGAGTCTGCGTTTGCACAACTTTATATTAAAACATTTGAACAGAGACCTAAGGATGTACAGAAAATAATCCATTATCATCATAAACGTCCCCATTGCTGGCCACGGGTCTCTTCACAAACTCGGGAAGGTCAGGCCCTCAGGCCATACAAAAGTATATTAATAATAGTACTAACATACAGTATGGACACTCCCTGCCGCTCTTTAGATTGCAAACTCACCCCCTCGTCACCCAGATTCTACAGATTGGTTTCAGTTTGGTTATCCAACGTATGGGATTTAGCCGTGATTTTAATTGCTCCGTAATTTGTTTTTAAAAATGTCATTTCACGACCGTTTGTATGCAGTGTCCGGGGTGTGGGCATACTCCACCCACACACGGGGGACAAGTCCGGATTGGTGGAGGTTGTAGGGCTAATGGCGTAACCCACTGTCAGTAGTTTTTCAAAGGCACCTCTAAGGCACGGCCTAACGACTGCCATCTAGTAATAGCAATCGGCACCAACGGTTTAACGTGCATTGCGGAGCACGAAACGGTCGAGAAAATTGCTAGTATAGCAAGTAACTATAGTATCTCATCTGTGCTATGGCTAAGAAACCCTTCCGGGTAATGACCGTGCTTAAGGTTAGTTAAATTACGTGATCGACCTAACCACGAAAGTCACACTGAGCCACGCTTCAATTCAACGCTCAAATTTTATAGAGAAATTATTTTAATAAGATAATAATCATCTCTATAATATAGAATCATTTGTCCTGACTGACTATCAACGCACGACTCAAATCACTGGACGGATCAGGCTGAAACTTGGCATACAGCAATTATGACGTAGGAATCCGCTAACTAAGGATTTTGGCAAGTACATTACTGAAAGATTTATTCTGATGCTAAGCTGTTGCCCGCGACTTCGTTCGCGTTAAAAGGGGTAATAATTTTCGGAAAACCTAAAAACTTTTAGGTACAAGTTTCAATTTGAATTATTTCGTATTATTCTCAGCAAACTTTCATTTGGTACCCATATCATGAGGGTGCATAAAAAATAACTAGTCCGCCATCTTTGTTAGTCCGCCATCTTTGTTAGTCCGCCATATTGGATTTAAAATGAAGTTACTTAGCTAACCATGCATTGTTCTCCAAACATAACCTGTATGCAAAATTTCAGCTCCATTCGGAAACCGGGAAGTGTTAAGTACTTTTTTAGGAAATAAACGAAAACCAAAATGTTACCAAAATTGCACTTGGTTGTTACGATTGAAGTTGGTTTTTTAACGTTTCCAAATTCAACTACACTTCTTAAGTTGGTCGACCCCTAAACTAAGGAAGCTTACTTAGCCGCGATGTTTTTTTTACTATTTATAAAAATCAGATAATAATAATAAATTTATTAACAGAAGTAATTTACAATAGCATCTAAAATATAAAGTAAAAAAAATAAAAAATGTCCTAAAATATCGGTTTAGCTGGCAGAACCTTGTCGACGCAACGGAAAGGGCCTTCTGCTGAAGATTGCTATAACGGAAAACCCAATTGACACGAAAAGAAGAAAATGTTTGAATCCTGAATATGAATTAAATAAAATAAATAAGTAAAAAAGCTGGCAGAGGGGGGACACTTAATTATAACAAATAATGGTGTAACAATCCCTGGTGTTTCTAAACTATTGGACCCAGGAAAACGTTTTAGGGCATACCTACTATACTGAGAAAAACAGTTTTCAAATAATGACTTCGGAACTCTACATTATGCGTGGTGCGACACGAACTTTGTCAATTTTTTTAGTGTTTTAAACTCCATTAGTGTAATGTCTTCATCGATCCCCATCAAAATTTCAACTTCGTTTTTTTTTGTCAACCTTAGTTCTTCATTCCACTGTATCTCGCTCACGGTCGCTCCTCAGTTATCGAAAGTAATAATCTTATGAATAAAATAAAAAAACATAAACCCGACTGCATTAAAAACATACCCCAAAAAGGGCATTCCCTCTCGTATATCTATCAGATAGGTACGCTAAACTACCAGGTTTATGATATAGCGTCCCCACTTACCGACCCTTAGGGTATAACAGTGCAATGAGGGCCGCTATTCCTGCCAACACCAAAAGGCGAAGGCAAGGACCAGTTGCGGTAGTCTTGCGACCAAGACGCTTGTCCTGGTACTCTGCAAGGCGCACTCGCCTTGTGGAACAGAACCACTACCTACTCTCCAGGTAGGTCCCGGGACTGTAGGCACACTCACCTTCCGCGGCTTTCGCTGCTGGGGCGGTTCGATCCCCGCTTCCAAAAGGGCAGTCGGGAAAAAAAACCTATAACGGCACCTCGCGCTCCAAAATCTATCCAGCCTTTCAGGCTACAGGCTTATCCAAAGAAACAGACATACATACTTAAAAAACATTACACTCATTTTTGGGCAGTCGTGTAACAAGTAAACTAATTACAATCATCATATCAGCTCATATACGTCCCCACCGAGGGGCTCAAGCCTAACCTGAATTAGGGCCATCGGGCCTTAGTCGACCAGCGGGCCCAGTGCGGGTTGGTCGACTTCACACACAACCTGCGAGTTTCTCCGCAGGCGTGTGCAGGTTTCCTCACGATGTTTTCCTTCACCGTAAGAGCGTCGAATAAACGTACATATTATGAAATCTATGTTCGAAATCACATTGGTACGTGGCAGGTTCGAACCACGACCTCCCGGACAAGAGGTGGCGGCCCTAGCCATTACGCCACCGACGCTCTTACTAATTACAATACTTGCATATTACTGCCGCCGTGTTACCAACTCTTTATACTTGGATGGCCGTGTCGCTATTCGTTATAAGAAATTTTTAGCAATCTGTAGTACTTAGATACATTTTCTGACACGTTACAGTGATCGCGTGGGCGCCTGTGGCGGCGTGGGCGGGCGTGATGTGGGCGCGCAACGACCACTCGTGCTGGGCGGTGTACACGCTGGCGCACGTGCAGTGGTTGCTGGACGCGCCGCGTCTGCTGGTGCTGCTGGCCAACACAGCGCTGCTGGCCGATATCTTGCGCGTGCTGCTCACCAAGCTGCGCAACAAGGAGAACGCGCAACAGCTGTGAGTTTGTGAAAATAACCACTAGTGTTGGCCGAGATCTGAGTCCCTAGCACTCGGAATTCCCCAGTCCGATCTTTTCCAATATAGAGAAAGTTAGGTCAGATTCCACGCAGGGAGGCCAAGTTTTAATTGATGGATGGGTGGTTGTACTTCACACCGTCCGTCAGAACTTTTCAAGCCGCCCTTTAACGTGGCATATCTTCTGCCGTCTAATGTTAGCAAACTAGCGGCACCAATGGCTAAACGTATACCTAATACTTACGTTACAAAGCACGCAAACAATCAACAATAATAATTGAAAACGCTAAACACGTTAAAAAGTCGACCTCCATCGCAACAACTTAGTACAATTGTGCATATTTTTTTTTGGTTTTTGTTAATTTTCTAATAAAGTAATGCACCGATTTTGATGAAATTTATATGAGACAAACTCGAGAGCATACGGTATGCCATGAGTTTGTCCCATATTCATTTATATATTAGGTATTCTGCTATCGGATAAAAAAAGAATCATGAAAATCGGTTCACAATCTGCGGAGAAATCGCGTAGACACACAAAAAAATAGACAGTCTCCTTTTTGGAAGTCGGTTGAAAATGTTATAAAAGATGCAAAACATCAATTTATAAATAATAAAAATAAATTTATTTTTTGTTAAGAAAGTGCAACAAATCCAATACTGGTTCTAGACTGGTTCCCATAGTATGTACAGGGAATCCTAGGTTGGGGTTACTTTATAAAGTAATATTTTTTAATCTTTATTTGGGGACAGATGGCCGTGTGTTATTTTTGTCCCGTATATATTATTATTATTATCATTGGAGTTCCGTAGTCTTTTCAATAAATAAATTTATATTTTAAAAAACAAAATAATATATTCGCAGTTACCACTAAAAATACGATAAGTTTAATTAGGCAGTCTTAAAAATATAATATCATCATCACATCTCATCAGCTCATATACGTCCCCACCCAGGGGCTCGAGCCTACACTGCATAAGGGCGATCGGGCCTTAGTCGACCACGCGGGCCCAGTGCGGTTTGGTCGACTTCACACACAACCTTCGAGTTTCTTCGCAGGCGTATGCAGGTTTCATCACGATATTTTCCTTCACCGTTTAAGAGCGTCGGATAAACTCGAAACGGAAATTCGAAAACACGTTAGTACGTGGCAGGATCGAACCACGACCTTCCGGACAGGATAGGATAGCGGCCCTTGTCATTAAGCCACCGACGCTCTTAAAAAAAAACATAATCTTAAAAATAAAATATCACACTGAGTACAATATTACCTAAAACACTTAATATAAAATATTATTATTAGTTACAAATCTTTACATTGTTGGTGAATTAAATCGTTTAGAAGCTCAACTAATGTTGGGCAACTCATTTCCCAATGAGAAACATGGATAAGCTTAATCTTCCTCATCATTTCCCTAGGAGCACAGCGCGCGCGACCATGTTCCTGATGCCTGTGTTCGGGTCGCAGTTCCTGCTGACGGCGCTGCGACCGCAGACCGCCGACTGCGCCGCCGAGCAGGCCTACTACTACGCCGCGTACGCGCTGGAGGCGGCGCAGGGCGTGCTCGTCGCGCTCTTCTATTGCTACTTCAACAAGGAGGTAAAACTTGCCCTTGCACACAAATCATCATCATCACGGATCAGATAAATAAGTTTGGATTGGAAATGTGCGCTGGGCAGGCGCGCCTCAAGTATGTTTAGACAATCATACTTAACCGAAGCACGCGTTCATACTTTTTATTTGCGTGTGGTTGTGTGTAACGTACAGACTCTCGAAATGTTGTGAGACACAATTGCAGCTCTGTGTTCTAAGTGTGTTTTGTTTATTAGTGCGCGCAATTCGTGTATATGTATTATTATTGCTTGTGTAGTGGAGTTGATGGGTGGGAGACAGGCGGGGACGCTGGTTTTCAAACAAAAGTGTGACTATTGCCAATCCAACCTTATTTATCTTATCCGTGATCATCATCATATCAGTTCATATACGTCCCCGCCGAGGGGCTCGAGCCTACCCTGAATCATCGGCGATCAGGAATTAGTCGACCACGCGGGCCCAGTGCGGGTTGGTCGACTTCACACACAACCTGCGAGTGTCTCACGATGTTTTCCTTCACCGTTAAAGCAATCGGTAAGTATATGTATACGTAAGTTTTGAAAAACTCATTGGTACATTGGCCGTCCAGATTTGAACCCGGTACCTCTGGTTAGAAGGATCGAGTCGTTAACGGTTGAGCCACCGACGCTTATAACAACAAATACAATCACTCAAATCGATTTAATGCCGTAAATAACAAAAACGTATAATTTTCAGCTATCCTGAAAGGTACCTACCTACTTACAGGGTATCTCTTTTTACAATAGTAACGTTTCAGATAACCAGACATAAATAAAAAAAACACACTAAAAAAGTTATCGGCCGGCCATCATCGGACTGTCATTCAAGGGTCGAGCATTATTGGGACCCCGTAATGTATGTTTCTTAAGAAGTTTATTAGTAGTACCTTATTTATTACTGAAAAGAATTAGCTTATTTTATTTTCTACGATTCTCTTGAAAACAATAGATCTTGATGCCACCTCCATAGTTATCATCATCATCAGATATAAAATATTTCAGTTCAATCGTACCCCTCCTACAACGCCGTTGCGCGCACAAAAAGGAAGTAGGATAGTTGCATATGAAGGGAAGTAAAATGTGTTTTACCACCAGTCGAACTATTTATATTGAAATAAAAAAATTATAAAATGAATAAACCAATAAAACAGAACAATGATCCGGATTGCAATGACAATTCCAAAAACAAAAACAGATACCTAACAAAAAAGTAAAAATAAATCAAGTCACTCTGAAATCTATTGCAAGATGCGTATACTAAATCGGACAAACAAATGAAACCTATGAAATTTCCGATTGGACTTAGACAAGATAGAACCGATAGCATCTATTCACTTATCTTGAAGATTCCATAATTATACGAATAAGGAATAATTGAAAACGCTAAACACGTTAAAAAACCGACTTCCATCGCAACAAATTAGTACATTTTTGCATTATTATTTTTGGTTTTTGTTAATTTTTTACTAAAGTACTACACCGATTTTGATAAAATTTATATGGGACCACACGGGAAGCATTAGCTTTCAAATAAAAAAAGAATCATAAAAATCGGTTCACCCAGTCAAAAGTTCTGAGGTAACAAACATAAAAAAAAACATACAGACGATATGAGAACCTCCTCCTTTTTGGAAGTCGCTTGAAAATAGACGCATTCCACTCCTTGGCCGTCACTGATCAAAACGAATCTAAGAATAAATTAAAAAGTTTAGGCTACAGAGCGTGCCAAAAAAAATAATAGAAATACGATACAGATTGGTTACAGTTTGGTTCTCGAACATATGGGATTTCGCCGTGATTTTGTTTGCTCCGTCATTTGTTTATAGAAATGTCATTTCATGACCATTTGTATGCAGTGTCCGGGGTGTGCCTATATAACCTAACCAATAGCTGATATTGTAATGATAACTTTCTCCGTCCCTAAGATTCACCGCCAGTCTTCATTGGGTTCTACAAATAGAGATTACGTTAGTCCTTTTAGATCATACTAAACTTTGCGATAAATACTTATATTATCATCTATTATCCGTCCCTACCGAGGGGCTCGAGTTTACCCTGAATTAGGGCGATCGGGCCTTAGGCGAGCACGCGGGCGCAGTGCGGGTTGGTCGACTTCACACACAAACTTCGAGTTTTTTCGCAAGTGTGTGCAGGTTTTACTCACTATGTTTTCCTTCACCGTAAGGGTTCGGATAAACGTACATATGAAATCTAAATTCGAAAACACATTGGAACGAGGCAGGATTCGAACCACGACCGCGGACAGGAGGCAGCAGCCCTACCCGTTACGCCACCGACGCCTGTTAAATACTTACTCGTATCTATTGTTTAACAGCATGTTTATTTATTAGATACCTACAACTAACCGCCTCTGTGGCGTAATGGTTAGTCCATTCGCTTTACACAAGCAGGTCGCGGGTTCGATTTCCGGTTGGGTCAACTTGTAAGACTCGGTTTGGTTGGTGGTAGGGCATTTTCTAAGCCCGCCTGGCTAGCTACCACCGTCTTATCTAAGTCTTGTCGCCAAACATCAGTGTTATCAACATTGATGTGTTCCGGCTTGAAGATAAGATAGCCAGTTCTCCATTGCGTTGGGGAATCTTGGTAAGCCCGCTTTCATCTTCGGCATCATAGTCACTTACCATCTGGTGAGATGATGCCAAGGGTTTATACCAATTATGATTTAAAAAAAGCAACTATATATATCTATTCGGAATTCCCACATTTATTGTTTACTTTTTACAGGTTCACATGTTGATAAAGGCAACATACAAGAAAACAGAAAATGCATTCGTGTCGATAGTGCAACGAGACTCCAGTGTCCCGCGAAAAAGTTTGGACCTTGCGTCCGACCGCAGGATGACGCGCAGCACCGCGCTGCCGATCAACGAGGACGAACCGACGCCCAAAGATGACATTGGCACCGCTAAAACTCTAACCCTCAAAGCGAAACTGCACGTCGCCGAAATAATATCGATACAAGCGAGCGAACGACTGGCCGAAATACTGGATCCCGTGTATGAGACCGTCGAGCAGAACACGAAGGCGTGGGTGGAGGGATACGACGCACTAGAGCGGTCGCCGGCCAGCGCGTCCGCCAGCGCCAGCGACTACTACGGCTTCACGAACGCCTCCAGCATCTCCATCGACTGCCGAGACTGGATCCGCGCCGCCTCCTCGCCCGCCCACAGCGCCTGCGACGACGTCTGCGACCTGCACCCCCACCTACTCGACGACGGTATCGCCAGGGAGGGCCACACAGATGACGTGACGGAGCCACAGACTGAACACGAGTATAAAAACAAACCATCAAGTAGTGCAATACAAAAAGGCGAACAACGAGTGACAGAAGACATGGAGTACGAGGACTGCGAAATGCTTGACGATATACTGGAGTGCATAGACGGCCCCGCGAACCACCCGGTGGCTTTGAATCCTGAACTTCTTATTGCTTACCACAAAGGGAAAGAACTTCGTAGAACGTAGCTATATTAAAGTTACTTATTTAAATTATTTTGCAAAGTAAAATACAATGTTAAAACGTACTAATTATTTTCCAATCAATTAAAGTGTTTTTATTTGGTTCCCCGGTCCAATCTAACAGAAACTAAGTAGGCCCCATTACAATAGGGATGACGACAGCATCAGAAATTAATAATGAACTCTTGATCACTAAATTGCCCTTATACTTAAACTTCGGAAAACCCTACTCGTTTTGTTTTCCATCAAGTCTTCGATTTTTAATTCAGCAAAATCACAAAATGAGTACGTAAATGACTCTGTAAAACTATGCCTAGGTATTTCAAACATTTTTAGAACAAAATGTCGTTTATAAAAAGTAAATCAGATGACTACCATTCGTCATCCCTAGTTGAGAAAGGTCTTTCTTTTCAGCGCAGCCCTCATGTTGTAAGAAGATAATATCGTCAGACCGTTAAATCTTACAACATGATTGTTAGGTTAGATTACGTGCGTTATTAGGTACGAGTGCACAATGTGTAGATATGTGTAGCACACGAGTACCTAACGCTATTTTGTGACTTGCCGGGCTGGAGTGGTTGCGCAATGCGCCAGGTGGTTTCGGCGCGAGCTCGCTCTCAATGCGGCCGTCAAACAGCGCGACAAGACAACCCGTTTCCAACGAGATCCTTTCAACCGCTTACAAAAAGTGAGCGCAACCCATGCACCCGCGCAGTATTGCCTCTACTGGCCCATCGATTGTTGCTTATTACTTTATTGTCACACTAGGCATTTGCCCAGCAAGCAGTCGGACAGTGGGTGCATACAAAACGATAACATAAAAAGTTGAGTTGCAATAATGTTGGTGCGCGTGGTGGTGGCCTGCCTGGTGGCGGTGGCGGCGCGGGTGAGCGGCTTCCCGGACGGCGCGCCCGTGGACGCGTGCGTGAAGACGCGCGCCAACCAGCCCAACCACGGGCAGCATCGCTCGCAGCCGCTCGCCACGCTGCCTTACCGTCTTACCGCCTCGGCCGCGGTCTACGAGCCCAACCAGCTGATCACAGGTTTGTAATGCATGCGAGTAAGGTCTCCTCACCAGACAGTGGTACACCATCTGTGTAATGCGTGTACCTACTGATATCGCTGTCCCGTGTGAACCCGTACAACATAGTAGCAAAGAATACTAAATATTGATGATATCAGCTCATATACGTCCCCACCGAGGGGCTCGAGCCTTCCCTGAATTAGGGCGATCGGGCCTTAGTTGACCACGCGGGGCCAGTGCTAATAAAAAATAAATATTACTAATAAGTAATGCCACAGAAGCTATACCTAGATCGAATGGTTACAGGGTGTCCCAGCTATGTGGGCTATGGAGTGTAAGTACTTTAAACTAGGCGCTTATCAACCCGTTACGATGGCGGCCGTAAAGCCCCTTGCATTGAAAGATTTTTTAATTTATTTTTTATTCAAAATTGGTAAGTCCTTCTCTCACCTGATGGTAAGTGACGATGATGCCGACGATGGAAGCGGGCTTACCAAGATTCGGGAGGTTTTCGTTTTTAGTGGTATACCCATTGCTTTTCTTTCAGTAAACTAGTTTTTTTGCCGATACTTTTATTTGTAAACATCTTGGAACAGTCATGAATATTGTTCCGATAATTCAATCTTTATAATTTTTATTTTCGAGAGACTGAGGAGCGAGTGTCGAAGGAGTGGAGAAATTGTTGTGATGACAAAAAACATCGAACTTGATATTTTACACTAATAAATTGGGGGAGGCGTTTGTCCAGCAGTGGACGTCCTTCGGCTAATATGATGATGATGAAGTCTAAAGTACAAAAAAAAAGAAATGTCTGTTTTTCCGTCCGGTGCTCTAATTTCTAAACTACTGGACAAATTTGGGTTAAATTTGGGTCAGGGAAATATTATTTTTATATCTACAGCCGTTTTTTTTTAATTTCCCTATCTTGATTCTTTAGGGTTGTCACAGAAATCACTTTTTAATTTTCGACTTAAAATTAGCTACTTATTTTGATGAAATTTTGTATAACTTTACATGGCCGCCAGCACGCGATAGTTCGTTATTCCAAGAAAATCGGAGTACCTATAACTCATCATCATCATATCAGCCGAAAACCGTTACTGTTAGACAAAGGCCTCACCCAAGGATTTCCACGACGACCGGTCCTGCGCTGCCCGCATCCATCAGCTTCCCGCGAACTTCACTTTATTCTTTGCTACAAAGTAAATGTAATGTTTATTGTTGATTTGTGTATGCCCGACTACGATAGACACGAATTCGAGATAAAGTATGCACGGTTACTTTGGTTCTCCTGTGGATCTCCTCGTTTCTGATTCGATCACGCAGAGAAACTCCGAGCATAGCAAAATGTTGTTAAAGCGGCAATATAAATACACACTGTGAAAATTTCAACTGTCTTCATATAACCACAGATTACTAAATAGTTACTTATATAACGGTTCATGAAATCAGCCCGGCGACCGACAGACAGATGGACACACAGAAATAGGGTCCCGTTGGTCACCCTGTGGGTGTATCTACGAAGTCGCTTTTGAGGAACCCTAACACAGAAGTCATTGAATACTAACTATTTTTTTCTACATTTGAAGTTTTAACAAAGTTCGATTTTGTTAATGAATTTACCAGTTCTGTTTAAGTTGTAACTACGTGAAGTTACGAAAAGCTTAAACTCATTCATAAAATCGACGTCTACGACACGTAGTATACAAATGCGTAAAAACATTGCGATTACGCAACGTAAGTTCATTATCCTCAACCGCGAGCGCTGAGTGCTGATTTACCTACCTACACAGTAATGTATTTCAAACCTTGAGAAGTATGCAAAAAATTGGCACACGATGCTTGACTGTTCATCCAATTAAAATGTTGCAAAAGTGGTTTGGGATTTAGAACGCCTGTGTACGGTAGACCTTGACCTACATAATATGAACAGCGTCATTCAACTTTTCAACAAGTCTTATTGTTAGTGCAGCGCGAGTCGTCGCAGGCGCAACCAGGATTATATACGCTACAACACTCAGTAGAGTTTGTCTTGTGTCTATAAAACGATACAAATAAATTGAGTCACTTGCAAGAAGCTAGAAATCATCGACAAGACAATTTACTACTGCAGTAGTACCAGAAGCTATTAAAATACCTTTATTACTACTGATAGGTAGCAGAATTAGTAGTAGCACGGATAAGAAACGAAGAACAAATACTTTTTTATCCACCTTGGTAAGCCCTTGGCATTATCTCACCTGATGGTAAGTGACGATGATACAAAAGATATAAGCGAGCATACCAAGATTCACAACGCAATGGGTAAATGGGAGCTGGCTATCTTATCTTCAAGCCGGAAGACATCAACGCTGTTCACGTTGATGTTTAAATAAATAAATAAATCTTTATTGTACAAGAGAAAGATTACAATCCTAAACTAGGAAGAAACCTGTATTTCAGGAGTTAATGACTCCCCCTGCTTTGGCAGCAAGACTTACATTAGATGGTCGTACCTAACCAAACTGAATCTTTTATCAAAAAAAACTCTATCAAAAAATTTAATACGACTTAAAAAGAAAGGAACTGAAAAGCGAAAAAAATAAAAGTTTAAAAAACTAAAAACCGACTTCAAAATGAAATTCACTCAAAAGTATGAAATAATATTATTATACTTAAATACACAACATTAACGAACAATAACGAAATCAAAGGTGGGTACAAATTAAATTAGGGGCGTTAAATTTTTTTTGAGGTCGGTACCAGCACACAGTTACTTACGTATCAAATGTTTTACATTCAATGGTATTGCTGACACCGACCTCCAAAAAAATTATAAGCCCCTAATTTTATTCGTTCCCACCTTTGATTTCGTTATTGTTTATTAATTCAATTCAATTCAAATTATTTATTTCAGATAGTCAATCCATAATATTGTGTTAGTAACAGACATCTTATAAAACTAAGTTAGTATCAACATAAATGTCAAAAATATCAAATAAAATAATGTCAAGCAGTCAAACTACAATACATTAATGTTGTTTATATATGTATAATAAATAATAATATTATTTCATACCTTTGAGTGAATTTCATTTTGAAATCGGTTTTTAGTTATATAAACATTTATTTTTATTTTCTTTATATTTAGTGATAATGCTATTTATCTAACAACGTTAAACCTAATATACAGGGTGTAACATAAAGGTGTGGTGATACTTTTAGGTGGGCTTGTACCCATCAAACTGAACAACTTTCTCCATGGAACCCATAGTCAAATCGCAAAAAAAAAATGGCTCTCCCATACTAACTCGATCAGCTGATCAGCCAACTTAGTATGGGAAGTTCAAATTTTTTTTTGCGATTTGACTATGGGTTCCATGGAGAAAGTTGTTCAGTTTGATGGGTACAAGCCCACCTAAAAGTATCACCACACCTTTATGTTACACCCTGTATATACTGTGGTTAAACCCAATCACCTACTTACCAATAGGAATTATCAAATCATAATATATGTGTTTCAATAACAGAGACAAAGCCCTGTGGCTTCTATCATCTCAGCAGATGATGATGGACGATATAACTACACATGAAAGTTATACTTAGAGTAATCGTCCATCATAAGCTTATCTGAATAACCTGAAAGAATACAACCTATCGGTCTATGCATACCTACGTATATATCTATGTATAATATTGAAAGAATTTTCCTACAACTCCTAACCGTTAAGGAGTTGTACCTTCCTTCATCAGCTTATCAACATGAGATGATGACTAACAGACGCAAGTATTTTAATAGCTTTAGAAAACATACGATTCACGTAATAAGTGCCTACGTAATGAGTAATTTGAGGGTTGCTCTCGATTTCCCTGGGATCCCATCATCAGACCCTGACTTGGTGACAATGGGACCCCCTCGGGAGTATACTCTTTCGAACGAAAAAATAATTTTGAAAATCGGTCCACAATTAACGGAAAAATCGGTGAGCATACATTAGAAAATATATATATACAGTCGAACTTAGTACCTCCTTCTTTTTTGAAGACGGTAAAAATAAAAAGAACCTTTTTTAGTGTAACTAAGCTCCTACGTTACTGTAAATACCTAAATAATTAAGTCGACGCCAATCAAAAAACAAGCAAATTCATTGTTACGTAAACTGAAATGATGGCAGCGGAATGCGCGTCGGCGGTGACGCGACGCAGCCGTTAGCTACAAATTGCCGATCGAACGTTGCGTTTGCTTGATTGGTGCCCCGAGTCTCGACTCAAAATTATTTAAGTACTTACTACTCTAGGAGCTTAGTTAGTTAGTCTAAAAAGTTTATTTTAATTTTTCGCTTTTCAGTTCTTTTCTTTTTTCGTCGATTACTTAATTTTTTTGCTAAAAAGTTTAGGTCCTGGAATAGCACATCATAGGCTACTTTTTACCCCGGGAAAACGTCTTATTCCCACGGGAAAATCGAAAACAACGCGGTCGTAGCCGTGGGCGGACGGCTAGTCTACTATAATATTATAAATGTAAAAACGTGTTTGTTTGTTTGTTACCTTTTTACGCTTCAACACCTTGAACAATCGAGACGAAATTTGGCGCGCAGGTAGCCTGTGTCACTGGAAAGGACATAGGCTTCTTTTTATCCCGTGAAAATAGCAGAGTCCAATTTAGTTCGTGAGGGAACTGAAAAACTACTCTTTTTTGGTTAATTTCTATAATATCGCAACGGACAATGCATTGTTTTGATTTTTTGCACAGAGATGTTGGAGGAGTTGGAAAATGACATAATTTACTAATTAGCATATCTTAAGATACCTAGTTTCCAAGGGAACCGCAGAGAGGGAGTCCCAACGGAGCAACGGATTGGAGTGATTTTTTTGTATAGAATTGCCTGAGGGGGTGGGAAGTGACAGACTGCTAATCAGAATAGCCCGGTATAGTTGCTGAGGGATCTTGTGAAAACTCATGGCACCACTCACAGACAGTCATAAAAACGATGTCAACGCGGGCGAAGCCGTAGGAAAAAGCTAGTATATTATGTAAATGTACGGGTCGACTTGAGAACGCCTTTCTAGAATCTAATGTCTATGTCTGTGGTTTGCAGATTTGCGTAAAAAATGACAGAATTCCAGCATACAAATCGACAGATTCTTTATAAAATGTGACATGTATAACTGAAATCTGGCAAACCGATAGAACACAGAAATACATTCTAGAACGTGTCAGCATAGTTTCAATAACTTTCATTAATTCATATAATAAAAGTCGATGTGTGTATGTATGTATGGACTCCAAAACTGATTTTGATGAAACTTTGTTGAATTGTGGGCACGCCAATTTTTTTTTATTCACAATTGGTAAATCCTTGACAACATCTCACCTGGTCAACAAAGTTTCATCAAAATCAGTTTTAGAAGGTTTATAACAAAAAAAGCCCCTGGAGCCACTATTGTGGCTCGTGCACCGCGCACCCTCGATATCCACGCGGGCGGAGCCGCGGGCATCAACTAGTATTCAATAATAACCAAACTAAATTTGTATGCAGCGCGCTAGCCTTAAACACTCGCCTTAAGCTAACAAACTACCGACAGCGCGGTGTTACAAGCGTGATTTAAATTCCAGTGATCATCGAGGGATCGGAGCCGTTCAAGGGGTTCTTCATACAGGCGCGGTCGGCGCAGACGCACGAGTGGCTGGGAGGCTGGGAACGCGCGCCGCACACCACCGTGCACCCGGAGTGCGCGGCCGTGACACACGCCGACCCGCGCGACAAGGCGCGCGCCGTACTCGCGTGGCGCGCGCCACCTCACGGGCCCGGCCAGGTCTACTTCACGTGAGTTGCAAGCTTGCTACATGATTCCACGTACGAGTACATTGCAAGTTAAATAAAAGCTCGCTATAAAAACATGTACTTTCGAGAGCTTAAACTATAGTAGATAAAAAAATCTACCGCCTATAATATCCACGCGACGAAAATCCTTACTTATCCTTACTAATATTATAAATGTGAATTGTTTATTTGTTTGTTACCTTTTCACGCTTCAACACTTGGCTAATTTTAATGAAATTTGGCATGCAGATAGCCTGCGTCACTGGGAAGGATATACGCTACTTTTTATCCCGTGAAAATAGCATAGTCCGATGTAGTTGAGGGAACTGAAAAAAATACTCTTTTTTTGCTCAATTACTTTAACATCGCAACGGAACAATGGATTGTTGCACAGAATATTTGCACAGAAATGGTTAAGGAGGACGAATATAAAATTACATAATTTACTAATTAGTATATGCTGACATAAGTTCCCGAGGGATCTGGGGAAAACTTCTTTCCACTCTCGCGCACGTCGGCATCGCAACGAAGTAATGGAGTGATTTTGAAATGGTTGAGCGGTAGTAAGTGACGTAAACTGTTAATCAGAATAGCCTGATATAGTTCCTGAGGGATCTGGAGGACCCTCATGTCTACGCCCGGCTCGCGCACCACTTACCCTCAAAGGCAGTCATAAAACGATTTCCACGCGGGCGAAGCCGCGTGCAAAAGCTATTAATATTATAAACTAGATTTTGCCCGCGGCTTTGCCGCGTGCTGGACATCGTTTTTATGACTGTCTTTTAGTGTGAGTAGTGCGCGAGCCACAAGCGGCTCGCGAGCGCGGACATGAGTTTTCCTCAGATCCCTCATGAAAGATATCGGGCTATTCTGATTAGAAGTCTATGTCACTTCCCACCCCCTCAACCAATCTATACAAAAAACCACGTCAGTACGTAACTCCGTTGCGACGCTGACATGTGCGAGCGCGGAAATGAGTTTTCCTCAGATCCCTCGGGATCCATGTCAGGATTAGCTATTTAGTAAATTATGTCATTTCCCACCCCCTCAGCCATCTCTGTGCGAAAAATCACTGCAATCCATTGTTTCGTTGCAATGTTAAAGAAACTAATAAAAAAAAAAGAGAATATATTCAGTTCCCTCAGGAACTGCATCGGACTATGCTATTTTCACGGGATAAAAAGTAGCCTATGTCTTTCCCAGTGACACAGGCTACCTGCATGCCAAACATCAAGATTGGTTAAGGTGTTGAAGCAGTGGCGGCGTAGCATGGGTTGGCATCCGGGGCGGTTTTCTATCAAGCACCCCCAAAATAAATAAAAAAACAACCAAGGTCGTGGTCAGAAATTTTCGTGGGGTAAAGAAGAAAATTCCTGGCTACGTCCTTGGTTTTTCCAACTCTGAAATGAAATGAAATATAATTTATTTGCTTAGTTTTCACAATTCAACACTCTGGACCAGATAGACTACAGAATCTGACTAAAAATAAATTTTAAGGTGTTTTGCGACTATATTGAATGGCTCTCTGCTCCCATATAATGTCCTAACTACCACACCTTAGGGGTGCCCATTGCACAAGAAAGGCCATTGGGTGCCCATGGCAAGCGTAGCGAGCCCGAAAATTTTTCACTATAACTAGATACGTACCGTTTTTTATGGTTGAGTTGATATAAATCTATACTGGTGCTCACGAAATTGACTATAGGGCATAAACTACTTGACAACGTGTCAACCAATATCATGATGCAAACGGTAAGTAGAGAGCGGCGCTCTACGGTGATGTGTTGCCGCAAAGGGTGACTCTAGGGCGAGCGAAGCGAGCCCGAAAATTATCGTTTTTGTCTAGTTTTGAAGGGTCTCTTTTGCTAATATGTTTGTTCACTTTATCAAAATTGGCTACTAACTAAACTGCACGAATGGGTAAGTTGGCACCTCTTGGTGCTTGGCGGACCGCCCCCGCCGCCCCCCCTCTACGCCGCCACTGTGTTGAAGGTGAAAAGGTAACAAACAAACACATTTTCATGCTTCAACACCTTGACCAATCTTAATTAAATTTCGCATGCAGGTAGCCTGTGTCACTGGGAAGGACATAGGCTCCTTTTTATCCCATGAAAATAGCATAGTCCAAAGCGGTTCCTGAGAGAACTAAAAAATTACTCTTTTTTTGGTTAATTACTTAAACATCGCAACGGAAAATTTACTACGATGAAAACTAATTACAAACATCGATATATGTCTACCCAAAATATTTGCAAAGTTTGGATTAATTCAGACATGTAATTTTTGTATTAAAGCGGAACTACGTTTACATGGAAACTCGAGCCTCCTGGGGACCCTTAAATAATATGCAAAAACAAAAGCTCATCTATTAGAATCTGACGCGTGACTCAAACGACGCCTTTATAAATTCGTTATCGAATTACGACATGTACAAAATCAAGTTTTGGTATTGAAGCGCCTCCACCCTGCCTTAACTGAATCAGTCGTCAGTATTAATGTAATGGTGTATTGTTGATAAATATGAAAGTAGGCATTATATGTAAAACATATTAAGAGGGAACGCGGGCACAATTTTTTCCATGCAAACGCAGTCCCCTTTTTCCTCCCTGGATAATGACAAAAAAGCAAAAATGTTGTTTCTATCAAACCTATATCTACCATTGCCATCCCCTATGTTTTGTTTTTTCCTATATTCTAATTATAATAGGAATTTAAACATAATTTTCAGGCACCCACCAAAAAAATACACGAATACTAACAATAAAAAGAAAACATAGGGACATAAGTAAAGCGTTTTTAAATTATTTTTGAAAAAAATAATATTATTGCTTAAGTTTTGGAGGAAAAAATAGGGGATTACGAAATGCTGTTTCAGTAAATTTTAGTGCCTATTATCAGTCTGCGCTGCAGTTCTCCCCTTCTTGCTGTATACGGAGAGGTTTGGAGGAAAGAGAAACAACATTTTATTCAAATACCTATTCTTTAGACTGCGTTTCCTCTTAAGCACGATAAAGCCGCCGGCGGGGCAAGCTCCGCGAACGCTGACCCGTGCCAGCAAGCTGCGGTGGCTCCTTTCACTCGGCCGTGCACATGTGATATTGCACAACTCATACAAAGTATGAGCTCGGTATGTGCTCATAGGACAAACGCCTAATTAGTACAAGCCGTCGTAGGTACAGTCGAGTTCATTAATACAGGGTGGACCATAAGTTTTTTCACTTTTCAAACTAAATTAAAATGAAAACTAATTACATCAGGTGAAAACCGTTTATTAATTATGAAAGCACATAAAAAGGGAATTTATTTTTTTAAAATTACATCATCCATATGTGTTCCTTCATTATTTTGGCATTGCTGTAACATTGAGTGCAGTTCGAGAAATTTTTGGCAAAAAAAAAAGTGATATCCAAAAGAGGCGACATTAACTGGCCTCCTCGCAGCCCAGACCTGTCCCCAATGGATTTTTTTCTTTGGGGATACCTTAAAAGTAAAGTTTTTGAGACCAACCCCGTGTCTGTTGCGGAATTGAAGCAACGTATTCGCGAGGAAATGCAAAAAAAAATCTCGGAACACTTGTCAGGCCGTCATTGAAAATTTTCGCTCCAGGTTACAGCAATGCCAAAATAATGAAGGAACACATATGGATGATGTAATTTTTAAAAAATAAATTCCCTTTTTATGTGCTTTCATAATTAATAAACGGTTTTCACCTGATGTAATTAGTTTTCATTTTAATTTAGTTTGAAAAGTGAACAAACTTATGGTCCACCCTGTATATTGGCAGGGCCAGTGGTTCAGAACATTGTAAGCGTCGAAATGAATATAAAGTTCTATACAAACATATGTAGATATCAATAAAATGTTATCATGTAAACAGTTCATTAATTGTTTTTATAGAACTTTATATTCATTTCGATGCTTACATTGTTTTAACCATTGGCCCTGCCAATATATTAATGAACTCGGCTGTACAAGCACTTCACCGCTTGCCTTCATGCAGCAGTGGGTAGATGATTTATAGCAATGATAGCCGGCTGAAATTTTTACAGATTATGTATTATGGCTTATTTGCTGACAAATAAAAAAACCGAAAAGTAAAAAAAAAATAGAGGGAAACGTGTTTTTCTTAGGTTTTTAGGGTTCCGTACCTCAAGGTATAAACGGAACCATTATAGGATCACTCGTGTGTCTATCTGTCCGTCCGTCTGTCACAGTCAATTTGTTCGGAAACTACTGGATCGATTGAGTTGAAATTTGGTACACATAATATATAAATCGGTGACCCACAGACGCACGTGTAATTCTGGAGTTTGAAAATTTTATTTTTCCTGTGGTGACTTTATATTTTCTTATAGATTCTCCTGTAATCTATGCATTCATCCTTATATAGGTACTGTGATTTTTTCGAGATTTTAGTCCCAGTAGTTTCAGAGATATGGGTGGAAATGGTAAATTTTCGCCTATTTTTTTAAATAACTTAAAAACTATTTATCTTAAAATTATTTTAAAAAAATGAGATTCTCACAAACCCTTTGTTTTGGAATGTCACACGATATAATTTGAATTTTTTTAAATTTTTAATTTACCCCTAAAAGCCCCCCCCCCTACTTAAATTTCATTTATATATATCTTACACGTCCATTTTTGGGTCCCCAACTTACATATGTGTACCAAATTTCAACTAAATCTAGAGAGCAAATTGGCTTTGGCAGACGGACGGACGGACGGACAGACAGATACGCGAGTGATCCTATAATGGTTTCGTTTTTATTTTTTGAGGTTCGGAACCCTAAAAACTGCGTCCGAATTTTTTTATTTAAAAGAGGGCAATTAAGTGAACAAAAGTTTATACTTTATTTTTGATGCAGGCTGCAGTAACCGCCTCCGTAGCGTAATAGTTAATCCATTCGCTTCACACCAGGAGGTCGCAGGTTCGATTCTTGGCGGGGTCCATCTTTGTAAGACTCTGTTTGGTTGGTGATTAGAAAAATTGTTAGTCCGCCTGGCTAGCTACCACCACCTCATCTAAATCTTGCCGCGTTTCATGTGTTTCGACATGAAGATAATATAGCCATTTCCCCATTTCATTGGGGAAACTTGGTAAGCCCGCTTCCATCTTCAGCATCATCGTCACTTACTATAAGGTGAGATGATTCCAAAGGCTTACTATCCATTTTAGACCTCGACAGATCCTGCTAATTTGCTACTGTACACTCTATTTTAGCGAAGCACCGAGGCCCACCCCGGACACTACATACAACGGTCGTGAAATGACATTTCTAAAAACATATGACGGGGCTGGCAAAATAACGGCGAAGTCCTAAAGTCCTATACGTTCGAGAACCAAACTGTATCAATCTGGGTGACGACGGGGGGTGAGGTCGCAATCTCAATCTAGAGAGCGGAAGGAAATTTCCATACTGTATGTTAGTACTATTTAACAGTAACTACTATGACTATTAAATAGTAATAGTAACTATTATATATACCTTGACCGAGGTATTGGCAAGCGCGGCGGTCAGTGAGTGTTCAGAATGCAGAAAAGAGTGATACGCGCGCTATACGAAAACGCATATTTACTGTAACTGTGTAACTTTCTTAGTGTTAATTTATTACATAATCATCCCGCGCCCCAAGGACTATATGGTACTGGTAAATACTGCATAAATAAAAAATAAATAATTAAAATTGCATAAGTTGATAAAAAATGCTATGCAATAGCTTTACCGCGGCAGTCCCCGAGTGCCACACGTTTATTATATAGCTTTTATCGCGGGCTTTGAGGGGACCGAATCAAGAAATTTCGTAACGAAAATAAAACCTGACACCCCGAAAAATATATATATATATATATATATAGAGTTCTAAAAAACTTACAGTGCCATCTATCTATCCATTATGATGATAATGATGGCGATGGCGATTGATGATGGCGGATGATGATGATGAACTTTCTTAGTGTTAATTTATTACATAAACATCCCGCGCCCCAATGACTATATGGTACTGGTAAATACTGCATAAATAAAAAAATAAATAATTATAATTGCATACGTTGATAAAAAATGCTATGCAATATCTTTACAGCGGCAGTCCCCGAGTGATTTTTTTAAAAATTATTATTTCTACTTTTTTAAATTTAATGAACTGACTATATACTTTATTACTTTTATATTATTTACTATTTGATACGGTTAGATGACATCTAACAAATTCATTTTTATTATGCCAGGTCATATACGAGGGCGGGATGATAAATAGCTAGCCTAGCATAGAAAAACTTGAATTAGTGTGTTAAAAGTATATTTATTTTTCGACATAGTCTCCTTGAAGCTATGCACTTTATCCATCTTTGCTCTAAAGCCTTGATGCCATCCCTGAAGTGGTTTTCTTCAAGCCCTTCAAAATAACTGCCCACGGTAGACATCACCTCGCTATTATTTTCAAATCTTTGTCCACCTAAAAAAATTTTGATCCTGGGGAATAGATGAAAGTCAGATGGTGTCAGATCAGGAGAATAAGCTGGGTGTGGTAGCAAATCATAATTTAATTCTTTGAATTTCGCCATCGCAGTGATGCACGTGTAAACGCGCGCATTATCCTGATTAAAGATTATTTTTTTTAGCCAGGCCGGGTCTTTTTTCACGAATACACACTTGTAATTTATCTAGTAGATCAGCATAATATTCGCCATTTATGTTTTGTCCTTTTGGAAGGTAATCAATCATCAATATACCCTTCGAATCCCAAAATACTGACGCCATGACTTTCCCCGCTGATTTCACGGCTTTAACTTTCTTTGGAGCCGGGGATCCCTTTTCCGTCCATTGTTTAGACTGAATTTTTGATTCTGGTATATAGTGGTGAACCCAAGTCTCTTCTATAGTAACAAACCGTCGCAGAAAATCAGTTGTATTGCTCTTAAAGCGGTCAGAACACTCTTGTGAAATTTGCATACGAACGCGTTTTTGGTCAACTGTAAGCAATCGCGGCACCCACCTTGCGGATAATTTTTTCATACATAATTCTCGAGTCAAAATGTAATGCGCCCGTTATTTAGAGATGCCTACAGTATCAGCTATCTCGGAAAATTTCTATTATTTTGGCAGCTAAAACTGCATCATGAATTTTGGTCACAATTTCTGGAGTGGTGGCACTTTTTGGACGTTCTGGACGATGTTCATCTTGGGTGCTGGTACGGCCACGTTTAAATTCAGCCACCCATTTTTTCATGGTCGCATATGAAGGAGCATTTTCTCCCAAAACATCCTTTATCTCCGAAAAAATCTCTCCACCTTTTAATCCAAGTACCAACACTACCAACTTCCGGGTTCCGGTCTCGCACAGACCACGCCTTGGCCAAAGATGACTATTATTACTACCCTAGCTAACCGCTTGACGTTTCAAGATAAAACACACGGTGCTTCGACGCATGCATAGATGGCGCCACGTCCTTGCGCTCCAACACGGCCATCCTGACGGCGATGCGTGCCCAGCAGCTGCCATAATCAGTAATGAGGAGTGGATGTGTAATAATAAGTAGGCCTGTGGTATGGCCCTAGAATAGTACCACCCGTCTCTTCCCGAGGGTGTGGTAAGAGGTGACTAATGGACCAAAGACCGGAGGATGGGCAGCAGCGTCTTTTCTGCGTACCGTGCCACACACCGCGATCGCCCACCTGCCTGCCAAGCGATTGCGCCTTTGTACAGCAGTGAACGTTGCCTGACTGATGTGATGACGATGAGCTGTGTAGGTACTTGAACTCCCCTTCCACAGGGCAAAGCTCACGAAAAAAAAGGTAGGTACTTGAACTCCCCTTCCACAGGGCAAAGCTCATAAAAATAAAGGGAATACGTAGAGGTCGATGCTGCGTGACACACAGAGGCTCTAAAATGATAAAGGTCAGGTCGATGCTGTGCTCTAGGCGCATATGTCCATATGCGCCGTGGTACACAGGGGCCCTAAAAAAAAGGAAAGGTCGATGCTGTGCTCTGGGCGGTCTTGTACGCCGTGGTACACAGGGGAAAAGGAATGACGGTAAAAATGTGAAATAGTTTGCAGTCGTCACTACAAGTATCATCAGGAAACCTGACCCAAACAACACTGGCTGTAAACAAATCTACACGGAAACGACCAAATCATACGGTCGGCACCATGTTTTTCTTTGTTATAGCTTATGGTTAGTTAGTTTATGGTCAGTTAGTCTATGATGGTTCCGAACCAAGGTGTCGTGTCGGCTCCGTGCCGACATTGAGTCGTCAGACTAAAGAGTCGGACAACCAGCTGTCGTCAGTCTGTAGCATTGTCAATGGTAGTCGTGTACCTACTCAGTGCCTCTTAACTTGCACTGACGCAACAGATAACAACAGATTTCTCTTTAATGAAAACTGCTCACCCGATGGAATTCCAGTATTGTGCATCAACCACGCAAAGGTTGACTCTCTTCTCCATCACTGGGGCAGCTTCACAGGTGCTTCCCTCTTGGCTGCATCGCTTCAAGCAGCTAGACATGTAGTGGCCCTGCTCCTTGCCGATATGGGTCGTAGATACACAGATCCGTAGTAGCAATCCATGCACGTGCATTCACATCCGATCTATAGGGGTTGAAATCGGGTAACCTCAATTCATGGGACGATGATGGCATCCGCGTGGCTAGTATCAGCGTCAGAAAATTCTGATTTCGTTGTTCCAGAAGCACTTTCTATTTTGTGTTGCTCACATCACTATCTGGAACACGTGGGGCGTCCATGTCCTATCCCAATTCTGATTTCGGATCATCAGAAGGGTTTTGGCCGTATCTAAGAAATAAACTCGTCTTCGAGAAGTTTTGGAGTGTACAATCAATATTCACACACGTTTGCAACACGAGGCTTCACGATGATTCGGATGAAAACCGATTATTTTATAGACTGCGATGAGTTCGGCACGGGGCTGGCTTCCCAAGTTGACAGTTCAGCTGCTCGATCAAAAGTGCTCGTAAAATAATTGGCGCATCTGTCGTAGCCTCTGTAGGTAGGCTGCATTGTCCTTAATGGTTCGATAATCACAACGATTCTGATTGGCTAACAAACAAGTACCAACACTACCAACTTCCGGGTTCCGGTCTCGCACAGACCACGCCTTGGCCAAAGATGACTATTATTACTACCCTAGCTAACCGCTTGACGTTTCAAGATAAAACACACGGTGCTTCGACGCATGCATAGATGGCGCCACGTCCTTGCGCTCCGACATATACAATCGATTTGAAATTTGGAACACTGGGGTTAGGCTAGCTATTTATCATCCCGACTACGTATATTTTTAGAAATAACAAGATAGAACAGTAAAAGGTAGCAGATAGAAAGATAGAACAGTATAGGTTAATAAGTGCGCGATTTGTTGCAGGGGCACGGTGCTCAAGGACTACGGCACCTTCTGGGCGGAGCTAGTGGCAGCCGCGCCGGACCCCCGCGCCCCCCTGCTGCCCTGAGCCCACCCGCCCTCACCCACTCCCGCGCCTGCCATTTACCCGACGACGCTTAGATAATCTACACTGCAGATTCCGTGCACTGAGACGTCACAATAAAGTGACTTGATGTGTAAGATAGAACGGGACGGAACCATTTATTCTTCACCCCTTTTACGTATCCCGTTTGTTAAAAAAATATTTACAATCACCAATGAACACTAAGGGTGAGTTGCACCATGTAACTATAACGATAACCAAACCATAACCAGCCGTCAAACCGCACGTTATATATGGGTTGCGTCATTTTAACAACACCGGTTAAAATGACGTCATAACTTAACGCTAACGTTAACCGCTCGATTCACCGTAAAAGCGTAATCGTCGGTGGCCCAACCGGTAACGAGTCGGTCCTCCTAACCAGAGGTCCCTGGTTCAAATCCGGACGGCCAATGTGCCAATGAGTTTTTCAAACTTACGTACATTTACTTACCGATTGCTTTGACGGTGAAGGAAAACATCGTGAGGAAACCTGCACATCTGATTCAGGATGTGTATGAAGATCGCGTTGCACACGTCCGTATGTGTTCATTTAAATGCCCTACTAAAACTACTAAACTAATATCCCTTGGATAGCACGATTATTTGTGCCACACGATAAGAGAGAAATACCGGCGATTTGACGGCTGGCTACGGTTTGGTTATCGTTATAGTTACATGGTGCAACTCACCCTAAGACTGTCAAGACTGCTATGAAACTATTTCTAAGTGTTACACGTGCGTTCCATCTTCAGTGTAAATTATCTAAGACCTGACGCCCCATTAGGCGGGTGCGTTTCGTAAAAAGCTGAATTGATAGCTACTACAGGAGCAGCAAGTTCTCACTGCTTTCCAATATAATTTTAAGTTACGGTTGTCTCGCATTTTGAGCCATTTCCGTCGAGTTTCTTTTTTAACCCCCGACGCAAAACGAGGGGTGTTAATTTTTTAACAATTGTGAATACCTTGTCATCATACCACCTGATGGTTTTAACCGCCTCCGTAGCTTAGAGGCAAAGTTCACTGGCTTTACACAGGAGGTCGCGGGTTCGATTCCCGGCGGGGTCAATTGTAAGACTCGGTTTGGTTGGTGGTAGGGCATTTTCTAAGCCCGCCTGGCTAGCTACCACCATCTTATCTAAGTCTTGCTGCCAAATATCAATGTTGATATCATTGGTGTGTTCCGGCATGAAGATAAGATAGCCAGTTCCCCATTGCGTTGGGGAATCTTGGTAAGCCCGCTTCCATCTTCGGCAACATCGTCACTTACCACCAGGTGAGATGTTGTCAAAGGTTTACCAAGTGTGAATAAAAAAATAAAAAAAACGATGCCGAAGATGGAAGCGGGCTTACCAAGAATCCCCAACGAAATGGGAAACTGACTATCTTATCTTCATGCCGGAGCAAAGACAAGCAATCGGCAACAAAACTTAGTTACAATGAAGATATATACGCAGCCAGGCAGGCTTAGAACATACCCTACTACCAACCAAACCGAGTCTAACAAGTTAGACCCTTGAACCCGCGACCTCCTGGTGTCAAAGCGAGTGCACTAATCACTACGCCGTTAAGGGACCGTGGTCCCACCGATTACGCCACGGTGTAGGCGCGATCCACCAAATACCGAAATATTAATTCAATTCAATTCAATATCTTTATTTCAGACGAAGAGACAGTCCATATGATTTTGTTAGTAACAATGTCCTTAGAAATTATGTTAGTAACAGAAATATTTAAAATTAAAAATAACACATTTCATTATTAATAGGACTCAAGGACAAACAGTCACGTGTGCCCTTGTCCAACATGCCATGATGCGACTATCAGCGTCCATGCGACTAGCTACTATCTTCAGGTAGCTGTTGGCGCTACCGCGGACCCTGCGCATCAAGGATGCAGTTCGTTTGCGCATGATAGTTTGAAAACTATCCACATTGGCACCTGCGAACATCCCCGATGCACTACAGTAGCGCCGCAACCCCAACAGCATCCTGAAGGCATTATTATAAAGGACGCGCAAGGCACTGTAAGCAGCACCCCCATACCTGACCCAAAGGCTGCACGTGTAAAAACACTGGCAATAGGCCCTAAATAATGTTAACTTAACATCCTTTGTACAGCGTGCAAACCTTCGGGCAATCATGTTGGACCTGACAGCCAATGCCCTGCGCTCCCTTTCTATATCCATGTCGTCAGTCAATGTTTCAGTGACCCAGTGACTAATAATGACTATTAATGCTATTATTAGTGACATTAATAGGCGAGGGATGTTGATACAGGTGTTAGGTAAAATAGAACATATTTTTGAGAGGGGCTTTTGTTCGTAAAACTGAACAACTTTTGTTATACTGGGTGGCTGTCCATGTTGCCCAAAACCGTAAATAATTTTCTAAAGATACTAAATTAGTATGTTTTCCTTCACCGGATGTATTTTTTCTTACGGTGAAGGAAAACATCGTGAGGAAGGCTGCACACACCTGCGAAGAAACTCGAAGGTTGTGTGGGAAGTTGACCAACCCGCACTGGGCCCGCGTGGGCGACTAAGGCCCGATCGCCCTAATTAAGGATCGGCTCGAGCCCCTTGGTGGGGACGTATATATGAGCTGATATGACTATGACTAACATAGGATAAGGAAAAGTTACTAACAATACTATGGATTTGTAGTGATCTGAAATATAATTATTATTCTATTCTATACGACTTTGCTGAAATCGTAAATCAAATTTAGATTTTTCATACAAATCAATTAACTGATTCGCTATCTTTGCAAGAGAGGAGTCGTTTTTTTTATTTTTCAGCAAAGTTGGAGAAGACATTCAGTCTCGTGAATAGAAGCTCTCCTTAAAAAATATGTTTCCTCAAAATCATATCTGTAAAGTTATAATAAGTACTTAAGCTAAGATAAATTATATGTTTTGTAAGCTGTGTCTTTCTACTAAAGTACCTTGTAAGATAAATAAAACGAGATCAATATAAAAATGAGTATATTATCATATCACGTTTATAGTATGATTGTCAATTATTATGCTGAATTTGAAAAAAAAATATAATCTTGTTCAACACACCAAATACTATGACAGGCGCAATTTGATTAAATTAGTACATTAATATCACATTAGCATTTCTTCAGTGCAATTTTTATCATTCGTGGAAAATTAAAAAGCATTACGTCGCAAGATAAGCACGCGGCCTAATGCAGCTCGCGGCAGATAACGAAATGTGTCACCCATATCACGCTGCGTGGAACCGGCAGCCCCCGGCGGCGCGCTACGGCGCTGCGGGCGCTGCGAGCGCTGGTGCCGCGGGCTGCTTGGGCACGGGCCGCTTGATGCCCATCAAGTCGCACAGCTCGTTGCGGATCGGCCGCAGCGAGTTCACGTCCGTCTCCCAGTTGGTCTCGGCCAGCACCGCCATCACCTGCCAGGCGATCACTACGTTACAGTTTTCGTTTGAGCGCGCTCTACATGCTCCACGCCGTCTGCGCGTCCATTTGGGTTGAAGTAGGAACCAAAGACAATTTATTTGAAGAAGACTGACAATCTTGATTTATTTGCGACGTCTAGTAACTAGGAGAATATAGGAGAACCTATGTAACTGACATAGCTCACAGAATCAATAAAGTGGCAGTGAGTAGGACACATAGCTAGTAGAACAGATGACCGTAGCACCATAAGATGTAGCGTAGGTAGCCGTCTGACTCGTGGATCGACGACCTGGTGAAAGTCGCAGGAAGCCGTTCAATGCAGGCAGGTAGGTGATCTATTCTAAGAATTCTATTATCTTTGGTAAGAGTAAGTAAAACCAAACAATAAAGCATGGCGCTGCAGTTTGTTCACCGTGACGGAGTGGCTGACCTTGTCAAGGTGCTCCGGCGGCACTGGGCTGTCGGCGCCGTACAGCGCGAGCGCCTCGTACAGGCGCGCGGCGGCGCAGCGGCGCACGTAGCGGTCGCAGTGGCACAGGCACACGGCCAGCTGCGACAGCGCGCGCCGCGACACCGACCCGCCCACCTGACACAGAGCGATGTCGTACAAAAATTCGTCCGCCATTGTGGCTCATTAGCCGTCGTCATTTGCGATTTTGCTTCTTAATCTAATATGCACATTTGAATCAGACTGTATAAATCGACTTCAATCGCAACAACCGAGAAACAAGTACCTAACCGATTTAAATTAATTTTATATAGAAACATTATCCTTTTTGAATAAAAACATTTTTAAATACTTTCTACAATAAACGGAGAAATCGGTGGACACACGTAAAAAAAAACGAGACCTACAGTACTCGCATATGATGTGTAACATGTGACAAAATACTTATGAAATTAATTTATTATCGGGTCGTACATTCACGGGCCGACCCTTCGAATAGTAGTATGTCATCTTTGCCTTTGCCATCACACTAGGCGGCATGGCTAAGACAACCTTAGTTTTCGAGAATTAAAAAACGTTCGCATTTCCTGTTACACATTTCCGTCCCATTTCACGAAATCACTCCCACAAATTGCAGGAAAGCGAGAGCAAAGATGTTACATATCAAAAATATACAGTTGAACATAGAACCTACTCTTTTTTTGAAGTCGCACTTTGTCGTGGAAGAGTTTATGCGTCGACGTGCTTGCGCGGGAGCGGCTAGTTATTGTATGGATTACTGTGACTTAACTGAAAGATCGCCTTGGGTCGCAGTGTGAGGGGAGTGTGCGAAATGCAAGTAAGGCACGCGCACGACCCTATATACTAAAACTGGACCACGCACTGTAAAAATAACAACGAGCCTAACAAGAGGGTCAAGATCCGAGTTCAAGAGTACGTCAACAGTAGAAATACATTGGCAAACTTGCGAGACAAGGATCCACAACTACTGAGCTCCGGCTCGGACCGGATTGCTACTTTCGCATACCTTATACAGGGTGTAACAAAATTGGTGTAGTTCCCTTCAGTTGGGGCTTCTACTCATCATACTGAACAACTTTTATTCTATAACTTTGCCAGCATCGCAAAAAAAACCCTTCATACAAATCGATCATCTGAATGACCAATTTTGTGCATTTTTGTATGGAGGGTCAAAATTATTTTTTGAGAACGACTATGGGTTCCCTGGGGAAAGTTTTTCAGTATAATGAGTATAACCCCCAGTAAACGGGTCCTACACCAATTTTTTACACCTGTATATAATGTTTGTTTGTTCGTATTTTATTATACTGATATCGGAAACCAGGAAGTGGTTCTAATTTAATTTCAAAGATTTGTCCCAAACAACTAACAGAAAAACTAACTAGCTAACAGACAAACTAGCTACATAACAGACAAACTAACTACATAACAGACAAACTAAATAACCGACTAACTAACTAACAGATAAAATAACTAAATAACAGAAAAACTAATAACAGACTAACTAATATACTACCTAACTAAGAGACTAACTAACTGACAAACTAACTAACTAACAGACTTACTAACTAACAGATAAAATAACTAAGTAAAGGACAAACTACTAACTAACTAACAGACTAACTTACTAACTAACAGATAAACTAACAAAAAAATAACTAACTGACTAACTAACTAACAGAAACTAACATACTAACTAACAATAGACTAACTAACAATAGACTAACAGACAAACTAACTAACAATAGAAAATAACAGACAAACAAACTAACAATAGATTAACAGACAAAGCTTGTAAATAAGTCAACTTTTGCACGGATTGTTTAAAAACTTATAGCCAATGTGAAGTGAGTCAAATAAAAAAACCATTGTGATAAACTATAGTTTTTTTTTATTTGACTCACTTCACATTGGCTATAAGTTGTTAAACAATCTGTGCAAAAGTTGACTTATTTACAAGCTTTATAGCTTGCCGTGTTAGACGCTAAAGTTCCCCCGCTCCCAGTACACCACATATGTGTGGCTGCACTTGGATCAATCCCCTGATTCTAAACACTTCGAGTTCGTTTCGTTACACGGGGTGTCTTTATCGAATCCGTTCGACTATATTGCCGATTCCGTGTAACGAATCAAACTCGCAGCTTTTATAATCAGGGGGCAGACTTCGAATTTTGCCCACCATCTTTAGTATTATATATTATAGAAGAAAATAATTACCTGAATCAACTGGCATAACACATTGATAGCGTCTAGGAGCTTGTAGATGCTTTTGCCGCCCTTGAGCTCCAACTGCAGGTACTTTAAGACGTCCGCGGCAAACGGCGACTGCGGGTCCTCCAGTATGGGCGATATCGCGCCTGCAGGCAAACGCATACGATGCCAACGATGCAGCAAAAACCAAGTGCAAACATACAATAATAAAAATAAGATGCCATTATTCATGCCATTTGTACATTTAGTTTGTAAGCAACTGTTTAACTCAACTGTGTGTGTACAATAAATATATAAATAATTAATAAATAAATAAATAATAAGATATCTCTAAGCTAGTCATAAAGTACTTGCACTCAAAATCAAGTGTATGTCGCAGAATAACAAAGCAAAATGAAGATTCCATCAATTCGGCGTTTTCCGGAGCCCCGGGCTTCTTTACAACAATTAAAAGTAACCTAACCTAACGCGACTTTACGAAATTTTGCAAAAATCTTGATTTTACGATTATCCAATGGCACATACAAAAACTTATTTTAATGTTGGATTTTACAAGCAAAAATTTGTTTTCTATCATCCCTCAAAACTAAATGTTTTACATCCTGTAATTTGAAAATTAATATTTTTTTTAAAATATAAAACATACTTAACTCTTGTCCTGTGACAAGAGTGGACATCGTTTTTGTGATTTATGTTCTCGAGTTCAAGCACTTTCCCAATATTTTATTTCCCTATTCGGGCTATTACAAACATTTAACAAATGCCGAATCGGTCCAGCCGTTCTCAAGTGATGAGTTTATTAACGAATGGCATTTAATTTTTATTTATATTACTACGAATCGTTGTATATTTCTGAAGGACTGAGAATCTATAAATAATGCTACACGATAAGATATAAAGAGACAAATCACACAACACAGCCCTCTGGCCCCAAACTACTAAGAGCTCTTAGAAGATTACCGGAGCTGAAAAGGCGGTCAAGGAAGTTGAGCATGGGCCCCGCCACGCGCTTGACGTGTAAGTGCGCAGCGAACACAGCGATGACGTCATCGCACACTGCGCGCAGCAGGTCCATTTCGCCCGCGGCCGGCAGCGCGCGCAGCCACGAGAACAGCGCCGCAGTCGTGTGCTTTACCTGCCGACACAAGCACACAATTAGTGCTTTTTCTCAAGCAGTATATTTTATCATTCGTTTGCGTTTAATAGGAATAAGCCCCATATCACACAATCCGGCGCCCGCTATCCGGCAACCGAAACGTGTGAAGGGTGACTAATTTTTACAACTTGGGGTTTTAAGTCCAGTTTTCTGTGTTAACATGAACGAACAGCCCGCCCACAACTGCCACACGATGCCGTATGCCCGGGAACAGCCACACACACGCACTTACACTCACCACGATGACGATGAGCACGGTGACCACGGGGCAGCGGCAGGCGCCGGCGTGGCGTAGCAACTGCACGACAAGTAACAGCCACACACATACAAACACACACTCACCAGGCTCTCGGTGAGCTCGCCGGCGCTGACGACGAGACCGGTGAGCACGGGGCGGCGGTAAGCGGAGTGACGCAGCAGCTGCACGAAGCGCGGCATCGTGTGCCCCGGGAACAGCCACAGAACCGCACCCGCCCCACCGTCTTCGCCCCCCACCTCCTCCAGCGGGAAAATGCGCTTTAGCGCCTCCATCTCGGGAATGTTCGTTATCGGGGGGTCACTGAAAATCGCTTCAGCATTACAACTCATCTCAACGCGCAACACTTGTGAATAGGATTAGATATCTACAGGTTGACCACAATAATAGTTCCCATCAGCAGTAGACATTGGAGTGTAAGCAATCAACTCTAGTCCAGTTTGTTTCAAAGAAAAATATTCTTGTTTTGAAGTCCTAATTCCGTTCTACTGATACGATTCATGTAGCATGGCGCAAGTCCTTGCGCCGCAAGCTGTAATGCGAAATCAATCGGCCAATAAAAGCACAAGATTTCAAAGCTCGAAATAATCATAGCTAGGAATATCTGGAAATATTTACTGTAAATTGTTGGGCGGACTAACACAAGCCGGCGCAGCAATACAAGCTGCACCTCACTTGTATATGAGCCGCACGCACGTAGAGCTTCCCGGCGATGGTGCGAGTGCGGTCAATCCTCAGGTCGGCCTGCTGCGCCAGTCTGCCTCATACCTGCCACAGCACCGTCGCCGAACTGTTCAGCTACTGCCGGCACACCGACACAAGCTGCAACTTACTTGTCTGCTACAGTGCAGTCGCCGAACTGTTCAGTTACTGCCGGTACACTGACACAAGTAGCACCTCACTTGTACATGAGCCGCATGAAAACCTTCCCGGCGATGGCGCGCGTGCAGTCGATCGTCTCGACGGCCTGCTGTGCCAGCCCGCCACATACCTGCCGCAGATCCGCCGCACTGTTCAGCTACTGCCGGTACACCGACACTAGCTGCAAATCAGTTGTATATGGGCTGCACGATGGCGCGCGTGTGGTCCACCTTCACGACGGCTTGCTGCGCTAGCCTGCTGCACCAGTCTGCCACACACCTGCCACATTGCCGTCGCCGAACTGTTCAACTAACCTTCACGACGGCTTGCTGCGCTAGCCTGCTGCACCAGTCTGCCACACACCTGCCACATTGCCGTCGCCGAACTTTTCAACTACTGCCGGTACGCGGACACAAGCTGCAACTCACCGTCGCCGAACTGGTCAGCTGCAACTCACTTGTATATAAGCTGCACGAAGAGCTTCCCGGCGATGGCGCGCGTGCGGTCGATCTTCTCGACGGCCTGCTGGGCCAGCCCGCCACACACCTGCCGCAGCGCCGCCGCACTGTTCAGCTCGGGCGCTTCCTCTGCGCACTGCCGGCAAAGCGACACCAGCCCTGCGCACCGCACACACCATTTTTACGTATTTATTTACCGCCACCGTATCAATATTACCATTGCTTTACAAAGCGGACATTTTGTATGAACCAATTTTTTGGTGTGTAAGTGATAGTGCGAAACTCTCTTCTAAACATTTTAGTATTAACAGTAATATAAAGTACCGTCCAAAGAATTAAAAATTTTGCCTGACCATCCCATCTCTTCCCAGGGGGGAGGAGGAAGAGGCGAGGAAGGGGGGAGGGGGGAGGGGGCAGGGGGATTGTAAGGATCGACTAAGGGACTTAAAACCGGAGGATGGGCAGCAGCGTCCCTTCCGTGCATTGTAACACACCTGCAACCACACTGCGTTTGCCAACTCTCCTGCCTATCTATACCACACCCAGAAAAGTCCCCGGCGGCCCTGCTATTCCTGGCTCCGGTATCAGGCATGGTAACGGCGTGGCGGAGGGTGCGAACAACTGAGACATGGTCGCTTACTATGGGCTCAAAAGAAGGCTCAAGGTCACCCAAAGGGCAATGGAGCGAGCTATACTCGGAATTCCCCTACGCGATCGAATCAGAAATGAGGATCTCCTCCAAAGTAACCGACTTAGCTCACAGAATCGCTAAACTGAAGTGGCACATATAGTAGAACATATGGCCGTTGGGGCAGTAAAGTTCTAGAGTGGCGACCGCGAACCGGAAAAGGTAGCGTAGGAGGGCCTCCCACGCGGTGGACCGACGACCTGGTGAAGATAGCGGGAAGCCGTTGGATGCGGGCAGCGCAGGACCGGACGTCGTGGAAATCTTTGGGGGAGGCTTTTGTCTAGCAGTGGACGTTCTTGATGATGATGAACTATTTATAATACTAGTTTGTATAAACTAAGACTTTAAGCTCCCAAAATACAGGTGTTGGGCACATCGACCGACCATTTTTAGGGTTCCGTACCTAAAGGTCTGTCTGTCTGTCCGTCTGTCACCAAGCTGTATTTCATGAACCGTGATAGCTAGACAATTGAATTTTTTCACAGATGATGTATTTCTGTTGCCGCTATAACAACAAATACACAAAATTTGAAAAAGTGAAAAAATAAGGGGGTACAAAAACGTGTTTTTTTTAGATTTGATAGTAGCAGTTCTAACCGGTCATGGAAGCCTCGCGCACCCAGGCGCCGATGTCCCCGCGCATATCGGTAGTGTACTCGGCGAGCCCGGCCAGCAGCGCCTCACGCGCCTCCTCCACGTGCGGCAGAGCGGCGCGTACGCCCAGCGTGCGGCAAACCGCCGCCAGCGCGAGCAGCGCGTCGCGCCGCGCCTCCGCCCACGTGCGCGTGCCCTCCGTAACGCGCGCGCACGCTGCCAGCGCGCGCACCGCCAGCCCGCAGTGCTCCGCCAGCATCAACGCCGGCAGCGACCCTGCAAACCACCGCCATTTACTTTTTTTTAATCACAGCTTTTTCAAAAATTTAAAAAAGCAGCCAGCAAATCTCAGACCAAGGAGCTATTATTTATCCGACTACGGTGTTGTCACTTGGCTGATTTGTGATGGACCCTTAAAAAATGAATCGGCAGAAAAGCAAAAGCAAAGTATATATATTAGTACTAACGTACAGTATGGCCAGTGGCCACTCTCTGCCGCTCTCTAGATTCGACCTCACCCCCCCGTCAGGCAGATTGGTTACAGTTTGATTACCGAACGAAAAGGATGAGCTACGTTACCGCAACCCGACCGCTGTGATTTTGTTTAGTAATTATTAAGTCCAAATTTGGTAAACTGTTCATTTTACTGATGTTTTAGATCAGATAGTGATATAGGCAGTAAAAAAATCTTAAACAAATATCCTAGTATATATCACAATTGTCCTTGAAAAAAAGCCCTTAACATCATCTCACCTGATGGTAAGTGACGATGATGCCGAAGATGGAAGTGGGGAAGATGGACGTATTAGGGAACTGGCTATCTTATCTTTAAACCGGGACACATTAATGTTGTAAGCATTGATGTTTGGCGGCAAGACTTAGATAAGATGGTGGTAGCTAGCCAGGCGGGCTTAGAAAATGCCCTTCCACCAACCAAACCGAGTCTTACAAAGTAAGAAGAAATAAATAAGAAATATCTTACAAAGTAAGACTTTGCCGGGAATCGAACCCGCGACCTACTGATGTGAGGCTAATAGCCTTAACCATTACGCCATGGAGGCGGTTATTCCTTTGGTTAAAAAGCAACACAAAAAGCCAGTTCATTATTTAGTATTTTGTCACGGCAGCGCGGTTCGTTCACCCCAGTATTACACGACTAAATATAAGAACAATCAGTTTGTATGAATCTTCGGTCTAGCCAGTTGTATATTCTTTTAGTAATGCAGTATGAATGGAATTTTCATCGTATGTTCGGTTGTTCGGTCGTGGAATGTTGTAAACTTGATTTACTTGAAAATTATTGTTCGTAACTGAAACAGTAATTTGATTAGATAGTGTGAAAATATGATATGAGTTGTATAGAAATATCTAGTGATGTGATATTATAGAATGTGATCACGGAATAATAGTTTGAGATTGATTGTTTAATGCCGCCGGTGATTCAGCCCTAAATCATTTCTCGCTCGTTTGTATGAAGTGTCCGGGGTGAGGCAAAAGTGTGCGTCACGGCATTCTCTACTCTCTGGTCACGGTTTTAAATATCGAGTGTATTTTACTTAAAATTATATAATTTATAGTTTTATTTTTTTTGCTTTGTTTAGTGAAGCACTGTAAAGGCCTCAGCCGGAACGGCAATCGCTGGATCTCCAACTCATCCAGCAATCGCTTACTTTCCCGGCCTCTGCAGTAATGTATAATGTATGGCACTTATGTTCCGAATCTCCATTTTCAGTACAGAAAAAAACAATAAGACAATAAAAACTAAACTCTTGTAATTTTTATTCATATTCCCAATAAATTTGGGTTAACCACCCCCGTGGCGTAATGTTTAAGGCCATTAGCTCCACATAAGGAGGTCATGGGTTCGATTCCCGGTGGAGTCTAACTGTAAGACTAGCTACCAATATCTTATCTAAGTTCTGTCGCCAAACATCAATGCTAACAACATTGATGTGTTCCGGCTTGAAGATAAAATAGCCAGTTCCCCATTGCGTTGGGGAATCTTGGTAAGCCCGCTCCTATCTTCGGCATCATCGTCACTTACCATCAGGTAAGATGATGCCAAAGGTTTTTTCACTGCTGTTTATGGACTTATACACGCACAAAAACCATTGTTTTTTTTTTGTGAATTACGAAAGTAAATTTTTTCTAGGTTATCACTACATAGTATAAAACAAAGTCGCTTTCTCTGTCCCTATGTCCCTTTGTATGCTTAAATCTTTGAAACTACGCAACGGATTTTGACACGGTTTTTTTTAATAGATAGATTGATTCAAGAGGAAGGTTTATATGTATAATAACATCCATTAAATAGTGGAGAAGTACTGTTATTTTTGAGGTTTCTAATGTGATGTCGTAAATAATTACATTTTTTCCGCTCACATTGCAAACGCAGGCTGAACCCTACGAGTTTTATCAAAATAATGTACTAAATATTGTACACATTGAAAAGGTCTACAGAAAAGTCCGTGATGGTATATGTCTATCTCTTATGGATAACCCACACTAACTTTTTTTTGTCATTTACTTTTTACGACAAATAATGGCTAATTTTCGAAGCGATTTTAACCAATACAGCATTAATCCTTAACCAATTAAATACCTTGAATACATTGTTCATTTAATATAGATCTATATGGCCCGTTACACCGTATGATTTAAGTAAATAGATAGAGTGATTCAAGAGGAAGGTTTATATGTATAATAACATCCATTAAATAGTGGAGAAGTACTGTTATTTTTGAGGTTTCTAATGTGATGTCGTAAGTAAATATTTTTTACTGCGGCACATAACTAATAATATGGCAATTTGTGCATAGGTAATCATACATATAGAACTGAGTAAATTTTGTACAGAAATTATAAAGTCATGTCTGGAAGACGTCGTCGTTCGAACATAGGTCGTAGTACAGTGAATGCCAGAAGAGTACGTTCAGCAAGAGATGAAGAATCGTCAACGGAACGTGAGGCTCGCCTCAGTCAGGCTCGGGATAGATATAGAGCTGAGAGAGAGAGAGAATCTTCAGTAGAGCGTGAGATTCGCCGCGGCCGGGATCGAGATAGGCATACGGTTCAGAGGGACAGAGAATCGTCAGTAGAGCGTGAGGCTGGCCTCAGTCAGCTTCGGGATAGATATACAGCTGAGAGAGAGAGAGAATCTTCAGTAGAGCGTGAGGTTCACCACAGCTGAGATAGGGAAAGACATCGAATACAGAGAGCCAGAGAATCATCAGCACGAGTTACTAATTCATGGGTGAATAAAGAAAATTCTGCCATGAATTACGATCCTTCGATTTCTTACAAGGACGATCGTATAGTATCAATAGGTACTATGTCAGTAGTGTGTGAACATTGCTTGGCATTGAAATTCAAGGACGAATCGAAAGGCATGTGTTGCTTACAAGGAAAAGTCAAAATAGAAGAAGTTCTCCCTCCACCTGAACCACTTCACTCTCTTCTTACGGGTGATCATCAGAAATCCAAGCAATTCATGCGAAATATACGCCGTTATAATAACGCATTTCAAATGACCTCTTTTAAGAGTAAGCAAGTCGTTGAGCGTGGGTTCATGCCTACATTTAAAATTCAAGGGCAAGTGTACCACTTAGCTGGGAGCTTGCTACCACTTCGACCAGACGATCACAAATATCTGCAAATATATTTTATTGCAGATCCAGATACACAAGCATCTACGCGGTGTACAAGTGTTGCACAGCCAATTGATAGAGATTTGATTAGATCTCTCCAAGATATGTTACATTCTCATAATTGCTACATACAGTCTTTCAAAACTGCGATTGAGAGTGTTCCAGCAGATACTCCTGACTTTAATGTCGTAATCCATGCAAATAAAGTTCCTGTTGGAGAACACAGAGGACGATACAATGCGCCTTCCACGAGTGAAGTAGCAGTGGTGATAAATGGACAGCAATTTGACAAAAGAGATATTGTATTGCATAGTCGTGATGATAATTTGCAAAAAAATTCAGAGTTACACAGATCTTATGACAGCTTACAATATCCTTTGATGCTATGTCGTGGAGAAAATGGTTATGCCATTAATATTTCTCAAGTTGACCCAATCGGTGGTACACCTCTGCGTAAGACAGTGTCATGTATGAACTACTATTGCTACCGTATAATGACAAGACGTAACAATTTCAATACTTTGCTTAGATATGGAATGTTAACAAACCAATACTTGGTAGATCAATATGCGAAAATTGAATCTGAGAGATTAGCCTACATCCGTAATAATCAAACTAAATTGAGAGCTGAAAATTACGTTCATCTTCAGGATGCTTAAAACTAATATGAGGGTTTCGTCATCTTCACGTGAGAACAGGCTATTTCCAGAGATGCTGCTAAAAGTTGGCAATGGAGAGTTAACACAAAGTGAGGGAAGGATTGACCTAGAAAACCTTTGCGTTTTGATAGACAACATCCAAGAGTTAGTCAACAATGTCTATCCTGACATTGATAACATAAGTTATAAGACAATATCTTGGTTTAAAGAAAGAGCGATTCTGTCACCAACTAACGAACAAGTAGATAAAGTAAATAACTTGATTCTTTCAAAGATTGATGCGCCGACGAAAATATACTACTCGGTCGATACTGTTCTCGATTTGGAAGAAGCTGTTTATTTTCCTACAGAATTTCTAAATTCTTTGAACCCGTCTGGACTCCCTCCTCACAAAATGGTGTTGAAAGTAGGTTGTCCTGTTATTTTATTAAGAAACCTGAATCCACCTAAACTTTGCAATGGCACGCGTTTGCTGGTAAAATCATTGAAAACTTTCATAATAGAGTGCACAATACTCACAGGATGTGGTACCGGAGAAGATGTATTGATTCCCCGAATCCCTCTGATACCATCGGATTTACCCTTCCAATTTAAAAGTTTCCGGTAAAGACATCTTTTGCAATGACCATTAATAAATCGCAGGGTCAAACCTTCAACGTTGCAGGCTTAGATTTGAGCGTTGACTGTTTTTCACATGGACAACTGTATGTCGCTCTTTCAAGAGTGACCTCCAGAGAAAACATGTTTGTATTGTCTAATGACAAGAAAGCTGTGAACGTTGTTTATAAAGACATTCTGTAATATGTTGTAAAAATAAAATAAATAGTTAAAAATGTAAAAAGTAAATAAGTAAAAATGGAGTGTATGAATTAAGATATTCCAAAGATAGCAGGAAATCTTCATGGTACCTATACCTAGAAAGGGGGATTGTTTTACTCCAAATTTAACGCGTGCGGGCAACGGGCAGTAATGAATAAATCAAAACTACTGAATCGATTTTAATCACATAGGCTATATATTTTATACCCGTGCGAAGCCGAAGCGGGCCGCTATGTTTTTATATACAACGTTCTCAGTTTTTCTGTAGTGTATTTAGTATCAGCATTGCACCCGTGCGAAGCCGGGGCGGGTCGCTAGTACAAAATATAAACAAACATCTTCGTACATAAATTCATCACCTATTTAATAAATATTTCAGTGGATTTTGTATGGGGAATAGATTTTTGTTGTTGTTGCGAATTTACTATCCAAAAGCTCACTGTACAGAGCGACAGATAAAGTCAAGTAGGCGTCGGTGTGTATCCAAATAAAGCTGCTGTAAGGAAACAAACACTCATACGACAATCAGCTAGATCTTATTATCAAGGGTCTCCAGGAGGCTCGAGTTTCCATACAAACGTAGTTCCGCTTTAAAAGAAAAACATGCCGGGTTGAATCTAAACTTTGCGAATATATTGAGTAGACACATGTTTGAAATTATCTTTCACCATAGTCAATTGAAACATAACTAAACGAAGGCTTAAATTAGTTTTGTACTGAAAGTTTGAAACTTCTCTCATTTTTCCGTTTTATATTAATACATCGAAAACTAATTACAAACATCGATATGTGTCTACTCAATATATTTGCAAAGTTTGGATTTAACCGGTATTTAGTTTTTGAATTAAAGCGGAACTACGTTTGTATGGAAACTCGAGCCTAATATGTTTAATATGTTTCTACGTTGCGTTGTCAAAATTTCGGTCGTTTTCGTTTAAATTGAAACGAAAGAAATGTATAAAGTTTCGTTTAATTTTTACAGCCCTATTACAAAACTACTTGGTGTATTTCAGGGGATAACCGTCAAAATAAAGTTTACCTAGTGCTTGATGTCGTAAGGTTTGATTTTATCCATGTAGGAAAAACTATAGGTCCGTCGAAACCCATAGTCAAATCGAAAAATTTTTTTTTTGGACTTCCCACACAAATCGATCAGCTCACCAGCCAACTTTTTATGGGAAGTCCAAAACTACACAATGGCAAATTGAGTGTGTTTTTTATTACCCGGTGTTGACGATGATAACGGCCACCTGAATGGATAAGTAGAATTTATTGTGCTGAATTAAATTACTATATATTATACGACAAATGTGGCCTACCTTTGTTAAATTTTACTATATATATATAATGTTGTTTGGCCCATAATGTTATGTGTGCAGACATACGCACCTATTTTTTATAAGTTTATGAGTGCTCTTTGGCACCCCCTCCGCGCCCGCGCAACGCCCCCGGCGTCGCCCGGCCGTCAGTCTTTAAAAAACCTTTGACGGTGGTCGCGTCGTGCCCATACATTTTTGTCGAAACAACCAAAAATAACGAAGTCTTTTTGTCCATACCACCCCTACACATCCCCCATAGTTTACACCCGGGATAGAGTAAACCTTGCTTGACACACATATCACCGTTTTATATGTTATTTTGGGATTAAATTGTATCGAGTGAAGTATTTATTACCGTTTGAGATGTTATTTTGAGATTAAATTGTATAGAGTGAAGTATTATAAATCGTGTATCGGTGGCTACGAGAGCGAGATAGCAAAAGTGATGTCTTACCGATGGCGGTCGAAAATCCCATGCGAAGAAGCAGCCCGTTGGCACCGGTGTCGGCCAGCTGCGCGCAATAGTGCCGCATAAGGGCGGCGCGCTTCTCGCGCAGCGGAAGGTCGCCGTGGCGTGCGGCGGGGTCGCACGGCCCGGTGAGGTCGTTCGCCAGATACTGCGCCACCACCAACGGCAGCGCTGCGGCCGCGCGCTCGCGGATCGCACCCGCCTCGTGCGACAGGCACTCATCGATCAGCGTAAGCCACTCATCTGCACAATAGTATGATGTGAGACAACGGTCGAAAATAGGTATCTGGAAACGATGCGACATTTGTAAGCCCGTGTCTGAGCCGCAACAAGGGTTACAATAGTCAGGAGCTCGCAATGCCTTTTTTTCGCCCGGGTAAATAATATGTAAAATAAAAAGAGCACTATTGCTGCCAAAAATTTTCGACTGAATACAAGTCGATCAGCTGATTTGGCATTTTTATGGGGCGTCATTTTTTGCAATATCAGCAAAATTGTGGAACAAAAGTTGTTCAGTTTCATGAGAAGAAGCCCCTCTCGAAAAAGGGAAAGCAATTAATCCTAATTTTCGTATGTTTCCGCGGAACGTCTATAAAATAAAAGCACCATAAATAGAATATAGCGTTGGTGACGTAACGGGCGTTAGTGTCGTAACGGCTAAGGCTGCTACCTCCTGTCCGGGGGGTCGTGGTTCGAATGCTGCCACGCACCATAGTGTTTTCGAATTTCGATTTCGTATGTACGCTTATTCGACGCACTTACAGTGAAGGAAAACATCGCGAGGAAACCTGCACACGCCTGCGCACAAATTCGAAGGTTCTCTGATAAGTCGACCAACACTCACTGGGCCCGCGCGGTCGACTAAGGCCCAATCGCCCCAATACAGGGTAGGCTCGAGCCCCTCGGTGGGGACATATATGACCTGATATGATGAAATAGAAGTTAGATATGATGAAATAGAAGCTGATATGATGAAATAGAAGATAATGGTATCACTGCCTACCAATTTCACTACGCCGGCGCAGAGCTAGTAGTATTTGATATTTTATGAAGATAGCCAATGGTTCCATAGATAACCCTGAATTACTATCAAATTTTATCTTTAATGTTTTATAATCCTACAAATATTATAAACGCGAAGTTTGTAGGAATGTATGGATGTACGTTACTCTTTCACGCAAAAACTGCTGAACGGATCTGACTGAAATTTGGTAGGTAGACAGATTAGGACCTAGATTTACACATAGGCTACTATTTTTCCACGCTCGCGCACTGCGCACCCTCGACATGTCATAGAAACGTTGTCCACGAGGGTGAAGCCGCGGGAAACAGCTAGTATAGTATAATTTTATTTCTTGTTAGAAAAATACTACTTATTTTGTATACTTAAGACTACTAAGTGTTATTAGGATTCATTAGGTGTGCCAAAATTCAACAGAATTGGTCCACAGATGAAAATTCAGTAGGTGAACAATCAATAATTTCCCATTTTTCTACCCTTAGGGGTGACTTTTTTTAAATGGGACCAACTTCAAAGTATACCCTATCCAATAAAAAAGGATTATCAAAATCAGACTACTCTGTAAAAAGTTATGCGTGATCAATGATCATATTATATGATAAAAAAAAATAAAAAACGAAAAAATATAAAAACAAGAGTTTCCCGCCTGAAATCATAGGCTTTATTTTTCCCTTCATTTGGGGTAATAGCCGTAGTCGCAAGCCATAATTTTTGATAACGATAGGGCTTGCGACGACGGCTATTACCACAGAGATACTCTTGTTTTCATACTTTACCATAGTGTGGTTTTAGTTTTTTGAACTATTATTTTATTTCCATATTTTTGTGCTCAGAGTATAACGCGATATAGATATTTAGAAATTATTTCAAAATCGGTTGTTTGGTTAACAAATGAATCAAATACTACGTTTGTATGGGATTTATGAACTCCAGCAGTCACTGACCAACAGTCTGTTGGTCGGCACGCAGGCGCGCGTGCGCCAGCGCGGCCACGCACGCGCACGCCGCCTGCCTCATCAGCTCGCCGCCCAGTCCGCGCAGCTGCCCGCGTGCGCGCAGTGTAGCCACCAGCCCACGCACACGCGACTCTACGCCCGCCTCGATTAGGGAGTCCGCGTACACGTCGCCACCACCTGTACACGACACATCAACTCACTCACTGTACTCCTTCACGTACAGTGCCATCAGATATATCGTAGCGGGCGAGATGTTCAAATATTTCTGAGCAGTATCGAATTTCAATAAATTATGTAAACTAGAAGTTGTAATTAATATCTGAACATCTAGTTGAAGTTATACTTCTTTAGGCGCGATATAAAAAAATGATGAGTAAAATTTTAAGATGCGCTCGCATCACTGTAACACAAAAGTAACATGTTGAAGTTGGGGCGTTATGAAAAAATGAGAGTGAAATATTAAGATGCGCGCGCATCACGTGTAAGTTGGCACGTTATGAAAAAATAAGAAGATTCATACAAGTGCGAATTATAAATGAGCGAATAAATTATATTCAGTAGTGATTTAAATTGAATATATTTTATTTTTGTGATAAATATCTGAGCAGCAGATTTTTCAATTTGATCTTTTTTTTTTTATTCACAATTGGTAAGCCTTTGGCATCATCTCACCTGATGGTAAGTGACGATGATGCCGAAGATGGAAGCGGGCTTACCAAGATACACATACAATGACGTGAGGTACTTTTTCCTAGAATGCCACATATTGAGAAATCCGCTGCTCAGATATTCATGACAAATTAGATGTTCAGATATTAATATAGAAACTTCTAGTGTACATAATTTATTGACATTCAACACTGCCACGCCCCGGACACTGCATACAAACGGTCGTGAAATGATATTTCTAAAAACAAATGACGGAGCAAACAAAATCACGGTAGAATACCATACGAACCAAACTGTAACCAATCTGTATCAATCTGGGTGACGATGGGGTAAGGTCGCAATCTAGAGAGCGGCAGGAAGTGTCCTTACTGTATGTTAGTACTAATATATATACTTTGACACTGCTCATGCTCAGGAATATTTGAACACCTCGCCCGCTACGACATATCTGATGGTGACTGTACCATGGTACGACTGACACATGGCACTTAGCAGATTTCACAACCGTTTTCCTATTGAACTTATTACGAAGTACGAGAAAAGTCGTTCAGCAAGTAAACACAGCCTCGCCTCACCATCAGCAACAGCAGCATCGCCAGCTCGCGGCAGGGGCGCGCGGGACAGTGCCAGTACGGCCTCGCCCACGCCCAGCACGGCGCCATGCCGCACGTGTAGCTCCGCTGACTGCGCCTTGTCCAGCAACCGCGGCAGCGCTACCCGTGCCACGTACTCCGGCAGCTAGCACACACATTATAGCAAAGAGATTGTAGGTAATTTGTCTAGCTAAACGTAGAAGGGATCACGCCCTAAAGATATAACATGTCTAGGGACTTATAAATGGATTTAAAGGATTAGAGGGCTACCTAACTCGAACATCTTTATTAGCACTATTTCCCGTGATAGTCATTATATCAGCTCATATACGTCCCCACCGAGGGGCTCGAGCCTACCCTGAATTAGGGCGATCGGGCCTTCGTCGACCACGCGGGCCCAGTGCGGGTTGGCCGATTTCACACACAACCTTCGATTTTCTTCGCAGGCGTGTGCAGGTTTCCTCAAGATGTTTTCCTTCACCGCAAGAGCGTCGGATAAACGTACATATGAAATCGAAATTCGAAAACACATTGGTACGAGGCAGGGTTCGAACCACGACGGAAGGTAGCGGCCCCGTGATAGTAATGTAAACTTATATCATTATACTGCCATTCAATGCTCGTTCTCTGCTCGTTCAATGCTCGGGGTAGTATGGCGCACAATGTTGCGCCAACTGCAAGAAAGTAGTGTTGTTATCTTTTTCACGAGCTCAACATTAGACAGAGACAATTGCTTTATCGCCATGCTACTGACCCGTGTTTTTTGTAAAAAGGAGTAAAATGAATGACATTGCCAAAGCGCAAAAGGGTCGATAGAAGCACACAACTAGTAATTGAAGTAGATAAATGTGTATGTATTTTTTGTTGATTAATTAACAAAGTAACCGACAACAAAGAGGCAATCAGCAACACTCCATATTATATGACACTTTACATCATCTTTGAAATAACCCGAATGCATAAAAATAACGTAAATAATTCTGTTCTAGAAATAAGAAAAATGTGTGGAATGACAGACATAATAGCCCTTCAAGAGCCGTGGTTCCTGCCCTATGACCTGCCATTCTTAGGGGAGATTCATGAAAATGTTGCCCACTCTAGATCGTCAGCAGTTAACCTGACAATTTAATTTAATTTAAATTATACTAACACAATATGGATCATGTAATCTGATATTATAGTGCGGCCGTCCAGAGAATGCTGATTTGACACTTCAAGACAGCGATCGAATGTAACATTCGATGAATCTTCGAAATTGTAAACAAATCAATCTTTAGTTTCTAAGCTTAAATCACATTAAAAAAAACATTTACTAAATAATAGTAAAAAAGGAACACATATATAATGTGTATGCAGAATGTGTATTTTGTAATTGCATGAAACGTTAGTAAAAGTTTACGTTCTATGGTCATTTCTTTTTAATAATAGTGATGTCACCACATGTTACCATTGATAAAGTATTTGTAACTGTTATGAATATATTATGAATAATTCATTACCACACAAACAATTGTTTCTTGTTGCGTCAATCAACCAACCATAAAAGTTTCAGACATAAAAGTGATATGTTTAAGTAATAACAATAGTAGATTGTACAAGAGAATAAAACAAGCCATTTTACCCGAGACGTTCATTTAGCAAACCGACCCGGTACGGCGAGGGTGGATAGTCACGTCGAGGGTAAAATAGGTTTCATGCTCGAGTTATACACTCTGCTTTTCGCTTCGATTGCAAGGAAAGGAAGTAATAAATATTCAACCTCAATACAACAAATTTGGTTAATTTTGAATGATAATTAGTTTCCCGCCTCACAATTTTTCTTATTTTCCACCCCCTTCACCCATTACCACCCCTAAAATCGACGGTCCACAAAGTACAGTTTAGCCTCGCGTTTGGAACACTATTTTGGTAATGGTTATTTTATTTCGTTATATGTTACATCTACATGATAGGTACAAAGTATTTACTATGGATGTGGACACATCACTAGTTACGTCAAACTAGCATATGTCAAATCAGCGTTCTTTGGACGGCCGCAGTATAATAATCATAATAACATTACTCCTCTTTTTTTATCGGGTTAAAATGTATCCTACAACACTTTCGGGATTATGTCGAATCTAACGACACCTTAATCCAAAACCCATATTTAGTCGTTTATGCACAAAAAACGGTCGAAGAACAAGCTACAATAAGTTTTCAAAGAGAAGTGGACTATGGAATTCAGTGTACACTTCAAAAAGACATATTGTTGCACAATGTTACTGACTTTATTGTGTAATCAGCTCCGGCCCTCCCTGGGGTAGAGCGAAAGGAGCGGTCGCTCTAGGCAACGGGCGCCAAAAAACCATTACTATTTTGATGGCGCCTTTTGAGAGGCGCGAGGTTGTACTATGGGCCTCATAAGAAGGCTCAAGGTCACCCAAAGGGCAATGAAACGTGCTATGCTGGGAGTTTCTCTGCGTGATCGAATCAGAAACGAGGAGATCCGTAGGAGAACCAAAGTAACCGACATAGCTCTCAGAATTGCTAAACTTAAGTGGCAGTGGGCGGGGCACATTGCTCGTAGAACAGATGGCCGTTGGGGCAGTAAAGCTCTTTTTTTTTATTAAAAATTTGAGTGCGTTTGACTGCAACTCACCTGATGGTAAGTGATGATGCAGTCGAGGATGGTACACGCAAACTCAAATAATGCCTATTCACTCTTGCCTTGAAGATCCCCAAATTATAGGAATCAGGAAACACTGACGCAGGCAAGGAGTTCCACTCCTGCGCTGTACGCATAATAAATGAAGAAGCGTAACGATTCGTGCGAAAAGGTGGAACATCAACAACAAAGGGGTGCAACCCCTCCCTGCGTCTCGTTGACCGACGACGGTGGAATGGAGCCGGGGGAATGAGGTCGTGAAGTTCTTGCGCACACTCTCCGAAATGAATTCGATAGAATACTGACAGACAGGCGACTTTGCGGCGATGCTCAAGGCTTTGGAGCTTGTCATTGACTAGCTCGTCGTCACCAATGAGTCTCCGTGCGCGTCGGTCGTCGCTGATAGCGGGCTGATCCATCCCATAAGTGTGAGTGGCGACCACGCACCGGAAAACGTAATGAAGGCAGGCCTCCCAGTCGGTGGACCGATGACCTGGTGAAGGTCGCGTGAAGCCGCTGAATGCGGGAAGCGCAGAACCGGTCGTCGTGGAGATCCTTGGGGGAGGCCTATGTCCAGCAGTGGACGTCCTTCGGCTGATATGATGATGATGATGAGGGTGTAGTGTTGTCAGATCTCATTTTTAAAAATCCGTAGAAGGACGCTGAAAATTCTGTAGATTTCCGTAGATTGCCTCTAGATAAACCCGTAGATTCACAGAATTATTTATCTGACTGTTTGGAGTGGCCAGCTAGCCCTGAACCTAGTCCATTAACAGCATTTCAAGTAAAATTACATGGGTGACGGCGTCGACCAAAGGAAAGTGAAAGACAATCTCGCTCTACACTGATCGCTCTACCGCTAGGGCCGGCGCTGTGTAATTGTACAGAAAGAAACAGCGACAAGGAAGGAAAACTGTATCAACTAAAATGACTATAGATAAGAAAAAGCTTATCCACCAAGTTTTTCAAAAGTAAAAGCATTGTTTATTATTGTTAGAAACCAAAATGATACTCACTTCACACATGATTTAGTTTCGATGCCAAACAAATGAGCTCGGAACACGGATGTAAAATCAAAATAACGCCAGAGTGTAAAATAAATAAGAAAATTAACTTAAAAACCTAGCGTACATAACTAAACCTATAATGTAAACAAATTGGTCAAAGTGAAGTTTGAGTGAAGTGGTACATCAAATTCTTATTTCAAGAACTTTATTTTTTATTTTTTTTGGTAAGCAAGTAGGTTTTATTCTTGCTTCTCAAATAAAGAAAATAGCGTGTAAATAAATTGATATTCGATCCCAAAACTGCGACAGAATGAGGTCAAAGATGGCACTACCTTTCTATCAGGTGATAAGCACGACAATGACACAATCCTTACTACAATGTTATAAATGTGTTTGTTACCTCTTCACGATTCAATACGCCTCAACCAAACTTGATTTATTTTGGCATGCACATTGTAAGTGGCATGGAGAAGGACATAACCCGATTTTTTAAGGCGGTAACATTACAGATTTTCTTTATTTTTGACGTCTATTACTCCTAAACGATAGAAAACCCAAGGTCAAAAAAATACCTTTATTGTTGATGAGTCAAAAGCTATTAAAAACACGATTGAGCAGTTTTGGCTCGATAGAAAAAATCCAAAAGATAGGTCTGCACCGTTACTTTCAACTCCAGTCATGACTAAGATTTTGAAATATAATTTTAAAAAATATACAATAATATTTGTTATGATAATACAGAGTGAGTAATGTTATTATTTTTTACACTTTCATTGTAGTTTTTGATTGATACGAAAAACCATTATTTTTAAGTGAAAACGTGTGGTTATTTTCTTTACTCTTTACACGTAAAAAAGACATAGACAACTGTTCCAATCAATACCTCGCCTTAATTTCAAAAGTTATCGTTATCATCGCATGCGCAAGCGGTGGTTCCGGTGAAATATCTGCTGTTTGTTAACATCTCGTTTTGTGATTATTTTATCGTCGTAACGAAGCGAAGGATTGACGTGATATTTTGCACAGAGATAATAGGTGGAAAATGGTTGAAAGTACAAATTAGCATAGCCTAAAATAGTTCCCGAGGGACCTGGACAAAACTTATTTGCAACGCTCGCGCAATGCGCAATGGATTGACGTGGTATTTTCTGTTGAGGGGGTAGAAAGTGACATATAGACTACTTATCAGCATAGCCCAACACAGTTCCCATAGCATCTGAAGAATACTAATTTCACCACACACCCTCGACGACTCATAGAAACATAGAAGACTAGAATCATAGATACTATATCCATGCGGGAAAAGCTAAAACAATTGACAAATCCTTGGCATCGAGATGATGGTATCTGAAGATGATGCAGAAGATGGAAGCAGTCTTACCAAGCTATAACGGTTATCTTATCTTCAAACCAGAACACATAAATTATGTTAATATTGATGTTGGGCGGCAAGACTTAGATAAGATGGTGGTATTAGAAAATAACCTATGACCGATCAAACCGAGTCAACTCGTCAAGTCTACGAATAAACTAATATCTCATCTGTGACCAAGTCCTGCAAAGTTAATTGAACCTCGGACATCCTGATGTAATGCCAATGGACTAACCATTACGCCACGAAAGCGGTTTAAACATAGCGAAGCTAGCTAAAGTGGCACACACACCTGTCGTAGAAAAAGACAGAGTACAACTATGACGCAATACTAAAATAATGGATAACTAACTTTTGCCCGCGGCTCTGCATGGACATCGAGGGTGCGCGGGGTTTATTCTAATGCTTGATGGCAAATCTGTGCATCAATATCTTACATTTAAAAAAATAAGCAAATCGGTTGGATAGAACGACCGGACGGACTCGTCATCATCATCATATCAACCGAAAAACGTATTAGATTTCATTTTTTTTAAGAATCACTAGTTTGCGGCTTTGCCCGCGTGGACATCGTTATTATGACTGTGAACAAAAAACTTAATATCTACCCAATGCTCACTATGACTGCAAAAAAACGCTAAGAACTCTGAACTATGAAGAGGTAGAAGACCTACTTATACACAAATCCTTATTCATTTGCAAATTTACTTCCTCACTATCTCTTTCCTTGACACACGCACACACCCACACCCACAAACACACACACACACACACATACACACACACACACACAAACAGACTCATACACCCTTCTTCATATTACCATAATTTAAATTATCTAACAACAATCTATGAAATCCATGTATTTTGCTAAAGAACAGCGAATATTTCACAAGCAGTTAACATTCAGAAACTGTAAATTATTTGGATTAACTGGATGATGTAATCTTACTGTCCTACTAATATTATAAATGTGATAGTTTGTATGTATGGATGTTTGTTACTCTTTCACGCCTTAATCACTGGACGGATCGGGGTGAAATTTGGTACACATATAGGTGAGGTCCTGGAATAGGACATAGGCTACTTTTTACCCCGGGAAAACGTATTATTCCCACGGGAAAATCGAAAATAACGCAGGCGTAGCCGCGTGCGTACGGCTAAAACAATATTTTATTTTATTTATTATTTGAGGGTGGGTGGGGGAGCGCGAGCGGCTCGCGAGCGTGGGAATGACTTATCCTCAGACCCTTCGGGAACTATGCCGGGCTACGCTAATTAGTCATTTATGTCATTTCCCAACCTATCTTTGCAAAAAATCACAAAAATCCGTTGGTCCGTTACGATGTTAAAGAAATCAACCAAAAAAGGTATTTTTTCAGTTCCCTCGGGAACTTTATCGGACGGAATAAAAAGTAGCTAATGTCCTTCTTTATGACACAGGCTACGTGCATGTCAAATTTCGTCAAGATTGGTTGAGGTGTTGAAGCGTGAAGAAGTAACAAACAAACAAATAAACAAACATACAAACACATTTTCAAATTTATAATATTAGTCAGAATTGTCAATAATACTCATACAAGATGACAACAGACAAAGATGGACAAGCTCAACATAGAGAAGTTAGCTGAAGTCGCACATCTGTCAGAAAAGGACAGAGTACGGAATGGCGAGTGGAGGAGACCAGGTAACTGCAAAGTTAGCGTGAGATGGTGGTAAGATACCCCCTGGCGCCTGCCTTGCTAGACCAATAATATTCATAAGGCTGCTGTAGACTACCGAAATCCAGGGATGAAGATCGATGCCAGTAACGCGTTTTTGGAGGCCTACGTTTACAGATGTCCAAAACAAAATGATGGGTTATGCGAAAAATTTGTAGTGACCAACCCGCACTGGGCCCGCGTGGTCGACTAAGGCCCGATTTAGGGTAGACTTGAGCCCCTCGGTGGGGACGTATATGAGCTGATATTGTTTCGCAGTGAAGCCTTAACTACTGATCGGATTTTAGATTCGCCTCTTGTCAGATACGAAGTAGACTATATTACGGCCGCTATTTATTTTTCATCACAACTATTCCTCAATAAGCGCTAACAAAATTATACTTTGTTCCTAGGGAGTTTTGGTTTCTTACTTCCAATTAGTCCGAGTTCGAGCTATCTCTCTTATTATTAGTCCGCGTTCGTGCTTCTGTTTTCTCATAGGTCGTGATGAAAAATTGTGCCAAAATATTTTATGCTCGGGCGACGTATATTGAATTCCTCACTAAGCTCACGATTCTATTTTAGAATCCTTGCCTTAGCTCAGAATTAAAATTAACGCTCTCGGAACTAAATATTACTTTGTCCCCTTGTTACAGAAATAACTACCTATTTTAAATTATTCGATTCAATTATCAATGTACTATGGCTACCTTCTTATTTATACTGGTACCTACTATACATATAACATTCAAATACAATAAAATTATTGTTTATGGTCAAAGGAATTGAATTGACACCATTCAAATGATCCTTCCTTTTTTTTTTTTTTTTTAAGTGCGTTTGACTATATCAAAGATGTTTGTTTGTTTTCCTTATTGTATTTGTACATCGGCCATAAAGTGTAAAGTCATACAAATAGCATACATGTTCCCAGCGAGTGGCAGGCAGGTAATTTGTTCGTTCCCACTGCTGGGACACCTTGTATTGGTTAGATATATAATTGGAAACATTAAACACAAAAAAAAACCGGTAAAGTGCGAGTCAGACCCGCACACAAAGGGTTCCGTACCATCATACTAGATAGCGCTAGTTTCTTCAAATTTCAAAAAAAACAAGCGTTTTGTATTAAGACTTTCACTTTTTCAAATTTTTTGTATTTGTTGTTATAGCGGCAACAGAAATATGTCATCTGTGAAAATTTCAACTGTCTAGCTATCACGGTTCATGAAATACAGCCTGGTGACAGACAGACGGACGGACAGCGAAGTCTCAGTAATAAAAATTAAAAAAACAACGACTTCCATCGCAATAGATTAGTACAATTTTGCATTATTATTTTTTGTTGACTTTTTTTGTTCTATAAAACTTATATGGGACCAACCTTGCAGTTTACAGTTTGTTTACAAACATACAAAAAAAAACACAATCGAATTGAGAACCTTTTTTGTCGGGTGAAAATAATGTAACGTATTAGTAAAGTGTGATTTGGCGTGTTGACTCACGATAGGAGTGATCCTGTTGATAGCTTGTGCGGCGAGCTCGCGTATGGCGCCGTCCCAGTGCTCGACCTTCAGCTCCAGCAGGTGCTCCAGCAGCGGCTGCGCGTACTCCGCATACTGCGCCACTGCAACGACGCACCTCCACTTATGTCTTCATCATCTCAACTGGAAGACGTCCACAGTTGGACATAGGCCTCCCCCATGGATCTCCAATCAGCAGGTTTTGAGCCACATGCGTCCAGCAGCATTCGATATATATCCTTGGGGTTTCTACTTCAAGGAAAGCTCTCTCCATAGCCCGCTGAGCTTGTGGTCAAAAATCACAACCACGTCTCAGTACAATAGGTCATCACTTTACAATAGGACAGCCTTTTGTTTCTCCGGTTATGTCTGTCGGAACTATAAGCTGGTTTTATTATTCTCTGCTCACTTGGCACGAGGCGAAGTGGCAGGAGAACTTCCAGCGGAAGCAAAGTCGGCTGGAGTTCAGTGCGACGGGGAGAGAAAGCGTCGGACTATCCGGGCATTGTCGAGGACAGCTTATTGCATTGCTGCAATTACTGGTCTGCCTAAGATTTCTAGCCGCTTTGGGTGACGTTCAAGGTCGGTGGAAATTAGCCCGTTCACTAGGATAGGACTACGGGGATGATTTCGGTGCATTCCACTCGCCACATATCAGTAACCTCGTGCGCCAGGTCCAGGTACTTGGTCCATTTTGTAGCATCAGCCTGCACGAGGTTTTCATCGTATGGGATAGTGACATCCACCTAAAACACACTTGACCGCGCCAGATCCATCAACACGATATCAGGCTTATTCAAAGGAATGATCCTGTCCGTGATGATGGGTCGGTCCCAGTAGTTATTATGATAACATGATTTATGTGTTAGAAGTAGTCTTAAAAGTAGTGTTAGTAGAATTGAAGCAAATTAACACGTTAACAGTCCAGTGTACCGTATGTGGTACACAGGGGCCTGGTCCCACCGAGTTCGTGTACCCTATAAGGCAGACGAGCCCTGTGTTACTACTACGGGCTCATACATATAGATATATGGCGTGATTCGGAACACTAACATGGGGACTGTTAATTTGTTAAAGTAAGTAAGGTAAGTTGATAAACAGTGTTGTTTTATTTATTTGGTCAACATCTTCACAATCAGTTCCATTACAGGAGAGGCCAGCTCTCCGCCAGTCATTAGAATACTGTTGGAGCTGCCTCACACTCTGCTCAGTAGAGAAACTGTTTTTTGCGCATGATGCCATGAAAACGCGTCTATGTAAGCCTGTGCGTGCAAACATCTCTGAAGCATTGCAGCGAGGTAGACGTGTAGAGCATCCAGTTTTTGGTGTAATTGACCCATAGGCTGCTCGTATGAAAATGCACAAAAAATTTAAATGAGAAATGAAGAGGTAGAGCAAAGGGAAGGATTCAGTTTGTGGTGGGTGGGTACCTTGCGGCGCGACTACGAGGTAGGCGTGGTGGCGCGGCCCTACGGAGTGGAAGTCTGCGGCGGTGAGCACCTCGATGCCGTGCGGGAACATGCCGTGCCGGCCCACGTTCTCCTGGAAGGCCGCGGACGCCGCGCGCCGGCAGTTGATCTGCGGACCGCATTGAATGCGGACTGGTGTTAAATAGTGTTGCCGGTTTATTTTCAATCTGATATAAACTTAGCAGAAGGATATTCTACTTATTTGTGATTTAAATAATCTTTGATAAATGGTCATTCGCCATCATCAATACAATGGGACGTGTCCACCATTGAATATAGGAATGGTATAATTAATTAGTTAGTTACTCAAATTTGACGTTTCGTAAAAAAAGAGCTTATTTTAGGAATAAACAGGGATATCAGAAGTAAAAGAAAGATTAATCCCGCTGATTCGCAATTGGTCATCATATCAGCTCATATGCGCCCCTACCGAGGGGCTCGAGCCTACCTTGAATTAGCTGACCACACGGGCCCAGTGCGGGTTAATCGACTTCACACACAACCTGCGAGTATCTCTGCAGGCGTGTGCAGATTTTCTCACGATGTTTTCCTTCACCGTAAGAGCGTCGGATAAATTGGTCAAAAGAAGGAAAAGTTTAATGCCAAAGTAGCTATTTAAAATATAGCTCGAAAAGCGGGACGACTAACCTCCCGGTCGAAGCAGGCGGTGGCAATGAGCGCGTTGGCGAGCGTGGTGGCATGGGGCGCGAGCGCGGGCGCGGGGTAGGCGCGCGCCACGGCCCAGGCGGCGTGGCAGGCCGCGTCGCGCGCCGCGCGTCCACCGCCGCCGCCGCCCGCGCGCGGCTCGTCGCGCCGAAGCGCCGCGCACATCGCGCCTACCGCGCCTCCCAGCTGCGCCGGCGACAGCAGCCCACGTCGCGCTGCGAGTTACACACAACACTACACTTTACAAGTGTGACAATACATCAAGGTGAGCTTCCACTCGCTCTCGTAACGTAAATAAACAGTTCACCTGCAACTTTGCTAAAAAATTGCTACATATTCAAATTAAAAGCCGCGCACAGTCGGTTTCCGGTAACCGTGACCCGCCGCGCTCCGCGCGCCCTCACTGTCCAGACGTTAAGCCCCAACCACCGTGCCAGGATGCCGTTGCATGAATGTTGTACACACGTAAACAGATGAAGTGTTGCCAGAGTGGCAACCCCAGCAGTCCCCCTTCCCCGCCCCCACCCCTCTCAAGTGGCCCAAGCCGTGGATTTTTTTTACAGACAAATAGTTACAGTTAGGAGCAAACTGTCAAAATCAATAAATATACGTCCGGCTAAAGGCGACGGAAAGAAACAGTCGTGTCTAGTGATACAATAATGCTTGACCAGTCCAAAGGCCCCTTTTCTCCCTCCCCTTCCAAGTGACCCACGCCGCCGTGGATTTTTAAATTTTACATAAAAAATAGTAAAAGTTAGGAGCAAACTGTCATAAAAGCAATAAATCTACGTTGAAAGGACGGGACCCGGGAAAGGCGACGGAAAGAAACAGTCGTGTCTCATCGTATCAGGACAAAGGACGACATAGGCCTCCCCCAAGGTTTTCCACGACGACCAGTTCTGCACTGCCCGCATCCAGCGGCTTCCCGTGACCTTCACCAAGTCATCGGTACTACTTTACTACCCCAACGGCCATCTGTTTTACGAGCTATGTGCCCTGCACACTTGTCATTCAGAATTTAGGAAATCGATTTGTATTGTAAAACCTGTTCTTTTCTCGAAATCGGCAATAGTTTAAGGAATGTTCAGTCTTTGAGTTAACCTAAAGTATGAAACTTAATTCACAATCAATGGTACGAGCTTTAGTTAGTTCCTAAACTTCTGTCAAAGACCACCTTGATGATCCCTGTTTGCTATACATTTCATGGAACTCGTGGGGCCTTATAACTGCTTCACTTGGAGCCCTGTGGTGACCCTACTGCAAGTATCTCGTTGATGATATAAGAGTGTAAAAATGGAATATCAACTATAATTAGAACCTATTTTAGGGCAATTTGTATGGGTATTTGAATTTTTTGTTTGCAAATTGACAGTATGTTTCTAAAGAAGACTATTTAAAACTATTTAACTATTTAAAAGTGTGTGTAAACACCTATTTGAAATAAATTGTTTTGAATTGATTTGAATTGAATTGAATTGAAAAGTTTTTCCGTATTATATGATGAGTGGAAGCCTCTATTAACGTGGCCTACACAAGTTTGATAAAAACCTGTATACTGAAGCAAAAACTTTAGTTAGTGTAGAAGTACCTGCACATGGAGAGCTGCAGCTCGTAAACCAATGCTCGTAGAACATCAACTAGGTTTAATGTGTCCCTTCAATGTGTTATCAAAGATTCCGTGGTATTTCGTATAAATTTAAACGAATCGGAGGAAAAAGTTGCATGCAATGTCGACCGACATCCTTTCTACAGAAACTATTCATTGTACCAATATAAATTGAAAGTTGTTGATTAGGTAACTTAATGAACATTACTTAGTTTTGTGGCTGTTTGGCATCATGGTATCATTGTGACGTTTTTGCTAGCTCAGACGCGATTGGGAGGGCGCGTCGAGGCCGCATCATTATGTGCAAGATGGTGTGGTAAAATAAAGAAAAAAAGAAGTGTGGTATTGTATGGCTTAACGTTCGGACTACCATACTGACCGAGTTCGGCGAGGGCCATGCAGGCGCCGTGCCAGGCGCACTCGCGCTGCTGCGGCGTGCACAGCGCGAGCACGCACTCGCACACTTCGGCGGCGGCCGGCGCCGGCAGCCGCGCACCCACGCGCCCCACGCCCTTGGCCGCCGACCACCGCACCACCGTGTCCTCGTCGCACAGCGCCACCAGCAACAGCTCCACCACCTCCTCCACCTGACACAGATATGTAACCATAGAGTACACAGAGCCCAAAGACATCGAAAGTAGCATTGCTTAAAATAATAAATATTCTGGGACAAATCACACATGGTCATCTGGCCCCAAAGAAGGGTTCCCTGAGTTATGGGAATCAGAGACTGATATACATACTTATATACGTTTAAATACATACTTAAATAGATATTTAACACCCAGACCCAGAGCAAACAAATCTGCTCATCACACAAATGTTTGCCCTGGGTGGGGATCGAACCCACGACTCTCGGATCAGTAGTCAAGATATTGCTTGGGTGCACATTTGGAAGTTGATCACGGAAAGTTGGTGCGGCGTGGCTTTGAGCGATCCCGAACTCACCTCCTGCGGGATGTCCTGCTCGTCGTCGTCATCGACCGGCGCCTCGGTCGCCGCGGAGGCGTCGCGCACGGCCGCGGGAGCGCCGTCGCCGGCGGGGGCGCCCAGCGTGGCGGCCAACGAGCGCGCGCCGCGCGTGTAGCGCCACGCTGCCACGCGCGGCCGTAGGTAAGTCAGCCCTGCAAACACGAGCGACAAAACGTTTCACATAACAACGAATAGCTATTCTACACGAGCACAATTAGAATGCTTCTTAGGGAGATATGATAATTAACCATAGGATCTTTAAAGAATGGAGTTTCTATACTGTAGAAAAAAAGCTTATCATACTCATTGCAGTGCACTACTCAATGCAATGCAGTGACAATATTTTGTATTGAAAAACAAACAGCATATACTAACACAAATAGGTATAAGAGTGAAATATAACAAGTTTCTAAAAACCCATTTCAAAGTTCTTAGTTTTTTAGTTAATAAGTTCACACAAGTTATTGGAAAGAAATCTGACGAGCTTGGCCTTGACACAGTGTAAGAATCTATACAGTAGTTCAAAAAATGTAGCCTTTGATGTTAAGCCAACTTCAATAGTAACTGGTCATCGTTGGAACTGCAGGGAGTGGCATTTATAATGAATTTTCCCGAGTTGCTAAACAACGGTGACTATGGCAAATAGGGCTCTACCTCCCTCATCTCTGTCCTCGGCCCCCACACGACTGCCCTCTCCAGACGTCTCTGTTGTATGACTGTATGAATATTGTTTATCAGGTGCAGCGCGTGCAGTAGTAGGCCGGCGCGCTTGCCGTGGTGAGCACTGCAGTGACATCGCCCACTCACACATACCTATCCTCTGCACTATCTTGACGCTGTACTTCCTGACGAGCATGGCCTTGCTGTGCCTGTGGTTGCGCGCGGCGAGCCAACGCAGCAGATGCGGCACGTGCGGCAGCAGGTCGGCGCGCTTGCCGTGCTGAGCACTGCAATGACATCGCCCACTCACACATACCTATCCTCTGCACTATCTTGACGCTGTACTTCCTGACGAGCATGGCCTTTGCTGTGCCTGTGGTTGCGCGCGGCGAGCCAACGCAGCAGATGCGGCACGTGCGGCAGCAGGTTGGCGCGCTTGCTGTGCTGAGCACTGCAATGACATCGCCCACTCACACATACCTATCCTCTGCACTATCTTGACGCTGTACTTCCTGACGAGCATGGCCTTGCTGTGCCTGTGGTTGCGCGCGGCGAGCCAACGCAGCAGATGCGGCACGTGCGGCAGCAGGTCGGCGCGCTTGCCGTGCTGAGCACTGCAATGACATCGCCCACTCACACATACCTATCCTCTGCACTATCTTGACGCTGTACTTCCTGACGAGCATGGCCTTGCTGTGCCTGTGGTTGCGCGCGGCGAGCCAACGCAGCAGATTCGGCACGTGCGGCAGCAAGTCGGCGCGCTTGCCGTGTTTCAGCACAGCCGCCGCCGCCGCCAGCGCGCCGTACTGAGCCCCGTCGCCATCCTGCTCCGACTTCAGCGACATCGCCCATTCGAAGAATGCTCCCATGTACACCTCCTTTACGTCTGACCTACAAGCCCACCACAGTGTTATAAATAAATAATTAAATGTTATAATTAAATATTTTATTTCATTTCACAAATTTTAACAGAGTTTCAGCTGGACCTTCTGAGGTGAAACTACACATTTGGACAACCTTTCCCAAAGAAATCAATGGTCATTATGCTATAAATATTATCGCTAGCTTTGTAAGGTACCTTGGGAAAAGTTGGTATTTGGTAAACTTACTGCTATTATGCAAACCAGAGTAACCTCACACTAATATTATAAGGGCAAAAGTTTGTGAGTGTGTATGTTTGTTATTTATTCACGCAAAAACAACTGAACGGATCTGACTGAAATTTGGTAGGTAGACAGATTAGGACCTGGATTAACACATGGGCTACATTTTTTTTTACGCTCGCGAGGCGCTTGCGGCTCGCGCACTGCGCACCCTCGAAGAGTCAAAGAAACGATGTCCACGCGGGTGAAGCTGCGGGAAACAGCTAGTAAGTTATATATCTAGAAACTGTTTACAGGATTTTGCAGATAAAATTAAAAACAAGATGCTAAGAAACATGGAACTAAACCTAAGTTTCAACTATAGTTCTCAATACATGAACACTTCAATTGCTGTACTGCAGCAATAACATAACATAACGTAACGTCACTGTGAGCTCACGTTTTATATGATGTACTCATATTGAACAGATCAATGTTTTTGTTGTGTTCGTTGTTGTGGTTTTGTACTGCTTATTCGTTAAAACAGCTGCGAGGAAATAATAATTTTGGTGATAATTTAGTAATACTGGAACGTGTGTTCATGAATAGTGGCCCCATTTGTTCGGGCTGGTCCCCGAACGATGTATGTGAATTGTATGAGTGCAAAATGGCAGGAGAGTTTGTATGTAAAAGGTGTGCTCTTGTCAAGCATCTTTATTGCACTAAGTGAATGACGACGGGCGATGTATGAGTTCGCAATGTCAGCTTAATTACTTATAATAAAATTAGCGGAAAATAAACCTTAATGTGCGTGCTCGTATACTAGTTTAATTTTGGGATATAGATTAAAAAACAGAATTGTTTTATGATTAAGAATTATTTCAACGCAACATTTGGGCATTGACTTTATAGATGCTCACCTTACGAGAAACTTTGATGCTAAAAAAGCACAGGCCTCAGCACAAGAATCCTTGCTCAATGTGTATGTTTTGCAAATATTAAATATCCTTTCCATTACGGTCAGCTTCTTAGAGGAACCGTCATCTGTTAAGCAAAATTGTACCATTAATAAAACTGTATGAAAACATAATTAACCCCATCCATGTGCTGCTTCTCATCACGAGGTCGCGTGTTTGATACCTGGTGATGTCTAACTTTGTAATACTTTGGTTGGCGGAAGGGAACTTTGGTTGCTGGAAGAGAATATTCTAAGCCCGCCTGGCTGGCTACCACCAACTCATCTAAGTCTTGCCGCCAAACATTAACGTTAACAGCATTGATGTGTTGCGGCTTGAGATAAAATAGCCAGTTCCTCATTGCGTTGGGAAATCTATGTAAGTCTGCTTCCATCTTCAGTATCATCGTCACTTACTATCAGGTGAGATGATGCCAAGGGCTTACCAATTGTGCATAATAGTCTGGCATACACAAATCAACGATAAACATTACACTTCATCATATCAGCTCATATATGTCCATTTTTGAGAAAAACTAACAAACTGCCTGGATTTGTATGGGAGTTACCTTATTCCGGTTTTTCTTGGAATAACATACTTGCCCCGTAGGCCATGTAAAGTTATAGTAACGTACCGACTCTCATTAAAATCGTTAGAGCCATTTTTGAGTTCAAAAATAATAAGTAGTTTTTTTACTATGGTAGCAACCCTAAAAAATCAAGATAGGGGAAATTCGTCGAGAATTTGGGAACTAAAGTTTGGGTACCGGGCGGAAGCACAGACGCACACCCACACACACATTTTTTATTGTTTCATTCTAGATTCTATTAGTTACACTAATCGATCCCCATAAAAATCTCAACTTCGATTATTTTTTTGCCATCACAATACCTTCTTCACTCCTTCGCTGTTTAAAAGTAATGTTCGCTGTTTTAAAGCAAAGTTCACTGGCTTTACACAGGAGGTCGCGGGTTCGATTCCCGGCGGGGTCAATTGTAAGACTCGGTTTGGTTGGTGGTAGGGCATTTTCTAAGCCCGCCTGGCTAGCTACCACCATCTTATCTAAGTCTTGCCGCCAAATATCAATGTTGATATCATTGGTGTGTTCCGGCATAAAGATAAGATAGCCAGTTCCCCATTGCGTTGGGGAATCTTGGTAAGCCCGCTTCCATCTTCGGCAACATCGTCACTTACCACCAAGTGAAATGTTGTCAAGGGTTTACCAACTGTGCATAAAAAAAAAATAAGAATCCCAGTCTGAAAACAATTTGTATCCCTCCAAAAAAACTTAAAGGTCCAGACACAACTGCAAATTTGAAGCTGGCTTGCAGTCCGTATATCTGGACCCTACCGTAATATGCAGTGAGGCATTTTTTTTTATTCACAATTGGTAAACCCTTGACAACATCTCACCTGGTGGTAAGTGACGATGTTGCCGAAGATGGAAGCCGGCTTACCAAGATTCCCCAACGCAATGGGGAAACTGGCTATCTTATCTTCATGCCGGAACACACCAATGATATCAACATTGATATTTGGCGGCAAGACTTAGATAAGATGGTGGTAGCTAGCCAGGCGGGCTTAGAAAATGCCCTACCACCAACCAAACCGAGTCTTACAATTGACCCCGCAATTGATATGTGTCTTATTGGACTAGGAAACTATTATTAATGAAAACAACCTGTATTTGAAGGAGTGAAACTGTCCAGACGGCTCATGTGGAAGGGGATGATGACGACGATGGATAACCACAGCAGCAACACGAAACGGCTGCGCCACGTCTCTTTGTCTTCAGGGTCCTGTGCTTCCAGGTACGACAGCACTGTTAGGAGATCCGACACCTGCAATATACATGAAAATCAAATAGATGACTCACTTACTGCCATTTCGAGAGATGAATTTACGGGGCACTCTCTCTCCGAAACAGTGATAATTCATAAAAATAGGCTTGACAAACATTTTTAAATAAATTAACACAAGTGCAGTGATGTATGCGCTTCAGCAAGGCTTCAGCTGTTAGTTTATAAACAATAAAAAAATTACCAATAAACTGTCTTTTTGTATGTGCAATGAGAGTGCACGAAACGTCACTTGTATATATACACCCACACACACCACCCAACTTACATAAATTAAAAGAAAACCAGAACTTTAAAAGTACCAACTTACTTCATGAGGTAGATGCCTCACAACCACTTTGTAGCCACGTACTCTTATTATCTGGTACATGTAGGAGAAGACAGCATGCTTCATGGCGAAGGGCGCTTCCTTATCCTTGACAAGACGCAAGCAGCGCTCCAGCAGGCGGTCCAGGTGCGGGTCGAGTAGATGTGGCTGCTCGTAGTACAAATAAATATACAATAGAGAATAATGCCCTTGCTCTAGACTCTAGAGCCAATTGTGAATAAAAAAAACAGAGTCTAGAGGATATTATTAAATAATAGATTATGTAAAAGACACGGATATATTATGGATATGTATTAATCCTCCAGCAAATAACATAATCTGAGACTATAATCTGAATCATGACATTATTTGTAATAGATACTAAGGTTTTTTTTTTATTTAAAAGTGTGTGCCTTAAAAGTGTATATCAATACTTTGTAATTTGGTAAAAACCGTCCATAAATTTGCCAATGAAAACAATTTTTTTTTCATGTGATGGGAGCAAGTGTTAGCAACTTCAACATCAACTTTAATTTTCTATTGGCTTCCACATCAATCAATTATCCTTTCCACTGCTGCGATCAAATGGACCATCAGCATCTGCTTGGGATGATTTCCCCGTTTGGCAGGGTGGTTCGGCCGCGCTAGGATTTTGGATTTTGGCCTATCGAAGCGAAAAGCAGAGTGTATAACTCGAGTATGAAACCCATTTTACCCTCGACGTAACTATCCACCCTCGCCGTACCGGGTCGGTTTGCTAAATGAACGTCTCGGGTAAAATGGCTTGTTTTATTCTCTTGTTGTACAATGTACTATTGTTATTACTTAAACATATAACTTTTATGCCTGAAACTTTTATGGTTGGTTGATTGACGCAACAAGAAACAATTGTTTGTGTGGTAATGAATTATTCATAATATATTCATAACAGTTACAAATACGTTATCAATGGTAACATGTGGTGACATCACTATTATTAAAAAGAAATGACCATAGAACGTAAACTTTTACTAACGTTTCATGCAATTACAAAATACACATTCTGCATACACATTATATATGTGTTCCTTTACTATTATTTAGTAAATGTTTTTTTTAATGTGATTTAAGCTTAGAAACTAAAGATTGATTTGTTTACAATTTCGAAGATTTATCGAATGTTACATTCTATCGCTGTCTTGAAGTGTCAAATCAGCATTCTCTGGACGGCCGCACTATAATATCAGATTCATCATTCATCATTACAGCTCATATATGTCCCCACCGAGTGGCTCGAGCCTACCCTGAATCAGGGCGATTAGGCCTTAGTCGACCACGCGGGCCCAGTGCCGGTTGGTCGACTACACACACAACCTTCGAGTTTCTTCGCAGGCGTGTGCAGGTTTCCTCACGATGTTTTCCTTCACCGTTAAAGCAATCGGTAATGATATGTACGTAAGTTTTTGAAACTTATAAAACTTAATAAATTGTAAAATTAAATCAATGCTCAAGTGCTCCATTCGAAGACGCAACAAGGAACCACCTCGAGTCTTAGCAAGTGACAAAGAAAAGTTAATACTATAAATAATCAAATTGATGATGAGTTGATTTGGTTTATATCCTAAATCGTGACATCTAAATTTTAGATAAATTCAATTGTGGGGGCGTTTCGGGTCCAGCTCAAAAACCCTGCACCATTTTTTTCTGAAAATGTGAGCTTTTTCATGTAGACTAATTCTCTTGAGTGGTGTCAGTTCAAATTATGTTTTGATGGTTCTGGTTCTTGTATATAAGCTCCAGCTGGCCAGTGACCTCAAATTTTAGTTAGGTTAGGTTACCTGACAAACTCAACCCAAGAGTGAAATTATGAACTGAAATCAATTAGGTATTTCGATACAGCCCATGCCTGAACCGAAATGCATTTGTGACTTCGAACTCCAGAGTTTGTTAGATTAAGAAAACCGAGTTTCCTAGACAAAAAATGGTGCAGGAATTTCGAACTGGACTCCAAGAGGACCATATTCATATTTATCTCAAATTCAGATGTTATGTTTAAACTTCAACCAATTAACACCTATGGACCGGCCCAATCGAACAATGGTTTTGATGCCTTCAGAATGTGTGCTTTCACTGATTTTGTCTCAGTTGGTCTTTTGAAGGCCAAGAGGTAACATGCTCATATGTTCCAATAATCATATGTAGTCAACACTTTTCATTCATAAGTGTACATTTTAGGACACAATCCTAATAACATTTTCTGAAATACTTGTTAAGACATAAAACCTATTTTCACTTAACCACTCAGGTACTTTGATTTCATTGAAATAACTCCGTCAAGCCCCGTGCGGCTGCGGCTAACATAAATAAACAAAACTCGAGAACTATTTCTTCTATTCATAAAAGGTCTTTTGTTTTGACTTTGTGGAACTCTAATCTCTATATAATAAAAAGAATACAGCCATCCAACCATTCATTCATAGAAATAAATCATTTAGAAAATGGTCGACTCCACAAACATGCGCCAGACACAAAAACGTTGTTTTATAGCTAAATGGCTAATAAAATAACTATATAAAATAGACGCAGTACTTACAGTACTTACATGAGAACACAAAAACACCTCACAAGTCACAAAAACAACAATAAAATACACAATTTGAATAAAATTCGAGAACGCCGCACACCGTAAACACAGCAAATTCTGAGTGAGACAGGTATCTATGGGATTTTTTCAATAAAACTACATGAAACCATAGACAAAAGTTGTATCATTATACGCCTGACTACTTAAAGAATCATAAACAAAAACGTCATACAGGATTATGCAGCGTATTAATTAACTAAGAGGGCCTAAAGTTGCGTACATCACATCCACCGATATTGGTGGTACGGGGCTTGAGTGGGTCTTTGGTTTAGTCAGCCGATATCGGTGATTCGGGGCTTTAGAGGTTAAAACTCTTTAAAAAAAGAAACTTCTATCTCTAGCCTTTAAAGAAAAACAAAAAAAAGAAATTCAATTTAATTATTTTATGCTGTTAAAGTTAATAAAACCATACTAAATATAAATACTACCCTAAATGAAGGTCTATTAGTTATTTGTCTTGTGATCAAAATACAGTTCTTTAATACCATTAAAAAATTTGCATGCTTTCATGATTATATGACTCATTTTTTATGAGATTATTGCGTGAATAGGACCGGTCCATATGTGCTATATTGGTCGAAGGTTTAAGATCCAACCCGTGGATCGACCTAGGACCTACTCACCTGCTCGTAGTACTGCTTCAGAACCGCATATAGACGCTCGTACTCCACCTCAAAGGCGGGTGTGTTGTACACATGCGGCAGGCTGTCAATCATCATCACCACGTCCTCCACTTCGGCGAAGTGCTCCAGCGCGCAGCCCAGTCCGATGTTGTCACAGTCCTCGTCTCGGCCCATCGCCTCCGCTGCTTCGAATCCCACCATCTCCTGTAACCACCAAATAAATTTGTTAAAAATAGAGTAAACAACTTTTGTTACAGAGATATAAATGTGTGTAGAGTACCCACTATTTTACACGCAGTCTTTTGTAATTAAACTGCAAAAACACTTAAAAGGCACCGAATTATGAAAAGTTAAAAACTTCATGAAAGATGATTGAAAACAAACAAGGACATTCATGCATACAATTATTTTTTAATATATTAACGTCTCTGGGTACAAAAGCCCTTTTGAAATGCTAGTGCCAGTGCAGGAGATGACAACAGCATCAGAAATAAATTATGAACAAGTGATCGATCACCATGGTACAATAATATACTTTTTTTAGACCATGGTGATCACTAAATTACCCTCCTACTTATACTTTGGAAAACCTTACTCGTTTTGTTTTAGATAAATGGTTTTATTCAAAACACAGCAATACTTATGGATGAAAAAATAATAATAAAAAACAATAACAAACTGACAGTGGTTGCTGTGCATTGGAAAGGCACTGGTTCAGCTTTATTGCTACAATTACACACTTGCAACCTCAGAGTAAGTATGTAGGTACAGAGCACGTCCTTTATAATGAGAACAGTAGGCAAGGGTGGGAACAAAGCGACGTTCCACGCGCAAGCGCTATCGGTCATAATCGACTGCTATCGGAGTGCGTGCGTGGGATATTCCTAGCAGTATTTTCGAGTAAATTACCTATCAAAATGATCAAATGTGCAGTGAAATCATGTAAAAACGATACTCGAAAACACACGAAACATAAATCGAGTATTACATTTCACCGGTTAGTCATTTTTTTATTCTTTTATGCTAAAAATTAATCACGCATTGCGGGGGTGAAGGAGACGTGTGGGGCGAGAGCTAGGTGTGCACTACCCCGCACCGCCGCCTCAGCCTTAATGTCTAATTAGTGATGTGACGCGTTCGGTAATAGTATACATACTTTCGATATTTATTATGAAAGTTTAATCTCTTTGAACAAATAACTTTTAATGAAGATATTGATTCAAATATTGAGTTTTATTTATACAGGGTGGGAAGGAGTATACCGACAGATTTTAACCAAAGATTCTAATGCCTATTTAGACAAAAAAAAGTAATATAAACATGGGCCAGTAAAGCCTAATTTTCAAGATATTAATTTTTTAAATAATTCACAAGTTCAAAAAATCTCAAGGGTAACACGCCCTAATAATCTTATCTGACGTTTGTTGCCTCAAAGTATCATACTGACGTTGACTTCACTCGTCGTTTATCGTATGATGTCGGAGTCGTTCGTGAAGTGTGAAGTTTTCTTTTTCACTCTTTAGACTAAGGTTTCGTTCAGAAGGGATTACTATCGTTAATTGATTTTTTTGTTCCAGAAATGAAGTAAGTTAATAAGGCAGTTTTAGACCCATGTTGATATAACATTATTTACTCATAATACCACCAGGAATCCATGGTTAAAATCTGTCGGTATACTCCTTCCCACCCTGTATATTGTTATTTAAATAATTTTCCAATAGGTTTATTATAAAATCGAAACGTGATATCCAAATATGCTGTAAAAGAACAGCTTTCTCCAAACTGAATATTAAAAAGGAAATAATTGTATGTGCCGTTCATCTTAGAAATATACCCGTTATTTGATATATTATTCTAAGATGAACGGCACATAAAATTATTTCCGAAATGTTATTCTAACCCTCAAAACTGGCTTGCATCGGTTACCACCGTATCAGTTTATGAAAATCTATACCTTGCACCCTGTTTGTTATTTTAACACATGATAGAGTTTGTCGTAGTCATTTAACTGAAAATCATAAATTGAAATGATTGTCGTACTAAATTGCTGTTAGGTAGGGTAGGGTAGGGTGGGTATTCAACCTACCTAACGGATTTTCATACGCTTTTCACCAGTGGGCGGACTGGTTCACGAGGAAGGTTTTTAAATTATTACTTTGGAATACCTCATCATATCAGTCGAAAGACGTCCACTGCTGGACAAAGGCCTCCCTCAAAGATTTCCATGACGATGATCTCATCTATCATCTTCCCGCGACCTTCACCAGGTTGTCGGTCCACCTAGTGGAAGGCTTGCCTACGCTACGTCTTCCAGTGGGTGATGGCCACTCGAGAACTTTACTACCCCAATGGCCATCTGTTCTACGAACATGTGCCCTGTCCACTGCCACTTCAGTTTAGGGATTCTGTGAGCTATGTTGGTTACTTTGGTTCTTCTACGGATCTCCTCATTACCGATTCGATCGCGTAGTGAAATTTCGAGCATAGCTCGCTCCCTTGGAATACCTAATATGAATAAAATCTTTTTTAATACGATTTAAATTATTACTTTGTAATACCTAACAAGAATAAAAACTTTTTAATACGATTTAAATTCTACTTAGGATTAACCAACAAGAATAAAATTTTTATTCTAAAGTACAATCACAGTCTAAGAATCTTTGAAGTGGCGTAATAAAAATTTACGTTAAGTGAATATGTAGTGATTTTTCATTTCTCTATACAGGAAATGTTAATAAAGGTGACACTTTAAGGTGGGTTGAAACTCATCAAATTGAACAAATTTGCTGAAATCGCGATTTTTTTTAAATCTTATACAAATTGGTCAGCTTGGCCGGTTTTGTTTGAAAAAACTTTTAAAAAATCGCTAAAAGTTGTAGAAAAAAAAAGTTATTCAGATTAATCAGTACAAGCCCACTTTAAAATGAAATATATATTTTTTAAAGGCATAATAAACATTCAGTCCGCAAAATAACTACTTGAGCGGCAAGATTTCATGATTGAGCGGCAGAAAAACATGTCTATAAGCAGCAACTCAACACTGTAGGAAGAGTGTGGTACGGGGAGTTCTAAATGGAAGCGGGAGCGAGCGAAGCGAGCTCGGACTTGCGGAGCACCCCGACTCGGATCCGTTAGGTTCGGAGACTGTGCGGGGAGGCGAGCTAAGCTCGCCTCCCCGCACAGTCGTAGTGTTAGGTTTAACATGAGAACACAGAAGTAGGAGCCCCGAAGGGGCTCCGTCGACCACTCAACACTGTAGGAAGAGTGTAGTACGGGGATGTTTAAAATAATTACAGCCATCCAGAATGACATAAATTGCTGATTGATTTTGAAATGTTTGCTGACCATGAGTTGCTGACCAATTAGCTATTTCTGCTGACCGATTATATTTTTCTGCTCACAGAAATAACAATACTATGCTAACCATTTAATTGACACCCCTTTAAAATATCATTACACCTTTATGTTACACCCTGTATATTATACTGAAATTGGTTTTATTGTTAATTGACTTACCTACCCCCAAACAGTACCTACATCTTTGTGTGAGTATATACTTGTAGGTATAAATGTTTTATTTTTGTATGTATTAGGAAATAAAAATTATATAATCCATAAAACAAACATAAATTCTTTAAATTACCTACTATATTATGCTGCTGTTTACTCTTGGTTATCGATAATCCGCTAAGGCGATAGAGCACTGCAGCCCATTCAGGCGATAGTGCACTGCAGCCCATCCCTATTTGTCACGTATACATCTATATAGTTTACTATAGCTCACTTGCCTACGATGTATTATTATGCGACCGATGCGGTAGACGCGCTCTATACCTACATACTTACTCTGAGCTAGCAACGCTGATATTCTACCCGAACCTAAAGTGGATGTGCGCATTCCAACGCAGACTTAAAATTTACAAAAGTAACAAAATTATAAAAAACAAAACAGTTTGATGACTTAAAGCAAGTTTAGTAGTTAATTTTCCACGATTATTAATTCACCAAAATCACAAAATATGAGTACATATCATGAGTGTGCTCTTCCCTGGCCGCATATTCTTGTGTTTTAAATATCGGGTCGTGCATTATCTCTTGTGTTTATTTTGTTATTATTTTATTTTGTTTAACTGCCGCAGACTGCAGCAACTTCAAAGAAAAAATAGAGAAAAAATATGTTTAGTAGCGTTTCATGGCGGACTATATTTCTCACACTTGCTCTATTGGCTTTTCTCTATTTACATCTCGCTTTGGACCCATACTTTTAACATTTTGTTTGTTCAACTTTACGTCTTGCACTTTGCACTCAGTAATAGCGGCGGGCGATATGATATTTAAAATTTTAGAAACGTAGTGTCAAGAGCGTAGTGTACTGGAGTACGTTAGTATACTAATATATCACAGATCTAATGATTAGATCTAATAATTAGATCTGTGTAATATATATACTTTGACTGGAGTAAGTGTTCTGTGGTAGGGTATTATATTCATTTTGATCGATGATATTCATCAGTGGTGACAACTTAGGGGTTTTCCCCCTAAATTTAGGGGGTAAAAATTTAAGGGGATTTTTAGGGGCAAGAATTTTTTGGAGGTTTTTTAGGGTCATCAAACCAAACCTGTAATTAAATTGAACAAATCTCAGTACCTTGTGCGTATAACGGAACCCACGACAAGAAAAGAATGAACTGCGTTCTCTCTCTTTTCGACTTTTCTTTCTTTCACTTACTCACTCATGTCGTCCTTCGTTCGTCCGTCGGTTGTTGTCATCCGTCAGATGTTTTATTTGCTTTGCCGAATGAAATTGCAGTGCTGATTTTGTGTATTGGTGTTTCAATTTGACAACAAACAATTTTGACAGACGTTAACAAAAAATACCAATTAACCGGCTCCGTGGCGCAATCGTTAGTCCATTCGCTTCACACCAGGAGGTCGTGGGTTCGATTCCCGATGGGTTCAACTTGTAAGACTTGGTTTGGTTGGCGGTAGTGCATTTTCTAGGGCGCCTGGCAAGCTACCACCATCTTATCTAAGTCCTAAATCATCAGTGTTAACAACATTTATGTGTACCGGCTTGAAGATAAGATAGCCAGTTCTCCACTGCGTTGGGGAATCTTGGTAAGCCCGCTTCCATCTTCGGCATCGTCGTCACTTAGCATCAGGTGAGATGATGCCAAGGGCGTACCACTTGTAAATAAAAAAACAAGCAGATTATTAGGTACTATATCAAATAAGTAAGTATTATTAAGTTATCTACTCGTATCCTTACTTCCTTTCCTTACTAATATTCTAGATGTGAAAATGTGTTTGTTTGTTTGTTAAATTTTCACGATTCAACACCTCAACCAATCTTGACGAAATTTGGATGGAGAAAGCTAGTGTCATGGGGATGGACATAGGCTACTTTTTATTCTGTTGAAATAGCATAGTCCGATGCTGTTACTGAGGTAATTAAAAAAATACTCTTTCTTGATTAATTTCTTTAACACAGCAACGGAACAATTGATTGTTTTAATTTTCGCACAGAAATGGCTGAGGAGATGGGAAATGATTTACTAATCAGTATATCCCGATATATTTCCCGAGGGATCTGGGGAAAACTAATTTCCACGCTAGCGCATGTCGGACTTCGCAAGGAGCAACGGATTGAAGTGATTTTTTTGTATAAAATTGGTTGAGGGGTGATATATTATACTGCTAATCATAATAGCTCGATATAATTCCTAAGGGGTCTGGTCAAAGCTCATGCCCATACTCGCGAGCCGCTTGCGGCTCGCGCACAACTCACGCTCATAGACAGTCATGAAAACGATGTCCACGCGGGTGAAACCGCGGGCAAAAGCTCGTTTATTATAAAAACCTAAACTTGGGGGTTTTTAGGGGATTTGAAAAAATCTTAGGGGTAAATTTTGATAGGGGTTGGCAACACTGATATTCATTTCGCTTTGATTGAAGGAGGACGTGAGAACCCAACTTGCTCTGGGTGCAGTTTTATAGACGCCCAACAGCAACTGGGTGTTCCACCTCAGAATGCAGCTGCTGCAAATGCTGTCAAGAACTTCAGAGAAGATTTGTAATGCACCGGCACTAGCATTACAAATCCAAAAACAAATGAAGAAAGTGAAAATTATTTACGAATCCGGCTGAAGGACTAGTTTCCATGGCCAAGAAAAAATCACAATTTCGCTTTGAGTTGATTTTGATTTGCCGTTGCAGATTGCAGAATTATTGGTTGTTGAGTGTAGGTACTGAAATTTCATATTTTTAACCCGAAAAATGGAAGAAAATGTTGCTTTAAACACAGCAAAACAAAAGAAATTTGAAAAATCCATCAAGGGAATAAAAAAAATAATAAAGGTAACATAAACTTGGTATGCACACAGCGCTTTGTATTATAGAGGTTATGTATGTTCCATGCTTTTATTATAATATTGTGCCGTTTTGTCCCTGATAGAAAACAAATGCAGATCCCAAGGTTGACGTAAAAGACGCTAAAGATGAGAAGAGAAAACGAAAAGAGCGTGGCTTGGTTTACTTGTCACATATTCCACACGGCTTTTACGAGGTTAGTCACTAGTATTTTTTTTATTGGGTGGGTTTGTGAAATATTATGCTTTTAAGTGCTAATTTTTGTTGGAATCAAATGTCCCCCCAACCCTCCTACAAGCTAAACGGCTATTTCAGGACATTGAAAAAAATTGTAAATAGTAGGACATATTTAAAAGGAAAACTTTCTATGGCTAAGTAGGATTTCTTAGTTTATGAGTAATAGTTGACCAACTGAAGATGTGCAGTTGGATTTGTCAAAAGTTCATAGATTTTCCATATACAATGTTCTATTACCAACTGTAAATATAATTTTATTTTTATAAAGAAACTTATTTTTTGAAGTCTGGAACTCTACTTTGTGCGAGTCTGACTAGCACTAGGCCTGTTTTTTACTGTATTGCATATATAGGTTCATTATGCATTGTCAACTAGTCACCGGAACTTGGTCTCTCCCTGATTAAAAGCATGGGCAACTAGGCTGGGAGGGTAAAACTAGATATTTTTAGTGAACATTGAATAGATTTGTTGTTGTTTGGAGGCATGTCTATCCTGTCAAACTCAACATTTCTTTCTTTACAACCTAACCACTGCTTACTCCAACCATTTTTCCCCTGTATAAAGATTGGGTGGGGAATACCCCCCCGTGAATTGTGAAATGGGTTTATAGAAACCCCCTTGTTTCAGTCATGACTGCTTTGACCCAGAGGCAACAAGTAAAGTCTGGCACACGCTTGCTCTACTTGTATGTTGTCTGTCATATCAAACCGAATTGATTGTTGCTTTGCTCCTTGCTATCTATGACCTTGCTTTTATGCAAATCTTTTTCTTTTTTGCTCTGCTTACTGCAATCTCCATTTTCAGAATTTATTTGTATATGGTTGGAGTGCACTCGAGAGGGCTGCCATACCAAGAGATATTTTATATGGCAGCCCTTATAAGTACACACCAACCGAAGATCTCCCTTATCACAGATTTGGTAATATTACTAACACATACATCTCTCCCATACAAACACAGAAATATGTACGCTATATTTGTCTACAAAATCTTAATAATAATACCAACCCCTTCCTGCAACACACTGCACACATAACAAGAGCAGAAAAGTACCTTAAGCATGCACATTGAGAATCAACATTGCTTTGCTCCAAGTTAGTGTATCCACACACGAATACTCCAGGGTTGCCAAGGATTTAAAAATAAAGACTGAGTTACGAGTTACTGACTTCTTTCACCGATTACGATAAAATGATGATACGCAAGGCTTGTATTTATGTTGAATGAGAACTTAAATAGAAGTAAAAGACCAAACATAACCCAAAAATTAAATACTTATTTTATCATCATTTGCCAATAAATTTAATAACAATCTGATGCTCTTTCTTGATCTTTAAAACCATGTAAAATATACTAATACAGTTAGTGAAATTTATGTCAGCGGAGGTCGTAAGAATCTGGCAGATCGCAATTTACCCAGACATTCCCAGGCAGGTAGTGAAACGCCCAGGAATATTAGGACCCCTTTCTATATTATGAATTAAATAAATATTTAAATAATTTTTCTTTACAGACAAAAGTATACTAAAACAAATATGACTCAACTATTTCTAAGCTTCTTTAGAATCCATTGAAGAATTTTACAGATTATGTCATAAATATGACTAAAAATATAGGTTTCTATCTATGTAGGTACCTACTAAATTCTTGTACAATACAAGGACAGTCGACTGTACATAATGGCCTTTATTCATAGCCCAGAGCAAATTTCCTAATTGCCATTTGTGTTGTTTCCTCACGCTCCACCTGCAGCATGAGATGACACAGTATTTCAAGCAGTTTGGGGTGGTGACGAACGCACGAGTGATTCGCTCGCGACGCACCGGCGCTTCGCGCGGCTTCGCCTTCGTCGAGTTCCGAGAGACCGCCGTCGCGCAGATCGTCGCCGAGACCATGAACAATTACCTCATGGGGAAAAGATTGATCAAAGGTATTTAGGCTTGAAGTAATCTCACCGATTAGTACATTTCTAATCTAATGGTTGTGTAGCAGTTAGATTATCTAGTTTCCCTTGTAGATTATCTACTCAATTACACACCCCTCCACTTTGATAATGACACTCCCTCTATCCAATCCTACAACTAAAAGGGGGGCGGATGAGGGGGTCATAATGGCATTGTAGTCAATGTTTTTTTTTTCCAGAGCTCTCACAAAGGTAAAATGTGTTTGATTACCTTTGCACGCTTCAACACCTTGACCAATCTTGATGCAATTTGTCATATAAGTAGCCTGTGTTACGGGGAAGGACATAGGCTACTTTTTATCCTGTAAAAATAGCAAAGTCTGATGCAGTTCCTGAGGGAACTGAAAAAATACTGTTTTTTTAGGGTTCCAAAGACAACAAGGAACTATTATAGTTTTGCAATGTATGTCTGTCCGTGGCTTAGCTCAGAGGCTATTAGTACTAGAAAGCTGTAATTTGGCATGGGTATACATATAAATCACACCAAGAAAGTGGTACAACCATTTATGTTGTTTAACCGTCTCCGTGGCGTAATGGTTAGTCCATTGGCTTCAAACCAGGAGGTCGCGGGTTCGATTCCCGGCGGGGTCAACTCTGTAAAACTCGGTTTGATTGGTGGTAGAGCATTTTCATAGCCCACCTGGCTAGCTACCACCATCTTATTCTTATCCTATCCACCCTCTTGCCGCCTAACATCAGTGTTAACAACATCAATGTGTTCCAGCTTGAAGATAAGATAGCCGTATCCCCATTGTGTTGGGGAATCTTGGTAAGCCCGCTTCCATGTTCGGCATCATTGTCACTTACCATCAGGTGAGATGATGCCAAGGGTTTATCAATTGTGGAAAAAAAAACAAAAAAATCTTTAAAAAAATTCGTGTAGTTTTTTTTTTTTTTATTGATGTACCCTATCGTGTGGGGTATCGTTGAATAGGTCTTTCAAAACTACTGAAGGTTTGCTAAAACCATTTTTTGATTCAGTGATCAGGGTATGTAGTTATTAAGCTTTACAGTGCTATATTTTGTTAGAGTCAAGTGTCCCCTGTACCATCTATTTAAGGACATCTGAAAAAGAATCTTAAAAGTAGGACATATAATCAATTTCAAAGTAAAACTATCACGGCAAAATAGACTTTCTTAGTTTAGGAGTAATAGTCGACCAACTTAAGGTGTGCAGTTGAATTTATAAAAAGTTCATAGATTTTCCATACAAAATGTTCTATTACCAATTGCGAATATAATATTGTTTTTTACAATATACATTAATTTTTTGAGATTACTTCCGAACCATACTTTGCGTGAGTTCGAATCGCACTTGGCGGGTTTTATGCACTTCATTTAACATCACAACGGAACAATGGATTGTTGGTTTTTTTTTCACAGAGATGGTTGAGGGGGTAGGAAATGATTTACTAAGTAGCATATTCCTGACACAGTTCATAATTTCATAATTATTTATTCACATATTATTTGCAAAAGGAAGTTCACAGTACATGTGTAAATTAGATGTTATGTCAATTACAAATAACCTTTTTTAAGGCATTAGTGAAAATAAATTCCTATCTTTGAACACAATGCAAGAAATTAAAAATAAATGTCAATTTATAAAAAAAATGTCAATACCGTCCATCTTATACAATAAATTATTAAAATTGTTAATTTAAACATGATTTATTCTATTTTATAATTTGTCATCAAAATATTCCTTCATTGTATAATAATTCTTATTCATAAGCAATTTCTTTAATTCAGTCTCAAATTTACCACCTTGGAGGGCCTTTATTGAGTTTGGTAAGTGATTAAAGGTTTTTATAGCCATGTAGAATGGACCGCTTTGGTATAAAGCAAGTCGTGTGGCTGGCAAAACAATATCATCTCTTTGGCGAGTAGCATAGCGCCGTGGCATATCGCCGATTCGTTGGAAATACTGCGAATGGTTTTGAACAAACCGACACAATTCTAAAATATATACGCTTATAACCGTCAAAATTTTTAATTTTGCACAAAGCATTCGACAAGTCTCTCTTTGTGGAGTGAATGTAATGATTCTGAGGCAACGTTTTTGAAGAACGAAGACAGTTTGCATATCAGTTGAGTTGCCCCATAGTACCATTCCGTATCTTATCCAAGACGCAGCGTGGCTGTGGTAAGCAGCAAGTGCACATTTTTCGTTTGTACAGTTTCGAAGTTCACGCAGTGCATATGAAAACTGACTAAGTCTGCCCGCGACTACCTCAACATGGTGTCTCCACGACAAGGTCGAGTCTATGGTTATTCCTAGGAACGAAAACTTATCAACTTCTTCAATTTTCTGGTTGTTGTAATTTATTCCCAAGGACAGTGGTGCTCTTTGGTATGGGCGGAACTGCATAATTTTGGTTTTATCAAAATTTACAATAAGACCTATTGTTTCTAAGTAATTTACAACTTTGATTAGGGATTCTGTTATCAAATTTTGTAGCTCACTTGTGTCATTGTAATCACAAAAGAACAACATGGTGGCATCATCCGCAAACAGGACTATTTTATGTGGAACAACAGAAGGAAGATCATTTATATATGATAAGAATAGTAGGCATCCCAACACGCTACCCTGCGGAATAGATCCGGATACAGTTTCGATAGAAGAGTTTATCTGTTGAAGTTCTCGGGTTGCTTCATTAAAATGTGCCACCTGTACGAATTGTTTTCGCTCAGATAGATAAGAAGTTAGCCAGTCTTTTGCCTTTCCACGTATTCCCAATAAGTCAAGCTTTCGCAGTAGTATATTATGAGAAACCCGATCATATGCCTTTGACATATCCATAAAAACAGCAACAGCACATTTGTTTTCATTTAAAGCATTATAAATATCACAAAGCGTCGGTGGCTCAACCGGTAACGACTCGGTCCATCAAACCAGAGGTACCGGGTTCAAAATCTGGACGGCCAATGTACCAATGAGTTTTTCAAAAACTTACGTACATGTACTTACCGATTGCTTTAACGGTGAAGGAAAACATCGTGAGGAAACCTGCACACGCCTGCGAAGAAACTCGAAGGTTGTGTGTGAAGTCGACCAACCCGCACTGGGCCCGCGTGGTCGACTAAGGCCTAATCGCCCTGATTCAGGGTAGGCTCGAGCCCCTCGGTGGGGACGTATATGAGCTGATATAATAAATATCAAAACAACAATCAAAAACGGCAGTTGTTGTGGAGTGGTTTTTCCGGAAACCATGCTGATGCTTAGTTAAAACAAGTAGAGTAAATATAGCGGTTCTGGCTCACCAGTGCGAGTGAGAGAGAGAGAAGATACGAAATCCTATGTGTTAGAGCGAGACAGAGCGATGGTGTGAGTGAGAATGACGTCATACAGTGCGAGTGAGTGAGGGGTAAGATGCGATACCGCATGTGTTAGAGCGAGACAGAGCTATGGTGTGAGTGAGAATATGCGTAGGCGTAGTGGGCGTGGCCACCCATCAACCTTGGCATCGACCAATCACAGCGTCAGCTGTCAACATGACAGCTGTCAAAGTCAGCTGTCACAACTGTCAACATGACACCTGTCATTGGACTGTTATGTCAGCTGTCACCATAGCAGCAAAGTTAGCGAATGTGTGAATATAGATGGCGTTAGTGAGAAAAAAAACATTCGTTTGGTTAGATTTGAATCCACTGCGGCGGCGGCTCTGAAGCGACGCGAGTAGCCACACCGCAGAGCCACAGCACCTGATAACGTTAGCAATGAAATATTGATATCCATGGCTGGATATGACGTCATGGCGGGTGCCCAAGGGGGCGGGGGCGGGGGCGTTGAATGATGTGGACAAAAATGCATGAGTGATAGAGAGAGAGAGAGAGAGAGAGACACACATACCGCGGCCTGCCAAACAGTTTTTGCGCTAGGTGTTAACTATACCTATGAGAGAAGACAGAGATAATATGCTGCGGCTCACGGTGGATGCCTAGGGTGCGGGGGCGGAGGCGCTGAATGATGCAGATAAACATGGTACTACTATCAGCTGTGTTTAACTCCGATGATGGAATACAATGGCGGCGCAGTACCAACACTCTAGTAGATGATAATGTTACACACACACGCCGCTAGATGGGGTGTACTAAGCAAAAATCCATTGACATTGTCAGGAATCGAACCCGCTGCTCATATAGTGCGAGCATATCATTCAACCTCGGCACCGGCACGGCGGCGGGGGCCGGACCGAGTCTTATCAACGTGCGCGCCGCAGGGATCGAACCTGCTGTTCATATAGTGCGAGCATGTTATCTAACCACCGCACGCTATGTGCGGTACAAGCGAGAGCAAAAGTGTTGGGATTAGTATTTAATAAAAAAACTTAATGAAATAAAATGTGTAAAAAATATTTATTTTCTAGATGCAACATATAATTTTAACCTTAACCTAGATAACACTTTTTATATACAAAGACAGATGTTTTTAAAAACTAATCATATGTCTAATTCATTATATCCTTATGCCCCCAAGCTAACGTCTTATAATTACCTATATAAAATCTCTTATCGTCTACATTATTTAAGGCTACTTTATTTAAAGTTTGGGTGTATAAGCGATGAGCTCTACTTCTTATTACACCCATCTGCTTTAGTAATAAAGCACTGTTATCTTTTAAACAATCTAAATAGTTCTGTACCGTTATCTCATCGATAACAACTTTCCTTTTAATACCTTTAATTTTCTTCACACAGTTTTCATCATCATCATTCTCTTTAACTATACAATAACACTTTGATCGTATACCTATAAATTGTTTTATCAACCCCCCACAACATTCATCTTTAAATTTACCTACAACTTTTTTATTGACTTGAGGATAATTATAAACATTATCCATAGAATAATCTGAAGTATCAAACCGAGCCTCAAGGTCTGGTTTGATGTCATCATAAAAATCATTCGTTTTTATATTATATATAAACGAATCGGTATCGGTGTATAATAAATCTATATTTTTTCCAAACTTTGGTTTCATATAATTATAATGAAATTCATACATTAACGTCTTGCTTAACTCTAAGACGCTGAATCCAATATAAATCGGTTTATTATATTCAACTTTATTTCTATACATCTGAATTATAACTAGATCCTCATCTAATATTGTGCGACTATGAAAATTTAATTTAGCTATAAGAGCCCGCGCCCCCAAACGTTTACCATGACTATCCCAACTGTTGGTGATACGTACATCCACCCGTTTATCTACGTTTTCCATAGTCTTACCGAAAACACTATTGTTCATGAGTTTAAAAAACTCTTTTTCGAATGTGTTTTCAGCGAGTGCACGTTTAGATGTATTCAGATCGATATACACCTTAAGCCAGCATGACTGTGAAAATTCAATAATCCTATACACATTTTTCAATATTAATCCATGCTTGAGGGCTTGTTGTAAGTTTACATAGTGAATTACATAATGGTTCTTATCATCTAACGTAGCTAATAATTTACAAGTTTTACCACCACCACCTGGGGGGATCTTATTTTCAGGACAAAAGGGGTAATCGTTGTGGAGATCGTGTAAATGTTGGGGGTACTCTAAATCCACTTCCAAGAAGTACCCCTTTTCCCCATCTAAACTTATTGCGTTCAAATCAAAGTTTGCGATCTCCTCTTCACCCAACCACCGGAAGTCTTTGTATGGGAGGGTTTGAGACATTGCCCACCCATATTCGTTATTTGCATCAGTCCAGAATATTAGACTAGCCTCTTTACTAGGATCATAATCTTTTAGGTATTTATTATTTGCTTCAGCATACTTCCCACTACATTGACTCAAACCACCTCGTATACCCCGTGATATAAACTTGATCATAGAGAGATCTGTCAACAGTTCCAACTCTATTTTAGTATGCTTTAACATAGCATCCCAGCTCAATCCAGGTGCGGTGTAATAGTGTGCTGGGTCCAACTCATACGTCTTAGAGCATACATCTCTAAAATTCTCAAACACATCGGTGAGAAGAAGAACATCAGTTTTTAGATATAAGTCGCTGTATTCGCCCAGAGACTTTATGTTGAAAACACTCCAAACATTTTGTGCGTGACTGTACTCAACATCAGTACACCCGCAGTTGTTAAGAGTGCTATAGAAACAGTTTTGTGATGGCAGGCGTGTTTCCTCTAATCTCTCCATCGAAGTGATATACTCATAAGGAAACACACCTTTACAAGTCAACAGAGATGTATGTTGTGGGAAAACTTTTTCAATTGTTTTGAATTGTTCCGGTTTAAGATTTTTCGCTAATCTATCAAGACTGGATGACATGAACTTAAATGAATCAATAAATCTAAGATTAAAGTTAAGCTCCTTACTTTTGATTGTAAAAGAGATGAAGTTTTCTTTGTTTTTAGGTAACACTTCTACATTATAATCTTGTAAAGCTTTAATAATAAAATGTGCGTCATACTTAGATAAGTTATGAAATACTATGGGGATGGTGCGTTTAAGCTTATGATTTAAATTACACGAGGAATGAGCAGCACCTCTAAACTCACCTGTGAAATGACAGTGATCTCGTACTCTATCTATTCCCATCTCCTCACCACATATATGGCAGTTCAGAGTCGTGCTATAAGCTTGCTCCTGCTCTGTGTTGAGGGGGGTCATTGGCACTACTTTCGAAAAAGCCTCACAAAACGGTTTTAGTTCATCTTCTAGAGATTTCAAAAAAGTTTTAGCACACTCTACACCTCTGTATGACACAAACTTTGATAATTTATCATCATATGAACACTTTATATAGTAACCAAAACTATGAGGAACATGCTCATGGCGGCTCTCAGTATAGGAGTGAGCCTTGTCTGGTTGACAAGAACTAATAGGTTTTAATATTGCTTCAAAATCAGCGTAAACAATCACCGGAACAGGCATTTTATTTTGATGATTTTTAAATTTTAATATATTACCCCCCTCGCTTGGTACAATCGTTCTTACATGTGAGCAATCATGTTTTACATGCTCCTCATAGTTTCGGTTACTCGCGAAGGTGAGCAGGCAGCCATCACAGATCCATACTCTATGCTCATAATTGGTGAGCTGTGATCTTATCAACCTCGAGAGGTCTTTTATCCATACATAATGTTGTTTCTCCCCATCTTCGATGAGGAGAAGATTTACATGCACCCTCCGTTTTATTGGGGTATGGTAGAGTGGACCTGTGATCTCCTGCCCACTCACCTCATATACATTAACACTAATATCATTTTTATCCTCAAAGCACTTAATGTCTCTATTTACACATGTGGGGAAAGTCACCCCCTCCAACCTCAACACCTCCCGGTAGTGAGGGTAAGAGGAGGTCCTATCCCCATTAGCTGCAGCGGGGTACAGGGCGCTAACCACTGCCCAAGCGAAGCATGCCTCGTCCTGATTTTTCACATTTACGCAAGCATGCTTATCCAGGATCCACTTGGGTAGTGGTATATAGCTGGACCCTCTCAGAGGTGTGTATTTAATTGATATTTACCTCTAAGTATAACACTTCTGAGAGGGCCCAACCGCTGTCCCGCTCTTGGAACTCCTCAGCCTTATTCTTAATTTCCTTAATAAATAAGTTATATATTTCACTTAAGTCATCACTTTTAAATACACCTTTATTCTTTGTATTAAACGATTTTATCTCCTCCATGACATTTTCCTCTCCATCCTGCATCAACGTCGTTTTTTTATATAAAGCGAAAAGTTCAATATTAATTTTTATGGATTTATATTCTTCGAGTTTGCCCTCTGTTAGTTTTATCACGCGCTCTTTAATATTTTCCATGAAATCTTCAGGTAGTAATTTTTTCTCCATCGAAAACACTCGGTAGGTGGCTATGCGGGACTTAAACGATGATTCCACTATCTCCACCCCCTCACCATAAACCTCACACACCACTTTCTCTTTGTGACCAACACTTCTCTGATGAGTTGCAAGATTTTTAATTTGAACATCACAGACTGAACAGTACTGCAACTGTTGCTTGTTGGGGTAATCGACTCTCGCTGAACAGAATTTGTAGTGCTTCAATACATCACCATTTCTTTTGAAACACCTCTCACAATATTCACATTTAACTCCCTCCATTTTTATTGGTATATTAGTAAAAAATAGGTATAGTGGTAGTGTAGCGGCAGTGGCAACAACTTACGGATGAGTGAGCGTAAATAACCCGATCCTTCCTATTTATAATATACCTAGGGTGTGTTTGTGCGCATGCGCATAAAGTGGATGGTTTCTAGAATGTTCTATTTCACACCCACCTAACCGGATGTGGTGAAGGTTATAGGATGCCGGTCACACGCTGATAAGAGTCTAACAGAAGCTGTGGTTAAGACTCGAGGTGATGCAATACCTATGAAATATTGTGAAATATCTAGTTCTAACCGGATGTGGTGAAGGTTATATACTGAGCTAGGTATACCTACCTATTTTTGTTATTTAACTTGCACGGGAGTCAAACCCACTACCCCTCGTTCGCACAAAACCATATCCATCACTCGCGCCACTGAGTGATAACAGAGTGTGAATAGTAGGTATCTAGTTAGGTCCTCGTATGAATGCGAGTAGCGGCGCGCGCTGATAAGAATGATATTATTTAAGGGGCAGTACTTATTAAGGGGAAGAAGGATAGTAAAACTAAATAATATATTTAATCAACATTTATTTTAATCAAACAATGTTCGCCTTAGGTACCCAATTTTTTTCGTTAAGACCCAACCATTTAACATATAGTTTATCACCTTTACGTTTTAACACTTTCTCAATAAGGTAAACATCTGAATATTTCACTCTTTGCAACTCAGACTCATAGAATGCCCCCAATATCGGTTCTTGCTTCGAATCTTCAAGTAAATATGTGACTGGATTTGTGATTTGTACCTTGACAATTTTAAAAATTTCCGCTGACCAATTGCCGGTGTAACCTTTAGAGAATATCGTCTTAAACTTGCTTATACGAACATGATCTCCAACCTTGAATTTAGCTTGTGGTACACTCTATGGAGGATTTCCTGAGAGTTTGATTTGCTCACATCGGATGGTGCCATACCTGTGGTTGAGTGTTTTTTACTATTGTATCGCTCTACAATCTCGCGTATGTGTTTAGTCCAATTGTAGGAGCCATTCAAGCTAAAATTTTGCCATAACCAATGTTTGAGGGTCCTTATCGCCCGCTCTGCTATAGATGCCTTCATTACGCTATAAGTGGAGTAATGGTTGATTGCATAACGTTTCATGAGCGCTTCAAACTTGCTATTGAAAAATTCCTTTCCTTGATCAGATTGAAGGTTTTTCGGTTTTCTTCGCCCGCTCAAAATCTCTTGCATAGCCCTCGTGACGTCATCAGCATTTTTACTCTTCAATGGTTGAGTCCAAATAAATTTTGAAAAGGTGTCTATACACAATAGAATATACTTATACCCGCCGTTATCTCTAGAGTGTTTCTGCATATCAATCAGATCAATTTGCCAGGTGTCATCAATACCCTTTTGTATGAAACGTCTGCGGGGGAAGTTCTTTCTTGCGTATCTATGTATTTCTTTAACAACTTGCGCCTTACTCATTGTGTGTTTTTGGTGCTACTAGGGGGTTCTTTTGTTGTTTTTTTTTACCCACTATACTTTGTGGTATGAGGGTGACACGTCTGATTTTAGCTGGATTAGACTCTGCACTAGTGCTGCTTTTATTTAATGGTGCAGTGAACCTTTTATTTAACAAATCTATAGATTTTTGAAGCGCTTCAAGCGCTATAGCTGTGTTACGAGTATGTGTGAGACATTGCTCGAACACCTCGTCCAGCTGTTCCTTTATCACTGCATCACTTTTACTCGTACCCCTATCAACCTCTGTCAATCGCTTATTTTCACAATCGATTTCTCGTATACTCGATTTTAGATTATTTATAAGCACTCCCCCAGAGTGGAGGTGATGTCCGAACTTGTGGACAGGCATTTTAGTTATGATGTATAGGCGAAAGTTATAGCGGCTTTTATTAGACTCTGACACAGACCTAAATCAGAGCTAATCTTATCTTTTTAGCTACAAGACCTTATAATCTACAGACCTGATCTAATCTCATCAGCTATAGACCTCATAATCTACAGACCTGATCTAATATCATCAGCTATCAGAGCTAATCTCATCTGTTTAGCTATAGACCCTGTTTCATATTTTTTAGCTACAAGACCTCATATTATCGGCTATTAGAGGTCTAGTGGTTAAGGTAGGTATTCTTCTTCTTCTTCAATACAATACCAGCTTCTATGAGCTCCTCTGTAATAGCGTTGATTTCATTGGTGTGCCCCGTGTTACCAGCGTTCTGAGATGCAATCAGTAGTCGCAGACGATCTACAAGCTCATTGGGATCATCCCAATAAATGTAATCAGTGGTGGGGTAGTAGGATTTTTGTGTGAGAAGGCAACCACCACCAGCCTTGTTTGACTGCTGCTGCTGCTGCTGCTGCGGTCTCATATTACCCAAATAACGTCTAATGTATGTATTATACTTGATACCTTTTGTTCCTTGCACTTGACCTTCAGGTAAATACCCACGTCGATAAGCATTGGTTAAGTTTAGAATGTTTAAGTAGTTATCGATATCAGCTTTGAGAACAATTTCTTTATTAGGAACTTTTTTGAAGAGAAGCTCTAATAAACCGAGTGTTTTTTCAAACGTTTTCCCCTTAACACTAATTTCATTGTTTTCAATTTTGAGCGGGCTATCTCCTACATACATCTTATCACGTTGTATGTGAACACCGAATGGAATCTTCTCTCGTTTAAACAGGTTCGCCAAATATGGTAGCATACTCGTTTCATCCATGCTAGCACCACTTTCTTCCCCTGCCACCATAAATTCCGATGGTATCGCAGATATATCTGCAGGATCTTCTTCTTCTGCTTCTTCCTCCTCGGGTTCTATTGAATAGTCTTCACCCAAGTCCTCATCATCAGCATCAGCATCATCCATTTCCTTTTTAAAACTCATTTTATAGGGTGTAGAGGTTTTTGTTTGTAAATAAGCTGCCTGCGGTGATGGTTCTGGTTTTATCGTCATCAGATCTGATGATAGAGCTTTTAAGGGTTTCGTGATGGGTTCAAATGTTTCCTCCAATCGTGTTGTAAGCATCTGTTTATCTGATTGTAGCGCCTTAACTTTTTTCCTTACAGCATCAATGGATTGCGTAAGCTTACGTTTCAACTCCTTATCACCAAAGACCTGCACCTTTGATGATGACATTTTGCCGAATGAAGTACACAAGTGGGTGACGAATCAATTTATAATGTAATAAATGTATCAAATCCTCTCCGATAGCGTCCTTTACTTATATCTCTATCCTTATCAATCACCAGAAAAGAGTACTTTTCCTCCCAACACTTGCGACAAATGTCTTGAAATTGCTCCCAAGTCATATCGGTGTTTACGTGATCATCGTACGAGTGTCTTAGATTTAAATCATCCTGTTTAAACAGCAGTATCAAGTTTGCATTGTCTCTAACCAGCTGTTTTGATATTTTACTATAGGTTTGACACAAGTAAAAACAGTCCAACCCCTTGTGACGTCCCATAGAAAAGTACTGACGTATAGCGTCTTGATCCTCTAAAGCCACGTCATCGAAAATAACAACACTATGGTCTTGAGCTTCATTCGGTGGCACCACTTGACTCTTATCATTGTACGCATAAAACGTTAAACCCTTTACTTTCTTCAGCACCCTATCAAGAAATAGGTATTTTGGTTGATGAAGCGACTTGGAGTACAGGTACACATTGGAAAACTTGATTCCGTTTGAGTCGAGCAGTAGTGTTAGGAGAACGTTGGTTTTCCCACAGTTTGAGGGACCACAGATAAGACATCTTATACTGTTTGATAGCAACACACCATTTTTTGAGTTGATCATTGATGTACCGCTGCTGCTGCTGCTGCCATCGCAACAATAATCACCCCAATCCTTCACTTTAAGACACGAGCTTTGCTTTCTAAGTTTCATTACGTTGTGAGAACCCGCTCGAGTTGAACGTGTTATATATACTAGTATATAGATAGACTCCATAACCATGTCTCCTGTTGATAAAGAAAAAATAAAAAATGAGTTGAAAAAAATCCTTAGTACCTACCAACATCCTTTTGAGTGGGTGATGGAATTGGAGGATATTCTTCCGGATTACCTGCGAAACGACCCGGATATTCGAAAGTATTTTATCTGTACAGAGCATCCCGTCAATCCGGATCCCAACGCCACTCAAATTGATTCACCTTGGTTTTTGAGGAAGAGTTGTCCGTACTGCATACAACAACAACAACAACAACAAGAGGGTGAGAAGAAGAAGAAGAAGCAATCGGAAACTAGCTGTGAGCAACAGGCTAAGAAAGAAGATAACAACAACGACGATTCTGATGATGACTCCTCACCACCACCACCTTGCTGCTGCTGTTGTAATCACTTCACCTGCACACGACTAATAAATGTTTCTATTTAAGGCGATTACACACATCATATTAGTGCATTATGAAACGAAAAGTTAAAGTGGTTAAACGTGGATCGGGACTCTTAAATAGTGTTATCAATAATCTTCCGTTTGAACTCCACATACCCGGTTATAACTATTGTGGGCCAGGAACCAAACTAAAGAAACGGTTATCGCGTGGTGATAGGAGCATTAACCCGCTCGACGAAGCCTGTAAATTACACGATATTGCGTACGCGCAAAATTCATCCTTAGAGGCGAGACATAAGGCCGATTTGGAGCTAGCAACCGCCGCTGAAAAACGTTGGCGTGAATCATCGAATTTATCAGAGCGACTGGCCGGCCTTGCTGTGAATAAAGCAATGAAGTTCAAAGTCAAGCGTGGGATGGGGATTCCCATATCCCGGGTCATTAGTGCTACCCGCAAGGCTATGAAGAATAAAATTAAAAAGAAAAATACGACATCTACCGCTGCTTCGCTATTGAGTGCCGCCGTGAAAGTCGCCAAGCAATACGCTAGAGGAAAAACGATTCAGATGCCGAGGGTCATACCCGTGCCGTCGTCTAAAAGAGGAGGGTTCTTACCGCTTATTCCTCTATTAGGCGCACTAGCAGCTGCTGGAACCCTTGCAGGAGGTGTCACCACCGCAGCTAAAAACATTTATGAAATGGCGAGTAGAAAAAGCGGCGGTGATGGGGGAAAGGTTGGAAAAGGATTGTATGTGGCTCCTTACAAACGTGGGATGGGGCTTTACCTAGCACCCCCAAAAAACTACTAAGAGCGGTAGAGGTGCAGCTCACTGATAATGATATCCGAGAGTATGTTAAAAAGGTGGGAATACCTTTCTTCAGAGGTGTTTTCATGAGAGACAGTCTACCGAACACCGCTCCACATCGCTGCGAAACAGGTGTTATCAACTTGGATAATCGAGAAGGACCCGGAACACATTGGGTTGCCTATGTGAAAAAAGACAATATTTGCATGTATTTTGATAGCTATGGAGACTTGAGGCCACCGTTGGAGTTTGTTCGTTATATGAATAAAATACATATAGAGTATAATTATGATAGAGTTCAACGTTTCACCGCTAAAAACTGTGGTCATTTATGTTTAAAGTTTTTAACCACCTATACCCATAGAATGTTTAATAAGTAAGTTCAAAATATATCTATATATAAACCGATGTTAGAGTTTATTATTGATCATTACCACGCAAATACCTAAACATGCCGCACTCTTTTACAATTTCCCTTAACAGTAATAGCTCAGAGTTGTCTGCGGATTTTCTTACACCGCTAGAACTAGACAATGGGGACTATGAATGTGCTTTGGTCTATTTTAAGACATTCAATTCCATACCTAATGTGGATAAAAGTAATAATTTATTTCATTATGGTGATAAAATACTTAAGGTGCCCGAGGGGACTTATGAACTGCGCGATATCATCAAGAACCTGTACAAGCAAATGATTGCTCAGGCTCAAATCGATGGAGATGCGAAGAGTGGAGGTATACTCGAGTTGGAGGCGAATGTAAACACAGCGAAATGCTTAGTGTACTCACCTAAATATGAGGTTTATTTCAACAAAAAGAACTCTATCGCACCACTTTTAGGCTTCTCACCGCGAGTTCTTAACTCCAAGATGATGCACTGGTCCGATAAGCAGATTGATATACTGATAACGCATACTATAAGAATACAGTGCAACATAGTGGAGGGTTCATTCATCAATAACGAGCCATCGCATGTGATTCACGAGTTTTCACCTACTGTCCCACCTGGCTATCAGATAGTGGAGACCCCTTCGAATATTATCTATTTACCAATCAAGAGAAACACTATACAAGAAATTAAGGTGCGCATTGTCAACGAACGCGGAGACCTGGTTAATTTTCAAGGTGAAAATATATCGCTACGATTGCACATTAGAAAGGTACTGCGATGATTGTGTATAAAAGTGAGAGCAAGCAGGTGACACCTACATTAAGTAGTGATCATCGTGAGTGGAGACATCCACCACCTACTACTGCTGCAGCTGTTAAAAAATTATCTAAAGAAAATATCTTATTTTTGCAATCGATTGGGTTTAAAGTACCGCCATGTCATCATCCACTATCTTAGATATAGCTGAGAGTGTGGTGTTTGATGATAGCATAGAGAGTATTGAATATCACACCTTTAACCCATACAATAACTCTTTCAAAAACAACGATGAGATTCGTATTTGTATCAACCGCCAAGATTTGATAGTGTTACCGTGCGATAGCCAAATTTTAATAGAAGGCACTATTAACAAGGAGTGCACCTTCATCAACAATGGATTAGCCTACCTGTTTCAAGACATACGCTACGAATTGAATGGAGTGGAAATTGATAGGACCAAGAATTGCGGTGTCACATCCACCATGAAGGGTCTAATCTCGTACGCTAAAGAGACGGAGAACGCCTTGGAGAACGCTGGGTGGAATACCGGTGCGATAAAGGTGATTGAAGATGGAGACTTTAGCTTTACGGTGCCACTCTCACACCTGCTCGGATTCGCTGAGGACTATCGACGGGTGATAATGAATGCTAAACATGAATTGGTTTTAAATAGAGCCAATACAAACATCAATGCTGCAATCACCAAGGAAGTTGCCAAGCATCCAGAAATAGAAATCACTCGTCTTGTTTGGCGCGTGCCAATCATTAAGGTGTCTGATAAGGAAAAACTACGACTTCTAACCTATGTAGAGAGAAATATACCTATCCCTATCGCATTCCGCACCTGGGACCTGTACGAGTATCCGGTGTTGCCATCCGCTCAAAAACATGTGTGGACAATTAAAACCACCTCACAACTGGAGAAACCTCGCTATGTCATCATTGGACTGCAAACGGGCAAGAAAAATGAGGAGATGAAGGATATGAGTCTATTCGACCACTGCAATCTAACAAACTGTAAAGTGTACTTGAACTCTCAGTACTACCCATACGACTCATTTTCAGCTGATTTTGAAAAGGGCTCCTACCCCCTATTGTATGATGCATTCGCCAATTTTCAACAAAACTACTATCATCGCTTACATAGTAGCCCACAAGTGGACGTTGCGCACTATAAAACTAAATGTGCGTTAGTGGTTATCGATACATCGCGACAGTGCGATACCTACAACGCTGGTGGCGCTATCGATATCAAAGTTGAGCTGGATTTTAAAAAGAATGTTCCTGGTAACACTACAGCCTACTGTCTTATCATCAATGACTCTATGTTTGAGTATACCGCACTCACCGGAAGTGTGCGAAAGATAACACAGTAAAAAATAAGTCAGTTACCTTCGGTCTCTTGAAGAGTGCAGTGTAGATAACATACGTCTTCAAATTTTCTAAATATAAAAAAATGTTGGGTTTATTTCCCTCGTACACGCCATCTGTGGTTTGGCGGAAGTGTGAACTAAGTAAGAGTCAGTTCAGTCTACCAACAACAGCAGCTGGGCAGCAGAAATTATCTTCCGTATACGTATACCTAAATCTACAACTATCACAACATAATATGGAGGCGGGTGCGGGGAACAAACCGCAAGATTTATCAATTTGTGTGAACCTCGATGGGAAGCTGGAACTAAGTGAACGAGAGTGGTTTGGACTATTCGTGGAGAAAGCTGATATCTTGAGAAATTTCTTCACCAGCTCACCTACATCACCTGAGATGCCGATGGAAATAACCTGCTTTGGAAATCTAGCTGTTTTCAACTTACCACCCCGGCCGGATGTCTGCGCAGATTTATTAATAACACGAGTAACCCAGCCGGAAAAATACGTCGTATTAAGTCATGAGGATTGGAGAAACATTGAGAAACTTATGGGGTGTATTAGTGCACAGATGCAACGATTACATAAACTCGGGGCTACCTATGAAAATCGAATTAATTTGTTCAAGAGACATCTGAAACATAGGCAACCGCTTACACTACAGGAAACGAGTGCTATTCTAGATCAAGTGTGTGATAAAACGTCTATTATCGATTGTGAAATAGCATGTTTTTGTCTCGAATTTTTGTTTAATACCTATTTTATAAGTTGATGAAATAAAAAAACAAGTATATACTTATTATATGAAAATGGTTTTTTATTTTTAAGATTCACATGCGAAACCCTAAAAAGGTGTTTCTTCTCGTTAACTAAGTACATAAAATTCTATTAAACTTTATATACTAGCTGCTGCCCACATCCACCTGCGAGCGGCGCGCACGTTGATAAGACTCGGTCCGGCCCCCGCCGCCGTGCCGGTGCCGAGGTTGAATGATATGCTCGCACTATATGAGCAGCGGGTTCGATTCCTGACAATGTCAATGGATTTTTGCTTAGTACACCCCATCTAGCGGCGTGTGTGTGTAACATTATCATCTACTAGAGTGTTGGTACTGCGCCGCCATTGTATTCCATCATCGGAGTTAAACACAGCTGATAGTAGTACCATGTTTATCTGCATCATTCAGCGCCTCCGCCCCCGCACCCTAGGCATCCGCCGTGAGCCGCAGCATATTATCTCTGTCTTCTCTCATAGGTATAGTTAACACCTAGCGCAAAAACTGTTTGGCAGGCCGCGGTATGTGTGTCTCTCTCTCTCTCTCTCTCTCTCTATCACTCATGCATTTTTATCCACATCATTCAGCGCCCTCGCCCCCGCCCCCTTGGGCACCCGCCATGACGTCATATCCAGCCATGGATATCAATATTTCATTGCTAACGTTATCAGGTGCTGTGGCTCTGCGGTGTGGCTACTCGCGTCGCTTCAGAGCCGCCGCCGCAGTGGATTCAAATCTAACCAAACGAATGTTTTTTTTCTCACTAACGCCATCTATATTCACACATTCGCTAACTTTGCTGCTATGGTGACAGCTGACATAACAGTCCAATGACAGGTGTCATGTTGACAGTTGTGACAGCTGACTTTGACAGCTGTCATGTTGACAGCTGACGCTGTGATTGGTCGATGCCAAGGTTGATGGGTGGCCACGCCCACTACGCCTACGCATATTCTCACTCACACCATAGCTCTGTCTCGCTCTAACACATGCGGTATCGCATCTTACCCCTCACTCACTCGCACTGTATGACGTCATTCTCACTCACACCATCGCTCTGTCTCGCTCTAACACATAGGATTTCGTATCTTCTCTCTCTCTCACTCGCACTGGTGAGCCAGAACCGCTATATTTACTCTACTAAAACACTATTTTTTTCGAAGAAACTGTAGATTCTGTGACATATTATCTTCTCAAACACTTTAGAGATGATAGGCAAGAGGACAATCGGACGGTAATTTGTTTTATTAAGTTTATTTCCTTTTTTAAAAATAGGTCTTACGATAGCTAGTTTTAAGATTTCAGGAAATTCGCCTCTCTCGTAGGACTGGTTTATTAAAAATATCAGAGGTGGCACAAATTCATCTACACAATCGACTAGCAGAGTCGTCGGAATCTCGTCATGACCGCAGGAACTTTTACGCTTAAGTTTTAATATTGATTTCCTTACTTCAGACTCAGTCACACTACCGAGAAAAATTGTGTTGGGTAAAGTTTTCATATCAATATTGCGAGGGACATTTTTAATTGTATTCGAACCTATGTTTAAAAAGTACTTATTAAATGAATTTGCAATTTTGGTCGGGGATGTCATAAGGGTATTTTGTTCATCTAAAATTAGATTTTCTTGATGTTTCTTTTTGTCAGGATTTACTTTTTCGTTAATTATACTCCACATTGTTTTATATTTATTACTAGAACTGTTTATTCGATGTATGTAAGATTTTCGTTTTTCGGTTGTTATTATTTTCCTTAGTATTTTACTGTACGATTTAGCATAGTCTTTCAGTGTTTCATTTTCAAATATAGTCAAAAGATAACGAAGAGTGCGTTTATGGTTACAACATTTCCTTATTCCTTGAGAAATCCACCTAGTTTTTCTGTTATTCTTTAGAATTATAGTTTTTCTAGTTATGTATGTATCTAACAGCTTTTTAATCTTTGTGTAGAAGTAGTAATAATTTTTATCGACGCTATTTTCGGAGGATAAAATGTTAAACCACTTAATTTTCCCTAATTCAGTTTTAAATTTAGTTATATTATCTTTGTTAAATATGCGTTTCTTTGTTTTGTATGTCAAATTTTGTTTTAAGTTACTATCCAATGAAATACGTCCAATAAGAGTCCTATGGTCAGACAGGTGATAGTCGTTTACCTCAGTTGCCATATCCATTCCGTTACTTACTATCAACTGATCTATGCAAGATGAACTATTTTGGGTTACTCGTGTTGGGGTATTTATTAAGCAACGCAATCCAAAAGTTTTAAGAAGGTTTGTGAATCTTCGTGAATTTTTTGTATTTTCTGTAACGTCTAGGTTTACGTCGCCTCCTACAATTATTCTTTTATGTTTAGATTGTTTTGAAATATGGTTCAGCAGTGCCTCCATCTGTGAAAAGAACGTTTCAATATCCCTTTCCGATCTGTAAATTGAGATTATTAATAGGTTTTGTTCCGTTATTTCTACGCCACAAAATTCAACAACAAATTCTACCGTATATGATTGAATGTCTACACGTTCTTTTGTTCTGATATTACTCCGCGTAAATACAGCAACGCCACCGTGAATATGATTTCTCCGTAGGTACTTAGCACGCAAATCATAGCCCTCCAATGTGTAAAGATGATAGTTATTTGGTGACATCCCGAGGGATCTGGGCAAAACTCATTTCCACGCTCGCGCACGTCGGCGTCGCAATGGAGCAACGGATTAAAGTGATTGTTTGTATAGAACTAGTTGAGAGGATGGGAAGTGACATTAACTGACAATCAGAATAGCTAGAGCTGGGATAGGGATCTGGAGAAAACTCGTGTCAACACTCACCCTCAAAGAAAGTCATAAAAACGATGTCCACCCGGGCGAAGCCGCGGGCAAAAGCTAGTAAATTATAAAGCAGCCATCTTAAGTGCACCCCAACCGTCAGCAACTACAACCATTAGGGCTCCAGCTATATAAAGTGCGATTAGTTGTACAGAATTCTTGGGGAAAGTGATTTAGTTTCGTCATGAGATCTGCCATTTGCCGGTTTTCAGAAAATAAAAAAGTCACCCTGTATTTTGTACTGCCACATCAAATTTTTAAAATGTTACCACCCAAGTTATATGCCTTTAGTTCTCATTTTCAAACGCAGGCCAATAAATTAGTTTCTTTTTTATTTATAATTTCCAAAGCAGCGTAATAAATTTGTTCACATTCTAATTCCCAAAACAGATGACACAGTGTTATGTATAAATTCAATTTTCAGCTGTTTACATTCCTCCCGAGAAACAAAGACCAAAAGCAATGAGAAAATATTGGAGCTCTACACACAATCCAGCTGCTGAACTCAGACTCAAAATGAAAAAGGTACCTATATAAATAAAATTATCCTGTTCTTTATAACTTGTTGTATGTAGCTGTTAGCCTGGAAAATTTTCTGTAAATGTTTGCAGGCCTACAACGCAGATAAAGATAAAAAGGGAGACATACAAAGAGCAAAGAAAATATTAGCCAAGCAAGTATTCCGCTTTTTATTATTCCTACTTATTTAATTTTTATTTGTTAAATTTTATTCTGTCGTCTTTTTAGTTTAACAAACACCAAAAAGAAGTTGAATGAAATGGGTATTAAGTATGATTTCTTTGTTCCTGTGGATGTGCCAGAAGAATTGGCCGATAAACTCGATGCAGAAATAACTACCGTCAAGAAAGTAAAAGAAAAAGAGGAGACACAAAATATTACACATAAGAAGAAAAATAAGAAAGGGACAGAAGCAGCTACTAAAAAGGATGTGATGATAAATAAGAAGAATGAGGGAACCGTAGCAAAAAAGCTCGAGACTAAAGGTATTAGAGCTACAAAGACAGTGGCAGTTGATATAATAAAAGAAGAAAACAAGAAAGGCCTGAAACCTTTCGAAGACTTCCTAAAGGTCCGAAAAGATTCTGAGGACAGTGAGAGTTCAGAGCAATTTGATTCAGATGAGTTTGAAAAGATGTTAGCAAACGATGATGATTCAGCTTCTGCTAGTGAAGATGGCTCACTCAGTGAAGATGATGAGTCTGAGGGTAGTCAAAGTGATGATGAAAGGTAAAGTGTAGTTAAGTATTTCATCATATCTGAAAACCTCCACATCTGGACAAAGACCTCCCCTAAGGATTTCCAAAACAACAAGTCTTGCGCTACCCGCATCCAGCGGCTTACAGCGACCATTACCAGCTCCTCGGTCACCCGGGTGAGAGGCCTACCTACACTAGACTACGTCTTCCGTTGCGCAGTCGCCACTTCAAAACTTTACTGTCCTAATGGCCAGCTGTTTTACGATCTATGTGCCCCACCCACCGCCACTTAAGTTTAGCAATTCTGTGAGCTGTATAGCTCTGATACCTTAGTGAATTAGTAGTCTAACTTTTTGTCATTTGAGTTCACAAGCTATTTACTTTTTCAGAATTGAAGATATTTTGCCTCCAAAGACAAAAAGAACTAAACTTGTGCAAAAAATTCCCCAAAAGCAGCAACAAAATAACAATACCGGACAGAATAAAAAACTTCAAAGCAAAAGAAAAGCTGTTCAAAGTAAATACTCTTATTTTTAAACATAAATTTATAGATAATATAGTAGCAGTTTAAATTTTTAACATGATTTTTTTTTATTTTTTTCAGTAACTGATGTATCTCCGAAAAAACAAAAATTTGAGAAACAACTTAAGCAGAAAAAATCGAATACTAAACAATTTAAGAAGAAAAAATAAATAGTTTGAATCTAAGGTTTTTTTGTTATTTTGCTTGTATTCAGATGAAATTAAAATTGTTGACCGAATTTTAAAATGAGCAGATCAAAAAAATTGTTGACCGAATTTTAAAATGAGCAGATCAAAAAATGATCATGTTTTTTTTCCTAGGTACCTATAAAATTTGACTGGTCATACAAAGTTGGCCAATCAGCTTAATGATAGTAACACCAGCAACAAGAAAAAAACCGGCCAAGTGCGAGTCGAACCAGCACTCCGAGGGTTCCGTTCCACCAATCCCCTTCCACACGACTACATAGTATAATGACAATGATACCATTCACATTACAAGCATAAGACATTAACGCGAGCGACAAAAATACGCTTTTTTGTTATTCAGTTCGGACTCCTTAGCGCGAGTACACTTGGCCGATTTTTATTATTTGTTGTTTTACTTGAGTATTAGTACTATATTCACAACAAGTTTCTAGCTTGTATGGATTACCGTTTTTACGATAGAGCTAAATCAAATGTAGGGTCTTAACAAAAGTATGCACTTTTTTAACTGTAGCTTGTACTCATGAAACTGAACAACTTTCCCCAAGAAACCCATGGTCAATTCGGAATTATTATTTTTTAATTAAATTATCAAACTGCTCAGAATAACTTACAGGTTTGCGAACTTCACACTCAAAGGCCAAAGTTTAATCAGTTGATCAGTTTCATTAGTACAAGCTCTAGTTAAAAAAGTGCATATAAGACCTTGTATACTTCTAAAGAACTTTAAAAACAACATTTTTTTTGTATGGGACCCCCTGTATACTTCTAAAGACCTTTAAAAACATTTTTTTTTTGTATGGAGACCTTATATAAGGTCATGAAACCCAGTCAAATCTAAAAAAAAAATTACTTCCCATACTAAGTTGGCTGATCAGCTGATCGAGTTAGTATGGGAGAGCCAATTTTTTTTGTTGCGATTTGACTATGGGTTCCATGGGGAAAGTTGTTCAGTTTCATGTGTAGAAGCACCAGTTAAAATAGTTTCAGCTAATTTTGTTACACCTTATATATTAGTACTAACATAGAGTATGGACACTCCCTGTCGCTCCCTAGATTGCGACCTCACCCCCTCGTCACCCCGATTGATGCAGATTGGTTACAGATTGGTTGCCGAACGTATAGGATTTCGACGCCATTTTGTTTAATCCGTCATTCCTATTTTTAAATGTCATTTTTGGCCCGTTGTATGAAGTGTCCAGCCAGGGTGTGCTTAAGTACTGCACTAGGTACTTCATTATTCCAGGAAAAATCTGAGTATTGTACCTCCCATAAAAAACCCAAAATGTAAATTTTTCATCGTGTGATATACCTAGCTTTATTCTTTGCTACTAAGTAAGTGTAATATTTATTGTTGATTTGTGTATGCTCGACTGCGACAGACGGTGAAGGCTTCGCGATAAAGTATGCACAGAGTGACTTTACAATTTATTAAGTTCCTTCTCCTTTGCGTTTTGTGGCTACATCTTACGTGAAAACATTGCTTTTTCTTAATTTTCACCGTAGCCATAGTACACTTTTTAAAATTCACATTCTCAACTGATGATGGCGTAGATAGAAGCGGGCTTACCAAGATTCCCCAACGCAATGGAGAACTGGCTATCTTATCTTCAAGCGGAACACATCAATGTTGTTAACACTGATGTTTGGCGGCAAGACTTAGATAAGATGGTGGTAATGCCCTAAACGGAGTCTTACAAGAATCGAACCCGGGAATGAAAGCTGAAACATATTTTTTAATTAGCTGTTTCCCGCAGGCTTCACCCGGCGTGGACAACGTTACAACGACTTTTCGAGGGTGCGCAGTGTGCGAGCAGCAAGCGGCTCACGAGCGTGGAAAAAAGTTGCCTATGTGTTAATCCATATACCAAATTTCAGCCAGATCCGTCAGTAGTTTTTGCGTAAAAGAGTAACATACATTCTTACAAACTATCGCGTTTATATTATTAGTAGGATAAGCGAATAAAGAATTGGTGTGACCCATAATAATCAATGCAGAGTATTGGTGGCAAATGACGCCAATTATTAAGGGGATCATCATATACGTCCCCACTGAGGGGCTCGAGTCTACCCTATTAATATAGGGCATCGTCCTAATGGGCGATCGGGCCTTAGTCAACCACGCGAGCCCAGTGCGGGTTAGTCGAATTCACACATAACCTTAGTTTCTTCGCAGGTGTATGCAGGTTTCCTCACGATGTTTTACTTCACCTTCAGAGCGTCGGATAAACTTACATATGAAATCTAAATTCGAAAACACATTGGTACATGGCAGGATTCAAACCACGACCTCCCGGACAGGAGGTAGCGGCCTTAACCGTTACGCTATCGACGCTCATAAACAAGGGGATAACCAACCTGAAACGCGTTACTTTTTAAATTTAAGTCTTTGTTAAGTACACGTCTTCTACCAACTTTCTCTTTCCTAGGTCCGATGGAAGAAATAACTTTTACATCTAAGCTAGTATCTGATAACGATCAGTACTCGGACTCTGTGTACCGACTTTCTGAACAATGGTGACTAGGAGCTCGACCTCACCATCTAGCCCCTCCAGAGCCCCCCCCCCTCTCATCTCACGATTGCCCATTTAATTATTTATTTATTCAGTACAACACACGTGTACAGTGCGTGCCACTAAAGATGAGACTTGATACACAACGTAAAACAAAAAAATACAAAGTAGGAATATGGTTTACGACGTATTACACCTATAGGTCAAAAGAAGCAAAGGGTTATAACTATATTAATTATGGATAACTATTTCGTACAATTCCTAGTCTGTCTTTTTAATGTTTTACGTTGCGTGTCAAATGTCATCTTTAGTAGCACGCATTATATTATTATTATTATATCAGCTCATATACGTCCCCACCGAGGGGCTCGAGCCTACCCTGAATCATGGTGATTAGGCCTTAGTCGACCACGCGGGCCCAGTGCGGGTTGGTCGACTTCACACACAACCTTCGAGTTTCTTCGCAGGCGTGTGCAGGTTTCCTCACGATGTTTTCCTTCACCGAGGCCTTAGTCGACCACGCGGGCCCAGTGCGGGTTGGTCGACTTCACACACAACCTTCGAGTTTCTTCGCAGGCGTGTGCAGGTTTCCTCACGATGTTTTCCTTCACCGTTAAAGCAATCGGTAAGTATATGTACGTAAGTTTTTGAAAAACTCATTGGTACATTGGCCGTCCAGATTTGAACCCGGTACCTCTGGTTAGATGGACCGAGTCGTTACCGGTTGAGCCACCGACGCTTTTGCATTATAATACGCATTTAAATACATGTTAGACATCAATGCGAAACATGTCTTGGACAACTGTATGGATTCTTGAACTGTGCCCATGGTATCTCTGTTACTAAGCAACTAGCGTTGATCGCGTCGTAGACAAAACAGCTGAACTTAGAGTATCCTTGAATATAAATAAAAATAAAGGTAACAGAAACTCAGGTACATTTAATGACTCAATATAACTGACAAAGCCTAAACACGTTAAAACACAACAGACTTTAATTTTACAATACTTCTTTTTTTTGTTAATTTGCTAAAAAAAATACCAAGTCGATTTTAATAAAATTTATATGGAACCACTCTTGATGCCTCCTTGAACTTGACCTTTCAAATAAAAAGTTTTTTTTAATTGGTCCACAATTGACAAAAATATCGATGAACGTACATACAGACGGGGCATGAAACCTCCTCCTTTTTTGGTTAAAAAAAGATATATGAGGTCTAACAAAATTAGCTAAAACAACTTTTCTCAGAGCAATAACTAACGCATAGAGGGGGCGTGAAAATTACAATATATCTTTACTCTTCTTTCTGATTATCGAACATTGTACGGTAAAAAAAGATAAATATAAAAGATCAATTTATGCTTATAGCTACATGGACACTCCAAAATTGTCAAATGGTCACACTTGGTCTCTTTTTATACGACCATATACCCAGTTATTTAGTAATTCTGTCTACCTTTAGGTGGCATTTTAATGTCGTATATTCCGTCGTGAGTGATGTAGATATTTCATATCGATATTTCTATTTCGACTCTTGATAATTTCAAGAAGATATCGTGTTCTGTTTTAGCATGCCTTCAATCGTTGCTGTTTGCACCCGTGCTTTGTATGGAAATGTTTTGGATTTGAATTATTTTTATTTTATTATAATAAAATATTTCAGCTACCTATATTAGGACAAATCTTATCATTTCGCAAGCGGCGAAAACAAATCTAGAAAATCGCAAATTGTATCAAGTATGCGACAGCTACCGTCGGCGACGCGAACTGCCGAGCGATTCGAGGCAGCGGTGAGCGAATGAAACAAATGTACTAGCCAGTACCGAGTGGGTCACGGCTCAGTGCGGCGCCCCGCAGCGGCGGACGTATCGCCACGGTCGCGTATTCGAGCTGCGGCATAGCACCGCGAATCGCGCCGCCAGCTGTGGACTGTGTGGTTAGGTAGGTGTAACTGTCTAGGTAGGTAGCCATTTGTCAGGCGTGAGGTTGGGACCGACTGCGCGTGACAGCGGAGACGCGTACGCTAACTGGCCAGTGCCGAATTTAGGTAGCTTAATTTTTTATTATTGATTTTTTTATTTCGGTATAGTCGCGTAAGAAAAAGTTTTTCAGTTTCCTTTACTGAACTTGCCCTTAAAATATAGTTTTAGCTAATTTTGTTAGACCTTATAGAAGTATTTCATCGCAATCTACAGAATTGTTCTTTGAAATCACTGTGCACTAGCCAACTATATTTGTAACGGTTCATTCATACAAACAACACCCTTCAAAGGGTGAGGTTCTTATACAGAAAGTGGAAGTAAGACTAGTGAGGCCCTGTTTCAGCATTCAGACTCTTTTCCGACCCTTCTTTTTTCTTATCTTTTATTTAACAACCCAAGCATCAACCTCTCGCTGCTGTGCCACGCGGATTTCTTTACACCGCAAGAAAAGTACTAACCACAGACACAATCTTTATGTACTAGGTGATCTCGAATCACAGAGAGGAATAAGGTATAAAGGGTTCACTTGTCTTCGTCCACTACATCCGCGCCCCCGCCGTCGTGAGCCAGAGACAGGGGCACCACCACGGGGCGCTCGTCCTCCTCGTCAGAGTCCAACCCCGTGAAGTCCCACTGCAGCCTCTCGGTGAGGTTCTCCTTGAAGCGGTCCATCTGGGTGAGCAGGCGGGGGTCCGCGCTCGAGGCGCGCGCAGTACGGAACAGCTCGCGCAGCTTCTAGGATAGAAAAAAAGTTTATTGTCACTAAATGAACACATTAATTACCTACATACAAAATGTACTCGTATTATGTATAAAGTTCGTTTGTTGAATTAGCTGCACCTTTGACGGCTCGCTTCAAACAAAGGGGCCGCCCTGAGACGCGAGTCGGCAGCGATGAGCGGCATTTATCAAAGGTGCAGCTAAAGTGCGAACGTACTGTAAGTAAATACAAAAAAAACATGCAAAAAAACCCGGCCAAGTGCGAACCGGGCTCGCGCATCCATTCTTCACGCAAAAATTACTGAACGGATCTGGCTGAAATTTGGTAGGTAGACATATTAGGATCTGGATTAACACATAGCCTACTTTTTTTCACGCTCGCGAGCCGTTTGCGGCTCGCGTACTGAGCACCCTCGAAAAGTCGTAGAAACGTCCACGCGGGTGAAGCCGCGGGAAACAGCTAGTATATAATATGTGGTGGTATGGATCGTCTTCTGTTAGAGGGTTTAGTCACTTTTTAGTTCTTTGGATGAAAATTTCTCCCAATAGGTTGAATTAGGGCAGCTAAAAAACAATGCGTGTTTGTTATTTTCACCACTTTCTAACATATATGAAAATAAATTAAATCTGAGCCGGACAGTTGGGTACTTTTCCTTGTTAGACAATAGGGGATCGGACTGCTAGTTATTTGAGTTACTTTTTATGATCTGTCAAAAACGAAATTTTGTTCTGAAAATGTTTGAAATACCCACGTCATTGACAAACTTATTTTGTGAATTTGATCAATTATAAATTGAAGACGTGATGGAAAAACAAAACAAGTAAGGTTTTTTGAAACTTCACGAGGAGAGCAATTTACGAAATCATATTTCAGAATTAATTTTTGATGCAGCCCGATTCCCTATTCCTTCAAATTTTCCCTCTCAAATAATGTAGAATTGTAGACTATTCCTAAAAGGGGCTACCAACTGTTTTGTTATTTTTTAGTAATTGTAACAAATTTAACCTTGTACACCAGGTTCTTGTTCATCACGATGTCGGCCAGGAAGTCCTCGGGCATCTCCTCGATCTGAACCTCCAGTGTTCGGATGAAGTGGAAGAAGACCGCTCTATATTTGTGTATTGCCTCGTCGCACGAACAGATAATGATGACTAGATTCTTCCAGTGTTCGAAGGCCTCGAGGGAATGTCCGATCAAGAAGCACAAATAAGCAAACTGCATTTCCCCTATGATGTTCAGCGGCCTGGAAAATTGAGAGGGGAAAGGTTAAGACAATGTCGCGATTTTTTTTTCTTAGGGTTGCGTACACCCAACGGGACCCTATTACCAAAGTATGTATATTAGTACTAACATACAGTATGGACACTCCTTTGTTGATTTAGTCATTCGTTTTTTGAAATGTCATTTCTGGCCCATTATATGAAGTGTCCAGGGTGTGCTATTACTTAGCCTCCGCTGTCTGTCCGTCTGTCAGCGGGCTGTATTTCATGAACCGTAATAGGTGGACAGTTGAAATTTTTACAGAATACTTATATCTGTTGCTGCTATATCAACAACTACTAAAAATTAGAAAAGTTTAAAAATTAAGGGGGTCTCCATACAAAAAATATTTTTTTTATAGGTCTTGAGAAGTATTTTTGATTTAGCTCTTTCGTAAAACAGTAATACATACAAGCATGAAACTTGTTGTGATTATAGTACTAACACTGAGGTAAAACAACAAATACTAAAAATTGGCCAAGGGTGAGTCGCACTCGCGCTAAGGAGTCCGAACTGAATGACACCACGCAATGAAAAACGTAGCGTAGGCAGGCCCCCACGCGGTGGACCGACGACCTGGTGAAGATACCTGGTGAAGATCGCAGGAAGCCGCTGGATGCAGGCAGCGCAGGATCGGTCGTTGTGGAAATGATGAAGCCCACATACAATGGCAATTTTTGTTTAAAATTTTACTATTTATGAATCAATAAGCTTTTTATTTATGATGATAAATATTGCATGCCTCTTATTTGAATACTCCCATTTTTAGGGTTCCGTACACCCACAGGGTGACCAATAGGGCCCTATCACCACAGTCTAGTTTTTGTTTAAAATTTTACTATTTATGAATCAATAAGCTTTTTATTTATGAGAATAAATATTGCATGCCTCTTATTTGAATACTCCCATTTTTAGGGTTCCGTACACCCACAGGGTGACCAATAGGGCCCTATCACCACAGTCTAGTTTTTGTTTAAAATTTTACTATTTATGAATCAATAAGCTTTTTATTTATGAGAATAAATATTGCATGCCTCTTGTTTGAATACTCCCATTTTTAGGGTTCCGTACACCCACAGGGTGACCAATGGGGCCCTATCACCACAGTCTAGTTTTTGTTTAAAATTTTACTATTTATGAATCAATAAGCTTTTTATTTATGAGAATAAATATTGCATGCCTCTTATTTGAATACTCCCATTTTTAGGGTTCCGTACACCCACAGGGTGACCAATGGGACCCTATCACCACAGTCTAAGAAATTGATTTTTTAGACTGTTCTATTACTAAGCCTCTGCTGTCTGCCCGTCTGCCAGTGGGCTGTATTTCATGAACCGTAATAGGCAGAAAGTTGATTTTTTTTACAGAATGTGTATTTCTATTGGCGCTATAACAAAAAATACTAAAAATTATAAAAAGTGAAAAATAAGGGGGTCTTCATACAATAAACAGCTCTATCGTAAAAACGGTAATACACACGAGCGTGAAACTAGGTGTGATTACAGCACTAAAACTGAAGAAAACAAATAATAAAAACTGGCAATAATAAAAAAAGTGTAAGTCGTACTAAACTGAATGAAATAAAAAAACAGTTTCCTGGGATTTTTTACAGCAGCGTTTTAAATAGGGAGGTCAAACTTGGTCAGTTTTTGTATATACGAGTTCTATTAAGTATGAATATTTAATTTATTTTATAAAAACAAATATATTCTACATACACTCAGATTATATTAGAGATTTACCTACAATTCAATATAATTAGCAACAAGAATTAGGTACACGGCCGGCCAGGGCGCAGGCGCGGACGGAGGTTGCTAGGCAACACAAATAACTTAATTTTATCTTCAGGTGGACCGATCTTATTGGTGGAGTAATAATATAGGTGTACTCTCCCGGTCATTCTAGCAGAGTAGGATAGATGCTTTTTAGGGTTCTGGACACACAAGGAGTGACCAACAGAATCCTATTACTAAGCCTCCGCTGTCTGTACGTCTGTCGGTCAGCGGACTGTATTTCATGAACCGTAAAAGGTAGAAATTTGTAATTTTTACATAATGTGTATTTCTGTTGCCGATGAAAGAGAAAATAATAAAGTGAAATACTAAACGGATTTAGCTCTATCGTAGACAGGAAAAACATATAAGCGTGAAACTTGGTGTAAATATAGTACTAATCTTTAAGTAATAAAATAAAAACCGGCTAAGTGTGAGTCGTACTCGCACTGAGTCACACCCCGGACACTTCATATAAACGAGCGAGAAATGATATACATATAAACAACTGACGTATCTATAACCACAAATGCAGGTAGGGTTGAGTGTGATTCAACCCTACCTGCATTTGTGGTTATAGATGGCGGCATTGGTCACGAAATATTTATTAGATATTTATACTGCACGTAACAATCAACAGTGGCTACCTACTTAGTAGGTAAGTTACATGAATAAAATTGTTCTTCAAACATAGCTAGGTACGAATACAACTAAAATCCCCCGCCCGCTAGTAATAGGTCAATGATCCCCGCACAGCGGGTCCGTATATTCGCGCGCAAAATTTAAAAAAAACACGAAAGCCTTGACTTGACCTGGAGAGCATTGTCCTCGAGGTACCGACCGTTGATAATAATTATCAAGGATGATGTGATAAACTTTTAAAATGAAGACGTAGTCAAATTACGTAATCTTTGACGTGAATCCGTAGAGCAATGAACTCGTGTTACCGATCGTAGAATCGACTGAATCTTATAAAGTTGACTCCTCCGGGAATCCAACACGCGACCTCCTGGTGTAAAGCGAATGGACTTACCATTACGCCACGGAAGCGGTAAAAATCAATGGTTAGTCCATTCGCTTCACACCAAGAGGTCGCGGGTTCGATTCCCGGAGGGGTCAACTTTGTAAAACTCGGTTTGGTTGGTGGTGGGGCATTTTTATAGCCCGCCTGGCTAGCTACCACCATCTTATCTAAGTCTTGCCGCCGAACATCAATATTAACAGCATTGATGTGTTCCGGCTTGAAGATAAGATAGCCAGATCCCCATTGGGGAATCACCATAAGCCCGCTTCCATCTTCGGCATCGTCATCACTACCATCAGGTGAGATGATGCCAAGGACTTATCAACTGTGGATTAAAAAATATAAGGTGATAAACTTAAAAAATTACGTAAAGGTAGGTTAGGTACCTACAATAACAGTCAATATTTTTTTTTGGAATGCGATATTTTTTTATTCACAATTGGTAAACCCTTGAAAACATCTCACCTGGTGGTAAGTGAGGATGTTGCCGAAGATGGAAGCGGGCTTACCAAGATTCCCCAACGCAATGGGGAACAGGCTATCTTATTTTAATGTCGGAACACACCAATGATATCAACATTGATATTTGGCGGATTGGCGGCAAGACTTAGATAAGATGGTGGTAGCTAGCCAGACGGGCTTAGAAAATGCCCTACCACCAACCAAACCGAGTCTTACAATTGACCCCCCCGTGAATCGAACCCGCGACCTCCCGTGTAAAGTCGGTGAACTTTGCCTCTGAGCTACGGAGGCGGTTTTATATATTTTACGATGGTACGGAATTGTACGTTTGCAAGTCAGACTCGCACATGACCGGTTTTATTTATACACTAGCAAATAATCATATGCTTTGTATTTAAGAATCTTCACAAAAAAAGCAAGGTTAATGCGTTTTCTCCAGATACTTACCTAAGTGTGACAAAATACGAAATAAAATAATGATCTGGCTTTTTGTGTTGCTTTTTATTCAAAGGATACCTGAAAAACCTTTTTTTATTGCATTTATCATTATGTGAACTAAAACATCAGTTAAATGAACAGTTTACCAAATTTGGATTTAATAATTCCCAAACGAAATCACAGCGTAGCTCATCCTTTACGTTGGTAACCAATCTACAGCCAATCTGCGAGACGGGGGGGTCAGGTCGACTTTAGAGAGCGGCAGGGAGTGTCCATACTGTACGTTAGTACTAATATATATACTTTGACTGAGTGGTCCGAACTGAATAAAAAAAGTATATTTCTGTCACTTTCTGTGTTGATGTCTTTTGTTTGTAATGTGAATAGGTATCATTGTCATAGTTGTGTGGAGTGGAGAGGTGTGGTGGTACGGAACCCTCTGAGCGCGAATTCCACTCGCATTTGGCCGATTTTTGTAGTTTTAACATGCTGTTTATTATACGTTTTTGCGAGAAAGTAAATGCAGTGTTGCTGTACAAGAAGCTTACTCTATGTGCTGGGCGATGATGAGCTCGAGCGTGTAGGACTGGTCGAGGTAGTGCTTGGTGACCTCCTGCGGCGAGCAGCCAGGCGGCACGCGGTCGCGCGGCACTGCCGACAGCCGCAGCGCCGCACCTGCAATCCTCAGAATACACTGGTGACCTTCATACTAAGTAGCTTTACTTATTGTTCTATGAGCGAGGACAATATTCCTAAATATTGTCGATTAAAACTAGATGGCGTAGTAATTAATGACTTTAAAACTAAATATTACTCAAAACTGTTAGAACTAAAAGCTTTTATTTGATTTGCAATGTTTATATGTAAGTTGTCTACTTCAAAATTAAAAGACGATTTTAGAGCAACTTCCAGATGTCCGGTTGAGCTGAAATTTGCTTGACAATAGAGATACTCTTGGTATTTTGAATTAAAGTTTTGTAGGTTTTTTGATGGACGACAGAGAGTTTAAAAGTTGTATTAAAATATGTAACAATCCAAGATTTACTGACGATTTTGTTTAACGTTCCAAAAGTTGTCACTAGATTTCGCTAGTTCAGCAGCGTTCGGGAAGCTTCGCAATATATTCACGTCCCAAATACCGCAGTGTCTCAAAACTAAGGTCTTTGACCTTTGAGTGTGTGCTGCCAGTGATGACTTACGGAACTGAGACATGGTCGTTTACTCATAAGAAGGCTCAAGGTCATCCAAAGGGCAATGGAGCGTGCTATGCTCGGAGTTTCTCTGCGTGATCAAAACAGAAACGAGGAGAACCAAAGAAACCGACATAGCTCACAGAATCGCTAAACTGAAGTGGCAGTGGGCAGGGCACATAGCTCGTAGAACAGATGGCCGTTGGGACAGTAAAGTTCTCGAGTGGCGACCGCGCACCGGAAAACGTAGCGTAGGCGTAGGCCTCTCCCACGCGGTGTACCGACAACCTGGTGAAGATCGCGGGAAACCGATGGATGCGGGCAGCGCAGGACCGGTCATCGTGGAAATCCTTGGGGGAGGCCTTTGTCCAGCAGTGGACGTTTTTCAGTTGATATGATGATGATGATGAGATTTCGCTTATTAATTTTTCAAGTTACTACACGGATTGACAGACTTCTTGAAATTGTGTGGCGTTGACGCCGCTTCAGCGTCAGTATCAGCTCAGCCATAATGTGCAATTACATCGATGCACGTAACAAGAGCGCTGGGATTTGGCCGCGTGCAATCAATTATATGGTTACTTTTAATAGCCCCCAGTCCAGCTAGACCCTAGTTTCGCTAGGCCCCGAATCCCACAAGTCACTACATAACAGTAGATGGTACATGCACAGATTAGATAATAGTTACTAGGTAACAGATTCACAACTCTGTAAGGACTTTTAAATAAATAGGACTTATAAATAAATACGTCATAAAGTACAATTTGGCTCGCGCAGCGCTACCGTGCCTACAATTTTATTTACCTACATAGCGCGTCTCTTTCTATCGCGTAACCCTTATCTTCTCTGGCGCTATCAGGGCTACCACCGATTGAAAAAAAATATGTAAGTATCTTATCTACCTACGTAGTTGGGGAAATATAGAAATCTTAATCTTATATCTACCAAAGAAACACCTAGGTACCTACAAACTACTAACCAAAAATACAAAACGAAAATACCTATACGCTAGCCGACCGCGTGACCTTCGTAAGACCGACTCGTGGAGCGAATGCACAAAAGCTGTCATGTTGAGAATATTGTGGAATTTATAAGATCACTCGTGCGTGTGTCTGGTTGTCCATCCGTCTGTCACAGCCAATTTGCTCTGAAACTACTGAACCGATTGAGTTGAAATTTGATACACATATGTAAATAGGTGACCCAAAGATGGAAGTGTAACGTAAATAAATAAATATATAAAAAACATGGGGCCACTTTTAAGGGGTAAATTAGAAAAAAAAAGTTTTGCAAGCTATATCGTGTGACATATCAAATATATCGGCTTGTTGTGAGAATTTCAAATATATTTTTTTATAGTTCTAAGATAAATAGTTTTGAAGTTATTTAAGAAAATAGGCGAAAATATATCACCGAAACGACTGGGCCTTAAATCTCGATTTGATTAAAATTTCCAAAGTCCAAAATAGGTTCAGATCATAAAAAGTTCACGGGCGAATAAGTCTGCAATTGAGAATAATTGGCGAAAAATAAAAAACTTTAAGGTACAAGCTTTCATTTGAAAATAATATAACTCAATGGTCGCAAGTTGTGTGATGGATGAGGCTTAGTTTAAACTGTTATCCAAATGGAGGCACCGGAAACCTCAAGCTGCCTTCAATCCATTTATTGGGAACTTCCCCTGTCAGTCCTGCGGTAGACTGTGCCGGTACAGATTATTAAATAGTTACTTGTGCCGGTCTCGCATCGGATTTTACAGTCACCAAAAACATTGTATCCGAGTCTGTTGTCTGTTGACAGATGCATAAGGTCACTTATGATGTTTTTGACAGTCTATGTATGTATGTAGGTATGTACATTTATCTGCTCCCTAGTATTTCCTAAACCACTTAACTGACCTTAACAAATGTAGTGTCTTTGGATTTGTACCATCACTCCGCGTGTCATATAGATAGGATATATTATAGCATTAAAAAAATTAACATTGAAATTTTAAAGGTGAATTACACGACCCAAAAAACATTTTTAGATATTCAAATCATGTTTGGTATTAAAAGAAAGGTTTCAACGAGCACATTCTAAATATCTAGTTAATACAAATGCAAATATTTTTTATTTCTTAGCAAATGGTATCACAAGCGATATTATGGCACTATACGCGCACTACAATCAAGCGACACGACACCCGGACGCGGGTATACTCTGAACAAAAAAAATTGGAAATAAAATAAAACTTAAAAAAACTAATATACCCAGTTCCCCATTGCGTTGGAGAATCTTGCTAAGCCTGCTTCTATCTTCGTCATCATCATCTCTTACCATCAGGTGAAATGATAATTTACTGTTACTGTTCTTGAAGTTGAATGTCGTATTATTTTGGTTAGAGTGCACTTGGAACTCTCCAATTAAAGTTTTTCAGTTAAGCACCGTCCCCACCTTCCGATACTTATCCGATTTGTAGGAAATCCTAAGTCGGAAACTTTTCTACGCACTTTCCGATCTGTACTTCCTGTATCTCACTTCTGAGCCATGTCTACAAACTGTTTTCGAGAGTCATTACGAATCGTCTTGCACGCAGGTTTGACGACTTCCAGCCTCCAAAAAAAGCAAGTTTCCGAAAAGGTTTTAGTACCAAAGACCACATACATATATCATACAGAAGACTGAAGAGTACAATCATCCTTGGCATTTGGGTACTATAAGAAAACCTTTGATTCAGACGAAACCTGGGCTGTGCCACAGTCACTTCAGCGGTGCCAAATTGACCATCGATACATCGAGGTGTTGAAGTGTGTATGAAAATGCCACCATGTCGGTTCGCCTCCAGGACCAGAACTCGAAACTTATCCAGTTGCAGTGAGGGGTGAGAAAGGGAGAGGTTATATCTCCGAAACTGGAAGATGTTTTCAAGCCTCTGGACTGGGGTGGACTCGGCATCAATATCAATGGCAAGTACATTAGCCGTGGGACCGGAACCTATAATACCCCTCCCATATGGCTGGCTACGGTCCACCAGGGGATAAAAAAAACCTGTATACTTTAGTTGTGTATGGATATGACAGTGGGGTTCGCCACGAGCCCTACCACCTCCACCAACCTGGACTTGGCCTCCATGTGTGGAGTATGGTCTCAACTTCCCGAGTTTGGGAAGAGACCCATGCCTTGGCAGTGGAGATGTTTATGGGATGATGGCAAGGGCTTACCAATTGTGGATTTAGAAAATGCTGACAAAGCCACACGTACGTGAGAGGTCTGCCCAACCCAACATGGGACCAGAAAAAAAGAATGGTTTAATTTACCTGGAACGGGTTTCAAGTCAGGTAACATTGCATCTTCTCTTTCCTCCCTAGTGATTCTTTTGGACTTTTTAGCATCCGATTGTCCTGAAGTGGACTCCTCCGGCGCTGTATCCGTAGGGCTCGCCTTGATACCCCTCGGTCTGTCTGCATCTGTTGTGGACATCAGCTCCACTGAAGCTCGGATGATCCCACTTTCTGGAGATAGCCGTTCTGCTAATTCAGCTAGAAATGTTTAATATAGGCTACATTAGGATAATAGTTTAGTTTCGCAAAAGTATAGTCATCATATCAGCTCATATACGTCCCCACCGAGGGGTTCGACCACGCGGGCCCAGTGCGGGTTGGTCGACTTCACACACAAACTTCAGTTTTTTCGCAGGCGTGTGCAGGTTTCCTCACAATGTTTTCATTTACCGTAAGAGCGTCGGATAAACGTACATATATATACATATGGCAGGCTTCGAACCACGACCTCCCGGACAGGAGGTAGCACCCTTGCCACTGCGCCACCGACGCTCTAAAAGTATAGTATTTGGGTCAATTTATAATTTGTAGTTTTGATATTGTTTTGAAGCCCTTCCAAAGGGCCAGTCAGGCTCGCGCACAGAGGGTTCCGTACCACCACATAATATAATTATTGTGTTGTGTATTTAAAAAAAAAATAGGTATTAGTGTATAGATAATCCATGCCAATTTTTATAATCGGCCTGACAGTCGTTGAGGAGCTAGACCAGTCACAATGCCAAAATAAGTTAAATAATCTTCAGATCAAAAGTTTTTGTTAGCTGTCGCTAGCGGGCTCCGGCATTGTGACTGGTCTAGCTCCTTCAAGACTTCCAGGCCCACTATAAAACTTGGCATGGATTATCTATACACTAATACCTATTATGAGAAAAAAAAAATATGAGAAAAAAAATAAACTAGTCTAACTTTAAAAAAATCGAGTTTGAAAAATTAAATTACATTTTTTTTCAAAAAAAACTTTTTTTTTTAATTTCCAAAAATACAGTTAGGAAGCTCAGCATGTCAAGTATACATTAAATTGCTTTGTTTATTTTATTATAACTTTTTAACACTTAGTACTTGGGTTTGAAGTAGCGGCGCATACTTGTTAATTAGTCAAAACTTCAATGCCCTGTAACTCGTTAACTATAAATTGTACTGAAAAAATATTGTAGATCTGGGTCGAGGACATATATAGGTATAACTTCATCAAATATTACTAAAATCGGAAACATCAGCATTTTTTACCTGTCCGCTTCACATGGAATGCCCCTGTACTCAAATGTTTTGGTCACTGAAATAAAAAAAGATAAAAATACCTTATTGGTAGTACCTGTGATCTGTGAAGTGAGCAGCTTCCACTTGGCCCAGACCTCATAGGGGTAGGGTGCAAGGTGTCGGTCCAGGTTCAGTAGGTTATCACGCAGACGTTGTATGCTCTCCTCGCTTACCTCTTCTTTACTCAGATCTTCACTGGCTTTATCCCACAATTTAACCACAAATTCCTGTTTCTTGAAGTAATGCATGAATCCAGATCTGAAAAAAAAACGTCATAAAACATTGTTTTGGTAAGTTTGCAGTCTCGACGCACTCTCCAAGTCGCGCTGATGGTTGCACAATGAAATAAATAACAATTGAGGGAAGGGCTAGGGACCAATTAAGTAAAATGAATTTTACCACCAAAAAACTGTTATATAATTGAAACTGAATAAATCAATTGCAGTATAAAGAGGCCAGGCGCAATTCGCACTACTTGTAACGGCGGGCACGGCTGGACCGGCTCAATTCAGTGGCGTGTGCTGCCGCGCACTGGCTTGGTCGCACGTTAGGACGTTAGTTCGTACCTACTCACTGACGCGCTGCGTATGCTCATATCTGAAATTAAGATCATCATATCAGCCACAAATCGTCCACTGCTGGACCAAGGCCTCCCCCAAGGATTTCCACGACGACCGGTCCTGCGCTGCCCGCACCCATCGGCTTCCCGCGATCTTCACCAGGTCATCGGTCCACCGCGTGGGAGGCCTGCCTACGCTACGATTTCTAGTGCGCGGTCGCCACTCGAGAACTTTACTGCCCCATCGGCCATCTGTTCTACGAGCTATGTGCCCTGCCCACTGCCACTTCAGTTTAGCGACTCTGTGAGCTATGTCGTTTACTTTAGTTCTCCTGCGTATCTCCTCGTTTCTGATTCGATCACGCAGAGAAACTCCGAGCATAGCACGCTCCATTGCCCTTTGGGTGACCTTGAGCCTTCTTATGAGGCCCATAGTAAGCGACCATGTCTCAGTTCCGTAAGTCATCACTGGCAACACACACTGGTCAAAGATCTTGGTCTTGAGACACTGCGGTATTTGGGACGTGAAGATATTGCGAAGCTTCCCGAACGCTGCCCAGCCGAGTTGGATTCGTCGATTGATCTCTTTCTGGAATTTGGAACTACCTAGCTGGACTGTTTGTCCCAGGTATACATATTCGTCAACAACTTCTAGTGTAGAGTCTCCAACCTTTATAGGAGTGGGTGCGACACGGACATTTAACATTATTTTCGTCTTGTCTTGTCCAAGACCTACTTGTTGAGACTTTACTGAGGCCATCGAGCATTGTGCTTAGGTCTTCCGTAGTCTCAGCCATGACCACGATATCGTCAGCGAATCGGAGGTGGGATATGTACTCGCCGTTCATATTGATGCCGAGTCCACCCCAGTCCAGAAGCTTAAAAACATCTTCCAGGGCGGCGGTGAACTTGACTTTACTGAGGCCATCGAGCATTGTGCTTAGGTCTTCCATAGTCTCAGCCATGACCACGATATCGTCAGCGAATCGGAGGTGGGATATGCACTCGCCGTTGATATTGATGCCGAGTCCACCCCAGTCCAGAAGCTTAAAAACATCTTCCAGGGCGGCGGTGAACAGTTTCGGAGATATAAAGTCTTCCTGTCTCACCCCTCGCTGCAACTGGATAGCTTTCGAGTTCTGGTCCTGGAGGCGAACCGACATGGTGGCGTTTTCATACAGACACTTCAACACCTCGATGTATCGATAGTCAATTTGGCACCGCTGGAGAGACTAGCACAGCCCAGGTTTCGACTGAATCAAAGGCCTTCTCATAGTCCACAAACGCCAAGCATAGTGGCTGATTGTACTCTTCGGTCTTCTGTATAATCTGCCGCAGCGTATGTATGTGGTCTATGGTACTAAAGCCTTTTCGGAAACCGGCTAGGCTGGAAGTCGTCAAACCTGCGTGCGAGACGATTCGTAATGACTCTCGAAAACAGCTTGTAGACATGGCTCAGAAGTGAGATGGGTCTGTAGTTCTTCAGCAGGGTGTTGTCACCCTTTTTGAAGAAAAGCACGACCACACTTCTGTGCCATGCCTTAGGCGTTTGTCCCTCGAGTATAACGGAATTAAATAACTTCTGAAGAGCTTTTAGTACCGGTGATCCACCTGCTTTCAAAAGTTCAGCCGTAATTCCATCGTCACCCAATGCCTTGTTGTTCTTGAGCTGTTTGAGAGCCATTCTAATCTCGTACAGGCTGACGTCCGGGATATCTTCGGTATAGTGTCGGGTTAGTCTGGCTCTTGGGTCTTCAGCCAGATCGCTGACAGGCAAACGTGTGGTCTTGTACAATTGTCCATAGAACTTCTCAACTTCTTCCAGCAACTCAGTCTTAGACGATATGGTCCTGCCATCCTCAGTCTTCAGCTTGGTCAGTTGGCTTTGTCCAACAGACAGATCTCTCGCGAACACTTTTGAGCCTTTGTTGTGCTCAATCGCCTCTTTAATGCAATTTGTATTATATTGGCGTAAATCGCGAGTTAGGGACTTAGAGATCTGCCTGTTTAGTTGCCGATACTGAGTAGCGTCTTCAGAGGACTGCAAAACCAATCTACGTCTTTCTTCCATGAGGTTGCTGGTGAAGTCTGAGATTTTTTTGGTTTTGTTTGAATGGCGAGTTTTAAAAATCTTAGACCCGACCGTTTGAACAATTTCCACGAACCTGTCATTATAATCGTCCACATTCTCGCAGTCTCCTAGGCATTCGAAACGATTGGGCAACTCGAGTTGAAGCTCTCGGTGTTTTGGAGCTGGATGGGCATCGGTCGGAGCGTAGACTTCATCAGTCGACATCTTTGAAATTATGATATTAAATAAATAAGCAAAAGCATTCTGCATGGCATTTGGCGCTTGAATAATGATAAGGATCCGAACCTCAGGTTTTTCTCACATCCAAAGGACATCGAAAGATGGAAGACAAGGACGATGATGCCGAAGATGGAAGTGGGCTTACCAAGATTCCCCAATGCAATGGAGAACTATGTTATGTTATCTTCAAGTGGTGTCAACACTGATGTTTGGTGGCAAGACTTTGATAAGATGGTGGTAGCTAGCCAAGCAGGCTTAGAAAATGCCCTGCCACCAACCAAACCGAGCCTTACAAGTTGATCCTGTCAGGAATCGAACCCGCGTCTTCCTGGAAAGCGAAAGGACAACCATTACGCCATGGAAGCAGTTAAAATAGAGACTTATAGTATACTAGCTGACATGGTGGCGTTTTCATACACACTTCAACACCTCGATGTATCGATGGTCAATTTGGCACCGCTGAAGTGACTGTGGCACAGCCCAGGTTTCGTCTGAATCAAAGGTTTTCTCATAGTCCCCAAATGCCAAGGATGATTGTACTCTTCAGTCTTCTGTATGATATATGTGGTCTTTGGTACTAAAACCTTTTCGGAAACCTGCTTTTTTTGGAGGCTGGAAATCGTCAAACCTGCGTGCGAGACGATTCGTAATGACTCTCGAAAACAGTTTGTAGACATGGCTCAGAAGTGAGATACAGGAAGTACAGATCGGAAAGTGCGTAGAAAAGTTTCCGACTTAGGATTTCCTACACATCGGATAAGTATCGGAAGGTGTGGACGGTGCTTAACTGAAAAACTTTAATTGGAGAGTTCCAAGTGCACTCTAACCAAAATAATACGACATTCAACTTCAAGAACAGTAACAGTAAAAAAAATAGTCCGGTACCGAGACGAGACGTCGCCGGTGCGTTCGCTGACGGCAGAGTAGTGCACGTAATGCAGCCCCGGCGGGATCATCTTGACGCCGCGGAACTCCTCATCGGTGCTCCAACACTGCATGTCCACGCCGAACTGGGTCCCTGGCGGCACGCCTAGAAACACCAGCGTTCCGCCTTCCACGAGCAACGTCTTCGCAATCTCCTGGTCCATCTTGCTGGCCTCCATTTAGTTTTGATAATAAAATGTGGCTTTTCCAATGACTTATATTTTCGATTTAAAACAGTAGGTAAACACAAAAACGTAGTTTATTAGGGTCCATATAATAGCCGACACGATAATACACGGCCCGTGAATGTACGACACGATAATACAAGTCCCCGGTACTTGAATTATCATGTTGTACATTCACGGGCCGGCTATTATCGTGTCGGGAGATATCAGCACGGAACGATATTACACGGCCGAGAATGTCCGACACGATAATTAAAGTCCTAGGTACATGTATTATCATGCTGTGCATTAACGGCTGCGTAGTAACGTGTCGGCTATTATCTACACGTACTGATATTGTCCGACACGGGAATGCACGGCCTGATAATTCGAGTCCTCTTCCTATTGGCTGAGGAACTCCCGTTGCTGATTGGTCGATCATTCATAAAGCGTTTATGGTTAGTCAATGTCTGAGCCTCGTTTAGATATGGAAGGTCCATTTACACATTCGGTCAAGTGGCAAGGCGAGTTGATACTAGTGTTACGTCTACACTATCGTTTCCTCTACATTCGTTCTAGCTGAATATTATGAGGAGTAAAATCTAATGGTCGAATGAACGTGTCACGTTTTTTGAAATACCTATGTTTTTTGCAGTATTTTTGGAGTTTACTCCTTAAGAATTGATTTTCATAATATATAAGGTGTGTAATTTGTCTGTATTGTGTGTGTAATGTGTGTAATATGTGTGAAATGTGTGTGAATGTGTGTGTAGTGTGGTTGTAATGTGTGTGTAATGTGTATGTAATGTATGTGTAATGCGTGTGTGTGTAATGTATGTGTGATGTATATGTAATGTTGTAAATTGTGTGTAGTGTGTGTGTAATGTGTGTGTATAATGTGTATGTAATGTGTGTAGTGTGTGTGTGTGTGTGTAATTTTTGTGTAATTTGTCTGTAATGTGTGGGTAATTTGAGTAATGTGTGTGTAATGTGGGTGTAAAGTGTGTCATATGTGACTAATGTGTGAAATGTGTGTACGTACGTAGGTATGCGTGTATGTCCTTTTTAGTTACTGGACCGCTTGCTTCCAAAACTTGAGGGTCCCAGAGGTCCTTTTTCACGAGATGTTGTCAAGGGTTTACCAATTGTGAATGAAAAAAAAATCCGTGGTCAGAATTGAAGAAAAGTGGCCGCCATTTTGAACTTTTTATTTACTGGACGGAATGCTTCCAAAATCGATATTCCAGAATTAAAAAAATCGGCCGCCATGCCCCAACACATTTTTAATCGTTAGTAAGGAGTAAACTGCAGTCGTGCGTCGGAGCTGACACACACACTTTTTTATTTCTTTCTGTATCGAAAAGACAAGGACACAGTGCTTAAATTTAGTTTATTCCTGTCCAACAAGTTTAATCGTGTTACATTGAATTGGCATAAATTAGTACTAGCCAAACTGGATGTTAATTTATACTAGTGAATGATTTGTATATTTTATTTCGTTAATTTTTTTAAAGTTGATTTTTATTGATTGTTTGCTTGATAGGATTAAAAACTTCTGAGATTATTAATGTATTCTTTTTAATGAAAGACACTACTCTTTTTTCTTATAACATTTGTTAAGTGGAGATATACAGGGTGTTTGGGAAGTAGTGCAGAAAACTGAAAGGGGAGCCAGAGGCGGTCATTTGGAATAGATTTGACTTTATACACTTGTAGCCTAAGTCTCACAGTTTTCGAGATATCCGCTTTTTATGTTTCAGATTTTGTATGAAAAACGCATTTGTTCAAATATTTCATGATTTTCTTAAAAAAAGTTTTAGTACAGTTAGAGTGCAAAATACGGTAAAAACTTCCACAGTTTATCAACTTTCCAACAAAGTAAAAAAGTTAAAAAAATACAAATGAGTTGCTACAAAAAACTATGATTGTTGTCATAAGGGTGCCTCGAATCCCATACTAATTTTACAACAATTTTCTATGGAAAAAATTAAATTCGAAATTTTTGCATGAACTTGTGAATTCAGTTATTCAATGATTCTAGAGGGACACAGGTGTCTGATAATGCGAAAAACATTATACATTTTCGAATTAAAAAAAACAATAATGTTTCTTGATAATTTGTATGGGACTTAGGACACCCTTTTGAAAGCAATCATTATTTTTTGTTGCAATGAATTTGTATTTTTTTAATTTACTTTGTTGGAAGCTGATAAAATGAGGAAGTTTTTACCGTAATTTGCACTTCAACTGTAGTATAACTTTTTTTTGGAAAATCACGAAATATTTAAACAAATGCGTTTTTTATACAAAATCTGAAAATTGAAAAGCGAATATCTCGAAAACTGTGAGACTTAGGCTACAAGTGTATTAAGTCAAATCTATTCCAAATGACCGCCTCTGGCTCCCCTTTCAGTTTTCTGCACTACTTCCCAAACACCCTATGGCGACGCCACATAAGGGTAATTAGATAACATAATATTGTGTAGATGGTAAATAAGACATTGAACCTAGACTAAGGTCTAGGTGTAACTCAAGGCAACGTCCCCGGGCAACGCCACAGCGTTAAGGATGCATAGAATTGGAATATGTGTGGATGGAATGCTCACCAATATTTAGCCGGCGATTTCTCTGTCGTCCGGTTCTTTCGTATGACAAATCTGCTTCGCTTTATGTAGGGGTTTTAGTACAGACGTTGTTTGATGAATCTGTAATGCAAAGTAAGTCCGGGCAGACACTGCTTGGAAGGCAGTGTCTGCCGTACACAGCACATGGATAAAAGGGGGAAAAGATCAGTTACAGCGCAAACCCTCCTGGGTCAGAGACCACTGCTCTTCAGCAGTTTAAGGCTTAAGTCCCATCAGGACAGACATATTACATTACTTTGAATATCAGGTAAATCCCATCTCATAAAATACATAACCAAAGCCAGCATAAAACTAATACATTGTCTAGACGCTGTGCATTCCACTGCACGCCGGAATGCACCAACGCCGGGTTCCCAGCAGGAACCCTATCCAGCTCCCGCAAGACCCTGGATAAACTGTGGTTAATTACTCGCAGCCGCTACAATACATGGTGCAGATAGTATTGCACGGGTGGCCCCACAATGGGGGCCCCACAGCCGACAATGCCACTAAACTCATTCTCATTCATAATCATTGGATCGGAAACACTGGCTATAAGCCGTAGGGGCCATTTGCACTGCAACATAATCTAAAAGGATATGAGCTCACATCGGACAAAACTTACGCATGCAAGGCGGTAAAATTAAAGGTAGATAAAATATAATTATGGCGCATGACGCTCACTGTACTACGCGATAACTATCATATTCAATTACGCATCATATTCAATTACGCAATACTGCCAATAAATAGCTGGGCTTACTTATTGCCGATAAATATCTGGGTTTACTTATAATAGAATTAAATGTGCTCACTTACGCCAGTAATATATAAGTAATTGGTTCACTTACAAACGACAAATAAATATCTGGGTTCACTTACAATCGACAAATAAATATATGGGCTCACTTACGCCAGTAATATATAAGTAATTGGTTCACTTACAATCGACAAATAAATATCTGGGTTCACTTACTGTAGCGTGCTCGGACGGAGTTGAAAACAGATCTGTTCCCGCTTGTATAATGTGCTCCGTGCAGGTCTGCCACGACACGCACGCTCACAACGTCTTCTTTGGTGTAGTGTTGTCAGAGTGAAATATTTACATTCGCGCCATCTTAGGCAGATGTCGCGACACTCCCGAGGGCGAGGAGTTACAATAAAGATAATAAATCGTGCGACCACTCCTTCATTTTCTTTAAGGCTTTAGTGGCTGCGCTTCGTCTCGGTCTCAATTCATTACTTAAGTTATCTTTTCTATTATCATCTATTAGATTGTTCATTTCCATGTCTGCGCTTAAGGGATCTACTGCATCTAAAGGTTCAACTATATCCATATGCTCATCGCCTGTACTTATACCTGAATCGACTGCATCTAGTATTTCAAGTGATTGTCTGTCCTCTGTACGGTCTTGTGTCACCTCAGGTATGACTTTACTACATGATCTGGCATCACCCTTAACTACCTCAGATGTTTTTTCAAGCACTGAAACTTTGCGTAATGCTGATTTGTTTATTTCAGGTTGATCGTCCAGTTTCTTATCAGTTTCAGTATCAGTCGAAGTAGATTCTTCAATTTCAAGTGGGTACAAGTGAGCAAGTGATCGTATAAACTCTTTGTCACCTACTCGCACTTTGGCCACTCTGCATAAACCATCAGAGCCTTTAGCTAATTCAACCAACTTCCCGGTTTGCCATTTCTCTCTATTGCTAGAATCACCTTTCAACTGAACTATTTGTCCTATTTTTGGTTTTAGACTTGATTTAACTCTTGGTTCTTTATGAGAGTGCCAATACCGTTCGCGAAGACTAGGTAGATACCTATTTGAAAACATACTTTTAAATTCCTCTAGTATGATGAGTGCTCTTCTCCAACCTTTCACTAAATCTTTCTTAGTAGTGGTACCACTTACAAGGAGCCTTTCAGAGGCTGTATCTAATGTTAAGCATTTTCCTACAGCCAGAAAGTCAGATGGTTTAAGAACGTGTTCAATGTCCGCGTCAACACTTACAAGAGGGCGGCTGTTTAAGACGCCTTCAATTTCTTTTACAACGGTCAGTATTTCAGAATCCTTAAGAAGGTGTTTCCCTAGGGTCCTTTTCATACATTGTTTAACCAAACCCACAAGCCTTTCATAAAATCCTCCAAACCATGGCGTCAAAGCCGGTATGAATCTCCATCTGATATTATTCTCCGCACAGTATGAATGGCTAAGAACCTCAGACATAAGTTTAAAATATAATGCATTATCAGAAGTAATTAGAGTAGGTACACCTCTGGTGGCTATCATTCTTCTGAGAGCTAATAATCCTTCTTCGGCTGTGAGATCTTGGACTACCTCCAGATGTATTGCTCTGACAGCTAAGCAAGTGTACAAGCAAATCCACCTCTTACTAGTGCCTTGTCCGTTGTTAACTATTATAGGCCCAAGATAATCAACGCCTGTGAAGCTAAATGGGGCGCTATAATTTACACGTTCAGGTGGTAAAGCTGGAGTTTGAGGTAACTTGTACGGTCCTCCGCCGTGCTTTATGCATCTAGGGCATTTCCTGATAATCTTTTGGACTTGACTTTTACCATGGGGAATCCAATAATTTTCTCGTATTATACTCAGAGTGTGGTTAGCACCGACATGATAGTTCTTCTCGTGGACCTGAAGAATAATTTCGCGTGTCAGATCACAGTCTTTAGGAAGTAAAATCGGATATCGTTTGTCGAACGACCAATTTGCATATTTCATTCTACCTTTACACCGTAGAATACCATCTACGTCTTTAAATAAATTTAGATTACGACTCAAGCTTGTCTCCTTTCCTTTTATCTCGTCTGGGAAAAATTCTTCTTGTAATGTTTTGATTTTACTGAAATGCTCTGTGTCATATTGACTTCTTTCTAAGTCCTCTCGCTCTTTTGTACTTATCGGCGTATCCGATTTTGGTGAAACGAGTTGTACATCCATTGGTTCTATTGGTTCTTTGACTTGTGAATTTATTTGTAATTCAGTCATCGACTGACCCTCCCCGGCCAAGAAGGTCACATTAGTTGTGGGCCAATTGCTAGGATCTTCTGTGATGAAATCTGGACCTTTCAACCAACTTTCACACTTATCTTTAGAAATTGTGGGTCTTGTGGCTACGTCTGCCGGGTTAAGATCTGTTGGAACATACCGAACTGATATTTCACCATTCCTTTTTATCTCTTCTATTCGTCTCGCCACGAATGGGGTCAAAAGTTTATCAGAATTATACCAATCTATGACGATCTTGCTGTCAGTCCAGAGGTAAGAATGCTTCACCTCAAGTTGGATACTATTGCGCACATACTTCAGAAGTCGACTGCCGATTAGTGCTCCTAAAAGCTCTAACCTAGGAATTTTGAGGTTCTCTTGATCTTTGATAGGAACCAAGCGAGACTTCCCAATGACGAATCCTTTGTTTTGGCCATTAACTATATAAACTACTGCTGCATAAGCTTTAATGCTAGCGTCTGTGAAACAATGAAGATGGTACTCATGTTCTTTAGTATCTTTGACAAATTTCCTTGGTACGGTGATCTCTTTTATGTTTTCTAAACTTTTAACAATATCAATCCATTCGTTTTTCTTGTCTTCAGGTAGGGACAAGTCCCACTTCAGTTTAGTTTTCCATAAGTCCTGTAAAAGTAACTTAGCAGGTAATACTGATACTGTAGCATATCCACAGGGATCGTATATGGATGCAATGGTCTTTAAAATTCCTCTTTTTGTTAGAGGTTGACTATCATTCTTGAATTTCAATTTCAAAGTATCGTTTTCCAAGCACCAATCAAGTCCTAATACCTTGACATTATTTTCTTTACATATGTCTGGAATGTCCTGCATAAAGTTTTCTGAGTTCGAACTCCATTCTCTTAAATTCATAGATATTTCTTTGAACGTATCCTTTAAATCTTGGTACAGCGTCATGGCTGATTGTATTGTATCCGTACCGGTGACTAAGTTATCTACATAAATATCCCTTGCAGATTGTTTCACGTTTTCCTTGTTCGATCTCTGAAGGTGATGTTTCACTGTTGCGTTTAGAAGGAAGGGACTGGATATTACACCGAAAGGAACTCTACAAAATCTGAGATGCAAAAGGTTATCCTCTGATGGTAGTTTGGAAGTGTCTTTCACCCAAAGAAATCTTGTTACTTCTCTGTCAGGTCCCTTTAAAGCTATTTGAAGAAAAGCCTTTTCAACATCAGCACAAAGCGCTATCTTATGTGTTCTGAATCGCATAATCAATCCTGTTAGATCTTCAATCATGAGTGGTCCACGATACAAACACTCATTAAGACTTTTAGTATCTTTGGTCTTTGCCGAAGCGTCATAGACTATTCTTATAGATTTTCCCGGTTGTGCTACGCTGTGATGTGGTAGATAATGTATAGGGTGTTCATCAGAATTAATTAATCTGTCCGGTACTACTTCAATAATGCCCTTCGTAAGTTGTTCCTTTAAAATCCTTTCGTACTCCATTAGTGTATCTTTGTTAAGGCGTTTCAACAAATTGACTAAACGACCGAATGCTAAGCCAAAATTTAATGGTAACGAAGGCGGATACTCATTCCACGGCCAACTTACAATATATCTGTTATCCACAAATTCAGTTGTCTCATTAAAGTTCCTTATTGCTTCTTCATCCCTATTAGCTTTAGGCGAGTCAGTAATTCCAATTGCTTCCAATTCCCACAGGCATTTTACGTTTCCAGTGTCTAGGGGTAAATCTGGTTTATCCAGTTTCGCTTCTAGTCCCGATTGGAAATATGTACTTACAGATAATTCACTCATGGGTTTAGATTTTACTTGTCCTGAAATTATCCAACCAAATATTGAATTTACTAAGTAAAGATCTGGCTTGATCTCTATCTTCTCCGCAAACATAAGTGCATGATAGTAATCAATGCCAATTAAAATGTCAACATGTTCGTGTAAGCTTCCATCATCGGCCAGAATAAATTTATCCTGTACTCCTTCCAAGTCAAAGTAAGCTACATTTTCAGAAATCATGGGTACAACATTTGCAAACATTGTTGTTTCATTGCCTGTCTTGGTTTTCAGTTTCATCTTTACCAAAGGGCTATCAAATTGTTGTGGTACTTTTGTACCAAATGTGAATACTGACAGATGATCGCTGTCTTCTACTGGAAGATCAAGTTCTTGAGCAATTTTTCGAGTTACATACGATCGTTGGCTACTGGAATCCATTAATATACGGCATTTCACGTAATTAGTACTTCCGTCTTTACTGACATTAGCAATAGCAGTTTGAAGTACGGATACAGGACGACTGCTGCTTGTGTAAAACGTAGATGTAGACTCTTTGTCTTTCTTGAACAAACTTGGACATAACGCTCTGTTATGTGCAGCATACTTTTTACAATGAAAACAGTAATTTTTGAAACGACATGTTTCTTTAAGGTGGCCATCACGTAAACATAGGTGACATTTTTTACCAAGTTTCGTTTTCCTCTCATCCAGGGTCGTAATTATGTTACATTTATCATTGTAATGTGATCCATTGCAAAATACACACTGCCATCTCCTCCTTTTGTTATTTCCAAAGTTCTTAAACTCATACTGTCGACGTTTCTCTGGTCTACTTTTATCAAAACTGTTATGTTTGGGAGAATGTTGATCGCTATGATTCGCTAAAGGCCATTTCCCTTTTAGGTTTTCATGTCCTTTGTAACTTTTATTTTTGGAAGAGTATTGAATGTTATGATTTGATGTAGGCCATTGCTGTTTCAAGTTTCCCTTGTGATGATTATTAGTAAAATTTCCACTTCTCTCTTGCACATGTAGCGTTTCAACAGTATACTCCTCTCTGCTAGAAGAATGAACTTGAGCAATGCGATTGGCGTCTTCTCGCGCTGATATAATCGACTCTAGTTGTTTTCTCATATCTTCTATCCCATCATTACTTATTTTCATCTTCATTTCATATATCAGATCTTCAGGGAACTTTTCTAATATTAAAAAACGCAGATGATTATGATCTGTGTTCTCCCCTAGTGAACTAAGTACACGAAGGTGTCTTTCAATTTCATTTAATACTCTTCTACACTCTCCAACAGATTTATCGGCAGTCTTAATTTTATATAACGCAGAGTAGTGTGCATCAATTATCTGAGTTTCCTTACCATATCTTTCTTTTAAAGTGGTTAAAGCAATTGAGTAATTTTTATTTGTAGTCTCAAATCCTTCTATTACTTTTAGTGCATCTCCCTTGAGGGATGCTTTCAAATATAGTAATTTATCAACATCAGGAAGATTTCTATTATGTATATTTGATTGAAATTGGTCCCAAAACTGGTGCCATTCCAGAATTTCTCCTGTAAATTCCGGTAAGCTCAGCTTCGGTAACTTGCTGGACATACTCGTAGTACTACAGCCCTGATTATTTTGAGTCTTTGTAGCTTCTAATCGAATCTTTAGATCTATCAATGTCTCTTCACCTTGAAGTTGGATAACTGAGAAGTCAGAAATATCATCTGTTGATGGTTCTTGGCATAGCCTAAAATATTCATTAAGTTCCTTTGAGAACCGAGTGATGGCAGTTTCCAACTTAAGTGCAGTTGATTTAATTAGAATTTGTTGTTCTTCCCGCACATTGTTAAGCAAGTCCTGGCCTTCTTTATTTAGTTTTCTTATTTGTTCGATGGTAATGCCTAACCGATGAATCATCGTAGACTCCATTTGTTCGAATCTTCGGTCCTATAAAAAACATAATAATCTGATAGCACTAATTTCATCTAAAACTGATTAAATACCAAATGTATAAATAATGAAAATGTTAATTCTTAACTGGAGTCTTTCAAATTTCAAAATATTTATCCTGATTAGGTGTGTATTACATTATTTCTGACAGTCAAACTTTAGTTAATAATAATAATGTTAAAATACTGATACGACTTTGAGTGAGCATATTTAAATCTCAAAAAAAACCAGTATTTATTATATTCTATAATCTCTAACAAATTAAGTTCACTAGATTGTATTTGAAAAAACCTATGTCAAATCGACGACCTACGTCAACTTTCATTTAACATATTTTAATAGAATTTTAATTTTATTTAAAATTAGAATTTAAAAGAATTCGAGAAAAAAAATAATTTTATAATGTTAACCTGAATACATGTGTCACACAATTATGAACGCGCCCTTAGCTATAAATGGTACCTTGCAATACTGAATATGACGCTATCAAATAATACTGAAGACGAGGCAGTATGGCCAATGAGCCTTAGCCTGTCCATTAAAGGTGACCAAAAAAATAAAACATTATGGACAGCTGATGTTTGAATCTCAAGGTATAGAGCAAAAGGCTATATTAAAATGTTGAGAATTCTTCACACTTCAAGTGAAACTTTGGTGACATGATCAAGTGTAAATACAGCCTAAATTTCACAGACAATTACTAATTCCTAGGCCGCTGACACTGACTTGTTCATACTCCATTAGAAGAGTTGATCTAATCCATTCCCTCACAAAAGAAAATCCAAACAACCTGTCTGCAGAACTCAAACTAGAGACGCTCTTTGAAAATATATGAATCTAATAAAAATATATTTATTTCAGGTTCCAAACAAATTTTAAAAATGTAAGGAGCTCCAACCGCAGGTGACCAAAATGTATATCGAATGTATGCTGCAGTTGATGCTACAAGAAACAGTTGAAGCCCGAAATATAAGTGTCATTATCCAAGCAAATGTCACATCTCGGTTAGTGCTTTATGCACTGTAGGCAGCCTCACTAAGCCCTGATATTTTAGTTCTGGTTCAATAGAACCAACATAAAATTCAGCAAAACACACCAGCAGTACAAGAAGTTAACAGAACCTTTCATAAGATTCTAATTTGATGTAACAAGTAACACACAGGTGTTATATAAATCCATATGCATTTGCAAGTCATTAAATTTTATGTGTAAGTGATAGCTTTCTTCATAAATAGAAGATGCAAGTATAACAAAACATTAAAACTAAGTAAATAAATAGTATCAAGCAAATGTTTAGTCTAAACGGCAGGATACTTAAAACCAATTCACTTCACTTCACTTCCCATAAACCTAAGTAGCGCTGAAACATTCAACTTAGAAGCGTGCCGTTCAGTTAGATCCAAGTAAGCGACTCCAATGTAGCAGAAGCTATCTTTGAATGCTGCCAGGCATGTAGCCTTTATGCCATTCCTTTCACCCCAAGCATATAAAGGTTTTCTTACATAAAAATAAAACAAATTTCAATGAAAAAATGCCCATCAATTAAATGAAAAAGGGTCGTTGACAGACAGCCTTTTGTTTGATTTCCAGCATCACCTTTCATGGATTCACAAAACAAAAGAATTACCCAAGCTTCCCTTGATTGGGTATTTAACTTGGTAAGAAAAGCGACTACATACCGATTTCTTTGAAGATTTTGGTAAGCAACAGACGTCTCCGATTCACGGCGCAGGCTCTCAGTTCAGTGTCGTCGAGTTTAGTTTTCGTGCTGTAGGAAATGAAACTGTCACAAACTAGGAACTCGACAAATGAATAAATACTAAAATCACAAAGGCCCTATACTTGAGTAGGTAGGTCGGTAGGCCTTCCATTGAACCTTAAAATATTAGATCTCCTGCAAAACTAGGTGATCGTGACTAAAGAGAACCGTTCGCAGGTAGTATAACGATGATGAAAGTTATCTTAATACCTGCGTAGCTTTGCTTGTAAAACTTTACAACTATATACCGCTGGCAATGGACGCCAACGCATCACTAGATATTTAGCACTAAAAACTCCTTTATTTGCTTTCTATGTAAAAACAAGACTAACCTGCGTATTTCCTCGCTCCTTTCACTTTAAAAACTGAATTTCGAAGTTTACTGAAGACAGACAACCACAATTCAAATAAAACGTGCGCACAGACGCACTGCCATCCTTTACACCAAACAAAAGATTGACACAAAATGGCGGTCGGAAAACTCGGAGAGTGAACCTCGAACACAAACAACGCAGACAAGACTTAGTAAAAATATATTTGAAAATTCGAATTCACAATATACGAAAATTTTCTTTTTTAGATTTTCCGTTTTTCAAAACTTAAATCTAATTAATCTTGGCAGAATCCTTCTGTAGATTTAAATAAGACGTTGTGCTGACACTCAATTTCCTCTTCCCAAAAGTACTCTGTGTTTTTTATGTTGGGTGCATTGTGTATCTTTGTGCAGTAATTTCAAACTTTTATTGCATTAAATGTATTGAATTGTATAGAAACCTTTTATTGTACTTCGTGAAGACGGGTAAAATTCATTATTGTTTTATAGGTACTTTTATATGTTTTATAAAATGGTAATCACTTTAAAGTACTTCAACGAATGAAACCTTTATGAGACTGCTAGCGCCATCTTTTCGTTTGCCTTTGAAGGAGTGGTCTGACTACACGGTCAATAAAAGAGAAATTATCCTTTTTTCTTGCAAATTATAAACTAAATACCTTTTTACAAAATAGCTTTAAATTTCAAAATCCAATTCGCACTGTTTTCACCACGATCCGTTCTCTTATTTATCAAAATCATGAAATTGTGTCGTCACAAACTGTGACGTCACATCCCTGTATCGCACATTTCTGTTTACCGTTTTCGATTGAAGAAATAAGTAACTCATTTGACTACACAATGGTCAACAAATAAATTAAATTACAGACAAATGACAATAGCCCCACAAATGAGCCATTCCATCCATTTTATTTTACAAACTTAGGTTTCCAAGTCCATGCATCACATTAAAATGGGTACAATTCTCATCCCAGCACAACTCCACCATATGGCGACGCCACATAAGGGTAATTAGATAACATAATATTGTGTAGATGGTAAATAAGACATTGAACCTAGACTAAGGTCTAGGTGTAACTCAAGGCAACGTCCCCGGGCAACGCCACAGCGTTAAGGATGCATAGAATTGGAATATGTGTGGATGGAATGCTCACCAATATTTAGCCGGCGATTTCTCTGTCGTCCGGTTCTTTCGTATGACAAATCTGCTTCGCTTTATGTAGGGGTTTTAGTACAGACGTTGTTTGATGAATCTGTAATGCAAAGTAAGTCCGGGCAGACACTGCTTGGAAGGCAGTGTCTGCCGTACACAGCACATGGATAAAAGGGGGAAAAGATCAGTTACAGCGCAAACCCTCCTGGGTCAGAGACCACTGCTCTTCAGCAGTTTAAGGCTTAAGTCCCATCAGGACAGACATATTACATTACTTTGAATATCAGGTAAATCCCATCTCATAAAATACATAACCAAAGCCAGCATAAAACTAATACATTGTCTAGACGCTGTGCATTCCACTGCACGCCGGAATGCACCAACGCCGGGTTCCCAGCAGGAACCCTATCCAGCTCCCGCAAGACCCTGGATAAACTGTGGTTAATTACTCGCAGCCGCTACAATACATGGTGCAGATAGTATTGCACGGGTGGCCCCACAATGGGGGCCCCACAGCCGACAATGCCACTAAACTCATTCTCATTCATAATCATTGGATCGGAAACACTGGCTATAAGCCGTAGGGGCCATTTGCACTGCAACATAATCTAAAAGGATATGAGCTCACATCGGACAAAACTTACGCATGCAAGGCGGTAAAATTAAAGGTAGATAAAATATAATTATGGCGCATGACGCTCACTGTACTACGCGATAACTATCATATTCAATTACGCATCATATTCAATTACGCAATACTGCCAATAAATAGCTGGGCTTACTTATTGCCGATAAATATCTGGGTTTACTTATAATAGAATTAAATGTGCTCACTTACGCCAGTAATATATAAGTAATTGGTTCACTTACAAACGACAAATAAATATCTGGGTTCACTTACAATCGACAAATAAATATATGGGCTCACTTACGCCAGTAATATATAAGTAATTGGTTCACTTACAAACGACAAATAAATATCTGGGTTCACTTACTGTAGCGTGCTCGGACGGAGTTGAAAACAGATCTGTTCCCGCTTGTATAATGTGCTCCGTGCAGGTCTGCCACGACACGCACGCTCACAACGTCTTCTTTGGTGTAGTGTTGTCAGAGTGAAATATTTACATTCGCGCCATCTTAGGCAGATGTCGCGACACACCCTGTATACTCGACACGGGTTGGAGGGAACAACTGTGAAGAAAGCGTAGCAATTGTCATCCACCCCTAACAACTAGGAAACATTCTTCCCAATAGTAAGGGGACATATAGGATAGGATGAATTGTCACCCCGGGTGACAAGTGAGAAGAAAAATCCCAGTTGTCCCCTCTGGCACGAAGTGGAAAGGGACAACTGGCAAGATTTGTCAGCATGGTGATAACAGGAAAAAAACTCCCAGTTATCACCCTAGGGGACAGCTGGGAATATACTGATAAATCTACTAAAAACCCACGGTGGTTTTCAAAGTGGATAGGTTACTTTTTCAAGGAACATGTCAGTGTGCACAATAATCAGGGATTTTGCTATTTATTTTTAATTTTGGGTCAGAAAGACAAGACTTGCTTCTTTGTTATTGTATCCCTACAATATCTTAGTTTAAGAAATATTAAACTCTAGGTTTATGATTGGGATGATGACAGTATCAAAAACAAATTTATGAATTCTTTATCCTAATTGACCTCCTACTGAAAAACCTTACCTACTCATTTTGTTTTCCATCAATTCTTCAATTTTTAATTCACTAAAATCACAAAATTTGAGTAGGTACATAAATGACGCTGCAAAACTATGACGTCACGTCTAGGTATTTAAAATATTTTTAAAACAAAATGCTGTTTTTGAGCATTTTTTGACAGATGATTAAAATGATCAGCATAGATGTATATTAAAATAATAGCAGAACTTTTTTTTAATAAAATTCTTTTTTTCCAAATGGAATATACATGTATATGGAATTTTGCTTTATATTACAGCCACGCAATTATTTCAACATGTGTTTTTCCTAGCAGTTGCAAAGAAACTTCAAAGAACAGACTATGGATTCCTAGGGAAAAGTTGATAGTTCAGTATGATTTGTAACCCCTGATAGCTCCACCAAACTATGGTGGTAAAAATGTTTTCTGATTAAAAATGAATTTCGATATTTTGCCTGCAATACTCATGAAATTTTTGTAGGTAGGTACTTGTAGTGAGAAAATAAAAGCATTTACTGGCATTTACTTACTACCTAACTCGGAGTTTTAATTCACCATTTTACACAGACAATCCGGCATGTCGTTTTTGTATTAAACCAGAACTTCATTTGTATGGAAACTCGAGCCTCCTGGGGACCCTTAACAAAATTGCTTAAATGTTCTGTGTGGCAGTGGCATCATGGAACTTTGAAAAAAATAATGAAGTCAATATTGTGCCCCCGTAGAATATAATGCTAAATATGTTAAAGACTGTGAATTAGAATCTTTTTGAAAAATATAATGTTTATTAATGGATAAACATTATATTTTTCAAAAAGATTCTAAAGTTTTTTTCCTGTTATCACCATGCTGACAAATCTTGCCAGTTGTCCCTTTCCACTTCGTGCCACCTCTGACAACTGGGATTTTTCTTCTCACTTGTCACCCGGGGTGACAATTCATCCTATCCTTTATGTGCCCTTACTATTGGGAAGAATGTTTCCTAGTTGTTAGGGGTGGATTACAATTGCTACGCTTTCTTCACAGTTGTTCCCTCCAACCCGTGTCGAGTATACAGGGTGTTTGGGAAGTAGTGCAGAAAACTGAAAGGGGAGCCAGAGGCGGTCATTTGGAATAGATTTGACTTAATACACTTGTAGCCTAAGTCTCACAGTTTTCGAGATATTCGCTTTTAAATTTTCAGATTTTGTATAAAAAACGCATTTGTTTAAATATTTCGTGATTTTCCAAAAAAAAGTTATACTACAGTTGAAGTGCAAATTACGGTAAAAACTTCCTCATTTTATCAGCTTCCAACAAAGTAAATTAAAAAAATACAAATTCATTGCAACAAAAAATAATGATTGCTTTCAAAAGGGTGTCCTAAGTCCCATACAAATTATCAAGAAACATTATTGTTTTTTTTAATTCGAAAATTTATAATGTTTTTCGCATTATCAGACATCTGTGTCCCTCTAGAATCATTGAATAACTGAATTCACAAATTCATGCAAAAATTTCAAGTTTAATTTTTTCCATAGAAAATTGTTGTAAAATTAGTATGGGATTCGAGGCACCCTTATGACAACAATCATAGTTTTTTGTAGCAACTCATTTGTATTTTTTTAATTTTTTTACTTTGTTGGAAAGTTGATAAACTGTGGAAGTTTTTACCGTATTTTGCACTCTAACTGTACTATAACTTTTTTTTGGAAAATCATGAAATATTTAAACAAATGCGTTTTTCATACAAAATCTGAAACATAAAAAGCGGATATCTCGAAAACTGTGAGACTTAGGCTACAAGTGTATTAAGTCAAATCTATTCCAAATGACCGCCTCTGGCTCCCCTTTCAGTTTTCTGCACTACTTCCCAAACACCCTGTATATCTCCACTTAACAAATGTTATAAGAAAAAAGAGTAGTGTCTTTCATTAAAAAGAATACATTAATAATCTCAGAAGTTTTTAATCCTATCAAGCAAACAATCAATAAAAATCAACTTTAAAAAAATTAACGAAATAAAATATACAAATCATTCACTAGTATAAATTAACATCCAGTTTGGCTAGTACTAATTTATGCCAATTCAATGTAACACGATTAAACTTGTTGGACAGGAATAAACTAAATTTAAGCACTGTGTCCTTGTCTTTTCGATACAGAAAGAAATAAAAAAGTGTGTGTGTCAGCTCCGACGCACGACTGCAGTTTACTCCTTACTAACGATTATAAATGTGTTGGGGCATGGCGGCCAATTTTTTTAATTCTGGAATATCGATTTTGGAAGCATTCCGTCCAGTAAATAAAAAGTTCAAAATGGCGGCCACTTTTCTTCAATTCTGACCACGGATTTTTTTTTCATTCACAATTGGTAAACCCTTGACAACATCTCGTGAAAAAGGACCTCTGGGACCCTCAAGTTTTGGAAGCAAGCGGTCCAGTAACTAAAAAGGACATACACGCATACCTACGTACGTACACACATTTCACACATTAGTCACATATGACACACTTTACACCCACATAACACACACATTACTCAAATTACCCCCACATTACAGACAAATTACACACACACACTACACACATTATACACACACACTACACACAATTTACAACATTACATATACATCACACATACATTACACACACACGCATTACACATACATTACATACACATTACAACCACACTACACGCACATTACACACATAACACACACATTCACACACATTTCACACATATTACACACATTACACACACAATACAGACAAATTACACACCTTATATATTATGAAAATCAATTCTTAAGGAGTAAACTCCAAAAATACTGCAAAAAACATAGGTATTTCAAAAAACGTGACACGGTCATTCGACCATTAGATTTTACTCCTCATAATATTCAGCTAGAACGAATGCAGAGGAAACGATAGTGTAGACGTAACACTAGTATCAACTCGCCTTGCCACTTGACCGAATGTGTAAATGGACCTTCCATATCTAAACGAGGCTCAGACATTGACTAACCATAAACGCTTTATGAATAATCGACCAATCAGCAACGGGAGTTCCTCAGCCAATAGGAAGAGGACTCGAATTATCAGGCCGTGCATTCCCGTGTCGGACAATATCAGTACGTGTAGATAATAGCCGACACGTTACTACGCAGCCGTTAATGCACAGCATGATAATACATGTACCTAGGACTTGAATTATCGTGTCGGACATTCTCGGCCGTGTAATATCGTTCCGTGCTGATATCTCCCGACACGATAATAGCCGGCCCGTGAATGTACAACATGATAATTCAAGTACCGGGGACTTGTATTATCGTGTCGTACATTCACGGGCCGTGTATTATCGTGTCGGCTATTATATGGACCCCGCTGTGTTTACCAAAGAGAATATAATAAACGGGACACGATAATACACGACACGATATTGTTCAACACGAGATTAGCCGGCCCGTGAATGTACGACACGATAATTCAAGTCCTGGTACATGAATTATCAGCCTGTACATTCCCGTGTCGTGTATTATCGGCTGTACATTATCTGCTCGTGTCGATACTTCGCGGCCAGTATTAATTCAAGTCACTCGGTACACGTATTATTGGGTTGTGTATTCACGGGACGCGTATTATCGTGTCGTTATACAAATCCCATGAATTTCAACCATAGACTAAATATAGAAAACCGTCTGCTGATAAATCTAATGCCTCGTTTACATTGTCTAGGATTGTTCTGCTACGTCCACACTTTGGTCAAAATTATTCGTTATATAAGGTTATCTTTGGTAGTGGCAAGGATAATATTTATGGTTCTATTTGGGCTTTGTTGGAAATGTCGTAAATTTTGGAACATTTTGTGTAACAACTGCCCGCTACCATTTTTAGTAAAGTACAATACTTACATATTTCTTAAACACTGCATCGTATTCCCTAAGAAATTACGAATCGCGGCCACTGCTATTTGACAGTTTTTGAAAATATATTTTAAAATTTACATAGGTTTATTTAAACCTTTGAAAATAATATCTTTTTTTTAAAGTGTTATTTATTAGGAAAAAAATAATTATTATAATAATTAATTTGAAATTCCCGCGAAAACAGCCTTTCACATGACATTTGCGAGCTGTGACGTCATATTTTAGTAAACCAAGCAAAGTTTACTAAGACGCTATAACTCAATGCATTTGAAAGGAAAGTTGGTAGCTTCTTGAATTCCGACCTTATGTAAGTTGGATAACTCACGTGTTTTGGTGATCATCGCTTTTTCATCTACATTTTCTATTCTATTACTTACTTACAACGGTAGGTTGTGCTCAAAACCATACAGGTGATTCATGTGATATTTCAGAAAGCAACTCAACTTGCCTCTTTTGTTCTGGTAGTCACTATGCCACCAAGAAGGATTGTCGAGAGCACTCCCGACAGAAGGCTATTAAAGTAACAATGGCTGAGAAAAATATTCCTTATTCCGAGGCATCCTCTCAATTCCCGACAATTTATAGATCGTATGCTGATGTAGCCAATGTGATGTTCTCCCCAATCAGCCAATACACACCATCAACCAGCTTCTTCCAGCCAAGTCCTCTATCTATGTCTGGAGGCTAAAAAAAATAACCTTCTCTACACCTCGCCCCCAGACCACCTCTATCTCCAGGCTTTGGCAGGGAAACTCATGCAAATATAGTTCGTGGTCCCCGGCCTACGATACGTAATGGTTGTGTTTTGGAAAATCTTCAGTTGAGACTGGTCTCCACTGACGCAAACCCTTTAGGTGACACTATCCATAACCTGCAAACTGCTCATGTTACGCGAGTTACACGGGGGCTTCTACTGTGTAAGGAGATCCCCGCGGCGGTCACTTCTGAACTGCGTCGCGGGTGGTCCTCAGCGAAGCTGACCTCTGGTTGTTGTAAAAATGGTTCTTATACTTTATTGAAACAAAAAATTGTAAAACTATTAACTGATTCTTGAATCTGAATAGTTACCCTTTATATTATATTAAATACCAATAACATATGTGTAGTAAAATATTACTAAATACGCGGTTCAAAATACTCTATGATGAAAATGGGTAGTTGTTGCATAAAAAATATCTCCATTTTAAAAATAAGAGCGATGACATATTTTTTATCTATTAATGTAGTAGCTTACCTTAATACCTTTACAATGGCATCAAAATAAAAAAAGGTTTCTAAGAAAAAATAATTGAAAAAAGTCTTGAAAATATACAAATATACTGACAAAATGCCGCCTGAGTAGGCCGGTTTTGTAATCCGTTTAATTTTGCTTTTTAGACCACTACAATAAAAATATAAAATTTTATAGAAAAAAATATGTATATTCTGAGAGATTAAGCTTGTAAAAATCAAATCATCCCCCTTATTGATAGAGTAAAATTTTTGGGCGTAATCCTGGACATCAAGATGACTAGCGCTCCTTATCTTAACTATGTAACACAAAATTGCGAAAAGAATATTAAAGTTTTGCGTGTCCCATCAGGGGTTTGGTGGGCGTCTCATCCATACTGTCAGAAATCTAAATATATATAACTCAAAGGTGACTGACTGACTGACATAGTGATCTATCAACGCACAGCCCAAACCACTAGACGGATCGAGCTGAACTTTGGCATGCAGGTAGATGTTATGACGTAGGCATCCGCTAAGAAAGGATTTTGGGAAATTCCCACGGGAACCGCAAAAATCGGGATCTGCGCGGGCGAAGCTGCGGGCATCCACTAGTTTTATATAATGCTTTAGTTCGGAGTCATTTTGACTATGGTAAATTTTAATTGAACCTTGTAATAAATCTGCTTTAGAAAAGCTTAATTTAACGCAAGCCAAATGCTTGCGTATTATCCTAGGGGCAATGAACACTTCTCCAAAAATTGCCCTGCAATTGGAATGTGTTGATCCTCCTTTAGAATAGGGTGTTTTTCACCATTTAAGAAAAAATATAAAGATGCATGTTTCTGATAGCTTTCGCAAAAATTAAACGAGAAACGTCGAAATTTATACATGAAAATTCAATTTATAATTTAATTTTAAAAATCGCTCTATTTAATCTGTTGTCTATGTCTAAATCTAAAACCACAGATCCTTTATTTTATTAAAATCACATCATGAAAGACGGTTTTGCGAAAGCAGATGGTACAAATTTACCAAGGTTAAATACGTTATGTCATATTTTTTTGCGTCACATCCAGACTTCTGTTCTGCCGAGTTGAGAAATGTTAAAACAGCTATGTAAGTACCTATCGTATCAAGTTTGTTTAACAATAAGTACAATAACAATACACAATACGATAATACCCTGTGTTATCATCCAACATTACTTATCCTATTTTTTTTGTTATCAGGTCCGGACGGAGACGACGCAATAGGCTATGTGCAACTCAAGCGGGTTCAAAACACATGCTTTGTTAAGTATACGGTATGCCCGGAACACAAAGTGCGTTTCAAACCCTATGCAGTGACACTTATGGTGAACGAACAGGAAGAGACTGACTGTCAAGTGCCACGATTGCCCCTCGTCCAGAAGGTGGCTGGAAGCATGGTGTTGCATTTTTAATGTGTTTATACAGGAAGAGACTGACTGTCAAGTGCCACGATTGCCCCTCGTCGGAAGGTGGCTGCAAGCATGGTGTTGCATTTTTAATGTGGTTATACCGCCGAACCGAAGCCCCGTCGTGTACTTCGGTTGAATGCTATTGGAGGAAATCGAATCTGGCTAAGGTTGGGGCTCAACTGTACAATAGGGTACATCGATTTGGAAGTTGGCTCATCAATAAAAATTTTGAGTGCATAAGAAATGTCTAAAGGAAAACTTAAGAAGATAGTTCCAGACAGCAGTGTGTTAAATGAATTTGTTGTGCAATGCAAAAAGATAAAAATCGACACATTTTATTTTTATTTTTTATTTTTATTCACAATTGGTAAACCCTTGACAACATATGCCAGTTTTTGAAGCATGAACCCGATTTTGACAGCAAGTCAACTCTCTCACTGCGTCACCTTGTAATGAACTATAATGATGAAAACTGTGACATTTTCTTAACTAAAATCTCTCATCTTTTCAATCAAAAACCATAACATTGATAGAAAGTGGAACCAGAAATCAACACAAAAGTGGCTAGTGGTATGATATGGCAGAATCACAGCTTCGAAATGCTGTGAAGTGAGCTGATGCAAAACTGTGATTGGTACTCTGATCGCTATGATTTTTGGTGCGAAAATTCCAGCAACTTCAGCAATAACAAGAGGTAAAAAACTGGAGGACAAAGTCAGGAAAACAGTGGAAAAGAAAGTAGGAATTATGATAGAAAAATGTGGTCTTTATATTCCGACTACTTACATCAAAGTGGACTTCACAGAAATAGAGTCTAGTCTTTGTGGACAATGATTTTTTTTTGTGTTTCTTATTTAAATATCACTCGGCACTCGAATCCTCAATTTTTGTGGTGTTTTTACACTCACATTAATTATTGCATTCAGGCACAAGACACCAGTGATATACATTATATTATAGGGTGACTTTTAATTAGTTCTTGATAGCAATGGATATGAATATACTCGTGATTGCAGACAACTTTCCCAAAGAATCTATATGTCAAATATGAAAAAAAAAATTGGTCTGTTATACATTTTTGCCTATTTGATAACTTATTATGTATCTTATTGTTATGATTCTTTAACTGCTCTAAATATGCATTTACTTATATGATGTTCTCTCTTCTGAAATCCAGCGTCCTATTAATTTTTCCTCTCTATTAGCTATTATTTCGTGAGGAAACCTCTACACGCCTGCGAAGAAACTCGAAGGTTGTGTGTGAAGTCGACCAACCCGCACTGGGCCCGCGTGATCGACTAAGGCCTAATCGCTCTGATTCAGGGTAGGCTCGAGCTCCTCGGTGGGGACATATTATATGAGCTGATATAATAATTAGCTATTAACAATCCATTGGTTATTAACTGCTTGGCAAAATACATGCAAATATTTAATATATAACTATAATTCCAATATCCTTTGTTTTCCTAGTGTTGTGTGCTTTGCTTGGAGTTTCCATGTGATCAAATGAGAAATGATGAGATTCGATAGTGGCAGTGGGTGGGGCACATAACTCCTAGAAAGAATGGCCATTAGGGTAAAAAAGTTTTCGAGTAGCAACCGCGCACTGGAAAATGTTGCATAGGCAGGCCTTCCACTCTGTGGCTAGTGACCTTTTAAAGGATACAGGAAGCCTCTGGATGCGGGCAGTGCAGAACTAGTCATCGTGCAAATCCTTGGGGAGGACTTTGTCCAGCAGTGGACGTCCTTCAGCTGATGTGCTGATGAGGTACCTAAAAATAATATGTACTGTTTATTACAGATTTTCAATCCGTTACCCAGAAGGATGACTGCTCTAATTTTCAAGATCAAGCGATACAAGTAGAAGCGAGTTTAAGGATTCATATTGAGAGAGATATATGACGCTTGCGAGAAACCTCATTCTGTATAAGAAACTGTTAAAATATTTGGATAATTGTGTTGTTATTGCATTTGCACTGATCAACTTACAGGACAGTATAATTAACAATACATGATTTGCTTAAATTAAATTATTTTATTTGGTTTTGTTATAGATTAATGGATAAACATTATATTTTTCAAAAAGATTCTAATTCACAGTCTTTAACATATTTAGCATTATATTCTACGGGGGCACAATATTGACTTCATTATTTTTTTCAAAGTTCCATGATGCCACTGCCACACAGAACATTTAAGCAATTTTGTTAAGGGTCCCCAGGAGGCTCGAGTTTCCATACAAATGAAGTTCTGGTTTAATACAAAAACGACATGCCGGATTGTCTGTGTAAAATGGTGAATTAAAACTCCGAGTTAGGTAGTAAGTAAATGCCAGTAAATGCTTTTATTTTCTCACTACAAGTACCTACCTACAAAAATTTCATGAGTATTGCAGGCAAAATATCGAAATTCATTTTTAATCAGAAAACATTTTTACCACCATAGTTTGGTGGAGCTATCAGGGGTTACAAATCATACTGAACTATCAACTTTTCCCTAGGAATCCATAGTCTGTTCTTTGAAGTTTCTTTGCAACTGCTAGGAAAAACACATGTTGAAATAATTGCGTGGCTGTAATATAAAGCAAAATTCCATATACATGTATATTCCATTTGGAAAAAAAGAATTTTATTAAAAAAAAGTTCTGCTATTATTTTAATATACATCTATGCTGATCATTTTAATCATCTGTCAAAAAATGCTCAAAAACAGCATTTTGTTTTAAAAATATTTTAAATACCTAGACGTGACGTCATAATTTTGCAGCGTCATTTATGTACCTACTCAAATTTTGTGATTTTAGTGAATTAAAAATTGAAGAATTGATGGAAAACAAAATGAGTAGGTAAGGTTTTTCAGTAGGAGGTCAATTAGGATAAAGAATTCATAAATTTGTTTTTGATACTGTCATCATCCCAATCATGTACCTAGAGTTTAATATTTCTTAAACTAAGATATTGCAGGGATACAATAACAAAGAAGCAAGTCTTGTCTTTCTGACCCAAAATTAAAAATAAATAGCAAAATCCCTGATTATTGTGCACACTGACATGTTCCTTGAAAAAGTAACCTATCCACTTTGAAAACTACCGTGGGTTTTTAGTAGATTTATCAGTATATTCCCAGCTGTCCCCTAGGGTGATAACTGGGAGTTTTTTTCCTGTTATCACCATGGTGACAAATCTTGCCAGTTGTCCCTTTCCACTTCTTGCCACCTCTGACAACTGGGATTTTTCTTCTCTATAACAAAACCAAATAAAATAATTTAATTTAAGCAAATCATGTATTGTTAATTATACTGTCCTGTAAGTTGATCAGTGCAAATGCAATAACAACACAATTATCCAAATATTTTAACAGTTTCTTATACAGAATGAGGTTTCTCGCAAGCGTCATATGTCTCTCTCAATATGAATCCTTAAACTCGCTTCTACTTGTATCGCTTGATCTTGAAAATTAGAGCAGTCATCCTTCTGGGTAACAGATTGAAAATCTGAAACAAACAGTACATATTATTTATAAGGTACCTCATCAGCACATCAGCTGAAGGACGTCCACTGCTGGACAAAGGCCTCCCCAAGGATTTGCACGATGACTAGTTCTGCACTGCCCGCATCCAGAGGCTTCCTGTATCCTTTAATAGGTCACTGGCCACAGAGTTTGCAACATTTTCCAGTGCGCGGTTGCTACTCGAAAACTTTTTTACCCTAATGGCCATTCTTTCTAGGAGTTATGTGCCCCACCCACTGCCACTATCGAATCTCATCATTTCTCATTTGATCACATGGAAACTCCAAGCAAAGCACACAACACTAGGAAAACAAAGGATATTGGAATTATAGTTATATATTAAATATTTGCATGTATTTTGCCAAGCAGTTAATAACCAATGGATTGTTAATAGCTAATTATTATATCAGCTCATATATGTCCCCACCGAGTAGCTCGAGCCTACCCTGAATCAGAGCGATTAGGCCTTAGTCGATCACGCGGGCCCAGTGCGGGTTGGTCGACTTCACACACAACCTTCGAGTTTCTTCGCAGGCGTGTAGAGGTTTCCTCACGAAATAATAGCTAATAGAGAGGAAAAATTAATAGGACGCTGGATTTCAGAAGAGAGGACATCATATAAGTAAATGCATATTTAGAGCAGTTAAACAATCATAACAATAAGATACATAATAAGTTATCAAATAGGCAAAAATGTATAACAGACCAAATTTTTTTTTTCATATGTGACATATAGATTCTTTGGGAAAGTTGTTTGCAATCACGAGTATATTCATATCCATTGCTATCAAGAACTAATTGAAAGTCACCCTATATAATGTATATCACTGGTGTCTTGTGCCTGAATGCAATAATTAATATGAGTGTAAAAATACCACAAAAATTTAGGATTCAAGTGCCGAGTGATATTTAAATAAGAAACACAAAAAAAAATCATTGTCCACAAAGACTAGACTCTAATTCTGTGAAGTCCACTTTGATGTAAGTAGTCGGAATATAAAGACCACATTTTTCTATCATAATTCCTACTTTATTTTCCACTGTTTTCCTGACTTTGTCCTCCAGTTTTTTACCTCTTGTTATTGCTGAAGTTTCTGGAATTTTCGCACCAAAAATCATAGCGATCAGAGTACCAATCACAGTTTTGCATCAGCTCACTTCATAGCATTTCGAAGCTGTGATTCTGCCATATCATACCACTAGCCACTTTTGTGTTGATTTCTGGTTCAACTTTCTATCAATGTTATGGTTTTTGATTGAAAAGATGAGAGATTTTAGTTAAGAAAATGTCACAGTTTTCATCATTATAGTTCATTACAAGGTGACGCAGTGAGAGAGTTGACTTGCTGTCAAAATCGGGTTCATGCTTCAAAAACTGGCATGTGTCGATTTTTATCTTTTTGCATTGCACAACAAATTCATTTAACACACTGCTGTCTGGAACTATCTTCTTAAGTTTTCCTTTAGACATTTCTTATGCACTCAAAATTTTTATTGATGAGCCAACTTCCAAATCGATGTACCCTATTGTACAGTTGAGCCCCAACCTTAGCCAGATTCGATTTCCTCCAATAGCATTCAACCGAAGTACACGACGGGGCTTCGGTTCGGCGGTATAACCACATTAAAAATGCAACACCATGCTTGCAGCCACCTTCCGACGAGGGGCAATCGTGGCACTTGACAGTCAGTCTCTTCTTGTATAAACACATTAAAAATGCAACACCATGCTTCCAGCCACCTTCTGGACGAGGGGCAATCGTGGCACTTGACAGTCAGTCTCTTCCTGTTCGTTCACCATAAGTGTCACTGCATAGGGTTTGAAACGCACTTTGTGTTCCGGGCATACCGTATACTTAACAAAGCATGTGTTTTGAACCCGCTTGAGTTGCACATAGCCCATTGCGTCGTCTCCGTCCGGACCTGATAACAAAAAAAATAGCATAAGTAATTTTGGATGGTAACACAGGGTATTATCGTATTGTGTATTGTTATTGTACTTATTGTTAAACAAACTTGATACGATAGGTACTTACATAGCTGTTTTAACATTTCTCAACTCGGCAGAACAGAAGTCTGGATGTGACGCAAAAAAATATGACATAACGTATTTATCCTTGGTAAATTTGTACCATCTGCTTTCGCAAAACCGTCTTTCATGATGTGATTTTAATAAAATAAAGGATCTGTGGTTTTAGATTTAGACATAGACAACAGATTAAATAGAGCGATTTTTAAAATTAAATTATAAATTGCATTTTCATGTATAAATTTCGACGTTTCTCGTTTAATTTTTGCGAAAGCTATCAGAAACATGCATCTTTATATTTTTTCTTAAATGGTGAAAAACACCCTATTCTAAAGGAGGATCAACACATTCTAATTGCAGGGCAATTTTTGGAGAAGTGTTCATTGCCCCTAGGATAATACGCAAGCATTTGGCTTGCGTTAAATTAAGCTTTTCTAAAGCAGATTTATTACAAGGTTCAATTAAAATTTACCATAGTCAAAATGACTCCGAACTAAAGCATTATATAATAACTAGTGGATGCCCGCAGCTTCGCCCGCGCAGATCCCGATTTTTGCGGTTCCCGTGGGAATATCCCAAAATCCTTTCTTAGCGGATGCCTACGTCATAACATCTACCTGCATGCCAAAGTTCAGCTCGATCCGTCTAGTGGTTTGGGCTGTGCGTTGATAGATCACTATGTCAGTCAGTCAGTCACCTTTGAGTTATATATATTTAGATTTCTGACAGTATGGATGAGACCCCCACCAAACCCCTGATGGGACACGCAAAACTTTAATATTCTTTTCGCAATTTTGTGTTACATAGTTAAGATACGGAGCGCTAGTCAGTCATCTTGATGTCCAGGATTACGCCCAAAAATTTTACTCTATCAATAACGGGGATGATTTGAGTTTTACAAGTTTAATCTCTCAGAATATACATATTTTTTTCTATAAAATTTTATATTTTTATTGTAGTGGTCTAAAAAGCAAAATTAAACGGATTACAAAACCGGCCTGCTCAGGCGGCATTTTGTCAGTATATTTGTATATTTTCAAGATTTTTTTCAATTATTTTTTCTTAGAAACCTTTTTTTTATTTTAATGCCATTGTAAAGGTATTAAGGTAAGCTACTACATTATTAGATAAAAAAATATGTCATCGCTCTTATTTTTAAAATGGAGATTGCAACAACTACCCATTTTCATCATAGAGTATTTTGAACCGCGTATTTAGTAATATTTTACTACACATATGTTATTGGTATTTAATATAATATAAAGGGTAACTATTCAGATTCAAGAATCAATTAATAGTTTTACAATTTTTTGTTTCAATAAAGTATAAGAACTAGGGATGCATCGATACGCCTTTTTGCCGATACGATACCGATACCGATACTCTTATAAAAATATCGGCGATACCGATACCGATACCGATACGCTTATTGAATTCAAAAAGGAAGGTAGAATAAATAAAACACAATTAATTAATAGTTTTAGTAATCAAAATTGACATTTATAAGATTTTTTTTTAAAAAACAAAGCATTCTTAAGTTTTGCGGGCAAAGGCGATTTCGCAAGTCTGTTTGAATAAGACCTGCGGTGGAAAATAGTCTCTCAGATGCGACTGATGCCTCGTTTGCAACGAAATAGATGGGACAACACGCCCGTTTACATTACATTTTTAAAGCGTGAAATTTGAAAAGTATCGTTGAATCTGCCATAAAAATATCGCCGATACCGATATATGGGCAAACCCGAAGTATCGCCGATATATCGGTATCGGTATCGGATGCATCCCTAATAAGAACCATGTTTACAACAACCAGAGGTCAGCTTCGATGAGGACCACCCGCGACGCAGTTCAGAAGTGACCGCCGCGGGGATCTCCTTACACAGTAGAAGCCCCCGTGTAACTCGCGTAACATGAGCAGTTTGCAGGTTATGGATAGTGTCACCTAAAGGGTTTGCGTCAGTGGAGACCAGTCTCAACTGAAGATTTTACAAAACACAACCATTACGTATCGTAGGCCGGGGACCACGAACTATATTTGCATGAGTTTCCCTGCCAAAGCCTGGAGATAGAGGTGGTCTGGGGGCGAGGTGTAGAGAAGGTTATTTTTTTTAGCCTCCAGACATAGATAGAGGACTTGGCTGGAAGAAGCTGGTTGATGGTGTGTATTGGCTGATTGGGGAGAACATCACATTGGCTACATCAGCATACGATCTATAAATTGTCGGGAATTGAGAGGATGCCTCGGAATAAGGAATATTTTTCTCAGCCATTGTTACTTTAATAGCCTTCTGTCGGGAGTGCTCTCGACAATCCTTCTTGGTGGCATAGTGACTACCAGAACAAAAGAGGCAAGTTGAGTTGCTTTCTGAAATATCACAGGAATCACCTGTATGGTTTTGAGCACAACCTACCGTTGTAAGTAAGTAATAGAATAGAAAATGTAGATGAAAAAGCGATGATCACCAAAACACGTGAGTTATCCAACTTACATAAGGTCGGAATTCAAGAAGCTACAAACTTTCCTTTCAAATGCACTGAGTTATAGCGTCTTAGTATACTTTGCTTGGTTTACTAAAATATGACGTCACAGCTCGCAAATGTCATGTGAAAGGCTGTTTTCGCGGGAATTTCAAATTAATTATTATAATAATTATTTTTTTCCTAATAAATAACACTTTAAAAAAAAGATATTATTTTCAAAGGTTTAAAATAAACCTATGTAAATTTTAAAATATATTTTCAAAAACTGTCAAATAGCAGTAGCCGCGATTCGTAATTTCTTAGGGAATACGATGCAGTGTTTAAGAAATATGTAAGTATTGTACTTTACTAAAAATGGTAGCGGGCAGTTGTTACACAAAATGTTCCAAAATTTACGACATTTCCAACAAAGCCCAAATAGAACCATAAATATTATCCTTGCCACTACCAAAGATTACCTAATATAACGAATAATTTTGACCAAAGTGTGGACGTAGCAGAACAATCCTAGACAATGTAAACGAGGCATTAGATTTATCAGCAAACGGTTTTCTATATTTAGTCTATGGTTGAAATTCATGGGATTTGTATTATCGTGTCGTGTATTATCTGCACGTACAGATAATACACGACACGATAATACGCGTCCCGTGAATACACAACCCAATAATACGTGTACCGAGTGACTTGAATTAATACTGGCCGCGAAGTATCGACACGAGCAGATAATGTACAGCCGATAATACACGACACGGGAATGTACAGGCTGATAATTAATGTACCAGGACTTGAATTATCGTGTCGTACATTCACGGGCCGGCTAATCTCGTGTTGAACAATATCGTGTCGTGTATTATCGTGTCCCACACAGCGAACCAGAACCACAGTATATACCTATATATATATATTTTAGAATATATTAACGTCTCTGGGTACAAGCCCTTTTGAGACAGTCTTCATTATTGTCTTCATTTCTTTTTAAATTTGAAATGCTAGTGCCAGTGCATTACAAACCTTCTCTGCAGTTCTTGACAGTATTTACCACAACAGAATTCTGAGGTGGAACACCCGGTCACAGCCAGGCGTATATAACACTGCACCCAGTGCACGTTGTACGTTCTTCTTCATTTTATTTTGTTGTTCTCCACATTGTTCACGTGCACCAGACGATTTTATTCAAAACGCACCACTTTTTGAAACAAAACTCTAGCAGAAAACAATAAAATAAAACTACCAATACGTTCACTACAAATCCCGCCAAAAAACTCCTATGCGAAACAGAACAGCTGTTGTCAGTTCCAATTGAATGTTGACAGGTCCAATTTTCACTTTACCCCAGGCTTAGTATCTATCCAAGATTCAGTAATATTTACAAAATTACCCTAAACCAAATTTACTTATAATTTTTCACACCACACCTGAACGCGTAATACTGAACTAGATGAGGATACCATTTTACCTATTATAAATGTACGGCCAAAGTCCAAAAACATGAAGTCGGTGCGTTCACGAAACCAACTACTTAATACTTACTCACACGTAATTTTTATGACAATAAGTTAATATGGAAAGCATAAATTAAGGTAATTATACGTAATTAATTACGGAGTGTTAGGGCACTTAGGATTTTCTAAGCGATTTCCAGTAAAACCAAAAATCTCAGCTAATAGAAATTGGTTCATTTAAAATAATACACTTTCAGATTATCGCATGATATATAATATAACAATGACGAGTATATATTAAATTGCTTTTGATGTGATTAATCTTTATTTTTGTGGACCTCTTAAATGTCCGTTGTTGGGGTATAGAATTTGGCTACGGTGGAAATCAGGTTAATGCGTGTAGGTAAATTCGTTAAGGCTCACTTCTCCTCCATGGTGGGATGCGGAATGTATCTCTCTGGTTAAGCTTCGCAAGGAATGTGATCTCAATGACTCAGGAAAATTTCATTGAATACCAAAAAGTAACTGCTCGAGCTAAGCGCCTATTTTCAAAAAAGAACAAATATGGATGGAGGAACTTCTGTGAGAGTCTGTCTCCCAGGTGTCATTCATCTATTGTTTGGAGAAATTTACGCCAATTCTGTGGTTCCTTTTGCTCTGACGAATTAACTGCCAATGATCCAAATTCCTGTTTAGATGTCTTATTTTTAACAAATTAGCTCCTCCATATTATGCTCCAAATTACACATAGTGTTCCCCTCATAACTGCCCTATTTCATCAGATAGATTCGACGTACCATTTGCTATGACTGAACTGCATTTCGCTTTGGATAGCCTACGAGACTCCTCACCTGGAGAGGACGGTATTCCCTATTCCTTTTTAATAAACTTAAACAATTTAGCGAAAAGACATCTTTTTTTTTTTTTTTTTATTAAAAATTTGAGTGCGTTTGACTGCAACTCACCTGATGGTAAGTGATGATGCAGTCAAGGATGGTACACGCAAACTCAAATAATGCCTATTCACTCTTGCCTTGAAGATCCCCAAATTATAGGAATCGGGAAACACTGACGCAGGCAAGGAGTTCCACTCCTGCGCTGTACGCATAATAAATGAAGAAGCGTAACGATTCGTGCGAAAAGGTGGAACATCAACAACAAAGGGGTGCAACCCCTCCCTGCGTCTCGTTGACCGACGGTGGAATGGAGCAGGGGGAATGAGGTCGTGAAGTTCTTGCGCGCACTCTCCGAAATGAATTCGATAGAATACCGATAGACAGGCGACTTTGCGGCGATGCTCAAGGCTTTGGAGCTTGTCATTGACTAGCTCATCGTCGCCAATGAGTCTCCGTGCGCGTCGGTCGATGGCGTCCAAGGTATCCAGCTGATAGCGGGCTGATCCATCCCATAAGTGTGAACAGTACTCCATACATGAGCGGACCTGTGCTTGATACAAGGTAAGCAGCTGTCCAGGTGTGAAGTACCGTCTCACCTTAGAGAGAATGCCCAGCTTCATTGCAGCAACTTTTGCCTTGGACTCAATGTAACGACCGAAGTTAAGATTGGGTGTTAAATCCACGCCGAGGAGTTCCAGGTGGTCAGATATCTGAATCGGTTCATTCCGGAGAGTTGGAGTCAAGGTGAATGGACTCCTTTTGGCGGAAAAAAGACACGCCTGTGTTTTAGAGGCATTAAACCTTACGAGGTTGGAATCACCCCATTCAGACACTGCCTGAAGTGATAGGTTAATGCGCTCTATCATGGCCTCTCTCAGAAACAGCGTATCAGCGCTGTTAGCTCGTGCACTGGACAGGTATCTTTCTACAACCGTGCTATCGTCTGCATAACCAATTATACCGGGTTTCAGCAGATCGTTTATGTGAAGCAGAAATAGTGTTGCGGAAAGAACAGATCCCTGAGGTACCCCGGCATCAATCGCCAATAAGTCTGAGGAACAGCCATCAACGACCACTCGAATAGACCGTTCCCTCAGGAAATCAGCTACCCAGTTACACAATCCCAAATGAAGACCATAAGAAGGAAGCTTGCCAATAAGGCTAGCGTGCGAGACCCTATCAAAAGCCTTCGAGATGTCGAGTGACACAGCGAGAGCTTCGCCATGCTTCTCGATGGCCTCGCCCCATATATGCGTAGCATACACTAGAAGATCTCCAGTAGATCGACCTCGGCGAAATCCGTATTGTCGATCGCTAAGGAGGTCATTGTCTTCTAGGTATGCCAGAATGCGGGTGTTCAATACACGCTCCATAATCTTACAGATTACGGAGGTGATTGCTATAGGGCGGTAGTTTGCGGGATCGGCACGACTGCCTTTTTTGGGCACCGGCTGCACGTTGGCCAGCTTCCAGGACTTTGGGACTATACCCGTTTCAAGAGAGAGGCGGTACAGACGTGTCAGAACAGGAGACAACTCAGGAGCGCAGTTCTTTAGCACTATAGCTGGTATACCGTCAGGTCCACTGGCTTTGTTCACGTCAAGATTGCGAAGTGTTTTGAGTACCTCCTTTTGCTTGATACGAATAGGGGGCATTGTAGTATCGCAAGGAGATAACTGGGGTGGTATTCTATTCGCTGTATCGAGACGTGAATTTTCGGCAAACATAGAGGCAAACAGATTAGCCTTCTCAGTTGCCGTGTGAGCCAATGATCCATCAGGTTTCAGCAGTGGAGGCAAAGACGAGCGGCAAAAGTTCGCCTCAACCGATTTAGCCAAGGACCAAAACGCCTTACTCCCAGAAGGGTAGGAGGCAAGTTTTGATCCGATACGGCTTATATGGTCGAGGCGTGCCCTACGCAGCGTCTTTTTGTAGGACTTGGCGGCTTTATTAAAGGCTTTCTTTTTAAGTCGCGTGTCCGGAGCTTTACGATTTCGAGCATCTGCCCAAGCCTGGTAAGCTGAATGCTTTAATGCTTCGGCCACTGAGCAATCAGCATTAAACCACGGGCGAGCTTTGCTCTCGAGAGAAATGTCAGAAAACGGGATATAATATTCCATTGCCTGACATATGACTCTCGAGATTTCTGTCGCACAGCTCGACGGATCACTAGAAGAAAAGCACATTCGCTGCCAAGGATAAGATGCTAAGAAGTGGCGCATCTCATCCCATTCTGCTGACTTGTACTGCCATACCCGTCTAGAACCCCTAGGGCTGGGATCAGGTGGTGAACAAGACAGTACAGACTTCACCAGACAATGATCGGACGTACCCAAAGGTGACGATACTGACACGTTATATCGGTCTGGTTCTGTTGTCAGCAGAAGGTCCAAACAATTTTCCGTTTCGCCTTCAACGTCCGGCACACGCGTCGCCTGGTCTACCAGCTGGGTAAGATTTAGCGACAAAGCGAGTTTGAGCGCTTCTCTCCCAGCATGGTCGGTCTTCTGGTATGGGAACAGCCACTCCTTATGGTGAGCATTGAAGTCCCCCAGAAGGACCAGTTGTGCTGACGGGTACCTTAGTTGAGCCTCATCGGCGGCCTCACACAGATGTTCAATTAACCTGGTTGTCTCCTGATCTCCGCTGTGCGATCGATATACACAAGCGTAGACTATTTTGTCTTCGCCGGTGTCGACCAACACCCAGAGCGTCGAAAATGAGGAATTTTCAAGGTTACGGAGACGCCGGCAGCAGATGTTGTCGCTGACATAGACACAGACACCGGCGCGCGCTTTGAAATTATGCTCCAGGGTGTACCCTGGGTACTGCAAGTAAGTCGCGTCTGCCGGGCGTCTGATTTGCGTCTCCGTAAGAAAGAGTAGCTGCGGCTTGTCGGTCTCTAGATGGTAGTGGACCGCATCGAGATTTGAGTGCAACCCTCTGATGTTGTCGAGGTGCACTTTTAATGGGAGGAAGTGCCGCCGCTGTAAAACTCTATTTCTTTTCTTGACTTTTTTCATGGTTGTTTAAAGATGTGAATAGGCAAGGAAGGCGGAAGTTGTACGAGGCGCCGGTCAGAAACTAGTGGTGAACACAGAATCGCTGCACTGAAGGATTGACTAGTCTGGAGACTGCGGGGACGCCCGAACCCCCCCGGAGATGGCCATCGGGTCCTCCCGTCCAATCGCCAATTGGCACGATGGAGCATTCCGGGATTTTTCGTGAGGTGGCGGGGCAGCCTTTCATAGGTGGCTAGCCCACTACTTGGGCCCCCTACTTCCTACGGTCGGCCAGCGGTGCACCGTGCTTCGGATCCCGCTACCCCCCAAGACTAGCCGCCAAGTGTAGCGACACTCTGACATCGAAACAGCATACTGACTGAGCGCAACTGTACAGACCCGCCTTCACTAATGGCTTCTCAATGCACCATACCGGAACACGTCTGGGACGCTTGGCGGCACGACTTTGCATTGAGGGTGGTGACAAGCCTCGGCCGGAGCCTACCACCTGAAGTGACGCCAGAGCCTCGTTAGTTGTTTAGCAGGGAGTACCACGTGCAGGTGAGGTTGGCTTGGGTCTCTAGTGATATAATTGGACCCCTTACTCCCCATCTTTTGAATGGAGATGCAATTATACATCTTTGATTCTGATCCCGATCCTCAAACCAGGTAAAGACCCCAAAAACCCAACATCTTATCGTCCCGTTGCTTTATCGTCAACCCTTTGTAAAGTCATGGAACAATTAATAAAAATTGACTTAGAGAATAGTAGTATCCTAGCAAAATCCCAGTTTGGATTTCGTAAAGATAAAAGTACAATGGAGAGTCTTGGTATTTTCACCACAGACATACGTTTATTATTTTTAATAATGAGGACCTTGTTGGACCTTGTAAGACCCCAACGGTTTTAAAATCTAATAAAAAAAAAAGTTACGGCGAGGACTGTAATTTTGAGTAGCTGGGTTTGCGGCGTTGCCACATCGACCTGATGGCAGGCCTCCGTCACTCCATGTACTTGCGCGCTATAATTACCTACCGCCCGGCCCAGCGTTCTCGGGCCGTTTGCGGACCCAATTCAATGCGGTTTTCACAAACGAAGCGCACGCACGTAGTTAAATTTAAATCGTTTCGTTCGTTCGTACGCGTACCTACGATGCCGTCTGGTGCCTTATGTGCTGTAGATGGGTGCAAATCAAGTAAAAGAAGAGATAAACACCTAACATTTTTCCATTTACCTGTCAATGAAGAAAGGTAAGTGATAAACTATTACTATTTTTTGTCGTTTTAAAATTATTTTTAATACTAGGTATACTAAGCATTAGCTAGTACTCTTTATTACACTGTGGCATTAGCTTGCCTTTCAAACACAGATTTACATTTTTTTGTTACATAGAAACGTCATACTTATCTTAAAAACTATTTTAACAACGTTTAAAAAGCTATTTTTATTAAAATAAAATTGTGATAATATGTGAGTCGCAGGCGCGGCGACCTGTCTCAACTTGTCGTGCTGTTAGCGCACACAAACACTTGTGACATAACTATTTAGTAATCTGTGCTTGTGATTCGGTTTTATGCGATTTATAACCGAGAATTTAGAAAGGGTAAGAAAATAATAAAAAATTATATCAAAATAAAACACATGTAACTCTTAAAGATTTTTTTCATTTTACTTACACACTGACCTCTAAAATTATGTGTTATCTAGATGTACTGCACAATCAGCACCTTTTTAAAAAATATATATATTTTACTAGCTGTTGCCCGCGGCTTCGCCCGCGTAGGGGTATGAAAAATAGATAAGAACCTATTCTCAGACCTACCCGATATGCACACAAAATTTCATAAAAATCGGTCGAGCCGTTTCGGAGAAGTATGGTTACTAACACTGTGACACGAGAATTATATATATATACTAGCTGTCCCGGCGAACTACATACCGCCTTACATTACACTACACTACCCTACACTACCCTACCCTACCCTACACTACCCTACACTACCCTACACTACCCTACCCTACCCTACACTACACTACCCTACCCTACACTACCCTACCCTACACTACCCTACCCTAGCCTACACTACCCTACCCTACCCTACACTACACTACACTACCCTACCCTACCCTACCCTACCCTACATAGGAACCTTTTCCTGACAATAACGAACTCGACAAAAAAAGAATTAGCCAAATCGGTTCTCGAGTTATGCGCTTACCAACACATTTTGCGATTCATTTTTATATATTAGATATATAGATAGATAAATGATACAATTTTAAACTACCACCTATAAGTCAAAACATATTCACAGTTCTCAATAACATAGACACAAAAAGTTATGTTAATTTAATTTTATCGAAGAGGCAGCCCTGCGATTGCTGTGGGATCGCGTGGTGTGAAGCAAGCTGACGCGATGGAGTAGGCTATTATAGCAGTAGGTATTGGAAATTTACTACTGAGTGAGTATCTATTACGTAGTAACTAATTAGTAATCTGTGCTGATGGGTTAATTCAGTGCTGCGTAGGCGCTTGACTGAGATACACTTGTTTAGAGTCAGTGAGACGCATATTTGTTTTGTAAAGATTGTATTTAAAAAAATAAAAGTTTAAAAAACTTAAAAAATAATAATAAAAAAACCGACTTCAAAATGAAATTCACTCTAAAGTATGAAATAATATTATTATACTTAGATACACGACATTAACCAACAAAAACGAAATCAACGATGAGTACGAATTAAATTAGGGGCCTAAATTTATTTTTGAGGCGGTACCAGCACACAGGTACTTACGTTTCAAATGTTTTAGATTCGATGGCATTGCTGAAACCAACCTCAAAAAAAATTTTAGGCCCCTAATTTAATTCGTACCCACCGTTGATTTCGTTTTTGTTAGTTAATGTCGTGTATCTAAGTTTAATAATATTTTTCATACTTTTGAGGGAATTTCATTTTGAAGTCGGTTTTTTATACTTTTATTTTTATTTTATTTGTTTTTAGTGATAATACTATCTATCTAACAACGTTATACCCAATCACCCACTCGCCACTAGCCAATAGGAACCATCAAACCATAAAGCATGTATTTCATTAACAGATATAGATTCCTGTAGCTTCCATCATCATCTTAACAGCATGAAAGTTAAGGAGTTGAATCTTCCATCATCAGCTCCTCTGAATAACCTGAAAGTCTATCGGTCTATACTTACCTACGTATGTACGCAAAATATTTGAAGAATTATCCTCCAACTCCTAACCGTTAAGGAGTTGTACTTTCCTTCATCAGCTCATTAACATGAGATGATGACTAACAGACGCCAAAACTTGAATAGTTTTAGGAAATGCATGCAACACGTAATATGTGCCTATAAAATTTGAGGGTTGTTCTCGATTTCCCTGGGATCCTATCATCAGATCCTGACTTGGTGACAATGGGACTCCCGGGAGTATACTCTTTCGAATAAAAAAATAATTTTGAAAATCGGTTCACCATCGGCGGAGATATCGCGTAACGAACATACAAAAAAAAAACATACAGTCGAATTGAGAACCTCCTCCTTTTTGAAGTTTTAACCGCCTCCGTAGCTCAGAGGCAAAGTTCACTGGCTTTACACAGGAGGTCGCGGGTTCGATTCCCGGCGGGGTCAATTGTAAGACTTGGTTTGGTTGGTGGTAGGGCATTTTCTAAGCCCGCCTGGCTAGCTACCACCATCTTATCTAAATCTTGCCGCCAAATATCAATGTTGATATCATTGGTGTGTTCCGGCATGAAGATAAGATAGCCAGTTTCCCATTGCGTTGGGGAATCTTGGTAAGCCCGCTTCCATCTTCGGCAACATCGTCACTTACCACCAGGTGAGATGTTGTCAAGGGTTTACCAATTGTGAATAAAAAAAAAAAAAAAAAGTCGGTAGAAAATTTAAAAAAAATATACCTGGAAGTTGCCAACCACAGACTTATATCTAGATATATGGTTTGTGTTGCCAACACTAGTTACTATTTTAAGACTTAATATTATTTTCTGTTTTTTCTAATATCATTTAAGTTTAAACGAGGTTTTAAGACTGATTTGTCTATGCTTAGTTTTTCAGTGTGAATGAGCCTCATGAGTATTATATTTCACTACAAAATTAAAACAAACCATTGATTGCAAGTTAAAATTGGCTTTTCATTTTCGTTGTAACTATCCTCTAAATTGATAAAAACAATTTTTGAATGTATTTTTTAAAGTATATTTACACAGGAGTCACTTATGTTCGATTCATTTAGACCCCACCTTGTATGGCAGGTAACTTTTTGTCACCTTGTATGCGAAGGGTTAAACCTTAGAGTAATCATGTAGGTATAGAGCGCGCGTATCGCATAGGTTACTTTATACTCATCGTAGGCAAGTGAGCTATAGGTAAGTGAGCTATAGGTAAGTATATAGATGTATTTGTGACAAATAGGGATGGGCTGCTGTGTACTACCGCCTTAGTGGATTATCGGTATCCAAGGACAAACAGCAGCATAATTAAAATAGTAGGTAGGTACCTACTTACTTGTAAGAATTTATGTGTGTTTTATGAGTTACAAAGATTACTTCCTAATACGTATATAAATAAAACATTGGTACATATACTCACACCAAGATGTACTGTTCGGGATAGGTAAGTTAATTAACCAAAAATATTAATTTAAATTTAATATTATAAAGAAATAAAATATCACTGTTGGATTTTTTTAGTAAATTTTTATCAATCGACTTCAATAAAAGGAGGTTATCTATTCGTCACATATGCATGTAATATTATTGGAACTGCAATATATTCACAACAAATGTATTAGGACTTCCAAACAAATGTTCAATTATAGATGTATGTTTGTATGTATGTAGGTATGTTTGTCCACGCAATTTTCCGAAACTGTTAATCGAATTATAACCGTTCTTTTGTATTTACTTAAACTTAGGGAACTGTGTAAGTTTCATCAAAATCAGTTCAGTAGTTTTCAAGACATGGACTAATACGTTTAAGTGTAACGGTACGAGCTACATATATTGAGTCAAAGGAAAACTTATATAATGTAGTGTATTTTATTATGTATACCTAACCAATGTGAGGGTATTTTTAAAATAAATCAGTGTCTAACCAACTTACGTGTGTTTCACTACATGGTGACAGCGGTGCCGGGTTTTTAATCGTTTTACGTTGTAAAATCTGTGAGGACCTATTGAATACTATTCTGATTAGTGAGTAATTAATCCGGATAATAAGAATTTACAAATAAATAATGGAACACGCGCGTCCTCCGGCAGAGTTATCACTTGATGGCGGTCTACCCGCGCGATCCGAGTCGTGGCAAAGATGGCGGAAGCAGTTCGAAGTTATTTTAAAGGCGCCTGGAGTGAGCAAAGAACCTAAAGAAGTCCAGGCTAGTTTGTTGGTTAACCTCATTGCATCGGCGGGGTACGAAGTATTTATAACGTTCACATATCAGGAAGGTGAAAGTGGGGATGATATTAATTGTCTCCTGAAAAAAAATGACAATTATTTTGGTACGAAACCGAATCTCACTGTTAGGCGATTTAAATTCTTTACACGCAATCAGGAAGAAGGAGAAAACATAGATCAATATGTGACCGCTCTGCGTCTGTTGCGCTAGCAGTGTGAGTTGGGCGAGTTGCAAGAGAGTTTATTGCGAGACAGAATCGTGTGTGGAATTATCAACAATATTGTCAGAGACCGAATTACTTCGTACCGACGATTTGAAATTGGCAAATGCTATTCACATTTGTCAAGCGGCAGAAATATCAAAGGAGGAAAGTTTGTGCATCGACGGCTCGTCAGGGAGCGGTAGTATGCAGGTGAACGCAGTACAAAATGGCAACGGCAGCGCGTGAGGCACGCGTGGCGGAGCGGTGCAGCGCGGTGGCGGAGACCAGCGGCGCGGGCGGCGCGGCAGCGGCAGGGTCCGCTCGGGCGCGCGCCCCCCTTGCGTCACGTGTGGCGCTGGCCGCTGCCCCGGCGAGGAGCGGTGTCCAACACGTAATGCGTTGTTTTATATTTGTGAAAATAAAGGCTATTTTTCGCGAGTGTGTCAACACAAAAAAAGGATTCGTAAGGCTCTAAATTTGTGTGTGGAATCCGTCGAAAGTAACTACGAGGACAGTGAGGAGGAATTATTCTACGTCAATACTATTGGTGAGAACAAAAAGTTAAAAAAAGTCTTCTAAGGAATGGGTAGAAATTACTAAATGTAATGGTAAGAACTTTACTCTAAAAATAGATACAGGAGCTATGATTAATGTAATTTCTAAAAATGAGTATTTATACTTAGGGTTATTGATTGACAATCTAAAGCCGTTCACAAAACGAGTACATTCCTTTACTGGAAATCCGTTGCCTATTCTGGGCCTGAGTGACATAAGATTTGAACACAAAAATAAATGGTATGTTTTGCCATTTGTTGTTGCAGATTTAAATTGCCAAAATGTACTCGGTTTGGAAGGTTGCATTGCTTTAGGACTGATTAGCCGTGTAAATGCAATAAATATTGAGAAATATTCACATTTATTTAAGGGTCTAAGCAAATTACCAGGAAAATATAGTATTGTCGTAGATAGGAGTGTTCAGCCGGTCATATGCCCAACTAGGAAAATACCTTTAGGACTTAGAATGGAAGGGCTAGGTGTCGTTTCCGGCGTACTCGCAGTCAGCTAGTGGTACGTGATGCTGAGCCTGCCCGTTGTACAAATGTTAGGGTAACAGCAAGCGGTTCGCCAAATATGATTTTAAAAATAGGAGTACGTAAGCGTAAGAAAACCACAGCAACTGTTGATCAAGAGACCACACTGGCAGATGCTGTGCCTGATGGGGAGCAATTAGATAATAAATACCATCAAGTAGGAGTATCGGCAGAAACGTCGACATCGGCGTCCCAGGGCGCAGTTAGTGCTGATCAGAGTTTGAATAGCTCGGCTGCTAGTCTAAGTGAGTGGATGTCGTCTGCTACATCGTCCCCTATCGTTGTAAAAGAGAGGTCAAAGGAAAGAGATGCACGAATGCTAAATAACTTGTAGTACTTACTATAGAATAAACACCTACCTTGCCTACCAACTTTGTTTTAAATACGAGAAACTAACTATTATTATTACTGAGACCCGATCGCCCTAATTCAGGGTAGGCTAGAGCCCCTCGGTGGGGACGTACATGAGCTGATAAGAAGAAGAAGAACTATTATTAAGTTTTGTATTTTATTTTTTTTGTTTTATTTTTTGGAGAACAGAAGATAAGTTTATGATAGGTTTAAAAAAATAATGTTTTCTTTATAGAAAGGGAAAAATGTAGTGTATTTTATTATATGTACCTAACCAATGTGAGGGTATTCTTAAAATAAATCAGTGTCTAACCAAGTTGCGTGTGTTTCACTACATATTATACAATGTAATAAGTAAACAAAACAACTAATTTTTCAAGTTTTTTTTACAAATAAATTAATTAAATATCCAGTTTTTACTAGAAACTAAAAATAACTTAGTAGAAAGGTACTAAAAAAAAAACAACTTCAAAACGAAATAAACACTTAACACATATCACTATTTTCATTAAAATTTATTTGTTAAAAGAGATTTAACTTGTATAACAAATATCGATTGGTTTTATACTACTACCGTACGTATCACATCACTAGTTAGATAATAAGTCCGAGGTGAAGGTGCGGGGTAGTGCGCGCGGAACATCCAGCTCCGCCCCTCACGTTTCCTTCACCCCCACAATGCGTGATTAATTTTTAACTTAAAAGTAAAAAAAATGTACTTATCGCTGAAATGTGATACTCGATTTGTATTCAGTATGTTACCAAGTATCGTTTTTAAAAGATTTTACTATGCATTTGACCATTTTAATAGGATGTATATATAAAAAATCATTGCTAGAAATCTACCACTGACGCACACCGCTAGCAGTCGATTATGACCACTAGCGCTTGCGGGCGGAACGTCGCGTTGTTCTCACCCGTGCCTACTGTTCTCACTATAAAAGACGCGCTCTATACCTACATGTATACTCAAAGGGTTAATATAATTCCAATATCCTTTGTTTTCCTAATGTTGTTTTGTTTATCCCTACAATATGCTTATTCAATTGTACAATATATTATTTTGTGTTTGTTTTAGGTACCTACTTAGCTGGTGTATGATATAATAACAATTACAATTTTTCAAAAGTATTGTATTAAAATTTTCCCTTATTTTTAATTTTCATCACTTTCTACATTGACATTGGCGGAATTATTTTGCCTTACCACAGATTACTAAATAGTGCCTTACCACAATCACACCTCGATCACTGGCGATCAAATGTATGAAACAAACGCGTTCGTCTAAGCTCGTGTAGGTGAACGAGTAACATGCTTGTGTGAGTGAGATAAGACGTACTAGCCGATACCTGGGAGCTAACGAGCGGGGGTGGGCGGCACTTTCGACGGGAGGCAGGGAGTGACCATACTGTACGTAGTACTTTTTATTATACTGTGCCACAATAGAAGGCCATTGCAAAAAAAAAACTATTCAAAGACGCATTCGTTGTTTTATTTTAATGTTTTTGCATTGATCTGCTAGAATTTTATTCAAGAAGTTGTGCATTTTGGAGAAAATTGTCTAATGCACGTGAGCAATGTGGAGAACAAGAATATAAAACGAAGGAAGACGTGAGAACCCAACTTGTACTGGGTGCAGTTTTATAGACGCTCTACAGCATTACAAATCAAAAAATGAATGAAGAGAAACTAAAATACGACAGACTAGGCTGTATGGTTATACTAGATATCTTTGCCTTTTCCGCGCTTTGAAGACCGGAAAGAAAAAAAAAATACAAACAGATTATAATCAAAACGAATATAAGTCTACTTTTTGGCGGGAATTTGTAGCGTTCAGTTTGACATTTTTCTTTTATTATCCGAAAAATTACATTTAGTGGTTTTTGATGTATAATATTGATAGTGTATTTATCAGCGAAGTATCATTTATGTGTTTCTTGTGTAGGATAATGAAATAAAAGTGTGTATACTGTGTTTCGAGTTCCCACAAGAAGTCCGAGCAAGCTTTAGCAAAAGTGCTATCATTTTTAATACTCAATACCAGAGATTTGTTACCATAGATGGGTTATGCACTAACAAACAACATTTGAAAATCGAAGCCATTTACACACACACAATGTTATAGGTAGTTCCCTTCTATTGCACCGAATGTTACTATGAAAAGAGATGCCAATTGGCATCTTTTTTTTGCTTCACTTTTTGGATGCACGTAACCTATCTACCTCCCCTTATATATAGCATATCTCTGCTCAATACTCAATAATTTATTGCTGTCATATACAGGGTACAGAAGATCTTAAGTGTACTTTATTGTATTAATTTATGTATACATACTTTAATACTTAATAAACAATAAAATGCATGCTTAAGAAATAAATCATCAAGTCATTAATTGTTTCATTTTATAAGAAATTCATACATTAAAATCAAAAGTATCTACAATGTCATTTTGCTAGAGTATGTAGGTTAGGTTGAAGACTGAAAAGGAAAAAAAAATGTGAGGAAACAATGTTATTCAAAACAAAAAAATGCACTGGACATCTGGATTTGACCAAAATAATGAGCTTTTGACTACATAACATAATCTGAAAACATATACTGAAGACTAGGCGGTATGGCCAATGAGCCTTAGCCTGCCCTAAAAGGGCAAAAAAAACAAAACATATGTGACTTACATTAAAGTGACAAAGTATGTATTAAAACCACTTATAACGTAGTGTATTATATTCTCTTTGGTATGTATAAGTATGTATCAACTTGCGTTCTTAAAGTTTTCAATTCAATTCGTAGTCTGTCTTTTAGTTTAACATAGATAACTAATTGTTGTGTGTGGTGTGGTGAGTGTAAGTAATAGAGGATGTCCAGCGGGACGCTGAACCAGTACCTCCAACAAGTGGAGCGCGCGTTCCGTAACGCGCAGGGTAGCGCTCTGGCGCGGCTGGTAAGCGTGCGCGACGACCATGCAGAGGCGCGCGCGTTGCGCTCCAGCGACCCCGCCGCGCTGCTCGCCGGCAATTGCGCCGCTCCACTCGACGAGATCCTCATCGCGCACCTCTCCTGCCTTCAGGTTACTAACTACTGTATTATTCATAAACTCGTGGGTTTTGTCTTAGTGCAGACATAGGGCGTTGGGAGATGGATCCCACTGGAGAGGTGTAGAAAATAGTTTACGAAATATAAGAGTGGAAACAAGCAAAGCGAGCCCGGGAATTCGCAGCACTGGATTCAGATGGTTAGCTTTAGAAGACAAGTAACAGGCAAGCTGAGGCATCATAGTCTTGGTTGGCAGGGCTCCGGTTGAGTGTTTGCATATAAGGTCTGGAAGTTAGGAGGATTTGCAGTCCTAAACTAATGCAAGGCTACCAGCCCTAGCCTCCCCTTTATTACTTATTTCTAGTTTTTACCCCTTTGTGTTGGATGTAGGTTCATAGGGTTATTACTATTAGTACTTAGGCGACCAAGCGTTGCTCCTAACTTCATTTCATTTCATGTGAACTAGAAATATTTTAGAAGAAAATGGATTTTCAGGATAAATAACATGAAAAATATTAAAATAAATAGTAAAAACCTGGCACTTGCGATTCCTGCATATAGCACTGATACCTACACTAAATCGTTTACGGTTCATGCGGCTCGCTTATGGAATGCATTGCCAGTGGAAATAAGAATGTGTCCCTCCATCTCCATGTTCAAGTCCCGACTCATGAAGACATGACACCTGTTTCTTTGTATCTTCCTACTTGAGCTAAGTATGTATTTCTTTATGTATAAGTATGTAAAGTACTATGGTATGTAAATATTTTTATTTATCTATTTATTATATTTTTAGTTTATCTGTTTATTACTTTTGATTATTGTTTTTAGTTCTTTTAAATTGTGTTCTAATTTGTTTCTGCTTAAAGTTTGAATCCTTTCAGCAATTAAGGGTTGGCTGGAAGAGATCCCTGTTTGGGATAAGTCCGCCTTTATGCATACTTCTATTATGTATCTATAATGGGTTAGGCCATCGAGAAACACGGTGAGGCTCTCGCCGAAGGCTTTTGACCGAATCTCGAAGGCTTTTGACCGAGTCTGGCACGCTAGCCTTATTGACAAACTTCCTTCATACGGACTGCCTGTAGGCTTGTGTAACTGGGTATCTGATTTCCTGAGGGAACGGTCTATTCGAGTAGTCATTGATGGCTGCTCCTCTGACCTATTGGCAATCGATGCTGGGGTACCTCAGGGGTCTGTTCTTTCCGCCACTCTTTTCTTGCTACACATAAATGATCTGCTGACACCGGGTATTATTGGGTATGCAGACGATAGCACAGTTGTGGAGATACCTATCCAGTGCATGAGCGAACAGCGCTGAGACTTTGTCTTTGAGAGAGGCCATGATCGAGCGCATGAACCTATCGCTTCAGGCAGTGTCTGATTGGGGTGATTCCAACCTCGTAAGGTTCAATGCCTCTAAGACACAGGCGTGTCTCTTTTCCGCTAAAAGGAGTCCTTTCAACTTGACTCCTACTTTCCGGAATGAATTCATTCAGATATCCGAACATCTTGAGCTTCTTGGCGTGGAAATAACACCTAATCTCAATTTCGGTAGATACATTGAGTCCAAGGCCAAAGTTGCTGCAATGAAGCTGGGTATTCTCTCTAAGGTGAGACGGTACTTCACACCTGGACAGCTTCTATCTTTATATCAAGCACAAGTCCGATCTTGTATGGAGTATTGTTTTCACCTATGGGATGGATCAGCCCGCTATCAGCTGGATACCATGGACGCTATCGATGCGCCCGGAGACTCATTGGCGACGATGAGCTTGTCAAAAACAAGCTTCAAAGCCTTGAGCATCGCCGCAAAGTTGCCTGTCTTTCGGTTTTCTATCGAATTCATTTCGGAGAGTGTGCTCAAGAACTTCACGACCTCATTCCCCCAGCTCCATTCCACCTTCGGTCAACGAGACGTAGGGGGAGGTTCCACCCCTTTGTTGTTGATATTTAGCCTATATGCACGAAGCGTTACGCTTCCTCATTTATTAACTCCTTGCCTGCGTCTGTTTCCCGATTCCTTGGGATCTTCAAGGCGAGAGTGAATAGGCATTATTTGAGTTTGCGTGTACCATCCTTGACTACATCGTCACTTACCATCAGGTGAGATATAGTCAAACGCACTCAAATTTTTAATAAAAAAAAGATGAATTCTAAAAGCATTGCGCAAAAGTGGATAGACTTTTGAATGCACCATTTTTTAGTTTTGTATGGAACTCAGTTATTCAGTTAGGCCGCGCTCTGCTCGTCAGCGCTAGAACGCCATACAGTCTGCGCCGCAATTCGAGCGCCTTAATACCCATGTTTCCGTGTATTGTCTTTTAAGCCGGTGCCATACATAGCTTAAAACATTTGAATACTTGTTTGAATGCATTGTGTGGAAAAAAAGAAAAGTTAGAAAAGAAGACTAGTTGTTCAGTTTCATGAATTTAAGAAATATGAACTATATTTCACTTAGTAACACCCGGTATTTATGTATGAATGTGTGATATGAAGGTGATATGTCAAAACATAAATGTATGGAAACAAATATAATGTTTACATTTATGTCTATATTATTTACGTGCGTGTTACCACGGAACCCTAAGCCTAAAGCGCTGACACACCACCAATACTGCATGAGGCATCGATGACCCGATTTCCCAATCGAATGGCGAAAACTGCTGACGCGAACCTCGTGCAGCGGTCGACCTACGTGACTACCGAAGTCCATTCTGGGTTCCACCGCCGAACCAGATCATACCTAGCTATAGTTGTTAGTCTAAGTTTACTTGTAATTACTTTATAAATTAAATAGCTAAAAACTATTTCGGTTTTTTTTTGAGTACTCCGGCTACCGCCTTCGTAATTGGCGCAGTCGGTAGGATACTCACGGGAAGGTATACGCAAGACTCCCGGCGGCTTTTTAGTCGCAGCTCCGAGTATCCAGAATCTACGCAAGGCAGCGCCGGAATATCCAGAAATCGATAACAGCTCAGAGGCCGAGATACTATGTTAATGTGAGTACACACTAATTTTTTCTCAGTGTTGCTATTCCTCCCTTAGTTTCCTAAGTCCTCAGATCAACTCTCCAAGATTTTTCATCCCAGGAGTAACACCCGTGGGACTGTATCGCGACAGTCTAGGGTGGATCTAGTAGATAGTAATAGAGAAATTGATCTTAACAGTAGTTCGGATAGTGTAAGTAGTTTAGCCATGTCTTTCGACCCAGACACTATATATAAGGCACTTAGGCTTCTGCCCGAGTTCGACGGGAACCCTAATGTCTTAGCGAGATTTGTCAAACTGTGTGATGAGTTAGTAGATATTTATTCAAGTCAGGCAACCGAGTTAAATAAACTATGTCTGTTAAATGGCATATTGAACAAGATAACAGGCCCCGCAGCCCGAACGATTAATTCCAATGGAATACCAGACAGTTGGGTAGGCATAAAAAACATATTAATTAATAACTTTACCGACCAAAGAGACGAGACTACTCTTTACAATGACCTGGCTGTGCAAGTTCAAGGAAACAGTAACCCTCAGGAATTTTACGATAGGTGTCAGACGTTATTCTCCACCATTATGACGTATATAACTTTACACGAGACCGTAGAGACTACCGTAAGCGCGAAACGTGATCTATACAAAAAATTAACCATGCAAGCCTTTGTACGGGGACTAAAAGAACCACTCGGATCTCGTATAAGGTGTATGCGACCTGACAGCATAGAAAGAGCGTTGGAATATGTACAGGAGGAACTGAATACTATGTACTTGCAGAACAGAAACGAAGGTTTAAATAAATATGGACAAGGCTCCCGTTATAAGCCCCCAGTACATACGCCCATGCCGTCTTATAATGTACCTAAACCATTCGCATTTCAAATGCCTTTGAGAAGCCCAGGTCTCCAAGCGCCTCCACCCCGCTTCGGTGTCAATTCACCAAGACCTCAGTTTACTCCTCACTTTAACCAGCCCCAGTCCCAGCCTCGTATGCCTACTCGCACGCAACAGATATTCAGTGCACAGCCGCCTAACTATAATCCGCAGAGTAACGTTTTTAGAGTGCCCAGGAATAATAACTTCCCAAGACCAATGAGCGGTGTAAGCCACTTTACACCACGAGTACTGCAGCCATCTACCTCTGCGCATGACTGGTCTAAGCATGGAAATCCACCTCCATCAAACTATTTTAAGACCCGAGACGTTAACGTGAACGAGTGCACGACCTATGACGATAGTGACTATTACTATTATAACGACTATTACGAAACGGACCCAATTTATTACAGTGACTATAATGTAAATCCCGACTACGGAAATGAGTATGAGGGACAAGCGCCTCTAGAACTGACTAACAGTAGCTACAATGACGAGCCCGAGGTTCAGGCTCATGGCCAACCTTGCACTTCCACCTCTCACGAAAACCAGAAGGATTTTCCCCAGGCTATGATATCAAAAAGGCCAAAATAGAAGTTAACCTTCAAACACAAAGACAACTCCCATACCTGCAGATATCGAATCCCCCTCTCAAGTTACTTATAGACACAGGAGCTAACCAATCCTTTATCAGTCCAGAAGCTGTTCAAAAATATTACCCCCACCTACCAGTGCAACACGACCCCTTTGAGGTGACTAACATCCACGGAACTAGTAGAAATGACTACTCTATAACGCTGCCCTGTTTCAGCGAACTAAAAAACGAAACCGACATAAAATTATTTATGTATAGATTTCATGACTACTTTGACGGCCTTGTAGGACTTGACTTACTGACTAAATGGGAAGCGAAAATCGACCTTAAGGACCAAGTGCTAGTAACCCGAACCACTAAGAACCCGATTAAAATGTATAACTCACGTAACGTGAACCTCTATGAAAATATAATTTCCGCTAATTTATCTAAGTTAATCAGATTGCCGGTTAACACCCCGGACGGTGATGTAATAATTAACGAGCAAATCTTATGTAATTGCCTAATTCACGAATGCATAACTACAGTACAAAACAGCCGCGGAATTTTAGAGATCGAAAACCCGACCAATAACGATATAATTTTTTCTATAGACCGCCCCGCGGCGGCCGAAATTTTTAATATTGAGCACATGTGCACTGACGCCGACCCTGTACATGTACAGTCGCCGCGCGCAAACGAGGTAACATCAGCATCACGCTTGCGTACGGAACATTTAAATGCCGAGGAAAAAGCAAACCTTATTAAACTTTGTTCTAGATACTCTGATATATTTTATATAGAGGGTGAATCTCTTACATTCACTAATAAAATAAAACACGCTATAAAGACTACTGACGAAGTCCCCATTTACACCAAAAGCTATCGCTACCCATTTGTTCACCGTAACGAAGTTAGTGACCAGATCGCGAAGATGTTAGAGCAAGGAATCATAAGACCTTCCGACTCTGCATGGAGTTCCCCAATATGGGTTGTTCCCAAAAAAGCCGATGCTTCAGGGAAACAGAAATGGCGTTTAGTTGTGGACTTTAGAAAACTTAATGAGAAGACTATTGACGATAAATACCCTATACGAATATAGCTGATGTCTTTGACAAACTAGGGAAATGCCAGTACTTCACAACCCTCGATCTAGCCTCAGGATTTTATCAGGTCGAGATGAAACCTGATGACATTCATAAAACTGCATTTAACGTAGAGCACGGGCACTTCGAGTTTCTAAGAATGCCCATGGGACTTAAGAATTCTCCATCAACTTTTCAGCGAGTGATGGATAATGTCCTTAGAGGCCTCCAAAATGTCATCTGTCTAGTATATCTTGGTGACATTATTGTCTTCTCCACCAGCCTCCAAGAACACATGGTCAACCTTGAAAAGGTTTTTAAGAGACTCCGCGAATCAAACTTTAAGATTCAGATGGATAAGTCCGAATTTTTAAAGTTAGAGACGCCTTACCATGGACATATAATTAGTAAAGATGGAATAAAGCCTAACCCTGACAAAGTTAAAGCCGTAGAGTCCTACCCTTTGCCAAAAACGACTAAACAAATTAAACAGTTTCTTGGACTTCTTGGTTACTACCGGAAGTTCATCCCTGACTTCGCTAGAACTACAAAACCTCTCACTAGGTGTCTAAAGAAAGGAAGTCGTATAACTCTAGACTCTGAATACGTTAACTGCTTCGAAAAGTGTAAGCGACTACTGACTAACGACCCCATACTGCAATACCCCGATTTCACCCGAGAATTCCTTCTAACAACTGACGCATCTAACTTTGCCATCGGAGCCGTACTATCCCAAGGCCCTACAGGTTCAGATAAGCCCATCTCTTACGCTTCACGTACTCTCAATGAAAGCGAGATAAACAATAGTACGATAGAAAAGGAACTGCTCGCAATCGTATGGGCTACGAAATACTTTCGCCCTTATTTATTTGGACGTAAATTCAAAGTGATAACTGACCATAAACCACTCCAGTGGCTAATGCAAGTCAAAGAACCTAATTCAATACTGACCAGATGGCGCTTGAAATTAAGTGAATATAACTATACAATAGTGTATAAAAAAGGAAAATTTAACACTAATGCCGATGCCTTGTCCAGGATCGAATTAAATAACGAAGAAACAAGTTCAATGACAGCCAATCCAACTGAACGACCTGCGACCCTGACCAACTCTGACACAAATACTGTCCACACAGACCAAGAGAACCCCATACTAGAAGTTCCTATAACTGACGACCCATTAAATAAATTCCATCGACAACTATGCTTGACCATAGTAGGCGACATAAAAAAACGACCAGTAGTGACAAAACCCTTTGAAACCCATACCAGAGTCTCTGTCCAGCTCTCAGGGTCCAACCTTGAAGAGGATGTCGTAAACGCAATCAAGGAGTATGTTAATCCGAAGGTTAAAACTGCTCTCCTAATAAATCCCCCATTAGGAATGTACTCTATAGTACCCATCTTACAGGAAAAATTCAAAAATTCAGCAATGAATCTAGTCTTAGCCAAAACAGAACTTGAGAATGTTAAGGAGTATTTAAGACAGCAAGACATCTCAGACACTACCATGACGGAAAGACAAACCATAGGGGCATCAATGAGTCTTACTTAGCACTATCTTGTAGGTATTACTGGCCAAAAATGAAGGATCATATATCAAAGTTCATAAATGAACGCACTATCTGCGGCCAAGCAAAATACGATCGTAATCCTATCAGACAAAAGTTTAACATCGTTCCACCAGCTACAAAGCCCTTCGAAATAGTCCACATGGACCTATTCACAGCCCAAAATGAAAAATACGTGACATTTGTAGATGTCTTCTCTAAATATGGACAGGCCTACCACCTTAGAGATGGTACTGCCCTCAGTATCTTACAAGCTCTGATGAGGTTCTGTACCCATCATGGCTTACCCCTCACTATCGTTACTGACCAAGGAACCGAGTTTACGAACCAAATGTTCGCAGAGTTCTGTAGGGTACATAAAATCACTCACCATAAGACCCTTGCCCATTCGCCTAACGACAATGGCAACATCGAGCGTTTTCATTCTACGCTGCTAGAGCATCTGCGCATCTTACGCCTTCAGCGGAAAGAAGAAGCTATAGTGAATCTGATGCCGTATGCTATAATAGCATATAACAGCTCTGTGCACAGCTTTACAAAGTGTAGGCCCTTTGAAGTAATTAACGGGCACTTTGACCCCAGAGACCCAATAGACATTGACGTGACCGGACATCTCATGCAGCAATACATTCAAACTCACCGGGACCAGATGAAAACCGTGTATGACTTACTCAATGACTCTAGTTTAGCCACCAGAACGGCCCTGATCGAAAACCGTAACAAAACCCGTGAACCAGAACAAGAGTATCAGCCAAACCAGCAGGTATTCGTGACTAATCCCATGGCAAATCGCCAAAAGATAGCTTCACGGTACACTCAAGATACAGTGCTAGCTGATCTTCCCATCCATATCTACACGTCCAAGAAACGCGGTCCCGTAGCTAAGTCTAGATTGAAGAGGGTACCCAAGAGCGCGAAATTGTTACAGGTTACTGATGGTACTGATGACGCTGAGCGTGACAGGAGCCCAGGAGATAAGACTTGAGAGTCTTGACGATGGACCAGGAATTCTTCCCTTTAAACTTGGACCGATGCGACTTGTGACTCATTACCATAGCTTTTTACAATATATCGAGTTAACTGACATTGAAGATAAGATAAAATTAGCACAAGACCAAATTTTAACAATGAAAGAAAAGTTCCATAACGATACTTATCTGCTATACGAAATACAACTAACATATTTAACTTCAAAATTAGATAAAGTATTTTTACAGTTACAAAGTTTAGAACCCCGAGGCCGTACAAAACGAGGCCTTATAGATGGTTTAGGATCAGTAATTAAAAGCATAACTGGTAATTTGGATTACAACGACGCGATTAAATATAATAATGACATGAAAACCCTTAAAGATAACCAGGATAAAATAGTCTCCCAACTCAATAGCCACGTTAGCTTGAATAAAGAGTGGATAACCTATCATACTAACATTCTGTCTCAGATAGTAAATAACCAAAAGAAGATTAACGAAACCGTACATCTTATATTAGAGAGAGATGCTTATGCTGACACTAGTTTAGTAAAATATGCCAAAATGGCCCAGCTCTTAGTCATAATTAGCGATAATGTAGACGATTTATCGAGCGAGTTGCGTAGAATAGAAGACATTTTAGCTTTTACACGTACTTCTAGTACACATCATTCGATGTTAGGTATAGATATATTAGATAGTATGATCGAGAAATTAAATGGGTTATATGATAAGGACCAATTATTAGACATAGAAATAAGAGAATACTACGATGTTATAGATACAGGATCATATTATACAGGCAGTCAGATAGTCATAATTTTTAAAATTCCTATAATCTCACCCTACACTTACGACCTTTACAAATTACCAATTTTACCGAATAAGAATAGACAGATCCTTCTCCCTCCTTCTCCTTTGATAGCAACCAACGGGAAATCTTATGTGTACATAGAGGCAGAATGCCCGAAGTTAAAAACTCGGTACCTCTGTCAAGAAAGACTGAATCAGCAGATGAGGACTGGTCCAGATTGTATCTAACGGCTTATAACAGATCAAATCTTAGACGAAACTTGCCAGCAGACAACTATTACACTTCTCAAAGAAACTATGGAGAAACTAGATGACAGACACTATGCTATAATTTTTCCCAGACCAACAAAAGTACAATTAACTTGTGAACGAGATGATTATAGAACTTTAGATGGAAGCTACTTGGCTACTCTCCCTTACCACTGTATGCTACGAACTTCAGAATTTACCATTTTTAACGCAAACGATCATATTGAAGGGCAACCTGTGAAGATATTGAATATTCCAGACAACATTGTAGCAGATGCAGCATCCCAATCTTCTTCAATTACACTCAGCTCTATCAATCTAGATGAACTCCGAAGCATTCAAGATAAAATAATGTCACACTAATGAAATACCTACCAATTCTATGTATCATACTACCATTCCATTCTACGTGGTCTTACTCATCTCATGTGCAGTCGCTATACTTGCACTGTGCCGAAAATACTTAACCTGTTTCCAGAAGAAGACAAATGCAACGCCTCAAGTGACATCACCAACCCATACCTATGAGTCTGCAGATACAACCACCGTCCAGGATCAAGGAAAGAACAGCAGAGCAGCAACATTTTTACTAAACGTTTCAAAATAGTTGCTGATCTTCGGGGGGAGGTGTTACCACGGAACCCTAAGCCTAAAGCGCTGACACACCACCAATACTGCATGAGGCATCGATGACCCGATTTCCCAATCGAATGGCGAAAACTGCTGACGCGAACCTCGTGCAGCGGTCGACCTACGTGACTACCGAAGTCCATTCTGGGTTCCACCGCCGAACCAGATCATACCTAGCTATAGTTGTTAGTCTAAGTTTACTTGTAATTACTTTATAAATTAAATAGCTTAAAACTATTTCGGTTTTTTTTTGAGTACTCCGGCTACCGCCTTCGTAATTTGCGTTTCACATTAAACTAACTGTTGCCCGCGGCCTTGCCCGCATGAATACCAAGGGTGTGTAATGCGCGAGCCACAAGCGGCTCACTGGGCAGGGTGCGTGGTGCTCGAGCCGCTAGCGGTTTGCGGGTTAGGGTGCGCCGTACGGGAGCTACAAGCGGCTCGCAGGGTAGGGAAAAACACAGAGACAACTGTTCGCATCAATGCCTCGCCGTAACTGCTGGCATCAACCTCAAAACAAATTGCGCTTAATTATAGTTTCATACCTACTTTTTATTTAGTTTTTGCTGGTTACTTTCGTGTAATATAAATATTAGTTCACATCTTTTTTAATTCAGTTTATTTTATTAAATTACTTTTTTTTACCTAAGTAAGTATGTAATAAGTAATAATTAATGTTGATTACATACGAATTACGAATACATGCTTATTTTTTTTTCATTTTTTTATTTTTTATTCACAATTGGTAAACCCTTGACAACATCTCACCTGGTGGTAAGTGACGATGTTGCCGAAGATGGAAGCGGGCTTACCAAGATTCCCCAACGCAATGGGGAACTGGCTATCTTATCTTCAATGCCGGAACACACCAATGATATAAACATTGATATTTGGCGGCAAGACTTAGATACGATGGTGGTAGCTAGCCAGGCGGGCTTAGAAAACGCCCTACCACCAACAAAACCGAGTCTTACAATTGACCCCGCCGGGAATCGAACCCGCAACCTCCTTTGTAAAGCCAGTGAACTTTGCCTCTGAGCTACGGAGGCGGTTAAAAAGGGTTTATGTAAACATTACACAAAAACATTCACATTGACAAAAAGTTTGCAAAAATATCAAGATTATTTAGTGCGGCTAGTAAGCATACCTACATAAATCGGTGTGTGCGCGCTCAAATCTATAGCTGTGTGAGTAAATTTCGAAGCGCGCGACGGCGCAGTAATACTCTTAAGACTGAAAATTTTTAAGAAAACACTTCACGATTTGTTTACATATTTGGTCATTTTTACACAACTAGACGATATTTCCTATGATTCAATTGAAAATAAAAGACGCTTCTGGGACCTTCATTTGACCTCCTTTCATCATCAGATCAACTTCAAAATTCCAATAGGATCTATTGTCACCGGGGATACGGCTTCATTCCAAATTTCAGCTCAATTGGACCCCTGGAAGTCGCTCTAATATCGATCGCAAGATTTGAACTAAAAAATTGGTTGTCTGTAAAGTCGGTTTACGGATGATAGTTTAACGTGACAACGTCATAACGTAACGGGACAATGAGTCATCCTTTTTCGTGCGTGCAGGCGGCTTCCATCGATTTATTAGACGTTATCACGTCAAAAACATACACTGCAAGTTAAATTAAAGCTATTAAAATCACTTCATGCTCATACCTACAACTCACCTGATGGGAAGTGATGATGCAGTCGATGATGGTACAGGCAAACTCAAATAATGCTTATTCACTCTAGCCATGAAAATATCCCCAAATTGTAGGAATTGGGAAACACTAACGCAGGCAAGGTATTCCACTTCTTTGCTGTCCGCATAATAAATGAGGAAGTGTAACACTTCGTGCAGATGGCCGTATGGCTACCGGCTAGAATTGGGCCATTATAATTTCAAAAAGTAGCTACATATATTTGAACTCAAATTCTAAAATCAACACTAATCAGCCCTTTGAAACTCCATACTCAAGAAAAGGTACACCTACACTTGGTGGTATAGGTGCATCTCTTTCTAACCTCTCTCTCAGAGTGTCGCACTCGCAGCAACCGGCCCGCGTGTACTGCTGCGAGTGCCGCAAGGCTACTATATTAGCTGGGGGAAGTGAGTTTTGCTTCTGTACGTAGTAATAGGTAGTTCGTGTTCTTTGGTCAATTGTTTGATGAACTTTTCAGGCCCTGAATGCCTATAACTACCTGGCAGCGTTTGAGCACCAGAGCAACTGTGTGGCGGGGGTGGTGAGGCTGCTGCAGCAGCAGCGCGAGGAGAACTGGAGCCTACCGCTAATGTACACGGTGTGCCTCGAGCTGCGGCTCATTGCCCAGCGCGCCGAAGCTTGCCAACGTAAGTTTAAATTCAAATTCAAATAACTCTTTATTGTACATCAAAATACAAAATACATATGCAAAATTTAAATTAAAACTAAGAGACGTATAAGTTAGGCGGTCTTATCGCTGAAAGCGATTTCTACCAGACAACCCAGTGCTCGGAGAAAAAGCAAGGAGACAGGTAGTACGCGAGCAACAACAACAGAAAAAAAATGATTAATGAATAATAATTAAATGTTTAAACTACTTGATAACTATGAAATTTGTTGACCAACCATAGTACTGATTTTTTTGTCGGGTACCAGTCTTAATGTTAAAATTTACTTCATCATATCAGCCGGAAAATGTCCATTGCTGAACAAAAGGTCTCCTTAAGGATTTTCACAATAATCATTCCTGCGCTGTACGCATCTAGCGGCTTCCTGCGATTTTCACCAAGTCTTTAGTCCACCGAGTAGGAGGTCAGGAGGCTATGCTAAGTCTACGGTGCGCGGTTGCCACTCAAAACTGCCATCCTGCCCCAACGGCCATCCGTTCTACGAGCCATGTGCCCGCTGCTAATGTAATACAATTACTTAGTGCAATTTATCTTCCTCAACCAACATACAATCCATACTGAGCCCCGTGTGTGGGGTATGGCCTATCCTTCCAGAGTTTGGGAAGAAGCCCAACGAATATGGGGACGTTATGCATTGTTAACTTAATTTATTTTCTTCATTTTTCAGTTCAAAGCAATGGAAAAATAATGGAGAAAGCAGCAGAGAGTCTGCTGGCTTGCTTCAGAGTGTGCGCGGCGGACAACAGGTCCTCTGATGTGGACACTAAGAGACTTGGCATGTTGAATCTTGTGAATCAGTTACTCAAGATTTATTTCCGTATAAACAAATTGCACCTCTGCAAGCCGCTTATCAGAGCAATAGACTCGTCCCCCTTCCGAGATCAGTTCTCCCTGGCTCAACAAATAACCTATAGATATTTTGTTGGACGGAAAGCAATGTTCGACTCGGACTATCCTTCAGCTGATCAGTATTTATCATATGCGTTTAGACATGCTCATAGAAAGAGCATGAAGAACAAAAGACTGATTTTAACATATCTAGTGCCAGTGAAAATGTTACTCGGCTTTATGCCATCAAAGAGCCTCCTAGAGAAGTATGATCTTATGCAGTTCTGGGAGCTCGTGTCGGCTGTGAAATGCGGTGACTTGAGAGGGATCGACAGGGTAATGGAAGAGCACGAGGGTTTCTTTATACAAGCAGGAATATATTTAATAGTGGAAAAGCTGAAGATCACCGCGTATAGGAATCTATTCCGCAAGGTCTACCTGGCGGAGGGTTCGCACCAGATCGACATCGCCAGTTTCCAAGCGGCACTGCAGCTGATGGGGCTCCCGGGTGTCGATGCTGACGAGACACAGTGCATCGTTGCTAACCTCATCTACGACGGCAAGATCAAAGGATACATCTCGTACCAACACAAGAAAGTAGTTGTAAGTAAACAAAACGCATTTCCGCCTCTGTCTGGGTTGTAGTGCATACAGTAAAGTTAAAATAAAACATTGATGACATCATTTTTTTTTTATTAAATCGACAGTATATTCTCTAAGAATAATGTAAATATAATAAATAGCTGATCTCTTATGTAGCATTATTATATTATTATTTAGTCTTAATGTTTTAAACATTTTGCGGTTTTTGATATTTTTTTATAAATACTTAGGTACATTTTAGATGAATGTTTAAGGGGGTAAATATTTTTGATGTGCAATACTGTTTCTTTCATATTTTATAGAATGAATTTATACATAATATAAGCAACTGGCTCTTACAATATAATTATTATAGGTAGTATCATAATGAAGGGGGGGCCTATATGACTTAATCTAGGTGAAAGAGCAATATAGACTTGGATAAACTGATAGCAATAAGATTTTCAGTTCATATGATTTTTCTACCTCAATTTTATCAAGTTTAGGGGTAAATTAAAAAAAACCTGTCTTAGTAAGTGCACACTTTTATTATTATTACATTGTCATCATTAGCTTATGGCTAAAAGCTGGCTGTGCCTCTACTGTCAGTTAAGTGAATAAGTCTAATTATATATATTTAAATACTCCCAGGAGCAGATAATTTCAAGTTTTCTCAGTACATTTTCGTACAAAGGGGTTCCAAACAGCATCGGTTATTTTAGAAGTAAGAAAACTGCTAAGTGGAATCATTAGGTTAACCCTGGATACAAAACTATCGAAAAGCAAAACATTCTGCACTTTGATTATTTACTCTAGATTTAGCGCGGCGGCGCAGATGCGTCGAAAAAAATTCCGGACAACCGTTGTCCGGTATCCACGCACACCGAGAAAAATAGTATGGCAGGCGCGGGTGTAAGACAGTGGTTATCACGCGCACAAGCATAAAAAACTGGCCTCTTTATATCGCAGTGATTGCAGGGTGACGCTCTATCCAGAGACTAAATAATCGAATATTTTGCAGATCCTCCAAAACTATGTAGTGTCCAAAGCATATCCTAAATTAGCAAATTTTCCGTTTGTTTTGTTTTGAGCAGTATACTGAGTTCCCGAGGGTCTGCTTTTTTTCATTTTCAACCTGCTTTTATATCATCTTTTTGTCTATTTGACTTTTTGTTATTTTGTTTGTTTTTGAAATTGTCACTACTCCGACTCCGATCAACGACACCATACTGCCTTTCTCCTCTCTTTACTTTTAATGTGAAACATCTATAGCCGCACGTAAAACCGATTTCCGGCCGTCGCCACGCTATATGATGGTACGACGACGACGCATGAAGTCATGCAATTCAAACTGGTTTTACTTACAGACAGCCACACCGATAAGTACAATTACTGTGCATGTCTGATTGTAGCCCTATAGTCTATATGTAGTAGTGTGTGTTTCACATCTGCCAGGCGTCCCGTGACGGCTCACAATTATTTTTTTAAACGAAAGTGTTGGTGGCAAAATTCTAATTTAATTTAATTTGTTGGACCCTTCCCCTCCCTCCATATACCTTTCGTGCGTGCTTCGGCGTAGACGGAGGGTGCGCCGCGCCGCCGCCGCAGAATGCTGCCCGTGCCCGTGGTTTTCTTCTCGTGGCGACGGGGAAACGTTCCCGAGGCGAGGCCTCCTTAACGTGGCTGCTTCCGCCGCCCATCACGATGAGCGGGTCCTTGGGTGGGCGCAGGGCCCTTGGCAGCCACTCCAGCCCCGGTTGGGGCGAGCAACTGCTGAAGTACTCCCAGAGCATGCAGGAGGTCACTCTGGGAGGGCACAGTGGTGGTGTTGGTGGCGGTGGGGGCGGCGGAAGCGGGGGCTAAGGGCCTCTTCCTCCTCCGGCGGGTTCTACGGCGTTTCTGGTGCGTCGCGGGTGCGTCTGCTGAGCCGCTCAGCACGGCGGGCGCTGCCGGTGCGGCGCGCTCAGCTGTGGCGGCGGGTGCTGCAGGTCGAGGGGCGGTTGTCCGGGCGACTGTCCCGGCCTTTTTGTTCCGGAGCTCCCTGCGGAACACCGGGCACGAGATGTGGTTGGCAGGATGCGGGCCCGCGCAGTTGGCGCAGGTGGGTGGGTCCTCACGCGGCCGAGGGCAGTCCATTGCGGCGTGGGGATCGCCGCAGCGGACGCAGGCCAGCGGGCGGTGGCAGCCGTGAGATGAGTGCCGGAATGCCTGGCACCGGTGGCATTGCGCGGGTCCACGCTTGCCACGCCAGGCCTCGATGATGATGCCCGGCATGTGCAGGAGCTCCGTGATAGCGTAGATGGCAGCGATGTTGGAGGTCCGCCGGATCTGGACGTAAAAGAGGCATCCGGGGCGTCCTGCACGCGCCCGGATGGCCTTCACGTGTTCCGCCTCATAGCCATGTGTGGCTAAGGCGGTGACGATCTCGGCGGGCTCGGTGATCGATGGGAGGCCTCTGATGGCCACCTTGAGGGGCCTCTCGGCCGGCAGCGTGTAGGAGAACCAGCTTATCTCCGGTAGCGTAGACAGGTACCGCTGCACCGTGCGGTACTCGTCGCCGTCTTCAGGGGAGAAGCGGATACCGTTGCCGTAGGGACGGGCGTTGGGAGCTCGCCCGAGCTCCTTGGCAAGCTTCTCCAGGTGGGTCGACCAGTTCGGGAGGGACTCCACTACCAGAGGCGGGTAGCGGGCCTTCTTGGGCTGGCCGATGGCAGCAGCGGGGGCGGTGGCGGCGGCGGAGGGCCCCGCGGCAGCGGGGGCTAGGGCGCGCGGGGGCGCGGGGGCGCGGCGGCGGGCGCGGGGGCGCGGCAGCAGGCGCGGGGGCGCGCGGGGTCGCGGCAGCGGGCGCGGGGGCGCGCGGCGGCGCGGTGGCGCGCGGCGGTGCGGCGGCGCTGAGCGGCGCGGCGGCAGCGCTGAGCGGCGCGGCGGCAGCAGTGGGTGGGGCCAAAAGGGGCGGCGTCTTGGCTCGGTCCGCATACGTGGGCCGGGCAGGGGGTGCGGCGGCGGTGGGGGGCGCTGCGCGCCTCGGGGCCGGTGCGGGCGGTTGCTGTCGCGGCTGCCGGCGCGGATCGCGTTGCGACCACGGCGGCAGGGGGTCTCCAAACTCGCCGCAGAGGCGCTTCGCCAGCTGCTCAGGCGAGTCCTCGGGGCTGCGGAGGCGTCGGGTGGGCTTCATCTGGAAGTCCGGCACCGTGTCCCTGACGACGGCGGCACAGACCTCCAGATCTGCAGGCATCTGTAGCAGCTCCGAGCTCGCTGCTTGGAGGCAAGCAGCGGCGAAGCTCTCCTCGGCGTACTGTGGCTCGGCGGGGGTCTCCAGGTGGCGTTCGCGCTCCATCAGGTGCGCCGCCATCGCTCTCAGCAGCTCCTCCGACCCGATCCGTGATTGACACAGGCGTGCGACAACCACGGTGTCGGCGTCCAGCGCCGACCTGGGCGAGAGGGGCTGCGGTGGGCGAGTACTTGCGCTCGCTGTGGGCGCGGGATCCTCCGCCGGGGCTTCTTCAATTGGGGTGCCGTCATGCGACGATGACGGCCGGGACGCGTGCGGTGACCCCGAGTCGGAACCCGAGGCCATCACGCTGTGGGTGGAGCTGACGCTCGTCGGTAGCTCCGCGGGATTTCGCGTGCGCGTGCGACCAAAAGCAGCGAGTAGGACGGGTGCCGCACTGCGCGGACTTACCCGGGGCTTGCCGCTGGTGGCAGACCGGGCTTGCCCACGCGGTGACGGCATCTACTCGCCGCGGCGCAATTGAGGGTAGGTGGTCCCCTCCGACGCGATAAAAAGCGTCGGGTGCTGCTCGGAGGGTAGTTGCGTCAGCAACTACCTCGAGATCGCGAAGTGAGGGTAGGTCCGGGCACAGTGACGGTAGCGCGGGACACGGCTACCACACACACACGAAAGACGGTCCCGCAGAATGCTGTGCTCTTCAAATCTATATATATACCTAGGGATCTTACCTCATGATTCCACTATGTAGTTTTCTTTTTTTTTTGATTAAAGAAATAGTCTTTGATGTTCCCTTTCTTTGCATTCTCTTTGCTGTTGCCTTTGCATTCCCTTTGCTGTTCGTTGCTAATCCCCTCTGTATTATTTACTGCGAAAAATTAGGTAGGCGAATTTTTTGTCGCTGAATTTTAGTTGGTAGGTACTTTTATTTGTTTATTTCAGGTAACGTTGAGCCTTATGCCTTAGTTATGAATGTGAGATTAGGTACAAGATACAATGACATGATATGTTGAATTAATTTTGATATGTCTGTGAGTGATGAAAAAACGTATCGAGGGGTGAAATGTCTTTGGATGCGCGGTATATTTTGGAGACTATTTATTTATGGCCAGCACAGAATTGCACATCACTATTAGTAAAAATACGATATACCTACATTTAAGTTTACTTGATGTACAGAGGATAGCATATCAAGCTAGACACCCATAATGCTATTCTAATCCATACGCCTACGGCATAAGAGCGGTGTCTAGCTTGATGTGATGGCCTCTGTACATACTATGAATAGAAATTTATCTTATGAAAAAGAGTAAATAGATGTTTTCTCTATTCGTAAAGTTTTAATTAAAACTAACAAAGCTGAGCATATCACACCCTAAAAGACTGTTACATCAAAATAAAATAACTCTTTTGTGTGTAATCGGGTAAAATGTATCCTATGTCACCAATACAAATCTAATGACGTCTTGCACTCCAAAAATCAAGCCATTGAGGCTACAGTCTCAGGCAAAGAAACATACATACATACACCCGAAAAATATTAACCTCCTTTTTCGGTAGTCGGGTAAATATAGATTTCTCCATGACATGAATGTAGTCACCAAAGGTACATATTAAAATACTTCAGGGTTAATAAGAACTATAATAGATGTTTTGGTTATCCGTGATAAATATTTACTAAGTATGTTAAATTATTTTAATCTGTTTGATTTTTCGTCGGTGGCCGCCGCCTCTTATCCGGAAGGTCGTGGTTCGAATCCCGCCACGTACCAATGTGATTTCGAATTTAGATTTCATATGTACGTTTATCCGACGCTCTTACGGTGAAGGAAAACATCGTGAGGAAACCTGCACACGCCTGCGGAGAAACTCGCAGGTTGTGTGTGAAGTCGACCAACCCGCACTGGGCCCGCGTGGTCGCCTAAGGCCCGATCACCCGAATTCAGGGTAGGCTCGAGCTCCTCGGTGGGGACGTATATGAGCTGATATGATGATGATGTGTTTTTTTAAATGCGTAGCTACTACAGAAAGTATACTTTACAAAGGGTGTGTTACATCAAAATATACAGTACTATATTAAATTCCCAGCAGATTTTTGATTACCTACTTGGTATTTAAAAAAAACAGTTGTTTATTGCAAAATTATTAGTTGTCCAGAAGTAATTTGCTATGCTATCTTGTTTCAAAACTGATGGTTTTCCTTAAACAAATAGTAATAATTAAAACAATCGTGTTGATGGATCGGGCGCAGGTAAAGGTGTTTTTGGTGGATGTCACTATTTCATACGATGAAAACCTCGTGCAGGCTGATGACGAAAAAAGGACTAAGTATCTGAACCTTGCGCACGAGGTTACTGATATGTTGCGAGTGGAATCCACCGAAATCATCCCCGCAGTCCTATCCTACCTAAGGCGGCTGGATATCCGAGGCGGACCAATAATTGCAGCAATGCAGAAAGCAGTCCTCCTCGATAATGCCCGGATAGTTTGACGCTTTCTCTCCCCGTCGCACTAAACTCCACTCCTGCCACTTCGCCTCGTGGCAAGTGAGCAGAGTAGTTTAATTATATATATTTAAATAATAATAAAATGATAATGTGGACATCTCCAAGATAGTCACAAAAAGTGTCAGTTGCATATTACGATACTTGTGGGTTACTTAGTACTATATTGGATGTTTTGGTTATCCATGGTAAACATTCATATGTTGTTTTTTTTGCTACCTACCTTGTTTTAGAATGAGTAAGTAGCTGCCAAAGAAATGCGTCATTTTTGCGTGGTGTGGCCACAAAAAGAGCCACAGTAATTTCATTTTTTATTGACAAAAGTAATTCCTAAACTCAGTACCTGTATAAAAAACGTAGTAAATGGCATTGTTGAATTTTTATAAGGTACTTACTAGCCGTTCGCCCGCGGCTACGCCCGCTTTGTTTTCGATTTTCCCGTGGGAATAAGACATTTTTACGGGGTAAAAACTAGCCTATGTCCTAACTCCTATTCCAGGACCAAACCTATATTTGTGCCAAGTTTCATCCCGATCTGTCCAGTGGTTGAAGCGTGAAAGAGTAACAAACATCCATACATACATACAAACTTTCCGCGTTTATAATGTTAGTAGGATTAAAATAAAAGGACCGTTTGGAGATATTTCGATTTTATACTGTAAAAAGTAAATTGAAGTTTTTTCACGAAATGCCAAACCCAGTTTTAAGGGTGGGATTCTTTGGTGATTAATAGGTATATACCTAATTGTCAAGCAGCATAGTAGTGATCAAAATAATGTTTCTGCTAAACAGCTGCAATACACGCAGGCACAAGTGCACTCCTTTGCTCATTCCGCTTGTAGCGTTTTTTTTACAAAAATGTACGAAATACAATTTCAAAATGTAATTGTAATGTATTGTTCGACTATATTTTGTAAATCATGCAAGTATATTTTTTTTTAAAAAAAATCCTTTTATGTAGAAGAAGAATGAAAGTTGCCCCCGCCCCGGTCCGAGACTCGTTTCTGAGTTTTAGCGGCATGCACATTGTAAACTTTCTTTTAAAATATATTGATGACTACATCCAAAATAAGGATTTTCATTCGATACATTTGTTCAAATTAGTAGAAAGTAATTATACATAAGACATCACCAAACAGATGGAGTCATAATTCATTAAAAATTAAGTAGTACCTAGTACTTATCCATTGTATCATTTCCTTTTATGCCTTTTTGTTATGTTTTGTATTTGTACACAATAAACCTTAAAAATATCCCACCATGATCCTAACGTACTTAAAGTAAGGTACTACTTGAAAATAAGGGTGATGGATGACTGATGAGTTGATGGCATTACACAAGAATAATACTTATTTAAATTTTATAATCGTACCTCGCTTCCACTTCGTTCGAAAGAGATACATTTACAAATTACAGACCATCGTTCGGCGAACGAATCGTCGATAGCGTCAGTCAGAGGCAGCTCGCGTTGGTTAGGATACGGGGCTGGGAGGTATGTTGATAATTTACAATATAAGATGCTCTCAAAATATCTGCCGCAAGCTGCAAGGGGTGCTTCTATTCGTGAAAGTGAACGTTTTTCAAGGACCAATTCCTCAATTTACCAAAAATTTGGAATCTTCGTACAAATCGATCAGCTCTGACCAATTTGTATGGAGTCTATTTTTTTTGAACTTAGTTTCATATCGCACGTTACACCTTACACCTTGTTGAAAGCTAGGCTGAAATAACTTTAGGAAATAATTAAGAATAGGCAACATGCAATATTTTTATTTTTGCTTTCATTTTAAAGAACTCCATGCAGAATAAACCAGGAGTATATTAAAAAAATAAAAAAACTTGTTTTTTTAATTTTAAATGCGGTTTTAAAGTAACCGTTTAAATTTGCGCGCGCAAACGGACGTATAGTTCCGATGACGTCACTCCGGTCTGTCACTCAGACCAAAGAGAATATAATACATTGTAATTTATTGTAATTGTAATGTATTATATTCTCTTTGGTCTGAGTGACAGACAGGAGTGACGTCATCGGAACTATACGTCCGTTTGCGCGCGCAAATTTAAACGGTTACTTTAAAACCGCATTTAAAATTAAAAAAAACAAGTTTTTTTATTTTTTTAATATACTCCTGGTTTATTCTGCATGGAGTTCTTTAAAATGAAAGCAAAAATAAAAATATTGCATGTTGCCTATTAAAAAATCGACTACATAAAAACTTAAGTACTCTTTTTTGGCCAGGGGGGTAAAAATTATACAATGTCCCTCACGGGATCAAAATGAAGATAACGACACCTCGCACCCTAAAATCCTTAAAGCCGTTTAGGCTACAGAGCGTGCCAAGGAAATAAGTAAATAAACATACATAACCCTCCTTCTGGTGCAGTCGGGTAAAAAGTCCGATACCGACACTTCTACCTTCGTCTTTTCTTGACGACGACGGGGCATGCTGACGACTCGGACACGATTTGGTAGGTTTAATCTAGGTATGATAGAAATTTTTGCGCCAAATGATGTGAAAAATATTTTGATTGTTGTAGGTTATCTGATTATACGAGATTTTTATTGCTTGTATTTAGTTTTTACTTAATTATCTTTGATTAAAAAAGAATTAAGACTCGTTCTATGTACAAATGTGATTATTTTAATATTAATCATATTATAAGATGTTTATTTTTATACTAAATGAGATGATGCTTACCAATTATGAATTAAAAAAAAAGTACGTGTTCAATTATGTTTTTTTAATGTACTTACCTAATTGGTGACCATAATATGCCGCTTTAAGCTATCAAAATAGTATTGGTAACCCTCTTTTTATACAAATTACAGTTCAATAATCTTCTTCCTGACTGTAACAGCATTAATGTAACTAACATTTTATGGACTGTAATTGTCTGATAATAAACTGAATTTGATTTGATTTCATTTGATTAATATTTTAATAGTGTCTGGAACGTCAGTGAAACAAGTATTAAAATTAAAAGGTGTCGATTCGGACAAGGTGTCCGAATAAATTGTGTCCGAGTCGTCAGCAAGCCGACGAAGGTGTTATAGTCTTGTGCCGTAGGATAGACTGCTTCAGAAACACTCACATAGCCGCAGATTGGTCTAGCGGTTAAACGATCTATTTCTTTCGACATAGGTTCGGATTTCAGTGGTGGCAAAATGTTTTTGAACTTTTTTTACTTTAACAAATAACCTTTACCTTTGTTTACTTTCGAGCGACTGAGGTGCGAACGGTAGAGAGCAGCGACGCGGTAGTGAAGATGAAGGTAATTGAAGTATTGTTAAGGTTCGTCAACTACGTTCCAACCAGGTGTTGCACGAGTCGTGCAACACGACACCAAGTTTGTATGGGTTTCTTGGATAAAGTCGTTCACAGTGGTGCGGTGTAAATAAGTTAGCTGAAAATTATAACCTGACCAAATTGAAGAGGTTTCACGAGTAGGTATAGGAGCAATCCTTGGCCTTGCACGCGGCAGATATTTTAAGAACACCATACACAGGTGTTAGTAAAATAGAGCATATAGTATTTTCTACTTAAGAAACAACACAACTTTTATTGAAAATTTAACTTCTGAAATCGTGAAAATTTTTTTAGACTTCCCATACAAATTTGTCTTATCAGCTGAGCGATTTGTATTTTTTTTGTACAAAGTAGGTGTCTCAAGAAAGTTGTGTAACGAATGTTCAGCTTTCACAAGTAGAAGCCCTCCACAAAAAATAATGCTCTCTTTTACCTTACACCCTGTATAAATAGTGCAGCCAGTGTTGCCTGAATTGGATTATGGATATCCCTACGAGCTTGTGCTGAGGCAAGGGAGCTGGTGCGCGTTGTGCAGGAGGCGCTTTAGTTGCCGAAAGGGTGTCCCAGACGCGCCGGTGCGCTGCCCGCGTTCGCCTCCAGGAAATCTCGCATTATCCTGTAATGGTGATTTTCAGTTTGTCATACAGGAAACTTGAAATTTTACCTATTCCGTAAAAGGGGTTATAGTGGAGTTAATTTGCGACGAAATATTCTCCATCAACCAAGGGACGGAAATGAACGGTTTCCAAGATATCAGGGATTTAAGATTTGTTTAAAATTTTCTGAACTTTCACAGCAAAAAAAAAATACTTATTTTAGTCATGCACTTGATACTTTTTTAATAGCTAATAAACTACCGAGTGGTTGAAAAATAAAATCCGCACAAAAAAAACTCGTTATCTCAGAAATAATGGGTCATACATAAGTTGCAAGACTTTTAACTTTTTCAGATATTTTCCAAAAATGGACTTGAATAATTCGAAAAAAAATTTACGTGACTTGGCGTACAAATTACTAAAATGATTGCTACACTTCATAAGGTTTTAAAAAAGGTAAATACAATGACCACTTTTGTAATAAAATTAGTTTAAAAAGGCCTATATAATGTATTTGGGTAGCAGGTAGAGTTAGTTCAGTTCATTTATTGATAAAAATACAATTTGATAAGCGGCAAACTGGTTTCCCGGAAGCTAACGCGTGGTTATTTGTTTCTAGCCAGTTTGTTTGACTTCGCGAGTATTCGGGTACTCTCGTTTGAATGTTCGGTGGGGTCACAGACTAAGCGCATGCACGTGGCCTGCACATTCACTTTTTTTATTTTAGTTTCAACTATCTTTGGCGGTACAACTTCTTAAAGGTTAGGAGTTGGAGGATAATTCTTCAAATATTTTACGTAGATACGTAGGTACGCATAGAGCGATAGTTGTATTCTTTCGGGTTATTTAGATTAGCTGATGGAATATTTAACTCCTTAACTTTCATTTTGTTGAGATGATGATTGAAGCCACAGGAATCTGTATATAACATATGCATTATGATTTGATGGTTCCCATTGGCGAGTGGATGATTGGGTTTAACGTTGTTAGATAGATAGCATTATCAATTAATTATGATATCGCAATAAATATGAAATGAAATGAAATCACTAAAAATAAATAAAATAAAAATAAAAGTTAAAAAAACTAAAAACCGACTTCAAAATGAAATTCACTCAAAAGTATGAAATAATATTATTATACTTAGATACACAACAACCAACAATAACGAAATCAAAGGTGGGTACGAATTAAATTAGGAGCCTAAATTTTTTTTGAGGTTGGTGTCAGCAATGCCATTGAATCTAAAACATTTGATACGTAGGTAAGTAGCTGTGTGCTGGTGCCGACCTCAAAAATAAATTTAGGCCCCTAATTTAATTCGTACCCACCTTTGATTTCGTTATTGTTGGTTGTCGTGTATCTAAGTATAATAATATTATTTCATACTTTTGAGTGAATTTCATTTTGAAGTCGGTTTTTAGTTAGCTATTGTCTTGAAAATAGTCTCGTTTTGCAATGACTTCTTTTGAACATGAAGAATAAGCCGACATCTTGTATTGTTATGGGTTTTGTGGCGGTGACTCAGCTGAAGCAAGTAGAGAATATCATAGGCGTTTCCTTAACAGCCGTCTACCTAACGTGAGTGTGTTTGGTACTAGGTACATATCGGCGCATACGAGAATAGAACTCGGTTCGACGTCGCCAAAGCGATGCTGGCAGACCTCCCATCCACAATGCTGATGAGGAGAAAGAGAGTTTGGAGTGCTATCGTTCAGATCCCACTACTTCGTTAAGGCAAGTGGCAGACCGACTTGTTATTACACAATTGAAATCGTGGTTCATTGCGCATACGGAACGACTTTACGCGTACCACTACACTCCAGTACGCCAAGTGTCGTGCATTTCTTTAACCCGGCGCTCGTCGATAGGCAAATAAATAAGACTCAAACACTCGAGAACGAGTAAAAATTATCACATTGTTTTAGGTGCCTATTATTTCATTGAATTTATATTTATATTGAAGTTTTTTTGTTTAAACTATTAGCTATAAATAATAAAAATAAAAGTTTAAAAAACTAAAAACCAACTTCAAAACGAAATTCACTAAAAATATGAAATAATATTATTATACTTAGATACACGACATTAACCAACAATAACTAAATCAAAGTGGGTACGATTTAAATTAGGGGCCTTAATTTATTTTTGAGGTCGGTGTCAGCAATGCTATATAAGTAAAATGTGCTATGTGCTATGACCTCAAAAATAAATTTAGGCCCCTAATTGAAATCGTACCCACTTTGATTTCGTTATTGTTGGTTAATGTCGTGTATGTAAGTATAATAATATTATTTCATAATTTTGAGTGAATTTCGTTTTGAAGTCGGTTTTTAGTTTTTTAATCTTTTATTATTTTTAGTTATGTTTATTTATTTTCTTTATTTTTAGTGATATTGCTATTTGTCTAAAAACGTTAAACTCAATCACACACTCGGCAATAGGAACCATTAAATCATAATGCATGTGTTTCATTTACAGATATAGATTCCTGTGGCTTCCATCATCATCTAGACAGCATCAAAGTTAAGGAGTTAATTCTTCCATCATCTACTCATCTGAATAACCTGAAAGAATACAACTAATCGGTCTATACGTACCTGCGTATCTACGAAAAATATTTGAAGAATTATGCTCCAACTCTTAACACTTAGGGAGCCGCGCTTAAATTTGTAACACAAACCCTCGCTACCGGGTACATCGGACCCACTACAATATCACGTGTTTATTTCAAAACTGCTCAATAAAAGTGGTTGGTATTTTTGATATAGTTAATAATGTGCAAAAAGTAAACAAATATTAAATAAAGAACAAATATTTATTGTTTTTACTGAATCAAATAGTCATTACAAAAATTGAAGGAATTTGGGCATAGTTTTTTAACTAAACATAAACTAATAGTTATAAATTCTGTAACTATCTATTTCAAACAAAATCTTCTATACTTATTATCTACTATTATTATACTATATATATATATATATACACTATATATTTTTATTATTATAATTATATACTTTCTTTTTTATAATAATAACTATTATTATTTTTCCTTTTTTATTATGCGCGCTAACTGACAGCTTAGAATCTAAGCCTTAGATGGTAATCTACCGTCTTATACTATGGTCGAAAGGTACTAAGAACAGCAACGTCGCAAACTTCATAATTTTTAAGTAATTCAACAAAATACAAGGGACTGGGTCCACTAGACCCAGTAGCGAGTCCTTAAGTGTTAACCATTAAGGAATTGTACCTTCCTTCATGAGCTCACCAACATTAGACGTGCCTATAAAATTTGAGGGTTGCCCTCGATTTCCCTGGGATCCCATCATCAGATCCTGACTTGGTGCAAAATGGGACCCCCTCGGGAGTATACTCTTTCGAATAAAAAAATAATTTTGAAAATCGGTTCACAATCGGCGGAGATATCGCGTAACAAACATACAAAAAAAAAACGTACAGTCGAATTGAGAACCTCCTTTTTGAAGTCGGTTGAAAGTATTATTCATTTGAAAACACGTATTTATTCCTACATAAGGCACATACATTATAAGGAACCAAAATCTGAACTTCTTTAAAAACTGAACAATTGTTATATTTTATAGGGTATTTTTCACCAATACTTGACCTCACACGTCCGCAGCGACTGAATGCGTGGCGCTAACTGGTAGCCGCACGGGGAGCACGTCTCTTGTTGCTATGCAGAAAGGTACTTGAAGGCAAGTCGCAAGAATACGTATAGAAGTGGAATAGTAGTGTTTTTATTACCTCTGTGGTACTTTTTACCCGGTAGCGGGTCAATCATTCATGTCGACTTTTGGAAATTATCCGAAAAAATAAAAGTCTTGCAACTTCTGAACTATTATTTCTGAGATAACGAATATTTTGGTGCGGATTTTATTTTTAAACTGCTCGCTGGTTTATTACCTGTTAAAAAAGTATCATATGCATGACATTTTTTTTTTCTGTGACAAGTCAGAAAATTAAAAAAAAAACCAAAATCCCTGATATCTCGGAAACCGTTAACTTCCGACCCTTAGTTATGGGGGTTATTTTATTGTAAATTAACTCTACTATAACCCCTTTCAAGGAATAGGTCAAATTTCAAGTCACCTGTATATCGCTTATAACGAGTTTCGCACACCCCTTGCACCGCAGAAAAATAAGTATTCTATTTATCCTCTATTTATGTTGCCAGAGGTCCCGGGTTCAAATCCGGACGGCCAATGTACCAATGAGTTTTTCGAAACTTACGTACATAATATACTCATCGATTGCTTTAACGGTGAAGGAAAACATCGTGAGGAAACCTGCACACACCTGCGAAGAAACTCGCCTTCGCACTGGGCCCGCGTCGTCGACTAAGGCCCGATCGCCCTAATTCAGGGTGGAACGTGGTGGGAACGTGTATGAGCTGATATAATGATTTATCCTATGCTCTCACTCACTACCGTCCTACTGAGAACTGACCGTTCTTGTTTACCTGTTGTAGGCGGGAATCTGGTAACCGTCGCGGGCTTGAAGTATCTCTGGATGGTCTCCAATCGTATCCGTGAGGGCCGCAATTATTATATCTGGAGAAAAGAGGGATTTATCAACAAACTAGCAGTCTACGCGAAGTTAAGTATACAGATTTTGTGGTATCACGGATGAAAAACAGGGAAACTTCACTTACTATTAGGTAAGATGCAGAACCAAGTATGTTTGTACCTCATCATCATCCACCGTCACGGGAAGTGAAATACCCTTGTTCAGCTGTCTTTCAAGCATTTTGCATAATTGCATCTTTCTTTAGGGTTCCATGCCCCCTGACCTGCTTTTTTACGAAGCCTCCGCTGTCCGTCCGTCTGTCTGTCAGCGATCTTTAATTCATGAATCGTAATTGGTAGCAAGTTGACATTTTCACAGTGTGTATTTCTATTGCTGCTATAACAACAAATAATAACATTTTAATAAAATATTGAAGGGGGATCCCACACAAAAAAAACATGATTTTATTGCGTTTTCTTAAAGTTTTTTTGTTTTTGCTCTATTTTAAAAACGGTAATACATACAAGCGTGAAACTTGGTGTGTAAGTAGTACTCCTGAAGTAAAGGAACAAATAAATACCTGCCACGTGTGAGTCGTACTTGCACTAAGCAGTACAAACAGAATATTAAAAAAAAATTTTTTCGTCGCTCGCGCTGATATCTTAAGTTTGTAATGAATAGGTATCATTATTAAACATGTGTGGAGTAGTTGTCTGGTGGTACAGAATCCTCGGTGCACGAGTCCATGGTTAACTGTTGATTATGTAAGTACTTATTTTAAGGTTTTAAGATGACTCAATCCGAGCAGGTAGATACGTGTTAAAATAATATCGAACTTAAGTCTATTCTATTCTTAAAGTCACCGATTTTTGTGGGTTGGTTTCATTCAACATTAACTATTTGTTTTCGAGAAATTTTGCAATTAATGCCAAAAACTACAGTACATTTTTTTTTGATCAAAAGTGGTAATATTTTTAAAATTGTATTTTATTATACTATATTTTTTTTATTAGTTCAAGTGTATTATATATTTTTTCTATAGTGATAGCTTTACACAGTCTTTCAATAATTTGAATTGAATATTGTCATTTGACCTATCTTAAGGCCTTAAACCACGGCGAAACAGTTTAACACGTCAACGACTTGGTCTCGACTAGTTAGCCGTAGCGCTTAGTTGCGATTGTAGCCCCGAGATTGTAGCCAAACTTGGCAGACAGCTACGCAAGGGTATTTCACTGTAGCAGTGGGTGTTCCTGAACTATGAGTTTATGCAGGTAATAAAAAGTGTCTAATGTCTATAAATGTCTCAAATGTCTAAGTCGAATAGTCTATGGTTACTAATAAAGACATTGGATTTCGAGCGATTTTTTTACCTCTTGTTACTAAGTACTGTAGTTGCTTTGCAAATCGTAACTACTTCGGCAAACACAGCCACAGTGCAAACACACCTCAACTCTTGGAGCCTCCAGGAGGTAAGTAGAATAGACTGGTGGCAGCCTTGAGTTTTTCTCTGGGTAGCTCGCGTCCTAAGCTCGCAGCACCTTCCTGATGCGCGCTCGCGGCCCTGCACGAAGCCGTTCCCGATGTGTGCCACTCACCGAGCAGTTGCTGTTGCACTGGGCGCGCCAGCTGGCCGCGCTGCGCCTGCTGCTCCAGCGCGCCCAGCAAGCGGCGCGCACTCGCCCCCGCACCGCTCGCACCGTTCGCCTCGCGCGACGCCGACTGCGCGAACATCATCTGCAGGCCCACAACACGTACACTGTTAGTACCTACTTGATAGAACATCAATAATAGTTTACTACTTGCATGATTTCATCAAAATCGTTAAAACCATTTTTGAGATTTAGGGATTTATTGTCCCAGTGCTCCGCCATTGCGTTCTGTCTTGGGCTACGCACTCCACTTCGGGCCTTGACAACCCGATCGCTTTCAGATCCGCTCGGCTGTTCCAAAATAAAACACTGAATACGCCGTAAAATAAATTTTACACTAGCGCGACTTTTGAGAATTAGATTTTACATGTGTTTTCTGTTGTATTTTACGATGTTTTTTTGTATCAGAGTTAAAAATAATGATCCAACAGACTAGAATTAAAGATTTTTACTGCAATTGTTGTTATGATACAAAAAATATTTAATCTTTTACGGATATTCGGTGTAAATATTTGTTACATAGTACTATTCAGAACTAGAAATCTAATTTGAAACACAGAAATACACTTTTCAATGTAAACTATTAATTGCTATTTGGAAAATAATAAACAATAAACTACAAATCGAATCAAGTTATTTATTTTAGATTAGGTAAGTTTTTCAGACACAATCAAATTCACATATTCCGTTATAAATGTTAGTTAAAAATTGCCTTTACAAGGCAGAAAGTAAGAAAATATTTTTGTGTTTGGTTAATCTTCATCACTTTCATTATACTGGCCTTCAGTTACTAAATCCAAAGTGTTTTCTTTTTCTGGTAAATCAATCCAAAATAATTCTCGGTTTTTAGGCATTGTCCTGCACAATTTACTTACAATTTTGATCTTTTTTGTTTTGTCTATCCCCCTAGGTGTATTCTCTTTCTCTGGTTCAACACTCTCATCAAATCTCGCTTGAAGAAAATTTATTTCCTTGTACTCGTCATTTTGAAAGCTTTCTTTGTAACACATTTTTCTCGATCCTCGCGTAAATTTGACTTCTACGATATCCCTCAATTTAATTTTTTGTAAATCGTCGTTTTGACGTCTAGGCTGTCGCTTCTTTTTTTGCCATTTATGAAAATCTTGAAGATCAACAACTTGCAAATGTTTGCAAGCAGTTTTTATTGTATCTACTAAATCTTTGTAGTCGTATGTATTACCCTTTTTCTTTAAGGCCTGTTCAATATTGCCGTGTATCGCATCGGCGGTCATATGAGTGTGACCTTTAGTGAGATATTTTATGGTAACTGTTTGCAGAAATTGGCTGGCTATATTTGAATTAACAAATACAACTAACGCCGTGAACAGAAACCAATTCTTGTTTTGGCTACAGCAATTGTCTGACCAAAAAATGAAGTTTTCCGTATCCCTTTCTTCTCTTATAAATGCTAATATAGCATCTATTATCTGCGGTGCATCTCTTCCAGCTATCGCTTCGTGCCAGACACAACAATAGTTCTTTGCTCCTGGTTTGAGTGCAGCAAAAGTCATATTAAACACTACGAGTCGACTAACAAAGAAAGTATCTTTAACCTTAGGCATGATAGGTAGCAAAATAACTTTTTCCAAATCCATAGAATAAATTTTTAAAGTTCTTCCTTCTTCAGCCTCCTTGTCTTTATTGTATGCTGCTGTAGCCAATTTCGCTTTTGTAGAATGTTCTTCATAATTTCGAGCTATATCTTCTGGAATTTCATTTCCTGCAGACTGACAGTCAGTTTTATCTTAGCATAATAGCCACAGTCTCCGCATACATCGTTTTCTGGAGTATGCAAAGAAACCCCCACATCTATCATTACTTTTCTGTAAGTTTCCTTGCTGCATACGCCTGGATGCTTTGATGTAAAGTCAGTGTATAAGTCTTTTAATGTCAAGCCCATAGGTAAATATCTAGCAATTGGGGTATTATGCCTTCTATAATGCGCTACGCATGGATTATAGGAATTAATGTGAGCCTCAATCAAGGGGTAGTTGCATTTTCTGGTGTTTTTCTTTCTTCCTCTATTTTCTTTCACTTGGCTCAGAAGTGGACCCCGTTGGTTAGCTCTTCTTAACTCGGTGATGACGGAATCCGAAGTATAGCCAAGTGTTTTTTAAAAAAAACTCAAGCAAACTCTTTCTTCTATTTCGTTTTTCTTCAACACATAATGTCGACTTTCTTTCTTACGGAAACTACCTCCTGAATTGTGAACTCGTCTTCTTTGAATCTTAACTGTTTTGACACAGCTGGCCAGCCATTTCCTTCTAGAGGAGTAATCCATACTCCAATAAACATTCCAAATACTTAGACGTTCAGCGTCGCTGAATTTACTACTGCATTCATTAGGACAATCTGCAGTACACGTAGCAAGATTAATAGGATGTTTAGTTTTTAATTTATTTGCTCAGCCCTTTTTCCTAACTGTCTAGACAACCTTTTCTCTTTTTTGCTAAAGTTTAGATTTTCTTCTTGTATCTCAGATTCTATATTTCTGTTTACGTGTTCCCTTGTAGGATCTCCATTTTGTTGGTTTACTGATTGTTCATCAATCGTGTCTTCCTGAGCTGTCTCTATTCTATCTCTTTCTAGGTGATTATCATCCACTCTTGAGTTTACTGTATTATTAATATTGTCTGTAGACTCTTGAATTATTCCACTTGGAGAATGCAAAGCAAGAATCCCATTCTCATCTGGTTCATAATTAGGTCCAGTCGGTGTGTCCGGATTGTAGACGGGAAGACTACTTGGATCCTTTCCTTCAAATAAAGGAGTTGAAGCTCTACCGCATTCCTGAATGGAAACATCAAAATTGCGATAGTAATGTTCATTAATAATTAAACTAGGTGAATCGTTACCATCGTTTGTTGTAATATTCTGCCCTGTATTGTCGCTAATATTGTGATAAGCGTTTACCATCGAAACATGGTGGTTATTTACATCGTCCGATACGCTAACATCGGATAAGGTTCTCGTTCTGTCAGAGTCTACAGGTCTTGCCCTAGGCCCATCTGCGTTAGGATTGTAGTCGGGATCTTCGACACTATCATCAATTATCGAGTCAGATCTGTCAGAATCAACTGGTGGAGTTGACAATCTTAATATATTAATGTGACCTGAAGTTTCAGCGTCATCTCCCACCACTATCAAAGCAATTGATTCATTTGTGATGTTTTCAACAGATTCGGTTGTGTCGAGATCTGTAGGAGTCAAATTTACAGAACCTGACTCTAAATATTCAACTTCCATATTTTCAGTACTAATAGAATCAGTTGTATCTAAATCTGTAGGCGTGGGTATTGCCATATCTGATGGAGACAGACATTGATACAATTCTAAGTTACTCAATGATTCTGTAGGTGACAGACGATCTGTCATATTGCGTTAAGTTTGTACATGCAACTCACTGAAACAAAAAGTTATTTTTAATCAACGACCTCATAGTACGCTTCTATACACAACTGGATAACAACCAGGCTTAGTTTAAGTATAATTTTCAGTGAATTACGTAACACGGGGTGTAAGAAAAATATTTATCAACCTATAAATGACAATACAAGTGTTTTAAGTTAGTTCTCACCTCGAACGCTAAACGAGTAATAAAAAAACTTTCTTAGAGTAAAAAACAAAATTTTAAATGCAAAATAAAAATAGGTAAGTGGATTGTATTCGACTAATTTATTTAAACACTTATACGACTATACAAGGTGTAACAAAAAGGGGGTATCAAACCGAACTTATCATTATGAACAACTAAAAAAAAATGCAAATGTTGTGCACATCTATAATAGGTGCAAACACTAGACCTAAGTTTTATTATTGTAATTTTTTTAAAGTTGTGTGTTTGTGCTGTTGATGTGCCAAAGTAAATAAATAAATAAATAAACTTTTACTATGGGGCCAACCTTGAAATAGCGAAAAAAAATCTGCTGTTTCATAGAAAAAGGTCAATGACCCGTGACCAAAATGTATAGAACAGCTGATTTTTTTTCGCGATTACGGGGTTGGCCGCATAGTAAGAGTTGTTCATATTAATGAGTACTTTCACCCCCTTTCGGCTTGTTACCCCTTTTTTGTTACACCCAGTATAACTGAACAACAACTTATTAATGCGCTTTTAAGATAGATGAATGTTTTCCTTTGAACATTTTCCAGTTGGTGTATTTTATTCGGATGTACCTACCTACCCGAGGAAATTGTTGATAATACAATGTCGTATAGAATAAGTTACTATTATTATATCAATGCTAAGAAACAAGTAAAACTCCCATTTTCCCATTTTACATGCCACGAGTAGATAATCAGGTCATTTAGGCGACTAGGTAGGTAGGTACCTACCTATCTAATAAAAAAAAATATCAGCTATTAAATAATGTTCATTGACTTATAATGCAATTTGAGAGGAAATTAACTGTGTACCATTTCGATTACCTAATTAACAAGTTAATACCTACGATTTTGCAAATAATAACATTTTCACGAACAGACAACCAGTTCAAAAATAATTCACTTCACACTTACCTATTTGAGTATTTTATTTAAAAACTTCAAAGTTAACACTTATGTAGGTATATATCAATAATACTTAATTATTAAAACATTAAAAACAATAGACAGTCGATTTTCTGAACGGTCGTGATGATAATGAGAGCGAAATTAAAGCAAAGTCGGTATATAACCCGAGTTTATCCGAACGTTTCCGAGTTCTCAAACGCTTTTAAAAACACGGAATACAACTTAGAAAAGCACGGAAAATACCTAAAAAGTCACTGAATATCCAATAACCAGCCTTAAACACTGATTATCCAGGCATATTCTGTGTTTTAAATTTGTGATTGGATATTCTGTGTAATATGCTTGAAATATCAAAATTCGTGGCGTATTCTGTGTTTTCATACCTCAGTATCTCAGCCATTTTAAATGTTAACGGCAAAAGGATCTTTTTTTCATGCAGATTTAAACACGGTATATCCTAATTTAAAGAAAAACAGTTTTTACTAAGGATGTCATATTCAGTGTTTTATTTTGGAACAGCCGCGCTGTTACTGAGCGCCGCCGCCGCTAAAATTGTTTGGGACGGCCACGCTTTCCTCTCTACTCTACCTAGTATATATGTATAAGTTACTTTTTTTTACACTCGCTTGTCTAGGTATGTTTGTTGTAAGGGACAGCTACACTTAAATGACAACCCAGTCAGCAGTTGTTCAGAATCCATGGACAAATTTGAATTATCATAAAATTAAGTGTTTGTAAAACTCTTAATTTTAAAAGACTATTTCAATATGGTTATTGGTTTAGCCGCTTGGGAAAGCGTGATAGACGAACGGATAAACCAAACGTGACGGATGGACCTTTTTTAGCAAAATAAATAGTTTATTACACCTACCTACCTAGTACCTATAGACCACATTTTAGATACAATTAGACTTTTTTCCACGATGAGTACTTTTTCAAGAAACTAGGATATGGATTTTAAGAATACTTTGCTCCTTCGCTGCACACGGTTTCTCGAAAGTAAAAACGGGCAGACCTAAAAATATTTACTCGGTCAGTAGAAAATAACGCAGAAACACTACGTGTCCCTGGAGTACTGGTAAATCATATCTTACTATCTTACGCAAAGATAAATTACACAAAGCTTAGATCAAGCTGGCAATTTCCACGATGAGATTGTAAACAATAGCACGCTCGAAGTATGTTAGTACTAATATATTAGGTCTTTACCTATGAAATTGCCGATTGTATAAAAGAGTTTAACGATAGTAATAAATATTAAGAATAATAGTTATTAAAACAACATTTATTCTCAAAATAGCATTAGACTACCAGCACATACCCAGCTACTTACTTACCTATCAAATGTTTAAGATTCGATCGCTTTGCAGGCACCGACCTATCTACCTTTGATTTCATTATTGTTGGTTAATTTCGTGTATTTATATGTAAGTATAAAAATGTTTTTTCATACTTTTGAGTATTTTCTTTTTAAAGTCGGTTTTTAGTTTTTTTTAACTTTATTTTTATTTTTAGTTATAATGTTATCTATTTATCTAACAAAGTTAAACCCAATCACCTACATGCCAATAGGAATCATCAAATCATAATGCATGGGTTTCATTAACTGATACAGAGTCCTGTGGCTTCCATCATCATCTCAGCAGCATGCAAGTTAAAGAGTTACACCTTCCATCAACAGCTAACCTAAATAACCTGAAAGAATGCAACATTCGGTCTATATGTAGGTATACCTACTTATCTACGTATAATATTTAAACAATTATCCTCTTACTCCTAACCGTTATGGAGTTGTACCTTCCATCATCAGTTATACAACATGGGATGATGAGTACCAGACACAAATACTTGAATACCTTTATAAAATACACAAAAAAATAATTAAAAACGCACTAGTCGCCACTACGATTTTTGAAGGTTCCCCTCGATTTCTATGGGATGCCATCATCAGATCCTAGTTTCCTTATCATGGTACTACCCTTGGGATATCTCCTTTCCAACAAAAAAATAATCATCAAAATCGGTTCATAAACGAAGAAGTTATCCGCGAACACAAATAAAAAAAAATATATACGGTCGAATTGAGAACCTTCTCCTTATTTGAAGTCGTTTAAATAATGCCTCACCTGACCACTAAGAAAACGCCTTTTTTCCATTCAATGGTACCTACATAGCTCAGGAGATTGGAACATGAAAGACATGCCATTATAGTTACTAATAAAAGACCATAAGTAGTGTAAATAATAAAAAAACAATAACTTTTTATTTTCAATAAAAATTGGCACTGAATTTTAAAAACTGAATCGGCAATACCATAGGTAAAGACCATTTATATAATTTGCTCAAAGCAAGATTTGTTGGTGCGAGGGCATGTATTCTTGAAACTGATCAACTTTCGTTCTACAATAAATTGGACTGCTCATGCGAATCGATTAGCTGATAAGTTGATATGTTTCGGTACTGGCGATAAGATAGGCAGTTACACAGTTGGTATTGTTTAGTTTTTTACAAGCTTAGTTTATAAGGCATGAAATTTGGAAAACAAATATTAGAGATATAGTGATTTTATACAGTAATTAAACAAATGCGAGTAGGACTCGCACACTGAGGGTTCCGTACAAAAACACATATGGAAACGAAACCTTACAAACACAATTATTATTTACTAGCTGTTTCCCGCGGTTTCATCCGCGTGGACAACGTTTCTATGACTTTTCGAGGGTGCGCAGTGCGCGAGCCGCAAGCGGCTCGCGAGCGTGGTAAAAAGTAGCCTATGTCTGAATCCAGGTCCTAATCTGTCTACCTACCAAATTTCAGCCAAATCCGTTCAGTAGTTTTTGCGGGAAAGCGTAACAGACAGACAGAGTTACTTTCACATTTATAATATTAGTAGGGATTATGTAGTACAGTCTCATCTATATAAGTATTTTAACTTTACAATTGTATATTACATAAGTATTGTTTTAGTTGGATACTCGTGCACTACCAGTTTTTGGGCTTTTGTCTCCAAACACCGGGTTGTCTGGAAGAAATCGCTTTGAGCCATAAGACCGCCCAAAGTGTACCGCTATAGTACGCTTATAAGATTTTGTTTTAAGTTGTGTCTTTCTTTAAATTTTTAAGTTATAGTTTTTAAGTTTTATATTGTGTTTATTTTTTAATTTGTGGGTACAATAAAGAGTATTTATCTTTATCTTATCTTATAAACGAGTACAAAATTAACCTTTTAGTTGAAAAAGTATTTTCCAGTTATAAGGAACCCTAGTTTCGCTGTCAGTGTGTCCGCGGCTTAGCTCAGAGACTATTAGACTAAAAAGCTGTACTTTGGCATGGATTTACATATTAATCACACCGAAAAAGTGGTAAAGGTGTTTTAGCGGTTTAATGTCTGAACCTTTGCACCCACGACGAGATAAGTTATGTGCTTGGGCTATCACTTAATCGCCGAATATTAAAATGAGTACAAAAAGCGCGACGCGCTCGAACCGGTGATTCGTCGCATTTCAAATATTGCTCAACCGCAAACGCGCGGTGGGCTCCCGACCAGTGGCTCATGGCGACTGTCAAATCCGCATTGTCAAACTCCATTTTAAAAAACTAAACAACTCTTTGGTTTTATTTGTATTCAATTTTGAACTTGAAAAATTCCCGCTGGACACCCTTTATAATAAAATCTTGAAAAAATTTTTTTTAGGTTACCTTCCCTACATGTACAGAGGGGGTGAATTTTTTTTCGTTGAATTACCCTATCGTGTGGGGTATCGTTCAATAGGTCTTTCGAAACTACTAAGGGTTTGCCAAAACTATGTTTTGAATTGAGATTGAATATTAAACTTTAAAAGTGCAAGTTTATGTTAGATTCGAGTGTCCTGCTAAACCACTATTTCAGTAAATCTGAAAAAAAATTTGTAAATAGTAGCACATATAATCAATTTAAAAGGAAACCTATCACGGCTAACTAGGCTTTCTTAGTTTAGGAGTAATAGTCGTGGATTTGTAAAAAAATCATAAATTTTTCATATAAAACATTCTATTACCAACTCTTAATATAATTTTGTTTTTCAAAATATATACATTTATTTTTTGAATCTACGGAACCCTACTTTGCGCGAGTCCGACTCACACTTGGCCGTTTTTTTATAGTTTTGAGGTATAAAGTTCCAAAGTTATTTAAAAAAGATAATAGGCGTAAATTGACCATTTTCGGAGAATGGTCGATTTTTACATAATTTCATAAATAACTTGAAAATCATTTACTTATCTTAAAAATTAAAAAAAAAAAAATTGAGATTTTCACAATAAGCCCTTTCATTTGATATTTCACACGATATAGTTTGCGAAACTATTTTTTTACAAAGTATGTACTGAGAGGTCTTGTTCTGTTGGTAGTTAAAGTTTTAGTGCGGAAACCTGTTTGTGTAAACTTGAAAAAATACCAGAAAATAACCGTATTTTTATTGCTTTGATTTAGAAGCTTGATTTTTTATGGTTTTCATAGCTATAAATCGTAGACCTTAGTATTTGATATTGATTTAACTTGATACCTCCACGTGTTCCTGAGAAAAAGGACTGTGATAGACAGACAGACGGAAAACGACGTGATCCTTTACGGGTTCCTTTTTTCAATTTGAGGTTCGGAAATTTAAAAATGGCCGTAGAATAACATTTTTTTTGCTTACATTCAGAAGCTTGATTTTTTATGGTTTTTACAGCTAAGTATAAACCGTAGACCTTACTATTACGAGTACATATTGGTTTCGACTTGATACCTCCACGCGTTCCTGAGAAAAAGGGTCTTGATAGACAGACAGACGGACAACGAAGTGATCCTATAAGGGTTCCTTTTTCCTTGTGAGGTACGGATCCCTAATAAGTAATTTTATAAAAATAAATAAGTAACGAAATTCATTTTGTAATCGTCAATTGAAATTAGTAATGGGGTCAGTTTTTATCATAGTATTTGGGCCTGTGATGTTATAACTTTTTAAAATTTGAAAAAATCATAAAATAAAAACTAATCAAGCGCGAGTTGAACTCGCGCTCTGAGGATTCCGTACTACTACACCTCTCCACACAACTGTGACAATGATACCTGTTCAAATTATAAACGATCAACACGAGCCGCAGAAATATTCTTCGACCAGAATCTTATCTGAAAGTGTCATATCCAGAGCTTGTGTAATAAAATAAACTTAGCAGTGCTGTGTATGCGCTCCGAAAACCGCCCACTGGTTTCTATTGAGGTATTACGGCAGACTAACTTCGCGTACCAATTTCCATTATCTGATATCATATGGTACCAAATATATACGTCGCAGGATGATCGCAAAATCCGTCGTTTCGCGAAAATCCTAGGAATATTGCACACTATGGAGTAAAAAACTCCGAATAAAACCAAGTCGGACGGAGCCCTGCTCCGTTAGGTTTGGTTAGCATGACTTTTTCTACTGTAAAAAGGAGCGGCTTAATTTTATTCGGAGATTTCTACTGGGATTTTCGCGAAACGACGGTTTTTGCTATTATCCTGCGACATATTTAGATGTATGGTACTATACTTTGGTAAAACTCCGCTGACGCCGACAGCGTATTCATCACTCAAAAACGAGCTGTCAGAATATTATTGGGCACTAAATCACTTATCACGTGTCGCTCGCATTTCAGTAGACAAGGAATATTGACAATGTTCTCCCAATATATTTTTAGATATCGTCATATATGTACGACAAAATATGACCCAATTTCAAGTCCGAGGCGGAAATCGCGTACAAAGAAAGACGTACTCCGACGCACTACACTGGCCACGAGAAATCCGCGTGGCATAACCATAAGGCTTAGTATACTATACGAACAACTGCCGTCCACTCTGCGGGAAATAACCAATGACGAGACACTTATAGTTGAAAGACTTGTTGGAAAGTGAATTTTATTCTGTTAAAGAATTTTTTGAAAGAATTTTAATAATAATTGTGACATTTTAAAATTTAGTAACGTGTTAATGTATTTTTCATTGTTGTTTTTATTCTTTTTATTGCTTTCTTTGACAATCACATCACTATTGACATTTTATATTATCACGTGACATCTTTAAATTATGAATTTGTCACGTGAAATAAATAAAACTAAACTATTTTTTTATTCAGTTCGGACCGGGCTCACGCTTAGCTGGTTCTAAGGGTTCCGTACAAAAAAGGGACCCTTATAGGATCACTCGTGCGTCTGTCTGTCTGTCCGTCCGTCTGTCACAGCCAATTTGCTCTGAATCTACTGGACTAAATCAGGTGAAATTTGGTAGGATGGTGTAATCTTATGACCCAAACACAGGTGTGCAAAGCAAATAAATATTTTTGTTTGAATAAGGGCTATTTTCGGTAAACAAAATAGGAAATCTTATTCAAAAAAAGTTCTTCAAACCTTACTGTGTCTTATATCAAATGAAAGGGCTCGTTATGAGGATCTCAAATATTTTTTTGTTATTATTGTAAAATAAATAGTTTACGAGTAGATTTTATCCATGAAAGAAGACGAAAATTGACCACTGATCTCCAAAACTACTGAGCCTAAAATTTTGAAAAAAATACGAAATATAGTTCATTGCTTGTAGATTATAGGAAAACCTATAAGAATTCTATCAATTGAAAATAAAGTGGTAAACTCAATAAAATACGTTCACTTACGGAAAATAGTTCTCATACGGAAAATACTTCACTAAAACATCACTAGATAGCGCTAATAGTACCTAGTTAACTCGTGTCTCACGGTGAGGATTTCAAATGTGATATTTTGTATTTGACTTTGGCACTGTAGGGAACCCTCTCCACGCGAGTTCAACTCGCACTTGGTGGATTTTATTATTTGTAATTTTTGCTTAATGAATAGTACTATAATCACACTAAATTTCACGCTCATGTATGCAAGGGTATTACCGTTTTTACGATAGAGCTAAATCAAAAATACTTACAAATACACGTTTTTTGTAAAAGGGGCCCCGCTTAATTTTTACTTTTTAAATTCTTGATAATTGTTCTTTTAGCGGCAACAAAAATACACATTCGGCGATAATTTGAAATGTCTACCTATTGCGGTTCATGAAATACAGCCCGCGGACAGGCAGACGGACAGACAGCGGAGGCTTAGTAATAGGGTCCCGTTGGACACCCTTTGGGCGTACGGAACCCTAAAAACATCCATTCTACTCTGTCAGAATGACCTGGCATCTTATATAATAACTTTACCAATAAGGTTGGTGCGCCTGAAGACAAAATTATGGTATTTTCGCGTAATATTCCGGCACTACGATACTACATTATTATCATGAAATAATCGTACAATTAATATAATTAGACTGACTCGGTGGCTCAGTGGTCTGTGCTCATGACTACTGATCCGAGGGTTGTGGGTTCGATCCCCACTCAGGGCAAACATTTGTGTGATGAGCAGATTCGTTTGCTCTGTGTCTGGGTGTCAAATATCTATATATGTATGTATTTAAACGTATATAAGTATGTATATCAGTCTCTGGTTCCCATAACACAGGGAATCCTACTTTCGGGCCAGATGATCATGTGTGATTTGTCCCAGAAGATTTATTTATTTATTAATTTTACAAGTAGTGACGTCTTTCTACAAAAGATGGCGGTGCAGTTATTTTTTTTTGCACCCCATGATATGCGTATTAAATGAAAGGGTTTGCTGAGAAGAATAGTAAAAAATAAAATAGTGAAAATTATTTTCAATTTAAAGCTCGTACATAAACTTTTTTAGCTTTTTCGAAAAATATTCTGTTGTCTTTATAAAAGCTGGAGTCATTTTACAGTTCACCGCTTGTTGTATCATATTAAATAAGTATCTTTGCAATCTTTAAACAGTGCAAGTTTCATCAAAATCGGTTCAGTAGTGTTCAGGATATGGATATACCTATCACTGGAAAAACACGTGGTCAGTTTAACGTCGCATTTTTTAAAAATAAAGTCGGTTGTTTTTAACGTTTTCAGCGTTGTCAATTTTTATTTGTTAGTAAAAAAATGTTCTACATGTGCCAAAGACATTTTTAAGCTATTGCATAGCTTTTTTCGCGTGCTTGGAGCGCGGCGACCGAATCAAGAGATTCCGTAACGAAAAAAACCTAACACTACCGCGTTCTAAAAAAAACTTACAGTGCCATCTATTAGCAATTTGCGGTACTAAAAGAACTCAGTAAATTTTACTGGTGTAACTTTCTTAGTGTTAAAAGTTGATAAAAAATGCTATGCAATAGCTTTACCGCGGCAGTCCCCGAGTGCCACACGTCTTTTTTTTTCGAAATGAAAATCTTATTGTTGCCCGTGGGGGCCTTTACAACTTCACCGGGCCTTAATAAAGACATACCTTAGCGAGGTGGTAGACGAGTTCCTCGAGCGCGCGTTGCGCGGCCAGCGCGTCTGCGAGCCGCGCGCGCTGCACCTCGCCCAGGGCCAGCTGCTCGGTGCCGATGCCGGTCCCGTACTCCGCCGCGCCTGCATTCACATTACGCATACGTCACTAGTCTTGTTAACTCGCAGGGGGACGTGCATTAATGACGTAAATTCCTTTTATGTACAAGTTGAAAGTTTTAAAATTTAAACCCGCCGACAGAAAAATACTCTTATTACCTGTTGATTATTCCAGAATGTACGATATATACACATTTACTCGTAATACTTAAGTACTATTTTCTCATCTGCTATTAAAGTTTTACTTCTCACTTTGCCATTTTGAAACCACAAAAATTCACGCAGATAGGTATTATTAATCTTCGTTGATTAGGCCAAAGTTAGGATTTTGGAATTGAGTAAAGACTTACTATCTCACGTCACTGGGGAGAATGAGAGGTTTAAACAAACTCTATATCTCGGAGGCCAATATATATACTATATCATTAACTTGGTAGTTTTAGCGTATCTGGTAGATATACGAGAGGGAATGTCGGAGGCCGATTGTAAGAATTAGGCAGATCATGAAATGCCCGGGCATTTCATCGCGGGGCTTCGTAAAAAACTAAGGTTAGGTTAAATTCGTTTAGTAGGTATGTCTAGTTAGTGCGACCGTAGAAAGGAGCGCCGCGAATAACCGTGGACCGTGGCTCCGTGGATTTACTATTTTTCGGAGCCCCGCGATAAAATGCCCAATTCTACGATCGCGCACCGAATCATAGATAGTAACTCCTTAGTCAGAAAAAAAGCATATATTTGTTTTGTCGCGTACCGATTGATAATTCGTATGTGACGTCCAAAAAACCACTGTTAAAATTTTCCCTAATATTTTTTCATCATCTCCCTGTTCCCTGTATTTTTATCTATTTTAGTACAGATCTCTGATTTGTTATTTATTTATTTCAGTGAAATGTTTTAAAACAGTAGGTAAATTAATTTCTTAACAATAAGAATTACATGACACAAGCCGTACTTAGTATTTTAGAAGGACTTATGCTGATTATAGAGAAGTACATAATTTCGTTTCCTACCATTATAATTCCGTTAGGGGGTAGTTATTGATGATACTACCTATATGTTGACGTGAGACGTTCGTTGCCCTGTTCCCCTTAATGAGATTTGTTGAGATTCTCACTCACGTAATAAATGGAAGTCACCAGGGTTTTGTGGCAATATATTTCTCTGATAAGAGCTTTGATACAAAAAAGGCCCGTGACGCACCCCTCTAATGTACAACGCCAGTTGCAAGCCGTACTTAGTATTTTAGAAGGACTTATGCTGATTAAAGAGAGTACATAATTTGGTTTCTTTCCATTATAATTCCGTTAGGGGGTATTAGTTATTGAGGATAGAGTATGTTGACGTGAGACGTTCGTTGCCCTGTTCACCTTAATGAGATTTGTTGTGATTCTAACTCACCTAACAATTAATGGACGTCCCCCAGGGTTTTGTGGCAATAAGAGCCTTGATATAAAAAAGGCCCGTGACGCACCCCTATAATTAAAACAGTTGTTTTAAAATGTGAACAGAGTTGCGGCTCACCTAGCAAGTTGCTCTGCAGCAGGGGGTCGTAGTTGCGCTTGCGGGGGCGCGCGGGGAGTGGAAGCGGAGCGGGGAAGGGCGACAGTGTGTTGCCGAGCTGCCAGCGCCTAGCGGCCACGGCGCGCGCCATCTCGCCGCTCAGGGCCAGCGACGGCCACTCCGCGGCCTCCTGCGCACACACCACACACACGCCTTACTCAAGGCTACACAGATTGGCACACAATAACTTTTGTGGAAGTTTCCTACGAACAGATCGCCGGCACAAACTCGGGGCGCAGAAGATTGACCTATTATTATAAATGTCCAGTATAAAATGTAGTTGTAGGTATCCGGTGGTCGCTTACTATAGGCCTTAAAGACAATAAGGTCACTGTTGCGACTAGTACCGTTGCTGCCCCGCCACCACACAACGGGTAGCGCTGGCCGGCGCGGACCACGCCCGCACAACGACCAGATCAATCGAATCAAATTAACTACCTTTTTATATTTCATTTAAAAGCAATAACGTTTTTTAAAAATTACATTTTTTTAATCATTATAACATCATCTTATTGCATCAACCAGCTATTGGAGTATAACTAAAAGTCACTTAAAGGGCGATGGAGCTTATACTTAGAGTTTCTCTTCGTAATCGCATCAGAAATGAGGTGATCCGGAGAACCAAAGTCCGACACCGAGTTTAGAATCGCTAAACTCAAGTTACAGTGGGAGTTACTGGGAAGTTACTCGGTCGACTGACGACCTGGTGAAGGTTACGGGAAGCCGCTGGCTGCGAGCATCGTAAAACCGGTCGATGTGGCAACCCTAGGGGGAAACCTTTATTCAGCTAGCAGTGGACTTCTTTCGGCTGATATGATGAGTGTCAGCGGTACCTACTTTTAGTTATGTAAATTCGATTTTGGTTACTAATCAGCCAGCTTTGGCATGTGATGATGATGATCACTATCATCAAATCAGCCAAAACACGTCCACTGCTGAACATAGACCTTCCAGAATGGGGGTGTTTGCAGTAATTGGCACCCTTGGAAGGCGGGTTGGCGATTGCAGTGCAGTGTCCACGCGTACACGGAAAGGACGCTGATGCCCATCCTCAGGTTTTTATCCCTTAGTCGACTCTTACGATACCCTCGGGAACAGATGGGGTGGTTGGTACTATTCTTGGACTGCACCACAGCCTTTTTGATTAAACACGTTTTTTTAGGTTTCATCATCATCATATCAGCCACAAATCGTCCACTGCTGAACTAAGGCCTCCCCCAAGGATTTCCACGACGACCGGTCCTGCGCTGCCCGCATCCATCGGCTTCCCGCGACCTTCACCAGGTCATCGGTCCACCGCGTGGGAGGCCTGCCTACGCTACGTTTTCCGGTGCGCGGTCGCCACTCGAGAACTTTACTGCCCCATCGGCCATTTTTAGGTTTAATCAGTTTCAATTTAAATAAATAAACAAATAAATTTTATTTCATTACCAGAAATAATAAATAAAAACCCTAATTCAGGGTAGGCTCGAGCCCCTCGGTGGGGACGTATATGAGCTGATATGATGATGATGATGACCAGAAAGTACCTAATACTTATCTTAAACAAGGTCCCTGATCTAGGAAACCGAACCTTCCCGTTCCATTTAATCTAGATAAAGTTCCTCATACTCGGAAACCGTAATTTACCGCAGCTTTTAGAAGTAGTGGCCAAGTAAGTCGGACCACGCGCAAAGTAGGCTTCAGTTGCCTTGTGCCGGTCAGATCCGCACACATAGGGTTCCGTACCATCATACTAGATGGCGCTAGTTTCATGTTTCAAAAGCATCATACTAGATGGCGTTAGTTTCTTCATGTTAAAAAAAACTATTTTTTTGTATGGAGTTATTTTTTCACTTTCTAATTTTTAGTAATTGTTATTATAGCGGCAACCGAAATACATCATGTGTGAAAAATTCAGCTGTCTAGCTATCACGGTTCATGAAATACAGCTTGGTGACAGACGGACAGACAGACAGGCGGACAGCGGAGTCTTAGTTAGTTAGTCCCCATATACTTATTTTGTGAAAATTTCACCCATTTACCTATCACGGTTTAAAAAATACCTTGAAATAGCCTTTTAAGCGGTCAGATGGACGAACGGACAGACAGCTGAGGCTTGGTAATAGAGTCCCGTCACCTGGAACGGAACCCGAAAAACTGAATCACTAGTAAACTTAAACGAGTGTCCTGCTTAATAAATAAACTGAACTGTCATCAATTTATAAATAAAATAATAATAGGAGATGAAGAAACAGAAGACCCAGTAATTATAGCTAACAAATTTAATAACTACCTTATAAATTTAACGAATTCTCGAGAGAAGCCAACAAAAAATACAAATAAAATTAATCTTACAAATAGTTTTTTTATAAAACCTTTAATTGAAAAAGAATTAGAAAACGTAATTAATTCTCTAAATAATACAAACGCAACTGGGTTTGATGAACTTTCCACTAAAGTGATTAAATATTGTGCTCGTGAACTCAATGCACCGCTAGTATATGTGGTAAATCTTTCCTTTCAAAACGGTGTATTCCCTGATTGTTTAAAGAAATCTATTGTGAAACCCTTATTTAAAAAAGGAATCAGAACATCTATGGAAAACTACAGACCTATCACACTTGTTCCAGTGCTTTCCAAGATTTTTGAAAAAGCCATGAAGATAAGGTTAGTTGATTTTTGCAACAAATATAACATTATAAGCCAACAACAGTTTGGATTTCAAGCAAAAAAGTCCACAACTTTGGCAATGTTCTATTTAGTGCGTGAAGTTGTGGAAAATATCAATGCCAAAATCCCTACTGTAGCTGTATTCTTTGACATGACTCGTGCCTTCGATTTTGTATCACATGACCTACTGATCGAAAAGCTGAGCAACTTAGGTATAAGAGGCTTAGCGCTTGATTGGTTTCAATCTTATTTAAGCAATAGAATTCAGGCTGTGGAAATAAGACATTTGGATGAAAAAAATTGTGTTACTTCAACCAAATCTGAATTTATGGTAAATAAATGTGGTGTGCCTCAAGGAAGTGTACTTGGTCCATTGTTGTTTTTGCTATACGTTAATGACCTTCCTGAGGTAACACCACAAAAAAGTATCTTATTTGCTGACGATATTTCCATCATAATACCGTATAATATTAAATCGCATAATTATGAAACTCACATAAATAATAAAATTAAGGAGGTAATTGATTGGATGGACCAAAATAACTTAATTGTAAATATAAATAAAACTAATTATATACAATTCGGCACAAATAGACATAACAAATTAAAACTTAACATACGTAGCAATGAATCACATACAAGAGGTTACTAATACAAAATTTCTAGGTGTTGTATTGGACGATAGTTGTAGCTGGGAAAAACATACAGAGACTTTGAGAGAAAAACTGAATCGCTATGTGTATGTCTTAAGCAGATTAAGAAATATTTCAACGGTTGAGACTATGCTTTCGGCATACCATGGTTACGTAGCGTCTATTCTGAAGTACGGCTTGTTAATATGGGGAAATTCTGTTCATTTTAATAATGTTTTCATTGCACAGAAGAAATGCATACGAGCTATGTGTGGCAAAACATCCCGTGAGTCATGCAGGCCATTATTTAAGTCGTTAGGACTGTTACCCTTGCCCTGTATGTATATTTTAGAGGTCGCTACTTTCGTAAAAAATAACTTACATATATTTAAAAAGACGAAAGATGTGCACAAAAGGACTGTAAGAGACCCAAACAAATTAGTTTTAAACAGTATACCCAAACTGACTCATTACAATAGACAGTGTGTAGTAATGTGTGTAAAAATTTATAATGCTTTACCTACTGACATAAAATCAATACCTAATATTATACCATTTAAACGCAAACTTGTGACATTTCTAAAAGAAAAAATATTTTATTCCGTAAATGAACTCCTAGATAGACATTTTTGACAAATAACATAGACTATGACAATTGCGTTTAATTAAATTATTTTGTAGTATTTATTTTTATTTTTTTTGTGACTGTGTGTGAATTTTATAAAGTAATAATTATGATAAGATTGATATTTGCATGCCAAATCTGGTGAAATATGAGATCTTCCTATATAATGTTAACAGCTTTATAACCATGTTTTATGCAAATAAATTTTCATTTCATTTCATTTCAATAAACTGAACTTTTTCCAATAAAATCCCACGCAAACAAACCTAATCGTTCGATATATTGAAGTTCATATCACCTTATTTTTCTATTTACGTCTACTTACTGATCATTTTATGATCATTTTACGACCGAGCAAGCAACTCTCTGATTAATCCATCGATATAATATGAACCACACGCATTGTAGGAAGCCCATAAATCAAATCAAATCAAGGCGTTCCGTGAAAAAACTATAGCCAACTTTCATGGTTCTAAACAAAAATGGTAACTATCGTTATAGCCAGAGATAAAATAGGTATAAAGTAAACGAGAAAAATTGCAGCATAATATTATCTACAAATAAGTCAAAATTTATGTGACGTGATATTGCTATTAGGTAATTTTTCTTGAATTACTCGAGCATTTTTTGGTGTCCTCATAAATTTTAAGCGCATTTTTTCTTAATTACGTTAAACTTCCTCTCTTTGACTAGCGATTGCTAGCAATTTTAATTAGAAAAATAAATGTTTGCTATCGTTTTTTCACGGAACACTAAAATGAGATTAGGGGAGTGCCTACCCTTAATTCACACTGTAACAAATAATTTTACACTAGTAGCCCAGTAGAAATCTACTTTAAAATCGCAAAACTTGATGTAGTTCTAGTTTTTTAGGGTTCCGTCGTCAACAAGGAACCCTTATAGTTTCGCCGTGTCTGTCCGTCTGTCCGTGGCTTAGCTCAGATAATATTGGTACTAGAAAGCCGTAATTTGGTATTGGTATACAAATTAATCACGCCGTGGTACAATAAAATCTTGGAAAAAAAAATTTTTTTCAGGTACCTACCTCCTCTGTACCTCCGGGATGTAAAGATAAGGTGATTTTTTTCATTGACGTACCCTTTCGTGTGGGGCATCGTTGAATAGGTCTTTCGAAACTACTGAGGGTTTGCTAAAAGCATTGTTTTCAATTCAGTGATGCAAACCGCAAAATATTAAGCTTTAAAGTGCTTGTTAGAGTCAAGTGTGCCTTACCAGCTAAACCGTATTTTCCAAGCTTCATATTAGTTAGGTAATTCAGCTTCCAAGGTTTGTCTCAAACTAAATAACTAACAGACAGATTAACTATAGCCAGTCTAATAGTTTAGGCACAGTATATGTATATAAGGTGTAACAAAATTAGCTGAAACTATTTTAACTGGTGCTTCTACCCATGAAACTGAACAACTTTCCCCTAGAAACCCCTAATCGAATTGCAAAAAAAAAATTGGTTCTCCCATACTAACTCGATCAGCTGATCAGCCAACTTACTATGGGAAGTTCAATTTTTTTTTTGAGATTTGACTATGGGTTGCATGGGGAAAGTTGTTGTTGAAAATACTTCAAATTGCTAAATTCACTCACTTGACATTGGCTGAATCACTCGAAATGATGGGAAGCAGTTTCATGGGTAAAAGCACCAGTTAAAGTAGTTTCAGCTAATTTTGTTAGACCTTATATACATCTAAAAAAAATCAAATTAAAAGGAAAAATATTACGGCTAACTAGGCTTTCTTAGTTTAGGAGTAATTAGTCGTACAACTTAAGATGTGCAGTTGGATTTGTAAAAAGTTCATATTTTCATACAAAATGTTCTATTAGCAACTGCAAATATTAATTAATTTAGTTAAAATTAATATTTGTTTTTTGAAAAGACAACGGAATCCTACTTTGCGCGAGTTTGATTCGCAATTAGCCGGTTTTATTTAAGTGTAGATTTCTACTGGGCTTTTTGATTAGTGCGAGTGCAGGTGTTAAGTGAAAGTAGACGTACATTGCTTGCTTCACTACAGTGCTGAACTATACCACAAAGTAATCAAGCAATGTACTTCTACTTCACTTATCACCTGAACTCGCACTAATCTAAGTGAAACTCGGCCTAGGTATGACAGTTTACAATACGACTGCAGCCTCGGCCGCGGCGCGCCCTCCAGACCCGCGCCGTATCTAGCACAAGTGGTATCATCGACTTAAATAAATTTCGAAAAACCTTAAAACTTTTAGTTACAAGCTTTTAATATTGCATTGTCACGCGATATACATATGCATGAAAAATTTTAACTCAATCGGAAACCGGGGAGTGGGTCAAAATTAACTTGCAAGATTTCACCGGAACAAACGTACTTAAAAAATAATTAAAAGCTTTTAAAATACCGATGAGTGGTATGAGATTGTCTTGGAGGACAAGGCATTTTTATAAGTAAAATAAAGAAATATGATTTTACCACCAGTATGTACTGTGTTTATACTAAAGAAAGAAAATAATGAAAAGGTGAATAAAATAAAAACAGAACAGTCAGGACAAAAAGGAATGACACGAGTCAGGATAAAGTTTTGAATAACATAATAACAAAAACAAATTAAAAAGATGGTAAAATAAAAACAGATTCAAAATGAACAATAAGTACTGAATTCTTTTTTTCAATATTATTTAATGTTATTATGTCAAGTTTAAAATATTTAGTAAAATATCAAAGTGTTTATATTAGTACTAACTACAATATTTTGCAATTATTGGATAGTATAAAGGTAGGTACATTATTATACAGTATTTTTTAAGAAAAATCTCTAAGACGTGCTGAAATATTAGGTACTCATTTAAGAGGACACGCGGTCTAAAGAATAGGTATTCGAATGAAATGTTGCTGTCTCCCTCCCCCAAACCTCACCGTATACAGCAAGAAAGGGAGAAATGTAGCGCAGACCGATAAATATCAACAAAATTGACCAAAACAGCATTTCGTAGTCCCCTATTTCTTCCTCCAAAACTTGAGCAATAATATATTTTTTTATTAATTAAAAAAAACGCTTTACCTATGCCTCTATGTTTTCATTTTATTGTTAATATGCGTATTATTTTTTTGGTGGGTGTCTGAAAATTACGTTTAAATTAGGCAATTTTCTCAGTTTTTGAAGGCTTCTACTTCCTATTATAATTAAAATATGGGAAAAAACAAAACATAGGGGCATGGCCATGGTAGATATAGGCTGATGGAAAAACATTTTTGCTCTATTGTCATTATTCAGGGAGGAAACAGGAGACTACGTTTGTATGGAAAAATGGCGCCCGCGTTTCCTCTTAAAGTGTAGTATCTTTTCAATCGACTGATGTGATTATGAGGATGATGATAATGTTAAAATTTTTCGTTTAATCAGACTTGGCAGGGCAGAACACGACACCATCTGAGGTTTAGTTCTTTATTCTTTAGTACTTACCAAGGACTTGCCTGGGGTGTCTAATAGCAGCGCGCGGTCACCGTCACGAGGGGCGTCGTTCTCGCCGGGGGCGGGGTATTGCGCACGTAGATACTCCAAGTACAGCTTGATCTCCTGCAGGAACGCGATAGCCTCCTCCTTCGTCATCTGTCAGGTTAAAGGTAATTATAAGTAGTGTTACGAACCTGCTTTTATTGATCTCCAGTTAGGTAGGTAGTGTTTCAATTGACCAGCTTACAAACTAAGCTATTTAAATCATGTACCCAGGTAATTTTTCCATGTGTTGGCGTCAGGCAGTACTGTTGGTGTAAGGCAGCATTGTTAATGTCGGGTGGTACTGTTGGCAAGGGCATTACTGTTGGCGGGAAACAGTACTGACGTCGTGAGGCAGTACCTAGTGTTGGAGTGAGGCAGTACTGTTGCTGTGAGTTAGCAGTTTTATTGTCGTGAGGTAGCAATGTTTATAATGCTAGGCAGTACTGGTTGCGTGTAGCAATACCAAAGTATATATATATATATATATATATATATTAGTACTAACATACAGTATGGACACTCACTGCCGCTCTCTAGATTGCGACCTCATCCCCTCGTCACCCAGATTGATACAGATTGGTTACAGTTTGTTTGTCGTTGTTTGTCGAACGTATTTCGCCGCCATTTTGTTTGTCCCGTCATTCCTTTTTTCAAATGTCATTTCTGGCGCGTTGTATGAAGTGTCCAGGGTGTGGCAATACTGTAGGCATGAAGCAGTTTCTGCTGTTGGCGCGAAGCAGTATACCGGCGCACCCACCAGGCCATCCTGCAGCAAGCCCTCGACGGCAGCGGTGACGGCCCGCTCATCGCCCGTCCACAGCACGTACTCAGCCATGTCCAGCGGCGAGTACTGCACGCCCGAGTACGCGGCGAAGTGGTCCCTCTGAACACACAATCGTAGAATGGGTTATGATGAAGTCTGCTGTGCCTTGAATCTTCTAACCAGACTTACAGAGTTCGAATCCTAGCAATATGATAGGTCTTTACCTATCAGATTGCCTTTTCAGTTTTTGAAGTTAAATGCCAATTTTTATTGAAAATAAAAAGTTATTGTTTTTTATTATTGACCTTATGGTGACACTACTTTGGTGTTTTATTAATAACTAGTGGCATATCTTTCATGTTCCAATCCCCTGAGCTATGCACTATTGAATGGAACAAAGGAGTTTTCTTAGTGGTCAGATGGGGCAAATTTTTAGACTAGTTAATTTACTTGAATTTTCCTGGAAGTGACGCAATCCTATGCGGGGTATTCCCAAATATGGCATTAGTAACGAAGAAATTGCTGCGATAACTCTAGAGCTTGAAAATTAAAAATGTGTATTTTTTGCCTTAATAAAGGCAATTTTTTCAGGTGAAAAAACCTGACTTCATGGGGTTAAAGCCACCGTGCTCTCATAATATCTAAACAATAGGCATATTTAAACTTTTTTATACAATCGGCAATTTCATAGGTAAATACCTACCTAATATATAACTATAGAATAGTGTGAAGGTATTAGTGCAATAATACATGATTTTATTTATCCAACACAAAGAGGAAGAGTAATACTCGGGAGAACGTTACCAACAAGAGAACCTATAGGCTTGTATTATTCGTACGGAGTGCGTACTCACGTTGTGCTGGGTCTCCGCGGTGAGGTCTGCGTTGAAGGAACGGCGCGCGGCAGAGTGCGCGGGCGCAGGCGCTGCTGCCGGCACTAGCCGCGCCGCGCCGTGGAACACCTGCACACAGCGCACCTTTTGTTTACACATGGCTCATCGGTGTTGATAACTAAAGCACCACTAAAGTGAATTACACATGGCCCATCGGTGTTGATAACTAAAGCACCAATAAAGTGGATTACACATGGCCCATCGGTGTTGATAACTAAAGCACCACTAAAGTGAATTACACATGGCCCATCGGTGTTGATAACTAAAGCACCAATAAAGTGGATTACACATGGCCCATCGGTGTTGATAACTAAAGCATAAATAAAGTGGATTACACATGGCCCATCGGTGTTGATAACTAAAGCACCACAAAAGTGGATTACACATGGCCCATCGGTGTTGATAACTAAAGCACCACTAAAGTGGATTACACATGGCCCATCGGTGTTGATAACTAAAGCACCACTAAAGTGGATTACACATGGCCCATCGGTGTTGATAACTAAAGCACCACTAAAGTGGATTACACATGGCCCATCGGTGTTGATAACAAGCACCACTAAAGTGGATTACACATAGCCCATCGGTGTTGATAACTAAAGCACCACTAAAGTGGATTACACATGGCCCATCGGTGTTGATAACTAAAGCACCACTAAAGTGGATTACACGTGGCCCATCGGTGTTGATAATTAAAGCACCACTAAAGTGAATTACACATGGCCCATCGGTGTTAATAAGTAAAGCACCACGAAAGTGGATTACACATGGTCCATCGGTGTTGATAATAGGTCAGCATAAAGTACCACGAAAGTGGATTACACATGGTCCATCGGTGTTGATAATAGGTCCGCACTACTAAAGTGGAGGGAATCAGCCAAATTGAACTCCCAAAAGAACAACATCACTTTCTCGCGGAAGAAAATATTTTCTAATTTGTCCAAATAGACATATAAACAAAAACATGTATATTAAAACATTCGTTCGTCTATCGGTCCGTTCGCCGTCCGTCACGCTTTTTCTAGCGGCTAGATTCTCTTTGGCGGCTAAACCAATGGTCCGATTGACATCAAATTTTCACAATTAACAAATTAATGACATTTTTCGATTGATTCTGAGTATCCTTTGACTAGTTTACCATTTGAGGGTGGCTGCCATGCAACAAAGAAAAAAAAGAGATAATCTCGAAAATGGTTCTAACAATTTTAATAAAACTTTGCTAGTAGTAACGATTATTAATATTCAATCAAGTGGCAGTATTTTTATTTCGGCGAATTCGTTAAAAGCAGGCCCCCATGTAACTGTATTTGTTGTTTGCTATTTTCTTTTTATGAATCGAACTTCTCTTTTTGCTTGCCTATAAAAGAAAAATGTTTATTTGTTGATTTGTGCAATTGTGCATGCCAGACGGTGATGGCTATCCGAAAAAGTATGCACAGCGTGGCTGTGCAATTTATCTTATTTATATTATTAAGAGAAGTACAGCTTAAATACACTGTAGCTATATGATATTGATAACACCACAAAATTGATTACGAGCTAATAAAAAAAAACTTGCACATATGGATTTAGATACACACACTTAACAAGGTTACTTATTAAACAGTACAAAATTGCATTGGCCCCTTAAGTGTAGTATAAGTAGTTCTATTTTGGTCTAAGACTAAGAGTCGTCGCGTAGGGGAACCGCTAACTTGTGAAATTATTGGTAAACTAGCTGTTTCCCGCGGTTTCACCCGCGTGGACAACGTTTCTATGACTTTTCGAGGGTGCGCAGTGCGCGAGCCGCAAGCGGCTCGCGAGCGTGGTAAAAAGTAGCCTATGTCTGAATCCAGGTCCTAATCTGTCTACCTACCAAATTTCAGCCAAATCCGTTCAGTAGTTTTTGCGGGAAAGCGTAACAGACAGACAGAGTTACTTTCACATTTATAATATTAGTAGGGATTAGTTGTACTCGTAGTAAAGTGAAACAGTTGAATTTTGTTTTTATTTGATTTACTTAGCGGTCCCCTTTAGCGACGACTCTTAGATCATAAAATAACTACTTATATTAAACTTAAAGGGCCAAAACATATATTTTTTTACTTTTTAGATGTTTTTTTTGTCGGTAGAAGTTGGTAAGGTGTTGGGTATCCTGAAGATACCAGGAGATGCTGCAGCATCAGGTCAAGGTTACCATGTTCTATCTAATACCTATTCATTGAGACTATTCCAATGAGCGATGCCTCTGCTGTAAGTTGGTGAGGAGTTCGGTATCCTGCAGATTCCAGGATATCATGCAGCATCAGGTAAAGGTTACCATGGTTTTGCAATATTATTACAGTTACAGGGCACCAAATTTTGAATCGATCGGACCGGTTTATAAGTTGCCCACATCCCTTCATCAACTAGATAAGAGCTGATGATCTTCGAACGGCTAAACAGATCTGTTATAAGTTATAGCTAGGAACCACCTCGATCACGTCAGCTTTATAAGAAAAAACCGCATCAAGATCGGTCCATTCTTATAAGAACTACGATGTCAAAGACGTCTGTCTTAGATACAAACGTTAAACTTCCTAAATTATAGCTAGGAACCACCTCGATCACGTCAGCTTTTAAAGAAAAAAACCGCATCAAAATTGGTTCATTCGTTTAAGAACTACGATGCCACAGACAGACACGTTAATACACACGTTAAACATATAAAACCTCTCTTTTTGCGACGGGGTTAAAAATAAATTCAATATTGTTTACGAAAAAAAATAATATATAACAACTAGCTGTCCCGGCGAACTTCGTACCGCCTTACATTACATTACACTGCCCTGCCGTACCCTACACTACCCTACCCTACACTACACTACACTACACTACACTACACTACCCTACCCTACACTACACTACACTACACTACCCTACCCTACACTACCCTACCCTACCCTACATAAACTACACTACACTACCCTACCCTGCACTACTCTACACTACCCTACACTACACTACCCTACCCTACACTACACTACCCTACCCTACACTACCCTACCCTACCCTATCCTATCTCTCAAGTTGGATCGAACTGCACATGGTGTGCGAATTTTATTATAATCGGTTAAGTGGTTTAGGAGTCCATTGAGGACAAACATTGTGACACGAGATTTATATATATTAAGATAAAATACACGCTTAGCTTCCTTTCTGAGAGCGTCGGTGGCGTAACGGTTACGGCCACTACCTCCTGTCCGGAATTCAGATTTCATATGTACGTTTATCCGACGCTCTTACGGTGAAGGAAAACATCGTGAGGAAACCTGCACACGCCTGCGAAGAAACTCGTAGGTTATGTGTGAAGTCCACCAACCCGTACTCGGCCCTCGTGGTCGACTAAGGCCCAATCGCCCTTATTCAGGGTACGCTAGAGCCCCTCGGTGGGGACATATGATGAAGCTTTCTTATTAAAGCTTTCATTCTCTTGAAAAATTCCAAAGTAAAGAAATGTCGGATAGAGTTGGAGCTACCGCAGAAGAGATCGTTATGTTTTCGGAATCCAGTTTGTATGTGATTCTAGCGGTTCGGATCAAGAAGCTGTTCTTTATACAATTAGTTTTGACACTTGGGACATAAAGCAATCTAAAACAACCAAGGTGACGAGATGGTGTTATCAAACTTGTTTTGTTCAAGAGTCAACTTTATAGCCTGTGCTATGTGTACTAAAGTGACTATATCAGCTGCATTCCTACGGACATAAAGAGGTAACAAATGGAAACGGGCGAAACGCAGAATATGTATTTAAATTTAAGTATACAGCTGTAGCTTTAATACTCGTATTTTTTTAAAATTATTTTAACGCCTAGAGAGAAATACCTCGTTATGAGTATTCCATATTGGGAAAAGATTACCTATCCCTTACCTAGATGATCTATGCGCTTCATGCGTTATCAATATTCTATCTCCTTCTGACACAGGGCACCGTGGTATTTATTCTCCTTTTTCACAAAGATATAAAGAGAATCTAAACAACTAGCATTACGTTACCTCTCGGAGGAACAGCCTATCTCTTTTCAAAAGTTTGAAAACAGATTATGTATCTGTGGTTATTAAATTTTTTTATTTGCTAGAAATGTATTGGTTCTCCAAGCTAAAAATTAAAAAGAGGCAAATAAAAAAAAAGCGTCGGTGGCTCAACCGGTAACGACTCGGTCCATGTAACTAGAGGTACCGGGTTCAAATCTGGACGGCCAATGTACCAATAAGTTTTTCAAAAACTTACGTACATATACTTACCGATTGCTTTAACGGTGAAGGAAAACATCGTAAGGGAACCTGCACAGGCCTGCGAAGAAACTCGAAGGTTGTGTGTGAAGTCGACCAACCCGCACTGGGCCCGCGTGGTCAACTAAGGCCTAGTCGCCCTGATTCAGGGTAGGCTCGAGCCCCTCGGTGGGGACGTATATGAGCTGATACAATAATAAAAAAAAAATTAAAAAGCACGTGTGCGGTAAAATCACCTTTGCACACAGTAAACTGACATATAATGTACCACTTTTTAAGCATCTGTATTGAAGTAGTTATTTGTGTAACAAGTGGACAAAGTAACATTTAGTTCCGATTCCGTTGGTATGAGTTCTGAGCTAAGCGAAAATTAGATTTCTTAGGTTAGCGAGGAGTTAAACATACGTCGACCGAATATAAAATATTTTGGTCTCGAGTGACGCACACAATTTTTCGTCACAAACTATAAGAAAAAAAAACTTTTAGGCATTGGTTTGAGCGTTCTATCTTTGATACGAACACGGACCAATCAGAAGGGACAAACAAAACTCCCTTCAGGGAGGAAAGTAGAATTTTGTTCGCACTTATTAAGAAACCAAACGCACTCAAATTTTTAATAATAAAAGAAAAACCAATCGACTTTTTCGAATAGGTGTGATGAAAAAATATTTATTTTATTATATAATAAAGTGTGATCAATGATCTTTCTATTCCCAAGGTCATTTATTCTTATGGCACGAAGAGTTTACTACTATGGCACACCCCGGACACTACATACAACGGTCGTGAAATAACATTTCTAAAAACAAATGACGGAGCAAACAAAATCACGGCGAAGTCCTATACGTTTGGGAACCAAATTACAACGAATATGTATCAATCTGGGTTACAAGGGGGTGAGGTCGGAATCTAGAGAGCGGCTAATTATGTAATGTATGTTAGTTAGTACCAATATAAATTTGTCACCGTAAAATTGTAAAAACCGTTAGATTATAATCTAACGGGATCTATCTCGCGAGATTGTGAACTATCGAAAGATTGTGAACCGTAACATACTGTTTACGATTTCACTAGTGTCATTGTAATCTCACTAGTGACATTACAATAACACTAAGTGAAGTGAATAACATTAAATAAATGAGCGAGCGAAGCGAGCGATGTTAGGCCTGGTCAGGTTTGATTGATTAAACAGTCAAAGAGCCCTGGGTAGCAAAATGATTCGCAGAAGAAGACATTATTGCGATCGGTTTTATTCGGAGATACAAGAATGGGTCGTGACATTGTAAGCCGATTGAAAATTTGCCGTCATATTATGATCCAACTTTTTTTTTTTTTTTTTATTCACAATTGGTAAGCCCTTGGCATCATCTCACCTGATGGTAAGTGACGATGATGCCGAAGATGGAAGCGGGCTTACCAAGATTCTCCAACGCAATGGAGAACTGGCTATCTTATCTTCAAGCCGGAACACATCAATGTTGTTAACACTGATGTTTGGCGGCAAGACTTAGATAAGATGGTGGTAACTAGCCAGGTGGGCTTAGAAAATGCCCTACCACCAACCAAACCGAGTCTTACAAATTGACCCCACAGGAAATCGAACCCGCGACCTCCTGGTGTGAAGCGAATGGGCTAACCATTACGCCACGGAGGCGGTCATAAATTAATTGAATTAAGTGCAGTGAGATTGTAATATCACGGTTATGACAATATCCCGGCGACATATACTTTGACTACGGCCAGCAAGTAGCAGTCGCGTAGTACGAGCGGCTACGCGCAAACCCTCGAAGCCGCGTAGCCGCTTGCCTACGAGCGTAGCTAGCAGTTGGTCGGGTCGGACCTATTACTAATCCTACGCACCTGTCCATCCGTCTGTTTATCTGTCTGTGCGACATTTAAAAGGCTCTATCTTTTGAACCATGATAAGAATCCAGCTGAAATTTTCAACGAATATGGGAATTACTAACAAATAATATGTTTTCCTATCAGGTGAGTTTGCAAACAAACGCACTCAAATTTTTAATTAAAAAAAGTGTTTTCAAAGGTTTTTTCTGTGTTTGCTCTATTGAAAAAACAGAACGTATGTATTACAAACGTGAAATTTGGTGTAAATATAGTAACAATCCTAAAATAAAAAACAAACAATAAAAACCAGCCAAGTGTGAGTCTTACTTGCACTAACACGGAACCCTCGATGCGCGAGTCTGACTCGGTTTTTTTTTGTGTAACTATATTATCCGATTTTCGCCGATTGTTAACCGATTTCAATTGTTCTTTTTAATTTAAGGGTACTCCTATCATAATTAATAAAAAATATATGTTTAAATTTTTAAGAAAATCTAAAAAAACAATCAAAAATTTGAAAAAATAAATTATTATGATTGAAGTCAGTTGTTTTTAAAGTGTTAGAGTGGTCAATTATCTTCGTTTATTACATTTTAAAGTTTCTTTTATTAAAAATTTTAGTTTGTTTAACTGCATCTAACCTTATCATAAGTATGCCATTGAGGATAATAGTCTTATTCACTCTCGCCTTGAAGGTCCTCAAATTGTAATAATCGGGAAACACTGCCGCAGGCAAGGAGTTCCACTCCTTTGCTGTCCGCATAATGAAGCTTAACGCTTCATGCGATTAGGCGGAATATCAACAACAAAAGGGATGGAAAGTGAAATGGAGCTGGGAGAATGAGGTCGTGTATCTCTTTCGCACAATCTCCGTACTGAATTCAATTGTACACAGATAATTAAAAAACATTCGTGGAGTAGTGGTTAAGTCCTTAGCTCCACATTAGAAGGTAGCGGGATCGATTCCCGGTGGATTTTAACTTTATATGACTCGTTTTGGTTGGTCCAAGGGCATTTTCTAAGCCCTACTGGCTAACTACCACCGTCTTATCTAAGTCTTGCCGCCAAGCATCAATATTAACAGCATTGAGGTGTTCCGGCTTGAAGATAAGATAGCCAGTTCCCCATTGCGTTGGGCAATCTTGGTGGGCCCGCTTCCATCTTTGGCATCATCGTCATATACCATCAGGTGAGATGATTTCTTAATTTTTCCGGAGTTTCTCTGCGTGATTGAATCAGAAACGAGGAGATCCGTAGGAGAACCATAGTAACCGACATAGCTCTCAGAATTGCTAAACTTAAGTGGCAGTGGGCGGGGCACATAGCTCGTAGAACGGATGGCCGTTGGGGCAGTAAAGTGGCGACCGCGCATCGGAAAACGTAGCGTACTGCCTACGTGGACCGATGACCTGGTGAAGGTTGCGGAAAGCCGCTGGATGCGGGTAGCGCAGAACCGGTCGTTGTGGAAATCCTTGGGGGAGCTCTATGTCCAGCAGTGGACGTTCTTCGGTAGATATGATGATGATGAGACCTCACTAAGGGCTCACTAATTATGAATAAAAAAAATCGAAAATTGAAAATAAAAATACCATGCCACTCAGAGTGCTAAGTGCCAAGTGCCAATTGATTATTTTCAGTGGGTTTAGTGATTTGTACTCAAGTATGTAACATTAACCTGTGGCGTCGTCGAAACTGGGTTAGTTTCACATGTTTTAATTAGTAGATACCTATAACTACATTGGAAGTCACACGCAAGGCAATATTGTATGTACTACCTAGCACGGTATTAAAAATTGCTACTATACGGTCGTCGAAGCTTAGCAGCCAACCCCAAAATACTTGATATCGAGTTCAGATTTTCAACTTTCAATTTTTTTATGTTTGCTACCTCAGAACTCAGAACTCCGCAATTTATAGACTAAGGTAAAATCTTGTTTTATTCTGAAGGGTATATATACTTTCAGGTTGGTCCCACAGAAACTTCATAAAAAGAGGTTCATTACTTTTTTTTAGTAAATTAACAAAAACAAAAAAAACAAATTGTACTTGGTTGTTGTGATGGAAGTTTATATGTGTGGAGACATATGTGTGGAGACATATGTGTGGAGCATAGCATTATATGGAAGCGAAATCCAGACCCTGAATCAGAAGGAGTGATGTTATTTGGAAGCATTTGAAATGTGGTGCTGGAAGCGTATGGAAAGAATAAGTTGGACAGAGATGGTGACAAACGTGGAGGTTTTGCAAAGAATAAATGAGAAGTAAAGTCTGATGAATTTAATAGAAAACAGCTAGGCCACCTGATAAGACTCATAAGAAACATGATTGAAGAAAAGATAGAACGAAAGCGGGGTAGAGGAAGACCGAGGATAAGTTGTGTATCACAAATTAAGAAGATAAATGTTTAGTCGTACAAGGAGATAAAGAAAACGGCTTTGAATAGAGAGAGATGGAGGGAGTTGCACAACTGAACTGACATGGATGCTGCCCATCCTTCAGTTTTAAGTCCCTTAGTCGACTCTTACGACCCCCATTGGAAGAGATGGGATGGTCCTATTCTTAACCGGGAGCCATACGGTCTTAAAATCTTTGAATTTACCAGCAACCTCATGGAAGAAAGACGCAGATTGGTTTTGCAGTCTTCTGAAGACGCTACTCAGTATTGGCAACTAAACAGGCAGATCTGTAAGTCCCTGACTCGCGATTTGCGCCAGTATAATATAAATTGTATTAAAGAGGCAATTGAGCAGAACTAAGGCTCAAAGTGTTCGCGAGAGATCTGTCTGTTGGACAAAGCCAACTGACCTGAAGACTGAGGATGGCAGGATCATATCGTCTACGACTGAGTTGCTGGAAGAAAGTGAGTAGTTCTACGGACAATTGTACAAGACCACATGTTTGCCTGTCAGCGATCTGGCTAAAGACCCTAGAGCCAGACTAACCCGACACTATACCGAAGATATCCTGGACGTCAGCCTGTACGAGATTAGAATGGCTGCCAAACAGCTCAAGAACAACAAGGCACCGGGTGAGTGATGATGGAATTACGGCTGGACTTCTGAAAGCAGGTGGAACACTGGTACTTAAAGCTCTTCAGAAGCTATTTAATTCCGTTATACTCGAGGGACAAACTCCTAAGGCATGGCAAAGAAGTGTGGTCGTGCTTTTGTTCAAAAAGGGTGACAACACCCTGCTAAAGAACTACAGACCCATCTCACTTCTAGGCCATATCTACAAGCTGTTTTAGAGAGTTATTACGAATCGTCTCGCATGCAGGTTTGACGACTTCCAGCTTCCCGAACAAGCCGGTTTGCGAAAAGGCTTTAGTACCATAGACAACATACATACGCTGCGGTAGATTATACAGAAGACTGAAGAGTACAATCAGTCACTATGCTTGGCGTTTGTGGACTATGAGAAAGCCTTTGATTCAGTCGAAACCTGTGCTGTACTACAGTCTCTCCAGCGGTGACAAATTGACCATCGATACATCGAGGTGTTGAAGTGTTTGTATGAAAACGCCGCCATGTCGGTTCACCTCCAGGACCAGAACTCGAAACCTATCCAGTTGCAGCGAGGGGTGAGACAGGGAGACGTTATATCTCCGAAACTGTTCACCGCCGCCCTGGAAGATGTTTTCAAGTTTCTGGACTGGAGTGGATTCGGCATCAATATCAACGGCGAGTACATAACCCACCTCCGATTTGCTGACGCTATCGTGGTCATGGCTGAGACTATGGAAAACCTAAGCACAATGCTCGATTGCCTCAGTAAAGTCTTTTAACAAGTGGGTCTTTAAATTTACATGGACAAGACAAAAATAATGTTAAATGTCCGTGTCGCACCCACTCCTCTAAAGGTTGGAGACTCTACACTGGAAGTTGTTGACGAATATGTGTACCTGGGACAAACAGTCCAGCTAGGTAGTTCCAACTTCCAGAAAGAGATCAATCGACGAACCCAACTCGGCTGGGCAGCGTTCAGGAAGCGTCGCCATATCTTCATGTCCCAAATACCGCAGTGTCTCAAGACTATTGTCTTTGACCAGTGTGTGTTGCCAGTGATGACTTACGGAACTGAGTCATAGTCGCTTACTACGGGCCTCATAAGAAGGCTCAAGGTCACCCAGAGGGCAATGGAGCGTGCTATGCTCGGAGTTTCTTTATGTGATCGAATCAGAAACGAGGAGACCCGCAGGAGAACCAATGTAACCGACATAGCTTACAGAATCGCTAAACTGAAGTGGCAGTGGGCAGGGCACATAGCTCATAGAACAGATGGCCATTACGGCAGTAAAGTTCTCTCTCTGTAAAAGTCTCTCGACCGCACACCGGAAAACGTAGCGTAGGCAGGCCTCCCACGCTGTGAACCGACGAACTGGTGAATATCGCAGGAAGCCGATGGATGCGGGCAGAGAAGGACTGGTCGTCGTGGAAATCCTTGGGGGAGGCCTTTGTCCAGCAGTGGACGTTTTTTGGCTGATATGATGATGATGATGATGGTGAAATGCTTAATTTTTCACCGTTTAATACTTTATGTATGAGAACCTGATACTCTTTCAAAAGACCCATGTTTATGTTTTTTTGTGATTTAATTTAAGTGTGTAATGTTTTTCTTATTTTAATGAATTAGAATTAAGGACTGATGAATTTGTTACTTATAAATAATTTACAATAGCTTCAGCGTTAATTCAAATTGACGATTATGAAATCAATTTAGTTAATTCTTATGTATTTCTTTTTAGGTCTTATATTTTATATTATGTTTCCATTAAACTCATCTGTAATTACGTACGATTGTTATTAATTATTACCCACGCCCTACCTACCTTACCATACCTACGTAGTGCTAAAAAGTAATACAAATGTAACCATAACACAGTTGTTAGGGCCCTAAAGTGTCACAAAATATGTCAAAGCTGCAGTTAAAACGCTAAACACGTTAAAAAACCGACTTCCATCGCAACAACTTAGTACAATTTTGCATTACTATTTTTGGTTTTGATAATTTTCTAATAAAGTACTACACCGATTTTGATAAAATTTATATGAGGCCGCACAGGAAGCACTAGCTTTCAAATAAAAAAAGAATCATCAAAATCGGTTTACCCAGTCAAAAGTTCTGAGGTAACACACATGAAAAAAACACAGTCGAATTGAGAACCTCCTCCTTTTTGGAAGTCTGTTGCTAAAAGCGCTTTGTTGTCACTGTTTTAGAACTGAAGACTAATTGTGATCTCGTCATACCACCGCTATGCCCCTTATAGTTCTAACATTAGCTGCAATGTCCACCGGTGTGTTATTTGGGTGCTAAGTAACCACGTCACACCACATAATTATTGTATGCGAGTTGTGTTGAGTGACTCGAGTAAGGAGGATTAGATTTCAGGTAAGATATTTATTGGGGTCGTTGCGTTTTGTCTGAGACAGGCTTCTCCGCGTACTTTTACTACAGAAGATCTATTTTTTACTTTCGAGCGACGAAGGAGTGAAGAAGCTATTGTGATGGCAAAAAAGTCGAAGTTGAGATTTTGGTGGGATCGATTGTCTTACACTAATAGTCTTAAAGATAAAAAATGTGTGTGTGAGTGTGTGTGTGTGTGTGTCTGTTCGTCCATCCGGTGCTTTAGTTCCAAAACTGCTGGACAGATTTGGGTGAAATTTAGGTAAAGGCAATATTATATTTATATCTCCAGCCTTTTTATCACGCTTTTATTAGCTTCACCTGTAAGTATAAATGTTTGTTTGCACTCGATTTTGACCCACTTTAATCGGACAAACTATGTACATTTATCAAGAATCAGTGACAATAAAATAATTTCATAAGTTTATCTCATTATCCTGATCGGGATCGCCAGGATCGCCAAAATTAAATGCACATCAAAGTAAAAATAAAAAATAAATATAGTTTAAAAAAATTAAAAAACACCCTTTTAAAGCACATCAAACTAAAAAGTTAAAATTAATTCTTAATATAAGCTAAAAACAATAATGAACGAAAAATACTAGTATTGTTTTCAGCTTATATTAAGAACTATTTTTCACTTTGATGTGTTTTAAAAGCGTGTTTTTTAGTTGTTTAAAACTACATTTATTTTCTCAAATTTCCCCTATCTTTATTTTTTAGGGTTGCCACTATTGCAAAAAAACTAATTATTTTGTAAATCAAAAATGGCTATAACGATTTTTATGAAAATCGGTATGTTATTGTTACTATATTGTATATGGCCTAGTACGCGGTAGTCCGTTTTTTCAAGAAAAACCGGTATGTAATTTTTCTTTTTTAATCCACAATTGATAAGCCCTTGGCATCATTCACCTAATGTTACGTGACGATGAAGCCGAAGATAGAAACTGGCTTACCAAGATATCCCAACGGAATGATACCACCCATACAAATTTCGGTTTTTGTTACTTTGTCTCAAAAATGGCTCTAACGATTTAGTGAACCGTTGTAAATAACTAGGACTTAATAAGGCCTTTTACACCGGATACTTCATTATTCCAGGAAAAATCTGATTTACGTAGCTCCCATACATACCCAAATTATTTGTAATTTTTTTATCAAGTCAGATACCTAGCTTTTATCTTCGCTACTTAGACAAGTAAGTGTAATTTTATTCTTAATTTGTTAATGCCCGACTACGACAGACGATGAAGGCTTAGCGAAAAAGTATGCACGGCGTGGCTGTACATTTATATTTATTTTACTTTTGTGTTTACTGCTCAAATTACACGCAAACTAATATTTTTATTTCGTTATGGAGGTAGTTTGGTGAGTCGTCGAAACTACGCTTGTGTTTTGCTTATTCAATTTCGTTTCTCTAACTAAAATATACCTAACTGAGAGATGTTTTCGACAAAACTCGTTGATATTTATTGGTATTCATTCAACGTCTCACGAACATGCCTCTTGAAACACTTTTTATATTTCTTGTCGAATAATAAGTTTTGTAATAAATAAAAGATAAGGTTTAGGTCATGTTTATAGTGTATTGGCAGAAGGGAGACACAAGTAATGAGGCAATAAGACATATTGTATAATATTTCATCTATGTTTTTTTTTCTTTTTATTATGTAACTAGCTGTCCCGGCGAACTTAGTACCACCTTACACTACACTACCCTACCCTACCCTACACTACCCTACACTACACTACACTACCCTACACTACACTACCCTACACTACACTACCCTACCCTACCCTACACTACTCTACACTACACTACACTAAACTACACTACTCTACCCTACCCTACCCTACCCTACCTTACCCTACCCTACACTACCCTACCCTAACCTACACTAATACACTACACTACCCTACTCTGCCCTACCCTACCCTACATAATAACCTTCTCCTGACAATATCGAAATCGACAAAAAAAGAAAAAAAGAAAGCCGTTCACGCGTGATGCCGTGACCAAGGGAAATAGGGATTCATTTTTATATATATATAGATGTAATAAAGAATATTGTATTGTTAGAAAAAAAATACTCCACTTACAAGAATTCAAGAAAGGGAATAAGTTTGTAAGTATTTGGATTGTTTCTAGGAAGTTTTCGTTACGATCTGAGCGGGATAGGGCCACTTACAAGAATTCAAGAAAGGCAATAAGTTTTTTTAGTATTTGGTTTGTTTCTAGGAGGCGTTCGTTACGAGCTGAGTGGGACAGGGTGCAGACAGAACCCTTTGTACGCGAGTCCGACTTGCCGGTTTTATTTGAGTTGCGTAGGTAGGCCATAACCATGTTGCTATTTTTGAGTTAATTCTAAACGTTTCTGAAGGTAGAGTTTCAGCCCACCACTACTGCCCACTCTTAAAATAATTTTTTTAATTTCAGTGTCTCAATTTGTGGTATCGAGAGTGAACGGGGTTTTTTTAGCCTATGTCCATCCTGATTCTACCTATATTAGTGAAACAATGTTTAAAATCGGATGAGTGGTTTTGGAGATTCACTCCTACATACAAACTAACAGCTTGTATAGACAAGTTGCTTGTCTTTTTAGGGTTCCATGATAAAAAAGGAATCCTTATAGATTCGCCATATCTGTCTGTCCGTCTGTCCACGGCTTAGCTCTGGGACTATTAGTGCCTGAAAGCTGTAATTTGGCATGCGTATACATATTAATCACGCCGATAAAGTGGTAATATAAAATCTTGAAATATTTATATTTTAGGGTACCTTCCGTACATGTAAAGAGGGGGTGGTTTTCTATTTGCTGACGTACCTTATCGTGTAGGGTATCGTTGAATAGGCCTTCCAAAACTACTGCGGATTCACTAAAACCATTTTTCGATTTAGGGTTCCGCTTGAGAAATATTAAGCTTTATAATGCAAATTTTTGTTGGAGTCAAGTTTTCCCTACCTCCCCTACCAACTAAACCGCTGTTTCAGGATATCTGAAAAATTGAAAATTTAACTATATAATCAATTTAAAAGGAAAACTATCAGGTCTAAGTAGGCTTCCTTAGTTTAGGAGTAATACGACCAAAATAAGACGTGCAGTTGAATTTGTAAAAAGTTTATAGATTTTCCATACGAAATGTTCTATTACCAACTGGAAATATACATATATGTTTTTCAAAGGCTACTGAACCCTACTTTGCACGAGTCCGACTCGCACTAGTTCGGTTTTTATTACTCGACTCAATTTTTTTCGTCTGTGTGTTGCATGTCGCGTGACGGTCGCTTTCGTCTGACGGTATGATCGTTTCGTCCTCTGTACCGTAGCGAGAGCACCCATGATCGTTTCGTCCTCTGTAAAGTTTCACTTTTACCGTGGTTTCTTATCCACACACTTACTTTTTTTTTTAGTTTACTTTTGAATAACGGTAAAGTTGAAAGTTGTAGGTATCCTTACAGTACCTTGGTGGTGGTCTCGTCCGGCGGCGGCGTGGCCGCTGGCGCCGCGTGCTCGGCCTCCTCTGGTGCTGAAGACTCTGAAAAGTTTGCTTGTAAGTATCAGTTCATTCCACGAGAGGCATCTACTTATACACTACTAGCTTTTGCCAGCAGCTACGCTCGCGTGAACACAGTTTCTATGACTGTCTTCGAGGGTGCTCAGTGCGCGAGCCACAAGCAGCTCGCGAGCGTGGAAAAAAGTAGCCTTTATGTTAATCCAGGTCCTAATCTGTCTACCTATCAAATTTCTACTTTCTAATCCCTACAAGTTGTGGTGTGAAAAAGTAATAAACATCCATACATACAAACTTTCACGTTTATAATATTATACTCCTAGGGAAAAAAAATGCTCACGCGTCTTTATTCTAAACACAGGCAAAGAATAAAGACTACACAGCGCACTCAGTCACATACAAGGTTTAGGGTAGGTACATATGTCGGCGCAGATCGCGCGATCAGCCTGGGATTTTTACTATTTGCCTGGGAATGTCTGGGCAGATCTGCCGCCGACGTATACAGGGTGTAACATAAAGGTGCAGTGATACTTTCAGGTGGGCTTGTACTCATCAAACTGAACCACTTTTGTTCTTGCAATACAAAAAAAAGTCTTACTTTTAAATGGGGACTCATTGAGGATTTTGTTTAGGATTTAATTGGAACGGAGTGTTCGTTAAACTAATTACCGAGACTCGAAATTTGAGTGTCCCTTTCATTTAGTTAGTTCAAATAAAATGTTGATTAAAACACCTACATAAATATGCCCTATTCTCGTGGAGGTAGATTCAATTATGATAATATCGTCACGGCACAGCGAGCTGTGTGAACATCAATGGGCTACCGAGAAGGAACCTTGTTCAGCGTATAACTCGATTATCTGGCCGGCTGCGCGTCGTGACCGCCCCACCATCGCACCACCCACCCATATAATAAGTAGGTACTTACATGTTACCCGATATGATGTTGATACACAAGATAATGGATTGACAGGACCTATAGCATTGTTTGGAGAAGACTATTAGACATTCACTCTATCTATCGCTTCGTAACTCTATGCCCACTCACCGAGTCTGTGAAGGTCCCCGTTTTCGCCGTGGCTTTCCGCTGAAACAAGTTACATAAATTATACATAGGTAGGTAGATACCTATTTTGACAAAATGAATATCTGAAGTCACGTTTCCACGTGGGCGACGACACAGATTGAATGGAGCTCTACGGACCTTCAACATTCTAGCGACCCTGAAATGTCCTATCAGCTACTCAGCTTGCTATGCTTCATGTCAGCCTCCACGGCGCAATGGTAAATCCATTCGCTTCACACTAAGAGGACACGGGTTCGATTTCCGGTGTAGTCTAACTTTGGAAGATTCGGTTTGGTTGGTAGTAGAGCATTTTCTAAACCCGCCTGATTAGCTACCACCATATTATCTAAGTCTTGCTGCCAACCATAAATCTTAACAGCATTGATGTGTTCCGGTTTGAAGATAAGACAGCCAGTTCCCCATATATATTCGGGAACATCATCACTTACTATCAGGTGAGATAATGCCAAGGGCTTATTAATTGTGGATTAAAAAAAAAAACAATTATAGGTTTATTGATCTGCCTATATATATGCCTCTATATCAGAATTTAAAGCGAATCCTTCGATAAAGCTTCGGCCTCGGATTTCAGAAATAAACATAAGAATATACTACCTACCCACCTAAAAGTAACCTTTTTATCTAAAGTCATTAACCTCAGACTATTGACGAGGTTTTGAGCTACACTCAAGTGGCTGACGGCTTCAGACCGAGATGAAATTAGCTTGGTTTAATCAAACCAATGTTGTAATTACATTTCGTCTTAAACAAAAGCCAATTCACCTTCGTGTTTATGCTCTTGAACGTTTTTTAGAGGGCCACTCAACTTAGATTGTATATAAGAACCGTGGGGGTTAGTTACATAAGAAGAAGTTGCCAAAATAAAACAAAGTATTGGGGTGATCAGAAATTTTCATAGAGAAGTTTCCGACATTGAGAATGTATCAATGTAATGGTAGAATGTATGGCGTTAGAGAGCGTCGGTGGCGTAACGGCTAGGGCCGCCGCCTCCTTTCCGGGAGGTCGTGGTTCGAATCCCGCCACGTACCAATGTGATGTCGAATTTAGATTTCATGTACGTTTATCCGACGCTCCTACGGTGAGGGAAAACGTCGTGAGGAAACATGCACACGCCTGCGTAGAAACTCGCAGGTTGTGTGTGAAGTCGAACAACCCGAACTGGGCCCGCGTGGTCGACTAAGGCCTGATCGCCCTAATTCAGGGTAGGCTCGAGCCCCTCACTAGGGACGTATATAAGCTGATATGATGATGATGGATGTATGTTTGTTACTCTTTCACGCAAAAAATACTGAACGGATCTGGCTGAAATTTGATAGGTAGACAGATTTGAACCTGGATTAACACATAGAAAAGTCATAGTAACGTTGTCCACGCGGATGAAACCGCGGGTAACAGCTAGTAAAATTATAAATAAAAAGAGATATTCGTAAGTAAGTAGACACCGCAACTCACCAGCCTTCAGCTTCTCCAGTTGCTCGACGGGCACGTCCTAAAACAAATACTCAAATTACCCTTTTTATATCTAGTACCAATGAAACCATTGATGGTACTAGTGACACTACTTTGTATCGCAAGTACCATCTATTGCACTGGTCACATAACATTGTAAGCTTTTACCTATAATGGTACTAGAAACAGTACCTATTACCTATACTTATAGTTCGTTTGCTGATTTAGCTGCGGCTCGCTTTACATACTCCGTCAAAGGGGCCGCCCTGATTTCGATCGTGCTGCCCGCCACGCCGCCGATGTTATCGGCGCCGCGATTCGACGGAGTGTTTGACGCGAGCCGGCATCGGCGAGCAGCATTTATAAAAGGTGCAGCTAATTCAGCGAACGAACTATACAACACACTATTTAGGCCGGCACAAACAATATCTGCCCCCCGGGCCTTTACCGATAAGATTGACCAAGTTTGAAAAGGTACGGTAATACGCTGACCGATAGGTTATTATCAGCCAAATGGAGGCAGCTGGTAACACACAACGTAGCCTCCTTTGAAGACTCTCGCAAAACACAATATAACACCAAAAGGGATGAAATAAAAGCCCGACCACCTGCGGCTATCCACTACAATTACTGCAACGGTGTCCTGACGTGCCCCAAGTGTGACCGCACGTTCCGAGCGAAGATTGGCTACAACAGCCACATGCGGGCGCACGAGAAGGCGGAGCAGCGGGACGCTTGCAGCTGAGCCGGACAACTCTGCGGTCGCTGTAGCCGAAAACGGCTAAGACCATCATCATCATCATCATCAGCCAATCATCGATTTTGTCGTAAAATATGGCACTATGAGGTTTTATTAGCATTCATTCAAAGCTTCCATTACCACTTACGTATTCATGTCACAAGTACACGTGGGGAATCTACTTAAACTGAACGACTTTCACTAAGGAACATAATTATACAATCGGCAGAAATAAATCTCCTACTCCTATACTAAAAGGAACTGTTACTTAATAAATAATGGTTCAGTCGACTTACAAACTTTGTATGGAAAGCAAAAAGTAGTTTGATATAACCAAATGGAAAGTCTTTTGACGTGAAACGCCTTTCATTTGGCTTTTCGTACCGCGCAACACTTCAAAGTAACTAGTATCTCACCTGTAGCAGAGTATGTATATTAGTACTAACATACAGTATGGACACTCCCGGCCCGCGTGGTCGACTAAGGCCCGCTCGCCCTAATTCAGGGTAGGCTCGAGCCCCTCGGTGGGGACGTATACGAGCTGATATAATGATACACTTACCGACTTAGTTTCTGTCGCATGTTGGGTTTCTGAAACAAGAGAAAAACTGCTGTACTTTTTTTTAAAAGTTTATCTAACTTAAAATGTTTGTATGACCAGCTATGTATTATAAGATAGCCGGACAGAACTTCTATTTACTTGTTAAACAAATTTATTGGAATTACGTTTTTTAAAGGCTTTTTTTAAACTTTCCAATGTTTGTAAGTATGTATGTATGTAAGTAAGTATGTAAGTTAGTTAGTTTAGAACAAATCTTACAGACGATTTTATAGCGACTTCCAGAAATCCGATTGAGCTGAAATTTGATATGAAGCCGTATAGGTATTCCCGGTGAAAATAGATCCTTTTGATATTTTGAAGTTGATCCGACGATGAACTTTGGAGGTGGATTCAAGGTCCCATTGCCAGGATCGTCTTTGAATTTCAATAGAATCTTAAGAAATACTGTGCTCGCCTTTTTACTATCGAGCGACGAAGGACTGAAGGAGGTTTTGTGATAGCAAAAAAAATAAAAGTTGAGATTTTGGTGGGGATCGATTGTTTTACACTAATAGTCTAAAAAACAAAATACAAAAATCTCCAGCCGTTTTTTTTTTTATTAAATTTCAACTATCTTGATTTTTTAGGGTTGCTACCATACACTTTTTTTTTTTACTCAAAAATGGCTCTAACGATTATAATGAAACTTTGTGAATAACCAAGACTTAGTAAGGTCTACTGCACTGGGTATTTAATTATTCCAGGAAATGTCGAAGTAAAGTACTTTCCATGCGAACCGAAATTATTTGGAAACATTTCATTAAGTTGACACACGGCAGTGTGTCAGCCAAGTTCGAAAAGAAGAGGGCGACACTGGTCGTGGGTTATATATATTACACGTACCATTTTGGGCCACTTTCGACCTACCCGTAAATGAAAATCTGTTTGTACTTGCGATTCTGTGTGAAATCCCTTCAATCACCTAGAATCTCAATTTTCATAAATATATTTAGTATCATCATATCAGCCTAAAATTGTCCACTGCTGGACAAAGGCCTCTCCCAAGGATTTCCACGACGATCGATCTGCGCTGCCCACATCCATTTTTTAGTATAAACTCTTTATAATGTTATTCTTCTATAACGATAAACTCCCTATAACGTAGAAGTGAGCACACTTTGTTTAGTTTACCTTAACACGTTATATGCCGTATTGATTTTCGTGTTTTTCCATTTAAGCCATGGGGGGCAACCGTTAGTCGACATTTGAATATACTGTTCAGGCCGTGGGGGACACCAGTTGACCGCACACTAGCCGCGATTTAATACTTACCTGTGGAGCCGGTGGGCACATTTATCTAACAAATGTCTATAAAACGAGACCCCCATTGCCCCGGAGAGCAGTCAGGTCTAGTTGGTTCTTGAAAATAATTGACTCTTAGAAAAATATGATGGATTTTAATTTTTATTCTATAGAGCCATACTAAAATATTATAAAGAATGTATTTTTTTCAGATATCATTTGTTTTCTGGCAGTTAAATTGCAAATATATGAAGACATCTGTTCAAAGATCATGAAATAGAAGGTTAGGGTTAAAATACAAGCTTACAAGGCATTATTTTGCTTATAAATTCAGATTAGGACCAAAATGGTGGCCTTGGTAGAAGTATTTAATTTAAGAGTACTCTAAATAAAAATAGTTTCGTATTCATTAGGTATCGAGATAAGATACGGGTGCGGCGGTGTGCGCGGGGGTGCCCGACACCGCGACCCGCGCGGCCCCTTGTAACGGAAATTCGAATTTCTGTCCTGGGAGGCCGCGGGGGACACCGGTTGAGTGACAGTTGTATTAACGTTTATAGAATGTAAAAATCAACAAGTTTTTGATTACATTATAGGTTTTGATTTATTTCTTGTTATTTAAAGGTGGGTTTAAAATTTGTCATTTTTGAATTTTTTGGGTGGCTCAGTGTGTTAAACGAGTGTCGCTCAAATGTAGTCCCCCACGGCGTACAACGTGTTAAAACCCACGCATTAATAAACTCTTTAAGCGCAGCAGTCATTCTCTATTACGAAGAAATGTGTTCATATTTAGGCACAGTAAATATTCATTATCGGTATTATCGTTTATGTTATCTTATCAGGTTACTAAAGACGCCGACTAAACCTTTGAAGCCCCGAAACTTCTGAGGTCGTAAACAGCCGTCTTGCTTTTGTTATTGTTATTGCCTTGAACACGTGTATCATTACGCTTGGTTTGCTTGGAAATGATGGTTTCGAACTAAACACACCAGGTACCTATCGTATTATCAGTCGTTAACCAACTTTGAAACTTATTGTTAAAATTATTGTGATTTTGGTTGTTTTTCTTTTTCACTCCATGTAACGGTAACTCTCTATAACGATAAAAAATGCTCGGTCACTTGATTTTCTTTATAAAGAGTTTACTTTTACCATTTCTGAGTAATCACTATTTTAGTGAGAAAATCACTATTTTTATGACTGGCTGACTGACTCATCAATATTATAGACCACTTACAGTTGACTAAGAAACTTGAATTTTGGCATCAAGGTAGGTCATTGGACGTACACAAAGGAAAAAAAATCGAAAAACGACTAAGTGTGAGTCGTACTTGCGCACGAAGTGTTCCGTACCACAGTTACTCATCAAAATATATTGACTACTTACAAGTGACTTACAAACATGAAATTTTGCAGATAGGTGGGTTATTGGACGTATCATCATCATAGATCGGAATAGGTAGAGTTTTTTCCGGCAATTATGTCATAACGTTGTCAATAGTATGGATAAGCTTCTCCGGATTTCCAGATTTGAGGGTCTTACAAAGTGAAATAAAAACTTTTTTGGAATCATCTTTTTATTTTTTATAAATGCATAAATTACTAATTTAAAACAAATTACACCAATAATTATACAATTTCTTATTGTAAGTAGTAAATAAACAAATGGGAAAATATATTTGTGCAAGTATTTCTCAATAAAACCTCGCACGCACGGATTAGCATTTTGCTTCTAAATGAAAAAAAAACCGGGTACCAGATAAAGTTAAGCTTATCCATGTTGTACCAACGTTGCAAAAATACATGAAAAAACTCTACCTATTCCGATCATTGATCATCATCATATAAGCCGAAAAAGTCCACTGCTAAACAAAGGCCTCCCCCAAGGATTTCCACGACGACCAGTCCCGCGCTGCCTGCATCCATGGGCTTCCCACGATCTTTACCAGGTCATCGGTCCACCGCGTGGGACGCCTGCCTACGCTATGCTTTCCGGTACACGATTGCCACTCGAGAACTTTACTGCCCTAACGGCCATCTATTCTACGGACTATGTGCCCTGCCCACTGTCACTTCAGTTTAGCGATTCTGTGAGCTATGACGGTTACTTTGGTTCTCCTGCGGATCTCCTCGTTTCTGATCACGCAGAGAAACTCCGAGCATATCACGGCTCCATTGCTCTTTGGGTGACCTTGAGCCTTCGTATGAGGCCCATAGTAAACGAACATGTCTCAGTTCCGTAAGTCATCCCTGGCAACACACACTGGTCAAAGACTTAGTCTGGAGACACTGCGGTATTTGGGACGTGAAGAACCTTGTCGTCAGTCCGCAGTGTACACGTGTTGTAAGTTGCCAGGGCCAAAGGTCGTTGGGTTTGGTAGCTTGGCGTCTGCCGGGGATTCTTCGCACCCCCCGCCCTGCTGTTACCGTGACTGCTACCGGAGCCAGGAATACAAAGACATAAAGTGTTCAAGTGTTCCATATCACTAATACTTATCAAAATGTACAGTGTTTATCGGATAGGGCTACCAATATTCTCATCATCATCATCATTTCAGCAAAAAAACGTCCACTGCTGGACAAAGGGGAGGATTTCCACGACGAACGGTCCTGTGCTGCCCGCGTCCAGCGGCTTCCTGCGATCTTCACCTGGTCGAAACCGATATTCTATGGGCATGTAACCCACCACATATTATCGACGAAAAATCTCCATTAGGGGGTCGCATCCTTCTTCCCTCTAAATGGCGGCCATTTTAATTTTTAATGTTTTTTTGTAGTTGTTCATGAAAAATATGCTTTCTCTTAATTCAGCTATAGTACCGACTTCAAAACAGTCTTATTTAAAGGTCATTTAATTTCTCTGGTGATTCACACATAAAATTAATTTTAAAAAATGAGGAAAAAACAAAAAAGTTTGAAGAAAAAATAAAAAAAAAATATATACAAATTTATTTTTCGTTTTTTGAACCTACTGCAAAAACGATATCGTTAACGTGTTGTGTTATTCTTCACAGTCAATAGGTTTTAAGCTAAGCTACAAAATGATACTAAATTATCTACCATTAGTTACTTACGCAATAATGCAAATTGATGGTTTAGAGTGCGGGGTTGAGACAATCCTTTAATTGTAATTTCACAACTATTTAACATTTTCACATGTTCTTAACTGAAACACTACTTAAAACAATTATCCAAAGTTATTGCCTCCATTCTGCAGACACGTTGTAGCTCTCACTGCAACCTGCTGTGTGGCCCGTCTGACCATTTCCAAGTTTTTTTGCCCTAGATATAAGATCGATTTTGGATATATTTATGCTCACAATTCATGAAACAATCAATGATTTTGTAAGATTTGCTCTCGTTTTGTTGCGCAGAACTCTAATCATGACATGGAAAATAATTTTTATTACTAACAAGCCGATAATTGATATAAATATATGATATGCAATAATTTATAAACAAGAGCACATTCAATACTTTCATGAATAAATTCGTTATCTTGGGTACTTGAAAACATCAAAATTTGCTAAGATACGTTTTTTTTGTAGAGCTGTGTAATAAATAAGCGTTATAGCAGAGCGTGTCGGGAAATTACGGTAATAATAACCTCACCCACTATAGAATAATTACTATTAGTAGTATTATAGTAAAAAGTGAAACTTTTATGAGAAATTAAATGATTTCCATGTCAAAACCCAAAGGAGAAGAATAGCGTGGGCGTCCCCCGTCGCGTCGGCGAACAAATTTGCATACTGTTAACAATACTTACCTAGTACGGCAGCGGCTTTGAAAATTAATAGCTACCTAACTAAAGACTTTACCGAGCGCTTCATTAACATTTTAAAGAGAAATGCGTTGTTTTTTCAACAGGAATTCAAGTTATTAAGTAAATGAGCGTGGAGCCAAAGCACTTCGTTCAAAATCTAACGTTTTGTTGTGCATCTTATCAAAAAATGCATTTTCGCAGGATGCTTAAGATTGGTGCAAGATCTTATAGTAGTGTAGGGATCGCATATCTCTACATTTCCGCACTCGCGACTCCTTTAGTTACTTTTTTGCCAGCGCGAATCGAATTAAGAATATTAATTTAAATTTGAATTGGTAAGTCGTTCGAAAGCTTTCCAAAACAATAGAGATTCATTCTATGGTGGGCCATGAGCCAGGACAGAGGTCCTTTTCCAAGTGTACTATATTTGTAATCCGCGCGTCAGGGCAAAGATCCCTAAAAACGCTTTTTTTTTATTCACAATTGGTAAACCCTTAACAGCTCACCTGGTAGTAAGTGACGATGTTGCCGAAGATGGAAGCGGGCTTACCAAGATTCCCCAACGCAATGGGGAACTGGCTATCTTATCTTCATGCCGGAACACACGAATGATATCAACATTGATATTTGGCGGCAAGACTTACATAAGATGGTGGTAGCTAGCCAGGCGGGCTTAGAAAATGCTCTACCACCAACCAAACCGAATCTTACAATTGACCCCGCTGGGAATCGAACCCGCGACCTCCTGTGTAAAGCCAGTGAATTTTGCCTCTGAGCTATGGAGGCGGTTAAAACGCTTATGGCAAGAAAGTGATATCGTTAGATCCAATGAAGAAATAATAATCAGTCAGCCGACATAGCTATCTCCGTGTCTTTACGTATTAAAATAAACTCATCTTCGATGATATTTAATACATATATGCATCTTTTTTTTTTAAATAATAAGCTAGAGTCTCGTAGACGACGTCGCAGTAGCTACACGAAACTTCTACTTAGGTACTTGTAAGTAAAAAAAGAGAGAGAGACAGAAAAACCTATTTAGATTTATTGAAATTACGCTTCATATCAGCCGAAGGACGTCCACTGCTGGACATAGGCCTCCTCCAAGGTTTTCCACGACGACCGGTTCTGCGTTGCCGGCATCCAGCTTAATTAAATCCAAAGCTAATTCAATTAACGCTTAATTGTGTCATAATACATTATGTAAATTTATAAAAAAATAACATATCAATTATACTAACAGGTAAAACCAATATACACTAACAATAATAATTAAACATGTAAATTGTACTGTAGAGATTAAAAACAAACAAACCAGTTATCTACCTTCAATAAAGAGCCTTCTAAACCTTCTTTCTACTTATTCCTACAGTGATATAACGGATACAAGTTAACAAACACTGACATTATATCCCTCTATATTTGTGACTGACACACACTTACATAAAGCGAACGCAACATACTCGTAGCACAGTACAATAAAGAGTACTCTCGTAGTGAATCGCGATCGTTATATCGCCGTGTAGGGCCTCCCTACCAATACCGATTACAAGTTGAAGTTCCACAGATATACAATGTTATCGCTGATTGCGTTCGCGGAAGTCTCCCCTGAATAGAGTTTACCATCTAACTACACAAACATCTATACATACTAATATAATAAAGAGGTCAAGTTTTCTTACAAACTTGTGTATGTTTTCAAGTAGGTGTTCGAAACCAATCATCCTATTTAACTTAATTCGTACCACCCACCTTTGATTTCGTTATTGTTGGTTAATGTCGTGTATCTAAGTATAATAATATTATTTCATACTTTGAGTGAATTTAATTTTGAAGTCGGTTTTTAGTTTTTTAAACTTTAATTTTCATTTTCTTTATTTTTAGTGATATTGCTATTTATCTAACAACAACGTTCCTAAACCCATTCACCCACTCGGCAATAGGAACCATCAAATCTTAATGCATGTGTTTCATTAACAGATACAGATTCCTGTGACTTCCGTCATCATTTCAACAGAATGAAAGTTAAGGAGTTAAATCTTCTATCGTCAGCTCATCTGAACAATCTGGAAGCATACAACTATCAGTCTATGCGTACCTACGTAAAATATTTAAAGAATTATCCTCCAACTCCTAACCATTAAGGAGTGTACCTTCCTTCATCAGCTCATCAACATGAGATGATGGCTACCAGACGCAAATGCTTGAATAATTTTAGAAACTACATGAAACATGTAAAACGTGGCTATAAAATTTTAGGGTTGTCCTCGATTTCCCTGAGATCCCATCATCAGCTCCTTACTTGGTGGCAATGGGTATACTGAAGAGTATACTCTTTCGAATAAAAAAGAATTTTGAAAATCGGTTCACAATCGACGAAGATATTGCGTAACAAACAAACAAAAAAAACATACCGTCGAATAAGGATGACGAATACTAGTCATCTGTGTTACTTTTTATCATCTGTCAAAAACGATATTTTGTTCTAAAAATGTTAGAAATACCTAGGCGTGACGTCATAGTTTAGCAGCGTCATATACGTACTCATTTTGTGATTTTGGTGAATTAAAAATCGAAGACATGATGGAAAACAAAATGAGTATAGTTTTTCAACGTTAAGTTGGAGGGAAATTTAGTGATGAAGAGTTCATAATTTATTTCTGATGCTGATGAACCTCCTTTTTTGAAGTCTGTAGAAAATAAATCTCGCGCCAAGATTGAAATACCTAGTAGGTACTACCCAGTGTAATTGGACATTCGCTATTCGACGCGCAGCATTGGCGAAGCTGAGTGCCGAGAACCGGAAGTGGGTCGCCGCACGATGGAACTGGGCCATGGCGGGGCGCCGGGGGAGGGCGAGGGGCGCGGGACGCGGATCGCAATCCACATTCAAACTCAAATAGTGCGACCTGCACAAAGCTTACTATTATACACTGGCTGTGCCCGCGACTTCGTCCGCATAGAGGTTTTGAATTTTCCCAGAGGATTCTTGAATTTTCCGGGATAAAAAGTAGCCTATACATCAACCTGGGCTATAAGGAACCCAGGCCCGGATTGGCCATATGGGCAAATCGGGCAAATGCCCGATGGGCCGGATGCCCAATGGGCCGGTGTGGTCAATTGGCGGTCGACTTTATTTTGCTAAATAAAAAAATCATCGTTGAGAATAACGTCTTCTATCGTCAAGTCGAGGACCTAATTCAATTTACGTTATCTCGTTGGGCTCTATCTGTAGTAATTATTTATTTATTTAGATTTTCTTCCCACAAACATATTTACAAAGTATGGTAAAAAAAAGCGTCGGTGGCGTAATGGCTAGGGCCGCCGCCTTCTGTCCGGGTGGTCGTAGTTCAAACCTGCCACGTACCAATGTGATTTCAAATTTAGTTTTCATATGTACGCTTATCCGACGCTCTTACGGTGTAGGAAAACATCGTGAGGACACGATATTTTTACACACACGCCTGCGAAGAAACTCGCAGGTTGTGTTTGAAGTCGACCAACCCGTACTGGGCCCGCGTGGTCTACTAAGGCCCGATCGCCCTAATTCAGAGTAGGCTCGAGCCCCTCGGTGGGGACATTTATGAGCTGATATGAATGAAAAGAAAAAAATAATTAAATACAAAGGTATGTTGGTGAGAGACTGGCGCCTAAAGTAAGATGTAAATCTTTTAGTATGGTCACCTGCCCCCCCCCCCCCCCCCTCGGTATACAAGAACAAAACATGAAAAGTGAAGTAGGAGTAAAAAAATAAACAGAATAAAAAAATTAAGATACTAGAAGGTTAAGCTGCGCTTGCGTGAGTATGTGTGTGTGTGTGTGTGTCAGTTTGTTTGTGTGTGTGAGTAAGTGTGAGAAAAAAACATATGTGATTATATTTGGATAAATTTTTCCATTTCAGAGTAGTCAAGAGTCAGCAACCAAGCAGTGATAGTAGTTTTACATCTGCAAGAATTTAGGTCACTAATTTTCATGATTTTTGATATTTTGATAGACAAATAGTTTTCTAGAAAACACAAATGTTGTTGAGCTAGGGTGGTCCTAAAGTATTGCAGTCTAAAGATCATGTCTACTCCTCTAGTTTCAAGTTGGTCAAGACTAAATGCAATAGACTTATGTCCGTATGGTTCCTGGCTAAGAATAGGACCATCCCATGTCTTCCAATGGGTGTCGTAAGAGGCGACTATGGGACTTAAAACCGGAGGATGGGCAGCAGCGTCTTTCCGTGCATTGCAACACACCTGCTATCAAACTGCGATCGCCAACCCGCCTGCCAAGCGTGGCGATTACGGCAAAATCCCCCTATGAAATCCACACCCAGAAAACGGCCCCTAGTCCCTGGCGGCCCCGCTATTCCTGGCTCCGGTAGCAGTCATGGTAACGGCGGGGTGGGGGGTGCGAAGAATCCCCGGCAGATGCCAGACTACCAAACCCAACGACCTTTGGCCCTGGCAACTTACAACACGCGTACACTGCGGACTAACGAGAAACTTACAGAACTCGAAGAAGTATTGAGCAGGTTACGGTGGGATATCGTAAGCTTATGTGATGTCCGAAGAGAGGGAGAGGACACCATGATCCTTAAATCCGGAAACCTGGTCTATTTCCGGGAGGGCGACCAACAGTCCCAGGGTGGTGTCGGGTTTCTCGTCCACAAGTCCCTGATTAACAATGTGGTCCAAATCGTGAGCGTTTCGACAAGGGTAGCATACCTTATACTCAGAATCACCAAACGGTATTCGATGAAGGTCATACAGGTATACGCGCCGACTACGGAACACTCCGACGACGAGGTAGAGACTATGTATGAGGACATCTCTACAGCCTTACATACCACCAGGACCCATTATACCGTTGTTACGGGGGACTTTAACGCAAAACTGGGCAAACGAAGCGATGGTGAGCTGAGAGTGGGGCAATTTGGATATGGAGTAAGAAATGCACGTGGCCAGATGCTGGCCGACTTTATGGAGAGGGAGAGCCTCTTTATGATGAACTCCTTCTTCAAAAAGTCAAAATAGCAGAAGTGGACATGGTTGCATCCCAATGGCGTAACAAAAAACGAGATAGACTTCATCTTGTCGACAAGGAGGCAAATATTCAATGATATCTCCGTGATCAATTCAGTCAAAACAAGAAGCGATCACCGGATGGTCAGAGGCACATTGAATCTAAAGACCAAGCTGGAAAGAAGTCGACTGATGAAGTCTACGCTCCGACCGGCGCCCATCCAGCTCCAAAACCCCGAGAGCTTTCAGCTCGAGTTGCACAATCGTTTCGAATGCCTAGGAGACTGCGAGAATGTGGACGATTATAATGACAGGTTCGTGGAAATTGTTCAAACGGTCGGGTCTAAGATTTTTAAAACTCGCCGTTCAAACAGAACCAAAAAAATCTCAGACTTCACCAGCAACCTCATGGAAGAAAGACGCAGATTGGTTTTGCAGTCCTCTGAAGACGCTACTCAGTATCGGCAACTAAACAGGCAGATCTCTAAGTCCCTAACTCGCGATTTACGCCAATATAATACAAATTGTATTAAAGAGGCGATTGAGCACAACAAAGGCTCAAAAGTGTTCGCGAGAGATCTGTCTGTTGGACAAAGCCAACTGACCAAGCTGAAGACTGACGATGGCAGGACCATATCGTCTAAGACTGAGTTGCTGGAAGAAGTTGAGAAGTTCTATGGACAATTGTACAAGACCACACGTTTGCCTGTCAGCGATATGGCTGAAGACCCAAGAGCCAGACTAACCCGACACTATACCGAAGATATCCCGGACGTCAGCCTGTACGAGATTAGAATGGCTCTCAAACAGCTCAAGAACAACAAGGCACCGGGTGATGATGGAATTACGGCTGAAATTCTGAAAGCAGGTGGATCACCGGTACTAAAAGCTCTTCAGAAGTTAATTAATTCCGTTATACTCGAGGGACAAACGCCTAAGGCATGGCACAGAAACGTGGTCGTGCTTTTCTTCAAAAAGGGTGACAACACCCTGCTGAAGAACTACAGACCCATCTCACCTCTGAGCCATGTCTACAAGCTGTTTTCGAGAGTCATTACGAATCGTGTCGCACGCAGGTTTGACGACTTCCAGCCTCCCGTACAAGCCGGTTTCCGAAAAGACTTTAGTACCATAGACCACATACATACACTGCGGCAGATTATACAGAAGACCGAAGAGTACAATCAGCCACTATGCTTGGTGTTTGTGGACTATGAGAAGGTCTTTGATTCAGTCGAAACCTGGGCTGTGCTACAGTCTCTCCAGCGGTGCCAAATTGACCATCGATACATCGAGGTGTTGAAGTGTCTGTATGAAAACGCCACCATGTCGGTTCGCCTCCAGGACCAGAATTCGAAACCTATCCAGTTGCAGAGAGGGGTGAGACAGGGAGACGTTATATTTCCGAAACTGTTCACCGCCGCCCTGGAAGATGTTTTTAAGCTTCTGAACTGGGGTGAACTCGGCATCAATATCAACGGCGAGTACATATCCCACCTCCGATTCACTGACGATATCGTGGTCATGGCTGAGAATATGGAAGACCTAAGCACAATGCTCGATGGCCTCAGTAAGGTCTCTCAACAAGTGGGTCTTAAAATGAACATGGACAAGACGAAAATAATGTTAAATGTCCGTGTCGCACCCACTCCTCTAAAGGTTGGAGACTCTACGCTGGAAGTTGTTGACGAATATGTATACCTGGGACAAACAGTCCAGCTAGGTAGTTCCAACTTCATGAAAGAGATCAATCGACGAATCCAACTCGGCTGGGCAGCGTTCGGGAAGCTTCGCAATATCTTCACGTCCCAAATACCGCAGTGTCTCAAGACTAAGGTCTTTGACCAGTGTGTGTTGCCAGTGATGACTTACAGAACTGAGACATGGTCGCTTACTATGGGCCTCATAAGAAGGCTCAAGGTCACCCAAAGGGCAATGGAGCGTGCTATGCTCGGAGTTTCTCTGCGTGATCGAATCAGAAACAGGAGATCCGCAGGAGAACTAAAGTAACCGACATAGCTCACAGAATCGCTAAACTGAAGTGGCAGTGGGCAGGGCACATAGCTCGTAGAACAGATGCCCGATGGGGCAGTAAAGTTCTCGAGTGGCGACCGCGCACCGGAAAACGTAGCGTAGAAAGGCCACCCACGCGGTGGACCGATGACCTGGTGAAGATCGCGGGAAGCCGATGGATGCGGGCAGCGCAGGACCGGTCTTCGTGGAAATCCTTGGGCGAGGCCTTTGTCCAGCAGAGGACGATTTGTGGCTGATATGATGATGATGAGACTTATGTCTAGATAAGATTACTTCATAGATGAACAATCGTCTAACCGTGAGTACTTGGCACTGGATGTCAGTGGGATAATAATGATTTTAAATGTAGCAACTTTAAGGATCAATCTTTGGGCTCTTTTAATCTATAATAGATTGGCTTTGTAAACACCTCCCCATGAAGAGATGTAATAGCTCAAGATTGATCTGCAGAGTGCTTTGTACAACATTTTAACTATTTTACTATCAGCTACCGATCGAATATTTCTGAATAGAGGCGTGAGTTTTCTAACTCTTTGCGTATGTTTGTTAATATGTGGTTTGAAAGTGATATAATTATTGAGAATAACACCTAGATATTTTATATTATAGACCGTTTTTAGTTTAGGGCAGCTACATGAAGAGACATTACAACAGATAGAGCTGTTATATTAAGGGAATCAGGAGGCTGTGTTCTAGGGGTAATTGAAAAGGTTAAATACTTGGATATAAAATACATGCATACAAGGTCAATGTTCATAACATTATTTTTGACACAGTTACGCAAAGCATGGGTTGCCGTTTTCTTACAAATGGAAAACTGTACGCTGATTTCTTATGTCTAGATCTAAAACGTTTCCCCGAAATACTTAATAATAAACTTTAATCCGGTGAACTAGATGAGTTAAGTAGTAATTTATTGAAATTTGATAAGACAGCTACAGGTGGAAGTTTTCGGATTTAGTTGAAAAATTTGGCATTGCATTGGGATAAACTTAAAACCACTGAATAAAAAGATTATAAAATATTCATGGAAGAGAATAAAAGTGAAGAAGGTCAAGAAGTCAACGGTGAAATGCCTTTACAAATAGAAAACCATGATGAAGAAAGATTTGTACCATGTATGACACGCCGTACATGTAAAAATTGCGCCATTTGCTGCTTTAAAATTTTGCATAGTTACAATCTTTTGGCCAACGCCTACACGTACGTGAAAGATCCTTTTCTACCCTGAAAATTATCAAAAATCGCATGAATAGAACCTTATCTTCTGATAATTTAAATAATAATCTATCTTAATGACGGTATAAAAAGATTCATGAACTTGGATAGCGACGACATTATTGATAAAGTAACCGAGAGTAGTGAGCTACTTCGGAAGTCTTTAATTGTTAAAATTAGAAATATATGATTGGACATTTTCATTAGGTTATTTTCCTTTCTCTTGAGGGTAAAGGGCCAACCGTCTTAAAAATGCCCGGGCCGATTTCGGGTCCCAGTCCGGGCCTGAAGGAACCCACATACAAAATTTCATCAAAATCGACCGGGTAGTTTTTGCGTGATGCGCAAACATACATGCAGGCAGACAGACAGACATAAATTCCAAAAGTTGTTGTTTTGGCCTCTATGTCGTTAGTAATGTCCACCACAGTTATTATTTAAAAAAAATATTTCATGTACAGACACGGCCCCGTTACAGTTTTATTATATAGGTATTTCTATCGAGTAGGTACATAGGTATCAAACTTTCCATTATATCTCGAATAAAGTGATTTATAAACAACTAGCTGTTTAAGTGTGTTGTGTTTAGCTAGAGTAACAAACATACACACTCACAAACTTTCGCCTTTATAATATTAGTGTGATACCTAGACGGTATCACAAAAGGTAGACAAATTAGGATCTGGATTAACACATAGGCTACTTTTTTTCACGCTCGCGAGCCGCTTGCGGCTTGCGCACTGCGCACCCTCGCAAAGTCATAGAAACATTGTACACGCGGGTGAAGCCGCGGGAAACAGCTAGTGTTATATATAGTAGGCTAGTTGCCTGCTAGTCATTTAAGTTAGCTTTTATTATAATTCAATAGGGTATATAATTACATTAATTCCACATAAATTGAATAAAACTACACGTTATAATTTGTCTTTTTCAGGCAGTCTGCCTGAAGATGGTGTTCGAAACCGGTCGCGAAACAAATTATAACGTGTAGTTTTATTCAACTTATGTGGAATTAGTGTAAATATATACCATAATGAGTCATGTAATGTTCCACCAAGAACCTACAACCAAAAGTATCAAGTTTTATTATCTGTCAAAAACTAAATTTTATTCAAAAAATGTATGAAATAGACACGCGTGACGTCATAGTCTTTCAGCGTCATTGATGTACTAATTTTGTGATTCAGCTTAATTAAAAATGAAAGAAATATAATGAGTAAATTTTTTTTAAATTTCAATGATAGTGAAGGGAGTATTTTTTCCCAATTTTTTTTTTGATGCCGTCAACTATCCTATTAAGTGGAGGGTAAATGATAAAGTACTGGTGTTAAAGTTATTTGAATTTAGAACGTAAAACGGAGGGTAGATATAAAAGTAAGTGCGTAATTAATTTGTTTGTTACCTGTTCTTGAAAGTTTATTCAACGGTCACTTACCATCAGGTGAGATGATGCCAAGGGCTTACCAATAGGGATGACGACAGCATCAGAAATAAATTATGAACTATTGATCACTAAATTGCTCTTCTACTTAAACTTCGGAAAACCTTACTTGTTTTGTTTTCCATCAAGTCTTCGATTTTTAATGCACCAAAATCACAAAATGAGTACATAAATGACGCTGCAAAACTATGACGTCACGCTTATGTATTTCAAACATTTTTAGAACAAAATGTCGTTTTTGACAGATGATAAAAAGTAAATCAGATGACTAGAATTCGTCATCCCTATTGTGAATAAAAAAAGTCGAACCACGTCTGCCCTGGAGTGATCAATAGACCGTTTTTCATCCCGCAGCTGTTTACTCGCGGGAAGTATTAATTTTATGCTCCAGCGCCGCCCAACGGGCCGACCCGTTTATCTGCCGTTCACCGTTCAGGACTTCAGTTCAGCCCACTGCACGGCGGTGGCAGTGCGGGCTGAATGAAGCTCAGATTGCCTTTGTCAACAGTGGCGAAACAAGTACCTCCTGGTTTAAAATACGAACACATATATTAAGGTCAATGATTGGTAAATGTGTTCACCCTGGACACTTCATACAACGTGTCAGAAATGACATTTCAAAAAAAGGAATGACGGAACAAACAAAATGGCGGCGAAATCGTATACGTTCGACAACCAAACTGTAACCAATCTGGGTGACATATATTAAGGTCAATGATTGGTAAATGTGTTCACCCTGGACACTTCATACAACGAGCCAGAAATGACATTTCAAAAAAGGAATGACGGAACAAACAAAATGGCGGCGAAATCCTATACGTTCGACAACCAAACTGTAACTAAACTGTATCAATCTGGGTGACGAAAGGGTGGAGTCGCAATCTAGAGAGCGGCTGGGAGTGTCCATACTGTTTGTTAGCACTAATATATATATTTTGCCTGCGTACTGCGCCGTCTAGCAGTTCGCATTGAGCATGGTTTTGTTGGTCGCGTTGATGTCTTTCCTATGATTCAGGAAGTAGCGTGCTATTTTTGCGTTGATGTTTCTATATGTTTATTTTTACTTTCTGGACCTCGTAGTACATACGTACGTAAGTAGGGCAGAGGAAGTATTGTTCTCGCGAATTTCCGTGAACATGTGTTCATATTATTACACACACCGAAAAACCAAACATCTCAATTCCGTCCGTCCGTCAGTCACGCTTGGCTCTGGAGGCTAAATCTTTAATTAATTAATTAGTCCGATTGGGACCAAATTTGGAATTCTATATATTTTTAATTATTTCATCGCGGGATTATCAAAACTTTCTTCGTACCGTCAAACCGAAGAGTAGCTGTCACACAACAAAAACAGTTTTTTTTAAACGGCTCTAACGATTTTAATTAAACTTAGCGCGTCGTCGTTGCTTATGTTTGTCTATTACATAGTAATACCTATTGGTCTGGAAAAAGTCGTATTTGTATGGTTCTCTTACAAATGAAATTAAAACTCACAAATGGTTGGAGTTATTGCCATTTATTTACAAATAAGTATATATTTTACAATGAGAAAAGCTCTTAAGGACTGGGGCGGTGACGTTTTTTTTTTTATTAAAAATGTGAGTGCGTTTGGCTGCACCTCACCTGATGGTAAGTGCCGATGCAGCCGAGGATGTAACACGCAAGCTCAAATAATGCCTATCGGTACGGACGTGGACGTGTCGGTAGAAGGCCTGAAAGTCACCAACCTTAGGTGCGCGAATGACACGACGATAGTCGCATCGAGTGAAGTTGAGGTAGCAATCATGCTGAAGAAAATAGAAGCTGAGAGTGCTAATATTGGTCTGAAGATCAACCATTCGAAAACTATGATTATGGTAGCGGACCGAGCGCATCTTCTTCCAAAAACTGATGCACTCAACGGTTACGAAAAAGTCTGTCAATTTGTATACCTGGGTTCGATGACAAATTGAAAGCGAGACTTGACGTGATTTTATATAACATATGACATATCTACTCGCGACCACGGCTATCGAAGCATAGTCGAAACGTTGAGGTAAAAACAACATCAATACCTGCTCATATGTTATATAAAATCACGTCAAGTCCCGCTTTCAATTTGTCATTATGAATAATTGCGAAAGTTTAAAGTGTTATATTGCACTGAAGAAATACGCCGAAGAGCCGGGGTGGCTGAAAGTGCAATGGAAAACTAGAAAAAATCTGTAGGAACCGCGGTATTCACCGGAAAACCAAGGTGTGACTAGTTAGGACCTTGGTGTTTTCATTTTTTCTATACAGGACAGAAACCTGGAGCTGCAAAAACAATGATAGCAAAAATATCGATGCTTTCAAAATGTGGTGTTGGAGAAAGCTTCTTAAAATTCCTAGGACCGCTATGAGAACCATTTTTTTCCATATTGCTAGAGCTTAACATCACAACGAGGCTCTCAGTAATCTGCCACCAAAGGGTCTTTCGCTTCTTCGTTCATATTATGCAATCTGCAAAGCATAGCCTGGAGAAGCATATCACCCTGGGTCAGATGGAAGGCAAAAGCGCTAGGGGCAGAGCACCTTCCCGATAGATTGACGCTGTAAAGAAAACTGTGGACGGGAACATCCAGAGGGCAGTCTAGAGAACCATCACATCAACCGCAGCCATTGGAGAGACCTCACTTGTGGTCGCGATCCTCAGCATTGAGGGACCGAGGAATAAGAGAAGTATACCTATATGTGGTCATGCTACATGCATTTATCAAAATTATTACAATAAGGATGACGAATGCTAGTCATACGAGTTACTTTTAATCATTTGTCAAAAACTACATTTTGTTCTAAAAATGTTAGAAATACCTAGGCGGACGTCATAGTTTAGCAGCGTCATTTATGTACTCATTTTGTGATTTCGGTGAATTAAAAATCGAAGAAACGAGAAAAAAACGAGTAAGGTTTTTCGAAGTTTAAGTAGGAGGGCAATAAAGTGATCAAGAGTTCATAATTTATTTCTGATGCTGTCGCCATCCCTTTTCTTTTATTTTTTTATTAAAAAAATTGTAAAAAAAAATTACAGAAAGTTTAGTGCAGGCTACCGTACAGTTTATTAGACATAGCATGGTCCTCGTCTTTCCTTAATTAATTGATAAGATAGACGTAAGGCTTGTGGCGTGCGTGGTGCTCGTGTTGATGGTTTTCACAACTGAATTTATTTATTGAGGATACGAACAGAACGACATAAAAAAGGAAGACCTCATAAAACGTTAAATCCTACTAAAAGTATAAACGCGAAAGTTTGTAAGAATGTATGGATGTATGTTAGTTACTCTTTCACGCAAAAACTACTGAACGGATTTGGCTGAAATATGGTAGGTAGACTAGACAGATTAAGATTAACACATACGTAATTTTTTTTCAAGCTCGCGAGCCACTTGCGGTTAGCGCACTACGCACTCTAGGAAATTCATAGAAACGTTGTCCACGCGGATGAAGCCGCGGGAAACAGCTAGTATACGTTGTGCATAGTTTCTTGCCAAACCTTCACCGTCTGGCGTAAACGGGGATACACAAACAACAATTCGAAATTAGAATTCTGAGCGGCAACAATAGCATCCTAAGGGTTCTGACAGGTATATACCCCACAATTTACTGTAAAAGCTTGGGGTCCCAACCCTTGTCCACACACAGGCTGAGCACATTTATTGTACACTAGATTCTACCAGCGGCTTCATTTGCGTGAACATAGTTTCTATGAGGGTGCGCAGTGCTCGAGCCGCAAGCGGTTAGCGAGCGTAGAAAAAAGTAGCCTATATGTTAATCCAGGCCCTAATCTACCTACCAAACAGTCATATATGTTCAGCAGTTTTTGCGTGAAAGAGTAACAAACATCCATACATACATACAAACTTTCGCGTTTATAATATTAGTAGGATTAACTAAAACTCAAATAACTCATTATTGTGTATACATTAGAATAAACAATACATGTACAAAAAAAATGTTAACTAAGAGCGGCTAATTTCGGCGTTCTTATCGCTGAGAGAGATTTCTACCAGACAACTAACGCGCAACAATAAACAGAAAAAATTGGACTATAATTTTAAACTTAAACTAAACTATGTTAAGATTTCATCACTTTTTTAGTTAACAAATAAAATACCATATAATATGATTTAAAAATAAATAAAAATTGGTTCATTAATATCCATATTCTTCTGTGACTAACATAGTTAAAAGTCTAGACTAATATTGGAACTACGTTCTCTTTTAATCTCTTTTTCTCTCTTAACGTGTGGCATAATTAACCGTGCTATCCAAGGGATAGACGGCAGTTGCTTGATCTTTTAATAAATTTAATTTAATTTAATTATCTACACCTACACTAATCCTTACTAATATTATAAATGTGAAAATGTGTTTATTTGTTTGTTTGTTTGTTACCTTTTCACGCTTCTACACCTCAACCAATCTTGACAAAATTTTGCATGCAGGTAGCCTGTGTCACGGGGAAGGACATAGGCTACTTTTTATCCCAGGAAAATTACATAATCTGATGCAGTTCCTGAGGGAACTAAAAAAATACTCTTTTTTTGGTTATTTTTTTTCCATCGCAACGGAACAATGAATTGTTGTGATTTTTTTGCACAAAGATGGTTGCGTAGGTGGGAAACGACATAATTTACTAATCACCCATAAAGACAGTCATTAAAACGATGTTCACGCGGGCAAAGCCGCGGGAAAAAGCTAGTAATATTATAAAGAGGATAGATTTGATTGTTTGTTTGTTTGTTTGTCTTGAATAGGCTCCGAAACTAGTGGACCGATTTGAAAAATTATTTCACCGTTGGGAAGCTACACTATCCGCGGATGCTATAGGCTATATTATATTGATAGATAACCAGCTATCCGGGAATGTCGGGATCCTAAAACTGATGTTACGATAAGATGATACGTCACACGTCATCACGTTACTGATACAAAACAAACATTTGCGAAAGAGCGCGACACGGCGCGGCGGCGCGGCGGTGCCAGCATCGCGATGTTACAATCACAAGAGTAAATGATATTATTTAAACAACCAGCAGATACTTTCATTTGCCAGATCGGAATGAAAACCAAACATTCTAATAAAGAATACTTATAACTTTCTATAATATGGAATAATAATTTTCGAAAAACCTAAAAGCTTTTGGGTACAAGCTTTTATTTGAAAAGAGTTCTTTTGCTCAAAAAGCCAAATGCTCAAATCCTTACTGTGTACAATGTAAAAAATGAGTTTGTTTGTTTGTTACCTTTTCACGCTTCAACGCCTTGACCAATGTTTAATGAAATTTGGCATGCAGGTAGCTTGTGTCACGGGGAAGGACATAGGCTACTTTTTATCGCGGGAAAATAGCACAATCTGATGCAGTTCCTGTGGGAACTAAAAAAATACTCGATTGTTGTGATTTTTTGCACAGAGATGGTTGAGTAGGTGGGAAACGAGATAATTTACTAATCACCCTTAAAGACAGTCATAAAAACGATGCCCACGCGGGCGGAGCCGAGGGAAAAAGCTAGTAAAATATAAAAATACACGATTCTAAATTTGAAAAAAAATCGGGCAAGTGCGATTTGGACTCGCCCACCGAGGGTTCCGTATAAATTTGTAGGTACATATGATATGATAAATCATAACAATACAAAGTTTTATACATACATATAAAAAAAGGATGAACAATGAACCCTTTTCATACGATACCACACATGGTACGGTTAACTCAATTCAAAATTAGGACCACCGTTCCTTGCATTAACGTACTTTAAATAAAGACTATATTTGTTATGATTTAATTACAAATTTAGAGTTTTCTGATTGTTCCCTATACTTGTAGTATAAGACAGTATTACGTGCCAAATTTCATAGTTCTAGGTCATCGGAAAATACCCTATGAATTTTGATTCCTTTGAGAGTGTCGAAATATACGTTTTTTGCGGCATGAACGGCCGTATCTTTTTTTTACAATAACTTAGAAGTTTGATTTTTTTACAGCTTCAGGGGACTGTAGATCGGAGTATATAGTTTTAATTTCAACTCGATACTTTCACGCGTTCCCGAGATAAAGGGTCGTGACAGACAGATGGATGGACGGACGGACGAACGGACAACAAAGTGATCTTATAAGGGTTCCGTTTTTTCCTTTTGAGGTACGGAACCCTAAAAAGGTGATTACAGTATTGTATTTCCTACGATTCTGTTGAAAAATAAAAGACGATTCTGGGACCTAGATTCCACCTCTAAAGTTTAACATCAGATCAACTTCAAAATAACAAAAGGATCTATTATCATCGGGAATACGGCTTTATTCCAAATTTCAGCTTAATCGAACCCCAGGAAATTGCTCTAAAATCGATCGCAAGATTTAAAATAAACAAATATACATACATACAAAAATTGCAAGATAAATAAAAGCTTTTAAAATAGCAACCTTATACAGGGCAGTTTCTCTGCGTGATGCGAATTCGCCTCACTACTTCAGGTAATAGGATATCCTTTCTTACTAACAACATTATAATATGAACCGGCTCACGCACCATCACCTTCAAAGACGGCCATAATAAGCTAATTTCTAAAAACCTTAAAAGTTAAGGTTTCTTAACATACCCTATCATTTTTGATACCATTATCATGTAGGTGCATAAAAAAACTGTTCCGCCATCTTTGAGAGTTCACCGTATTGTATTTAGAATGACGTCACTTAGCTAACAATGCATTGTCATCCAAACAGTTCAATCGAAAACTGGGAAGTGGGTTATTTAATATGAGTGAGTACACCAAAAGTGGTGACAGCCATACTTACAACCCCTCCGGAACCATCGGTCTGTTTTCCCGAATGGTCTAATTTCCCGATCGGTCTACTTTTCCGTTACGTCTACTTGTTCTACTTTCCCGATCGGTCTACTTTTCCGTAACGTCTACTTGTTAAAGTTAAGGAGAAAATCATCCATGTCCCCCACTCACTAGAAAAATCTACCAAACTGACGTATATAATGGGACCTGCGGCCTACAACCGGTTGCCACCGCACGTGAAAGAGGCGCCATCTTTGGCCTCCTTCAAGTCGCAGCTGAAGCTATGGCTTGTCGAGCGAGCCTTTTATAGTTGGGAGGAATTTATAAATTATAAATAACCGTTTTTTATAATTTTTGTTTCTTTTCTTGAAAGAAAAATATTTCAAATTTAATGTATTTTTTTTGTTATGTGTGATGTACCTACTTAAATGTATATTAATCTAATTTTATACTTACAATTATTTCTTGACTTGTAAATGCATTATCCTTTACCAATAAATGACTATTATGACTATTAATTACCAATTAAGAAAGGGAAAACTTACTTACATACGAACATTTCAAGTTCAATAAAAGCTTGGGAAAAAACTAGTCTAGGTATAAATGAAGTAGTACTGTAGTAGGTAGTTAAACGAACACAAATTATATAATAAATACTCATATTAAATTTTGAAGCGTTTTCTTACAAATTGAACAAATTGTACAGCCACGCTGTGCATACTTTCTCGCCAACCTTCACCGTCTGACGTAGTCAGGAATATACAAAACAACAATAAACATCACGCTTACATAATAGAGGTGTAAAAAAAGAAGTGTGAAATCAAGAAAGGAAAGATTCAAGATATAAAAAAAATAATGCACTAAACCAAACTTTAACCAAATTCTTTCAGTAGCTTAGGCACTAGAGCGTCGGGCTCCACACACACACACACACACACACACACACACACGCACACCTGCACCTAACTCACCTAACTGTATCGTGCGGGCGTCTAACCGCCCGTGCGACCATCAGTTTAATAGAGCTGCGCGCGGTTCGTGTGCATCTATTAAACAACATGTTCCTTACCATAAATTTAAGCCTTTTATGACTACAATAGAATATACTGTATTTCGATTTTCCTTCATACCCTAGTCGCGCACCTTACACATCCTTACTATAATACTATACTATAATATTATAATATTATACTATAATATTATAAATGTGAAAATGTGTTTGTTTGTTTGTTTGTTACCTTTTCACGCTTGAACGCCTTGACCAATCTTTATGAAATTTGGCATACAGGTAGCTTGTGTCACGGGGAACGACATAGGCTACTTTTTATCCCGGGAAAATAGCATAATCTGATGCAGTTCCTGAGGGAACTAAAAAATACTTGATTTTTGTGATTTTTTGCACAGAGATGTTTGAGTAGGTGGGAAACGACATAATTTACTAATCACCCTTAAAGCACACGTCGGTCACTGGCGATCAAATGTATGAAACAAACGCGTTCCTACGCACACAGTCTAAGCTCGTGTAGGTGAACGCGTACCATGCTTGTGTGAGTGAGATAAGACGTCAACGGGAGGCAGGGAGTGACCATACTGTAAGTAGTACTCTTTATTATACGTACTCTATAATATACTGTGCTTAAAGACAGTCATTAAAACGATGTCCCCGCGGGCGAAGCCGCGGGAAAAGCTAGTCTATAATATAAAAATGAATCGCAAAATGTGTTGGTAAGCACATAACTCGAGAACTTTTTTGTCGAGTTCGTTATTGTCAGGAGAAGGTTTTTATGTAGGGTAGTGTAGGGTAGGGTAGGGTAGGGTAGGGTAGTGTAGTATAGTGTAGGGTAGTGTAGGGTAGGGTAGGGTAGTGTAGTGTAGGGTAGGGTAGTGTAGTGTAGGGTAGTGTAGTGTAGTGTAGGGTAGTGTAGGGTAGTGTAGTGTAGTGTATGTAGAGTAGGGTAGGGTAGTGTAGGGTAGGGTAGGGTAGTGTAGTGTAGGGTAGAGTAGTGTAGTGTAGGGTAGAGTAGTGTAGGGTAGGGTAGTGTAGTGTAGGGTAGAGTAGTGTAGGGTAGGGTAGTGTAGTGTAGGGTAAGGTAGTGTAATGTAGGGTAGGGTAGTGTAGTGTAGTGTAGGGTAGGGTAGGGTAGGGCAGTGTAATGTAATGTAAGGCGGTACGTAGTTCGCCGGGACAGCTAGTAATATTATAAATGTGAAAATGTGTTTGTTTGTTACTTTTTCACGCTTCAACGTGTCGACCAATCTTGATGACATTTGGATGAATTTGGACCCAGGTACTTCGGGAACTATGTCAGGATATGCAAATTAGTACCTAAAACATGTCATTTCCCACCCCCTCAAACATCTCTGTGCAAAAATCACAACAATCCATTGTTTCGTTGTGATGTTTTCGTATTATTAATATAAAAAGAGTATTTTTTCAGTTCCCTCAGGAACTGCATCGGACTATGCTAATTTAGGGGATAAAAAGTATTTTATATCCATTTCAGTGACACATGCTGTGTGCCAAATTTCATCATAAACAAATTTCATTACCCGGTTTTTTTAATTTCGTAAAACCCTGTAGTGAAAGGATTGTAAATACATAAATTAACTTAATATTAAACATCTAACTAATTTTATTAATTTTTACCCACGACGGACAAACCAGCTAGTGCTTCCCGTATGGTTCCATATAAATTTTATGTAAATCGGTGTAGTACTTTATTAGAAAATTAACAAAAACCAAAAATAATAATGCAAAAATGTTGTTGTTGCGATGGAAGTCGGTTTTTAACGTGTTAAGCGTTTTCAATTATTTTTGGTTTAAGATCTTTTGACTGCCACCACGAGACAGGCCTAGCCTAGTGTGGGGTCGCAGTCAAGGCGCTGCGGTGGGCACTTAACAGTTTTGCAAAAAAATAACTTGTTGCTAACATTTGTAGAAAAGTTATAAGATAACAATTAAACAATACTTGTTGCTATAATATTTGCGCATATACTCAATCATTTCGATGTAAGTCCATAAGAATTATTTATTTCTATTGGCGGCGCTAGTGTGCTTATCCAACCACCTTAACCTGTATTAGGTAAGTTATGTTCGTGAAATATATTTTTTTACAAGTATGAAGCCTATTCTGTCTCTCTGTCGGTCTGCGTGTTCGTGCATGTCATCGTTCATAGTCTGGTGGACCTATTTCAATGCGTTTATAGGGTTTTCATATTTAAAAGCTATATTAACCAAGATGGTTATTAGCCACGTTTGATAGAATACCCATTTAGCCGTTCATGAAGATAGGAACTGCTGGCGGAAACGGCAAGAAATAGAGGGATGGTGCTTTTTTTTTAATTCACAATTGGTAAACCCTTGACAACATCTCACCTTTAACTAAACTAATGTGCACCCTGGGCAGATTCTCGTCATATCAGCTGAAAGACGTCCACTTCTAGCAAAGACAAAAGCCTTCTCGCAACCACAACGACCGATGTCTACTTCTAGCAAAGTAAAAGCCTTCTCGCAACCTCAACGACCGATCCTGCACTGCCAGCATCCTGCGGCATCCCGCGACCTTCATCAGGTCGTCGGTCTACCGAGTGGGAGGCCTAACCACGCTACGTGCTCCGGGGAGCAGATTTTACAGAACAAAAAACAAACCCTATTACCAGGTCTGCGTAGCGGGCCCCAAACTACAGTCGCAAAATATCCACATATTTGTTTAGAAGGAACTATTTGTTGAAAATTTAATATTCTACTGCGTTTAGCTACATCTCATCTCATGGAGAGTGACGATGCAGTCGGGGATGGTACACGCACACTCAAATAATTAATGCTTATTAATTATCACCTGGAAGATCCCCAAATACCTATACTAAACACAGAAACACAGACGCCGGCTAGGGGTTCCCTGCGCCTCTTTGACCGACGGTGGAATTGAGCTGGGGGAATGAGGTCGTGTATTTATTGAGTCGTGTCGTTTTTTGACAAGCTCATCGTCACCATTTATTTTTGGCGCGTCGTCGGTCGATGGCATCAATATCGAACCTATGCTTGATATTATAAGGTGCAAGTTGTTGCCCGCGGCTACGCCTGCGTGGATATCAAGGGTGCGCGGTGAGCGTAACAGGTGACGGATCCATATTTCTAAGCTGACGCTGTCCGTCTGTCTGTCCTGTGCATTTAAAAGGCTGTCTGTATATCTTAAGATTCGAATAGGTAGTTGAGTTTTTACATATTATTTGTTTATATGGGGGATTTCCCATCAAATAATAAAAATAGAAAAAGCGAAATTAGGGGAGGGGGGGGTTCTCCATACAAGAAACGTGTTTTTTAAAGGTTTTTGTATTGGCTCTATCGTAAAAATGGTAATACATACTAGCGTGAGACTTGGTGTGATTACAGTAATAATCTTGAAGTAAACCAAGTACAAATAATAAACAACCATGATTGTCATACTAGTGCCAAGGAGTCAGACCTGAATAATAATTTTTTTACTGCCACTCGCATTGATGTCTTTAGTTTGTAATGAATAGGTACGAGTATAAGTTTATAGTTAGGAGAGGTTTGGTTTGATTCTTCGCGTTTCAAAAAAGTACGTTTCTTGTATGAGGGGCCCCTTAAGTTTTTATTGTTTTTATTAATATAGCGGCAAATAGAAATGCATACTCTGTGAAGAAATTTTCGTTTTGTCTGTCCATCTAGTCCTATTGGCAGTTCTACTGGTAGAACTATTTGGATTAAAAAAAGTCCAGTCGTTATACTTTGCAAATTGGTAGATCTATTAGGATTTAAAAAAATCTAGTCTTTTGATGATGATGATGGTCAATCCGACCGATTTTGGTCATGGCGACCACTTCGACTCCTAGTCGGTTTGCCGCGCGTGCGCTAGAAGATGGTTTATGTAGCCAATCTTCGCAGCGAAACTCCTCGCGCAATGAGGGCATTTAAGTATGCCACCCGTAATTGTATGAAATGGTCGCAGGTGGTCGGGCCTTTAACTGGTCGCGTTTGATATCAAGGTTAGCTTTACGCTGATCCTCGAACTCGCGCACTTGCCTAGTCTTTTATAATACTGGCTAACATGACTACATGGAATCGCCTAATGAAATACAGCCCGCTGTTATCAGAAATAAAGAATACATATACAAAATATACACATAGAATAAACAAAAATCACGTTTTTTATGTGCAATCAATGGGCTTAATGAAATCACAGACTAAGACATTTGACATTGAGTGACTTTTTAATTTGGTGTCGTAAAGGTAGCAAGATACCTTTACAAGACCCAAGACAATCAGTATCTTTCTGTCTCATTATTCTTGGGTATTGGAAAGAAAAGGACGTGTATAAATGAGTAAATTACACTACTTCTATGTGATCTCTATTAATTAAAAAAAAAAGGTTTAAAACAAACTGTTTTCATTCTATTAGTTAGGTAAGACTATACGTCTCGCGTAGCTACCTACGTGGCTACGAGGCTACAAGCAGTGGTCGTCGTAGCCTTTGCTACGCCGACGCCATCTGAGCTTGTTTTCACCTGACTGACAAAAGGGAGGGTAATGTTTTTCGAATGTATGTAGCTTTTTCTGTTTCTTTGGCTGAGCCTGTAGCCTAAACGGCTTAATGGATTCTGGAGTGCAAGGTGTCGTTAGATTCATCTTGATAAATAGCAAAAGCTGGAATAGGTCTTAGGTATCACCCTTACAAGGAGCTAGAACAGTACAGGGTCATGCACCTTGGTGACTCGTAGGCGCTAAATGGGCGCTTTAGTCGCCTGGCTGCGAAATCCAGTCCACCCCTATTATTAAGTAGTCGGGTTTGAAGATATTCTCAAATAATTCCGGTTATTATATTACACAATCCCAGCACATATGACATTTATAAGTAGTAGCTGTTGCCCACGGCTTCGCCCGAGCAGATTCTTTGTTTGCCGTTCCCGTGGCAATTTACCAAAATCCTCTCTTAGTGGATGCCTACGTCATAATTGCTATCTGTATGCCAAACTCAGACATTAGATTGAACTTTTTAAACTCTGTGGCCAACCTTAACCCGACCCGTCCAGTAGTTTGAGCTGTGCGTTGTGTAACAAAACTCTTTGTTACTTAAGTCCAATCTTCTCGCTATTCGGTCTTTTTAATCTTTACTAATATTATAAAAGTGAAAATGTGTTTGTTTGTTTGTTACCTTTTCACGCTTCAACGCCTTGACCAATCTTAGTGAAATTTGGCATGCAGGTAACCTTTGTTACAAGGAAGGACATAGGCTACTTTTTATCCCGTGAAAATAGCATAGCCCGATCCAGTTCCCGAGGGAACTGAAATAATACTCTTTTTGGTTAATTTCTTTAACATCGCAACGGAACAATGGATTGTGTCATTTTTTGCACTGATATGGTTGAGGGGGTGGGAAATGACACGATTTACTAATAAGCATATCCTGACATAGTTCCTGAGGGATCTGGAGAAAATTCATGTCCACGCGCACTCTCTAAGACAGTCATAAAAACGATGTCCACGCGGGCGAAGCCACGGGCAAAAGCTAGTTTATAATAAGTTCCTCTTTATCGAATTGTTTTGTAAATTTTCAATTCGGTTGTCAGGGCCACTTGTTTATTTAAAAAAAAACTGAATTGGTCATCGCAGAGATCATAGATTAATGCCGCTGCGGTAGCGAAGACTAAGGCAGAGATATTTTATTCAAAATTTATTACGGTTTTTTTTCTTCTGACCTTTTTTAATTTGTGCCGAAATATATGTGATATCGGATTCCTTACCGTTTTTCTGGGGTATGTTTGTTCTTATTCCTTTGTCGTCGTCCTTTATGCTCCGCGGTGGCGTATATTTTTGTCCTTTTTACGTCATTGGTGTTTACGGCTTTCCGGTTTTGTGACTTCACGGCCTCACCTTACGATTGCCGCTGGATGCTACCCTAGCCCGGCCTCTAGGACTGGTGTCGCTCGCCCAAATACTAACCATGTGGCGAGGGTTTCTGCGCTCGTGCCACCAACGCTTGTCGCATTACATAGCTCTCCAGTCAACCAGCAAAAGGGAAGTAGACCCTAAATTACATTCTTTTCTTTCTCTACGCGACCAAGAGTTCTTTTCGGACTACGAACTTTTTAATCTTAAGAAGTGACTTATTTGCTATTTGGTATTATTTTTAAGTATAAATAGGTGATCCGCAGCCAGTACATACTTGGTTGCCTTCACGGCAACAAAATTGGTGTAAAAAATATATTTATATTAAGGTGTAATTTCACTGCGGAACTTTAGTTTCAGCTGGGTTAAATTTCCAACATTAGTTATTTTTTTTACGGTATGCGATGACTATTCCTTTCTTTTATACTGACTGTCCTATTTTTTCAAAATCAACTCCATTAACTACATATTTACTTACTTCATTTATTTTTCTTTTTCCTTAAACAACGTTTTCGACTTACTAATTCCAAATTCTAAGTATGATGTAGCTGATGATTTTTTCGGTAAATTGCCCTATTTTAAATAATTTATACTACAGTTTATAGATCAGTTAATCAGTCAGTCAGTCAGTCACGGTTATCTTTTATATATATGTCGTGGCGATATCATAGAATTGACCATTTTGTATTTGTATTTTTGTATTTCATGAAATCTTCAATATCCGTGTCCACATCATAAAATAGTCTGGCCAGATCAATGAATGAATCAGCTTTTGATGATATGTCAATCCACACAGATGATTTGCGAAACAGTCGAGTGCATATGGCGAGATCATGAAAACAATCAGAAAACTATCAATCAAGATCATAAAAATAAATGGCTCACTAAAGATAGAAAAATGTGGGGAGGTTATGGCGATGGCGGGTTGTTAATGAAAGACGGACGGTATTGTCCAATACATTTTATTATAAATTTTATCTGAAACTCGAGGTTTGACTACATCTCTCCAGATGGAAAGTGACGATGCAGTCGAGAATGGTCCAACTTCCACGCCAACTCTAATACAAAACTAATGCTTTTACTTCAGGGGTTGGTTTGGTACTAGCCCATCTGGATAGTTACCACCATCTTATCTAAGTCTTGTCACTAAACATCAATGTTAACATAACAACATTAATGTGTTCTGGCTTGAAGATATTCCCCATTGCTTTGGGGAATCTTGGTAAGCCCTTTTATGTCTTCGGCATCATCGTCACTTACCATCAGGTGAGATGATGCCAAGGGAATACCTGTTATTGATTTTTAAAAAATCGTTCCTTTTTTCCTCTTTTTATGTTTTTGACGCATCTTTCGGGATTACATTCTGATCTTACGCGTTCACCTATTTACTTTCTGTATTTTTCTAATAACAATGTGTTTTTCAAGTGACCTATAAACTATAAAGAGGTTTCCAGTGAAAAAACAGTAAATATATTTTTTTGTAAAAAAAATACCGGGCCCTGCGCCTCCCTTCTAGACTTCCACCTCGTAATTTTTGCAAGCATCGGCACAGGTAAGTAGGGCGCGTCGAGGCTGCAGTATAATGAGTGGAAGGCCCAGATAACGGCTCCTACACCAATTTTGTGTATGAGACTTAAGGAGTTTTGGCTCAGTTTGGCAACACCCTGGACATTTCATACAACAGACCAGAAATGACATTCAAAAAAAGGAATGACGGAACAAACAAAATGGCGGCGAAATCCTATACGTTCGAGAACCAAACAGTAACCAATCTGTATCAATCTGGGTGACGAAGGGGTGAGGTCGCAATCTAGAGAGCGGCAGGGAGTGTCCATACTGTATGTTAGTACTATTAAATATACTTTGGTTTGACTAACGATGTCACATCGAACACACACGCGAATTGACTACGGGCATTTTAATTAACCAGATGGGTTGAGAGCGTATTCACAAAATCGTTTCCTATCATCACCATATCTGCAGTGCACGTTTCCTATCATCATCATATCAGCTCATATACGTCCCCACCGAGGGGCTCGAGCCTACCCTGAATTAGGGCGATCGGGCCCTAGTCGACCACGCGGGCCCAGTGCGGGTTGGTCGATTTCACACACAACCTTTGAGTTTCTCCGCAGGTGTGTGCAGGTTTCCTCACGATGTTTTCCTTCACCGTTAAAGCAATCGGTGAGTATATGTACGTAAGTTTCGAAAAACTCATTGGTACATTGGCCGTCCGGATTTTAACCCGGCACCTCTGGTTAGGAGGATCGAGTCGTTACCGGTTGAGCCAACGACGTTTTGATTTTTCGTTTCCTATACAAGCTTAAAATAACTACTTCTTCAAAATGGATGGGTCGATTCTAATGACACTTGATGTCAGTCTGTCTGTTTGTCTGTCTGTCAGTTGGTATGTCACAGCCATTTTTCACACAGACTATTTCAGCTATAAAACTGAAGTTTGGTATGTTTATACAGAATCACGATCCCTAATAATTTATGGAATAAAATCAGCATAAAATAAATCGGCCAAGTGCGAATCAGGGTCACACAAACAGGGTTACGTTTAACTACCAACAGAACAAGACCTCTCAGTACATACTTTACTCTAGGTAAATAGGAGTCTACTTATTGTGGAATTTGGAAATTTTAATATTTCCTGTAGGAACGGAAGAATTTTAGATTTTCTCATAGGTTTTCCTGCAATCTATGCAGTCAACCTCATATACTGTGTTTTTGTAAAGTGAATTTTCTATATAGATGGGGGGTATTAGGATTTTTTCTGTCACGAAAAAGCGTTACGGCCGCGTGGAGGGGGTATAAGATATATCTTTATATCTTTCAAGCATCTGGAATGGGTGGATTCGGCATCAATATAACCCACCTCTGATTCGCTGACGATATCGAGGTCATGGCTGAGACTATGGAAGACCTCAGCACAATACTCGATGGCCTCGGTAAAGTCTCTCAACAACTGGGTATTAAAATGAACATGGACAAGACGAAAATAATAAATGTCAGTATCGCACCCACCCCTCTAAAGGTTGGAGACTCTACACTGGAAGTTGTTGACGAATATGTATACCTGAGACAAACAGTCCAAATAGGTAGGTCTAACTTCAAGAAAGAGATCAATCGACGTATCCAATTCGGCTGAGCAGCGTTCGGGAAGCTTCGCAATATCTTCACGTCCCAAATACTGCAGTTTCTCAAGACTTTGACCAGTGTGTGTTGCCAGTGATGACTTACGGAACTGAGACATGGTCGCTTACTATGGGCCTCATAAGAAGGCTCAAGGTCACCCAAAGGGCAATGGAGCGTGCTATGCTCGGAGTTTCTCTGCGTGATCGAATCAGAAACGAGGAGATCCGCAGGAGAACTAGAATTTAAAACAGTCACAAATTGTTAATAAATATTTATTTAATTACTTGTACTCTCTAAAAGACCCATTTCAGGTAAGATTTATTAATGTTTTGTGATTTGTATTTAAAATTTAAGTGTATAATGTTTTTTTATAATTCCTGTTTTTTTTTAGGTCTTTTGCTTCACTATTAACACTAACTGGACACTTTATACAACGGGCCAGAAATGAAATTTCAAAAAACGAATGACGAAACAAACAAAATGGCGGCTAAATCCTATACGTTCGACAACCAAACTGTAACCAATCTGTATCAATCTGGGTGTCGAGGGGGTGAGGTCGCAATCTAGAGAGCGGCAGGTAGTGTCCATACTGTATGTTAGTACTAGTATATAAACTTTGCCCTTACCCTACACCTACGACGACCACCTACAACCAACTTTATTTAGAACCATAAATGTTTGCTATCGTTTTGTCACCCTTGAATTCTTGTGGAAACAAAGACAAGAACAATTTCTAGGCTTACTGTATTTCTGAGCCATTTAACATCTGTCGCCCAAGTTATATTGCTACTGTCATTCTAGGATTTACGGAGTATAATAAGAAAACGCCCTTTGTATAGGGATGACGACAGCATCAGAAATAAATTATGAACTCTTGATCACTAATTTGCCCTCCTACTTAAACTTCGGAAAACTTTACTCGTTTTGTTATCCATCAAGTCTTCGATTTTTGATTCACCAAAATCACAAAATGAGTACATAAATGACGCTACAAAACTATGACGCCACGCCTAAGTACTTCAAACATTTTTAGAACAAAATGTAGTTTTTGACAGATGATAAAAAGTAACTCAGATGACTAGCATTCGTCATCCCTGATGGTAAGAGACGACGTCGGAACGCCGCCGCGCCGACCGCCCGCGCCACCGGCGCCGCATCACAGCTGCGATAACTTATTTAATAAAACTTTGGAACTTTTTATGCCGTCACGGTAAAAATAAATTGTACAGACACATCGTGCATACTTTTTTGCGTACCCTTCACCGTCTAGCATACACAAAGTAACAATACACATCACTCAAACTATAATAAGAAACGAATTGATTCATAAAGGAACGGTTGTATGCTTTACTCCCGCTCCGGATCGTTCCTGATGCAGAAGCTGTCCAGTCCATAGCCATTCAGCGTTGAAATGCAGCTAGTGTTATGGGCACCTTTGTACCGGGGATGACGAGGGAACGGTTGTTTTAGATGTTTTATTTTAGGTATTGTAATTAATGTCATATTATTTTTAAGACTTATTATATGTTACATGCATTTATTTTGTAATACTTATTAATAAAAATACTTAAAACAATTTTTTCGTTCTATGCATGCATTTAACGAATTCTGCCGGAATAACCAATGCGGTCACTATGTACAGAACATCATTTAGTTAAAAAAATCTAAACGCCCTTCACACTTCGACCAAATATAATGGACCGGCCCTACCCATGCATTAATATCCAAAAAAATAATTGTCAAATACTACTGCACGCAAACACACACCACTATAGTTAGTACTAATATATATACTTTTACTATTGTCTTACGGTGAAGGAAAACATCGTGAGGAAACCTGCACATGCCTGCGAAGAAACTCGCAGGTTGTGTGTGAAGTTGACCAACCCGCACTGGGCCCGCGTGGTCGACTAAGGCCCGATTGCCCTAATTTAGGGTAGGCTCGAGCCTCTTGGTGGGGACGTATATGAGCTGCTATGAATGAAAAATAAATGGATATTCTACCAAGTCTTGTTAAAATAAAAACAATGACAGCCGTAGAAAGATGTACTGGAATGCAGCACGAATGAGATACTGAATTTCACTCATTTTGACCTTAAACCCATTTTGGAAAACTGATCGACTAAGGCGAAATAAGCGAATGCGCTCATTCTGTAGGTATCAAAACCACTGTTCGCGTAGGCCAGTCCATAGCTGTTATATTGGTCGAAGCCTACACATGACCGCGGGTGTGCTAAGTGTGACACAAGTCACGTCACAAGTCAACCGCCGTCGTCGATCCCTTGGATAGCACCACAGACAAGAAAATTTTTTTCCGCTCCGATAGATTGCGTAAGGAGGCGTGGCACGCGCGTCGCCTTCATGCATAAACGGGTATGTTACTGTCATTCGTAAATGATTGTACTGCGCACAAATTGCACAACTTCATGACAAGCTGAGCTCCGAGTATTTTTGTGACAAACCGCCGAAATGTGCTATAATAAGCTGCAAAAATGCAAGTAGTAAAGTGAATTTAAAAAATGGAGGAGTTTCTTACCATATGTAAGTGAAAAACATTAATGAAAATCAATAGTTATATAAAAATATGAATATTTGTTTTTGGGTCTTTGTTATTTAGTGCGAGGGTATTGTCGATATTTTTCAACGATATATTTTTATTTTTACTTTCAGTTTTCCAAAAAATCCTGCATTGAAGGAAAAGTGGATCACAAGTACAGGCACAGATTACTAATTAGTTACTAGTACAGGGCGTAACAGTAATTGGTTTCCCACAAAAACAAGCACTGTTTGCTCAAAGCATTTTAACGATGATGACTTTGTGGTTACACCAAACAAAAAATACATAAAATGTTTTGCTCTGCCTCATGTAGACGTTTGCATACTGACTTCAGTACGTATCGGTCGTTCTAATATTTTCTTTACTTTTTACAAATTTACAACCCCATAGTACTGGGAAACATAGTTTGGGGCTAGATGAAAGTGTGTGATTTGTTCATGAATATTTTTACTGTAAGTAGGTAAGTATCTAGTAAGCATCTTTAAGTAGCAAAAATTATAGTTTTAATAAAGCTTTAGTTTAGTTTTCCTTGAAATAAATCATTAGTACATGTAAGCAACAAAGTATTTCGTGGCTTAAAAAACGTAATAGTTTGTTACCCATTCGTAAAAACATAAAACTCGAAGTCAACAGAAAAAAGTTGCTAAGCAACGCATATGTTGACAGTTATAAACAGCAATAAGTACCTATTTACAGTGGCACGACTAAGCAGTCCGCGGACTACGGTAAATATTAAATATTAGGGTAGTAAATTATTAGGTTTACTTTTTGTAAGTACGAAGTATTTATGTATAGTAACATTACATTGTTTAAAAATAGTAACTAAGGGTTTTATTATCTTCGCATCGGAACCCGCTTTAGGTACAGACCCATAGATATATAAAAAACTTATAAAAATAACATTACATAGATACTATAAATATAATAGATTATATGTATGTCAGTGTGTAACTTAACCAAGATGTTAGTAGTTTCGGTGACGCGTTGATAGGCATGGTGCCTCGGAACCGCCGAAACACGACATCTTTCGGCCAGAAGTCGGTGCTGGCGATGGTCTCCAGCAGAGGCTTCGGCACGCGCACCACGTACGACGTGAAGTGCACGTAGTGGCGCGACTCCAGCGGGAACACCCGCAGGCCGTAGCAGGACTTCTGGCGGACGCACTCCGTCACGTCCTTAGCCGTGACCGAGTGGTGCAGCCACGACACGTAGAGTGCGACGTTCGGTGTGGCGGTACGCAGCACGGAGCCCTCTTCCGGTGCGGCCGTACCACACAAGTTTCTGCGAAGTTGCCTTCGGAATTTGCACCTCCTCTGTACCAAGGTGAAACCCTCCTCATCCACCCTGGCACGAGAGGGGTCGCTCGATGTAGGCGGCGACCTCGGTTTCCGGACGACTTAGGTGGTGCGGGTCGCCGGCGGTGGCGTGCGGTGGCGGTGAAGTCACGGCAGCTCGCACGAACCAGCGGCGTTGGGTTGTCGGACACAGGCGCCCGCGGTGGGAGCTGAGCGGCCGCGCGGGCAGCGCTCACAGGCGGCGACACAGGCTGCGACGAAATCGCTGACACGACGGAGCTCGACGTCGGTTGTTTGTCGAGGGCTCCACGTAACGCGTCGATGTAAGCTGGCCTAGTTTTAGTGCTGTGTAGCGAACGTACTTCATTGCATGTCGGTCAGACTCTTTTTTAGGAACACGATGTCTTTCAGCAGGCTGGTGACGTCGACTTGGTCGAACCTGACAGGCGGTAGTTTGGCCAACTCCCGCGCCACAAACGACGGCACATCGTCAGAGTCCGTCTCCTTCAGGACCTTAATGATGTCTTGAAGGGACTTCTTTCCATGTTCATCACCCCTTCTATGGGGAGCGAAGGTGCCGCAGATCTTCAGTGACCGGTAGAGCACCTCTTTGGCGCTGCAGATGTCACTCACGCTGAAGTTGCTGGAACAGATGTGGATGGCAGACAGCTCGTCCATCACGTCCAGCTTCTGCTGCAGGAACGCCAGGAGCTATTGACGATGAGTGGCGCGTCGGAGGTGCTCTTGATGACACGAGCAGCGGTGCGAGCCGCGCTCGACACGTAAAATGTATCACAATTAATTCCCTGACTCGGTAAATCGACCTAATCACAGCGCGCATTGCACAGAACTGTGACACTATATTATAGTAAAGTGTACGTACGTGTAATATTATAGTACGTGTAATAAACACCTAATCTGACGGTCCTTGAGGTCTCTGACGATGGATCGGTGGTCACTTTCGTAGCAATCGACGCAGTAACTGAAAAACCTACCATACCTCGCATTTCTAATATAATCTATCGATATTTAAAAAAAGGCATTTTTTAAATATCGATAGAATATAACCACAACACTATGAAAATGATACCATTTTTGGAAAAATTATTGCACGAAAAGTTTCAATTGAATAACCTTACTTCTAGTATTACGATCTGAAATTTTATTCGAAATAAATGTTTTTTAATGAATTGCACAACATTACATATTATTTATTTAGTTCTAAACAATCACATTATTTTTTAAACTTTTAGTGTTCATCAATTAAACTGGGCAGTTTTACTATTCTGGTATCACCTTACCATTGTCATTCCGTCAATTTTCATAAACTCAATCTTATTTAATACAGTTTTAAGTCTATTTTTATTAAATGATTTTAAAGGTTTGTTTTTTTGTTTTTGGGGGAGGTTACTTTAAAAAAATACCCAATAGCATCAACCTGTTTGTAGTGTGCTGTATGTGTAATGGCTCGCTCGGTGCTAGTACTAAAAAATAAACATCAGCGTTCTATTTAATTCTTCTATTCTGTGGATAGCACGGTTAATTGGGCCAAACGTTAAGAGAGAGAGACAGAGTTACTACTAACAAAGTTTTATCATAATTGTTAGAACCATTTTTGGGATATTTGCATTATATTTTGTTGTTATATGGAAGATACCTTTAAATGACAACCCAGCCATAATCTGCTCAGAATCCATCGACGAAGTATCATAAAAGTCTACATTTCAATATTTTATGTAAATCATTCAATTGGTTTCACGGAAAGACGGAGAGATGAAGTGTGACGGTGAGTCGTCGTGTAGATGAATGGACCAACAGATGGATCAGGTTGTTTGTTGTATTTTTTATTAGTAACTAGCTGTCCCGGCGAACTACGTACCGCCTTACATTACATTACACTGCCCTACCCTACCCTACCCTACACCACACTACACTACCCTACCCTACACTACACTACCCTACCCTACACTACCCTAACCTACACTACTCTACCCTACACTACACTACCCTACCCTACACTACCCTACCCTACACTACTTTACCCCACTACTCTACCCTACACTACACTACCCTACACTACCCTACCCTACACTACCCTACCCTGACCTACATACACTACACTACACTACCCTACACTACCCTACACTACACTACACTACCCTACCCTACCCTACCCTACATAAAAACCTTCTCCTGACAATAACGAACTCGACAAAAAAAGAATTAGCGAAATCGGTCTAGCCGTTCTCGAGTTATGCGCTTACCAACACATTTTGCGATTCATTTTTATATATTAGAAGATACAGAACAAATTTGGGCCAAAATTAGAATTTGGTTTTTTTCACGGCATCTTCACGAACTTTCGCTGCAATCGGTCGCTCAAAAGTAATAAACATATACCTCATCATTATATCAGCCGAAAAATGTCAACTGCTGGACAAAGGCCTCCCCCAAGGATTTCCACGACGACCGGTCCTGCGCTACCCGCATCCAGTGGCTTCCCGCGATCTTCACCAGGTCGACGGTCCACCCTTTAGAGGTGTGATAGATTATCAGACATACATACGTGGAAGCGACAAGACAAGTCTAGTATTTCTTTTAATTAATATTTTTTATCTTAGCATTGACAGGAGTGGTGCATACTCGCTTAAATGTTCGTGCGGATGGCGGCGCATCGGGAGCCGGTTCGTTCCTTTCCCTCTAATATGGTTTATAGGAGCGATGGCTGACTCTCTCGTTATACTCGTGACCGGGTGATGTCCGTGTGAACTGGCCTACTCTTGCCAAAGGCATTAATGACATTCAATGATTTTTATGTGTAGCTTTTCGTGTCATATTGTTTTCATGTTCTAATGACATAATCTGTTTTATATCAAGGATTCAATTTTGACGTTATTAACTAATGATTGTTTATTTCTTGATTTTTCTCAAATGACATAATGTTATTTTTTTTATGACTACCGGAAAGAGTGTAATTTGCACCTATTTTGAATAAATATCTTGAATCTTGAATACGGTGAAGCTTAGTAAAATATTCAATGGTTCCGTAGACACCCTTCAGGTACAAACAAAGTAGTAGAAGCGTCGTCAACCGTAGCGCCCCATGAGCTAGCTACGCGTCGTCATAGCCTCGTATACTTCGATTCATGTAAAAGTAGTAGAAGCGTCGTCAACCGTAGCCCCCCATGAGCTACGCGTCGTCGTAGCCTCGTATACTTCGATTCGTGTAAAAGTAGTAGAAGCGTCGTCAACCGTAGCCCCCCATGAGCTACGCGTCGTCGTAGCCTCGTATACTTCGATTCGTGTAAAAGTAGTAGAAGCGTCGTCAACCGTAGCGCCCCATGAGCTAGCTACGCGTCGTCATAGCCTCGTATACTTCGATTCGTGTAAAAGTAGTAGAAGCGTCGTCAACCGTAGCCCCCCATGAGCTACGCGTCGTCGTAGCCTCGTATACTTCGATTCGTGTAAAAGTAGTAGAAGCGTCGTCAACCGTAGCCCCCCATGAGCTACGCGTCGTCGTAGCCTCGTATACTTCGATTCGTGTAAAAGTAGTAGAAGCGTCGTCAACCGTAGTCCCCCATGAGCTACGCGTCGTCATAGCCTCGTATACTTCGATTCGTGTAAAAGTAGTAGAAGCGTCGTCAACCGTAGCCCCCCATGAGCTACGCGTCGTCATAGCCTCGTATACTTCGATTCGTGTAAAAGTAGTAGAAGCGTCGTCAACCGTAGCCCCCCATGAGCTACGCGTCGTCATAGCCTCGTATACTTCGATTCGTGTAAAAGTAGTAGAAGCGTCGTCAACCGTAGCCCCCCATGAGCTACGCGTCGTCATAGCCTCGTATACTTCGATTCATGTAAAAGTAGTAGAAGTGTTGTCAACCGTAGCCCCCCATGAGCTACGCGTCGTCATAGCCTCGTATACTTCGATTCATGTAAAGTAGTAGAAGCGTCGTCAACCGTAGCCCCCCATGAGCTACGCGTCGTCATAGCCTCGTATACTTCGATTCATGTAAAGTAGTAGAAGCGTCGTCAACCGTAGCCCCCCATGAGCTACGCGTCGTCATAGCCTCGTATACTTCGATTCGTGTAAAAGTAGTAGAAGCGTCGTCAACCGTAGCCCCCCATGAGCTACGCGTCGTCGTAGCCTCGTATACTTCGATTTATGTAAAAGTAGTAGAAGCGTCGTCAACCGTAGCCCCCCATGAGCTACGTGTTGTCATAGCCTCGTATACTTCGATTCGTGTAAAAGTAGTAGAAGCGTCGTCAACCGTAGCCCCCCATGAGCTACGCGTTGTCATAGCCTCGTATACTTCGAATCATGTAAAAGTATTAGAAGCGTCGTCAAACGTAGCCCCCCATGAGCTACGCGTCGTCATAGCCTCGTATACTTCGATTCATGTAAAAGTAGTAGAAGCGTCGTCAACCGTAGCCCCCCATGAGCTACGCGTCGTCATAGCCTCGTATACTTCGATTCGTGTAAAAGTAGTAGAAGCGTCGTCAACCGTAGCCCCCCATGAGCTACGCGTCGTCGTAGCCTCGTATACTTCGATTTATGTAAAAGTAGTAGAAGCGTCGTCAACCGTAGCCCCCCATGAGCTACGTGTCGTCATAGCCTCGTATACTTCGATTCGTGTAAAAGTAGTAGAAGCGTCGTCAACCGTAGCCCCCCATGAGCTACGTGTCGTCATAGCCTCGTATACTTCGATTCGTGTAAAAGTAGTAGAAGCGTCGTCAACCGTAGCCCCCCATGAGCTACGTGTCGTCATAGCCTCGTATACTTCGATTCGTGTAAAAGTAGTAGAAGCGTCGTCAACCGTAGCCCCCCATGAGTTACGCGTCGTCTTAGCCTCGTATACTTCGATTCATGTAAAAGTAGTAGAAGTGTTGTCAACCGTAGCCCCCCATGAGCTACGCGTCGTCATAGCCTCGTATACTTCGATTCGTGTAAAAGTAGTAGAAGCGTCGTCAACCGTAGCCCCCCATGAGCTACGCGTCGTCGTAGCCTCGTATACTTCGATTCATGTAAAAGAGCGCTGATCGCTGTAGTGGAGGAAGGTTGCTGCATCCTTATAACTACATGATATAAGGCCTTAAGATAGGACAAATGACAATATTCAATTCAAATTATTGAAATACTGTGTAAAGCTATCACTATGGAAAAAAATATATAAAATAGTTAAAGTAACAAAAATCGACTAAATTGAATACAATTTTAAAAATATTACCACTTTTGATGTAAAAAAATATACTGTTTTGGCATTGATTGCAAAAATTTCTAGAAAACAAGTAGTTAATGTTGAATGAAACCAACACACAAAAATCGGTGACTTCATTGACCTTCATCAGTGACCTTCATTTTAATTGAAAACATTATTTTAAAGTTGTTTTGAAAGTATAGAAAAGTAGTAAAAACATGTAAAAATTGAGAATTGGGCGTAACAGCCGCGTTGAAGCCCGCATTGATTTGAACTTAAAAGGAATAGACTTACGTTCGATTTTATTTTAACACGTATCAACCTGCCTCAGATTGAGGCATCTCAAAACCTTATGGGACAAAATAAATTGCGCGCGGCCAAATACCATCCCCATTTTTATGTGACGCGAGGTGTACATACTAGTACCGACCACTCTGCTGTAACGTGCCTATATTATTCCAGTTTCTGTGGCTGTTTCTGCGGTCAGTGAAAACTGAATTTGTTAAACCGTCATCTTTAATCGCTTAATAACCGACTTTTGGGTTATTGGAGACTTTTTGAGAACGTACTGGTGTTGCCCCAATATTTATAAATAGTGCACGCTATGGCTCTGTTTAAATACGGCCAAAGTCAGAACTAATGAAATTCTATCATGGCGGACCATGGAATGTCATTTTGACAGCTTAATTTAGGAACAACGCCCTCGTGACCTGTCCAACGAAATCCAGAGTGAGCTTTGTTAAACTGTATTGTGGTTGTGAGACTTACCGGCACCGGCGGCGGTGTCCCCGGCAGGCGCGGCGTTGGCGTGTGGCGCGTGCGCACACAGCAGCGCGACCAGCAGCGCTGTGCGCGCCCACCCCCCGCGCGCGGCACGTCTGCAGCCGCTCCGCGCTGCCATCTGCAACAAGCACGCTTCATGCAGTCCAGCTGGAGAAGGTTTTCAAGGAACTCCGAAACTCTGGCAGTAACAAAACTGAATAATAGGGGATCGGACTGCATCAAAAATAAAATCTGAAAAATGATTTCCTAAATTTTTCTCCCTTTTGAAGTTTCAAAAAACCTTAAGGTGCATTGGGGCTATTCCGATACGATTTTTGTTGAGTTGATAGGTAGTGTTAGTTTTTATTTATTTGTAAAAGATCTGTATTTGTTTTTTTAAAACTGATTTTACTTCTGTCTAGTCAAGGAAAGTATCTATTAGCGTACACTTATAGAGTCATGATATGTATTTTAGTTAATTTATTGTGCATATTTAAAAAATGCACTTTTTTTTTCTTGGGGATATTCCGGACCATGTTGGGTTTAATCCGAACATATTTTAAGACCTAGTATTTAAAGTGCATATTTCTTTTTCGGAAAACCCCCGGCGACAAAAATATTTACGTATATGTCAAGTATATAGCTCAACCCAACTTTCATAGATTTAAAATTCGGAATTACCCCATCCAGTGACAGAGGTCCTCAATATTTTGGCTATACTTGATGAGTGTTGTAAATTTTGAAATTAAAAATATGAAATTTATGCCAAACTTTATTTTTGCTTCTCTATCAAGCAAGATAGATCAAGATAGTTAAGTTAGGTTTCTACTAATTATATAGAGTGTAAAGAACGGTGTACCGAAATATATGCAGGCGTGATTAGTCTATGTAACTAAACAACATTCTTGGGGAAAGTTGTTCAGTTTCGTGGACTGAAAACGCAGTACCTTGCACCTTGTATTTTGGTACACCGTCCCTTACCTACACCTTATATTCATTTTAGACGTAATCAATCAGTCTTTGCATTGAACATTTTTTTCTGAAAATGACAATAAGTACCTATATGTACTAAGACGAAATACTTATAAACTTATAAAAACGAAACAAAGTCATACTTAAGGGTGCGTTTAACGCGTGTTAGCCGCGCACTTGTGTTTATTAATAGCTAAGAGCGTTATGAAGCTTTGTCTCTGTACTTTTTCACTACTATTTTGATAGGTTGAGAAACTCTGCAAATTACTATGAGAAAAAATGGGTTTATTCCGAAAACAAAACATGTCGGAATATCCCCCTCGGGTTTATTCCGACTTAAACTAAAATTGAGAGATAGAACGTCCTGGCACATTGAATTGTCCTTAAAAAGCGACAATTTTCCATAAAAACAAGCAAGCAATTCATTTACTTACCTAGTTTAGACACAAACCAAGTTGGGGTTATTCCGATTTGCTAAAAATGGCGCGAAATCGTCCGTTGGCACAAAAACTGTCACTGCACTCTGCCGAAAGCCGCTAGCGACGAGCGTCAACTGGAGACCGATAGCCAAATCAACATGGCGCCTAGGTGAATGTTGCCAACATAAAAATACTATTTCGTTTGGTAGATTTTTCGGTTGTTCGGAATATAACCAAATTCGGAATACCCCAATTCACCTTACTTGTTTTGATTTTTCATCACGTCTTCAATTTTTAATTGATGAAATTCACAAAAAAGTTCGTTAATGACGCTTAAAATCTATGACGTCACTTGTGGGTATTTCAAACATTTTTAGAAAAAATATGGTTTTTTACAGATCATAAAAAGTAAATCAAATGACTAGCAGTCCGATCCCTTAACTTTCTCATCACTGTCATTTTTGAACGTTTTCTAATAATTTGTGCGACCAAGTGTCTCAAACACCGCAGTGTGTGTTGCCAGTGATGGCATATGGAACGAGCTATGCTAGGAGTTTCCCAACACGATCGAATCAGGAATGAGGAGATCCGCAGAAGAACCAAAGCTTCGTTTTCCGGCGCGCGGTCGCCACTCGATAACTCTACTACTCCAACGGCAATCTGTTCTACGGGCTATACGCCCTGCCCACTGCCACTTCAGTTTAGCGATTCTGTGAGCTATGTGTAACTGACATACGGGTTCCGAAGTCTTTTCAAAAAATAAATGTATATTTTAAAAAACAAAATTATATTTGCAGTTTGGTAATAAAACATTTTGTTTGGAAAATCTATGAACTTTTTACAAATCCAACTGTACACCTTAAGTTGGTCGACTGTTACTCCTAAACTAAGAAAGCCTACTTAGCCGTGAAAGTTTTTCTTTTAAATTGATTAAAAATATTACACCATTTAATTTTTTTTCAGACGTCTTGGAATAGCGGTTTAGGTGGTACACTTGACTGTAACAAAAATTAGCATTTTAAAGCTTAATATTTCGCAAACCAATCCTTTATTAGAAAAATGGTTTTGTAAACCCTTAGTAGTTTTTAAAGATCTCTTCAACAACACCCCATACGATAGAGTACGTCAACGAAAAAAAAACCATCCCCTCTTTACATATTTTTTTAAAGATTTTATTGAACCACTTTATTGGCGTGATTAATATGTATACAATGCAAATTACAGCTTTCTAGTACTAATAGTCTCTGAGTTAAGCCGCGGACAGACGGGCGGACAGACATGGCAAAGCTATAAGATTTCCTTGTTGACTTCGGAACCCTAAAAAATAGAGCTTCTCAGTCAAATCCATATAATGATACGGCCATTTAAGTCACTCTCGCAAGTAAATCAAAACCTATAGGGTACTTCTCGTTGACCTAAAATACCTAAATCATGACGTTCGGCAAAAAGCAACGTCTCACTGCACAAGTAAAGGAAAAATCCCAAAAATGAAAATTTGTAGTTATACGAGTGTCACACGAGTGTGAGTGTCGTGTTTCACTTGTGTGTACTTATCACTGAATAAACATTTATTCTATTCTACATAAAAAATATTTTGTCATGACATTTTAACCGACTTCAAAAAAGGAGGTTCCCAGTTTGACCTGTATGTATGCATGTATGTTTGTCCGCGATTATTTCGCGTTTGGCTGAACCGATTTCGATGCGGTTTTCAGAAAAGTATTTTTTGTTTTAGCTCTATCGTTAAAACGGTAATACATACAAGCGTTGAACTTTGTGTGATCATAGTGCTAATCAGAAGACAAATAAAAAAAACCAGCCAGCGTGAGTCGTATTCGCGCTAAGTAATCCGAATTGAATAAATAAAACCCGGACAAGAGCCAGTCGCGCTCGCCCACCGAGGGTTCCGTACAAACTTGTAGGTACATATTATGTATCATATCATAACAGTACAAACTGTTAGGAACTACATACACAAAAATTATACCTACCTATACATATAAATAATTTTCGAAAAACCTAAAATCTTTTAGGTACAAGCTTTTTATATTGCATTGTCACGCGATATACATACGATCGCCCTAATTCAGGGTAGGTTCGAGCCCCTCGGTGGGGACGAATATGAGCTGATATGATGATAGTTTTCACATTTTTCCTTAAACTTGTAGTATAAGACGGTATTATACTTTCCAAATTTTATAGTTCTAGGTCAACAGAAAAAGCCCTATGAATTTTGATTCCTTTGAGAGTGTCGAAATATACGTTTTTTGCGGCATAAACGGGCGTATCTTTTTTTCAACGTTAACTTTGAAGTTTTGTTTTTTCACAGCTTTAAGGGACTGTATACCAGAGTATATTGAAACGCAAACTATCGTTTCGAGCCGATCTCATTTCGTGCGTTTCATAATTAAATTCTCTTTTGATTTTGTTCCTCTATGGAAATTTAATTTGAAAATATTGGTGACTTTTTTGACAAGAGGAAAAGAAAAGGTTGACCGTGATCTCTTTGACAGTGATGAGTATTTAAATTTTTGGTTTTATACTAATGTTTCGTTGAGGCCCACTATTTTATTCAGTGGTAAGTAATTTGTATAAGGAAACCGCTTTGCGTGTATTTTTGGTACTGCTGCGAACTAGATCTATATATGTCCGTAGGGTTCTTCCACTCCCCTTGCGAAGTTGACGTCCCCGAAGGTTCATCCGACTAAGGATTGATCCTGGGATGGAGCTGTGCTGACCACCAGCCAGTCCTTTGCACTGCCCGCCCAGCTGCTTGCCAAAAGGGAAGTGAATGCTTAATTTATCTTTTATCCCGAGCGACTCTCTGGCCATTGGTCCTAGAAGATTTCCTGCCTCCGGTTTCTAACGATTTAGTTATTTGTTTTAAATTTTAAAAATGTTTAGTACCTAATACGTGTTTTTAAGAACGATAGGGTAATTCAGACCAAAGTGAAATTTAATTATTTTAGAACTTAGTAACTTATTTAAGTACCAAAGGGACGGCGACGATCGTTGCCTACCGGCATTCTATAAAATAAGCTTTTTATATTCAAATAAAATTGTCACTTTAGATTTATTTCAGGAAATTGTCCAAAAATATATTAGGTTATTGTTTTACATCAACACGGTCATCCAATGTACATCACATCTTTTTCTAGTACTTATATTGTTCCTTCTTTTTTAGAAAAAATATAAAATACATATATTCTAATTTACCCCATAATATTTTTCTTAAAACTCCGTTTAGGCCCGAAGCTCTAAATCTTACGTATTATATGTGGCAAATTCCGTAAGGGTTTTTATCCCCAGTTTCCATTATTTTTGTCACAATATGGTTTGAATTTCAACTCGATACCTTCTCGCGTTATCGAGATAAAGGGTCTTGACAGACAGACAGACGGACGGACGGACAACAAAGTAATCCTATCGTATCTCAAAAGGAAAATACGAAACCCTTATAGGGCAAGCATTTGTGTGATGAGCAGATTTGTTTGCTCTGTGTCTGGGTGTTAATTTATCTATTTAAGTAGGTATGTATTTAAACGTATATAAGTATGTATATCAGTCTCTGGTAACCCATAACACAGGGAATCCTACTTTGGGGCCAGATGACCATGTGTGATTTGTCCCAGAATATTTATTTATTTATTTATTTATCACTTTGTTGTCTGTATGTCCGTTCGTCTGTGTGTCAAGACCCTTTATTCGGGAACGCGTGGAGCTATCGAGTTGAAATTAGAACCATATACTCCCGTCTGCGGCCCCTTGAACCTGTAAAATCAAACTTCTAAGTTTAGGTAAAAAAAAAACGGCCGTTAATGCCGCAAATAACGTATATTTCGACACTCTCAAGGGAATCAAAATTTATAGGGTATTATATTCCGTTGACCTAGAACTATGAAATTTGGCAAGTAATACCGTCTTATAAGACAAGTATAGGGAAAAATGTGAAAACTATACATTTGTAATTAAATCAATAAAAATACAGTCTTTATTTAAAGCACGTAATCAATTATGCAAGAAACGGCGCTCAAAATTTTGAATTGAGTTAATCGTGTCATGTGGGGTATCGTATGAAAGGGCTGGCACAAGCTAAAACAGATTTTTAATTATTTTTCTGATGTATTAGTTTTCGATTTATTATTCTTAAGGTTCCTTTATCTAGAGATGTGGTGGTACGGAACCCTCGATGAGCGAGTTTGACTCGCACTTGGCCAGTTTTTTTTAATTGACATGATGGGAAATGACAATGAATGATATGGAAGCGGGCTTACCAAGATTCCTCAATGTAATAAGCAACGGGCTATCTTACCTTTTTTAATAAGAAATTTCATCAAGCAAAACCGAGAAAAAGAGAGGTTTACCTGGTATTGCAGACGTGTATGTTTAACTATTTAAAATACTTCTCAGATTTCCTGAGATTCCGGTTTTGTTGTTCAGCTTTTTCTTTTGCACTCAAACTTGATATCCTTCATTGTCTGTCGTATTAACTTCATTTTGCGTAACAAGAGTACGGACGATGACAACGATCACAAAACCATCCGCAGGAGATACGCCTGGAGACGATCTGCGAGTGACATCCAATTTGGAGCGTCCAACCGATAAGGATTAATTGGATTTCCAGAAGTTCTCGATCCTTTTACTTGGAGACAAGATAATATGAAATGTTGTAGTCATGATCCATCCATCATAAACCCTAGCTGGGGCAACCGGAATTTCTATTACTTATACCGAGTGGGTATTTAAACGTGGCAGTAAGGATAAGATATAGTACATTACTGCAGCGGCCAGCAAAAGATGCATTGATGGACGAACGTGTAAATGTGGGCCGAGGCGACGTCGAGGCACACATACGTAAGTCCACAAATTGTGAACCGATTTTGACAAAATGTATCTACGACCAACTTCGAAGTATACTATATCTAATAAAGAAAGAATTATCGAAATCGGACTACTCTGTAAAAAGTTATGCGTGAGATCATACATTTCAAAAAAAACCGGCCAAGTGCGAGTCAGAACCGCACACATAGGTTCCGTACCATCATACTAGATGGCGCTAGTTTCATCAGTTCCGTACTATCATACTAGATGGCGCTAGTTTCTTCACGTTAAAAAAAAACAGTTTTTTGTATGGAGACTTTTACTTTTTCTAATTTTTAGTATTTGTTGTTATAGCGGCAACAGAAATAACATCATCTGTGAAAATTTTTACTGTATAGCTACCTATCACGGTTCATGAAATACAGCCTGGTGACAGACGGACAGACAGCGAAGTCTTAGTAATAGGGTCCCGTTTTTACCCTTTGGGTACGGAACCCTAAATATATGGGTTGAATCTCAATTCAATTCGTTTCTCAAATCTCCTCTTTTTTTAAAGTCGGTTAAAATTTTTATTATCTAAAGGATCCTTGGTGAGTGGAGTGGGGCTGGGTGGGTTATATATAATTTGTACATTAAACTTAGCCCATCTCTATTTTAACATCATTCCAATAACCCCCATTCAAAAAGTCACTCATTCATTATTTCATTCATTCATTACAACGTGAAAAAAAAACAAACACGTTGAAGTACTTTCACGTTTTGTTTTGTTCAATGAATTTATTCAATGTATTTATACATGTATTGTATTGTAAATACACGGGAAGACTATTTTTATGCTGGTCTGAAATGTTCTCTTAAAATATTATATTTTATGAAACCAAACTTTCAGAAGAAAATAATGCAAACAAATTAGAACTTCTACTTACTTACCTAAAAAATGTTCAACGTTATCTCGTTCAGAAGTCCGTCCAGCAACCAAGCGGCACTCGTCCGAGTAAAGCAAACAAGTAAAGCGGGCGTAGGCAGAGGCAGCGGTGTTGACGTGGCGTAATCTCCTCACGCGTGCACCGGCATAAGAGGGACAACCGGAAAAGTAAGTACCTATGTACCTACTATTCGAGGCGCGTTCCACAGAGGCACGAGCGCTCGCGACACACCAAGCCGCAGAATGGCGCGCAGCCCCTAGGGTTGTACCTCTCATCCGTTAGTCGAAGCTGTTTTTCAAACGACTTCGGCAACATCGTCACTTACCACCAGGTGAGATGTTGTCAAGGGTTTACCAATTGTAAATAAATAAATAAAAAAAAAAAAGACTTCCAAAAAGGAGAAGGTTCTCAATTCGACTGTATGTTTTTTTTTATGTGTGTGTGTTACCTCAGAACTTTTGACTGGATTAACCGATTTTTATAATTCTTTTTTTATTTGAAAGCTAGTGCTTCCCGTGTGGTCTCATATAAATTTTATCAAAATCGGTGTAGCACTTTATTAATAAATTAACAGAAATCAAAAATAATAATGCAAAAATGTACTAAGTTGTTGCGATGGAAGTGGGTTTTTAAACGTGTTTAGCGTTTTCAATTATTTATCAACCGTTCTTTTTACATGATATTAGATATACTTTTTACATGAGTAGATTGGTTCTACCATACTTTACAGCATTGAATAGTAGTGTTTTTTGTGCATAATTAGTAAGCCCTTGGCATCATCTCACCAGATGGTAAGTGACGATGATGCCGAAGATGGAAGCGGGATTACCAATTATCTCCAACGCAATGGAGAACTGGCTATCTTATCTTTAAGCCGGAACACATCAACGTTGTAACATTGATGTTTGGCGGCAAGACTTAGATAAGATGGTGAGAGCTAGCCAGGCGGGCTTAGTAAAAGCCCTACCACCAACCAAACCGAGTCTTACAAATTGACCCCACCGGGAATCGAACCCGCGACCTCCTGCGATATAACGCCACGTAAGCGATTAAAGATATAAAAAGGTATTAGTTTATTGTTATTGTCAAAAATTCGATGTCATGAGTTTGATGAAAATTCACTCTTCCAAAATACTGATAGAGACTTAGTTTTTGCCTAGAGACATAAAATCTTTTGGATAAAGGACCCAAAAACCATCAATAAGTGCAACAATGATACAAAATCATTTCAATTTATGGAATACTTACTTGGATTTTAATTTGTTTAACCCAAGTTGATACAAAAGACATCTACCGGCGCTATAGTCTAAAATGTTTTTATTTAATCCGGGATTCTTAGCGAGAATCCGACTTATATTTTTTCAGTTTATTTTTACACTTTATAGTCTACATTATAATCACACAAAGTTGGTCGCATATATAATATAATATAATCCGCCAACTTTGGTAGTCCGCCATATTGGATTTAGAATGACGTCACTTAGCTAACTTAACGTGTATGCAAAATTTCAGCTTAATCGGAATTCGGAAAGTGGTTCTAATTTAGCTTCCAAGATTTTTCCCAAAATAACAGACTACTAACACGGCAAGTACTTACATGCTTGTTGTTGTAGCATGTTTCTGGTATCTTTGTAATTTTATTTTTATAATGTTTAAATTTTAACAGGCTACCTATTACGATTTCAAACATACAGCCTTTTGAAGGTCGAACATACAGACCGACGGACGGCGTAGGCTTAGTAATAGGCTCCAGTTGAAACCCTTTGGTTACGGAACCATAAAATATCGGTAAGTTTTAAGAACTCTTTCACTTTTCTGTCAGTGGTAAAAGCATTGACAACAACAATCGACATTCCAATGTCGGCGGCTAGCGGCTGAAGCCACCGCCCTAGCCGAGCCGCGCATCGCGCATGCGTCGCCTTACCGCGCCGTATGCCTGCCTCTGACGTCAGTGGCAACCGTGCTTATATTAAAACGCAGTAAACGTAAAAATACAGTTCTGAGGAAAATGGTTTTTGTTTCATCGAAGTCAGTATACAGTATATCTAGTACTTACACTAAATACAGGATGACTTTTTTTTAGTTGAAAAGCGGCAAAAATGGTGTTACTTATGAAATTGAACAACTTTCCGTGTTCAATCGGGAAAAAAATTAAAGGCAAAGTTGGTAAAAAAATTATAATAATAATCCTTACTAATATTATAAATATGTAAATGTGTTTGTTAGTTTATTTCACTTTCCACCATCTTAACCAATTCTATACAACAAATCACTTCAATCCGTTTCTATATTATATACAACAAAGCACTTCAAATGTGTATGTTTGTTACGTTTTCACGCTTCAACACCTTAACTAATCGTGATGAAATTTGGCATGCATGTAGCCTGTATCACTGGAAATGACATAAGCTACTTTTTATCCCGTGAAAATAGCATAGTCCGATGCAGGTCCTGAGGGAACTGAAAATATACTAATTTTTTTGGTTATAGTTTATTTAACATTGCAACGGAACAATGGATTGCTTTGATTGTTTGCACAGAGATGGCTGAGGGGGTAGGAAATGACATAATTTACTAATTAGCATATCCTGACATGGTTCCCGAGGGATCTGGGGAAAACTCATTTCCGCGCTCGCGCACGTCATCGTCCCGTGGTTTAAATATTTGATTGAGGGGGTGGGAAGTGACATAGACTTTTAATCAGAATAGCCTGATATCGTTCCTGAGGGATCTGAGGAAAACTCATGTGCGCAAGCGGCTCGCGCACCATTCACCCTAAAAGATAGTCATAAAAACGATGTCCACGCTGGCGAAGCCACGGGCAAAAGCTAGTTATTAATATTGACCGAAATCATCCCCGTAGTTCTATCCGTGAACGGACTAATTTCAGCCGACCTTGAACGTCACCTAAGGCGGCTGGAACTCCGAGGCAGACCAATAATTGCAGCAATGCAGAAAGCATTCCCCCTCGATAATGCCCGGATAGTTCGACGCTTTCTCTCCCCGTCGCATTGAACTCCAGCCGACTGTGCTTCCGCTGGAGGTGCTCCTGCCACTTCGCCTTGTGCCAATTGAGCAAAGGAGCTTAAATTTTATAAATTTAAATAATAATTGTCTTATCTTTTAGGCTCTTTGCGTGGTACAATGCGCTGTATACCACGAAAAGCACGAAAACTAATCTATAACTCATTGATAAAATTCCATCTCATCTACCTTATTGAAATATGGGGCAGTGGATACAAAACTAAACTATCAGAACTACAAACACTACAAAACAAGACAGTCAAGGACCTCTTTCATTGTCTCTACCTAACACCTACATTCAAAATATACAACATAACAACACAATGAACATAAAACAGCTTTACTCGTATCACTCTGCATACTAATTCGCAAAATATTAACTAAAACCATTTACGCACCAACACCCTTCCCTAAGAGTATGGGTCGCTCCGATAAAGGATTTTACAGGTCTTGATTGACCTAAATCCAAGGGGGGGGGAGTTTAAGTGGGTAGGTTCGGCCTTCTGCTGTGAGTCCCACATAACCAGTACAGCCGGGCTGTATTGGTATGCATGATGCATCTCTCCCCCCTCCTTCCGAATAAGGGGGGGAAAAACCATTCATACATCAATCACACTTGCTCAAGTGAAACACGTGACTAAACGCAGCACGAGACGAGCAAGCTATCTAGTGCTACCAAAGCCGAAAACTAACTTCGGTAAACAAATGCTTACTTACGAACTGTCTTAAAGGCTGCACAACTTTGTGATGTTACCCACAATTGTAAAAAAAGTGAATCATTTGGTAAGTTTTAAAGAATTTTAGTGCTTACTACATAATCTTCAGAAAGATAGTTAACTCACGTCTTAAGATGATTGTGAAGCTGCGACTTTTCACAAAAACGGCGATAGCGATTTTCACCTCTTAACCGATTTGGTCCAATTTTTGATAGATTTTCAGTCAGAACAAAAGCTAGGCTTATATTTTTTTTATTTTTTCGATAAAGTTAAAACCTAATTTTAATTTTATTGTCGTTCACGTGTTTTCATACAAAACTAATTTCAGCCTTTTTTTATTAAATAAATATATATAACTCAAAGGTGACTGACTTATTGACTGACATAGTGATCTATCAACGCACAGCCCAAACCACTGGACGGATCGGGCTGAAATTTGGCATGCAGGTAGATGTTATGACGTAGGCATCCGCTAAGAAAGGATTTGGGAAATTCCCACGGGAACCGCAAAAATCGGGATCTGCGCGGGCGAAGCTGCGGGCATCCACTAGTTATCAATAAAGTTTAAAAAACGAAACGTATAAGCCTAGCTTTTGTTCTGACTGACAAATTGTCGGTCCAAATCAGTTAACATTTAAGTGGTGAAAATCGTTATCGCCGTTTGTATGAAAAGCCGAATTTTCGCCGTGGGTTCACAGTCCTCTTAAGACTAAATCGAATTACGGAACGACGACTGTTTACCTATTCGCGTTGTTTATTTTGTTCCTTTTGTTTTCTCATGTAAGTGGCATAATGTCTTTAATGAGAATAAAGTATATTTAAACCTAACACGACTTTATACCCGACTGCGCCAGAAGGAGGGTTATGTTTTTCGATTACATGTATGTATGTGGGTATGTAAGTTTCTTTGGCACACTCTGTTGCCTAACCGACTTAATGGATTTTGTAGTACGAGGTGTCGTTAAATTCATCTTGATCCCGTGAGTGACATAGAAGATTTTTACCCGACTGGCCAAAAAAGAGGGTTTAAGTTTTTAAGCAGTCGGGTTTTTAATTTAAACTTATTTTATTTTATCGTTCTTTACTTTGATTTGATTTGCTTTGCTTCGCTTTTACTCACCTCACCTGAACTCTCCTCACTTCAACCCACCTCACTTCACCCTAGCTCACCTCACTTCACCTCACCTTACCTCACCTCACTTCATCTCACTTGATGAGTTTAAGACATACACTAACTTAAGTAACGTTGTTGATCAGTTTCAGTTGCGTAAGATTTTTTGTACATCCTGTATAAAATGACGTATAATAAATACGTGTTAGATTTTTTTCGATTTTTCGCCTGTTAAACTATCGAGATCACAGAGAGACCATGGTATTTGTTTATCGAATATTTGATCGGCATTCAAAAACTACAGAGTTTAAAGAGTTTGATACGCTTAGTGTGTGACGCATTGATGTCTACTATATGACATGCTCTGGCTAGCGTGTAGATGTGCGTAGCGTGTAGCTTGCGACTAGTTAATGTCTTTGTGTAATGTGCTGAGCGTAGCACGTAGTATGTGACTCGTTGAAGTCTACTATATGGCACGACCTGCTTGCGTAGCGCGTAATGTGGACTCATTGATGTCTACTATATGACACCCTGCGTAGCGCATAGTTGTGACTCGTTAAAGTCTACTATATGACACGCCCTGCTAGCGTAGCGCGTAGTGTGGACACATTGATGTCTACTATATGACACCCTGCGTAGCGCATAGTTGTGACTCGTTAAAGTCTACTATATGACACGCCCTGCTAGCGTAGCGCGTAGTGTGGACTCATTGATGTCTACTATATGACACACCCTGCGTAGCGCATAGTTGTGACTCTTTAAAGTCTACTATATGACACGCCCTGCGTAGCGCGTAGCTGTACGTAGTACGTAGCCAAAGTACATATATACTAACATACAGTATGGACACTGCCTACCGCCCTCTAGATTCTGACCTCACCCGCTCCTCACCCAGATTTATACAGATTGGTTATTGTTTGGTTCTCGAACGTATTGCATTCCACCGTGATTTTGTTTGCTCCGTCATTTGTTTTTAAGAAATGTCATTTCACGACCGTTGTATGCAGTGTCCGGGGTGTGACGTAGCTGTGCGTAGCACGTGGATGTCTTTAGTCAAAGAATACTTAATATAACTACGTAAAGAAGGGACACTTCCTGCCTCCCACCAATGTACTTCCCCCGCAACACACGGGTACGTGCACTGGTCATATTGATTGTCACAGCTCATACGTAGTGATTCTATTCACTTTAGTCACAGGTCCCTCAGTAAATCAGTGCCTATATTCAGAGTTGAAAAAAAAACGTGTTTTTTTAAAAAGAACAAAACATTGTGTTTTTTTGTCAAAAAAAACATGTTTTAATCATTTTTTTTATAATGTTGAAATTGACATGTTTTAATCATGTTTTAAACATAGTTTAAAACACTTCTTGTTATAAAAAAAAACAAAAGAAAGCAATAAAAGAGGTTTTTATAGTCAAGTGAAACACCAATAAATCTAATAAATCCAGAGTTGGGAAAAAACGTGTTTTTTTAATAAGAACAAAACATTGTGGTTTTTTTTGTCAAAAAAAAAACACGTTTTAATAAAAAAAAATATAATGTTGAAATTGACATGTTTTAAACATAGTTTAAACACTTCTTGTTATAAAAAAAATACAAAAGAAAGCAATAAAAGAGGTTTTTATAGTCAAGTGAAACACCAATAAATCTAATAAATCAGAAGTATTTATTGAAATAATTTTTAACTACTAATCTTTAATTAATGTAATGACTTTACTTTAGGAAAATCAAAAATCAACATGTTTCATTTCACCTTCCATCCATATCTATCCTACTCTACTTATTCTCCAGCTAAGTCGTCCAACTCGTCCACAGTTATTTTTTCTTTCGGATTGAGCGCTCTCATGATCGTGACTAATTTTGCTGCCTTCTCTGTGCCAAGTCGGTTGCGTGTTTTTGAGTGCACCAATCCAAAAGTCGAAAATAGTCGTTCGATTCCGGCGGAAGACGCAGTGGCCGTAGTTGATTTGTTAAATCTATGGTTCCGGAATCTAACTTACTCCCTAAAGATTTCCACCACACCGACGCATGTGTTTTTTTTAATAGGTCGTCCTTGAACATATAGTCCTTAAATGAAAAAGTCATCGCTCGGTACGTGAGGACATCTTTCATGGCCTGTGGTTTGATCGCGTCTATAAATTCCATACTTACTGTGTCTTCTTCTTCTGATAGTCCTTCACCTTTATATTTGGGGTCTAATATATAAGCAGCAAAATGTGCAGGAGTCATAGCAGCGTTAAATCTTGCTTTGAGCTTGTCTTCATCTGTCGGCGACCAGTCCGATGATAGAAGATCTATCCAGATGTGAGTGCAGTCGCTTAGAATGCATGTTTCCCTCTGAACAGTATCAAGAGCCATTGAAACTTTTTTGAGTTTTTTAAGATATTTGAGCTATGGACAGACAGACATGCGGAAACGTAACGTAAAAAGTAGTTCTAAATACCTGGATAGATGGAGGACATCGAAATGTTATGTACTAAAGCTCGCTGATGGAGGATGACATTATTCTGTGCAAAAGCAAAGAAAAAAAGCAAACCTAGAATATGAATATTATATCATTGAGTTAATGATTATTTTTTTTCACAAGTAAAAAAATATAAATACATGATACAGTCAAGTCAATGGAGCACTGCGAACCATCTCTTGTCGGCTCCATCTATCGATACAATGTTGGGATCTTCTGACAGCTGAATTTAAGAAAAGAAAGTGGTTTCAACCTGTATCGAAATACAGCCCGGCTGTACTGGTAATGTGGAACTCACAGAAGAAGGCTGAACCTACCCACTAAAACTCCCCCCATGGATTTAGGTTAATCAAGACCTATAAAATCCTTCATCGGAGCGACCCATACCCTTAGGGAAGGTTGTGGGTGCGTAAGAGGAGACGGGTTGCACCGAACGCGCCGAAGAGGAGATAGCCAGCGCGCCCAATGCAGTACCATACGGGGATGGCACGAGAACTGAGAGGTGGGTAGAGACGGTAGTGACCGTAAAAGGCTGTCTTGAAAAAGGCGGCCCGAAGTGGCGCGCGCAATGTTGAGTTACATTTGCTTCATCAATGTGGCCCGGGGGCGGCACGATTCCACGGCCGGCGACTTCTCCACACGCAGATTCATTGCCGGGGAACACCATGTAAGCGCACGACACGACGGTATCGATCGTCCGAAGCAGGCCGGGTCGCGACGTGTATGGCCACGTTCCCGACGATGGAGGCATTCACGTTGACAGAATTACGCCCGCTTCGCAGGCTCCACGGGGACGATCCTGCGTGCTCCTCCATCGCCGCGATACACCTCCGAAGCACACGACGACCCGAGCTGGCGACTGAGCGCACACGTCCTCCCGTAAAGACTTTTGTTTTTTTCTCCCTCGGACTGCGGAGGAGGGAGGTAGGAGAATGCTTTTACGCATACCAATAACAGCCGGCTGTACTGATTATGTAGGACTCACACACAGCCCTGCGCCTATATGCATACATACTCATTATATAAATAAGGTATATATAAATAAATATGCACAGGCCCAAGACCACACTACCCACTAAACTCCCCCTAAGCTTTGGTAGCTAAGCCACCTTAAAAGCACATCGGAGCGACCCCCCCCCCCTGGGGAGGGAGGGGGGTGCGAAAATTTCACGCTAAGGGGACATTAAAGACTTTTATTGTTTTGTTTTCTTATATCCACGACGGAACATGACAGAACGGAGTAGAAGGGGTATAATACGTTTAGGGTGAGAGCTTGTTGGTTTGTTTTGTTTCTTTATGTGTGTGTGTAATTAATCCGTTTACACGAATGTTGCCATTTATCTCGAAAGCAACTCCTTGCAGTATGCAGCTGCTGCAAATGCTGTCAAGAACTTCAGAGAAGGTTTGTAATGCACCGGCACTAGCATTACAAATCCAAAAACAAATGAAGAAAGTGAAAATTATTTACGAATCCGGCTGAAGGACTAGTTTCCATGGCCAAGAAAAATTCACAACAAATTGTTGGCGGGATTTGTGGTGAACGCATTAAATATAGATTTTTATTTTATTGTTTTTGTACTAGAATTTGTACTAGAATTTCTGGTGTACGTGAGCAATGTGAAGGACAAGAAAAAACATGAAGCAGGACATGAAACCCCATTCTTCTTCATCTTCTTTGCGTGTCGATGACAAGTTAAATCATTCCGGCCCAGAACTTAGCCATTTCGACTGCACTATTTGTGGCGTCCATTAAGTCCTGCTGCGAATAGGTGACAGGGCAGGCAGGACAGGAAACAAAATGAGCCATGGACTGCACCGCTCCACACACAGTCCAAATTTGGGTTTTCCGAGAGTCCCCACCTGAACATGTTCTCCTTGCTCCGGCCGACCTGAGTCCGAAGTCGATAAAGACTTCCAGATCGGCCATGGTAATATATGTCCAGCCGGTAGACTCAGAAAGCGGGACAAAGGGGTCAGGAAGCGGTGTTCGAGCACGCCACATGTTGCATCTCGCTTGAGAGGGCTGAGTTGTGAGGGGTTTGACATGTTTTAAAAACCTTTTCCGACTTTTTAGCCTTTGCGGCGGTATCTCGTGCCCATGTAGGGGATGCCGCATGTCCTCATCCAACGTAGCCCTCTCTCGCGAGCTTGCAATGGTTCTGCGAAAAACTGGCGGCGCTATGCCAGCCAGTGGATACAGCAACTTCACCGGGGTCGGCTTCAAATATCCAGTAATAATCCGGCAGGTTGCGTTTAAGGCTGTATCCACAAGCTTGGCATGAGTAGAGCGGCCCCATACGGGGCACGCGAATTCGCCGGCAGAAAATGCTAGCGCCAGTCCTGAAGTTCCTATTGGAACGGGTGCAGTTCACGCCCTACTGCAGTCAGGTGTACCTCAGAGTGAGGCTGCTGCTAATGCTGTCAAGCGCTCCAAAGAAAATTTGTAATGCACCAGCACTAGCACTGCAAATCAAAAAACAAATGAAGATTTATTAGATGAAGTACCCAGACACGTTAATACATTATTTAAAAAAAAGGCTCAAACAAAGGTTTTTGACTGGATTTGTGGTGAACGCATTCGTAATTTTATTTTATTGTTTTTTGCATTGTTACTGCTAAAATTAGTTTCCACTAATTTGCATTGGGTTGTTTAAGGCACTGGGTGGAGTCTGCTTCAACCGGGTGTTCTATCTCAAAATTTTAAATGCTGTCAAGAACTCCAGAGAAGATTTGTAATGCACCGGCACTAGCATTGCAAATCAAAAAACAAATGACTATTTTATATAAAGATTGTCTCAAAAGGGCTTTTTTACCCAGAGACGCTAAAATATTCTTAAAAAGCGGAACAAACCAAATCGACAAATAAAGTTGTAAACACTTTACAAAAGAAGGAGATTTTTGGCGGGATTTGTGGGAGACGCATTCGTAGTTTTATTTTTTTGTTTTTTCATTGTTTTCTGCTAGGATTTTGTTTAAAAAGTGGTGCATTTTGGAGGAAATCGCCTAGTGCACGTGAGCAATGTGGAGAACAAGAAAATAAAACGAAGGAGGACGTGAGAACCCAACTTGCTCTAGGTACAGTTTTATAGACGCCTTACAGCAACTGGGTGTTCCACCTCAGAATGTAGCTGCTGCAAATGCTGTCAAGAACTTCAGAGAAGATTTGTAATGCACCGGCACTAGCATGACAAATCCAAAAGATATGGAAGCTTAAATACGTCAGACCTGGCTGTATGGTCTTTTAGTAACCTTTGCCTTTTCCGCGCTTTTTGTTAGCCGGAAAGAAACCAAAAAAAAAAAAAACAAAAGAAAGTCAGTAATTGGTTAGTAAGAAAGCAGTTTTCTAAAGTCCTTGGTTTGTGCAAATTAATGAAACTCATCTTACTGGTTTAGGTTTTAGACATGTTTTAAATAACTAAGTACTTATCTAATAAAGTTGTGAATATTTTAAAACGTTCGAAAAACTTCTATCAAGAATGGAAGAAAGTCACGTAAACAACTTCGCCCTGTCATTTGAAAACAACAGAGTAAGTTTATCTCCTCAATAATTCTTACAGATCTCTGCAGTACAATCATTGAGCAGAAAGCTTAAGTGATGTTTATATTTTTATCAACTAAGGGATATTTGATTCCTTCCACTTGTCCCTTGATAGGATTTGACTGGCTTCAGTTAAATAGCGGTGTATATCTTACAGATAAAACTCATTGCCGGATAAAACCACATTGATTAAAGACATTGGTCAATACTTTTAACAGAGTTTTTGCTTTCAAAAGTAGTTTGTAAACTCTTTATTGCATTTAAAAATAAAAACAAATAGGTAACGAAAAAATAACAGTATAGCAAAAGCAGACTTCCAGTTAGTTTAGAAGATTATAGGATGTAGGTCAAAACTGCTTTTAACTGCAAAAATATTATATATTAGTGATTTTGACCAAATTATATTGGTTAACCCGACGTTCGTCCCTAGGCAAATACGAACATAAACGGTCGCTACCGGGTGAAAATTACCACATTTTTCTAAGCTTCCTATTTAAATACAAGGGGCATTTGTATTGAATTTTGTATTTTTTTTTGTTTGAACTTTAAGTAAGAAATAAAAAAAAAAAAAGTTTAAAAATACTGAAAAACGACTTCAAAATGAAATTTACTCAACAACTAGAAACTAACTCTACTAAATTTAAGCCCCTAATTTAATTCGTACCCACCTTTGATATCATTATCGTTGGTTAATGTCGTGTATTTAAGTATAATAATATTATTTCATACTTTTGAGTAAATTTCATTTTGAAGTTGTTTTTCAGTTTTTTTAAACTTTGTTTTTAGTGATAATGCTGTATATCTAACAACGTTAAACCCAATCACCTACTCGCCAATAGGAATCATCAAATCATAATGCATGTGTTTCATTAAAAGATACAGAGTTCTGTGGCTTCCATCATCATCTTAGCAGCATGAGAGTTAAATCTTCCATCATCAGCTCATCTGTATAACCTGAAAGAATACAACTATTGGTCTATGCATACTAGAAGTGTGCGCCGATGCCTGCTTGACCAGCGGCGGACACCGGCGTCAAATTTGTCAGCGGTGGCGGCGTATTCGGAGTCGTCGGCGTGGGCAGTATATATAGTATATATATGTTAAAATTATTTCACCTTTTATTTATTATGATAACAAAAATGGATCAATTTTGCTCAATATTACATAATATGTCACGGTCCTTCACAACACGTACTTTGATTTTTTTTAATTTTAAGTAAATGATCAAAAAAACATGATTAACAAAAATCTACTTAAAATTAAAGAAATAGAGCACTAATACCCCGGCTAACATATTAAGGCACGATCCTAAACACAACATTACTTAAAAAGACAGATTAACAAAAACTACTTAAAATTAAAGTAACAGAGCACTCTTACTCAATCTAGCTTAATATGGCACAATCTTCAAACAACATTTCAGAGAATTTTTATTCAAAATATCAACTCTTTAATAAATGAACCACAAAAACGGATTAACGAAATCTACATAAAATGTAAAAAATAGAGCACTAGAAGCACCCCTACTCAATCTAGCACCATATGGCAAGAATGTTCACATAGCATTATTAATATTATATTCAAATCAAATCTTTAATAAATGAACTAACAAAACAGATTATCAAAAATCTACTTAAAATTTAATAACTAAAATTTGAAAAGCAGATTTAACAAAAATCTACAAAACATCACTATTTCGCTTTTACTTGGTTTTTACATGTCATGTATAAATATAATTTTGTCCACTGATGTTGGACTTAACCTTGACCTTTTGACTGTAATAATTGTAAGTCCGGCAATCGAAAACACTCGCTCGCTGGGTGGCAGGAGTACACATCATGGCCCTCACCAAATTAAACAGCCAAGGATAACTGTGTTTTTTTCCTTGCTAATAACATAGCAAGTTTCCGTCTAACAAATCGCATCCTCCAAAGTACTTCCAGCATTCCAAGTGTACGGGATCATCATCTGTAATACTTTTGTGACACCGTTAAAAGCAAATCTAAGGCGGTATTTTGAGTTGCGGTAAAGGATGGCGACTGAATATTTTCATTTATTTCTGATTCGTTTATTACCTCTCTTACATAGGCAGAAATGAAACTCTTGTTTCACCTTTTGCTTCTAAATACTTGTCAACAGCATAGAGACCTTTAAATCAACAGTCAAGTAATGCTGCTGCAATCAAGAGCTTGTTCACAGAAAATCGGTGTTTTAATTTTGCTGACATCTTTTTCTTCATTTGACCCATAATTAGAACTTCGTTTTCATTCACTGTTTCAAAGCATCTTCTATTTAACATCGAAATACAACATCGGCATTCATTGTAATCGTTTTTAACCCACTCATTATTGACGGCATCCCGATTAAAAAAAAAATCAAATCTCCAAGTAGTCACCGTGAGCTGAGTGTTGCCATTTACGCAGATTTGTACGTATTTATCCGATTTATGATTTAATTTAGATTTATTGGTGCGTGACTAAGGACTTTGTACGGGTTGACAACATAAACATATTGGCGCCGATTTTACGCCGACTCAATCGTCGGCGGCGGCGGCGTGACTAAAAACATCGGCGGCGTGCGCCACGCCGATCGGCGCACACGTCAAATGCGTACCTACGTATCTATCTATATTTAAAGAATTATCCACTAACTCATACCCGTTAATGACTCGTTAATGAGATAATGACTGCCAAATGCAAATACTTTAATAGCTTCAGAAAACCTATGAAACACGTAATACTTGGCTATAAAATTTGTGGGTTGCCCTCGATTTCTCTGGGATTCCATCATCAGATCCTGGTTTTCTTATCATGGTACCACCCTTGGGATATCTTCTTTCCAACAAAAAAAGAATCATCAAAATCGGTTCATAAACGACGAAGTTATCCGCGAACAAACATAACGAGGGGCAATGGACGGCTTGACTGGAGGAGCTGTGTGGTCGCATCGAACCTATGAATCCCGTGACCATTAGTGCCGATAATGTGTTACAAGCGGTGCGTAAAGCTCCGAACTATTGACTGAATGGGTACCATGCGAGTCACGAGACTTTGGCAAGCCAATTCCAGCAAGCACTCGAGCAGCACATATCGAAGGCTTTTGATAGGATTTGGCACGCTAGCCTTATTGGCAAGCTTCCTTCTTATGGTCTTCATGTGGGATTGTGTAACTGGGTAGCTGATTTCCTGAGGGAACGGTCTATTCGAGTGGTCGTTGATGGCTGTTCCTCAGACCTATTGGCGATTGATGCTGGGGTACCTCAGGGATCTGTTCTTTCCGCAACACTATTTCTGCTTCACATAAACGATCTGCTGAAACCCGGTATAATTGGTTATGCAGACGATAGCACGGTTGTAGAAAGATACCTGTCCAGTGCACGAGCTAACAGCGCTGATACGCTGTTTCTGAGAGAGGCCATGATAGAGCGCATTAACCTATCACTTCAGGCAGTGTCTGAATGGGGTGATTCCAACCTCGTAAGGTTTAATGCCTCTAAAACACAGGCGTGTCTTTTTTCCGCCAAAAGGAGTCCATTCACCTTGACTCCAACTCTCCGGAATGAACCGATTCAGATATCTGACCACCTGGAACTCCTCGGCGTGGATTTAACACCCAATCTTAACTTCGGTCGTTACATTGAGTCCAAGGCAAAAGTTGCTGCAATGAAGCTGGGCATTCCCTCTAAGGTGAGACGGTACTTCACACCTGGACAGCTGCTTACCTTGTATCAAGCACAGGTCCGCTCATGTATGGAGTACTGTTCACACTTATGGGATGGATCAGCCCGCTATCAGCTGGATACCTTGGACGCCATCGACCGACGCGCACGGAGACTCATTGGCGACGATGAGCTAGTCAATGACAAGCTCCAAAGCCTTGAGCATCGCCGCAAAGTCGCCTGTCTATCGGTATTCTATCGAATTCATTTCGGAGAGTGCGCGCAAGAACTTCACGACCTCATTCCCCCTGCTCCATTCCACCGTCGGTCAACGAGACGCAGGGAGGGGTTGCACCCCTTTGTTGTTGATGTTCCACCTTTTCGCACGAATCGTTACGCTTCTTCATTTATTATGCGTACAGCGCAGGAGTGGAACTCCTTGCCTGCGTCAGTGTTTCCCGATTCCTATAATTTGGGGATCTTCAAGGCAAGAGTGAATAGGCATTATTTGAGTTTGCGTGTACCATCCTCGACTGCATCATTACTTACCATCAGGTGAGTTGCAGTCAAACGTACTCAAATTTTTAATAAAAAAAAATAAAAATTCTTTAACTCAAATAAATGTATCAGTTTGAATTTTTATAGTTCTCTAACCTCAAAACTAACATTTGCTTAAAACTTACACAGTCTCCCTCTTTTTGTTTCTTCGTTAGTAAAATTTGTTGTACTATATGCCACTAAAGTATCGCTAGTTGAATCCCAGGCAAACATGGTAAATAAGCAATACCAGTACTTTACTAGTTATCTAAGTATATAAATATGTATTAAATCCTGTGTTGACCTGCATAACCGTGACACACAATATCTTATTAAATTATGGAAGTAGAGTGACATAAAGGAGATCAGTACAAGTAGTCTGAAACCACTCTCTGCAATATGCAGCTGTCATCCTTCCCTGCTTCCCTCCAAACTGTTAAATACACCTGTTAGCCTGCTGTTTTTAACTATAAAATAAAACTGAAATAGGTTGCAGTGTTAATATTAACAAATTAAATAAAAAATCCAGATTTTCAACCTGGGTATCCTGTCAAAATATGAACACATAAAAATAAGTAACAAAAAAATTTTAAATATAATATTTTACTGTGATTGTTTTGATTGATTGTGATTGCATTTCACTTAAAATACAATTATCTTTATCCACCAACATGTTTTCTGGTAATCTGTGCACAATTTTAAATGTTGCTATAGTTATGTGCTCCATTGTGGAGTCATACATATTTCCATTTGCTGTCATCAAATGGATGATTGTACTGGCTAAGTATGGAGGATTGCTGCCATGCTTGAAGTATCAAAATAATCTTCCTGAGTCCCCTTCCCGTTCGAGATATAAGTACAGCCTGCAGCTTAGTACGTCATCTAACCGCAAAGTAATGAACTCTCATGTGAGTGTATCAGTTGAGGCTGACCTTAAAATGTGGAACTGGATTCAGGTAAACATTGTTAACAACTCATAATGTCCCTACTGTTGGGGCACAGGTTAGGCCATACTCCACACAAAGGGGCTAAGAGTTGGTGGAAGTTGTAGGATTAGTTGTGAAACCCACTGTCAGAAGTTTTCCAAGCCACCGGCACCAATGGCTTAATGTGGCTTGCAAGGAAAAAACCAGTCAATAAAATTGCCACTAACAGTCAAACCCATCCAGGTTATGACCGTGGTTCAGGTAAGTTTACCTGCGTGATCAACCTACCCATGCAAGTCACTTAGCTAAGAGTGCTTCAAGTAAACTGTGATGAAAAAAAATATGCTATTAATAGGTGTATGCATGTACTTTCTAATTGTATTACTGTATATTTTTAGAGCACCGTGGCTTAAACCCATGAAGACAGGTTTGTTCACCTCAATATATTTAAGCAAAAATACATATATTGAGGCGTATAGAATCAAAGGCAGCTAAATCCGTATAGTGCCTTATTTCACTTGAGAATGGCGGCCTAAGCGTCACTCAAATAGTAAACAGTTTCACCCATCATTCAGTATCTAAGGCAGCTACATCCTTCACAAAATACGTTCAAAAACTCAGCTTAATATCAAAGTCATCTATATCCTCGCTTGTGAGAATCTTGTTATCTTAATCTGAAAATTTGTAGGATTGGATTTAGCTGCCTTTGATTCTGTCGCTATATAGAGTTTTCACTGTATATTATACAGTGTAAACTCTATATAGCGACACTCAAGGTTACTGGGCATTTCTGACGTTATAACCTATATTATAATACATATATACTATGTAAACTCTATATAGCGACACTCAAGGGACTGGGCATTTTGTGACATTATTGAGAGTTTTCGTTATACAGAGAGAAATTAGCGTCAAAGTAAACGAACTGGAGCCAGAAAATTATTATGTTTCAAAGAGTGATTCCTTAAATGAGTTTTAAAGAGTTTACACTGTTTATAAATTTTCAAAGCTGTAGAGTTAAAGCTGCAGTTTCTTCATTACTAATGTCATATTTGGGAATACCACACATATGATTTCGTCACATTCAGCAAAAATTCAAGAATATCAACTTTAATACAAAATTTGGCCCATATTATGAACAGTAATAAGTAAGTATAACATCTTTGTTCCATTCATTGGTACGTGGCTCTAGCAATTGGAACACAAATGACATCAAACTGATCACTAATAAGGGACCATAAATACCGTCATAATCTGGTCAATAATTATCAATAAAAAAAATATTTTTTAATTAGCACTGTACTTTAAAAACTTGATTAGCAGGAGGGATGACATGTAGTGAACATAAATTCTTTTATAGTTTTTTTATTTTTCTTGGGAAAAAATATTTGGGTAATATCCTATTTGGTTCATCATCATCATATCAGCCGCAAAACGTCCTGCGACGACGACCGGTCCTGTGCTGCCCGCATCCACCGTCTTCCCGCGATATTTGGTTAACAGAAAATAATTGTCTTTTTTTATTAGAAAGTAGATGTTTGATTTGTTCTGTTAGTTGAACTGTTTTGTGATTTTTTTTGTTTCAGTTGAGCTACTGTGGTCAAGACTGCCAGAAAATACCACCAGCCTTATCAAAACTGTATGGGGTTAAAGTTCACTATTTAGATTTGAGGTAAGATTACTACCTTACTTATTACCTTCCCGCAGAAATCGTTGGATTATCTGGACTAAAAAATATCTTAAGATGTTTTACCAGAAAACTTAAATTTTCCTCGCCGAGCTCCACGCGGTCTAAGTCGCGGGCGATATAGTTAATCGCATGCGTGTTGTACATTTTGAGTATGATTTTCAGTATGCGTACCTAACTACCTACCTATTTTAAGGATCCGAAGAACTATGTATTGTGTAAAGATAGTGTTTAGTAACTTTTTACCTGCGAACAGGAGAAGGGTTATGGATTCAAGATTTTACAGGCTATGAGTATGTAACCATAAACTACTATAGTGCAAGGCAATAGAGGAGGTGTACTGCATTTCTGACGGCGCTATTCTGGTTTAATAATCAGTTTGTTTGACCAAAAATTAGAGATGAGAAGTGAGATGATGTCAAGGCTTAGACAAGAAAGAACAGGGGCTTACCAATTGTGGATAAAAATGACTGAAAACGTAAAAAATAAGCGACTTCATTTACAATACTGCGGCGTTAAACCGACGAAGTGTTTTTCCAATGATTGGTACACACTTAACAGTCCAAATGTTCAACACTACTGAAGTAAATGTAAGCCAATAAAAATGGTTATTGGTTACTGCAGTATTTGGGACGTGAAGATATTGCGAAGCTTCCCGAACGCTGCCCAGCCGAGTTGGATTCGACGATTGATCTCTTTCTTGAAGTTGGACCTACTTAACTGGACTGTTTTTTCCAGGTACACATATTCGACAACAACTTCGAGTGTAGAGCCTCTAACCTTCAGAGTAGTAGGTGCGACACGGACGTTTGACATAATTTTCGTCTTGTCCATGTTCATTCTAAGATCTACTTGTTGAGAGGCTCTACTGAGACCATCGAGCATTGTGCCTAAGTCGTCATAGTCTCAGCCATGACTACGTTATCATCAGCGAATCGAAGGTGTGTGATGTACTCGCCGTTTATATTGATGCCGAGTCCACCCCAGTTCAAAAACTTAAAAAATCTTCCAGGGCGGCTGTGAACAGTTACGGAGATTTGACGTCTCCCTGTCTCACCCCTCACTGCAGCCGGATAGGTTCCGAGTTTTGATCCTGGAGGCGAACCGACATGGTGGCGTTTTTATACAAACACTTCAGTACCTCGATATATCGATAGTCAATTTGGCACCGCTGGAAAAACTGTAACACAAGCTTCGTCCGAATCAAAGGCTTTCTCATAGTCCACGATTCCACGAACGCTAAGCGTAGTGGCTGATTGTACTTTTTGGTCTTCTGTATAATCTATGGTACTAAAGCCTATTCGGAAACCGGCTTGTTCGGGAGGCTGGAAGTCGTCAAAGCTGCGTGCGAGACGATTCGTAATGACTCTCGAAAACAGCTTGTAGACATGCCTCAGAAATGAGATGAGTCTGTAGTTCTTCAGCAGGGTATTATCACTCTTTTTGAAGAAAAGCACGACCACATTTTCTGTGCCATGCCTTTGTCCCTCGAGTATAACGGAATTAAATAACTTCTTGAAGAGCTTCCTCGCTTCCTGTTTTGAATGAATTGATCACAGAGACTTCATTGAATAGTTGCTTCTTTGTAGACAAAATGAATTCAATCTCATTCTTCGTTACGCCATTGGGATGTAACCATGTCCACTTTCGCTGTTTAGGCTTCTTTAAGAAGAAGTTTATCATAACGAGGCCCTCCTTTTCCATAAAGTCGGCCAGCAGCTGGCCTCGTGCATTCCTCTCCATATCCAAATTGCCCCACTCTCAGCTCACCATAACTTCGTTTGCCCAGTTTCGTGTTATGAGTATAAGGTATGCTACCCTCGTCGACGATCCGGACCACATTGTTAATGAGGGACTTGTGGACTGGAAACCCGAAACCACCCTGGGACAGTTGGACACCCTCCCGGAAATTGAGCAGGTTTCCGGATTTAAGGATTATAATGTCCTCCTCCTCTCTTCGGACTTCACACAATCCAACCATATTCCATCGTACCCTGCTCAATTTTTTCCTCGAGTTCTGTCAGCTTCGCGTCGGTCCGCAGTGTGCGCGTGTTTTAGGTTGCCAGGGCCAGAGGTCTTTTGGTTTGGTAGCCTGGCATTTGCTGGGGATTCTTCGCACCCCATGCCCCGCCGTTACCTTGACCGCTACCAGAGCAAGGAATAGCGGGGCTAGGGGCCGTTTTTTTGTTGTGTATATCTTTGGGGGGTGTTGCCGTAATCGCCACGCTTGTCAGGCGGGTTGGCGATAGCAGTGTTAGGAAAGGACGCTGCTGCCCATCCTCCGGTTTAAGTCCCTTAGTCGACTCTTACGACACCTAATGGAAGAGATAGGATGGCCCTATTCTAAGCCGGGAGCCATACGGTACCTACCTCCCATACCGTAAACAGGGAACGCTTTTTTAGGGTTCCATAGTCAACGAGGAACCCTTATAGTTTCGCCATGTCCGTCCGTCTATCTGTCTGTCAGCGGCTTAACTCAAAGACTCTTAGTACTAGAAAGCTGTAAATTGGCATTAAAAAATGCTATACGTAAAGTGGATATGAATTTTTTTCTCATCTATCCCATGGTGTGGGGTGCCGCTGGAGAGGTCGTTCAAAACATTTTCAAAAATACGTATATTGCGAGCGTGTGAGAAACATTTTTCGATTCAGGGATCCGTTTACAAAATTTGAGCTTCAAAGTGCTAATTTGTGTTAAAGTCAAGTGACCCTTTCCCCTCGTTGCCAGTTAAGTTGCCTTTATCTATAAATCTGTTCACATACACAGTTGATTTTGAAATCATAATAATGCACATCAGCCACAGCACAGTACCTACTAACTAAAGTACTTATATTTATTTTGCACAGCTACAACAGCATCGAGACTCTGAAGGGTGTGGAGCAGTTCACCAGACTGCAAGAGCTGATACTGGATAACAACAAACTTGGTGACGCTGTCAGGTTCCCTTGCCTGCTGCATTTGAAGACCCTGTCGTTAAATAACAACCAGGTACAGGCAAATCAGCGAGAAATGATTTTTGCATGTGTGTGAGTGAGTGCACACCGATAGGACTGCCGATAATGTAAAGCGGTTACTGTATAGAGTCGCGCTCCATACAAATCTGATATGTGGGCCCCTGCCCCGCACTCGCCGCATTTCACCCTCTGTTCCCACTGCACACTAATGCAAAAACCTTGTCTCGTTAATTTCACTGTAGGCACAGTATATATATTAGTACTGTAGGTATACTAGGTATATTGTCTTTGACAAATAATGACCAATATCTACTTTTTTCTCTACAGCTATGATTTAAACGGGCGTTAAAATATTGTTTTTTTGGTTATTTTAAAAATACAATTGAGCAGTTTAATAAATGAGTGGGTGGTCAAATAATTGGGAAAGTGGGCGGTAAAATATTCAGAAATGAGCTATTAAATAAATGGGACATGGGGAGTTATTTGAATAACTGACCAAGTGCGTGTCGGACCACGCGTTGTGTAGGATTTCGGAGTTATTATTTTAAACTTGAAAACTGATTAAAAACAGGGTGGAGGTGAAAATGACTGGTGAGGCGATCTCGCAAACGGTATACTTGATAAAAAATTGTTGTTCGGAAATATTACTTTATATAAAAATATCTATTCAACGAACACAAGAAGTGTGAAGAGGGTACTTTTTGAGACCAAAAAAATTTCGTTTTAGGGTACTCTATAGTGATAAGTGGCGGCAATATGGTATTTTTTTTAAGTAAAATTATTTAATTTCGTGGAAAGCGCCAGAATATGTACCACCGCGCATGCGCTACCGTCGTGCGCGGTCATTGAACTTTGCGTGGCCTTAGCTGATCATAAACACGGAGTTGTATTCTGAGCAGTTTGATAATTTAATTAAAAAATAATCATTACCAATTGGCCATGGGTTTCTTGGGGAAAGTTGTTCAGTTTCATGAGTACTAACTCCAGTTAAAAAAAGTGCATACCTTTGTTAAAACACTATATATTCCTTAAAAAAAATATTTAAAAAAACCGACCATTTGCGAGTCCGAGAATTCCGTACCGCCACATCCCTCCTCACGAGTACATAACATTAATATCTATTCTTTACAAACAAAAGAAATGAACGCGAGCGTCCGAATATTATTTTTTTATTAAGTTCGGTCTCCTTAGCACGATAACGACTCACACTTAGCTGGTTTTGGTCATTTGTTGTTTTATTTCAGAATTAGCACCATAATCACATCAAGAGTTTAACGTTTGTATGTATTGCAGTTTTAACAATACAACAAAAACAAAAAAATGTGAGTTTGTTATCGAAAAAAAATATTTTTTACTAGCTTTTGCTCGCGGCTTCGCCCGCGTGGACATAGTTTTTATGGCTGTCTTTGAGGGTGAGTGGTGCGCGAGCGTGGACATAAGTTTTCTCCAGATCCCTCAGGAACTATATCGAGCTATTCTGATTAGCATTATATGTCACTTCTCACCCCATGAACCAATTCTATACAAAAAATCACTTCAATCCGTTACTCCGTTGCGACGCCGACGTGCGCGAGCGTGGAAATGAGTTTTCCTCAGATCCCTCAGGAACTATATCGAGCTATTCTGATTAGCATTTATGTCACTTCTCACCCCCTGAACCAATTCTATACAAAAAATCACTTCAATCCGTTACTCCGTTGCGACGCCGACGTGCGCGAGCGTGGAAATGAGTTTTCCTCAGATCCCTCAGGAACTATATCGAGCTATTCTGATTAGCATTATATGTCACTTCTTACCCCCTGAACCAATTCTATACAAAAAATCACTTCAATCCGTTACTCCGTTGCGACGCCGATGTGCGCGAGCGTGGAAATGAGTTTTCCTCAGATCCCTCAGGAACTATATCGAGCTATTCTGATTAGCATTATATGTCACTTCTCACCCCCTGAACCAATTCTATACAAAAAAATCACTTCAATCCGTTACTCCGTTGCGACGCCGACGTGCGCGAGCGTGGAAATGAGTTTTTCCCAGATCCCTCGGGAACTATGTCAAGATATGCGTTTTAGGGAGGGGTGGGGAGAGATGTGAAGGGGTCATTCGAGGTGCAGGAAGGATAGCCGATGGCTCTTGTAAATAAATGCCCATTGTATTCTTCTTATCGTGTGGCACAATTAACCGTGCTATCCAAGGGATAGACGACGACGGCGGTTGCCTGGTGTTTCACTTAGCATCACCCGCGGTCACGTGTAGGGTATTTAGCTTGACACCTACCGACGTGTGCAACGCGACCTTCATACACATCTGGAATTAGATGTGCAGGTTTTATCACGATGTTTTTCTTCACAGTTAAAGCAATCGGTAATATATTTACGTAAGCATCTAAAAACTCATTGGTACATTGGCTGTCCGGATTTTGACCCTGGACCTCTGGTTAAGAGGACCGTGTTGTTACCGATTGAGCCACCGACGATTTTTTGTTGTATTGAAAAATTACATGCCCATTTGTATGAACTGCCCACGTGTAAACGCCTACATAATTATTATTAATTAAAAAAATACTACATAATAATTAAAACTAAACGAACACAAACATGTTTAGTATTCGATAGGTTGGGTATTTTATACAATTTGTTTTTTGGCATTCAATAACAAATAATTGACAGTAAACTATTCTTTCTATTATAGTAACTTTGTTTGACAGTCTTTTTTTTGTTTGTTTTCTAGATCACCGATCTAGAGGGCCTTATAGACAAGTTAAGCGAGCGGTATCCCGGCCTGACGTATCTGAGTCTGCTGAGCAACAAGGCCTGCCCGAACCAGCTGTCAGACCTCGACAAAGATGACTCCGACTATCAAAGATACAGGTAAACTTATGGTGGTTTTACGAATTTTATTTGTTAACTTTTTTTGTGAATTATGTATGACTCCATTTTTAATATAAGTTTTATTTCGCGACAATTATTTTACATAAATTTCTACCAATTTTAAAATAATTTGTCTGGTAATAAGTTTCTGATTTAGGATATTTTCTCCAGTAAACCTAAAAATATGATATTTTGTGATTATGCTGCATGAACAAAATAAGGAGTTTACATATAAAATAATGTGAGATGGTCGCGACACTTCTTCAACTTCTTAAAAAATGAAATATAATTCACGAAGGACATAAAAAAATTGGAAATTCGCATTGTGACCATAACATTTTACCTTAAAATTAAACCTTTTTTTTTAATTTAAATCTTTACTCATAATTGCTTCTAATTTGGTCATTACTTTGACAAGCTTCTTTGAGAAAAGTCGGCCTTGCAATCCTAGGTCAGCAATTTTTATTGCGATCCTAGGACCGCAATATCGTGTGCAAAGAGATTTTATTACGAATATACTGTATCTCATCATTACAGCTCATATGTGTCCCCACCGAGGGGCTCGAGCCTACCCTGAATCAGGGCGATTAGGCCTTAGTCGACCACGCGGGCCCAGTGCGGGTTGGTCGACTTCACACACAACCTTCGAGTTTCTTCCAGGCGTGTGCAGGTTTCCTCACGATGTTTTCCTTCACCGTTAAAGCAATCGGTAAGTATGTACGTAAGTTTTTGAAAAACTCATTGGTACATTGGCCGTCCAGATTTGAACCCGGTACCTCTGGTTAGATGGACCGAGTCGTTACCGGTTGAGCCACCGACGCTTTTACTGTATCTATTTCACAGAAAAGAGGTCGCATTAGTATACAATACAATACTCTTTATTGCATCGCAGCATAAAAAAAAGAAATGAACAATATAGAAGAAAGCCTATACAAGTATAACTATAACGAGCAACATTTACCAAATAAATAAATAATAGTGCATGCGCTGTAAAGAGTTTATTCAGAATTAAGCTGAATCTATCTCACTAGAAAGGAGGTCTCATAGGCATAATAAGCATCTTTTTTTACTAAATTTAAAAAATAATTAGAAAAAAACGGATACGGAACATAATGTTGAATACTCAAAATGTTGAATTCAACATCTGAAAAATATGTAAATTTATGATCGCAAAAATTATATACTTTTATTTTTGTTTATGTTACATGACTACAAACTAACGACTTTCAGATTTTCCTTGTTTTGCCAAAATGAGCGAGCGGAGCGGGCGATATTAGGTTCGGTCAGGTTTGATTGATTATACAGTCAAAGAGCCTCGCCGAGGCCCTTTCGGACCATATAGTTGAATACGCGTTATGTTGAAACGTAATAGTTGAATTCCCAGGATGTTGAATCTCATTATGTTGAATTACCAACATGTTTAATTATCATTTCCCAAAAATTTGAATTTGCATAATGTTTAATCCCATAAAGTTTAATTCTCAACATTTAACATAAATAACCTAAACAGGTTTTGCATATCTGAAGAGGTTTTGCAGTATTTAACAAAAAAAAACATGATATACAAATAAGTATTATAATAATGGTCCCAGCGTAGGCATGCGAAAAACTAAATTGTACAACGCCCCTAATGATGACAGTAAAAAATTTAAAAAATTTAACCGACTTTAAAGTACCTAACTAACAATAATTAAATTGCAGTTTTATATCTTTTAAAAAATCTTAAGTTAAGCGGTTTACCAACTATTTTTTTATTTTTTTTTTAACAGAAAATAATGACCTAATAAAAAAATATTTTAAGTTTTATAAAAAACGTAATGACACTAAAAGTTATTGATTTCACTCCTCATATATTTTCATATTGGGCTCTTTATATGAATAATTTTTTAAGGAGTTAACTCGATAAAGTTTTGCCAACCATGTCGTGTGACACCCTACTAATATTATAAATGTGAAAGTTTGTATGTATGGATGTGTGTATGGGTGTTTGTTACTCTTTCACGAAAAATCTACTGAACGTATCTGGCTGAAATTTGGTAGGTAGACAGATTACAACCTGGATTGACATATTATAAGCTACTTTTTCCACGCTCGCGAGATGCTGCGGGTCGCGCACTGCGCACCCTCGAGAGCAGTCTAGAAACGCGAGCGAAGCAGCTGGCAAAAACTAGTATCAAATAATAAAGGGATTGTTGTAAACATCTCAAAATACATATTTTTTTATAATTTTAGGATAAATAGTTTTAAAGTTATTTAAGAAAATAGGCGAAAATTGACCAATCCCCAAAACCCCCTCCCCCCTACTTACTACAAAACTAGTGGGCCTAAAATTTTGAAAATACAGAAAATAGTTCTTTACCGATAGATTACAGGAAAACCTATAGGAAGTGTATGGTATTTAAAGTAACAGGAAATTTCTCACTCAACGTACAGAACCCTCTCCACGCGAGTTTAACTCGCACTCGTCTGTTTTTTTAATAATATTGTTTCTGTTGTCCGAAATAAATAATATCCTTATAAAAACAATGCTTACTTACCTGATAATAATAATAATATAGTGCCTTGGTGAGAATTATATGGGGTCGATTATAAAAACATGAAAGCATAGGTTTCGAAGTGGATATTTTCACACCACAGCTTAAAAGATTTTCAATGAAAACAAATTGTGATTTAGAATTTATACCTTTTTTTTCGTTTTTTGTAATTTTTTTCAAGTGCAGGTATTACGCATATAAATTATTCCCGTGGCATAGCGGTACCCGAGCATTAGCGAATTCGCTTATCTGTGTTAGTTAGGACTTAACAATAATAAACTGCACTAATATGATCTTAATTCACAGGTACTTCGTAATACACAAGCTACATAATTTGCGTTTCCTGGACTCGCGTCGCGTGTCAGCGTTCGAGCGCTCAGAGGCGGCGATACGAGGCGAGTTCATGCGCGTGCGCAGACCTCAGCCGGTACCGGAAACTCCACTGACGGTGTTGGACGCGCCCGCGAGCGCCAGACTGCGCCCGTTGCCTGTCGACTTGACGGCGTTGGGCAAACACAAAGGTACGTTGTGCGAGGTCCTTGCTTACTAGTAAGTACTTACACGGTAGTGTCCAATATACAAAATTTATAAAAAAATATATAAAAGCGCCACTTAAGTTTAAGTTTAGCACACATACATCTTAGAACAGATGACCGTTAGTGTGCACTTCATTCATATTTATTCTCTATTCTGTTTGGTTAATATGATTCTTCACAAAGATATAACCCAAACAGAATCTAATCAGCTAGCGTTATGTAGCTAGAATTTTTTTCCTTTAAATATATATTTTTTATCCTTACTATAATATTATAAATGTGAAAATGTATTTGTTTGTTACCTTTTCACGCTTGAACGCCTTGACCAATCTTTATGAAATTTGGCATGCAGGCAGCCTGTATCACGGGGAAGGACATAGGCTACTATTTATCCCGGGAAAATAGCATAATCTGATGCAGTTCCTAAGGGAACTGAAGAAATACTCGATTGTTGTGATTTTTTGCACAGAGATGGTCGAGTAGGTGGAAAACGACATAATTTACTAATTACCCAAGACAGTCATTAAAACGATGTCCACGCGGGTGAAGCCGCGGAAAAAGCTAGTAATTATATAAATTACAAAAAAAAATTCGAGCGAGACCTACAGTACCCGCATATGATGTGTAACATGTGACAAAATACTTTATAAAAGGACGGCAAAGATACGGCAGACTAGGCTGTATGGTCATAGATACCTTTGCCTTTTCCGCGCTTTTAAAGCCTGAAAAAACGCGACTTCCTGTTACACATGGGACACATTTCCGTCCCATTTCACGAAATCACTCCCACAAATTGCAGGAAAGCGAGAGCAAAGATGTTACACATCAAAAATTTTTTGTTTTTCTGGTGTAATATTTTTTTTATTCAAAATAAATACAAACCAATAATTAGTATTACATAATGTCAACAAAGTAATAAATGTCACGAACAATAAATCGGCCACTAGCTTCGTCACGTTGAGATCCCGTCCCGACTCATACCCGGCTCATTTGAGCCGGGTATGAGTAGCATTTGCTAGAAATTAAAAAAGTGGCAAAGTAAAAAATACCTGAGCAGTAAAATCAATTTTGCACACAGTAAACTAGCATACAACTTTTCAAGCAACTGTATTGTAAAATATATTGTGAACAATTGCTCAATAAATTGTCTTCCTATTACGACGTCACGCGTTTTAAAACAAAATTTCGTCTTTGACAGATCACAAAAGTAGGTAACTCAAATGACTAGTAATCAACTACCCCACTATTATTTACGTTGCAGGTGCCTACGGCAGATGTCAGTACAGGTACACAGGGAAGCACTCTGAGGGCAACAGATTTATCGTCAACAGCGACTTGTGAATTCAATAGCTTCTACCTAAGAAAAACTATGTAATGCTTATTAATGTGCCACAAATGAGCAGTGTAAATACGTATTATTAATGATGTTAAGTCATTTAAAATAAATTTTATATTTTTCTAAACAATAAATGAATAGTTTGTAACAAAGGTGAATATTTTCTTTTGTTGATTGTCGCAACATACTACCCGGTTACTAAAAGAATGGACCTGTCGTCGATGACCTCACTGCGACATATGGGTAAGGTGTGCAAAAAATCATCATTGAGAATATTTAACAAATGTTTGTGAAAACTCTAGGTATGTTTTGTAATGACTTTATAATTGGAATAATAATTAGACCGGTCACAGCGGTATTCAGTCGGTATGAGGCCGACAAATCAACAAAGAACTTAATTTAAAAAAAATTGAGCGTTATGTCAGAGACGAAAGTAGACGCATAGTGATGACAAAGATGCGAACCGTACTGACGCGACAGGAGAACGCGGGGAGGTGAGCGGGGAAACGGGAGAGGGGTCACATTCCAGCGAGGTCCAACCTTTTAGTAACAGGGTTCATATAGTGTTAATGTTGCTAAAAACCTAAAAATTACTTTAAAATTAGGTACCCATCTCATCATATCAGCCACAAATCGTCCACTGCTGGACAAAGGCCTCCCCCAAGGATTTCCACGACGACCGGTCCTGCGCTGCCTGCATCCATCGGCTTCCCGCGATCTTCACCAGGTCATCGGTCCACCACGTGGGAGGCCTGCCTACGCTACGTTTTCCGGTGCGCAGTCGCCACTCGAGAACTTTACTGCCCTATCGGCCATCTGTTCTACGAGCTATGTGCCCTGTCCACTGCCACTTCAGTTTAGCGATTCTGGTACCCATCTAGTCGTAGAAAAATAAGTTAAAACATAATATTACAATACAAATACGATCATCTAACCTGGCGGTGCACTCGTCCAAAACTTATATATGTCGAATGGGGTGGTTAGGTTATGGATGACCTTGTGGTTCGGTCCTTAACTATTTCGGTTGTGGGCGTCGAAATAACAATGCAGCTATATCTCAGAGGTCCTCCTTCAATAGTCTTGATCATTCAGCAATCGAAATTGCACAGGATGCCTTGGATAACAATGGATGCAACCAGCGTGACACGTCCGTTTTGCTCACAGATGACCACTATGTGTGTTCTGCTCGAAGTTCCGTCAAAAAGTGTCTACTCTGATTTTTTTTTCCCGAAAGGACAAGCTTGTTGTTGGCCGTTGGGCACAGATTACTAATTACGTTGGGGCCTTTACAACTTCACCGGGCAGGGGAGGCGAGTACGGAAGGCACTCAACCTAGTGCAAAGCAAAAAGATGCAACTGCCTAAGGGCGCCCAGGTGGGCACGAACCTCGGCTTAGCTCGTTGCTTGGACGTGGGAGGATCGGAGAGAAGCGGCCTGGTATATGCCGGTAGCGCTGGTAAGCGCCAGAAGCGGGGGGACGCCGGCGAGGGCAGAATGTCGGTGCAGTGTTTCTCTGTGGGTTAGGGCGTGGGGTCAGGGCAGCTACGGCTAGCGTGGTCGGGTCGTCGGGGTCAGTGAGTACATGTCTGGGGCGTCGGATTACGCGAATGGGGTTCGCGGGTAGCTCGTAAACGGCGGCGTTTACGAGTTGCGGGTTGGGGTGGTGTTCGGCAGACTTGAAGTATCGGATGGAGGTATTGAGCTATGGTGGGGAGGTCTAAATCGCAATGGAATATATGTCTACTCTGAGACTGACGTCTAGCTAATATGGCTTCTCAACTCAGCGTTGCCACCTCATTTACAAACAGCCTGCCGTTATCACAAACGATCGGCTCACGAGTACAAGCGATTGTCACGCCACCACCGGTTTCACCCAAGGTACTAATACCTGACGTTTGATCCAAATAATAAGTAACTATGTAAACGTATCTCGAGCTGGTATTGGTCGCGTTTTCAATGACGCTCCGACATATAAATTCATAACCGATTGCTTTAAAGTTAAAGAATAAAATCGTGAGGAAACCGGCAGATCTAATTCCAAGATGTTTATGAAGGTCGGGTTGCACATGTCCGTTGGTGTAAATCTATAAATGTTCTAGGTACTCGGACTGCGGGTGATGTTAAGTGCAACCGTCGTCCATTCCTCGAATAGCATCTGTTAATGATCCCATACGATAAGAAAGACAAAGCATTACATATTATAGTAGCATTAAGAGCATAAAGCAATGTTCGAGATTTATGAGTAGTTAACAAAACTGTGCACATATTTTTTGATTTATGTTTAGTTAGATTAGGTAGGTCAGCGAGCCGACTAAGCCGAGAGACGATAATGACATTGATACAACCGTGACTAACTAGTTGCAGACTGCTTTATTGACCAGACAACTAAACGTCTTAAGGGTCTTACTCAAGGGTATAACTCATTTGACACAGTAGGTAGCAAGCTACCGTGCATCTTAGGGCTTACCAATTGCGTATAAAAATATATCTTTTTCTACGCTAAGTACTTAAACATATGTAACAACTAGCTTTTGCCAGCGGCTTCACTCGCGTGAACATAGTTTATATCACTGTCTTCGAGGGTGCGCAGTGCGCGAACCGCTGTGGCCCGCGAGCGTGGAAAAAAGTAGCCTATATGTTAATCCAGGTCATAATCTGTCTACCTACCATATTTCATCCAGATCCGTTTATCTGTTGTGGCGTGAAAGAGAAACATTCATACATACAAACCTTCGCGTTTATAATATTAGTAAGGATAGGGTACGCGATTTGTACAATTCGCGGCGAATAAGTTGAAGACAAAATGGCGGTAAGGTAGGGAGCGCGCGGGTGTAACGCGAGTTACGCGGCGGAGGGCTGGCGTCCCTTGGTAAGCGTCCCGTATTTCGATTGAGACCTGAAAATAATTGGAAACGCTTAACACGTTTAAAAAAAATTCGAGCGAGACCTACAGTTACACATTTCCGTCCCATTTCACGAAATCACTCCCACAAATTGCAGGAAAGCGAGAGCAAAGACGTTACACATCAAAAACCTTCCATAGCAACAGCTTAGTACAATTTTCATTATTATTTAGTTTTTGTTAATTTTCTAAAAAAAAGTATTAGGTAATACCGATTTTGATAAAATTTATATAGGACCAACTCGGGAGCCATACCCTATAGAATAAAAAAGAGAATCATGAATAGCGGTTCACAATCTGCGAAGATATCGCGCAACAAACAAAAACATTCGAGCGAGACCTACAGTACTCGCATATGATGTGTAACATGTGACAAAATACTTTAGGTTAGTTAGATTTGATGACGATATTGTACCTGGATGGCGGATCTGACAGTAACGAAAAAACCGACCAAGTGCGAGTCGGGCTCTCGTAAAGTAGAATTCCGCGCTTTCGCGACTTCCTGTTACACATTTCCGTCCCATATTACACATTTCCGTCCCATTTCACGAAATCACTCCCACAAATTGCAGGAAAGCGAGAGAAAAGATGTAACACATCAAAAACATATAGTCGAATCGAGAACCACCTCCTTTTTGGAAGTAGGACAGTGCACACTGCGCATTGTTCAACTTAAATGCCGCGATTCATAAGAAGTATTATTTCCTAAAAGAAGAAACTATGGATGGATGTTTAATAATCAATCGCGCCACAACAGCTGAACGTGTCTGGATGAAATGTGGTAGGTCTAAAAGACAAGGACCTGGGTTAGTACCTACACATGCTACTTTTTTCCACGTTCTCGCGCCCTCGAAGACAGCCAACGAAACTGCTCACGCGAGCGAAGCCACTGGCAAAAGCTAGTCATTCATTATTTGTCATGTTAAGTTATCCACGTAGACGAAGGCTAGGTAGTAATAAATATTTCTTTGGTAAGTTTTTTGCAGAGCGAAATTAAAAAATAGGGCTTATTAAGATTACACAACGCAATGGGGAACTGGTTAACTTATCTTCAAGCCGGAACACATCAATGCTGTTAACATGATATTTGGCGGCAAGACTTAGATAAGATGGTGTTAGCAAGCCAGGCGGACTTAGAAAATGCCCTGACAGCCACCAAACAGTCTTACAAAGTTAGACTTCGCCGGGAATCGAACCCGCGACCTCCTGATGTGAAGGTATTGGTTAGTACCATTACACCACGGAGGCGGTTACAATGACCCCTACACGCTGCAAATCAGTACCTCAACTGATGGCGGCACAATTTCACACGGAGACTGGCAGTTGTACCAGTGCATTGGTGGCCGATAACTACCCTTTTTCGACCTTGAGGACCACGTCTGAATACTCTTGAGCGTAAACTCTCCCGGGTAATGTACAAAGCTCTTGAGTAGTCTTGAGGCAGGCGTTCAAATTACCGGCAAGGCCTGGCGTAAATAATCGCTAAAGAGAACTGTTTTTGTTGCTAGTTTTTATTTCTTGGTAAATTTTTGTGTTTTATATATAGATGTGGCGGCAACTGCAGTAACCTGGCAATGAACCTTAACACAAGCGACGAGAGGACAAAAGAAATACGATATCTAGAACGCGCTATTAACATTTCTTCAGCACTGAGTATATATACAAGTACCAAACATCAACGGTTGGACACACTGCACCGACATTCTGCCCTCGCCGGCGAGGGCGGCGTCCCCCCGCTTCTGGCGCTTACCAGCGCTACCGGCATATACTAGGCCGCTTCTCTCCGATCCTCCCACGTCCAAGCAACGACCTAAGCCGAAGTCCGTGTCCACCTGGACGCCCTTAGGCAGTTGCATCTTTTTGCTTTACACTAGGTTGAGTGCCTTCCGTACTCGCCTCCCCTGCCCGGTGAAGTTGTAAAGGCCCCAACAACGGCCAACAAGCTTGTCCTTTCGAAAAAAAAAATCAACGGTTGGTCTACGGCCAATGCCACTTCGCCTGGCGGAGATATCTCCCTTGCCCTCGAAGAGTAGGAATGAAATTGGTGTTGGTCCCGTTAACTGGGGAACAAATTTTGTTCTAAGACTTTGATGAAAACACAAAACAAAATTAACTCTTCATACAAATCGATGAGCAGGTGATCGACCAGTTTTGTGCATTTTAGTATTAAGGGTTCAATTTTTTTTTGAGAATTGCCTATAGGTAGGTTTCATTCGCGATGTTTTCTTGTTGTATTTTTCATTAACATGGTTTTGTATGAAAGACCGAAAAAAAAACGCGATTTCAGCAAAGTTGTAAAACAAAAGTTGTTCAGTTTGATGAGTGCAAGCCCACCTTAAATTACCACTGCACCTTTATGTTACACCCTGTATAAGCCACTTAAGGCGATAATTTCTCGAGTAGTCTTGTCTTCAGAATATGGAAATGAAAAATACTACATTATATGTTATTTTTTGCAATACTCGTAGGCTATCAAGCATGTAATTTATAGGTGAATTGTTTTTGGTTGGTTACATGTAATAAGTCGCTAATTAGGGAGGGAATTTACTTTAATTTGATAAACGCATACCATTACCTGGGCTGTTCAAATGAGAAAATAATTGTACACAGTAATTTACAAATAAATTAAGGAGAATCGGTAAGGATGAACAAAAGACAATGAATACATAAGTTTATTATTTTATTATTCATAATAATTATGATGAATATTCTGAACCATTAAATCCTTAGGAATGCATCAAACTAATAGGTACAAGTATACCTAAAATAAATTAAGTTCTAAAAATACATCCAAAAATTGACCTATATATACATTTCTTGTAGTTTTGAAAATGGTTTATTATATAAACCCATTAATTCAATAATATGTACTTTGAAGGCTCTGTTTTATATACAAGATAAAAAAATATTTACAGAAAATCCCACAATAAATGCAATTCATGGCTGTTTAAAGATTTCTTATTTTGCGCAAATTGGAAAAAAGCTTGTTTACACTAAGAAAAAAATATGCCTTGCATATTTACCAGTCAGGCCTAATAATTTGAATTTAGAAATGGCAATTAATTTTTTGTACAAATTTTACAAAATGTTGCTCCAAGTTACTAATACATAAAAAAATATAAAAAATACACTTTTTAATACAAAATACGAAACTGATGAACCAGGTATATTCGCTCCTCTACGCGCAGTTGATATATTTTATAAAGTTTGACAGGATCATTACGTAATTAAACAATTTATTGGACCTGACTTGCAGCTAAATACCCCAAATCTCGAATGAACAGTAGTAAAACTTTCCTTACCCTACTTACCTAGTTAATCGCTTTTGTAATTTATTTAGAAAAAGCAAAGTATACAAAAATAATGTGTGACCATAATTGTGCATGATTATAGCCGTTGAAGCTTTATTTTAGAATGTACATTATTTAGGCAACATATATCACATCATAATCTATCACTACAACCCCCTATAATACTTATTTCATTTATATTGATTATATTATTAGAATTTTCGTAATTTTCTTAACTACAATGACTATTTTATTATCGATGTATAATAAATAATTAAATACTTTTCATTGGATGGCAAAACACAACCCGATAAGCATTCTCGTAATTTTAAATACGTATGTTTATACGTACGTCGTATACAAGCGTCGGTGGCTCAACCGGTAACGACTCGGTCCATCTAACCAGAGGTACCGGGTTCAAATCTGGACGGCCAATGTACCAATGAGTTTTTCAAAAAACTTACGTACATACTTACCGATTGCTTTAACGGTGAAGGAAAACATCGTGAGGAAACCTGCACACGCCTGCGAAGAAACTCGAAGGTTGTGTGTGAAGTCGACCAACCCGCACTGGGCCCGCGTGGTCGACTAAGGCCTAATCGCCCTGATTCAGGGTAGGCTCGAGCCCCTCGGTGGGGACGTATATGAGCTGTAATGATGATAATACATATATGAAACAATTCAATATATCCAAAGCCTAATATGCGAGCAGCACAAAATATACTTTAACAAATTTTCATATAGATATGTTTTACAAAAAGGTACAGAGTTAATTCATGATGTAACAATACTAAATTTCTGTACACATACAAAAATACACATATTAACTACAGGTAAAATATGGCTCTCGATGTAACATACTTTAAATTATTATGTTACAGGTCCAAATGAAACTTTGGTTACATAATGTCCCATAGGTAGTATACCTACACATACAATATAATACCTTGTTTTATAGACATGGAATGTATGTATAAATCACAATATTATTACAATGGAGCTACAACTTAATGCACTGTTACGCTTTGTATTCAAATATATTTTAGTTTATCTGCGCTACGTACAAAAAACATAATATTTTTCTTTATACTTCATACGAGTGTGCAGTATTCTATACACATAGATGGCACAATTTTACATAATAAAAAAAATATCTGCACTTCATTACTTTATGCTTAAACAGTGCTTGAATGAGTATGCGAAAATACGATATAAGAATAATGCATAGCATTGAAACAACCAAATAGGCATGTTAAAATCTCATTAGTTCTAGAAAATTAATACTTACCAAGCAAGTACACTTCTAAAATATCTGAAAAAAATTAAGGAAAGGCTTCAGCTGACGAAAATGTACAACTTTCTTCAAAGAACCTATACTCAATTCGCAAAAATCTTTCGTACCTCCCATACAAAGTTTGCTTTCTTATCAGTTCAAGTTTGCTATCTTATCAGTTCATCAAGTTTGCTATCTTATCAGTGCATCAATAGTGACAGGTCCAACATTTTATTTTTTATTGAGGAGGTATAGGTTACTTGGACAAAGTCGTTCAGTTACATAAGCTAAAACACCCCATAATTTTTGTAAGCATTTGTATTTCTGAAGAATATTTGAAGTTGAATTGAATAAACTAAAGATAATACTTAACAAGTCAAACAAAAGCATGTATTGTAAAAAAACACTTAAAAAACATATTTTAAGAACATATCATGTAACACGTTAAATGTCGAATTTTTGCATTTCGATTGAGCATGCGTAAGTACGTACTTAAGTTGTGAGCAAACGAACAAGTAGCCAAATCAAATCATGTTCTAAAATAACCATAATCCCTGAAGTTTTAAAAAATTCGTACTAAATGGTATTCGTATTCGTAATATTCGTACTAAATCCCTATTGATATACATTCTCTGAAATTTTGAAAATTCGTACTAACTAGTTCTTAAACGATTCACGATGAAAATATCGTAGGTGGACCGAAGAGTTCCAAAGTTCCCTTTGTCCCTTATTTCACCGACAAAAACCTTTAAGATTACCATACTTTTACAAAAATAAACAAAGTACTTATACAATATATCTAGGTGTCCCCAAAAGCAAACGTCAACCCGGCAAGTGCTACTACACTAGTACAACTTTACTCATCCCATTCAGTGTTCCAAACCACACAAAATTTCACCCCCACTTTTATGTGTTTTTTTTTAATATTTTATTTTACCCCTAGCCGCTGGAGAGGTCGTTCAAAAATATTGCACGTGTGTAGAAATATTTTTCGATTCAGGGATTTGTTTGCTTACATGTAGGTAACATGTAAGCAAAAAAATCCGTGAATCAAAAAAAAATCGGCATCCCACAGCATGGGATAGACAAGAAAAAAAAATTATTTCCACTTTACGTGAAGATTTTATTAAAGATTTGATGTTGCCACTTTGTCGGCGTGATTAACATGTATGTATACCAATGCCAAAATACAGCTCTTTAGGACTAAGAGTCTCCAAGTCAAAACAGCGGGCAGACGGACGTGGTGAAACTATAAGGGTTCCTTGTTGACTACAGAACCCTAAAAATGCATTCACTTGAATTCATCATGACAAAGATAAGGGATAAAAATATATCGTGAAATTTATTATTATTATAGTGGGTAGATAAACCTGCAAAATACGGAAAAAACTTGCTAATTTTATTTATAAGCTAGGTAAGCTACCTCATTTATAAAACTTCAGGAATTTTTGGTCTTTAAGTGTTCTGAATTAAATCTTCAGACAACTAGTATGACGTAATACATACTAGTATAGATCGCGGCATCTAAGTTGACGGGGGTCATTACCCCGCGTAACCCGCGCTACACCCGCGCGCTCCTGCGCGAACGACTGCAATTTGTGTTCCATCAACTTATACGTCGCGAATTTTACTTTATGAAAGGATCATTACAATACGGTAGTTGACTACTAGTCATTTGAGTTAATTTTTATTTGTCAGTCTATTTGTGAATTTGATTTATTAAATATTAATTACGAGATGTAAAACAAAACGAGTATGGTTTTTATTTGGGCAACATAGGAAAATTATTTTTGATGTAGTCAACTCCCCATTGGGATATCATCATATCAGTTTTTTTACTATAAGCCACAACTTAAATAACGGCATCTTAATAGGTACATATCATAATAAACTTATTATATTTTTTCTTAGAACACTACTTTCGCAATAGAAGCCCGCAGAGGAATGTCTCACAATTTAATTATATTATCATTATTTTAAAAAGGGTTCACTGACCTTACACATTAATAAATTGTCTACTACACACACACGACTGTTCTATTTCATCAATACTTAGAATTTATATTTCTAAAGAGAACACTGCCACTAATACGTCAATGATAGCTCGCCAACACAATACTGTTCTTGTTTCATCATTGCGTCTCAACAACTGTTTCCTTGTCACTCCTCACAGTTTTTGCTGCATTAATTATATATATAGTTAAAACCACGTTTTCTAGACGAGATTAAAAGTGAGCGTTACCTGAATAGTCCCTGGCACTGCAGGCGCGCGCACGCAAATTTGAGCGCTGCGGCACCAAGCACAAGGGCTACACTTGCGTGACGCAGTGCGCCAGTTTGTCGAGGTCGGCCTGTAAGGCGTGGCGCCGTTCCGTTTCGGCTGCTAACTTAGCAGTTAGGGACTCGATGGCGACGGAGAACTTCGCGTTTTGAACTTCGACTAACTTCTCTAAAATTGTTATCTGAAACAATTACAGGAAATTGAAATTACGATTTAAATAATATTAGAACTGCTGCTTTTGAAAAAAAAAAACAGACCAAGTGCGAGTACTAATTCATTTTAATCAAAAGACAATGCGTCAGGACAATGTTTGCAAGTATGCAGAGCACAATTCGCAGGCTCGCAATAAGAGTGTACATTTTAAAGTACATTTTAAAACGTAAATAGATGATTGCAAACCAGTGACATTTGTGTTAGCTTCTATTCATTGTTTCTATTATTCTTGCAAGCGCCACCTAATTTCGGGGAGTGCAAGGGACGAAGGGTTAAAACACCAACGGCCATACGAGCGGGTGAGAGTCATGCTTTCGGGATTCGTGCGCTAATGGCCGAACCGAAATAGGGACATTCCGTCTACAGGACGGCCGTCTGTTAGCTTCTATTCTTTGTTCCTATGAGTCTTGCAATCGCCACCTAATTTCGGGGAGTGCAAGGGACGAAGGTTAAAACACCAACGGCCATACGAGCGGGTGAGAGTCATGCATATCTCCGAAACTGTTCACCGCCGCCCTGGAAGATGTTTTTAAGCTTCTGGACTGGGGTGGACTCCGCATCAATATCAACGGCGAGTACATATCCCACCTCCGATTCGCTGACGATATCGTGGTCATGGCTGAGACTATGGAAGGCCTAAGCACAATGCTCGATGGCCTCAGTAAGGTCTCTCAACAAGTGGGTCTTAAAATGAACATGGACAAGACGAAAATAATGTTAAATGTCCGTATCGCACCCACTTCTCTAAAGGTTGGAGACTCTACACTGGAAGTTGTTGACGAATATGTATACCTGGGACAAACAGTCCAGCTAGGTAGTTCCAACTTCAAGAAAGAGATCAATCGACGAATCCAACTCGGTTGGGCAGCGTTCGGGAAGCTTCGCAATATCTTCACGTCCCAAATACCGCAGTGTCTCAAGACTAAGGTCTTTGACCAGTGTGTGTTGCCAGTGATGACTTACGGAACAGAGACATGGTCGCTTACTATGGGCCTCATAAAAAGGCTCAAGGTCACCCAAAGGGCAATGGAGCGTGCTATGCTCGGAGTTTCTCTGCGTGATCGAATCAGAAACGAGGAGATCCGCCGGAGAACAAAAGTAACCGACATAGCTCACAGAATCGCTAAACTGAAGTGGCAGTGGGCAGGGCACATAGCTCGTAGAACAGATGGCCGATGGGGCAGTAAAGTTCTCGAGTGGCGACCGCGCACCGGAAAACGTAGCGTAGGCAGGCCTCCCACGCGGTGGACCGATGACCTGGTGAAGGTCGCGGGAAGCCGATGGATGCAGGTAGCGCAGGACCGGTCGTCGTGGAAATCCTTGGGGGAGGCCTTTGTCCAGCAGTGGATGATTTGTGGCTGATATGATGATGAAATCAGTTGTATTGTTTTTATTTTATTTACTTAAAGGTCCCCCTACGCGACGACTCTTGAATCAAAATATTACAAATCAATTACAGTAGTATTAATAAGTTAGTATTAATAATCAAATTATTATATAATTTGGCCAAAACATTTTATTTTTTACTTTTCCGAGGTTTTTTAATTTAAATTTTAAATGTTCACCTTTTTAATTTAATTTTAAGCACCCAGGTACAGATAATACAAACAAAGAGATTTGATTACAAATGTATACAAAATACGAAAAATATTTTTCCCCAACCTATTAATAATTAGATACTAATAAAACCATGGACCTTTTGTCTTCTATAAATGTTTTGATTGATTCATCGATTGACAACTTACCCTATCATTAAGCTGGGCGATCAACGCCTCAGAATCCGTTCTTTCCGCCTTCGAGTGCGACCGCCTCTCAAGCGTGCTACTCTTCTCGCTCACTCCCGTCGCTTTATCGAATCTCTCCTCCCTTTCTATCCTCTCCAGAGTTGACAACTTGTCGAAGCCGGCGCTGTGTTTGTTGTCGTGCGGTTTGGCGTGTTCGCTTGTGTCGTTGTGTGCGTTGTGTGTAAGGTCGGCGAGCGTTGTGTGCGTGCGCGCAGTAGCGGCGGGGGGCGCCGGCGCCGCCGGCTTCTTTATTTCATCCAGCATAGTTGTTAGCGTTCGACCTGAAACAAATTTGTTTATAAACTTGGGTTCGTTTTTGACAAATCAGGTTCAACGTTTAACTACAGGTAGACCTAAAAGAGAGAGCTAGAGCGCTATCTCACTAGGGATGGGGCGCTTGCAGTCAGCGGGCCACTTATCGATTCCCAGAAGAAAGCACGAAGACGTGCGCTAGCGTAAACAAAAAAGGTGTTGTGGTCGCCATGTAACCTTTTCTAGATTGTCACTGTGTTATCGATACGAGCGTGGAGAGTCACTATGCCTTTCCATAAGGCTTGTAAGTACGACAGGGCGCACTATACGCGGCGTCCTGCTTGCAAATTTTACTGCCCCGCGGACAGCGACTTTGGCTCAGCGTCGGTGGCTCAACCGGTAACGACTCGGTCCTCCAAACCCAAGGTCCCGAGTTCAAATCCGGACGGCCAATGTACCCATCAGTTTTTCGAAACTTACGTACACATACTTACCGTTTGCTAGTGATGGAAAACATCGTGAGGAAACCTGCACATCTGATTCCAGATGTGTATGAAGGTCGCGTTTCACACGTCTGTAGGTGTAATCTAAATATCTAAATACCCTACATTGACCGCGCGTGATGCTCAGTGCAACACCGGGCAACCGCCGCCTATCCCTTGGATAGCACGGTTAATTGTGCCACACGATAAGAGAAGAGAGAGCGACTTTTTATTACCGCTATAGTCAAAAAACCTTCACCTGTTGGTAGCCGTAATAGCTAATTAGCAAGTAGTAACATTCACCTGGAGGTAGCCGTAATAGCTAATTAGCAAGTAGTCCGGCACGCACGTAAACAAAAATCTTGCCCTACTTTCCTGCGTCAGTCATTCGCAAAAATTTAAGACTTGATTTCGCTCCTCTCGAATTGAGCGAAACGTTTTAACGGTTCCGTACCAGGTACGCCATCTGTCTCTGTCTGTCTGTCCGTTCAACTCCTTGCCTGCGTCAGTGTTTCCCGATTTCTATAATTTGGGGATCTTCAAGGCAAGAGTGAATAGGCATTATTTGAGTTTGCGTGTACCATTCTCGACTGCATCATCACTTACCATCAGGTGAGTTGCAGTCAAACGCACTCAATTTTTTAATTTAAAAAAACCATTAAAAGGCTCTACCTTTTGAGCCGTAATAGGTAGCCGACTGAAATTTTCACAGAATATGTGTTATTATGGGGAATTTACTTATAAATAATAATTATTATTCTCTGATCAATGCTTGGAATTTCCCTACGAAATGGAATCAGAAATGAGGAGATCCGTAGGAGAACCAAAGTAACCGACATAGCTCGCAGAATCAAGCTCCCCACGTGTTTTTTTAAGGATTTTTTTGATAGATCGTAAAAACGGTAATTGGTTAGATTTAAGAACTTTGTACAGTAAAACAACAAATAATAAAAAGCAGCAAGTGTGAGTTTTACTCGCTCTAAGGAGTCCGATCTGAATAAAAAAAAATATTTTCTGTCGCCCGCGTTGATGTCATTTTGTTTGAAATTAATAGATATGATTGTTGACTTGTGTGGAGAGATATGGTGGTAAGCCCCGGTGCGCGACTCCTACTCGCACTTGGCCGGTTTATCCTGGTAACTGGCCCTGGGTAGCAGAATGCTTCGCAGAAGAAGAAATCATCAGTTTGATTTGGATGGGCTGTGATATTGTAAGCCGATTGACAGTTCCGTCATATTATAATCTAACTGAAGTTAGTGTAGTGAGATTGTAGTATCGCGGTTTTGACAATATCCCGGCGACACATACAAGAATTGGTCACTTAAAGTACTCGTAATAGGATTGTACTACATACCTGCGGCGGTGGGTGACTGAACGGCGGGTTTGGCAGGCGGCTCACTATCCTTCTTCAAGTCCAGCGAGTGACGCACTTTCGTCTGAAACAATTAACAAATTCCATGAATAAAACAATTTTCTAAAAACCTAAAAGTTTAAAGTTACAAGCTTTTATTTTATGCTCAAAATCCGCATGCTCAAATGATTATAAATACACGGTTCCAAATCAAAAAAAGGCTGTATTTCCTACGAGAATTGAAATACTTGGTCAACAATCCCGATTACCGTTCCAGAAATCAAAAGATAAATCTAACAAAATAACCGACCACTTTTTATAATTCATTCTGATGTATGCGGTCCGATAACACCTACCACTGTAGATGATAAAAATTATTTTGTTACCTTCATTGATGACTTTACACACTATACAGTTACATATTTAATGCAAGCGAAGTAAGAAGTATTTAAATGTTTTCAGAATTTTGTAGCCAAAAGTGAAAATTTATGCAACTCAAAAGTGACCAATTTGTATTGCGATAACGGTAGAGAGTATCTTTCTAATGAATTCAAAGATTTTTGTGTTTGTAAGGGAATAACGTACCACTTGACGGTACCTTACACGCCACAACAAAATGGTGTTGCCGAGCGCATGAATCGTACGTTAACCGAAATGGCTCGAACATTGGTTACAAGTGCGAAGCTCGACCAAATTTTTGGGGGTGAAGCTATATTAACGGCAACGTATTTAATAAATAGACTGCCCACAAAAGCTTTATCAAATAATAAAACACCATATGAAATGTGGCATAACAGGAAACCGAAAATAAATCATTTAAAAATATTCGGTTCGGCGGCCTATGTCCATGACAAAACCAAAAGATCAAAGTTTGACGAAAAATCGTTAAAAGCCATACTGGTTGGTTAAGATCAAAATGGTTACAAATTGTTTAACGTCGAAAACAGCCAATTTATCATAGCTCGTGACATCGTATTCGATGAGTCAAATTTTGAACTTTCAAGGCCGATCAGTGAAAAACCTGTTGAAATTCCCGCCGAAATTAATAAGTCCGAAAATGAATCGGCAAATTTAATAGGCAACAAACACAAAGATCTACCTACTGATAGCTCAGAAGCTGGACCTTCATCTACCAAACTGAGAAGTAGTGACAGAATTCAAAATCTACCCGCAAAAGATTACCAAAAAATTAATGATCCCAATTATTTCTTATCGCTCACGGCTGAACACTTACCTAATTTTTATAATGAAATCTTTAAAAGGAGCGATTCTGACAAGTGGTTAAAAGCCATAGACAGTGAAATTGAGTCACTTCACAATAATAAAACTTGGAGTCTTGTTGAAAGGCCTAAAAATGTAAATATAATCAGTTCTAAATGGGTTTTTACAATTAAAAATAATGAATTCGGTGAACCAACGAGGTACAAGGCGCGTTTAGTTGCCCGCGGCTTCACACAGCAACACCCACAGGACTACGACGAAACGTTCGCTCCAGTTGCTCGAATATTACTTTTCGATTTTTGTTAGCACTTGCCAACCAATATGATTTACATGCACATCATAATATGGACGTGAAAACTGCCTTTTTAAACAGTATTCTTTAAGAAGATATTTATATGGAGGTATAGATATAGGTAAATATAGGTATAGGTTTATATGGGTGTTTCTGCTAAGCCAAATCAGGTCTGTAAATTAAACAAAACGCCGGATGGCTTGAAGCAATCATCAAGATGTTGGTTTGAGCGTTTCGATCGTACTCTTAAGGATATTGGTTTCAAGAACTCTCAAGTTGATCCTCGTTTATATGTATTAGATAGAGGTGGCATAGATAAAAACTAAAATAGATAACATTGTTTTATACGTAGATGATTTAATAATTTGCACAAAAGATATACACATTTTACAAGTATATAAAAATAGTTTAATGCGTGAATTTAACGTGAATGACTTAAAAGAAACAAAATTGTTTTTGGGCATAAAGGTAGAAAGGAGTAAGGGTAAATTGACTTTAGATCAGTCACAGTATCTTCAAAATGTTTTGAGCAAATTCTCCGTATTCTGTAATCCTTGTAAATCACCCTTTCCATCGAAATTATACTATGTTAGTTTGGATTCTGATAGTAATTATGAGGCCCCTTGCAGAAACGTTATTGGGTGTCTAATGTATGCGATGCTTTGCACGCGACCAGATATTAGTGCTGCAATAGGCATCTTAAGCCGATATCAAGGTAAAATTAACGAAGAATTGTGGAAATGCCTAAAACATCTTTTAAGGTACATAATAGGAACAATTGATTTAAAATTGACCTATCAAAAATGTGATTATAAACAACTGGTTATTGGCTATGTCGATTCCGATTGGGGAGGTGACGTACTAGACAGGAAAAGTACAACAGCATACATATTCAAAGTGTTCGATAATTGTACAATTTCGTGGAATACGCGAAAACAAAACTCAGTCGCCGTTTCCTCAACGGAGGCTGAATACATGGCTTTATTCGAGGCTACTAGAGAAGCCATATGGTTAAAGTCATTATTAAAAAGTATTTCGATTCCAGTCCTACAACCAATAAAAATCTATGAAGATAATAACAGTTGTATTAGCATTGCTAATAACCCTACAAATCACAAGCGGTCTAAGCATATAGATTTTAAGTACCATTTCACAAGAGAACAAATTACTAACAAAGTAATAAAACTGGAATATATTTCTACAGGAACTCAACTGGCTGATATATTCACGAAAATGGTACCCACAACGAAGTTTCTAGAATTAAGGTGTAAGATAAATGTAATTTAAATTAATTTTCTATGTAACACCTAATCAATCATACATAATGTAATTGTATTTCTTTTTTTTATATTTATGTGTAACATCTTTGCTCTCGCTTTCCTGCAATTTGTGGGAGTGATTTCGTGAAATAGAACGGAAATGTGTAATATGGGACGGAAATGTGTAACAGGAAGTCGCGAAAGCGCGCGCTATTCGATCTGACCAAGTGCGGGTCGGACTCGCGCACAGCAATTTGTGGGAGTAATTTCGTGAAATGGGACGGAAATATGTAACAGGAAATGCGAACGTTTTTTAATTCTCGAAAACTAAGGTTGTCATAGCCATGCCGCCTAGTGTGATGGCAAAGGCAAAGATGACATACTACTATTCGAAGGGTCGGCCCGTGAATGTACGACCCGATAATTAATTAATTTCATAAGTATTTTGTCACATGTTACACATCATATGCGAGTACTGTAGGTCTCGTTTTTTTTTTATTTGAGTATTGAAGATTCTGGGACCATGATTCCACCTCCAAAATTCAACATCAAATCAACTTCAAAATACCAAAAGGAACTATAGTCACCGGGAATACGGCTTCATTCCAAATTTCAGATCAATTCGACCCCTGGAAATCGCTCTAAAATCGTTTGTTGACCTAAGAGGCAAAGTTCACTGGCTTTACACAGGAGGTCGCGGGTTCGATTCCCGGCGGGGTCAATTGTAAGACTCGGTTTGGTTGGTGGTAGGGCATTTTCTAAGCCCGCCTGGCTAGCTACCACCATCTTATCTAAGTCTTGCCGCCAAATATCAATGTTAATATCATTGGTGTGTTCCGGCATGAAGATAAGATAGCCAGTTCCCCATTGCGTTGGGGAATCTTGGTAAGCCCGCTTCCATCTTCGGCAACATCGTCACTTACCACCAGGTGAGATGTTGTCAAGGGTGTACCAATTGTGAATAAAAAAAAAAAAAAAAAAAAAACAAAGTAACATACAAAAATTGCAGGTTAAATAAAAGCTTGTAAAAATGGAGCCTTAATTTAAGTACTTTATGTAATGCTCGCACGTTTTCATAGCTCCGCTCGTGACCATCTCGCAGAGCGTTAGTAAACACTGACTGAGTGCAACGGCACACCCCGGACACTCCATACAACGGACAAGAAATGACATTTCAAAAATCGAACGACGGAACAAACAAAATTACGGCGAAATCCTATACGTTCAAAAACCAAACGGTAACCAATCTGTAACAATCTGCGTGACGAGGGGGTGAGGTCGCAATCTAGAGAGCGGCAGGGAGTGTCCATACCCCTTCGGCCGTCACTGTATGTTAGTACTAATATATATACTTTTGCAATGGTGTGAACTTGCTCCGTTTGAACGATTCAAGGTTCGGTGCATGCAAATACGAGTATATACGGGGTCCGCCATCTAAAGTTTTTTTTTTCAACTAGTGCTTATTTCGTGAATGGTAACACTTAGCTCATGTCTGATTTGACAGATAATTAGTTTTATCCTTCCGTTGAACGAATATGGTTGTGTATACGCTTGAACAAAGCTGGGAATTGACGATATTGGCAACATTTGGTTTCAACAGGACGGCGCTACGTGCCACACAGCCGAAGCTACACTCGATGTTTTGCGCCCTGTTTTTGAAGATCGCATTATCAGCCGCAGAGCTGATGTCGTTTGGAGCTGCGATTTGACACCGCCGACAAGCCAGAGACAATTGACGCTTTAAAGGACAATATTCGTGATGCCATTGGTGAAATACAGCTGCACACAATCGATAATGTGCCTAAAAATTGGACCGATCGTGTAGGCTACTGCATGGCCAGCCGAGGCAGCCATTTGAATGAAATTATTTTCCATTATTAACCGGAAGGATTGTACTTTCAAATAAAAAAATAAATTTGAGAAAATATTCAGTAGTTTTTTTTTATAGCATTTTCAAAAAAAAAATATTTGGCGGACCCTTTATATAGCTAGATTTATAAGGTCTGTCTTATTTTACAATAGAAACCTTTGGATAAACAGCACAAAATATCCGTACACAACTAAAGTACACAGGTTTTGAAGCCCTTGGTATCATCTCATCTGAAGATCAGTGACGATTATGCCGAAGATGGAATTGGGCTCAGCGAGATTCCCCAACGCAATGGGGAACTGGCTAATGGCTATCTTATCTTCAAGCCGCAATACATCAATGCTATTAACGGCAAGACTTAGATAGTGGCAGCTAGCCAGGCGGGCTTAGAAAATCCACCAACTAAATATTAAATAAATTTATTACATAAAGTAGATAAAATATATATAAATAAATACCTCTTCGAAACTCTCCAATACGGACAGTTTGCTGCTAATAGATGACGTGCTCTTTGACATCTCCATTGAATGCGATGACCTCTTCTCGTCCAAACCACATTCCAGTAACCTAAAAAGAATAATAATTACTAATTAGCTATGTCTCCCGAATTCCCCTGAGTATCGTGTAGTATCTATGTTCCGGTTGTTGGCCGTAGCTAAACAGATGTAGCGGTTCTTCAGTCAGTAGGTTCTTGCGCGTGACAACACGTGTTTGCACGTGCTGGTACGTTAAATGTCACCCCTCCCACATTGCTCCTTACCGCGAGAACCTGCGGATGATCGACTTTTCATACAAACGGCACGTTTTCACCTTATAAAAGTTAACCGATTCAGACTTTTGTGATACACTTTTTTTTATCCACAATTGGTAAACCCTTGACATCATCTCACCTGATGCTAAGTGACGATGATGCCGAAGATGGAAGCGGGCTTACAAAGATTCCCCAACGCAATGGGAAACTGACTATCATCAATACTGTTGACATTGATGCTTGGAGACAAGACTTAGATAAGAAGGTGGTAGCTAGCCAGGCGGGCTCAGAAAATGCCCTTCCACCAACCAAACCGAGTCATACGAAGTTGGACTTCGCCGGGAATCGAACCCGCGACCTCCTGATGTAAAGCTAATCGACTTCACCATTACGCCACGGAGGCGATTAAGTGGCTGTCAGTAAGAAAAAAAGCTAGATTTATAAGGTATTTGTTTTTTCAATACGAGTACAATTAATGAGTTCAATTTTATTTTTCATTCCGTGTTTCCATGCAAAACAAACTTCGGCCATTATCTGATTATTTTTAATCAATAATTTAAAAAACCTAACCTATAAACCTAGCTTTTGTTCTGACTGAGAACCTATCAAAATTGGTCAAAATCAGTTGACTTTTAAGTTTAAGAGGTGACAATCGCTATCGCCGCCGATTGTATAAAAAAAATTCATTGAAAAGTTCATATTTCGCCATCATCATCATTACAGCTCATATACGTCCCCACCGAGGGGCTCGAGCCTACCCTGAATCAGGGCGATTAAGCCTTAGTCGACCACGCGGGCCCAGTGCGGGTTGGTTGACTTCACACACAACCTTCGAGTTTCTTCGCAGGCGTGTGCAGGTTTCCTCACGATGTTTTCCTTCACGGTTAAAGCAATCGGTAAGTAAGTATGGACGGCCAATGTACCAATGAGTTTTTCAAAAACTTTTTGAAAAACTCATTGGTACATTGGCCGTCCAGATTTGAACCCGGTACCTCTGGTTAGATGGACCGAGTCGTTACCGGTTGAGCCACCGACGCTTTTACTCTTAAAAAAATTTCGCCATAGGTTCACAATACTCTTATGGGCCCCTGGAGGCTCGACTTTCCATGCAAACGTAGTTCCAATTTAATACAAAAACTACATGCCGGATTGAATCCAAACTTTGCAAATATATTAAGTAGACACTTATTGATGTTTGTGATTAATTTTCGATGTACTAATAAAAAACGGTAAAAATAAGAGCAGTTTCAAATTTTCAGTACAAAACTAATTAAAACCTTCGTTTAGTTATGTTTCAATTTACAATGATGAATACTAATTATAAACATTGATATGTGTCTACTCAATATATTTGCAAAGTTTGGATTCAATCCGGCATGTAGTTTTTGTTTTAAAACGGAACTACGTTTGTATGGAAACTCGAGCCTCGAGGGGAGAGACCCCTAGCGCTAGAACTGTAGTTTAGATCCCAATTCAGCAATGGCAAATGGATGTTTGACATTAAAAATTGTTAGTCTTGCATCTTCGAAAGCTCTTTACTATTGAAGCAGTGCTTAAAAAAAAGACTAAGTGAATTTATTTGATTTAAGATTAAAACACCGTCTGAATGTCTAGTATGTGGGTACCGTTCGTAAAGCTAGTTTTATTGGCTTAGTTCAGCCGCTGCTGGTGGCGCCCGGCGACGCACGTACCTGTCTGCGCTTGGCGCGCGGGTGGCGGGCGCAGCGCCTCCCGCGTCGCTGCCGCTCACGGAGCGCGACTTGCTCTCGCCGAAGCTGCTCTTCTTGGCCTGGTTCAGCTTCAGCTCCTCCATCCACGGCGCCCTGTGCTTCTCCCACTCGCGGGCGCGGGGCTTGATCTCTTCAGCTTTCTCAGGAGACGGCTTCTCGGCTATCAAATTAAATTTATTTATTTCCAATAGTTTCGTGCTAGGCTACACACCAATAGTATTTTTTTAAGAGTATCGAAAATACTGAAGACACATTTGGTTGTTTCTATAACGCGCGTCCTTCGTTGCAGTTATATTAATCGCTAACTAAAAACAACTGGCTACAATGTTATTCAGTACATTTATCACGTTTAAAACTACCTAAACCTAACGCACAATCTCGCAAGTTTTTACTTTGTATCATAAATTAGAAAGAATTATTACACAATTCAATCTTATCTGCAGATAACAAATCGATTAGCTTAATAGTCAATACAAAAGTATTATCGCTCACCTTCATGTCCATTGCTGAGTCCGATTTGTTGTAACGAATCATCTCGCAGAACTTGGCTCGGCGGTCTCCGGCGCGGCGCTTTCACTCTGTTGAAACAAAGATTTAAATACAGAATCTTATCTAAATCGGTTCAGCCGTTCAGGCTGTAGAACTGACAACGGAGTCACACACATAAAAAAATCTCGAACTCGTTTTTTTAAGGTTCCATAGTCAAACTTGGAATTCTAATCTTATGCTTATCTTATCGTCCGTCGGTGTGTCACATCCGTTTTGCTAAAAGACCATTATATCTGAAATTTGGTATGGTTATACAAATATGTGAACAGAGTACTGAGTCATCAAGTTTTATAGTGGTGATTTTTGTTAAAGTTACATGTCCCCACCCTCTTAGACCGTTTAACAGCTAAACCGTTTTTTTCCTATCTGGAAAGTATCAGAACTAATAGGGAATATCATTAAAAGGAAAATATCTAGGTCAAGAATAGTTCAGGGGTCATGTTTGGTCGACTACCTTAAGATCGTAAAATGTTCATAGATTTTTCATACAAAACGTTCTTTAACATCTGCCAAAAACTTTGTTTTTTAAAATGTACCATTTTTTTAGGGTTACGGCAAAAAACGGAAAACCCTTACAATCTTGTCAAATCCGTCCGTCCGTCGTCGGTCCGTTAGTCAATATGACATTTTTTTAGGGCACACGTAAAGAGGTGGAATGAATTATTTTGAAGTGAAACTTCTATATAGATGGGGGGGTATTAGGAACCTTTTTAGTCACGAAAAAGCGTTACGGCCGCGTGTAGGGAGTAGACAGAGAAAGGCCGGCGGCGGCGGAGAGAGGGCAACGGCTGTCTTCGTAGATAGAGAAAAGTTGAGATGGAGATATAAAGCAGGTACTTAGCCTGGGTTACCCTTTCCACTTGTCCGTTGAAGTTTCACTTCTACTATGTGTCCCAGCATACATTTCGATATTTTTTTGAGTGTACTTACGCTCTCAAGTCGAGAATCGTTAAATAGGTCTCTTAAAATGAATTATAGGTTTCTTTGAACACTTTTACAAAATATTGAGCTTCAAAGGTCCTCTCTAACTTTTTAAATATGGGACTTAAAATTATTTTAAAAAAATACTGGTATAAAAAAATTAACAATGAGGAATTACTAAAATTATTCAACAAAAATTTATTTGGTGATGAAAAAAATTTCTTTTTAATCAACGAAAATTAATTTGGTGAAGAAAAAATACTTTTTTACCAAGTACAGAGGCCAGCCCATCAAGCTAGACATTCGTAGTGCGATTCTGATCCATACACATACGGTATAAGAATGGTACAAAGACAGCAGTTTTAGGTGGGAAACGTTCGGTACCAAGAAGATCAAGGAAGTTGAGGAACTATCATCATCATCATATCAGCCGGATGACGTCTACTGCTGGACAAAGGTCTATGAACTACGCGATCTAGATATGGGCCGCATAGCGGAGTACTGCAGATGGAGCTCAACGTTTTTTCAGGACACCACCAGGGTCACAGTATCCATCGTACCATCATAGGAATAGGGTGATAATGAGTGAACACCCGCCTGTACACCATAGGCGTCCCACCCAATAATAATAGCGAGTGGGAGGCCTGCCTGCGCCACTCGAGAACTTTACTACCCCAACGCCCTTGTTCTACAAGCTATGCGCCCCGTCCACCACAACTTGAGTTTAGCGATTCTGTGAGCTACGTGGGTTTCTTTAGTTCTATTTTCTTATTTTGAGTACCTAAATAAATAATATAAATAAGATCTGGTAGGAACATTCGTGTGATGAACAGGTTTGTTTGCTCTGTGTATGGGTGTTACATCGTTATGTGTATGTATTGAAAAGTATGTAAGTATGTATATGAGTCTCTAGTTCCCATAGTGGGAATCCCAGTTTAAGACTAGATGACCGTGTCTGATTTGTCCCTAAATATGATTATTGTGATGTTGATTTTAATGTGGCTGACCTGCCCGCACGCGGATCGTTCAGTATGGAGTTTCTCTCGACATGGTCGAAGGTGGTATTATTGGCGGCGGCGCGGCTGCAGGCGGGGCCGTCCGCGCGGTCCCACTCGCCGCTGCTGTTGGAGCTCGAGGCACCGCCTGAGCTCGGCGACTTCTCTTTCTCCCTCTCTTTTTCTCTGAAACAGACAAATCATTCAATTATTGATAACACTAAATGAGGACATTCGTAGAAGAACAAAAATGAGCGACATAACACACAGAATTGCGAAACTCAAGTGGAAGCGGGTGGTAAAACGGACGAACGTCGGAGCGGTAAAGTACCCAACGAGGACCGCGCGCTGGAAGACTTAGTGTAGGCAGGCCTTCCACTCGGTAGACCCACGCCCTGATCAAGGCTGCGGTAAGCTGCTAGATGCGGGCAGCGCCGGACCGGCCGTTGTAGAAGTCCTTGGGAGACGCCTTTGTGCAGCAGTGTACGTCTTTCGGCTGATACGATGATTGTGTATGTATCCTGGTCGAGTAAGCCGAGGATCGTGGGTCTCATTTCCACCCGGGGCAAACACTCGTGTAACGAACTAGGTTTGTTTGCGATGTGTCTGGGTGTTTAATATTTTATAAGTAGTATGTATTTATTTATGCGTCGGTGGCGTAATGGTTAGGGCCGCTACCTTCTGTCCGGAAAGTCGTGGTACGAGTCCTGCTTTGTACCAATATGTTTTCGAATTTCGATTTCATATGTACGTTTATCCGACGCTCTTGCGGTGAAGGAAAACATCGTGAGAAAATCTGCACACGCCTGCGAATAAAATCGAAGGTTGTGTGTTAAGTCGACCAACCCGCATTGGGCCCTTGTGGTCGACTAGGGCCCGATCGCCCTAATTCAGGGTAGGCTCGAGCCCCTCGGTGGGGACGTACATGAGCTGATATGATGATGTATTTATTTAAATGCATATAAATATGTTTCCTCACGATGTTTTCTTCCACCGTAAGGGCGTCGGATAAACGTACATATGAAATCGAAATTCCAAAAACATGTTGGTACGTGGCCGGATTCGAACCACGACCTCCCGGACAGGAGGTAGCGGCCCTTGCCATTACTTCCCCCTACTATTCTATCCGGGTCTGCTGGAAGAAATTTCTTTAGAAATAAGCTGTACCCTTTGTGTGACATTACTTTGTAAAATGTGTAACTTATGTTTCCTGTGTACAATAAACTATAAATTATATATATAACTAGCTGATTCCCGCGGCTTCACCCGCGTGGACCACATTTCTATGACTTTTCGAGGGTGCGCAGTGCGCGAGCCGCAAGCGGCTCGCGAGCATGGTAAAAAGTAGCCTATGTCTTAACCCAGGTCCTAATCTGTCTACCTACCAAATTTCAGCCAAATCCGTTCAGTAGTTTTTGCGGGAAAGCGTAACAGACAGACAGAGTTACTTTCACATTTATAATATTAGTAGGGATTAACACATACTGAAAAACCGAACATCTCAATTCCGTCCGTCCATCACCCTTAGCTCTAGCGGTTAAATGTTTAGTCCGATTTGGACCAAATTTAGAACTGAAAAGTTTTAAATTATTTCATCAAGAGATTATTAAAAAGTTTCTTCATACCATCAAAACTGAAGAGTAGCTGTCATACAATAAAAACTGTTTTTATTTTTTGACAAAAACGGCACTAACAATTTCGATGAAACGTTGTACGTCGTAGTTGCTTATGTTTGTCTATTACATAGTAATACCACAGTATTACGATATGGCTAGTAGCGCAACGCCTTTGATGTCACACGATGCGCCACCGGCGGCGTAGGTACTAGCCCATACTAGCCCTGTAGTCAGCCTGGCAAACTCGCGGAAATTGCCAGGCTGTGCCCCGCCGCCCGCTGCCACGCAAGTACCCTTCCGTTGCTCTGCGTAAGTACATTCGTTGCGCTACTGTAGACCGCGATATTGTAATACTGTAATACCCATTGGTCTGGGAAAAATCGTGTTTGTATAATAAAATTGAAACTTGCGATTTACTCATAGTTGGATGGAGCTATTGATTTTCATGTATTACGATTAAGTATGTATTTGGTCGTGCAACATGAATTTAGCAAAATTGTTTGTTTTTTTTTAATTCAATCTCTGTATGAAAAAAAAATATTTTAAAAAATGTCAAGAAAGTTTAGTGTGGGCTGCCGTACACTTTATTATAGACTACGACCATTAAATTAGATATGTTATAATGCTAGATTGTTGATTTAAAAAAACGGTTGTAGCCTATAAAAGTGCGTTCTGTTCCTTAAAAATTAGGGAATTACACCAAAATTTCCTATATTTTAGGGAAATGAAAAAAAATTAATAAGTCATTGGAAGTTCATCTACTCACTTGTCATTAGACGTCAATATCTTGCTCTTCAACCCGCTGAACAGTCCACCCACACCTGATGTAGGAGTTGGGCTCTTCTTCATTGGCACAGGAGGTTTCTTCTGAAATAACAGAGGAACATTGACATCTAGTGTCCGCTCAACGCTCCGTTTCAACCACGGCGTGTCATTAAAATATTTGAGGCTTTTTTTTCGTTTATGGCTCTATCTGATATTCTTTCTTTTCGTAACTTAACTTGGCTTAACTTAATTTCCCGTAAATAACAATGAAAATTTCTTCAAATAAAATACTTTTGAATTTGAACGATTTTTAAACATTTCATCGGACAAAAATTTTCAAACAAACATCGGATCCGCAGTCAGTTTGGAACATATCGTATAATTATAATTAACGGGATAATGTGTAGCCTTTCACTATTACAGAGAATTTTCAATCAATTAAACTTGTTATGTCACTCATAAGTGAGAGACGATTGTTAGGATTGTATAACGTACTTGGGGAAGACTTGAGGGCCAGTAGCTGTGGCCAGGAGGGAGCAGAGAATACGAGTGAGCTCCAAACCTCGAGAGACCTCTATTATAACTAATACTTTGTACAAGAGTTGCATGTAAGGCGTCATTGTTTGTAAGCAAAGTTATCATTCGCAACTCGATAATTTGGCAAAATAAGGAAGGTAATTATGATTAAAGGCTAGTACCAACAAAATATGTTTAAATAAAGTATTCTTGTTAAATGTTTCGGGAATTAGAAGATAAAGATAAACTTTGGGGTCAACGAATAATTAATTAAATAAAAGAGTTGCTAGACTATTAATCTGCTACTGAGCATTTGCGTTGCATATACCTATTAAGAGTTACGCGTAAGATAATGAACTCGCGTACAGTACATAACACTATATATCTGGTAGGCTAGTGTTCTCATGGACAGTCACTGCTGGCTAGGGTTCTGCTGACAACTGTGGGCTCCATAGTTTCCTATTCCTATTCCTTATGAAGTCTATCTATTTGGTGTACGGACTGGAACTGTTATCTTTTCATGTCCTCAATTTGGCTTTTAACCGTTCACTTCTGAAAATCACTTTTCACTGCATACTATTAACTAATCTAACTAGCCGCAGTCAGTCAAAGACGGTTTTGACGCAACTCAAACTACAATTGACCCTGGAACTGCTCAGCCGCGATCTTCAAATAGTTGTAGGTAATATCCCAGGGCACCTAACCTATTCTTGAATAAGCTACTATTCGTCATGGAAAGTCAGCTCTGCAGAGAATTGCCTAGAGGCAGGCGAAACAGTCAGTCATGTGAACCTGGAATGCACTGGTCTAAACGAACACCGGACAAAAATGCTTAATGATATCACTTTTAGCCTGCGAATGTCTGTGGAAACTTCAGTGCTTCTGTAAGGATCTGGATTGGCTGGACTAGCCAAACAAACCTGCACTTATAAAGGACGGAGAAAGAGTCTTTAGACTGTGTTATTACTTTACAACACAACAAAGCCTACTTATTATGGATTACTTACGAAGGAGTTTCGACTTGAGCGCGTAAAATAGGGGTATTATAATCATCGTTGATAAGTATTAATTAATCAAAGTCTAGTATATTTATTAGATCACCAACAGCGGGTGAAGTAATTAAAATTGGTGGGGGTGAGGAGTATCATAAACACTAATGAATTAATAAACAGTATTAGGTCTTCTGTGTTATATAAAAAAAAATCTATGATCCTTACTTTTCGTGCACCTTGGAAAAAAATCATTTATAATTACCTGTCCATCTAGAGTACCATCTGTTACTGTCTCGGTGTGGATCAACTTCTCAGATTCGCTCTTGTTTGTGTGTGTGACTGTGCTTTGTGTTGTATTCTCCTTGCTCAGCGTGTTCTCTTTGTGCAAACTGGAATTCAAAAGAACAAATCTATAATAACCTAACCTAACAAATTCAATTAAAAAATAAACAACCCGACTGATTAAAAATTCCTATGTCACTCCAGGGGTCTAGACGAAACTAACGACACCTTGCACGCCAAAATACTTAAGCCGTTTAGGCTACTGGCTCAGACAAATAAACAGATATCGTCATCTCAGTCATATCACTCTGGACAGAGTGGTCATTGTCAACACGTAGTGGTACTAGTGTAGTGGGTAGCAGATGTAGCTAGCCTCACGATGTCACGCCATCTCTCTCTTTCTTGCAGACATTCTTGAGCACTCACTTACGGGGCCGAGATGTGTCCGAATAGTTTCAGTATGTAAGTTAGACGCTGTTTAATGACGAGTTCTATGATCAATTGGTACAAAACTTTGTACATGGTACTCGAAGCATTCTTCTCCAACACCAAATTTCTAGAGCATCATCTCCTTCTTCTGAATATCTCTGCAGCGTACTTAATATGGGTATGTAAGCGTTCGCACTAACCGGATCTTAGAGGCTTTTGTGATGTTGCTATTCTTCCATATTTTCCTCAATTTATCCATCGGAGTTCTTGTTATCGCCATGCGTCGTTTTACTTTGTCTACGCAGCCGCCGCTGTTCGATAAAAAAGCTCCCAGGTTTATGTAAGTCGGTACTTACTTCGCAATGTGGGTTAATTCCGGCGAGTTGTTTGCACGGTCTATGATCAACATGGTCTAGAGTCTGTGGTCTTTGTTTTACTTCGATTAATCCTTAATCGGAACATAGACTCATACGCTTCATTTTGAGACACATATTTTTAGTCAGCGGTAACATTGCAAGAACTTAGGTCTTTCTTAATGACATCCTTCCACCTCCTTTTCGGTCTTCATCTTCTTCTTGACCCCTGGATGTTCATATTAGTCACAATGTTTCCCCACATATTCAAGACGATGCCTGATGAACCATCAGAGCCTGCTTTCTTGTAGCTTATCAGCGATATCGCGCACACCAAGACGACCACGAACGTACTCGTTACGTATTTTGTCGAGTCTTGTTACTCCGCACATCCACAACAACGTTTGTTCTTGTTGTATACCATTAAAAAAAGTCAAAGAGCATTTGACTTTTCACACAATGTGTTCAGCTAATTGACGATATATGTATGGAGAGTTCAAAATGTTTTGACGTTAATTTACAAAGTGGTAGAACAAAAGTTGTAATCTTTGACCTGAACAATATTTGGACCAATGGATGTCAGGTCAAAAGGAATGACCTTATACAGGGTGTAACAAAATTGGTGTAGGGATGGACCCGTTAACTGGGCGTTCTACTTATCATACTGATAAACTTTCCCCATGGAACCCATAGTCAATTCTCAAAATAAAAATTTGGACTCTCCATACAAAAATGCACAAAATTGGTTAATCAGCTGATCGATTTGTATGTAGAGTAAAATTATTATTTTTTTGCGATTTCAGCAAAGTCATGGAACAAAAGTTGTTTAGTATGATGAGTAGAAGCCCCAGTCAACGGGACCTACACCAATTTTGTTACACCCTGTATAGTTATTTTTCATTTGACGCACTTGACACGGTCAAAATAAGTCAAAAAGTTGAAGGCTTTTGACTAATATTCCTCTAGAATTTACCAAGTTACGTAGATATTTCAAATGTCCCAGGCCAGATTTTGATGGAACCACATTTGCAGCCATTTCTTTTACTTTTGATATACGACTACCAAACATATGAGGCAGCTTTTCCAGTCGTCTTGGAAATCCTTGGGGGAGGCCTATGCCCAGCAGTGGACGTCCTTCAGCCGATATGATGGTGGCAGCTCTTAGAACAATTATTTCCACCATCGCTTATTTAGAAATTTACACTGCTGGTTGATTTATAGGACGAAAGTCCATTATTCAAAGATGCGGTTTACTATAATTAGCATACATTTAAATAATTTATAGCGACCCGGTAGGGTTAAATATTGTATAGGTAATAATTTACATAAAACGATGCAGCCTCACCTTGTTTTGGACGTGGTTAATTCTTTGACTGAGGCAGTTTTCTCCGAATACTTGTTGAGCACGGGATATATGGCATTCGTCTTAGAAGGCGGTCGGTCTGGCTTTTTCTCTTCAACATCTTGTGTTACTGTAAAATAACAATTATACATTAAAAACCGGCCAATTGCAAGTCGGACTCGCGCAAAATAGAGTTCCGTAGTCTTTTCAAAAATAAATGTTGTTTTTGCAGTTGGTAATACAACATTTTGTACGGAAAATCTATTGAACTTTTTACAAATCCAACTGCACATCTTACGTTGGTCGACTTAGAAAGCCTACTATATTATGTCGTTCTATTTATTTATTTTTCATATGTCCTGATTAACGGTTTAGCTGTTAGGGGCGGACGAACACTTGACTTTAACGAAAATTAGCACTTTGAAGCTAAATATTTCGCAAACAGAACCCTGAAACGAAAGATGGTTTTAGCAAACCGCGTTAGTTTTGGAACATCTATTCCACCATATCCCACAAGATACGGTACGTCAACAAAAAAGTTCTCTACATGTGGGGAGGTAAAATTTTTTTTTTAAAGATTTTATTTTAACACTTTGTTGACGTGGCTAATATGTGTGTATACCCATGCCAAACTACAGCTTTCTAGTACTAAGAGCTAAGCCGCGGACAGACAGACTTGTTTAGTACGGAACCCTAAAAAGGCCCTCGGATAGTGTTAAAACAATACTACCTTTAGCTTTTAAGAGTGACCAGGGGGCTCGATTTTCCATAAAAACGTACTTCCGTTTTATTACAAAAACCAGATGCCGTCTCGAATCGAACGAAACTGTACAAACATATTGAGAAGACACGTATATAGATCGATGTCAGTACTAAAATAAAACGGAACAAAATAAGAGGGAGTTGAAACTTTTACTAATTTAATCCTTTATTTAGTTTCTTTTCAGTTTATTACGATGAAAACAAATCAAAGACATCTATATGTGTCCTCTTAATATATTTACAAAAGTTTGGATTTGAGCCGGCATGTCGTATTTGTATTAAAACCGGCCCTTTAGAGTCTCAAGGAGGCTCGCGTTTCCATACAAACGTACTTCCGCTTTCATACAAAAACTATATGCCAGATTGAATCCAAACTTTGCTTATATGTTGAGTAGACACATATTAATGTTTGTAATTAGTTTCATCGTAGTAAATTAAAGCATAACTAAACAAAGGCTAAAATTTGTTTTGTACTGAAAGTTTGAAACTGCTCTTATTTTTTTCCGTTTTATATTAGTACATAGAAAACTAATTACAAACATCGATATGTGTCTACTCAATATATTCGAAAAGTTTGGATTCAAACTAGTATGCAGTTGTTGTATTAAAGCTGAACTACTTTTGTATGGAATCTCGAGCCTCCTGGAGACCCTTAAGGTTTGGATATTCATCATATCAGATGAAAGACGTCCACCGCTGGACAAAGACCCCCCAAACCCACACGGATTTTCACAACGACCGGTCCTGCGCATCGAGCGGCTTCACCTTCACCAAGTCGTCGGCCTTTCTACCCTAAGCCTCCCGGTGCGCGATCGCCACTCGAGAACTTTACTTTCCCAACCACCATCTGTTCTACGAGCTATATGCCCTGACCACTGCCACTAAGAATCGCATATTATTAGAATTAGAAAATCGTTTGCACCACCCACAGCCACAGTAAAACGTCTTAGATTCCACCCATGCAGTTTCAAAATTCGCCATAACACGAATGCACATCACAACTCACATTCAATCCCCATATTCTAAACAATGACCAAGGTTGTCATGGGATGGCAATAAACCTTAAGAATCGATAGCCGGCCCGGATGACGCGGTGTTCCGTCATCGCGTCGCGACCAACTAACTATAAAAAGATGTTGCCTAAGGCGCGACTGATGAGATAAGCCAAGTTACGCAAAATCACGACTTCGGTCACTAACTACAGAGTTGCAGCCAAGCAAAGTGTACAGATATTCTAAGCAACTATGCAGGTATTTTAATGAGTTTCATTAGCGGCTCCAACACTATGATCATCCTTAAAATGAATAAGAATAAATACCTACACCTGGTGCTTTATGTGCTTTTCTTTCTAATCTCACCTATTCGAGTACCAACCAAGCAAAGTGCACAGATATTCTAAGCAACTATGCAGGTATTTTAATGAGTTCCATTAGAGGCCCCAATACTATGATCATCTTTAAAATGAACAAGTAGAATAAATACCTACACCTGGTGCTATAGGTGCTTCTGTTTCTAATCTCACCTATTCGAGTACCAACCAAGCAAAGTGCACAGGTATTCTAAGCAACTATGCAGTTATTTTAATGAGTTCCAGTAGCGGTCCCAATACTATAATCAATTACTCATCCTTAAAATGAACAAGAAGAATAAGTACCTACACCTGGTGCTATAGGTGCTTCTCTTTCTAATCTCACCTATTCGAGTACCAACCAAGCAAAGTGCACAGATATTCTAAGCAACTATGGAGGTATTTTATTGAATTTCATTAGAGGCCCCAATACTATGATCATCCTTAAAATGAACAAGAAGAATAAGTACCTACACCTGGTGCTATAGGTGCTTATCTTTCTAATCTCACCTATTCGAGTACCAACCAAGCAAAGTGCACAGGTATTCTAAGCAACTATGCAGTTATTTTAATGACTTCCAGTAGCGGCCCCAATACTATAATCAATTACTCATCCTTAAAATGAACAAGAAGAATAAGTACCTACACCTGGTGCTATAGGTGCTTCTCTTTCTAATGTCACCTATTCGAGTACCAACCAAGCAAAGTGCACAGATATTCTAAGCAACTATGGAGGTATTTTATTGAATTCTTTCTAATCTCACCTATTCGAGTACCCCTTCCCGCAAGGCACACGTGTAAAAGATATTATATCTCTTTCGTGTCATATAAAAGAACAAAAATCTTGATCCTGAATACTGTTACTCATGTTTATAAAAGTATGTTATTCGCACTTTGCGAGATTTAGCGACTCAGGCACTTAGAATAACTTTAGTAAAAACTGACGTTCGATGGTCGCAACCTTCATGAGAAATGTCAATAGGGAATAGAAGTAGAGTGGGTGGAGTGTTTACAAACACGATTACAGTTTGTGTGTGTAGTAGTACTGGCGATTTATCACTTGTACAGGTTAAAGTAGATAGACTGGCCTCATGTTCAATTCAAATATTATGATTAGATCGGGACTTTTAAAAATACATATTATATCATTTGCAGGTTTCTCTTTACTTATAATTTGTTTAATTATCATTAATTATTTTATGACATAAATAATCACGTTGACATTTAATTTATTCGAATTTAATATAGAGAAAAGTTAAAAAAATATAGGGTCATAACAAAGGTATGCACTTATTTTTCACTGGAGCTTGTACTCATGAAACTGAACAACTTTCCTCAAGAAACCCATAGTCAATTCGCAAAAATCAGCTGGCGGGCAAACTTTCTAATTTTTTTTAAGAATTGTCCATGGGTTTCTTAGGTAAAGTTGTTTGTTAAGACTCTGTAAAATGTAATTGACCCTGTATAATGTAATTATTTTCCAAATAGTTACAATAAAATGTTAATTCTATTCTGAAGCTCGATTATTAAAGGTACTGTTCTTTCTTTGACCAAAGCAATTATAATTTATTATGTACCTATTACGAAAAACAGTATAAGTCCACCCACTGACCCATGAGTAAGTTGATGGCCCTGAGGCTGATGTTAGTAAAGCGTCAAAGAACAAACTTCGGCAGGTGACCTAATCATCTTGGATGGGTAATAATAACTAATACAACACTTGATAAGTACTCCTAGTTCTGATATTATGCAATGTTCATATTATTTAACTAAATATTCTTTAGATACATAACTAAAATACGTACAACATAAATAAGTTTATAAAGAAGGTAGTAGAATTAAGGCTATAAGACGACTCAATCCGAGTAGGTCGATCTTGATACAATAATATCGTAGTAAGTCTATTCAATTTAAGTTCAAATCAATGCAAGCTTCAACGCGGCTGTTACGTTGAAACCAGCCCAATTCTCGATTTTTACCTGTTTATATTACTTTTCATCACTTTCAAATAAGTTTAAAAAAATGTGTACAATTAAAATAAAAGGTGTTAAAGTCACCGATTTTTGTGTGTTGGTTTCATTCAACATAAACAATTTGTTTTCGAGAAATTTTGCAATTAATGCAAAAAAACAGGGTCTACACAGGATATTTTTTTTACATCAAAGGTGGTAATCTTTTTAAAATTGTATTCAATTAAATCGTTTTTTCATTACTTTAAGTATATTTTATAATTTTTACATACCTAGTGATAGCGTTGCGCAATCTTTCAATAATTTGAATTGAATATTGTGATTTGACCCATCTTAGGGCCTTAACTACAATGCTTATAATTATCTGGGGATATATAATTTCAGATTGTTGTAGTGTGACTACGGCGTTTTTACTAATCCTAATATATTGCAATAACGAAGGAAGTAAATGTAGAAAGGTGTTATTCATAGTAGGTATTACAATTTGATCGATCATAATTATCTCGTTTCAGAACAAAAAGACAATGTGGGTACCTATTAGTTTAAAAGAGTGGATAAGGTTGAGTTTATAGTTAGTCATAGGAACTCATTCAATAAGTACTTGTTTTCTGTGTTTTGTTATTATTATATTATATACAAGTTGAGTTTTTTTAAGGGTCGGTATGGGGAATTCTGTACTATAAGAGATAGAGAAAAACGCTCTTACAGTGCGACAAGGATCTTTTGGCACTTAGATGACATTGACAGGAGGGCGTGGGTGTACAATTAGTGTATGTAAACACACTGAACGATCTGTCAATGAATGCCATTTTACAAGATGACGTCGTTAGTACCGATTCCCGCCACGTGCCAAAAGATCCTTGTCGCACTGTAGGAACCGTGATCTCAACTTTAGAAAAAATAAGAATGGCGTTTTTAAAAAAACTTGATAGGTTCTAAGATATGGATATTTAAAAAAATATATATATTCCGATTGTATATCACTATAAAAACCAAAAATTGTATGGAGACCATAGGTCTAAAGTTGCTAAAAGTTGTTGAAATTAACATTTTATTAGAGATACATTTTATTATCCAATTGATAGGATGGATAATTGAAATGAAACAAAACCAAAAATCTGCCACTTGCCTTAGTCCCACGAAAATAAATTTATCTCAAAATTTGTTCGAAATGTCCTTCACTTTCGCCTAAGCACAATCGACTTCGGCAAAGCACTCCCTGAGTTGCATTTCTCAATTAAATGTATGGTATTGTGTTTAGAATTTGACGGACTAAATATTTTAAATCATCAACAGTGTCATAGCGATTTTTGTACCCTACTTTTTTAAAGTGAACCTATAGAAAAAAATCCATGGGTGTTAGATCAGGCTACTGAACTTCGTGATAGGTATACCAGTCAATTGCCAATGTTTGGTTCCTTTCACTTAAATGATACCCTCTCAATAAATCCATTTTTTCGGAATTTGAGAACGATTGAGGCATTTTACCTATTCACTATTGAATTCACAACACAACTAATTAATTGACTAAATTATACATTTTATAAATGACAGAAACACACAATTTTTTTTTTTCTGCATGTTTTGTCTTTTTTTCCTTTTTCATTTGAAAAACGGCCAGTAAGTTTGGGTTGCTCATAACTATTAAAGAAAACTAAATGTTAATTTCAACACCTTTAGCAACTTTAGACCTATGGTCTCCGTACAATTTTTAGTCTGTCTGTATAGTGATATACAATCGAAATAACAAATATTTTTTTACAATAAAGCCATATCTTCGAACCCATGAAGACTTTTTTATTTTTTAAAACGCCGTTTTAATTTTCACTAAAATTGAGATCACGGTTCCTAAAAGCGTTTTTCTTTTTTTTTCTTGAAAAAAACTCAACCTGTATAATTATGTATATTTATTATACCTTTAAATGAGCATTTCTTGTATATATAATCTGAATCTTGGAAACGGCTCCAACGATTTGCTTGAAAATTAGTATACGGGGATTTATGGGGGCGAAAAAACGGGCGAGACATCTCTGTGAAAACGCTATTTTCCGAGATTTTCGCACTGGAAATATGACGCGCAAAGCGTATCATAGGTAGCGTATTTTAAATGTTTTTAACGGCTCTGGGTACTATGCCCCTAGCAAAGCTCAGTCGCCAAGGTACTTATTAGTATACACAATAGCGATTGAGTTCCTTGTATCAGCTTGTATACGTCCCCACCGAGGGGCTCCAGCCTACCCTGAAATAAGTTCGGTTAGTTGGATTTAGATATCATTTATAATATCAACTCATATACATCGATCGGGCCTTAGTCGACCACACAACCTTTGAGTTTCTTCACAGGCGTGTGCAGCTTTCCTCACGATGTTTACCTTCACCGTACGACCGTCGGATAAACGCACCTCCCGGCCCTAGCCGTTACGCCACCGACGCTCTACACTCTCGCGCAAGTCTTAATAACTTTTGAATAGGCAGTTAAAGCCGTAGTGGGGTTTAATTTTTAAGGTTCCGTTCCCAAATGGTTCCTACGGGACCCTATTACTAAGCCTCCACTGTCCGTCTGTCTGTCAACAACCGTCATGAATCGTAATAGGATACAGTTGAAATTTTCAGAGTATGTACTTATTTCTATTGCGGCTATAACAACAAATAATAAGTAAGTCTCTACACAAGAAACATATTTCTCGTGACGATGCACGATTATTAAATAAAAGCCTAAAAAATTTACCTAAAAGTTTTTAAGTTATGTGATTTTTTTTGAGTTAGTTTCTATGTTTTATTTGTTTGCAAATGTAACAAACTTGATTGGCTACTTGATATATTATGCTTTGTCAAATTTGTCTCAAACAGATTTTTGCCGACTGTATAAGTTTGAGAAGCACTGATTCCCAGGGACTTGATTCTTTGTCAGGGACTTTGATTCTTACGTCTTTGATAAGCGTTGCTTCGCATAGATTCAAGCGCGATTCTTGTGAGGTCGATGCCTCAAATTCACGTTTTTGAGAAGATTTGCTTCGCATAGATTCAAGCCGCGATTCTTGTGAGGTTGGCGACTCACGTTCACGAACTTGAAAAGTGCATGATTGCGCTTTAAACCTAAGTCGCAACTCTTTCGAAGAAGCCCTTACCAAGTTGCGTTAAGAATGATAGAGTCTGCCGTTATGCGCGTATCGCGCAAAAACCACTGGATAGATTTCGATTACTTTTTTTAAAGTGTTACTTCTTAGATACTTGGTCCTTATCTAAAAAAATATGTCACTAGTAATAGCGGCGAGTTGAAAAAGTTTATTTGACACCGTTGCCATCTGACAAGGTTATCTCGTCGTAGATCACATTTTCATTCGTATTTTAATTCAAAGTAAAGTGAATACTCACCAGTGGTAGGCAATAATTGAACAAAGTTGTCGGGGAAGAGGCCAACGCGGCCTCGCAGCTCTCCGCGCCACCAGCCGCGGTCCGGCGCATCTTTCGACACTATTGTCACAATATCACCCTCCAACAAGGTCAGCTCGTCTTCGTTTACCGCCGTGTACGGGAACAGAACGCGGCATTGTTCTTTTACTGTAGAATAACAAACAGACATGCTGAGCAACTTCTTATCTCTACTTAACCACATCGCAATCCGTAGGCACAAATTGGAACGGATATGAAATAATACAGTTAGTTATTGTTCAAACTGATATGAGTTTGGGGAAGGAAGAAACTGACTTATAATGACTCTATAGTGTAACTATCATATTTTTATTCATAAATTCATGACAAAGTTTTCTATTATATCTTACAGTTTTATTGGTTCCTAGTAATAACTTTATTAGTCACTATAAATAAACAATAAACCACCATTTATATAAAGTAATAATTGTACTACATTTTGTAATTAATAATAAGTCAGGCAGCAATACTAGTACAGCGTTTTCCCAACAAAAACCACAGTAATCAAGTAACAACGATGAGTAAGCATAAGAATGTACATGAATGATGAAAATAGATACATTAAAACGCTAAACACGTTAAAAAAACTACTTCGATCCATCGCAACAACTTAGTACAATTTTTCAGTAAATTTTCTAAAAAGTACTACACCGATTTTGATAAAATTTATATGGGACCAACTCGGGAGCATAAAAAAAGAATCATGAAAATCGGTTTACAGTCTGCGAAGATATCGCGTAACAAATACACAAAAAAATACAGTAGAATCGAGAACCTCCTCCTTTTTGGAAGTCGGTTAAAAATGGTTAGATACCGGGTTTTGGGGGAAGTGCAGGCGCAGGCTCGGTGGGCACTGCGGGTACTGGGTCCAGCATCACCACAAAGTTTGAGGGGAACACGCCGACTCGCCCCTGTCGCCGGCCTTGCCACCACCCCTCTTCTACCTGCAAAACGACACATACATATATATACGAGTAAGCCCATGACGTCATATTATAAGCTCATATACGTCCCCACCGAGCGGCTCGAGCCTACCCTGAAATAGGGCGATCGGGCCTAAGTCGACCACGCGGGCCCAGTGCCAGTGCCCGGTTTTTATAAAATATATGAGCTGATATTATTAACCCATGGCTCCATTTAATGGTCGTACCCTTGTCCGGTGAAGTTGTAAACGGCCAACAACAAGCTTATCTAATCGAAAAAAAATCAATGTTCATATAAGGAAGCTGCTTGCAGTCTTCTGTTCATCATCTAGAAATTCCAGATACTTACCAGCAAAATTGTGCTGATGATAGCATCAAAAATAAATTATAAACTATTGATAACTAAATTTCACTCTTCCTAAAATTATAAAAACCCTATTTTCTTTGTTTTCCATTAAGATTTCAATTTTTAAATTATCAAGCACAAAATGAGTACATAAATGACGTCGCAAAAATTGTTCATGACGTCACTTAAAAATCTAGTTCTTGACAGATGATAAGTAACTCAAATGACTAGCAGGTGACAAGAAATACTAAGAAGAACGCAAATACGGGCGCCGTCACTGAGTTTTTTGTCTGAAAGGTTTTGTAACTAATCAGGGCGAAAATCAAGATACGCTGAGCGGTGCCGAGTTTAAAACGCATTCTTAGCTTTAATTTATTGGTGACAATCTGGTTGTGTACTCCACTAAGCGCGATCCTGGGCCTCTTGCTCCCGGGCTTTCTGCTACGTTCCTGAGAGTCCACCCGGTGCGGGGCCTTTCAACATTAGGTTTCCTGGCCACTCGAGAACCATTCTACTCCGTCGATTAATCGGTTACAATTTACACAAATTAGACATAGCTATCCCGTTAATAGGGATGACGAATGCTAGTCAGTCATCTGATTTACTTTTTTTCATATGTCAAAAACGACATTTTGTTCTAAAAATGTTTGAAATACCTAGGCGTGACGATAGTTTTGCAGCGTCATTTATGTACTCATTTTGTGATTTTGATGAATTAAAAATCGAAGACTTGATGAAAAATAAATCGAGTAAGGTTTTTCGAAGTTTAAGTAGGTAATTTAGTGATCGAGAGTTCATAATTTATTTCTGATGCTGTCGTCATCCTTAGTGTGCTATCCCATTCATCACGCGTAAAAGAACTACAATAGATTCACAGTCAGGCGGTCAAATATCATCATCATATCAACCGAAAGACGTCCACAGCTGGACAAAGGCCTCTCCCAAGCATTTCCACAACGACCGATCGTCAACCAGGCCAGTTCACCAGGTCGTCGATCCACCTGACTACGCTACGTCTTCCGGTGACGCTGCTCGACTCAAGAACTTTACTATCCCAACGGCCAAATTCGGAGATCCGTAGGAGTACCAAGGTAACCGACAAAGCTCACAGATTCGCTATACTTAAGTGGCAGTGGGCGGGGCACACAGCTTCGTTGGTCAAAAATATCCAAATGTAGTCACGCTTTTCGCGCATTTATGTGTTCTTGCGCAGTTTTCCTTTTCTGTGTAACAAAGTGTTTCTTTCCTTGTCACCTATCCAACAACTGTAGGTATATTGTCGGGACTGTTTGGGTAAATTATGTGACTCATGTTGTCAGGAGATTATGTGATTATATTACTTTAAGATCTTTGTACCATCTTACTAATATTATAAACGCGAAAGTTGGTAAGAATGTATGTTTGTTACTCTTTCACGGAAAAACTTCTGCACGGATCTGGCTGAAATTTGGTACGTAGACAGATTAGGACGCTTGCGGCTCGCGCACTGCGCACCCTCGAAAAGTCATAGAAACTTCCACGCGGGTGAAGCCACGGGAAACAGCTAGTATATAATCAACAATAGAAACTTTGATTCTGATACTGACTGTTTTAAAGTTTGTTTCTTAAGAGACCTGAAGTCTTAAGTTTGTGATCCGAGTTGCCACACGATAAGAGAGTCAGAGCTACGCTTCCAATGTGATGCGAGACTAACCTCTCCCAACACGTCGAGCACGTCGCCAACAGCGAGCGGCAGCTCGTCGGGGTTCGCCGGCTGGTAGCTGAACACCGCCCGGCACCGCCCTTGCACCCCTGCCGACCTGATAAACACATGACACCATTAACACAATTCAAGAAACTGACCTAATAATAAGTTTCTATCGAACAACACCTCCGTGGCGTAGTGGTTAGTCCACTCGCTTTACACCAGGAGGTCGCGGGTTCGATGATTGTAGATGTCGGTTTGGTTGATGGTAGGTAGGGTTTTCTTAGTCCGCCTAGCTAGCTACCACCATCTTATCCAAGTCCAGCAGCAGCATTGATGTGTACCAGCATAAAAATAGGATAGCAAGTTCCTTATTGCGTTGGGGAATCTTGGTAAGCCCGCTTCCATATTCAGCATCATCGTGCTTACCAATTAATGGATAAACAAAACTAGTTAAAAGTATTTTAACTTAAATAATCTGCAAAGTAAAAAAACGAGACTCTAAACTACGTTTCAGATTTCGGGAGACTAGTTTGACAAGAGTTTGAAAGATAAAATGTTGCCAGATTTGGAGAAAATTTAATAGTGATGAGGTGAATATCGACAGTTTACTATCGAATCGAACTATGTCAAAGTTGGCTTTGTAATTTTTGCTTGCAAAATCGGTAATTTGAATTTGCCTGTTTCTACACATATTTATGAACTTCAGAATTCAAATTTGCGACTTTGCGTCTGCCAACTTAGGTTGGGCGCACACTGCGACAAAGCTGTTTCAAGACTTAAGTAGTGCTTTTTGTGACAATTTTGACAATTTCTAAAGCAGTCGTCTTACAGTGTGACGAGACTCAGAAGGCGCGTAGTTGGTATCGGAGGTATTTCAAAAAGGGCTCCTAAAATAAAATCCTTTTTAAAATTTGTTTTACTAGGCTTCAGGTTTCTCTTTACTATGAGGCTTAGAACTTAAAATAATTTTCATTTATTGTTTTGTTTATTTATTGTTTTGATTTGGAAGAAAACATTTAAATTCAAAATTGTTTTTAACACAAAAAATATTAATATAAAATAATATATACCTACATATATTAATGACAATAAAAATATTTAATACAAAAACAAACATAAAGCTTAGGTACTGAATTAACTTTCAATGCGCTATCCACTAATCATTGCCAATTATTTCGTCATCAGAATCATAAGCTGTTAATTCGTCATCAGAATCTTCATAGTCGTCAGTCACATTTATAATGAAGCGGCGGCTTTGATATACACGCGCAAGCGCCGTCGACGCCTTTGATATACACGCGTAAAGGGTTAAGCAATGTTCATCTAACTGTACTTGTAGTTTGTAAACTGTACTTTTATAAAACGGGCCCCTGCAACCTGCATTATAATATGTAGGTACCTACTTACCAATATTACATCTTAAAACTTTGTAAATCCTGAAGCCTAGTAAAACAAATTGAAAAAAGTTTAAAAAAAATAGGAGCCCTCTGTCAGGTTTTAGTAGCTGTCCTCGCAACCGATTCCGGTAGCCGTGTCGCAAGCGGTATCGGCAGCTATCCTAGATGCCGGTGCCGGCAGCGGAGGCACTGTCAATAAAAAACTAGGCAGCCCTTTTAAGAGCACTACAGCCCGATTATTTGTTTAATTAGTTTACTCTTTGCAATAATTAGTGTTAATACAATGTCCATAGCATCCAAAATGTCTAATTATTAGATTAGATCACAGTAATGAACAGGTCACTATAACTTGTATCCAAAGCCGTAAACTTTTTTTTATCGATAGGAACAGCACTATCTATATTGTGGCAACATTTGTAAATATTGACTTGTCAAACTAGTCTCCCGAAATCTGAAACGTAGTTTAGTAAGTGTACGATTTATTTTATTTAAAAAAAACAGGCCAAGTGCGAGTCGGTCTAGCACTCCGGGGTTCCGTACCACCACACCTCTCCACAAAACTACATAGTATAATGACAATGATACCTATTTACTTTTTAAACAAAAGATATCAACGCGAGCGACCAAAATATACTCTTTTTGTCATTCAGTTCGGACTCTTTAGCACGAGTACGACTCACACTTGGCCATTTTTATCATTTGTTGATTTACTTCAGTATTAGTACTATAATCACACCAAGTTTCACGCCTGTATGTATTACCGTTTTTACGAAAAAGAGCTAAATAAGAAATACGTTTAAAAAAAACGTTTTTTGTATGGAGATCCCCTTTATTTTTTCACTTTTTCAATTTTTTTGTATTTGTTGTTATAGCGGCAACAGATATACACATTCTGTGAAAATTTCAACTGTGTTTCTATTACGGTTCATGAAATACAGCCCGCTGAAAAACCGATAGACAGCGGAGGTTTAGCAATAGGGTCCCGTTGGGTGTATGAAACCCTAAAAGCTCTTAGTTTTTACAATGCCTCATTTTTTTTTATTTATGAATCTTAGGTTACAATATAATCACGCACGATGAATTCAGTCACACCTCCTTTGTTCAAAACAGTTTGAGTAATTTTCTATATTCTTTTTTCCCGAAATACATACATACATACATACATGTAACAAAATTGGTGTAGGGCCCGTTAACTGGGGCTTCTACTCATCATACTGAACAACATTTGTTCTAAGTACGTCTTTGCTGAAAACGTAAAATTTTTTTTTACTCTTCGATCAGCTGATCGACCAATTTTATGCATTTTTGTATGGAGCGTCGAATTTTTTTTTTTTTGCGAATTGACTATGGGTTCCTAGGGGAAAGTTGTTCAGTATGATGAGTAGAAGCTCCAGTTAACGGGACCTACACCAGTTTTGTTACGTCCTGTATAGCCTGTGAGATTCATAGATAACCCTTCCTGTTGGCGGGTAAATAAAAAATATATATCACTAGACTGGTAAGTATGCCCTGTGTAATCGAAAACACTTTGATCTAATAGGCTTTCGATATTTATCTCCGATCCATTGAACGACGATGCTTGGGTAATTGGTATTCGATTATGGGCAGTGAATATATCCTGTGCATTTGTCTCACAGATAATATGTTATTTTACGGTAAAACACAAAATGTAAAAACAATAAAGCTCAAATGCGTATTCACAAAATCGTTTCTCATACAAAATTAATACTTCTTGAAAATGGATGGGCCGAATCTAATGAAACTTTATAGACATAAATAAGCAAGTTACGAAATTCTGTTTTGTGGATAGATTACATTTTCAAAAAAAAAACCGGCCAAGTGCGAGGCAGAACCGCACACATAGGGTTCCGTACCATCATACTAGATGGCGTTAGTACAAAGGAGTCCGTACCATCATACTAGATGGCTCTAGTTTCTTCACGTTTAAGAAAACACATTTTTTTGTATGGAGACCCACCTTATTTTTTCACTTTTTCTAATTTTTTGTATTTGTTGTTATAGCGGCAACATAAACACATCATCTGTGAAAATTTTTACTGTCTAGCTATCACGGTTCATGAAATACAGACAGACAGACAGACGGACGGACAGCGAAGTCTTTGTAATAGGGTCCCATTTTTACCCTTTGGGTACGTAACACTAAAAATAGATTTTCACTAAATAATAGTGATTTAAGGTTTTCATAGTAATCTTAAAATTCGCTAATCTTTTTTTAAAATAAAGTATTTCGAAAATGTTATCTATCAAACTAGAATTTCAAGACCTGCTTTTGTGTATAATGTTGGGTTGGATGGAAGAGATCCCTGTTTGGGATAAGTCCGCCTTTGTGCATATTTCTATTATGTATCTATAATTGTAAATTTTGTTGTACATTATAGAGTTTACAAACAAACAAAGTTTTATTTGAATCGGCCCATCCATTTGCAAGAAGTAGTAATTTTTAGTTTGTATGGGAGACGATTTTGTGAATACACACAACAATAATAACACTAACAATAGTAGCTCAGTTTCACACGGTTTGATATAATTATTGTAGGCTGTGTACTTGTAGGGCATAGCTATTATATGTACTTCATTACCAACAGCTTCACTTCCATCCTAAAGAAAATGTTTTTTTTACTAATTTATTCCGCAACGAGTTAGTGAATAACGGAAACTATTATAACTGCTCACGTCATAAATCAAGTTACAACTTAACTCACAAAATATCCTAATATGAAAGTCGCTTTCTCTAGATCGCTCTTAGTGTGGCGTGGGATGTTCAACGGTAGATCTTCTAAACGAGTCTATATAAAACGTATGTACCTCTAGCATTTCTGACTGATGTTCCAAACTTCCCGAAATTATTGCTTACCTTTGAACTTGTAAGTTACCAATGCTGAATGGTTGTACTCAACAAGCTATTAATTAGTTAATTAGATATAACATTTGTCTCACAGGGACACACTGCCAACACTAACATACGCAACGCGTGTCTTATCAAACTTATCCGAATCGATTAGATACCGCTCATAATCATTATTCTTCTAATCAAAGAAATATCTAAATAACCACCTATCTATGTATGAGTATTTACAACAAATGAGTAATGAGTATTACTTACACAGCCGAACACAACGCAGTCCAGATTTGTTTTGTTCGCGTGCGGTGTGATAATGTATTCTAGGGCTCTAGAAAATATATGCTCATGTAGAACAATACAATGGAGTTAGTAACGGTACAATACAATAACAGTCTCAGCATAAGGCGCGGCGGTGGAGGACACGTCTTCTTAGCGGATCTGCCTCTAAACATGTTACTCGTATAGATGTTACACAGACGAGACAGCGGAATGACATCATTGGTCGTAGTAACAAACAAAACATTGAAGATATGAGTCAGATTTAGATATTAAAGAAGATACTCTGCAAAGCAGCTTTTAAACAAAACCAACAGAAATAAGCTTTCTAAACGAGACAAAGTTTAAACATAAAAAATAGTCCGAAAAATCCTGAGACCTGCCACATACAGACAAAATAAAATCTCGACGGAATCCTTTATGGCCTTTTCTAATAAGTATACCGTTTATAATGAAATTTTCAACGAAATACCGAATTGTACAGCTTTCTGTTTACAATATTTTCTGATAATTTTTTCGTTCAACGGAGCGTCGTCTGAAACAGAGATAGCTTCCAAAATCAACTACAAATCCATATTATAAGAGCAAAGTAAATAGCCGAAACATGATACTTAAAAAAAGTGAAAATTTGTTTATTGTTACCTTTTCAGGCTTCAACACCTGAACCAATTTTGACGAAATTTCGCATGGAGGTTGCCTGTGTCACGGGTAAGGACATAGGCTACTTTTTATCCCTTGGAAATAGTATAGTCGAATGCAGTTTCTGAGGGAACTAAAAAAAAGACATTTTGGGTTAATTTTTTAAACATTGCAATGGAGCAACGCCTTGTTGTGATTTTTTGCTGAGACATGGTTGAGGTGGTGGGAAATGACATAGACTACTAATTAGAATAGCCTGAGACAGTTCTAGTGGGATCTAGGGAAAAGTCATTTCCAGGTTCGCGCACGTCGGCGTCGCAACGCAGCAACAGATTAATGTGTTTTTTTTGCAAATAAATAGTTGAAGGGGTGGGAAGTAACATAGACTGCAGAGACTGCTGATTAGAATAGCCAGATATAGTTTTCAAGCGATCTGGAGGAAAGACCTGCCTGCGCACCACTTACTCTCAAAGATAGTCATAAAAACGATGTCCACGCGAGCGAACCCTCGGGCAAAAGCAAGTATAACATTAAAATGTTTTTAAACATGCATTTTAATTCAATTAATATTCTCCGCGCACTTTAATTTCACTATCATGAAGGTTTTTTGTTTTCTGCACACAAATCTAGATCCTCCAAGGTTTACTTCCGAGCTAGGGTTTATTAGGTTCTTCAATCAGTTTGTGTCATTTTGAATAGTAAATATCGGGCTAGATAAATTAAATGAAAAATTTCATTTTTTTGTAACAAAATTATTCAACAATAAATGGAATCCGTTTCCTCTTTCTTAGAGTCCGGAAATAAACCCCACGTTAAGAATAAAACTGGATGCTATACGCGTACGATTTGGTACGAGGACGAAGAAAAGGCCCTCGGTGATGCGGCTTCGCTCACGCCTAGATTAGTCCACGCTACGCTACTGGCTGTATACACACGAGCTTCGTTTAACCTTAAAGTTTAAATATAACATGTCATATAACAGTTTCAAACTTTTTAAATTATCTCAAAGGAAAGGGGCTTTCCTGGTCGGCCCTAGGAATATGAGCGAAGCGATTCCTCTGCTTTTGTAAGCCGAAGATGATGACGCCGAAGAAGAAGAAGCGGCCAAACCAAGATTCCCCTACGCAATGGTGAACTGGCTATCTTCCGTGACGTAATGGTTAGTCCATTCGCTTCATACCCGGAGGTCACGGATTCGATTTGCGGCGGGGTCAACTTTAAAGCACTTTGCACACGACGGGGCGGGGCGGACCGGTCAATTTCGCCGCCAACGATAGCACAAAGGGAATCCTATACTACCAATGTCTTTTTGTTTAACTATGTGCGTTGGTAGTATAGGATTCCCTTTGTGCTATCGTTGGCGGCGAAATTGACCGGCCCGCCCCGCCCCGTCGTGTGCAAAGCGCCTAAGACTCGGGTTTGGTTGGTGGTAGGGCATTTTCTAAGCCCGCCTGGCTAACTCCCGCCATCTTGTCGAAGTCTTGCCGCCAAACATCAGTGTTAACAGCATTGATGTGTTCCGACTTGATGATAAGATAGCCAGTTATCCATTGCGTTGGGGAATCTTTGTCAGCCGGTTTCTATCTTCGGCATCAACGCCACTTAATATCAGGTGAGATGATGCCAAGAGCTAATTTGGATTAAGGCGAGGTATTGATTAGAACAATTTTCTCTGTCTTTACGTGTAAAGAGTCTTTACTCTTGTTATTTTCTTTAAAATAACCACACTTTTTCACTTTTTCAATGGCTTTTCGTTTCAATCAAAAACTATAATGAAGTTATAAAAAATAATAACATTACTCACTTTGTATTATCATAATAAAGAATGTTATATATTTTTTAAATTTTATACTTCAAAATATTAGTCGTAACTAGAGTTGAAAGTAACGGTGTAGACCTATCTTTGGGATTTTTTTTCTATGAAGCCGAAACTGCTCAAATGTGTTTCTAATAGCTTTTGACTTTAAGGAACATAATCAACAAAAAGGGTATTTTTTCAACCTTGTGTTTTCTATCTCTTTGGAGTAATTGACGTCAAAAATAACGAAAATCTGTAATATTACCGACTTAAAAAAATTGCAGATAGGAGCTAAATTTCAAAAACTATAATTAGTACAAAAACAACGTTGACCACATAGTAATATGGTTAGTTTCTAGACATACAAAACGAAAGCCTTTTCAACCGACTTCAAAAAGGAAGAGGTTCTTATTCGGTTGTACTTCTTTTATGTTTGTTACCTCAGAACTTCTTCAATAGTGATGACGACAGCATCAGTAATAAATTATAAACTCTTGATCACTAAATTGTGAAAAAAATACGTTTTGTTTTTCATCAAGTCTTCGATTTTTATTTCACCAAAATCACACATAAATGACGCTTCAAAACTATGACGTCACGCCTAGGTATTTCAAACATTTTTAGAACAAAATGTCGTTTTTGACAGATGATAAAAAGTAAATCAGATGACTGGCATTCGTCATCCCAATTACAAGCAGATTTAGAAAATTATTTTATGTTTGGAAGTTAATTTAAATTTAAGAAAGTTAGTTATATTAAATATAACTTTCAGATTGGTGCCATACAAACTTCATCAAAATTAGTTCAGTAATTTTCTGGGACATCAACAGTCGATTTTTTAAAAGTGTTTTAAATTATTTATTACCAAATTTTAGTCCTGCCTAATATACAACGTGCAGCTCGCAAATGCTCTAACCTCGCGCCCATCTCTTGCGCGACTCACCTGTTGTTGGCATGGTCTGGGCTGAGCTGCGACACGAAGTTGTCGGGGAACATGCCGCGGCGGCCGCGCAGCTCGCCGCGCCACCAGCCGCCCGGCAGCCTCTCCACCTCGCGCACCACGTCCCCCGGACGGATTGTCAGCTCGTCTGGCTCGGACGCCTCATATGCGTAGTTCACGATACACGACACTGTGGACAATATGTGTGAATATTTTAGCTAGGCGTAAGACGACGATGTAGAAGTTAACATTACTGTTTGTGACAATGGAGAAACCAATCCTACAATATTATAAATGTGAAAGTATGTATGTATAGATTACTTTTACTCTTTCACGCAAAAACTACTGAATGGATCGGGATGAAACTTGGCACACATATAGGTTAGGTCTTGGAATAGGACAAAGGCTACTTTTTTCCCTGGGAAAAGTTCGATTCCCACGGTAAAATCGAAAACAACGCGGGCGTAGCCGCGGGCGGACGGCTAGTAATGTAAAAATTGAATATTAAAATACTACTCACTAATTTTGGAGCTTAGATAGTTTTTTTTTTGTATTAAAAATTTGAGTGCGTTTGACTGCAACTCACCTGATGGTAAGTGATGATGCAGTCGAGGATGGTACACGCAAACTCAAATAATGCCTATTCACTCTTGCCTTGAAGATCCCCAAATTATAGGAATCGGGAAACACTGACGCAGGCAAGGAGTTCCACTCCTGCGCTGCACGCATAATAAATGAAGAAGCGTAACGATTCGTGCGAAAAGGTGGAACATCAACAACAAAGGGTAATCTAACAAAGGATTTTTACAACGTCGTGAAGGTGCGTCCGTCTGTCCCGGTCTCTCATAGTTCAACTTTTCATTTATACCTATACAAAGGAAGTTTCGAAATGTTTGTGCTAAAGCTGTGAGTTGCCTTAGAATTTAGATTGACAAATTAAGTTAAATCGAAAAAAATATAAAAATATTAGTGCCAATCTAAAAGGGAAACTGATTTGAAAGTAAAAATTTTGTTATTTTTTTTTTATATTTTGCACTAAAACCGAATATAATGATAAAGACAGATAAACCAATCCAACCTCCCATTCCCTTAAGAGTTTCCAGGAGGCACGAGTTTCCATACAAACATAGTTTTGATTTAATACAAAAACTACATGCCAGATTGAATCCAAACTTTGCAAATATATTGAGGATCACATGTTCAGTATGATGAGTAGAAGCCCCAGTTAACGGGAACACCAATTTTCTTGCATCCTGTATAAATAATTTTATACAAAAAAAAACGACTTCAAACGCACTAGTCGCCACTACGATTTTTGAAGTTTTCCCTCGATTTCTCTGGTTTTATTATATCAGCTCATATACGTCCCCACCGAGGGGCTCGAGCCTACCCTGAATCAGGGCGATTAGGCCCAATGCGGGTTGGTCGACTTCACACACAACCTTCGAGTTTCTTTGCAGGCCTGTGCAGGTTTCCTCACGATGTTTTCCTTCACCGTTAAAGCAATCGGTAAGTATGTACGTAAGTTTTTGAAAAACTCATTGGTACATTGGCCGTCCAGATTTTAACCCGGTACCTCTGGTTAGATGGACCGAGTCGTTACCGGTTGAGCCACCGACGCTTTTTCTTCTCTGGTTTACCAATTGTGAATAAAAAAAAAATAAAAAAAATGTCATCATCAGATCCTTGTTTCCTTATCATGGTACTACCCTTGGGATATCTCCTTTCCAACAAAAAAATAATCATCAAAATCGGTTCATAAATGACGAAGTTATGCGCGTACACACATAAATATCAAAAGAATTGAGAAACCTCCTCCTTTTTTTGAAGTCGGTTAAAAATACTTTAAACATTCATTTGAATTTGTGAATTTATTCATTGAAGTTGTGACACTGCAATGAATAAATGAAATGAAATGAAATGAATATTATTTTTAATCACTGGTTATTTTTGTAATTTTTCAAATGACAAAAAGTGATGAAGTCACAGGCTAAATACTCAGAAAACAAATTGTACAGCCACGCTGTGCATACTTTCACCGTCAGGCGTAGCAGGGAATACATTAAACAATAATAAACATTTTACTAGAAGCAATAGAAAGAAGTGTATTAGATTTGATGAAAATTTTACAAATTATTTTTTGATATACCCAGTGCAGTAGGTAGGCCTTATTAAGTCCTTGTTATTCACAAAGTTTCAATAACATTTTTGAGAAAAAGTAACAAACAACCTGGATTTGTATGAGCTTTATTTGAAGTCGGTTAAAAATACTGTATACATTTATTTGAATATTATTTTTAACCACTGGTTATATTTATTATTATTACTAGCCGTCCGCCCGCGGCTACGCCCGCGTTGTTTTCGATTTTCCCGTGAGAATAAGACGTTTTCCCGGGGTAAAAAGTAGCTTATGTTCTATTCCAGGATCTAACCTATATGTGTGCCAAGTTTCATCCCGACCCGTCCAGTGGCTGAAGCGTGATTGAGTAACAAACATCCATACTATACAACTTTATATTAGTACTTGTTTCGCTGTTCAAATCGAACTAACTCTGGCGGGCGACACCGGGATCTTATATATTCAGAGAGTTATTTCGCGCCATTATTGCTCGCAGCGTCTTTCGAAATGCAACTCAAATAATAGTTGTTCTGAATGAAGTTCAAATACTCGACAACAGATGGCGCCACTACACTTGATTTTCAAGTTGAAAAGTTGGAAAAGCCCTTGTATCTTTAAAAACACGCCCTTTAGGTTAAAACGGAAACTTTCTTGTTCGAGGGGAGTTAAAGGGCTATCACACTATATAAGTCCCTTTATCCTGCCGGGACTCCTTTTTAAGTTTTATCGGCACGCACATTTTATCAACTTAGTTTTATTATATATAATGATTATATCAGCTCATATACTCGAGCCTACCCTGAATCAGGGCGATTAGGCCTTAGTCGACCACGCGGGCCCAGTGCGGGTTGGTCAACTTCACACACAACCTTCGAGTTTCTTCGTAGGCGTGTGCAGGTTTCCTCACGTTGTTTTCCTTCACCGTTAAAGCAATCAGTAAGTATATGTACGTAAGTTTTTGAAAAAACTCATTGTTACATTGGCCGTCCAGATTTGAACAAGGTACCTCTGGTTAGACCGAGTTGTTACCGGTTGAGCCACCGACGCTTATATTAATAATTATATAATTTCTGTCATCAATGCCTCAAATGCCTCATCACAGTCAGATCCTGTAGCTAGATGTATATATCTATTAAACACAAAACGGCGGGTTGGTTGACTTTACGGCACTTTTTAATAATTCTGGCGCACGTTTAAGATCTGTTGGTGCGTTCCTCATTCAGAAACAAAACACCTTCCCTGCAGGTATTTGCCTATCGATTGATGAAGTTAGTCTGTCGTTTATGACATAGAGCATCACTCATCTCATCACAGCACTGGAGAGATGATCATTCGAAAGTTTCTAAAATAGATGTAAGAGAGACTAATAAATAAGACAATTTAAAAACAACTAATAAATCACATTTCTAAATAATATGTAAAGCCACGATGTGCATACTTTCTTGCGAAGGCTTCATCGTCTAGCATAGTGGAGCAAATGCAAACCAAGAATGAACATAAGACATACACTACACAGTGCAGAAACGGTTGTTGTGGAGATCCTTAAGGGAGGCCTATGTCCAGCAGTGGACGTCCTTTGGCTGATATGATGATACACTACACATTACTTAGTAGCAAAGAATAAAGGTGCACCAGATTTAATGAAATATTTACAAATACTTATTTTTTATTTGTATGGGACGTACGTTAATCAGATTTTTTCCTGGAACAATGAGCTACCCAGTGCAGTAGAGTCTTATAAATACACTAAGTTTAATTAAAATCGTTATAGCCATTTTTGAGAAAAAAACAACATATAACCTGGGTTTGTATGAGAGGTACCTTATTCCAATTTTACCTGGAAAAACGAAATAGCGCGTGAAGTTTTACATGCAAAGTTACATATAATAACGTGCAGTTTCATCAAAATCGTTGGCCATTTTTGAGTATAAAAAGTTTTTTTTAGTTTTTACTATAGTGGCAACACTAAATAATCAAGATAGGAGTACTTAACCTGGCGGAACACAGGTTGGGTCTAAATGACCCGCGCTTATGTGAAATGTTTGTATCATTTGTGCTTGTGGTGTGACGTTGTCAGTTTTCTCAGTAGCTGTAGATTCATACTCTTTTCTAACATCGCTTTAGTAGCCATGTGCCTAGCGTCGCCCAGCGACAAGTGACAGACGCTTCTGAACTTGAAAAAGGCCGAGATTTCGCGAGCTTGATCGACGATATTGTAGAGATCGTATGATTCTGAATTCATGCATAACGTCTCTTTTACATCTTTTCTACTCGTGGATCGTTTTAAAAAGTAAAGGATTCAAATTCACATTAGGAGTAATATTTTAAATCAAATGTTCAAAAGAACAGTTGAGATTCATTCTAGATTGGCCCCTCCAGGACAGATGTCCATATTTGTCTTCACAGTAATATTAATCTTTTGTTCCAATAATAAGCCAGCTGGCAGAGTCCCCTTTACAAGTGAATAAATGTTCTTATTTGACGTATTCACAATATCACAATAATAAGTATTTTCTTTGAAGTCCTTAGTACATGACTAAAGGGTTGTCACAATATTGTATGTCATTACATTTTGTTTTTCGTGTACATACTTAAAAATATCTCAATTAAAGTTCTTAATTAAAGTTTTCAGTTAATATGATATAATTATTATATTCTCATCATTTATTTTATTTAAAGAAGTACCTGAGCTTTTGTGCATATTTTTAAGATTGTTATTAAAAAGTCAATAGAGGTTTTGTGTTGATATATCTGAGTACATTAATTTATCAGAAGTAAGTGTAGTAGTTACTGTACTGTAGTACGGTAGTACTGTACGAGATTAGAATGGCTCTTAAACAGCTTAAAAACAATAAGGCACCGGGTGATGATGGAATTACGGCTGAACTTCTAAAAACAGGTGGAACACCGGTACTTAAAGCTCTTCAGAAATTATTTAATTCCGTTATACTTGAGGGACAAACGCCTAAGGCATGGCACAGAAGTGTGGTCGTGCTTTTCTTCAAAAAGGGCGACAATACCCTGCTGAAGAACTACAGACCCATCTCACTTCTGAGCCATGTCTACAAACTGTTTTCGAGGGTCATTACGAATCGTCTCGCACGCAGGTTTGACGACTTCCAGCCTCCCGAACAAGCCGGTTTCCGAAAAGGATTTAGTACCATAGACCACATACATACGCTGCGGCAGATTATACAGAAGACCGAAGAGTACAATCAGCCACTATGCTTGGCGTTCGTGGACTATGAGAAAGCCTTCGATTCGGTCGAAACCTGGGCTGTATTACAGTCTCTCCAGAGGTGCCAAATTGACTATCGATATATCGAAGTGCTGAAGTGTTTGTACGAAAACGCCACCATGTCGGTTCGCCTCCAGGATCAAAACTCGGAACCTATCCAGCTGCAGCGAGGGGTGAGACAGGGAGACGTTATATCTCCGAAACTGTTCACCGCCGCCCTGGAAGATGTTTTCAAGCTTTTGGACTGGGGTGGACTCGGCATCAATATCAACGGCGAGTACATCACCCACCTTCGATTCGCTGACGATATCGTGGTCATGGCTGAGACTATGGACGACTTAGGCAGGATGCTCGATGGCCTCAGTAGAGCCTCTCAACAAGTGGGTCTTAGAATGAACATGGACAAGACGAAAATTATGTCAAACGTCCGTGTCATACCTACTCCTCTGAAAGTTGGATGCTCTACACTCGAAGTTGTTACCGAATATGTATACCTGGGACAAACAGTCCAGTTAGGTAGGTCCAACTTCGAGAAAGAGATCAATCGTCGAATCCAACTCGGCTGGGCAGCGTTCGGGAAGCTTCGCAATATCTTTACGTCCCAGATACCGCAGTGTCTTAAGACCAAGGTCTTCGACCAATGTGTGTTGCCAGTGATGACGTACGGAACTGAGACATGGTCGCTTACTATGGGCCTCATAAGAAGGCTCAAGGTCACCCAAAGGGCAATGGAGCGTGCTATGCTCGGAGTTTCTCTGCGTGATCGAATCAGAAACGAGGAAATCCGTAAGAGAACCAAAGTGACCGACATAGCTCTCAGAATTGCTAAACTTAAGTGGCAGTGGGCGGGGCACATTGCTCGTAGAACAGATGGCCGTTGGGGCAGTAAAGTTCTCGAGTGGCGACCACGCACCGGAAAGCGTAGTGTAGGCAGGCCTCCCACTCGGTGGACCGATGACCTGGTGAAGGTCGCGGGAAGCCGCTGGATGCGGGCAGCGCAGAACCGGTCGTCGTGGAGATCCTTGGGGGAGGCCTATGTCCAGCAGTGGACTTCCTTCGGCTGATATGATGATGATATGATGAAGTGTAGTAGTAAATTTAACAATTTGTGTAATAATTATTCAAGAGGAAACATTAAATCTTAATAATTTGGCCTTAAATATAGGCGGGTCATTTAGACCCAACATGTACATTAGTGTAGTGTAACAACTTTCTACTAGTATTCCGCAGGGTAATTTGAAATAACGACTGCAGATAAAAAAATACTACCCCTATCCTAATTTTATCTTAATCCATCGAGTAGTTTGGGCACTGGAGCACCGGACAGACGCACAGACATGCATACATTTTTATTTTTTATTTTTATGCATACCCCTCCCCTATAATTGATAAAAATACTAGATTTCCAATTACCCTTGTATACAATTATTCCGGTTGAACAACCAGATTTAAATAAAAATTAATATCAAAAAACAAAATCTTTTACGTACTAGCTTTACTTAATTTGAAAAGAATTCTAATTATTTTGTGTTCTTCTCAGAAAAATCTTTCATTTGATAGTTTTCATACCCATATCATGAGGGTGCGTAAAAAAATAACTGATCCGCCATCTTTGGGATATTGTATTTAGAATGATGTCACTTAGCTAACCATGCATTGTTCTTCAAACTTAACATGTAGATATGTAAAATTTCAGCGAAACTGAGAAGTGGTTCTAATGCTTCTAGTTAAGCTTTTGTCAGAAACTAACAGAGAAACTAACAGACAAACTAACTAACTAACTAACATGGCAAGCTAATATAAAGCTTGTAAAAAACGCCCAAGTGAGAATCAGACTCACATTCCGAGGGTTCCTTATGATCACACATCTCCACACAACTATGACAAGGATCCCTATTCACATTACAAACAAAAGACATCAATGCGAGAAATAGAAAATGGTGTGGCGGGAAACTAATTATACATCAAGCCAAATTTGTTATCTTGTGGTTGAATATTTATTATTTCCGTGCAATCAAAGTGAAAAGCAGAGTGTAAAACTCGAGCATAAAATCCTTTTTTCCCTCGACGTGACCTCTCCGTACCAGATTGGGTGGCTATTTGAACGGCTCGGATGGCTACATGAAGGTATGAAGGTATAAAATGGTTTGTTTTATGCTCTTGTTGTACAATCTACTATTTGTTCCTTTAGTTAAGACTCCTAAGAGCGAATACAACTCACAGTTAGCCCGTTTTCATTATTTTTTGTTTTACTTCAGGATTGGCATTATTAAAAAAAATGAAGGTATTTTATTTATTTTTTCTTTTTTTATGAAAAATAGACTAACTTAAGACACCAATTTGAATATTTTTTCTTTTTATTCATCCATTATTTTTTATGATTTTTAAAATCTTAACATTCAAATGTTGGTGATGACATCACAAGCCCAAATATTATTTAAAAAAAGAACTGGTCAAGTGCGAATCACGACTCGCTTACCGAGTGTTCCGTATCACCACGTCTCTGGATAAGGAACTTTAAAAATAGAAAATCTAATATGTCAAAATCTGTTTAAGCTCATGCTAATGAAGCCCTTTCACACGATACCCCACATGACATGGTTAACTCAATTCAAAAGTTGGACCTTGCCTAATTGATAAAATACTTTAAATAAAGACTATATTTTTTATGATTTAATTACAAATGTATAGTTTTCAGATTTTTCAGAGTTGGTATTACTTGCCAAATTTCATAGTTATAGGTCAACATAAGGTACCCCATAAATTTTTATTCCCTTGAGTGTGTCGAAATATAGTTTTTTGTGGCATAAGCCATTATATATCTCTTTTTACGTTGATTTAGAAGTTTGATTTTTTTACAGCTTCAAGGGTTTGTAGACCAGAGTATATGGTATTAATTTTAAGTCGATAACTCCACGCATTCCCAAGATAGTTGGTCTTGACAGACAGACAGACGGACGGACAACAAACTGATCCTATAAGGGTTCCGTTTTTTCTTTTTGAGGTACAGAACCCTAAAAAAGGCCCGAATACTAATTTCAATTAACGATTATGAATAGAATTTAGTTATTTAGTGTATTTACAGCATAAAATCAATATAATATGAGTCGTCTAGTTTTAAAACCTGATATAGTGATAATAATTTAAAAAATTAATAGGGGGTTTCAATTTTTTTTGGTAAGTTGATATGGCATAATTTCACCAATGTCAATGTAGAAGTGACCAGGTATGACACAGTAAGAGTGAGCATGATCAGAAGCAAATAAAAAATGGAAAAGATAAAAACGGGACCTTAGACTTCGCTGTCCCATCCATCTGTCACCAGGCTGTATTTCATGAAGCGTATTAGCTAGACGGTTGAAATTTTTACAGATGATATATTTCTGTTGCCGCTACAACATCAAATACTAAAAATTAGAAAAAGTGAAAAAATAAGGGGATCCCAATACAAAAAACGTGTTTTTTTAAACATGAAAACAACTAGCGCCATATAGTATGATGGTACCCTATGTGTGCATTTTGACTTGCACTTGGCCGGTTTTTTTAATTCATCTCTGTGCTCTTGAAAAGCATGCTCTGCGGAGGGCCCAGCGAAAAAGATACCTTAAAAGTATAACTTAGAGCACTATTATTAGGTCCTTCAGAAACAGAATATTATATTTTTATATTTCCAGGTCAAAAATCCAGTTGATACAGTTGAAAGCTCAGATAAAATGAAATTTATCTATAGTATCATCACATCAGCTCATATACGTCCCCACCAAGGGGCTCGAGCCTACCCTGCATTAGGGCGATCGGGCCTTAGTCGACCACGCGGGCCCAGTGTGGGTTGGTATCTATAGTATAGACATATAGAACTAAAAATAAAAACAATAAAACGCTTATTAATAATACTTGCCTAGCTGCTGCCAGGTGTGACAAAGAAAGTATATCTAAAGCATGTATTAGAGAAAAGGACAGATATATTGTATGCTGCCACAAATCACTTAAAGTAAACGCTAATCTCACAATAGTAAGCTTTGAATAACAGCACAATTTTAAAATTTAATATTACCAAAGTATAGAGTACTAACATTACTACATACGCACAAGTCCAACAGACTAATATCAAATCAAAACACAGGAGCTTGCATCACCAATACCTACAGGTTTACAAAGGCCAAAAATCCTTTGACATACCTACACTTTCATCATTTAGTAGACCTGATTATTTAGTTTCATCTGACCTGATGAAATTAAATTGATCTACAAACAATTTAATTTTACCTATTAACATATGAGCACAAGTCATGTCTGCTTTGTTTATTAGCATTTAGCATGCACATGACATCACAAGGCTAAGACCATGACTCATTAGGAGATGGACTGCTCCAAGTATACTGCTGTGCTATGTATGTGACCACTGCAGGGCATTGTAGTGGGACCATTCGAAATTATAAACTGCTAACGATAATCACAAAATACGTACGTGAATAGTAGGTACGTACCGTACTGATAAGCGGATTTGCTGGTTCTTAAAAAAATGGCACAACCTCAACAATCTAAGTTCGAGTCGATGAAGTACCTTTCGGTAATAAATAAGCTAAAATACAGGGCTACGTCAGCTGAATATCCACAGTGTAGTCGCAACGCAATTTACAGTTATCCGAACACAAACAAGACGACAACCGCAGTTTTATGTATGACACACTCACCTTTCTGATTTACATTTGTCTCCATTTCAATGGTTATGCATCACATTATCACTTCACATCCACAAATACACATTGAAATAGAGTTTTATATATCACTTAACAAGAGTGTCGGTAATTTATTTCTACAACAATAAATATTACACTACAAACTTAGTTTTTATTTCACCAAAATTCAACAGAACGAACGCGAACGCTATTTTGTGCGTGCGTGACTGACTGACTGACACACATTAAAGTGTTGCCATTTTGTTAACCCGTTTTTTGTCACTTTCTTGTTTGTCTGTCTATTGTTCCGGGTGTCTTCGGTCTTGCAACGGTTTTTTTTTTTAAATACTTCCTGTTAGCCGATCATGCTGAAATTTTGCACACAGCCTCAGTCCGATGACAACACAATATAGTATATTCAATTTGTCTTTCTGACTGTCTGTCATTCGGCGTGGAATCTTCCAACGGATTTTTTTAATTTTAAATACTTCCTGATATCCGATCATGCTGAAATTTTGCACAGTCTCAGTTCTGATGACACTCTGTTTATCTTAGAGAGATTATGAGAGACACAGAGAAATAAACGCATGCAAAGGGTAAATAAATACACAACAGAAGTATACTAGGTAACTTCTAAACCCTCCGTGCATGAGCTCAACTCATGCACCGACCGATGGTTCTGTACTACCACCACTCCACACAAGTGTAACAATTATAATATGTATAAAACTGCAGGATGTAAATATATATTTATGTATATGATATAAGATGAGTAGAACCCCCAGTTAGCAGGTCCTACTCAATTTTTTTACACTCTGTCTACATATACTATAATTATATATTATTATATTCATTACAAACAAAAGACATCAACGCAAGTGAAAAAATATGTTTTATTTTTTCTATTCAGTTCCGACTATTCGGACTCCTTAGCGCGAGTACCAGTACCACTCACACTCCTACGGTCCTACGGTTTTTATTATTTGTTGTTTTACTTAAATTCAGGATTAGTACTGTAATCTGTTCTACGAGCTATGTGCCCTGCCAAGTGCCACTTCAGTTTAGCGATTCTGTGAGCTATGTCGGTTACTTTGGTTCTCCTGCGGATCTCCTCATTTCTGATTCGATCACGCATAGAAACTCCGAGCATAGCACACTCCATTGCCCTTTGGGTACGTTAGTACTAATATATATACTGTGCTTTGGGTGACCTTGAGCCTTCTTATGAGGCCCATTGTAAGCGACCATGTCTCAGTTCCGTAATTCATCACTAACAACACACACTGGTCAAAAACAATAGTCTTGAGATACTGCGGTATTTGGGACTTGAAGATATTGCGAAGCTTCCCGAACGCTGCCCAGCCGGGTTGGATTCGTCGATTGACCTCTTTTTTGAAGTTCGACGTACCTAGCTGGACTGTTTGTCCCAGGTATACATATTCGTCAACATCTTCCAGTTTAGAGGGGTTGGGTGCGACACGGACATTTAACATTATTTTGCACTTCCCACCTCGATGTATACCGTGATAGTCAATTTGGCACCGCTGGAGAGACTGTAGCACAGCCCAGGTTTCGACAGTATTAAAGTCTTTCTCATAGGTCACAAACGCCAAGCATAGTGGCGATTGTACTCTTCAGTCTTCTGTATAATCTGCCGCCGCGTATGTATGTGGTTTATGGTACGAAAGCCTTTTCAGAAAACGATTTGTTCGGGAGGCTGGAAGTCTTCAAACCTGCGTGCGAGACCATTCTTAATAAGTATCGAAAACAGCTGGTAGACATGGCTCAGAAGTGAGATGGGTCTGTAGTTGTTCAGTAGGGTGTTGTCACCCTTTTTGAAGAAAAGCACGACCACACTTTTGTGCCATGCCTTAAGCGTTTGTCCCTCGAGTATATAACGGAATTAAATAACTTCTAAAGAGCTTTAAGTACCGGTGATCCACATGTTTTCAGAAGTTCACCCGGTGCCTTGTTGTTCTTGAGCTGTTTGAGAGCCATTCTAATCTCGTACAGGCTGACGTCCGGGATATCTTCGGTATGGTGTCGGGTTAGTCTGACTATTGGGTCTTTAGGCAGATCGCTGACAGGCAAACGTGTGATCTTGTACCATTGTTCGTAAAACTTCTCAACTTCTTCCAGCAACTCAGTCCTAGACGATATGATCCTGCCATCCTGTCTTTAGCTTGATCAGTTGGCTTTGTCCAACAGACAGATTGCTCGCGAACACTTTTGAGCCTTTGTTGTGCTCAATCGCCTCTTTATTACAATTTGTACTATACTGGCGCAAATCGCGAGTCAGGGACTTAACAGGATAAATTTTAATGTAAAAAGTCAGTAACTCCTTTAAAATTTATTTTATTTTTTTTTTAATTACCAATATTCGATGTAAAAATTATCATCAAATTTACCGGAACATATGAGACATACCACCCAAAGTAGTCATTACTGTTTTCCGGGATTCACAATGTATCAGCTCATCCTGTTTCCGGAGTGAGTGTTTGCTGATTATTTTATGAATTGAAATAAACGGATTTTTTTTTTCGAAAAATAAAATTAAAGTAACTCTTTGTCTATTTTATCAATAGCTGATTTCAAATTTAATTGTATAGTTTATTGTTGATCTTATAGATGGCTCTTTAGTTTCATAAATTAGAGAACTTGTAGTAAACAACATCTTGGGGCATTTAATAAAACAATTTTTCAAATAGTATTACCGATAAGTTTTTTATTTAAAATAATTTACACAATTTTTAGTTTTTATGCTACAATACAATGATAATAATTTACTAATAATATTTATAAATTAATATTTTAAATTATATACAGTCTTAGTTGTAGTCTCTCAAAACAGACGAAAAAGTAATCCTATCAATTAACATTTAGTCAAATATTACATTATGATTATCTTATCATTAAAATAACATAGTTTTTGGTGAAGGTGAAAAATCTACAAAATAATCAATTTATTGAAAATACTTACAATAACAAACTTAGAATAGAAATGATAATAAATTACATCACTGAAATTAAGTTACATCTTAATCCAATCGGCGGTTTGTGACTGGAAAAAAAAACTCATAGAAAATTTTTTCACCATTAGGAAAAAAAAATTAAAAAAAAAAACACCCTAGAACGAGTGAAAAATAAGACTAATAACCTAAACAATTTACAAAAATTTCTTTAGCTTATTCTGAAAAAATTTACAATCATCTACTTCTACTTATTCGAAGTAATCATTGAAATCTAGATTTTAAACCATACTTGAACCGCATATCTTTAATCTCATAATCTAAATATTGAAGGATTTTTTTTTCATTAACACTCCAACCTGATTTAATTCCGTACTGTATAACATAATTAAGAAGGACTAAAGTTCCATGATTATCTAATGGCGGTCTTGCATCAGGAATCTGCTTATAATGGGCCTTTGCTATTTCCCTCATTGATGCACACACACCCAAAGCTTTCTCGTTGAAGACTTCATGTAACATTAGTTGCGCTAATGATTCGCACGAAGTTGATATTTGTTCACAACGTTTGAGCTCGTTGAACTCGACATAAATTTTGCTCTTTGGCATAAGTTCTACGACCCCCGGCATACCCTCTTCATACTTCAGCGTCCATTTTGTATTGTTGGGATGATATTTCGATGGTAGAACAAACCAACGTGTAGAAAGGGGACGCTCCCTGGAATTTTTCATATGAATTCTTTCTGGTGCGTTATTGACGCTATCGTTCTGCTGATTTCCGTTGCTAGAATTTCTTCTCTCAGCTGCTGAAATTTGTCTCTCTTCAACAACTGGTGGAATATCCTGCATAAAGTTGCTAGAGTAAGGTGCGTGGCTTGCTGAATTTTTCGACGTGTCGAATCTTTGATTATCGAAATACGTTTGTGGAGACTTGGCAATTTCACGGATCGAATCCCGTAAGTTATCAAGCATATTTGCTGCACTTCTCAAAGAGGAGTTCAGTGTCGTGCAGACAGTGGAAAATTGTTCCACCATTTGTTGCTGCAATTCCAATTTCGAGAAAGAATTTTGTGATCTGTCTACTAAATTATATTCAGTCTGGTCAATCTCATTGGCTGCCTCATGTGCTTCGTCTACTGACATTTCGTAACCGGAAACTGCTTCATGATCCGTATCAACTCCTGAATCTGATGCTGTACCATAAGGCGACGACATAGGTTCTTCCATGTACACGTCTGTTGAACGCCCACTTTCCTCTGTCGTTTGTTTTGTATCCCTCTCAACTTCATCTTGAAAGTGAACACGTTTCATCGTTGAATTTGTTTCATCAGATCGATGAACTTGAGTCTGCATATGTAGATTTTGATCAAAATCTCTATGGACTGGTGGAGGTTCAATTCTTGATGATTGGTAGGATGAACCCATTAGCTCAGGACTGCGTGGGGAATGGTTTTGTTGGGCTGAAGTATTTGGAAGGACATTTATTACACCTGAAGTAGTGTGTTGCTTCATAATCGCATTTAAAATTACTTGAAGCTCCTGCTCATTCCATCGATAGTTTTCAAGAGCATTCACGAGTATTTGGGTTATAGTCTTTGGAGCTTTCGGCGAAGCAGGTGGTGGTGTTGTCTTTTGCACTCCTTGAAGGGTTGGGCTTCGTCTATTGTTTCTTTGTAAAGTAGAAGTGCTTGCAGGACGTTTCTGAGCATCTTGATGGGTAACAACCCTCTGTACTCGAGGTTGGTTGTCCAGAGGTTGATAGAACTGACTTGGTATGTTCGTTGGATCGTTATCGACAGGTGGTCTGATTGGTTGATGCTGTGTGACTTCAATAGGATGATTCTCTAAACGTCGAGGAGCACACCTGTGTGCTGTGTGTCTTTGAGCTAAATCTTGTTCTCGCGTTTGCTTGTATTCTTGTGGATATGGTAAATTTTGCTGTAATATTTGGGGGACAAAGCTGAATCGCTGATGAGTTACTACATAGTTTTCAGGAGATGTGACATTAGCAATACCTTTTGGAGTAGGAGGTACTGGATTCATTGCTGCTACATGCTGGATATCCTGAGAGCTGATCGCCATGCCTGCAGCCGAAGCACGATTGATGTTATCCGTGATAAGAAGTGATGTTTCTTGACGTGCCTTCTGAATATTGGCTGTTGATGACTTAGTTAAAGGCTTTGGTAATGGTTTGGTTGGATCTACCACAATTAAAGCGTCTTGCGGTTTAATGGACATATTTCTTCTACTGCTTTGAGTCTGGTTCCATACATAATTCAGCAGACATTGTTAATGAGCTCGATAGATGCTGAAAAGTAAATGGCCTCTCATTTGAGACATTATCAACTCGTTCTTGATTGTTGGAAGGTGCTGTATGATCCTGAATATTTTTTATTCGCAGTTTTGGATGATCATGTCGATTTTGAGGAATCTGCTCGACTGGAGATGGAAGCTTTGGTGCAGCAAGTTGATTTTGATTTCTGGTTTCCCTGTGCTGCTCCTGTTGTGATTGATCTTTAACATTGACTTCAGTATGCGTATCTACAGCTATTAGTAGCTCTTGTTCACTGTGTTTGCTATTGGTTCGTTTGCTGGAATGAGTACTGTCTTCCGTTTTCGGAGCATCGTGGGTAACAGCATTTTCTATTGGTTGTTTGTCCTCGATAGTAATCGATTGGTCTGTTGTTGAAGACACTGACTCTGTACTTGTATTCTGAACAGTTGATTTAACAGTTTCGGTTCTTACCAAATTTAATCGTTTCAAATAAAGTTGTTTCTTTTCTTCGTCAAGTGATTCCATATCCTTAGCATCCGGGAATTGCTTTCTAGGAATTTGATGCGGCGTTACTGCCCTTTCAGATTTATCTTTAGAGACTGACGAATATTTCTGGCTACCATATCGTAATTCGTAATCCCATGGAACCTTTTTTTTAGTTGGATTATCTTGTACCGAAGACTTTTGATTCTTTTTCTCAGATATCCAACGTTCTGCATCTTTGTAAGTGTCTGGAAAACACATGAATTATTATTAATTTCTGAAGTACTCTAAGACATTATGAATTGATTACAAGTAATCAAAATATTGTCGACCAAATATTTAGTGTTTACATTACAAAAATTTATTTTCAAACATACGACGTTTTGCTCGTATTATTCAAACATCATCAGACAACCTTGAAATGTAAAAATAAACCACGTAGCTTCAAATTAAATTATTGCAAATGACGTTATCAGTCAAAACATCAGAGTCCAACTCATTTGAATTGAAAATTATCAATAGATAACTTAAAAAATCAACTGGAGTTTATTGTCGTTACTCACTGAATTATACAACATCTAATTAATTGAATCGAAATTACCTGATTGAAATTTCAACTTGGCCGCACAAAACTGCCACCCACTTTCATGGCCCTGGTGTTTCTCTTTTTTCATAACACGTTCTCTCGTTACGGCGGGATCTTCATTTTTTGGGTATGCAACAACTAGTATATTTTCCTCACGTTTATGCAGTATCACCCAAGTGTACGGCACACATACGTAGTAATCAATTCTTTTAGAAGGTTTTTCTATGAAATGAATCACATAGAATTGGCTCACGTTATCACTTTTATGTTCCATCTGAAACAAATGAAAAACACTTGTTTAAATACTGACTACATTTTTCTTGAGTAACTCGTTAAAATTCCGGTGGCCTATAACAAAGACGTTCAGAAACTCATGTCTAAAAATAATTTTCAAAAGCTATACAAATATTATCACTTTATTCCATCCTAAAATGTTCTTTATCATCGTAACACGTTTTAAATTCACAATAACTTTCACTGAAAAACAAAATCTGTGCTTACATTTTGATAAAAGTACTTTTTCTTTGTTTCTATACAAATATTTCATCACTATATTGCGAACGATCCGAGGTGACGCGTAAGCGGCAAAATATAACTCCGACTGGCGTCGGAGTGTGGGGCCCCGCTTTTTTTATACCACTGTGAATCAGTAAACAAGATGGTGCGTCATTTAGGTCGAAATACTTGTTGACACGCGACGAGGCAGGGCTGCCAACTGATAAATGCTCTTATCATACGCTATTATTAACATAATTAAAACTACGCAACCAATTATGTTGAATGTAGTACGTAGATAACAAACATGCTTTTAAACAAATTACTGCTTGATTCATTTAGTTTGTTCTGAAACAGAATACTCACGATAATACACCGACTAAATTTTTACTTAAGTTCTGTTGGAAATTTTACTAACATGCTTTATATCATTAGCTCTATATTCGTATTTTCAATAACAGTATTATTTACTCAATGAATTTCCTGTAGTTATAATTTTATCCTCTAAGAAAACTTACAAAAGATACTGAAGAAGTTTTAGCTGTATAACAAGTACAGAGCTATTTTTTTATATTTTTGGAACTAATTCCTCGTATTTTATAATGAGGCGCGCGTAAATTTAATTCTAGTTTACTAAAAATTACAATAATCAAATTCTAAAAATTCCTTGAGTAAATTTTCCGTGTATTATTGTGTTTATATCTGACGTAAGCAACTAATGTAACCACTAATTATTGAAGATGTTATTTACGTGACCAGAAGTAGGCCAAGATTATACAAGGAAATAGTATATTTCTGTCCTCCGGCCAGAAAGCGGCAACTTTCGGGCCGCTGCGCTAAACGAAGTTGCCGTTTTCTGGCTACGTCGAACAGAAAAATAGTATACACACCTTGGCCAGTAAATAAGAAAGCCTCAGATCACATGTTTGTCGACCTCGGCTCCGCCTCGGCCAACAATTACATGTGATCTGAGACCTTTCTTATTTTACTGGCCTAGGTATGTAATATACTATTACGACCCAAGGCCCGAAAGTTGGATTTTCTGGCGCATGGAATATAGATGCCGAGGCGAAGCCGAGGCATCTCTATATTCCATGCGGCAGAGCATCCAACTTTTGGGCCGTGGGTTGTATACTATTTTTCTTTGCTCTCTGGCCGAAAGTACGCAATTACGGGCATGCAAAAGGTTCTCCAAATCCGAGGCGTAGCCGAGGATTTGTTGGGGGCGAGGGGGGCGCCGCCCGACTTTTGTAAATCCGAGGCGAAGCCGAGGATTTACTGGTCGGGGCGGACATAAAAAAATGTAGAATTGAATTTACAAGTTTGAATAAAATATGTAAGTCATCCGGGGTCTAAGCATATTTACTATTTTTCCAAAGCGACAATGATTTTCTCTAAGCATTTTTTTTTATTTCTGGCCACCAACAAATTTTTTCCAAGACGAATAAAAATTAGAATTTAATTAATCATCACCGACTAAAAAAGATTGAAATGAAATTATTAAATGCTCAGAGTACACGAAAAATATTGATGTCATCACATTATAATTAGCTGTCAAACTATAAAAGAAAGCAAGCATGTAAAATTAACGAATATTCCATAATTTTCATTTATAATTTTCTAATATATCTTATACACGCACTACATTATTAAAGAAATTATTAACAATTATAAAGTAATAAATGATTTGTATTTATTTGACATTTGTTGGTTAGTTCATATACTGACAGCTACATACAGGCACTGTTGTTACTGATTTTCTACAGGGTCTATGCTGCCGGGCCAGAAAATATCTAAAATATGGGTAGTGCGCATGCGCAAGTACAGGCCACAAAAGTCGCTCTTCCGGGAGTGAAATGCGGCCCGAAACTGCGTGCTTTCGGCTCAGGGAGCAAGAAATAGTATATTACATACCGAGGCCAGTAAAATAAGAAAGGTCTCAGATCACATGTAATTGTTGGCCGAGGCGGAGCCGAGGTCGACAAACATGTGATCTGAGGCTTTCTTATTTACTGGCCAAGGTGTGTATACTATTTTTCTGTTCGACGTAGCCAGAAAACGGCAACTTCGTTTAGCGCAGCGGCCCGAAAGTTGCCGCTTTCTGGCCGGAGGACAGAAAACATTTATTTCATCAGATTTATTTATTGTTTTTGCTGAAGTATCAAACAAATAGCTGTGTCTCCACTGTCCAATAATAAAGCAGTATTACACACATTGTAACGCGGAGCGCTCGAGTACGATGAGTCAAAGCTAGAAAAAAAGTTCATAAATCAATAACAACCGGATTAAAAAAATCACATTATTTCTCAAAATAACTTGTTTCCCCTTAAAACAATTATGCCGATCTATTGCTTTAAACAATCAAAGATTTTAAGATGAAAACACTTCATCTTTACTCATAAGGTGACATGAATCCATTATGAGTCCACCATGAATTTCAATGGAATAGGTCAGACGTCAGACACTTTTACATTAGTTTATAAGGATAACCTTTCGCCAAAGGTAAATAAGATGTTTCCGAGTTGCACAAATGCACTTCAGTCCAGATAAACTCTCACGACCTATCACCTAAAATGTTGCAAGTAGTGGAGCTATTTCAAGTAGGATTGAGAAAAGTTCAGATCGAAGGCTGATGCACTCTTCGAAGGGTGGAGGAAACGGTGGAATTTTCCGGAAGTACAAAACCTACCTGAGGCTGTATGGCTAAGCTTTGATCAGTATTTTTGTTCAGTATTAGAAAAGCGTATATATTTGATGATTCATCACAGATTAATACTATCTTAAATTGATTAAAATTCATTATTTAGAAAGTATTTAAATTCATGGGTTCATAGGTAACAACCCTGCAATGATTTCCTATTTTATTTAAGTTCAAGAAACGGGAATCTCATGTAAGGTTGACTCGTTGGTTTTTAGTTGGTGTTTTACCAATTAACATTAGATGAAAATTTTTAAACTTATTTTAGATGGATTTTTTCCAGTTAATTTTAAATGAAATTTTTTCTAATTTTAGATGAATTTTTTGCAGTTAACATTAGGTCCAATTTGTTCAACCAATTTTAGTCGGTATTTTACCAACTAACGTTAGTTGGTATTTTACCATTTAGCGGTAATTAAATATAGTTTGTATTTTATCAGTCATTGGATCTACTTACATCCTAATAATTCAATAATTGTATCCTCATTTATAAATTTACAGTTGAAATCACATTTATTGACTCTTCAATTTAACCAAACAAAAGAAATCTTATCCAACGTTGTCGATTATTTTTCTTTAATTGGTATTTTACCAGTTAGTGGACTTGTTTATATTTCGTTATTTCTCAGTAGTTATGAACCTCTAACCCGTACGATAATAAAATGATATTTAAACTATCAACTTTGATTCTCTGCCAACACTAAAGTTTCATCGTTCCAAAGCGATACTTCAGTCTAATTGAGTTCAATTACATATTTTACTGATGATTCTGACATTGATTCGTACCAATTGATCAAACAATATAGGATGTGGTGGAGTTATCATTGTTTGCAAATGGAATATTACTGACCTGTTTAGTTTTGAAATATGATAAAGCATCCACTTAATTGGGCGGAAAACCCAGTTGGCAGTTCTTATCAGTGTCGGGGCCAAAATGGCAGAACTTATCATAGACAAACATGAGGTTAATCTAGTAGGTTCTTTATTATTGCGTCATTATTTCAACTGAATTCATCATTCAACGACTTTGAAAGATGATAAGTTCTGGCCCTTTTGGCCCCGACACTGATAAGAACTGCCAACTGGGTTTTCCGCCCAATTAAGTGGATGCTTTATCATATTTCAAAACTAAACAGGTCAATAATATTCCATTGGCAAACAATGATAACTCCACCACATCCTCTTCTGCTATTGATAAGACATCCGGCGGATGATACGTCATTGGAAAATCTAAATTTTTAAATGGTTACACCATTTGACCTTTCTGATATGGTATCAATTCACGTTTTTCTCAGAACAACAACAAATCTCACAATTGCCCAAAGTCTTCAAAAGTCGCAAAATTAATTCACCCGAACAGTTTTTAAACAGTATGATTCACCAAACCCACGCGAAATTAACACAGCTTGTAGCTATTATCATTTAATTATGCACAGGCCATGTGTAGCAACAGCTATTTAACGTATTAATGTCAGTATGACGCACAAACAAGTTCCAACGTGGCTATTGTAGAGTAAAACATTCTTGGTAAGAAACACTATATGGAGCCACTGCGTGAATCTATTCTAAACTTTTGTGGCTAATTATCAAAGACTAGCTGCCAAATTTTCTTGCTTTATACTCACAAATCTATATATTCTAGATCATATAATTTTATGATTAGAATAACAACTTCTCGTTGATCCTAGAGAAGACGAATATCTCAAGCCTAGCGATCGTCAATAATATTAAAAGTCTCGTACAATAAAGTAGAGCAGGCTGATAAGTGGACTAACCTTGAATTTACAATTGTAGAAGACGTTCCTGGAAAATATCAGTAATTGGAAACAGGAAAATGGATTGGTAGCTCTATTGTCATGCGCAGTAAACCAATCAATACTTGCCTGGATATTATTACTTGAGTCCTTGATTCAGAACAAAGGAAATTAATAATGCCTCGAACATTAGAGTTTGAGGAATTTTCATATTAACATTGTGTAAAATAAATGATGCGCATTAAAAAATTTATTATTGTTTACTACATGACATTTATTATAACTGTATTCTCTGTGAGCGCAAAATTACGAATACTGTCACATTAAAGATTTATAGTGTGTATATGAAAACTGACAGAGCCACCAAAAGGAAATATTAATACACGGCCCTTTCATAGAGAGCGAAGAATTTTATTATATTTTGCGTTGGAAATTATGCCTGTTTAGAGATCTGTCTGTTTAGTTGCCGATACTGAGTAGCGTCTTCACAGGACTGCAAAACCAATCTGCGTCTTTCTTCCATGAGGTTGCTGATGAAGTCGGAGATTTTTTTGGTACTGATTGAACTGAGAGTTTTAAAAATCTTAGACCCGACCGTTTGGACAAATACCATCCAACCTGTCAATATAATCGTCCACATTCTCCTAGGCATTCGAAGCGACCGTGCAACTCGAGGTTTAGGAGCTGGTTGGGCCCTAGTGGGAACGAAGACAGTCGACATCATTCTAGCTTAGTCTTTAGATTCAATGTGCCTCTTACCATCCTGTGATCGCTTCCTTGTTTTGACTGAATTGATAACAGAAAAATCATTGAATATTTGCTTCCTTGTCGAAAAAATGAAGTCAATCTCGTTCTTCGTTACGCCATTGGGATGGAACAAGGTCCACTTCCGCTGTTTTGACTTATTGAAGCAGGAGTTCATCATAAAGAGGCTCTCCTTCTCCATAAAGTCAGCCAGCATCTGATCACGTGCATTTCTTACTCCGTATCCTAATTGCCCCACTCTCAGCTCACCATCGCTTCGTTTGCCCAGTTTCGCGTTGAAGTCCCCCATAACAACGGTATAATATGGGTCCTGGTGCTATGTAAGGCTGTAGAGATGTCCTCAAACATAGTCTCTACCTCGTCGTCGGAGTGTTCCATTGTCGACGCGTATACCTGTATGACCTTCATCGAATATAGTTTGGTGATTCTGAGTATAAGGTTTTTTTATTATTCATAATTGGTAAGCCCTTGGCATTATCTCACCTGATGCAGGTAAGTGACGATGATACCGAAGATGAAAGCGGACTTACCGAGATTCCCCAACGCAATGGAGAACTGGTACCCTTGTCGAAACGCTCACGACCTGGACCACATTGTTAAAATGAGGGACTTGTAGACGAGAAACCCGACACCACCCTGGGAGAATTGATCGCCCTCCCGGAAATAGAGCAGGTTTCCGTATATACGGATAATGGTGTCCTCTCCCTCTCTTCGGACACGTAAAAAAAATGTTTATTACATATCAGGCATCTGACACGGCTCTACTACTGCCATCTAGTGATAGCAACTGGCACCAACGGCTCAACGTGGCTTGCGAAGCATGAAAACAGTCGAGAAAAACCATCCAGGTTTCAGGTCAGTTAACCTGCGTGATCGACCCAACGACGCAAGTCACACTGAGCTACGACTGCTTCCTGAAGATTTTTTTTCCTGTTAGGGACCATTTTGATTTTGAGATGGGTAAATGTAAAAAATATAACCTAACCACACCGGGTGTGCCGACAGAAGTGAAAACTTTTAACAGTTTTATGCGTTTTGACCCTGCGAGTGTTCCTGGTACGGTGGCGCTTACATTACAGTGTCGCGAATTCTATGATTTATCCATCTCAAAAATGCCCAACGCGCCTAAAGAAGTTTTCACTTAGTAAGTTTTCATTAGGGCTCAAATTCTTCATTAAGAGTCTCCAGGAGGCTCGAGTTTCCATACAAACGTAGTTCCGCTAATACAAAAACTACATGCCGGATTGAATCCAAACTTTGTAAATATATTGCGTAGACACATATCGATGTTTGTAGTTAGTTTTCATCGTAGTAAATTTTAACGTAACTAAATGAAGGCTAGGCGTATGGTTCCCGGCTAAGAATAGGACCATCCCATCTCTTCCAATGGGTGTCGTAAGAGGCGACTAAGGGAATTAAAACCGGAGGATGGGCAGCAGCGTCTTTCCGTGCATTGCAACACACCTGCAATCAAACTGCGATCGCCAACCCGCCTGCCAAGCGTGGCGATTACGGCAAAACCCCCCTATGAAATCCACACCCAGAAAACGGCCCCTAGCCCCCGGCGGCCCCGCTATTCCTGGCTCCGGTAGCTGTCATGATAACGGCGGGGCGGGGGGTGCGAAGAATCCCCGGCAGATGCCAGGCTACCAAACCCAACGACCTTTGGCCCTGGCAACTTACAACACGCGTACACTGCGGACTGACGAGAAACTTACAGAACTCGAAGAAGTATTGAGCAGGTTACGGTGGGATATCGTAGGTTTATGTGAAGTCCGAAGAGAGGGAGAGGACACCATGATCCTTAAATCCGGAAACCTGCTCTATTTCCGGGAGGGCGACCAACAGTCCCAGGGTGGTGTCGGGTTTCTCGTGCACAAGTCCCTGATTAACAATGTGGTCCAAATCGTGAGCGTTTCGACAAGGGCAGCATACCTTATACTCCGAATCACCAAACGGTATTCGATGAAGGTCATACAGGTATACGCGCCGACTACGGAACACTCCGACGACGAGGTAGAGACTATGTATGAGGACATCTCTACGGCCTTACATAGCACCAGGACCCATTATACCGTTGCTATGGGGGACTTTAACGCGAAACTGGGCAAACGGAGCGATGGTGAGCTGATTGGGGCAATTTGGATATGGAGTAAGAAATGCACTTGGCCAGATGCTGGCCGGCTTTATGGAGAAGGAGAGCCTCTTTATGATGAACTCCTTCTTCAAAAAGTCAAAACAGCGGAAGTGGACATGGTTGCATCCCAATGGCGTACCGAAGAACGAGATAGACTTCATCTTGTCGACAAGGAGGCAAATATTCAATGATGTCTCCGTGATCAATTCAGTCAAAACAGGAAGCGATCACCGGATGGTCAGAGGCACATTGAATCTAAAGACCAAGCTAGAAAGATGTCGACTGATGAAGTCTATGCTCCGACCGGCGCCCATCCAGCTCCAAAACCCCGAGAGCTTTCAGCTCGAGTCGCACAATCGTTTCGAATGTCTAGGAGACTGCGAGAATGTGGACGATTATAATGACAGGTTCGTGGAAATTGTCCAAACGGTCGGGTCTAAGATTTTTAAAACTCGCCGTTCAAACAGAACCAAAAAAATCTCTGACTTCACCAGCAACCTCATGGAAGAAAGACGCAGATTGGTTTTGCAGTCCTCTGAAGACGCTTCTCAGTATCGGCAACTAAACAGGCACATCTCTAAGTACCTGACTCGCGATTTACGCTAATATAATACAAATTATATTAAAGAGGCGATTGAGCACAACAAAGGCTCAAAAGTGTTCGCGAGAGATCTGTCTGTTGGACAAAGCCAACTGAACAAGCTGAAGACTGAGGATGGCAGGACCATATCGTCTAAGACTGAGTTGCTGGAAGAAGTTGAGAAGTTTTATGGACAATTGTACAAGACCACACGTTTGCCTGTCAGCGATCTGGCTGATGACCCAAGAGCCAGACTAACTCGACACTATACCGAAGATATCCCGGACGTCAGCCTGTACGAGATTAGAATGGCTCTCAAACAGCTCAAGAACAACAAGGCACCGGGTGATGATGGCATTACGGCTGACTTCTGAAAGCAGGTGGATCACCGATACTAAAAGCTCTTCAGAAGTTATTTAATTCCGTTATACTCGAGGGACAAACGCCTAAGGCATGGCACAGAAGTGTGGTCGTGCTTTTCTTCAAAAAGGGTGACAACACCCTGCTGAAGAACTACAGACCCATCTCACTTCTGAGCCATGTCTACAAGCTGTTTCCGAGAGTCATTACGAATCGTCTCGCACGCAGGTTTGACGACCTGCAGCCTCCCGAACAAGCCAATTTCCGAAAAGGCTTTAGTACCATAGACCACATACATACGCTGCGGCAGATTATACAGAAGACCTAAGAGTACAATCAGCCACTATGCTTGGCGTTTGTGGACTATGAGAAGGCCTTTGATTCAGTCGAAACCTGGGCTGTGCTACAGTCTCTCCAGCGGTGCCAAATTGAGCATCGATACGTCTGTATGAAAACGCCACTATGACGGTTCGCCTCCAGGATCAGAACTCGAAACCTATCCAGTTGTAGCGAGGGGTGAGACAGGGAGACGTTATATCTCCGAAACTGTTCACCGCCGCCCTGGAAGATGTTTTTAAGCTTCTGACTGGGGTGGACTCGGCATCAATATCAACGGAGAGTAAATATCCCACCTCCGATTCGCTGACGATATCGTCGTCATGGCTGAGACTATGGAAGACCTAAGCACAATGCTCGATGGCCTCAGTAAAGTCTCTTAACAAGTGGGCCTTAAAATGAACATGGACAAGACGAAAGTAATGTTAAATGTCCGTGTCGCACCAACCCCTCTAAAGGTTGGAGACACTGGAAGTTGTTGACGAATATGTATACCTGGTACAAACAGTCCAGCTAGGCAGGTACAACTTCAAGAAAGAGATCAATCGACGAATCCTTTGCTATCCCCTTTAGGACTCACGTGACACCATATTTGGATGGATCCAATATTCTAAAAATGGAGGGACGGTTAAAACTTTATTACTATTCTTCTTTACTGTTTGACATTATTAAAACTAAAAAACCAGCTTACTTGTTTAGTAAACTTACTTGGCGTTATTCCAACTGTCACTATTCTACTAGAACGATTTCTTGGCAAATTGTCGGACCCCATCACAAAACCACTGCATTTAGGGGTAGTTTTAGGTATGCAGCGTCCAAATGTTGGAATGATCTTCCTCCACCGATACGTAACCTCACACCTAAGCTTGCTTTTAAACTTCTACTTACCAAGCAAAAATCCCTTGGACTAGGTTCCGTACCTATTCCGTATTTAACTACCCCTAACTGATTAGCGGCAACATCATTATTATTATTTTTATTTTTTTTAATCATTAAAATAAGTAAGTAGGTAGTGCTTAATATTTATTTATTTATAAATTGATAATTTTTTTTGGCAATTGTTATTATCTGTAACTTCCTGATTATTATGTTATTTTCTTTTTGTTTTTACGTTCTGTTTTATATTTTGCCCTGCGATGGCGCACGCGACGATTCCTCTCGGCACCGGCAGAATAACAGCGCAGTAGGTAGGTCTTCCTGCTTGCGGCATTATGCTGAGTCGGGGCCAGTTCGGCAAAGTGCACATTGAATTTTCATAACTGTAGCGTACTCATATTTATCTACTTTTTTTGTTTTGTTTTGGGTGTTATTTGTACCTTTTTGTTATTTTAATTTTGTCTGTGTGTATTTTTTGTCGAATAAATGTTATCTTATCTTATCTAATCCAACTCGGCTGGGCAGCGTTCGGGAAGCTTCGCAATATCTTCACGTCCCAAATACCGCAGTGTCTCAAGACTAAGGTCTTCGACCAGTGTGTGTTGCCAGTGATGACTTACGGAACTGAGACTTGGTCGCTTACTATGGGTAATCTGTGCTATGGGCCTCATAAGAAGGCTCAAGGTCACCCAAAGGGCAATGGAGCTTGCTATGCTCGGAGTTTCTCTGCGTGATCGAATCAGAAACGAGGAGATCCGCAGGAGAACTAAAGTAACCGACATAGCTCACAGAATCGCTAAACTGAAGTGGCAGTGGGCAGGGCATATAGCTCGTAGAACAGATGGCCGATGGGGCAGTAAAGTTCTCGAGTGGCGACCGCGCACCGGAAAACGTAGCGTAGGCAGGCCTCCCACGCGGTGGACCGACGACCTGGTGAAGATCGCGGGAAGCCGATGGATGCGGGCAGCGCAGGACCGGTCGTCGTGGAAATCCTTGGGGGAGGCCTTTGTCCAGCTGTGGACGATTTGTGGCTGATATGTTGATGAAATGAAGGCTTAAATATTAGTTTTGTACTAAAAGTTTGAAACTGCTCTTATTTTTTACGTTTTATATTAGTACATCGAAAACTAATTACAAACATCGATATGTGTCTCCTCAATATATTCGCAAAGTTTGTATTCAATCTGGCATGTAGTTTTTGTAATACAGCGCGAGCGGAACTACGTTTGTATGGAAACTCGAGCCTCCTCACGGCCCTTAAACAACAGCTCTAGTGATGTAGGTAGGTCTTTGCAATACCTATTACATCTTGACTCGCGTAACTCGTGTACTCCCCACTACTAGAAAACAGAAATCTTTTCCCTTACTGCAGGAAGGTTAGGTCATCCATATTCCATACCATACCTATTCTACAAAAATAAAAGTTAAAAAAAGACCCGACTACAGAAAAGTAGTTTCCCGCCTGAAATCAATGCCTTTATTTTTCCCTTTATCTGGGGTAAATTTTCTATAGGTACCTATTTCATGGAAATCCGCCCAGCCGTTTCGGAGGAGTATGGTAACTAACACTGTGACGCGAGAATTTTATATACATATATAGATTTTTAGAATGTGCTGGTCTAGACCATTCTTTTAATACCAAACCTAATATGAATACTATAAAAATATATTTTTGGGTTGTGTAATTCACCTATAAAATCCGCCATGTTGATTTATTTTATGCATTACAGGGTGTAACAAAATTGATGTAGGGCCCTTCACTGTGGGTTCTACTCATCATACTGAAAAACTTACCCCAAGGCTATATTCCTAGGCTAAACCGATATTCAATTGTCCAAAAAAAATTAGACCCTCCTCCATACAACAATGCACAAAATTGGTTGATCCGTCATACTTGCAATGTATTTAGATACCTACTTTTATTTTATTTGGTTTCGCGAAAGACGGACATCCATCATATACTTTAAATAATATTATTTCCACAAAGTTTATGTTTTGAATTGTTTAGTGGTCTACTACATAAGTTGTATTTTGATGCAGTCGGGAGTGGTTTACTCGAGTTCTTAATCAAATAGCCATGTTCAAAAGAAAGATGATAATTTCATTAGGATTTAAGTATGGGTATTTAAAATGTTTAATGCACATGTAGGTATAAAGACATACTGTATGTAACTGCCTATTTCCTTAGTTTTAGACATATAGATAACTCGAATAGGACTCAAGGTGTGATGAAATAGTCGTTCGAGGTGCGCACACAGAATATCAGCGTTGTGGAGCTGTGGGAACACAATCCACAACATTTGTGCTGAGTCAGCGCCGTTTCATTGGCAGTTTGTGTTTTAACTTAGTTTTTAATTTTGCTTTTACGTCTTTTATTTTAATCTTGTTCTTTGTGCAGTTAAAATAAGCGTATTAGTATCTACCTTAATACTTAATTTATCTATCTATCAGCTGATCGAAACTTTTTTTGCGATTTCATTAAAGTCGTAGAACTAAAGTTGTTCAGTAATATGAGTAGGCTTCTACTCATATTACTGAAAAAATTTAGTTCTAGTACTTAGTACTTAGCTACAGTTAACGGGACCTACATCAATTTTGTTACACCCTGTATATCTTATGAGTTATGTATGACACGCAGAGTGATGGCACAAATCCAAAGACACCACATTTGTCAATATCAGTTGAGTGATTCAGGAAATACGAGGGAACATATGAACATACATACATAGACTGTCAAAAACATAACCCTCCTTTTTTAAGTCAGGTAAAATGGTGCAAGTCGGTGGTTGTATTACTTATATGAACATTTTTAAATTCACAATTTATTGATAAATAACAAACAATGATTAAATGAAACAATAGTGAAGGTTCTACATAATCTTCAATTCTTCAAAGATCCTGTGTCATCTGGAGGAATACCTAATTCTTCATCAGTCCAGGTAATTGGGTTAATGTATGGCCATTCACCCTGAAAAACAAAAAAAGCAACTGTGGATTTAAAAAAATAATAGAAAAAAAATATGGCTTAATTAATTTTCTAGGGGATCTAATTTTTATTTTAATTGGTCGAGCACCTAATAAATTACAGGTCTTGCACTTAACTTAGTAGGTTTCTGCGGTAGGGAGCAGTGCGGGATGGTTGATATTTATAACAACACTGGGTTGCAGGTGCCCATCTGTAGTCTCGCGGTAATCACGTGACGTCGCTACACCACTCCCGCACCGCTCCACTTCTGCAGGAACCTATGTTTGTAATAATTTTATTGGGCGGTTCAAAAATATGATGTGGTACCTAATAACACATGAGCGATAACTAAATTCTGAAGTGGCAGTTCAAAAGTTACTAAGGCAGTAAGAAAATATTTATTTGCATGGTTAACAAGTAACCCTCTGGGCCCGCTTGTTCGACTAAGGTCTGATCGCCCTAATTCAGAGTAGGCTCAATCCCCTCAGTGGGGAAGTATATGAGCTGATATGATGATGAAACAAGTAAATTATTCATTAGGCAGTTGGTTGCAATACAACAGTTGGCCAGTTTTCACTGGGCAATTAATTTGCTTGAACATAAACATAAAGGCTTGATTTTGTTTGCTGTTGGCAGTTTTTGGGAAGTGTTGAATCTGTGCTCTACGATCTTATCATATCTGCCCTAAGAGTTGTCGAAAAACTGTGTGCAAAGCACCAATTAACAGTGAACCCTTCCAAAACTGGACTAATACTGTTCACACATAAACGACGACTTGGCAACTTAGTGTTACCCAAACTTTTTAACACAACTCCCAGGTGTTTAATCTAGTTTGTTAAGGTTATATACGAGTTTAAATATCTGGAAGTTAGCCTCGACAGCAAATTGTTATGAAATAGACACATAGATCACAGGCTGCAAAAGACTAGCATAATGATTTGGCAATGTAAGTAAAAGGCTTTTGGACAAATCCTGGGGCATATCGCCAAAAATCATAAACGCAACTCTAGCGCGTAGTGAGTTGTAGGTATATGCATAAAATAAGAGGCATGTAGCGGCAGGTAAGCCAAACTGCACTTTATCACTGCGCAGATAGAGCAAAGAGTAGGGATATATTACTCTAAAGTAGCAAGAGTACATTATTAATTTAACAGCACTACTGAGTATGACCACTTACTTTAGTATTCCCTACTCTCCTACTCTTTGGTCCGGCACAGGTGCAGGCGTCTTCTCATCATTAGACTTAAACAAACACATATCCATGGAACTGGGTGAACTAAGTTTCAATGTGTTATCATCACCTACACTGCTACCACAGTCGTGAATAGAGGTATCATGAACTAGGATACTCTAAGAAAATATGTACTACTGGCTCTGGAAAACTCAAGTCTAATTTACGAATGTCACCTTTCACTGGAGCGTCTTCAATAGTTTCAGTTAATAGGGTTCTCCCTGCAATGGATAAAGGGACATAGCAACTCATTGGGAAACAATGTGGCCATTGAGCTGGCAAAAAGGGGTTCGGAAACTACAGTAGCTGGCCTTGTGCCACTCCTGCCAATGCCTCTTAGATAAATGTGCTTGTGAGCATGGCTGCACACCTTTCACTAACACAATTCCTGCTGAACTGATCTAACTAGCTGCAGAAAATGGTTTTGATGCAACTCAAACCACGATTGGCCCGGAATCATCCTCAACTGGTACTGTTCAATTAGTTGTAGGTAATATCAACGGGCACCTACCCCTGAATAAGCAACTATTCATCATTAATATCACAGACAGTCCGCTTTGCAGAGGTTGACTTGAGGCAGAAGAGACAGTCAGTCATGTGATCCTTGAATGCACTAGTCTGACCAAACACCAGGCAAAAATTCTCAATGTCATGGAGTCTCTTCTAGAAGTCTGCAAATGTTCAGGCAGACTTCTATGCTTCTGGGAGGAGCTGGGTTGGCTGGACTAGCCAACCATACCTGCACGTATAAAGGACCGGAAAAAGTCTAAATGCCTAAACGGGAGACCATTATTATTACCAATAAATCCTTATTACAAATAAGTACATATGGAAAAACATAATATTCTAGCCTACCTTTGCTCATTTCAATAAGATTTGTACAGCGTCCCACTTACTCATTTGCAGTGGTAAATATTATAATGCAAACAAACTAGAAGATTCATACAATTTGGATTTCTCAAATTTTGTATAAACTCACATAAATATGCTCCGGTTCTGTCGCACAATGCCACAGGATCCAAAACCAAGCAAGCCCTCCAACAACCTCAGCGATCATTACACACCGCTTGGAGGGTTGTGGTGGAGGAACACGGTATGTCCAAACCCTGAAAATTAAATATTTAACAATGAGTCCTTTTCAATAAATACCTATTAGAAAGTTTGGAAAATTATTTCTCGAAAAATTTCGTATTCAGGCACCTTACGTTTTTTTTAATTGTAAAAAAGCTTTAACTTCCAATCGAAGGGCATTAATCTTTAGACTTTAGACTACAGAGCGTGCCAAAGAAATAAATCCACATACATACATACATACACTCGAAAACATTACCCACCTTCTGGCGCAGTCGGGTAAAAATATAAAGTAAGTATGACATAACAAGCACACTCACCCATGTCCGGAGTTTCTTTTAGCTTGTTTCAAGCTGTCCCCGGCATTCTTCAGGTTCCGTAATAAAAGGGCTCTTGAAACAAGAGTTCTCCCTAGCATTTTTGATCTATACTTTGAAGGGCGGGTTAAAAATTATTTCCAAAAACCCACCCGATACCAAAAATATATAATGTTTTGGCTCTCGCTGGATAGGCAGGCAGTAGACACAAAGAGAATATAATACACTACGTTAAGTAGACATTGACATATCACCGTCATAGGTCACTCATAGGTATTAATTTCCCTTTGTTGACATACAAAGTTGTTAAAAATATATTAACGTCTCTGGGCAAAAGCCCTTTTGAGACAACCTCTATTTTTAGTTTTGATTTCTTCTTTGATCTGAAATGCTAGTGAGTGCCAGTGCATTACAAATCTTCTCTGAAGTTCTTGACAGTATTTGCAGCAGCCTCATTATGCGTAAGAATACCCGGTCACAGTAGTCTATAAAACTGCACCCAGTGCAATTCGGGTCTTCACGTCCTTCTTCATTTCATTTTCTTGTTCTCCACATTGCTCACGTGCACCAGACATTTTTTTTCAAAAAGCACCACTTTTTGAAACAAAACTCTAGCAGAAAACAATTCAAAAACAATAAAATAAAACTACGAATGTGTTCACCACAAATTGACCTGAAACCTGGCCTTATTGACCTTCCATGTGAATTATGTAGAGAAATAATTACAGTTCAAACGAGACCTATCACTACTCAAAGATTAGAGATGTACAAAGATGTAGGTACTTGTCCAAAAGCTACCAAAGACCCTTAGATCAACAAGACCCGAATAGTTTTTTCAACTTATTTTTTAAAGTGCTCAGTACAGAGTTTGAGAATATAGGGTGACCTTAAATTAGTTGTTGATAGCAAAGGATATGAATGTACTCGTGATTACAAACAACTTTCCCAAAGAAACTATATGTCGAATCAGAAAAAAATTTTAGGTCCTCGGTACACAAGTTATCAAATCGACAAAAATGTATGAAGGACCAAATTTTTTTTTTCATATTTGACATAGTTTCTTTGGGTAAGTTGTTTGTAATTACGAGTACATTAATATCCTTTGCTATCAAGAACTAATTAAAAGTCTACCTATATATTCAAATTGAAAACAATTAACGCAAATCAAAAATTCAAGTTTAGTGACTGGGCAACTGTAGGTATATTCAAGAGTAGAGAAAAATTGTTTTCGCTTTACGAACAAAAGACATACAACTTTGATCTTAAGTTTGTTTTGTTTGGCAGCTAAAGCCAACTTGACCTCTAAGAAAATTAAATATACTGAAAATAAAAGCTGTTTAGAACGTAATTAATAAAGAGACAGGGAAAACGAAGCCGCGAGAGAAACAATATGTCTTGTAAACTGATCGTGGTCTCATTTCTGAAACCTCAGAGGTAACAGAAGAATTTGAATTTATCTTTACAAATGTTCCACTTAAAACAACCGAGAGCCTTGCTTGACTCGTCGCCTATTCTCGCAAATCAATTACTCTCTGAAAATGTACCAAAGTGTGAAGAAGTTTATACATTTCGAAAAATTAATCCACAATAATTATAAAAGCTTGAAACTAAAAAATACTGAGGATCTCTGGGGCATGTCTGTTAATTTAATAAAGTCCGTAAATCGAAACTTTAGCCCCATACTTGGCCGATCTATTCAACATTTGTATTGACACTGGAGTGTTTCCGGATCTCAAGTAAAGTTGTTCCACTCTTTAAGTCGGGAGAAAATAAAGACCCCAGTAATTATAGGCCTGTTTCTGTGCTACCATTTTTAAGTAAGGTTTTTGAAAAAAATATAGTAAGTAAACCAAATGTTGACTCACTTTAACATCAATAAGTTGCTCCATAACCTGCAGTTTGGCTTTACAAAAGGGCGTTCCACAACGGACGCGGGATTAGAACTCGTTAAAAACATATATGACGCTTTTGAGAAATCCCAGAATGCGATAGGGATCTTCTGTGACTTGTCAAAGGCATTGGATTGTGTGGAACATAAAACTCTGCTTGTAAAACTGGACCATTATTATTTAGTTATTTATCGGTGACCATCAAGTGAAATGATGCCAAGGACTTGGCAAGGGATTACCAATAGGGATGACGAATGCTAGTCATCTGATTTACTTTTTATCATCTGTCAAAAACAACATTTTGTTCTAAAAATGTTTAAAATACCTAGGCGTGACGTCATAGTTTTGCAGTGTCATATTTTATGTACCTATGTACTCATTTTTGTGAGTTAAAAATCGAAGACTTGATGGAAAACTAAACGAGTCAGGTTTTCCCAAGTTTATGTAGGAGGACAATTTAGTGATCAAGAGTTCATAATTTATTTCTGATGCTGTCGTCAAACCTATTGTGGATAAAAAAAAAACTTCGATACGATACGTATTTACGAAGACAATAATGCTTAAAAACTGCATTTCGTTCAAATCTACGAAGTTTGCTGGTGGTACGTTAACGACCATGTGACGTCATCGAACACCACACATTACCCCAGTTAACTAGTATTTCATCTGTGCCCCAGTAACAAAGAATAGGTACTTAGGTGCTGTACTCCCCTCGCGGGAGCCAGGTAAGTTTGCTTTGCCATGTCTTTGTTCCGATTGTTCACGGCCGTTGTGCCAGTAAAGTTCTCGAGCGGCAACCGTGCATCGGAAGACGCAGCGTTGGCAGGCTTTCCACTCGGTTGGCCAATGACTTCGTGCGGGCAAAGCAGGACCAGTCGTTGTTAAGACTTTTTGGGAAGGCGTTTGGATTCTTTTTTTATAAGCCCTTGGCATCATCTCACCTGAGGGTGACGATGATGCCGAAGATGGAAGCGAGCTTACCAAGATTCCCTAACGCAATGGGGAACAGTTATCTTCAACACAGTCATCAACGATGTTTAGAGGTACTTAGATAAGGTGGTACCTAACCAGGCGGGCTTAGAAAATGCCCACATAGTTAAAAAAAATCGCTCCCGAAATCCAATTTCTTTGAAAATGCCCTTCCACCAACCAAAACTAGTCTTACAAATTTAGACTCCATCGGGAATCGAACCTGCGACTTCCTGTTGTGACTTACCATGACGCTAAGGAGGCGGTCAAAATGATCTGCTATCACACTTCACACTTAATATTATAAAGGCGAAAGTTTGTGAGTGTGTATGTTTGTTACTTCTTCACGCAAAAACTACTGAACGGGTCTGGCTGGAATTTGGTAGGTAGACAGATTAGGACCTAGATTAACACATAGGCTACTTATTGTCACGCTCGCAAGCCGCTTGCGGCTCGCGCATTGTGCACCCTCGTAAAGTCATAGAAACGTCCACGCGGGTGAAGCCGCGGGATACAGCAAGTTGATTATAAAATGATATTGAATTTTCTTAATTTGTTTCAGAAAATAATAGAACCCATAATTTCTAGGTTTTTTGATTTGCTAATTATCTATTGCTAGTCATCTGAGTTACTTTTTATAATGTCAAAAACGACATTTTGTTCTAAAAATGTTAGAAATACCTATGCGTGACCAAGTAATCTGTGGCGTGACGTCATAGTTTAGCAGCGTCATAATATGTATTTTGGTGAATTAAAAATCGAAGACTTGATGAAAAACAAAACGTGTAAGGTTTTTCGAAGTTTAAATAGGAGGGCAATTTAGTGATGAAGAGTTCATAATTTATTTCTGATGCTGTGGTCATCCCTAGTATATTGGACAGTAGTATCAAGAATAAAATATAAAATTTTATTTACTTATATTTGATATTTTAATGTATGTAAGTATGTATATTTTAATCCATTTTCAATCTAAATATATTTATTAAAATCACTTAATTAGTCCATCAAAGACATATTACATAAGAAGAAGGGGGTAACGCAAATGACTAGTAGACAAATACTGGATTATACAAAGCTATGTTAAGTTAGTGTGTAACAATACAATAAGCAGTCGTTATACTGAAAGATCAACAGCTAATCTTGAAAGTTCAACAATTCTTTTTCATCACTTTTGAATGTAACTTAAGGCCTTAAGATGGGTCAAATAACAATATTCAATTGAAATTTTTGATATACTGTGAAAGCTATCTAGAAAAAATATATATAATATACTTAAAGTAATAAAAAATCGTTTTAATTGAATACGATTTTAAAATTATATTACCACTTTTGATGTAAAAAATATACTGTAGACCGTTTTTGGCAGTAATTGCAAAATTTCTCGAAAACGTAATGTTAATGTTGAATGAAACCAACACACAAAAATCGGTGACTTTAACACCTTTCATTTTAATTGAAAACATTTTTTCAAAACTTTTTTGAAAGTGAATCGAAGTAATAAAAACATGTAAAAACCGAAAATTGGGCGTTCGGTTTCAACGTAACAGCAGTGTTGAAGCCCAATTTGATTTGAACTTCAAATGAATAGACTTACGTTTGATATTATTTTAACATGTATCAACCTGCTTAGATTGGGTCATCTTAAAGCCTTAACATCAAGTGACATTGAAGTCAAACACTCACAAATAAGTAATAAGCTTGGTGGCGCTAGTGTAGTTGTGGGTCATTGAGATTGACAGGTCTATAGAAAGTGTATGGTACTAATAACTTTCGTTACATTGGTTTAGGAACATCTGTTGCAGCAACAAGACTCGGATCACTTGTTACGAATTGGATCTTGACAGCATGGTACTCCTTTGGGCACACCCTTAGTAGGTACAGCACTATCATCATATGGCAAGTTGTCTAATTTCAGGGTGTCTTCTGTGATTTTAGCTTCTGTAACATTTAAATTAATCTGGTTATTCAAAAGACTTTGTACAGCTAATAACAAAATTCTTACAGATTGCTTCACATATCAAGTCCCCTGGAGTTGGTAGTAAAAATATAATGGGCTAGGTTTTTAACAGAGAAAAAAACAACAATCTTTGTCTATGATGTACATCATGGGACTTGTCACATAAAACTATCTGTAAGTGGGTATCTTACATTGATTTTTTTATAAAAATTGCCAAACAATAAGGGGTCTAGCTAACATATACATATTATGTATTGTATGCTTGCGATAGTAGGTTCTTGGTGGAACACTGAACTGAACATATTTAGGTTTTTTCTTGCACTATTCCACAATTAATTTAAATAAAACAAAATTTGTTTATACTGCAACCGGTTTCGTGATCATCTTCAGGCAGTAGACTACTTTATTTCAAAGTGAGGGTAGTGTGATACTTAGTAAAAATAGGGATAACAGTTTCTGAAAAAATCTACCAAAACGGTAGTTTTTGTGTCATACTAGTAACTAAATAAATAAATAAGATAACAATTGTATCTGAATGTCAAATTAAAAATGTCAAATTTAAAATTACTAAAATTACAAATGTCAGCTTAGGTTTTTGAATTTAAATTAAAATAAGCTAAAACAGGCGATGTTGAGAGATGTGTCTGATCGTTAAGCAATGGAAATTTGGTTGTGAGTCTCTGTTTGTTTACTTCCAGGGCTTCAAGGGCATTTAGTTTGTTTCCTTTCTTACAAACGTGTAGGATTTTTGTATCTCTTGTCGGGTCAAAAGTGTGAGCATGTTCATTGAGGTGTTCTGCAAAGGTGGATGTTGTTGACTTCTTTTGCCAACTGTTTATATGTTCCTTTATCCTCAATTTGAACTTTCTGCCTGTCTGCCCGACGTAAACTCCTTGGCAGGTTCCGCATGTGAGTTTATAGATACCGCTGTGTTCATTTATTGGGATTGTGTCTTTATTATTGCAGATACGGTTTTTAAGTGACTTGGTCGAGTAAAAGGCAATTTTTTTTTGTCTTGTGTGTCATAGTGCAAGAAATCAACCAAAAAATTGTGGAATAGTGCAAGAAAAAACCTAAATATGTTCTATACATATTATGATAGATAATTACCCAACTGCGTCAGGGGTGTTATATTTTTCGAGTATTATTTTATTACCTTACTTATAGTATAAGTACAAACACACTTATACTATACTTGTTACATTTTCACACCGCAACCAATGCAATGTTGATGAAATTTGGCATGGAGGTAGGCTGTGTCAAAGTATATATAAATTAGTACTAACATAGCTGTGTTATGGGGAAGGTCATAGGCTACTTTTTATCGCGTAAATATCGTATAGTCCGATACAGTGCCTGGGGGAACTGGACAAAAATACTCTTTTTTTGGTTGATTTCTTTAATATCGCAATGGAGCGATTGTTGTGTGATTGTTTGCACAGAGATGTTTGAGGGTGTTGGTAATGACATAGACTACTAATAAGCATAGCCTGAGACAGTTCCCGAGGAAAACTCATTTCAAGCAATGAATTGACATGATTTTTTGAATAGATATAGTGGAGAGGTTGGGAAGTGACATAGATTGCTAATCAGAAAAGCCGGATATAGTTCCCGAGGGGTCTGGAGTTGCTAGCCGCATGAACTCACCCTCTAAGATATTCATAAAGACAATACCCACGCGAGCGGAGCCGCGGGCACAAGCTAGTATTATTATAAATTTGATAATGTGTTTGTTTGTTTGTTACCTTCTCACACTACAACCCCTTGTCTAACCTTGATGAAATTTAGCATGCAAGTAGCCTATGTCACGGGGAAGGACTTGGGCTACTTTTTATCGCGTGAAAATACCTTAGTCCGATGCAGTTCCTGAGGGAACTAAAAAATATATATTTTTTTGTTAACTTCTTTATCATCGCAGCAGAACAATGGATTGACGTGATTTTGTGCACAGAGAAGGTTAAAGGAAGTCGGAAATGACATAATTTACTAATTAGCATATCTTGACATAGTTCCCGAGGGATCTGGGAAAAAATCATTTCCCTGCTCACTCACGTCAGTCGGCGTCGAGCAATGGATGAAGTGATTTTTTGTTCAGAATTGGTAGAGGGAGTGAGAAGTGACATAGACTGCTAATTAGAATAGCCCGATCTGAGATAGGGATCTGCGAGCCCCTTGCGGCTTGCGAGCCACTTGCGGTTCGTACACCACTCACCCTCAAAGTCAGTCATAAAAAGATGTCCTTGCGGATGAAGCCGTGGGCAAAAGCTAGTGTATGTATATTTCTTTGGCATGCTCTGTAGCCTAATCGGCTTGATAGATTTTGGAGTTGAAGGTGTTGCTAGATTCGTCTTAATCCCGTGATTAACATAGGATAATTTTTTACCCAACTGACGAGAAGAGTGGTTAAGTTTTTATGCAGGCTAGTATTTTATTAATTCCTAGTTATTTTGTTTATGTACTGGTCTCTTCATTTTGTATTTTCCTAAAGTTATTTTATGTACTGATCTACATTTTGTATTTTAGTTTATGTTCCAACATACCAAATACGCCAGGCTTAACTTCATGTGCTTGAATAACATGTGTCCGTAATTCCTTTTCCACATCTTCAGCAAATTGTATCATCTACGGTACACAAAAAAAATGGTAATAATTACAATTTCCTACTTACTGGAACACATTAATTAAATGTAGATATAATATGACACACATCTCTTTAGGAAAAACTGTTACATTTACATACTGTCTGCAACATCATAAAATTTATTTATTTTAAATCAATATCGTCATCATCATATCAGCCGAAAACTTCCACTGCTGGACAAAGGCCTCCACCAAAGATTTCCATGATGACCAGTCCTGCGCTGCCCGCATGCATTCGCATTTATATCACTTTAATAAAAATGAAATGCTGTTTGTTGGTAAGCGCATGACTTGAGAACTGCTGGACTGATTTGGAAATTTCTAAAAATATTATACGTGTTGGATTTTGCCTATTTACTCGGAAAATTAAAAAAATGTAAAAAAAAAAGTGCGTTTTTCTATAGTCAGGCAGGCCAGAACAATTTCCATCGGGCGGGATTGTCGCGTCAAAACATACATACAGTTCTAATTGAATCTTCAAGGGTGACATGTTTATTTTTGGTATATTCTTCATTGATTTTAAGTCTTGCAGCATTCAGTGCTCTAGTGTCCCCAGCAAAAACCTTCTTTCGTGTCCTGTGTAACTTTTTGAAGCTCTGTAAAACCTGCAAGCAAGTTTTTGTGTAGGTAAGGTGGTAGGTAAATCAAAAAAATACTCAATCAAAAATCATCATCATATCGGTCGAAAGACGTCCACTGCTGGACAAAGGCTTCCCGAAAAGATTTCCACGACGATGATCCTGCGCTGCTCGCATCCAGCAGCGCAGCAGCTTCCCGTGACCAACCAAGGTTAAATACGAGAAAGTAAACAATTTTAAGAATGTGGTAAACTCACTAAAGGTTTTAAAATACTCATCATTGGAATTATAATAATTTAGTTGATTAGACTGCGGCCATCCAGAGAATGCTGATTTGACATATGATATGCACTGAGCATGTAATCACTACGTTTTGACATATGCTAATATGACGTAACTAGTGATTGCCCATACAGACAGCATCCATAGTAAAAACTTTGTACCTATCATGTAGATGTAACATAACTAAATAAAATAACCGTTACTAAAATAGTGTTGACAAACCCGAGGCTAAAGTGTACTTTGTGGACCGTCGATTTTAGGGGTGGTAATGGGTGAAGGGGGTGGAAAATATGAAAAATTGTGTGGCAGGAAACTAGTTAATCGTCAAAGTTATCCAAGTTTGTTGTATTGCGATTGAATATTTATTAATTCCTTGTAATCGAAGTGAAAAGCAGAGTGTAAAACTCGAGCATGAAACCCATTTTACCCTCGACGTGACTATCGACGTACCGCCGGCTAAATTGGTTTGCTAAATGAACGTCATTTTTTTTTTAAGTGAAAACTTCTTTAGCGGCGTTGTGCACTTTTTTTTTGTAATGGGTAAAAAATGTTAAACTCGCGTCAGGACACGTGACCTGATCGAAAATTCGTAAGACGGATGGTTCAAGTTTTCACTTCTGCCGGCACTCCCGGAGTGCAACCCGTCGGTTTTTTTTTATTCGCTATTGGTAAACCCTTGACAACATCTCACCTGGTGGTAAGTGACGATGTTGCCGAAGATGAAATCGGACTTACCAAGAATCCCCAACGCAATGGGGAACTGGCTATCTTATCTTCATGCCGGAACACACCAATGATATCAACATTGATATTTGGCAGCAAGACTTAGATAAGATGGTGGTAGCTAGCCAGGCGGGCTTAGAAAATGCCCTACCACCACAACCAAACCGAGTCTTACAATTGACCCCGCCGGGAATCGAACCCGCGACCTCCTGTGTAAAGCCAGTGAACTTTGCCTTTGAGCTAAGGAGGCGGTTACGGGTTACTACGGTCTCGGGTAAAATGACTATTTTTATTCTCTTGTTGTACAATCTACTATTGTTATTACAACATATCACTTTTATGCCTGAAACTTTTATGGTTGGTTGATTGACACAACAAGAAATAATTGTTTATGTGGTAATGAATTATTCATGATAAATAGTTACAGATACGTTAGCAATGGTTACATGTGGTAACATCACTATTATTATGAAGAAATGACCATATAGAACGTACACGTTTTACTAACGTTTCTTATAATTACAAAATACACATTCTGTTGTCCTTATACATAAACATATGTGTTCCGTTACTTTTATTTAGTAAAAAAAATGTTTTTTTTTCATGTTTTTTAAGCTTAGAAATTATCATCGAATTTTACATTCTATCGCTGTCTTGAAGTGTCAAATCAGCATTCTAAATTGGCTGGTTGGTGTAGCCGTAGAAAATGGGCTATAGTTTGCGTACCTACGTGTAGAACCACAGAGAATACGGGTCACGAAGGTTAATAATTTCGGTACGGGCTGTCATCTGACTATGGCAGAGTAGTATTATATACCGACTATGGTATGGTGATGGATGACCAAGAAGTTTATAATATATATTGTGAATTGTGATGACGCTCCGGGTCCATATAATAGCCGACACGATAATACACGGCCCGTGAATGTACGTCACGATAATACAAGTCCCCGGTACTTGAATTATCATGTTGTACATTCACGGGCCGGCTATTATCGTGTCGGGAGATATCAGCACGGAACGATATTACACGGCCGAGAATGTCCGACACGATAATTCAAGTCCTATCAAGGTACATGTATTATCATGCTGTGCATTAACGCCTGCGTAGTAACGTGTCGGCTATTATCTACACGTACTGATATTGTCCGACACGGGAATGCACGGCCTGATAATTCGAGGCCTCTTCCTATTGGCTGAGGAACTCTCCGTTGCGGATTGGTCGATTATTCATAAAGCGTTTATGGTTAGTCAATGTCTGAGCCTCGTTTAGATATGGAAGGTCCATTTACACATTCGGTCAAGTGGCAAGGCGAGTTGATACTAGTGTTACCTCTACATTCGTTCTAGCTAAATACTATGAGGAGTAAAATCTGATGGTCGAATGACCGTGTCACGTTTTTTGAAATACCTATGTTTTTTGAAGTATTTTTGGAGTTTACTCCTTAAGAATTGATTTTCATAATATATAAGGTGTGTAATTTGTCTGTATTGTATGTGTAATATGTGTGCAATGTGTGTGAAGTGTGTGTGTGTGTTATGTGTGTGTAGTGTGGTTGTAATGTGTGTGTAATGTGGGTGTAAAGTGTGTCATATGTGACTAATGTGTGAAATGTTTGTGTAATGTGTGAAATGTGTGTGTGTACGTACGTAGGTATGTGTGTATGTCCTTTTTAGTTACTGGACCGCTTGCTTCCAAAACTTGAGGGTCCCAGAGGTCCTTTTTCACGAGATGTTGTCAAGGGTTTACCAATTGTGAATGAAAAAAAAATCCGTGGTCAGAATTGAAGAAAAGTGGCCGCCATTTTGAACTTTTTATTTACTGGACGGAATGCTTCCAAAATCGATATATCAGAATTAAAAAAATTGGCCGCCATGCCCCAACACATTTATAATCGTTAGTAAGGAGTAAACTCCAGTCGTGCGTCGGAGCTGACACACACACTTTTTTATTTCTTTCTGTATCGAAAAGACAAGGACACGGTGCTTAAATTTAGTTTATTCCTGTCCAATAAGTTAAATCGTGTTACATTGAATTGACATAAATTAGTACTAGCCAAACTGGATGTTAATTTATACTAGTGAATGATTTGTATATTTTATTTCGTTAATTTTTTTTTAAGTTGATTTTTATTGATTGTTTGCTTGATAGGATTAAAAACTTCTGAGATTATTAATATATTCTTTTTAATGAAAGACACTACTCTTTTTTCTTATAACATTTGTTAAGTAGAGATATACAGGGTGTTTGGAAAGTAGTACAGAAAACTGAAAGGGGAGCCAGAGGCGGTCATTTGGAATAGATTTGACTTAATACACTTGTAGCCTAAGTCTCACAGTTTTCGAGATATCCGCTTTTTAATTTTCAGATTTTGTATGAAAAACGCATTTGTTTAAATATTTCGTGATTTTCCAAAAAAAAGTTATACTACAGTTAAAGTGCAAAATGCTGTAAAAACTTCCTCAGTTTATTAACTTTCCAACAAAGTAAAAAAGTTGAAAAAATACAAATGAGTTGCTACAAAAAACTATGATTGTTGTCATAAGGGTGCCTCGAATCCCATACTAATTTTACAACAATTTTCTATGGAAAAAAATAAATTCGAAATTTTTGCATGAACTTGTGAATTCAAAGTTATTCAATGATTCTAGAATGCGAAAAACATTATAAATTTTCGAATTAAAAAAAACAATAATGTTTCTTGATAATTTGTATGGGACTTAGGACACCATTTTGAAAGCAATCATTATTTTTTGTTGCAATGAATTTGTATTTTTTTTAATTTACTTTGTTGGAAGCTGATCAAATTAGGAAGTTTTTACCGTAATTTGCACTTCAACTGTAGTATAACTTTTTTTTGGAAAATCACGAAATATTTAAACAAATGCGTTTTTCATACAAAATCTGAAAATTGAAAAGCGAATATCTCGAAAACTGTGAGACTTAGGCTACAAGTGTATTAAGTCAAATCTATTCCAAATGACCGCCTCTGGCTCCCCTTTCAGTTTTTTGCACTACTTCCCAAACACCCTATATACTCGACACGGGTTGGAGGGAACTGTGAAATTGTTATTGTACTTATTGTTAAACAAACTTGATACGATAGGTACTGACATAGATGTTTTAAGTCTGGATGTGACGCAAAAAAAAATGACAACGTATTTATCCTTGGTAAATTTGTACTACCTGCTTTCGCAAAACCGTCTTTTATGATGTGATTTTAATAAAATAAAGGATCTGTGGTTTTAGATTTAGACATAGACAACAGATTAAAAAGAGCGATTTTTAAAATTAAATTATAAATTGCATTTACATGTATAAATTTCGACGTTTCTCGTTTAATTTTTGCGAGAGTTATCAGAAACATGCATTTTTATATTTTTTCTTAAATGTTGAAAAATACCCTATCCTAAAGGAGGATCAACACATTCTAATTGCAGGGCAATTTTTGGAGAAGAGTTCATTGCCCCTAGGATAATACGCAAGCATTTGGCTTGCGTTAAATTAAGCTTTTCTAGAGCAAATTTATTACAAGGTTCAAGTAAAATTTACCATAGTCAAAATGACTCCGAACTAAAGCATTATACATATAATAACTAGTGGATGCCCGTAGCTTCGCCCGCGCAGATTCCGATTTTTGCGGTTCCCGTGGGAATTTCCCAAAATCCTTTCTTAGTGGATGCCTACGTCATAACATCTACCTGCATGCCAAATTTCAGCTCGATCCGACTAGTGGTTTGGGCTGTGCGTTGATAGATCACTATGTCAGTCAGTCAGTCACCTTTGAGTTATATATATTTAGATTTCTCACAGGAGACCCCCATCAAACCCCTGATGGGACACGCAAAACATTAATATTCTTTTCGCATTTTTGTGTTACATGGTTAAGATACGGAGCGCCAGTCATCTTGGAGTCCAGGATTACGCCCAAAAATTTTACTCTATCAATAACGGGGATGATTTGATTTTTACAAGTTTAATCTCTCAGAATATACATATTTTTTTCTATAATAACTTATATTTTTATTGTAGTAGTCTAAAAAGCAAAATCAAACGGATTACAAAACCGGCCTGCTCAGGCGGTATATCGTGTATTATTGTAAGCTACTACATTAATAGATAAAAAAAATATGTCATCGCTCTTATTTTTAAAATGAAGATATTTTTTATGCAACAACTACCCATTTTCACCATAGAGTATTTTGAACCGCGTATTTAGTAATATTTTACTACACATATGTTATTGGTATTTTATATAACATAAAGGGTAACTATTCAGATTCAAGAATCAGTTAATAGTTTTACAATTTCTTCTTTCAATAAAGTATAAGAACCATTTTTACAACAACCAGAGGTCAGCTTCGCTGAGGACCACCCGCGACGCAGTTCAGAAGTGACCGCCGCGGGGATCTCCTTACACAGTAGAAGCCCCCGTGTAACTCGCGTAACATGAGCAGTTTGCAGGTTATGGATAGTGTCTAAAGGGTTTGCGTCAGTGGAGACCAGTCTCGACTGAAGATTTTCCAAAACACAACCATTACGTATCGTAGGCCGGGGACCACGAACTATATTTGCATGAGTTTCCCTGCCAAAGCCTGGAGATAGAGGTGGTCTGGGGGCGAGGTGTAGAGAAGGTTATTTTTTTAGCCTCTAGACATAGATGGAGGACTTGGCTGGAAGAAGCTGGTTGATGGTGTGTATTGGCTGATTCGGGAGAACATCACATTGGCTACATCAGCATACGATCTATAAATTGTCGGGAATTGAGAGGATGCCTCGGAATAAGGAATATTTACTCAGCCATTGTTACTTTAATAGCCTTCTGTCGGGAGTGCTCTCGACAATCCTTCTTGGTGGCATAGTGACTACCAGAACAAAAGAGGCAAGTTGAGTTGCTTTCTGAAATATCAGAGGAATCACCTGTATGGTTTTGAGCACAACCTACCGTTGTAAGTAAGTAATAGAATAGAAAATGTAGATGAAAAAGCGATGATCACCAAAACACGTGAGTTATCCAACTTAGATAAGGTCGGAATTCAAGAAGCTACAAACTTTCCTTTCAAATACACTGAGTTATAGCGTCTTAGTAAGCTTTGCTTGGTTTACTAAAATATGACGTCACAGCTCACAAATGTCATGTGATAGGCTGTTTTCGCTGGAATTTCAAATTAATTATTATAATAATTATTTTTTTCCTAATAAATAACACTTTAAAAAAAGAGATTATTTTCAAAGGTTTAAAATAAACCTATGTAAATTTTAAAATATATTTTCAAAAACTGTCAAATAGCAGTGGCCGCGATTCGTAATTTCTTAGGGAATACGATGCAGTGTTTAAGAAAATATGTAAGTATGGTACTTTACTAAAAATGGTAGCGGGCAGTTGTTACACAAAACGTTCCAAAATTTACGGCATTTCCAACAAAACCAAAATAGAACCATAAATATTATCCTTGCCACTACCAAAGATTACCTAATATAACGAATAATTTTGACCAGTGTGGACGTAGCAGAACAATCCTAGACAATGTAAACGAGGCATTAGATTTATCAGCAGACGGTTTTCTATATTTAGTCTATGGTTGAAATTCATGGGATTTGTATTACCGTGTCGTGTATTATCTGCACGTACAGATAATACACGACACGATAATACGCGTCCCGTGAATACACAACCCAATAATACGTGTACCGAGTGACTTGAATTAATACTGGCCGCGAAGTATCGACACGAGCAGATAATGTACAGCCGATATTACACGACACGGGAATGTACAGGCTGATAATTCATGTACAGGACTTGAATTATCGTGTCGTACATTCACGGGCCGGCTAATCTCGTGTTGAATAATATCGTGTCGTGCATTATCGTGTCCCGACGCTCCGTCCCAAAGTGTTATAACAAACTATTTTGTGTTTAGGTTACGTTGTATAAAGTCTAACTAGGTTTAATTTTAGAAGAAATGTAATTTCTTCATTAAAATCTGAAAAATGCCTGTACATATTGTAATATTACTTCAGATTATCGCCTTTGTAGTAAGTACTTTTTTTCCTATTACTTACCCATATCCACTACTCTACATTTGTACAATTCTTGACAAATGGAAACCCAAATAACAGATTTGCATTAGAAAAATCACTGTACTAGAACAATTACTAAACAATTGTAGAATGTTAACTGAAACTTCTGCATTAGAACAATAATCGCTTGAAGAAAGTGAAGCACTAAAATTACTGTATTAGAATAATCACTAACCTTGTACAATGTGAATGACTGAAATCATTGCATTGAACAATCAATAATCCTTAGTAGGATGTGAACCACCAATGAGTTTATCAACAATACATGATAATAATTTAAATTTTTTTCAGGATCTTTTGGCTGTTGGTCTAATAGTACCATTCATAGCAAACCATGTCCGTAACATGGGAGGTAATCATATACACATTGGACTTCTTGGCTCAATGTATTCTACCTTTCAACTAGGATCAGGGCCTCTTATTGTGAGTACTTATTTATTTAATAGTAACCATGATTACAATTTCATGTTTGGTAAAGATTTATATTTAATACACATCACAATTTCAGGGTAGTCTTAGTGATATCAAGGGTCGCAAAACAATACTGACTCTAACACTTTTATTATGCAGCGCTGCTTACATTACCATAGGACTAACTACTTCAATAACAATTATTCTCATTATGAGAGCAGTACTAGGTGAGAAATAATTCTTTTTCCTTTTTTGATTATTAAAAATGTTCTGTAAACACTTTATAATTTCAGGTTTGTTTAAACAAACTCAAATGCTCACTAGAGCTTTAGTACCTGATTATGAAAAGAGCGATCTAAAACAGTCTCTGATTTATGGGAAAATGGCAGCCATATCTGGCATTGGAATCACAGTGGGACCCGTAATTGGTGGTCACATTGTTGAAGACCACCTGGAGAAAGGATTTGCAATTGTTGCAGTTTTTTCTGGAATATGCTTTGCTATAAATGCAGGTACAGTGTGTGATATATTTAAAAATACTTACAGGATGAAATTTTATTTTGTTTCGATCTTGTTAACTTTTTTTATTTTTTTATTGAAATTTTGAGTTTGACTACATCTTACATAAAACAGATCAATTTTTTTCCAAGGAACCCATACAACAATTTTTGGACATAAGTAATACTTACATGTATTGTTTACAAACAATACATAATAACAGCCAAAGGCCATCCACTGTTTTAGACAAAGATTTTCCCCAAGGATTTCCACGACAAGTACGACAACCGGTGCTGCATTGCCTACATCCAGTGGCTTCCTGGGATCTTCACCAGGCCATCCGTCCACTGAGTGAGTGGGAGGCCGGCTGTGCCTATGCTACCTTTTACGGTGCGCTCAAGAACTTTACTGCCCCAACTGCCATCTGTTCTACGAGCTATGTGCCTTGGCAGTGCCCACTGTCACTTATGTTTATCAATTCTGAGAGCTATGTTGGTTACTTTAGTTATTCTATGGATCTCCTCATTTCTGATTCAATCATGCAAGGAACCTATGAGCATAGCACGTTCCATTGCCCTTTGGGTGACCTTGAGCCTTCTTATGAGGCCCATAGAAAGCAACCATGTCTCAGTGTAAATAGCTTAACATGATACTTTTTTTATACCTATATGTATACCCCAAAAGATAAACCCCTAGGAGTTTCACATTGGGGTCTTATAAGTATTTAAATGTATGTTACACATGTTTTGTACTGGAATAAATAAATGAAGTCCAACATATTTTTGCTTCCATTGGATGGGTTTCCTAGGGAAAGTTGTTCAGTTTTCCGTGTCGAAGACACAGTTAAAATATATAACTGTAATAAGTCTGTAATGGTAAGTTAAATTATTATGCCAATGACATATTATTTTTTCAGGTTTAGTGCTTTTTCTACCACATGCTAAGTACAAAACAAATGTGAGCAAAAAATTAAGGAAAAGTAGTGCTGAACATTCCAGTAATATATTAACCTCAATAGGCACAAATATAAAACAGTCTGTGGTCCAATTGTGTGATGTCGATTGGCCCAAATTTTGGGACATATTTTTAATAAAAGCTTTAATTGCATTTGCTATGAGTTGTTACTTTTCAAATTACAGTATCTACCTAAAGACTGAGTTTGGACTGGCACCTAAAGCAATTGGTTACATAATATCATTCCAAGGTACTGTCACATCAGTAACCAGTTATTGTATTGGTTTCATCCATGGGTTTTACCCAAATGATGAAGATTACAGTTTGAGAAATTTGCATGTGTTTATTTTAATGAGTGTTTCATTGGCTGGCATGATTTGGTCTCACAGTGTGACTATGTACATAATTTGGTTGGTGCCACTAGCAGTAGGCGGTGCCGTAGCTAGGCTAGTGTCTTTGGACATGTTGATGAAGAGGAGTCATGGGGAACATAGAGGAACCCTGATTGGTGCGTCTAATAGTGTCAGGTCCCTATCTGGAGTTGTCGCTCCCCTGGTGGCAGGTTTTGTAGGTCAATATTGTGGAGTAGTATTTGTTATCCATGTATCTTTATTATTTACTCTATTAGGCCTTGTACTAAGTTTCTACTTCAGAAATGTTAAAAATAAATTAAACTAAGATGTTTTGAGTAGGCACTTAGGTTAATTTATAGTGGTGCTTGAATGAAATTCTCTAATGTAAATAGATTTTTAAATGTTATTTAAAATGTTGTTTTATTTCAAATACGTATCTACCAAGTTTTTTGCTATCATAATCGCGAAAAATAAATAAATTATACTATTGAATTATTCTTAAAAAATATATTAGTTATAATTACTATATGTACTATAATTTACAGAAATAATGCTTTGCTCTAACTAAACCATGTATCATTATTTTATACAAAAACATAAAAAATATCAGTTACTCTCTTTCCATTTGCTTCTTCCTCATGTCTTTAATCAGTTGTTGGATAGCCTCCCTATCTTTCTGGTTCTCTGGGGGGAAGATCTCTCTCTTGGTCTTTGTCACCCACTCCTCGAAGTATGTTGGCTGGTTGAAGTAATGGAACAATGCCACTGGGAATGCCATGTACACTGCCATTCGGCCAACTTCCAGCTTCCAATTGCCCATTTTACCTGGAAATAATTAAAATTTAAAAATCATTTCTTTTGGGCAAGGTAAGTTATTCACCCTTATTAAGGAGATAGATTTATGTAAAAGGAGTAGTATGTTCCTTGGAGGTAAGTTCATGTGCATTCCATTGGAATTTTATCCACAGAATTCAACATTTTGATAAGGTATGCCAAAACACCAAGGTACACCTGCGAAGAAACTGGAAGGTTTTGTGTGAAGTAGACCAACCCGCACTGGGCCCGCATGGGACGTATATGAGCTGATATGATGCCAAAAAATAATGTATAACTACTTCTATCATAGTTTCAGAGATATTCAGGTCATAAGCTGAGGCTGCAAGTCAAACATTAATTATGCAGGTTGTTGGCATTAGTTGTCTAGAATTTTTTTTGGAGGTTTAGATTTTTTTTGGTATGTCAGCCTTTTTATGTGCACTCCAATGGAGGCTTCCAAGCCAGACGGAATGCGTTTAGTAGCCTCACTGAAGAGGAGTCATGGGGAACATAGGGAACCCTGATTGGTGCATTAAATAGTGTCGGAGCCCTATCTGGAGTTGTCGCTCCGGTAGATCTTCCATTCTACTGATTACTGTTTTGAAACTGCATGTGGGTGGCACTAATTGAGGATTATTTTTTTAAGTTTATTCCATAACATGTGGTTCAGTGGTTTCGAGAGACAAGGCTGCTAGCAGAATGTTCAGCTATGATAGCATTGTATTATGGCTCTTTTACACGAAGACAATCCACTAAGCGAGGACAGTAAGACAATGAAAAAGTATCGTCTAAATGGGGACAATCCACTAATTGGATTGTCTTCAAGACAATTGACAAGACAGGACAATAAAATAAAACGATTTCAGATTTTCAGAGCCAATAGCTTCCCCCACCACGCGTGCCAGTGGATTGTCTTGTCTATTATCCTTGTGTGAACGCGTGTTCCTAGCCAGTGAGCCAGCAGTCAAGGCTCCGAGCGCAGGCATGTCGTATTTTTATTTGAAATAACTCGGAAATTACAATGGTTCTAACAAAATGGTCTAACGATATTACATCTAAATTTATATCACTTTAGCAGAAACAAAAATGTTTCAACGTATTTCCATTTAATTTATTTCGTCATGTAGTGCATCCAGAGCTTCTTCTTGCATTTAAAATTAATTCATTTTTAAGGTTCCGTACCCAAAGGGTAAAAACGGGACCCCAATACTGAGAATTCGCTATCCGTCTGTCTGTCTGTCTGTCCGTCCGTCTGTCTGTCACCAGGCTGTATTTGATGAACCGTGATAACTACACAGTTGAAATTTTCACAGATAATGTATTTCTGTGGCCGCTATAATAACAAATACTAAAAGATAGAAAAAGTGATAAAATAAGGGGGGTCTCCATTCAACAAACGTGATTTTTTGCTTGATATTAATAACGGCAACAGGTAGACGCTTGAAATATTTACAGAATATTTAGTTATATATTCACTTTAGAAATAAATATTTAAATTATAATAAAATAAATATTTAAGTTGGGCTCTGATACACCAAATGTGATATTTTTGCTTGATATTGATAACGGCAACAGTTGGGCGCTTGAAATATTAGAATATTAAGTTACATATTCACTTTCAAAATAAATAATTAAATTTAAATAAAACAAATATTTAAGGGCGGCTCCCATACAACAAATGTGATTTTTTGCTCAATATTGATAATGGCAACAAGTAGATGCTTGAACTATTCACAGAATATTGAGTTCACTTTAAAAATAAATAATTAAATTAATATTTATATTTTCATACAAGAAACGTGACTTTTATAGATAATGGTACGGAACACTTCGTGCGCGGGTTCGATTCGCACTTGGCCGGTTTTTTTTAACAACGCCCTCATAGCAGTTTTGCGTCTATCCATCGCGAGAAGAGCGTATGAATCCAACCTTACTGGCCGGACTCATAGGCCTACGTGTGAACGACATAGCATTTTCCAATTGTCCTGTCCTATTGTTTTATTTTCCTGGCTTACTGGATTGTCTAGGCTATTGTCTCCGTGTAAAAGAGCCATTATATTTCCTTTGAGCACTATTTGATGCTCATGCACTATTTTTTGGCGTTATCAGAAAGCTGAAATTCTGTGGTTAGCCTTCCAGCACAATGCACGTACTAGTTCCTTGTCTATTTTGAAGGAGTAAAGATTTTCACTGAAAATCCGTAAAAATGCCTACACCTACCTAATCTTTTCAATCACTGTATTTCTATGCGTTCCTAGCTGAATTCTCGAAAACAGAAATTCTCTTGTGAGTGTACCTGATTTCTCGTAGCTAGGTACTATCAAAGCGAACACTAAACAAAATAAAAGTGATTTGATCTGTCCACAGATCTAATGATATGGTTATTATGGCCGCTCGCGGAAACTATTGTAAATTTTATTTTTTTACTGGCTTGGCATCAAGCATTAATTACTCAATATTCTTACCTCTTTGAGAATGATTACTCTGAGTTTAGCACTTTTTTATATTTTGGTCATCAGAATTTAGCACTTTTTTAGAGCTAATTAGCGCTCAACGATCGAACAGAGGTGGCAGCCCTGTCTATAAAGCCTCGGTCACACACAGTGAATACTCGCAGCGAGTGCATTCGCTGCGAATAATGATCGCAGCGACTATTCGCTGCCTGCCTGTCACACACTGCGAGTTCTAACGCGAATTTCGGCAGTCTGTTGGTGCGTAAATTCCAAAATGTCGTCTGCTCGTCGCACACGTCAGTTTATTCGGTTGGCATGTGCAGAGTTAGCAAACCAAATGCTGATTAAGCTCACAGCCCACAAGAAGCAAAAATGGGTTCGAAAATGGATTGAACGCAGAGAACAGTTTGGGGCTTCTAATACCCTTTTAAAAGAATTAGCTGCAGAAGAACCAGGAGATTACAGAAACTTTCTACGTATGACGGAAGCGAATTATATATCGTTATTTCCCCACTTAAGAGAATCTTTTTTCGGTTGACTCATTATTACAGTACTCGTATCCAAGCAGCGACGGAACTACCTGCTAGTTCGGCGCGCTGAGCGGAATGGCGATTCGCAGCGAGCCAGCGAGTACCGTGTCACACAAAGCGAATACTCGCGGCGAATCCACATTCGCCGCGAGTAAAATTGAACATGATCGCGGCGAATGAATCTATTCGCCGCGAATAGTGTGTCACACACAGCGACTACTCACCGCGAATGCCTACTCGCTGCATATTCGCTGTGTGTGACCGAGCTTTAAGGAATAGGCCAAAGAGTATGGAAATCACTACGTTTAGAAAGGGGACTTTTTGGCGGGAATTTGTAGCGTTCAGTTTGTCATTTTTCTTTTATTATCCGAAAAATTACATTTAGTGGTTTTCGATGTGTAATATTGATAGTGTATTTATCAGCGAAGTATCATTTATGTGTTTCTTGTGTAGGATAATGAAATAAAAGTGTGTATACTGTGTTTCGAGTTCCCACAAGAAGTCCGAGCAAGCTTTAGCAAAAGTGCTATCATTTTGCTAGAGTATGTAGGTTAGTTTAGTATATAGACAATGACATGATGTGAACGTGAAGAACAGTGACCTAGAAAACTGAAAAGGAGAAAATTACTACATAATCTGAAAAATATACTAAAAAAATACTGAAGACGTGAATTCTACAAATTAATACTGCTGAATAACATATACTGAAGACTAGGCGGTATGGCCAATGAGCCTTAGCCTGCCCTAAAAGGGCGAAGTAAAAAAAAAAAAAAAATTAGAAAGGAAAGGAAGGCTCGGACGGAGCAAGGCCTACATTTTAGGGAACTAAGAAAAGAAAGATAAATTTAAAAAAATCCAAGAAAGTCCGTCGAATATACGCATTTAATTTATGCAACTAAAGCCACATAGAGAACACTATAGGACAGGATGAAGCTTGATAAGTCTACAGTGAACGAAGTTGCACAATGTTGTTTTAATTTGTACAATAAACTATCGAAAACCGGCAAGCCGTTACAAAAGGAGTGGACAGTTTTGTCATGTGTGATTTTGTTCGACGTTTCAAGTAAAAAGCATGAGGTGGTTTCCCTAGGAACGGGTTCTAAATGCGTAGGAGCTACCAAGATGTCTCCAGCTGGAGATATCCTCAACGACAGCCACGCGGAAGTTTTCGCGCGGCGAGGACTTTTGCTGTATCTTTACGAAAAACTTCTAGAAAACGACAACTCTCTATTCATTTTAGAAAAAGGGACATTCAAGTTAAACGAGGGTAAAGAATTAATTTTTTACTCATCTCAAATGCCTTGTGGCGACGCTTCGATAATATCCAAGACAGGTGAAGTAGAACAGTATGGAGATATCATAGAAAACAAAAGACAAGCAGATGATGACATTTGTGATACTGTTAGGAAAAAAGTTAAAGCTGAGATTGATGATGTTCATAGAACTGGAGCGAAATGCTTGCCCAATTCCGAGCAAGATCCTAAAGAGGCCGGTAGTAACTACCACCTTCTTGGTCAGGTGCGGACAAAGCCAGGGAGAGGTGACAGAACATTATCAATATCTTGTAGTGATAAGATGGCCAAGTGGGTACATTTAGGAATTCAAGGCAGCTTGCTAGATATGATTATCACTGAACCATTATACATAAGGCATTTTATATTTGGAGGTGGTGTTCCATATTCAGATGAGTCATTAAGTAGAGCACTGCTAAAAAGAAATAACACTTGTTTGATAACAACTAGTGCACCAGAATTCTATCAATGCGATTTGATTTTTTCACATATTCGGAGTGAGGATAAAGCAAGGCCAGCTCCGGGAAGCATTGTTTGGGTGAAAACCAAGAAGCAGTAAGTTCATAGTACTTAATATTATTTCTTTCCTATCAGTGTTCAGCATTTTTACGTACCAATTCCTATCAGTTACTTATGGTTGTCTGGAAGAAATCACTAAGTGATAAGGCCATCTTTGAACTGTAAATGTTAAAATTCAGTTATTGTTGTGGGTTTTCTGGTGTGCAATAAAGAATATTTACTTAAGTTTTTTTTTATTCACTATTGGTAAGTGTTTGGCATCATCTCACCTGATGGTAAGTGACGATGATACCAAGATTCTTACCAAGGTACTTACTTCAATTGAATAAAAATTCTTTGTAGCAAATATATTTCTGGATTAACATTTCTAAGTCATATTCATATGCCTATTTTTTGTTTTTCTAGAGTGCAAGAGGTTGCAGTGCAAGGCAGAAAGTTGGGTCTGACAAAGAAAAGGGCTTCCTTGCCAGAAAATTCTTTATGTATAAGCAAATATCGATTATATGCAAAGTTTCTGCATGTTCTAGACAAGCACACCGATTTAAAGAAAAAAATATTTGGAAATGATTGCTCAACTTCTAGCATTCCATACAATGAAATGAAAAAGAAATCAAAAAGATACAGAGAAAAATGGTTGGACATCAATAAAACGTTTTTCAAGACCTGGACAAGAAAACCAGACATTTGGATATTTTGTGGGAATTGCTGATGCTGGTTTCTATCATCAGGTCAGCACTTAGTAATTGATGATACATTACTGCAAAGCCCAGGAAATATGGAATTGCTGGATGAAAAGAGTTCAAAAGCTGAACCACAGATGAGGCCTTCAATAATACAAATCCAGAAATTGCTGTGCCAGCCGAGACCTGTATAGTGCTTTATTCAAACAAAGCAAGGAAATTAAAACAATAATTAATATATTTATTTAAAAGGCAATAAATAAGGGTTCCATCCAAGACAAGAAGTTCAAATAAAACTTTGTTTTAGATTACTGAAGCACACGCAAAATGGGTGCAGTGGTGAAAGCATAAAAATCGGACTACACATGAATGCATCCAAAACTTATGACAATAGGTCAAAAGAAAACAATTAAAGTAGAGGAAAATCCGATGTACTATGTGAATGAATATGTGTACGTAGGTTAACTGGTAGCCATTGATGCAAATAGCAACGAAAAATAAATAGACAGAAGAATAAGTACAACTTGGAAGAAATACTGGGCCCAAAAAAAAATATTCTAAAAAAGAACTATACCCGACTAAAATGGATTCTTGCATTCTCCCAAGCCTAACTTACGCCAGCCAGACATAGGTCTTCACTGAAAAAGTAAATAACAAAATTTCATCATGCCAACATGCAATGGAACAAAGTATACTAAAACTGAGAAAAATACAAAAAACCAGAACCACCCCAACCCCCTATTCGTAAACGCCGCCGGTTACGAGCTATCCGCGAACCCCATTCGCGTAATCCGACGCCCCAGACACGTTCTCACTGACCCCGACGACCTGACCACGCTAGCCATAGCTGCCCTGACCCCACCTCGCAACCCACAGAGAAATACTGCACAGATATTCTGCCCTCGCCGGCGAGGGCGGTGGCCCCCCGATTCTGGCGCTTACCAGCGCTACTGGCACGTACCAGGCCGCTTCTCTCTGATCCTCCCACGTCCAAGCAATGACCTAAACCGAGATCTTTTTGCTTTGCATTAGGTTGAGCGCCTCCTCCCCTTTCCGGTGAATATGTAAAGGCCTCCACGGCCAACAACAAGCTTGTCTTTTCGAAAAAATAACAAAAAACGGGAAACGTAGACACCCACATGAAAACTATATTAACAGATGCACTTAATTTTAGTTTAAAACAGAAGTGGAACTTGGCAGGGCACCTGTCAAGGTACAAAGATAAGAGATGGACTTACCAAACAACTAAATGGCAGGGCCTAAAAGGCAAAAGGAATGTGGGAAGACAGAAGAAAAGATGGTTGCATGAAATAATAAACAAAGCTGGAAAAAGTTGGATGCATATGGCCAAAGACAGGGAAAGGTGGAAAAGAATGGAGGAGGCTTTTACCCATAGTGGGGCCACATAACAATGAACGGAAATAAAATAATTATAGTTGGCATGTAAATTAGTAAAGTGTTAAGTGGAAAATAAAGCTGTAATATTAATAATAAATAAATTAATCAACATAGCTCACAGAATCGCTAAACTGAAGTGGCAGTGGGCAGCTCGTAGAACAGATGGCCGATGGGGCAGTAAAGTTCTCGAGTGGCGACCGCGCACCGGAAAACGTAGCGTAGGCAGGCCTCCCACGCGGTGGACCGATGACCTGGTGAAGATCGCGGGAAGCCGATGGATTCGGGCAGCGCAGGACCGGTCGTCGTGGAAATCCTTGGGGGAGGACTTTGTCCAGCAGTGGACGATTTGTGGCTGATATGATGATGATGATGAATAGGCAATAAATTGGGGTTCCATCCAAGACAATTTCAAATAAAAAATTGTTTTAGTTTACTGAAGATCATGCAAAATGGGCGCAGTGGTCGTCTGGTTGCGGAAACCAGCCCGCCCCTAACTAGTTTACTGAAGAACAGTTTTTCCTTTACCGCCTCCGTGGCATAACCTTCACATTAGGAAGTCGCGGCTTTGATTGACGGGGTCCAACTTTGTAAGACTTAAATGGTTATATCATCATCATATTAGCCCAAAGACATCCACTGCTGGACAAAGGCCTTCCCCAAGGGTTTCCACGACAACCGGTCCTGCGATGTCCGCATCCAGCCACTTGCCAAAATCTTCACTAGCTCGTCGGTCCACCGCGTAGAAGGCCTGCTTACCTACGTTTTCCGGTGCGCGGTCGCCACTCCAGAAGTTTACTGCCCCAGCGGCCATCTGTTTAGCGATTCTGTGAGCTATGTCAGTTACTTTGGTTCTCCTGCAGATCTCCGCATTTCTGATTCGATCGCGTAGGGAAATTCGGAGCATAGCTCGCTCCATTGCCCTTTGGGTGACCTTGAGCCTTCTTATGAGGCCCATAGTTAGCGACCATGTCTCAGTTCCGTATGTCATCATCATCACTGGCAACACACACTGGTCATGACCTTAGCCTTGAGACACTGGGGTATTTGGGACGTGAGGATATTGCGAAGCTTCCCGAATGCTGCCCAGCTAAGTTCTATTCGTCGATTGATCTTTTTCTTGAAGTTGGACCTACCTAGCTGGTTATATATCATAAATTATTGATCCATAGTTTCAGAAATTATAGATATCGTCGGGATATCATCAATATCTTCATTTTGGATGACAGATGTCAAACTTTATAACCACCAGTAAACGTGTTCGTAATCCTGGGCTACTAGTTTCTTCAGAGAAATCAATGATTTCTTGAAGACCTTCATTTTGGAAGACAGCTGTAAAACTTAAAACCCCCATAACTCAGAAACATTGATCCTGGACTACTAGTTTCTTAAGAGAAATCATAGATCTCTATTTCAGGTGACAGCTGTCAAACTTTTAATGTCTATATCTGAAAAACTATGATCCCAGGTTATGTACTATTTTCGTATGAGAACAATAGATCTCGACAAGATCTTCATTTCGGATGACAGACATCTGTCAAACTTATAATCGCGATTCAGAGTGAAAGTATTAATAATTGAATTCACAAACTTTCATAAAAAAAAACTGCCGGGTCTCCTACCCATATCCTCTTTTTATGCATTTATGTTCAGATCTAAGTATTAAATAACTAGCTTTTGCCCATGGCTTTGCCCGCGTGGACATCGTTTTTATGACTGTCTTTTAGGGTGAGTGGTGCGCGAGCCGCAAGCGGGTCGCGAGCTCGGACATGAGTTTTCCTCAGATCCCTCAGGAACGATATCGGGCTATTCTGATTAGGAGTCTATGTCACTTCCCACCCCCTCAACCAATTCTATAGTTACAAAAAACCACTTCAGTCCGTAGCTCCGTTGCGACGCTGAAATGCGCGAGCGCGGAAATGAGTTTTCCCAGATCCCTCGGTAACCATGTCAAGATATGCAAATTAAATTAGCTTTGTTTCAGTTAACTTTATAAAACAACTAGCTGTGCCCGCGACTTCGTCCGCGTGGAAAAGTGTCTGGGTAGCATTTTTAATTATTTAGGCTAAATATTTAACAAATAAGAAACATACGTACTCGTATAAATACTTCAATGAGCTATTTGCAGTGTTTCACTTCAAATAGCTTATTAAATTATTTAAGTACTTAAGTACATAAGTTTTAAAGTATTAATATGAGTTTATTGAAGTACATTTTTATAAACTACGTTTTTTGTTTTCCCATCTTTTGCCAAAACATAAAATTTTGCGGATTACCGTATCTAACTAAATTCGAAAGTAATCTTCTTTTGACGAATGAAATAAACAAAACAATGACCCAACTAAAGAAAAAAATATTTAATAACCTAACTAAAAACTTAAAGTTTTTGTATTTCACAAAGAACATTAATTAAATAAACAAAAAATCGTGTAAGCAATCGAATTGTAATGAATTTGCAATCAAATAAGCAATTAATTTGCAGCGGAAAAAATCTCTATTGGCATGCGTGTGCACAGTCGTTTGCCCTCCCGTGTCTGCCCGTTCGGGAAAGCAAATTTAGGCGTATTTCCCCACCTACACCGCGCCGTACCACGCCTATTGTTATTTTACACCCTTGAGGGTAAAGCTTTTACAAACTTTGAATGTCATATTTATTTATATCGAATCTACAGCCTAAAAAATAAGTTCAAGTAAATAATCAAAGGTTTCAAGCTTCTAGCTCTAAAAATGACGATACTTCCATTCAACTTTTCATCCCCCTCTTTCAACCTTCTTACAACCCTTTTTTCGCATTAAAAAGTAGCCTATGTCCTTTCTCCGGTTCTAGACTATTTGTGTACCAAATTTCATTTAAATAGGTTCAGTAGTTTTAGCGTGAAAGCGTGACATACACACAGACAGACAGTGTTACTTTCGCATTTATAATATTAGTAAGGATTTCACGTAATTTTGCTAGATATCTTTACTTATTATAACCTTTTGACAAACTTTACTGTTGCAAAAATACCGCTCAAGACTTGACAGTTAAGATGGAGTGTTTACCCTAACTTTGTTGTGATTGTGTTCATTCTGATTGCATCTACGATGACTAATTATGTCCCATTCAGCATTTGGTAGTGTAAGCGAGATTTTGCTGGTTAACCTACTTTACAATATTACCTCATCATTATCTAGGTACTTACTGGCTTTGTCGGAATTTTGTGATTTTGGTTTTTTAGTCCTTTCTATTATCGCGTGTGACGTGGCCCAATGAACGTGCTGTTACAAGGGATAGACGGTGTTTGCCTGGTGTTGCACTGAGCATCACCACAGTGTAAGAATTCATACAACGGTCCAATATTTGATGTTTGCATTCAAGCTGATATTACTAGATCACACCCTGGACACATGAGATACTAGTCCCTGGACCTTTTAAACAACGGGCCAGAAATGACAATTAAAAAAAAGGAATGACGGAACGAACAAAATGGCGGCGAAACCCTATACTTTCGACAGCCAAACTGTAACCAATCTTGTATCAATCTGGGTGACGAGGGGGTGAGGTCGCAATCTTAAAAAAAAAGCGGCAGGGAGTGTCCATTCTGTATGTTAGTACATATATATACCTATAGTTTGACTAGACACTGGTCACCTCTGGCGCTGTGCTGACGCTTCTAATGAATTGTCCCGAGTGACTGACCAACTGTGATTAGGGTCATTAGGGTTCAGCCTCCTCCGTCTCTACCTGTGACGAAGTCAATCTTTTTGGTTTCTACTTTCAATCTCCTTTTATATCATCTTTTTGTCTATTTTTACTTTTTTTTGTTAATTGCTGTTTTTTTGGAAATTGTCAATTTCCGGATCCTGATCATCGATCCATACTGCCTTTTCCATATTTTACGTTTTATTTCTTTTCGTTTTAAAATATATTCAGTTTTGGTGGATTCGACTGTTTTTTAAAAGAACCCTGGCGCTCCCTCCATAACCTGTTTTTGTGCGTGCATCGGCGTAATTGGAGGGTGCGCCGACGCCGCATACCCTGGCCTCGCCTCCCCACACGATTGCTCCACGTCTCAGTTGGATGACTGCATGGATACTTTAGACTGTGGCATCACATTGCTTAGTGGCTAAGATAAAAATAAATTGTACGTCAGCCCGCACTAAACTTTGTCGACAAATTTTTTCATCCAAAAATTTATTTTTTTAAAAATAATTTTGATGAATTCATAAATGCATGACCGAATAATTATTCGCAATACATGTCAATTCAATAGGTATTCTGTTTTCGTAGATATTCGGTAATAATAGACCCTTTTGGTACTTTGAAGTTAAACTGATGATGAAATTTGATATCAAGGTCCTAGAATCGTCTTCTCTAATATATAAAAATGAATCGCAAAATGTGTTGGTAAGCGCATAACTCGAGAACGGCTGGACCGATTTCGCTAATTCTTTTTTTGTCGAGTTCGTTATTGTCAGGAGAAGGTTTTATGTAGGGTAGTGTAGTGTAGTGTAGGGTAGTGTAGTGTAGTGTATGTAGGGTAGGGTAGTGTAGGGTAGGGTAGTGTAGTGTAGGGTAGAGTAGTGTATGGTAGGGTAGTGTAGTGTAGGGTAGGGTAGGGTAGGGCAGTGTAATGTAATGTAAGGCGGTACGTAGTTCACCGGGACAGCTAGTAGTAGGGTAGGGTAGGGTAGGGTAGTGTAGTGTAGGGTAGGGTAGGGTAGGGTAGTGTAGTGTAGTGTAGGGTAGGGTAGGGCAGTGTAATGTAATGTAAGGCGGTACGTAGTTCACCGGGACAGCTAGTTATCTATAAAAATGAACCCCTATTTCTTCTGGTCATCGCATCACGCGTGAACGGCTGGACCGATTTCGCTAATTCTTTTTTTGTTGAGTTCGTTATTGTCAGGAGAAGGTTCTTATGTAGGGTAGGGTTATAGGGTAGGGTAGTGTAGGGTAGTGTAGGGTAGTGTAGTGTAGTGTAGGGTAGGGTAGTGTTGTGTAGTGTGAGGTGGAAAGGAGTTCGCTGGGACAGCTAGTTTTCAATAGAATCGTAGGAAATACAGTCTAGTTGTTTGCAAATGGTCAAATATGTAAACAAATCGTGAATTACAAAATAAACCATTTTCGGTTGGTATTTGGGTCGATCAACTTTTAGTTGTCCTTCCTACTTCTTATCCTGTCCCCAAACAAAATTTAGTTTTTGTTTTTTAAATAGTATATTTATTACGTATAAAAGTAGTTTGGCTTATGTTTAATACATAAAATATAATTTTAATTACAGAAAGAAATATGTAGTTTTTTGTATTTATTCGTATTTTAACAGTTGTCCAATCGACGTCAAAGTCCATTTCATAGTGTTAGAGCTTGTCCCCCAGCAACAGTTACCTATAAACTAAAACTCACGTTCCGAAAAAAAAGTCTATGATGATGTACATTTTAAATACACACTTTCATAGTAGTATATAGCTAGTTTTCGATAAACACTCTTGAAATTTTTTTGGTGTGTTATTGCATCAAGTTTTTTCTTTGTTATTCCTGTCCCTGTTTAATGTCACAAAGCGTAAGTCACATAGACAACCACTTATAAATTCAAAGTCTAAGACACAGATGGTGCTGTAAGTATTCAGACAACGAGATGATTGCTTGAGGCGCCAAACCCATTCAACCGCCATTTTGTTTTCGCGGTATTCGCAGCGTCAGTCGCTGGAGATTCCGGTGTGAGAGTGGGTGGCTTTATTGTGTGTCCGCTGAACCACCGCAGTAAAAACGTAAGTAATAGATTTTTCATTATAAATTATAGTTAAGTAGAATCCCTTTGATCTTGTGTTCACGTAGCAAAGTTGATGATATAATAACGGTAGAATATTTAACAAAAAATATTAAAATTCAATAAATGTCGATCGGACAACCGGTCACTTGGACGACTGAGACGGTTGCCCAAGTGACAGTATTGGTTGCCCAATGGACAATGAAATAAAATCCTATTAATTAATAAGTTATGAAAAGCACTAGTTTCCCTTGATTACGTGTTCTATTTAAAATTTTAAATATAAATCGTTGAATAATGTAATAAATTCGTAACTGTTATGTGGATTATTAGTATTCTGTGGATTTTTTTATTCAATGAATAGAAGCGCTGTGCTAGACTGCTAGCTATTATTTACTGAAATAATGGCGAACTAAATAATAGTTCTATATAATTCTAAACAACTTTATGTGAAGCTAATGATTTTATGTAATTTTTTAGAACAGGAATGTCATCGAAAGAGAAATCTCGAAGATATCGAGAAAGGCTTAAATCAGATCCTGAAAAACATGCAGAGCGGAAGAGGAAAAAAAGAGAGAGCTACCATAAAAACAAGGTTTCAATTTCAAACATGAAATCACAGGATAAAACAAACGCTAGAATGATTTGGAAATTCCGGAAGCAAGCAGAAAGGAAACGCAAAAGTTTTTCGTTTTAAGTTCATTTGGTAATTGTTTTGAATACCAGTTTCCTTAAATATATGTTTCTATCAAAACATGGTCTTTTAAATATTTAGTTAACAGCTATGAGTTCTAAATACTCATTGAAAATTAAATTGTGAACGTATACAATGTCTATGAGATAACCAATTTTGTCTATTGGACAACCGCATTGTCCCCCTATATTTTAGAGCTTTCATAGCATTGTTTTGTTTATAAATATTAAAATAATTATATTCTTAGTTAAACTGTCAAACATTGTCACAAAAAATATTTGAATCTTGTAGTTTTCACAACTAAGCATCTTTACTTGTGGTTTAAATTAAATTTTCCCTGAGTTTTAAGACAACGGTTGTCCAAGAGACTCTTTATATTGAAATATCTGTTAAATTATTACAAAAAAATGTTGTGAAAAAATCGCAAGCTGAAGTGTTTGATATTTTTAATAATGTGGAAAAAGCGATTTTAAATTTTATCAAAGCTTATTCCATTGAATAAAAAATTAAGAAGTTGTCCAAGTGACACATTTTTCTTGAAAGATTACATATTTTCGCTTAAAAATGAACATAAAGCATAAAAAAGTGCTCTGCTTGATATCGAAACATAAAATATAATTAATATTTTACAATCTAAAATAATTTATAGAGTGAAATTTAAATATTAATAAAAAACTACAAAATATCAGAATCGGGACAAATAAAAGTTGATCGACCCATTTAAGTGTTAAATGATCCACACACAGTGATAAAATGAATAAAATACTCGAAAGAACATGCTCGATGTCCAAAATGTAATGTGATTTAAGATAATTAATGTTGTTTACATGTTTGACCATTTCCAAATAATTAGACTTTACCTGTGCTCGCTTCTTTTGAATTTGGAACCGTGCAAGTAACTATTTAGTAATCTGTGACCGTGCAAACAAAGAAACATCAATACATTCGCGCTGTGCTTTCGCGTTTAATAAATTAGTGCGATGTAGAGAATATATTATTGTGTTTGTCAAGGTGTGTAAGCCACACAGACACAAGCCAGACATAATATTGTATGACTGGCAAGGCAAACGGAATCTTATCCAGATAAGGGAGTTCCATCGAACGCCCACAACCTTCGCTCTATTTACTGTCGGTATCCCGGAAAGGACCGAGGACCACCAGTAAACAAATAATGATTCTACGTAAGAGGACGATAAGAGCATTATTATGGTTAAGTAAAACAAATGGGCCTCCACAAAGACGCCTACATGGCAGAATGGTGTTATTGATTATCAGGTTTTTTTTAAAATATATTTTTTACAAGGAGGGACGGATCGCTTTTGGGATTATATTCTGTTTGTTCATTCAATTCCTTGTGTCTTTGTTTATGGCTAGACGAAAAGCGGTAATGTCACAGTAGATTTTAGACGCCGAAAAATGGACACTATCGTTTTAATGCCAAAATGTGATAGACCTTTTTATTTATTATTCACGAGAAGAACTCTTGTGTGACAAATATCTGTGTTTTTTTTACAGGGTTTTCCAAAAGGCTGGAAAATCTAGTTGAAAAATGGGAAAACCTTTAATACTCCTAAACAATACCAGCAGTTGTAAACTTAATAGCATAGTATTGTAGGCCTAATAATAACACATTTTTCAAGCTTCAGTTGGCAGTTCTACAATGAGTATTTAGATATTTTTTGCATTTTATTTTTTTCTCTGGATCTGTGCAATTAGCGGATTATTTACTAACGTGAAAATGAAAACGTAACCATTACCTAAATGCTCTATTTTTGCGTAATCCGATAAGGGCATCGTTTTCCGTTTTCATAAAAAAATCTTACCTAGGGTTGTAATAATAGAAAATTGGTTATTGCGTTTGTGAACGAAGTTACGGTAAAAGCTAGTTGAATTAATGGCACTAAAATGACAAAATTAGGAAACAACGGGTTCGCATGTGATTTGCTAACCAATAAAATTCAGGCGTGTTGACTGCTATGGAACCTCAGCCAATTATTAAAAAGTTTAATATCTTGAGAGTTCACGTGAAGATTACGCAAAAAATAGACCGTGTAGGCAATTGTTACGTCTTCATTTTCACGTTAGTAAATAATCCGCATTTTTTTATTTATTTTTATTTTTACTCACAATTGGTAAGCCAGAAAAAAACTTGCACAGATCCAGAAAAAAAATACACAAAAACACTAAATATGGAATAAATCTCAATTTTTTTTATTTTTTTTTATTCGCAATTGGTAAACCCTTGACAACATAATACTCATTGTAGGACTGTCAATTGACGCTTGAAATTATTAGGCCTACAATACTATGCTTTTAAGTTTACAACTGCCGGTGTTGTTTAGGAGTATTAAAGGTTTTCCCATTTTTCAACTCCATTTTCCAGCCTTTTGGAAAACTCTGTAAAAAAACCACCAATATTTGTCACACGAGAATTCTTTTCGTTAATAATAAATGAAAGGGTCTCTCATATTTTGGCATTAAAACGATAGTGTCCATTTTTCGGCGTCTAAAATCTACTGTGATGTTGCTTGTAATGAAAACAGGCAATTATCCTCTTAGTCAAATCAGTTACTTTTTATTAATAGTCAAAACAATGACAAATTATATAGTCAAAAACGCTTCTTTGTTTTTAATGAACTAATGTTGTGATTTGACTTTATCATTACTTAATATTATAAATGTGAAAATGTGTTTGTTTGTTTTTTACCTTTTCACGTTTCAGCACCTCGACCAATCTTGATGTTTGGCATGCAAGTAATTTGTGTCATTGGGAAGGACATAGTCTACTTTATATCCCGTGAAAATAGCATATTCCGATGCAAATCCTTAGGGAACCAAAAAAAACTCTGTTTTTGGTTAATTTCTTTAACATCGCAACCGAACAATGGATTATTGTGATTTTTTGCACAGTTATAGTTAAGGAGGAGGGAAATGACATAATTTACTAAATAACATTATCATGACATGGTTCCCGAGGGATCTGGGGAAAACTCATTTCCACGCGCTCGCGCACGTCGGCGTCGCAACGGATTGAAGCGATTTTTTGTACAGAATTGGTTGAGGGGGTTGGTAGTGACATTGATTGCTAATCAGAATAGCCCGATATAGTTCCTGAGGGATCTGGAGAAAACTAGTGTCCGCGATCGCGAGCCGCCTCACCCTCAAAGACAGTCACAAAAACTGTGTCCATCTCGCGGGCGAAGCCGGCAAAAGCTAGTACTTAATATATAAATTGAAAATTACTGAAAGAGTCTAACAAGTAAGTGAAACTTTAGAAGGGTGATATTTTAGAAGGTATGCTATTTGTGGAATAATATTTTATATTTTTTTTGATACTTACTGGAAATTTATTTTTGACTTACCTAATGATGATTGATGACTTACCTATTTATTTTATTTTTGGAGGCATTTAAATTATAATACATCACTAATGCCAGTATACCTTGGCTAATGGTGCTCTATTTCGTAGGAATCTGATCGTAAAACTATAATTTTAGGCAGGTGCCAAAAAAATTATCTCGGCAATGGTTGGTCAAATTGAAGAGATGAAAGTGATCAGATCAGCTTATTGCAAGTGGTGAAATTTTAATACGTCTGGTTTTTACGCTATCGGTAGGTGGGGAGAGTGTAGTAGGCAATCAAGACGTATGCCGTATTGGAATTCAACATACACCTGCCGCGCGGCTGCTATTATCACGAGGCGTTTACCCGTGGACCCGGTGACAGAGCCCCGTCACTCGCTTATACCACAGTCACACCCTGGATACTACATACAACGAGCCAGAAATGACATTCATAAAAGGAATGACGGAACCAACAAAATAACGGTGAAATCCTATATGTTCGACAACCAAACTGTAACCAATCTGTTTCAATCTGGGTAACGAGGGGGTGAGGTCGGAATCTAGAGAGCGGCAGGGAGTGTTCATACAGTATGTTAGTACTAATTACAGCATAATTTAATTAAAGTGGGTTATATAATATAAAAAGGCAGTTATGCTTTTGCCACATTATACGTAGAATTTTTTAATCGCAGCCTAAATATGAATTTCGGAAAGAAAATAAATTTTGGGGTACTTGTACTTGTACGAGCGGGCTGGTTTCCGCAACCAGGCGTCTAGTGCGCCCATTTTGCGTGGTGGAAAAATATGGAATACTTTTAATTAATAATATTTAAAAAATAGGTAAATGTGCTAACAATGAATGACCGTGAAAAATAGGCTTGGGAATAAGCTTAACATAGAGTTGCCTTAAGTTGACAAATTTCACTTGTTAAAAAATAATTCATTTTACAAATTTTTAAAATAAAAAAAACTGGTTTGGCAACGATCGATCATCCCCCCTGGTATAAAAATGACCGAATAAATACCTAAAACGTAAAAGGAGTAAATTAATTTGGAATTAGAATTACCCCAAAGTTGTAGAAATCACTTTGGGTATACAACACTCTTAATAATTTTAAATTAAATACTAAATTGTTAAGGTAGACGGAAATAGGAAGTTTTGCAGGCCAGCAGCAGCGCTTGGTGGCAGGTAGTAGTATTTTGCAGGGCAGTAGTAGTGCTTGGTCACCAATGATAAGCAATATCGATGGGCTTTAAAATTAGTTAGTAGTAAGGATTCTACTTCCCTTCGGGTAAGCGGCAGGTTGCGCAGAGCGGCGAAATATATGCTGGTGGAAGACTCAGCAGTGACTCAGGGTTATTATGATGCGGAGTACCGGCAGGGTGGAAGACCCTACGAACATAAATAAAAATCTAGTTCGCAACAGCAACAAATAAAAACGGATAGCTGTTTCTAAACATAAATTACTTACCCCTGATAAATATAGGAGGTCTTGTTAAAAAAAGGAAAAATCACAGCACTTTAAAATTTAAAATAATATTTTGTACAACACCTCGTTTCGACGGTCATCAATTGTTTTTTTCTTGTCAAAAGCTAACAATCATTTTCAAATTAAATTTTCAAAGACGAACAAAACCAAAAGAGCATTTAATCATGAAACGCAAGAAAGAAGATCGGCTTGAAGCGATACTTTGCGTTTCAAAATATACTCGTATATATACTTTGCCACAGTATTAAGCTTATACCTAACGCAAAATATACCTCTACGCTTACCGGCCCTCTCGGGCGGGCGGGCTCTCGCAGGTCGGGCCGCCCCACCGACCGCTCAAAGCGAGCCGCTTGCAACAACGTTGCCAGTTTTATGCGCCGCCGCCGGGTAGAGACCCATCGCATAAAATCAAAAAACGCTAAACACGTTAAAAAAACGACTTCCATCGCAACAACTTTTATGCATTTTTATTTTTGGTTTTTGTTAATTTTCTAATAAAGTACTTCACCGATTTTGATAAAATTTATATGGGACCACACAGGAAGCACTAGCTTTCAAATAAAAAAAAATATATAAAAATCGGTTCATCCAGTCAAAAGTTCTGAGATAACACACATAAAAAAAACATACAGACGAATTGAGAACCTCCTCCTTTTTGGAAGTCGCTTGAAAATTGAAAACAATTTCGTTTTCGTTCGTCTGTTGATACCTAATAATGTAAGAATGAGATAGGTAGTTAAACATTGTTATCAGATTCGTTGGAAGTAACTAGTATCTCATCTGTGCCGGTGATTCGACCCATTGATGGATACATGGGTAAATAGCAGCTGGACGGATTCTCAACTGGACTAGAGCTGAGCAAACGTTAATAAGTTCGTTAGTTTTGGTGATGATACTTTTAAGGAGCCTCTCCTGGGTCACATAATTTTCTATATTGTGCCCGGGTGGCACAGTTACGAAGAAAAACTGTGGGTCTACAGGGATATAACATTATCAATTGCCAATAGCTTTTTTTTTATTCACAATTGGTAAACCCTTGATAACATCTCACCTGGTGGTAAGTGACGATGCTGCCGAAGATGGAAGCGGGCTTAACAAGATTCCCCAACGCAATGGGGAACTGGCTATCTTATCTTCATGCCGGAACACACCAATGATATCAACATTGATATTTGGCGGCAAGACTTAGATAAGATGGTGGTTAGAAAATGCCCTACCACCAACCAAACCGAGTCCTACAATTGACCCCACCGGGAATCGAACCCGCAGCCTCCTGTGTTAAGTCAGTGAACTTTGCCTCTGAGCTACGGAGGCGGTTTAAAAAGAAAGAATAGTAGGTTAGCATAGTAAAAAGAAAGAATAGTAGGTTACTCGTATCTTCATACAATGGTTTATCGCGCGGTTTGTATGTGTGCGCATCAGTAGGCACTCACGAACACTACAATAATAAAAACGACTTCTTTAGTAAAAGCACAGTATATATATATATATATATATTATATACTGTGCTTTTACCGCTAGTAATTATATATATATATATATATATATATATATATATATATATTAATTACTAGCGGTAAAAGGCACAGACTTATATCTATATGGTTTGTGGTAAAAGGGAAGAAGTCGTTCTTAATATTGTAATGTGCGTGCGTGCCTACTGACCCGCGCGATAAACTATTGTGTGAAGTTAGCCTACTATTCTTTCTTTTTACTTTGTCAATGGGTCGTATCACCGGGTCCACGGGTGGGTAAGCGCTCCTATCACGTCGTCGTCGGTCGCAGCCTTTGTCATTACATATTTTGGTAAGAGCCAAACCGATCCGCCCGGCCAGCCTGTTTCGTGTCCAGTTAATCTGATTTACCCACTTTCTTTTTGAAGGCAATTAAACATTATTTGCATTTCCACATTCTACACATTAATTGAGTGTAGATCATGCGTGTGTTATTCTGATCGGTATCGTTATTGAAATAAAAACCGGATAATGTTTGTTATGTAAGTTGTCTGTTGTCTGGGAAGCCGCTGCATGCGGGCAGCGTAGGACCGGTCGTCGTGGAAATCCTTGGGGGAGGCCGTTGTCCAGCAGTGGACGTCTTTTGGCTGATATGATGATGAAGTTGTCTGAAGTGGACCGATCCGATGGAACTGATGTTTCACGACGATAATGTACCAGTTTATTCATCCGTAATCGTTGCGGCCAAATTGCATCAATTGAGCTACGAATTGCTGCCGCATTCACCGTACTGTAAAGTTCGTATAACTTTACATTTACGCACTCGCGCCTCCTTTTATATTATATTCTTGCCAGCGCGGATCGTACTAAAAAACTTAGTTCAAATTTAAACTAGTAAGTCGTTCGAAAGCTTTCCGAAACAGTTGAATTTCATTCCATTCGGGACCGCTAGTCAGGACAGAGGTCCTTTATCGAAAGTAAATTCTTTGGTGATCACGAGTCAGGGCAGAGGGCCCTTTTGAATGTGTTTTCCTCTGCAAGGGTATAATTAAGCTAGCTCGTATAATTCGCAATCCAATAATCAGTCAGTTGACAAAGTATATAATTTTACGAAGTGACTAAAGAAAGCTCTATCTCTTGTTTATATATAACGTACGAATGTATTTTCATTTTATGGTACCTAAGAGCTACTACCCCCTGACGATACGTTGATGCGTCATAGTACTCACCCAACCTTGCTCCCTGCAACTTCTTTCTGTTCCCCAATATAAAAACTTGGCTCGTGGAAAAAAAAGGTCAAATGAGGAAGTCATCGTCGAAACAGAAGACTAAATAGTCTTAAAAATTGAAGAGTTTGAGCAATTGTACCAATGAGTTTTTCAAAAACTTACGTACATACTTACCGATTGCTTTAACGGTGAAGGAAAAACATCGTGAGGAAACCTGCACACGCCTGCGAAGAAACTCGAAGGTTGTGTGTGAAGTCGACCAACCCGCACTGGGTCCGCGTGGTCGACTAAGGCCTAATCGCCCTGATTCAGGGTAGGCTCGAGCCTATATGTAGGACGTATATGAGCTGTAATGATGATGATTTTTTAATAAATTTAAAGTTAATAGTTTTAAAGTAATTTTAGAAAATAGGCGAAAATTGACTAACCCTAATTCCCCTTTATCTCTGAAACTACTGGGCCTAAAATTGACTAACTCTAATTCCCCTTATCTCTGAAACTACTGGGCCTAAAATTGACTAACCCTAATTCCCCTTATCTCTGAAACTACTGGGCCTAAAATTGACTAACCCTAATTCCCCTTAACTCTGAAACTACTGGGCTTAAAATTGACTAACCCTAAATCCCCTTTATCTCTGAAACTACTGGGCCTAAAATTGACTAACCCTAATTCCCCTTATCTCTGAAACTACTGGGCCTAAAATTTACTAACCCTAATTCCCCTTATCTCTGAAACTACTGGGCCTAAAATTGACTAACCCTAATTCCCCTTGTCTCTGAAACTACTGGGTCTAAAATTGACTAACCCTTATTCCCCTTATCTCTGAAACTACTGGGCCTAAAATTGACTAACCCTAATTCCCCTTATCTCTGAAACTACTGGGCCTAAAATTGACTAACTCTAATTCCCCTTATCTCTGAAACTACTGGGCCTAAAATTGACTAACCCTAATTCCCCTTATCTCTGAAACTACTGGGCCTAAAATTGACTAACCCTAATTCCCCTTATCTCTGAAACTACTGGGCCTAAAATTGACTAACCCTAATTCCCCTTATCTCTGAAACTACTGGGCCTAAAATTGACTAACCCTAATTCCCCTTATCTCTGAAACTACTGGGCCTAAAATTGACTAACCCTAATTCCCCTTATCTCTGAAACTACTGGGCCTAAAATTGACTAACCCTAATTCCCCTTATCTCTGAAACTACTGGGCCTAAAATTGACTAACCCTAATTCCCCTTATCTCTGAAACTACTGGGCCTAAAATTGACTAACCCTAATTCCCCTTATCTCTGAAACTACTGGGCCTAAAAATGACTAACCCTAATTCCCCTTATCTCTGAAACTACTGGGCCTAAAATTGACTAACCCTAATTCCCCTTGTCTCTGAAACTACTGGGCCTAAAATCTTGAAAAAATGACAGTATATGAGGTTAAATGCATAAATTATAGGAAAATCTATGAGAAAATCTTAAGTCCTTCCGTTCCCACAGGAAAAATCAAATTTCTAAGTCCAGAATAAACAGCAAAGTATGTACTAAGAGATCTTGTTCTGTTGCTAGTTAACGTTTTGGTGCGGAACCATTTTTTGTGACCCCGAGTCGCACTTGGCCGGTTTTTAAATTATTTGTTACTAAATCCTTCATAATAACAATATATACTGTAAGAATTTTAGCCGGATACACACATTACGGCTCAGAAAATACAGCCTTTTAAAAGTTGGACGGACGAACGGACAGTATAGGCATATAGGCTTAGGCTTATCCAAATTAATAAACAATTTATACAGGGTGAATTTTAACTAGTTCTTGATAACAAAGGATATGAATGTACTGGTGATTACAAACAACTTTCCCAAAGAAATTATATGTCAAACAAATCAGAAAAAAAATGTTTAGTCCTCGATACATAACGTTATCAAATCGGCAAAAATGTATAAAGGACCAGAGATTTATATTATAGCATATCTCTGTAAAGGACCAAATTTTAATTTTCATATTTGACATATAGTTTCTTTAGGAAAGTTGTTTGTAATCACGAGTAAATTCATATCCTTTACTATCAGGAACTAATTAAAAGTCACCCCATATTTAAAATAATTATCTCAAACCTGACATTTTCTTAAGACCCATCTCGGGGTCCCTTTACCTGGCACGGAACTCTGAAAACGTATGATCTCCATTCTCCGTGTGGGAGTGCAGTTTATTTAGTTTTACAATGGCTTAGCAATGATTTAACCACCTCCTTAGCGTAATGGTTAAGTCCATAAGCTTCACATCAGGAGGTCGCGGGTTCGATTCCCAATGGAGTCTAACTTTGTAAGACTCGGTTTGGTTTCCATCTACCAAATCGAGTCTTACAAAGTCAGACTCCACCAGTGTAGCATAGTATACTCTAGAGCTCCATTACAACTGAACGTGGACGTATGTGACGTGTGGACAGTAATAAATATTTACTTATGCCGAAGATGGAATAATATTAAATGGACGTGGATGTATCTGACGTGTGGACAGAAAGAACTATTTACTTATGTCGAAGATGGAATAATATTTAATGGACATGGACGTATCTGACGTGTGGACAAAAATAACTATTTACTTATGCCGAAGATGGAATAATATTTAATGGACGTGGACGTATCTGATGTGTGGACAGAAAGAACTATTTACTTATGCCGAAGATGGAATAATATTTAATGGACGTGGACGTATCTGACGTGTGGACACAAAGAACTATTTACTTATGCCGAAGATGGAATAATATTTAATGGACGTGGACGTATCTGACGTGTGGACAAAAATAACTATTTACTTATGCCGAAGATGGAATAATATTTAATGGACGTGGACGTATCTGATGTGTGGACAGAAAGAACTATTTACTTATGCCGAAGATGGAATAATATTTAATGGACGTGGACGTATCTGACGTGTGGACACAAAGAACTATTTGCTTATGCCGAAGATGGAATAATATTTAATGGACGTGGACGTATCTGACGTGTGGACAAAAAGAACTATTTACTTATGCCGAAGATGGAATAATATTTAATGGACGTGGACGTATCTGACGTGTGGACAGAAATAACTATTTACTTATGTCGAAGATGGAATAATATTTAATGGACGTGGACGTATCTGACGTGTGGACAAAAAGAACTATTTACTTATGCCGAAGATGGAATAATATTTAATGGACGTGGACGTATCTGACGTGTGGACACAAAGAACTATTTACTTATGCCGAAGATGGAATAATATTTAATGGACGTGGACGTATCTGACGTGTGGACAAAAAGAACTATTTACTTATGCCGAAGATGGAATAATATTTAATGGACGTGGACGTATCTGACGTGTGGACAGAAATAACTATTTACTTATGCCGAAGATGGAATAATATTTAATGGACGTGGACGTATCTGACGTGTGGACAAAAAGAACTATTTACTTATGCCGAAGATGGAATAATATTTAATGGACGTGGACGTATCTGACGTGTGGACAGAAATAACTATTTACTTATGCCGAAGATAGAATAATATTAAATGGACGTGGACGTATCTGATGTGTGGACAGAAATAACTATTTACTTATGTCGAAGATGGCATAATATTTAATCCATTCGCTTCAAACCAGGAGTTTGCGGGTTCGAATCCTAGCGAGCTCTAACTTTGAAATATTTAGTTTGGTTGGTGGTATGGCATTTTAAGAGACTGCTTCGTAAGCTACCACCATCTTATCTAATTCTTGCTGTCAAATCATGAATTTTAACAACAGTGACGTGTACCGCAAAAAAATAAAAATTCCAAGTTTCCCGTTGCGTTGGGAAATCTTGGTAAGTCTGCTTCCATCTTTGGCATCATCGTCATTTGCCATCAAGTTTTACCACGTCCGTGGCGAAATAGTTAGGTCCATTAGCTTTACATCTGGAGGTCGCGGGTTCGATTCCAGGCGGAGTCTAACTTTGGAAGACTCGCTTTGGTTGGTGGAAGGGTATTTTCTAAGCCTGCCTGGCTAGCTACCACCGTCTTATCTAAGTCTTGCCGCCAAATATCAATGATAACAACAGTGACGTGTACCGGAATAAGGATGAAAAGCCAGTTCCACGCTGCGTTGCGGAATCTTGGTAAGTCCGCTTCCATCTTCGGCATCATCGTCACTTACCATCATGTGAGATAACGCCAAGGGCTTACCAATTGTGAAAAATAATAAAAAAATATTCTATTATTTATATATCTCATCCGTAATTTCGTGTTCCAAAAATTCACTAATATTATAAATGTGAAAATGTGTTTGTTTGTAAACTCTTTATTGTTTTTAAAACAAATAATGTGTTAAAAAAAGAATATTAATATAGCAAAGGCGGACTTATCCCTTTGGGATCTCTTCCAGTTTGTTACCTTTTCACGCTTCAACACCTTAACTAATCTTGATGAAATTTGGCATACCTGTGTCACTGGGAAGGACATACACTTTTTATCCCGTGAAAATAGCATAGTCCGGTGAAGTTCCTGAGGGAACTGAAAAATCCTCTTTTTTGGTTAATTTATCTAACATCGCAACGGACCAATGGTTTGCTATGATTTTTTGCACAGATATGGTTGAGGGGGTGGGATATGTCATAATTTACCAATTAGCATATCCCGACATAGTTCCTGAGGGATCTGGGGAAAACTCATTTCCACGTCAGCGTCGTTAAAACGGAGCGACGGATTGAAGTGATTTTTGTATAGAATTGGTTGAGAGGGTGGGAAGTGATATAGACTGCTAATCAGAATAGCCCGATATAGTTCCTGAGGGATCTGGATAAAACTCATGTCCACGCTCGCGAGCCGCTTGCGAAAAAAGATGTCCACACGGGAAAGCCGCGGCTAGTAGGTAATAAATAACATCTCATCTCATCCCCATTGTGTATTTTCGACATCATCGTCATTTTACCATGAGGTTGTAACGCGGCAACGCGTTGCTGACATTCGTTGTTCTTTCATTAGATCTGTTTCATCTATTTCGCATGCGCTGGCACAAAAAAATCCATGTTACATTTTTGGAAAACAAAGTGTGATTGATACCAGAGATATGCTATATAAGGGGAGGTGTGACACATGATTCAAAAATCAAAATATTTTCACCACAAAATGCTATCCAAATTAATAAACAATTTAAACAGGACTAGTGGATGCCCGCAGCTTCGCCCGCGCAGATCCCGATTTTTGCGGTTCCCGTAGGAATTTAACAAAATCCTTTCTTAGCGGATGCCTACGTCATAACATATACCTGCATGCCAAATTTTAGCCCGATCCGTCCAGTGGTTTGGGCTGTGCGTTGATAGATCACTATGTCAGTCAGTCAGTCACCTTTGAGTTAGTTCTTGATAGCAAAGAATATTAATGTATTTGTGGTTACAAACAACTTTCCCAAAGAAACTATATGTCAAATTCAGAAAAAAAAATATTAGTCCTTGATACAACGTTATCAAATCGGCAAAAATGTATAAAGAACAATTTTTTTTTCATATTTAACATATAGTTTCTTTGGGAAAGTTGTTTGTAATCACGAGTACATTCATATCCTTTTCTATCAAGAACTAATTAAAAGTCAGTCACCCCATATTTAAAATCATTATCTCAAACCTGACATCTTCTTATGACTAATCTCGGGTGAGTGATATATATCTATCTATAATATAATAAAACTGTAACGGGGCCGTGTCTGTACATGAAATATTTTTGGGAAATAATAACTGTGGTGGACATTACTAACGATACAGAGGCCAAAACAACAACTTTTGGAATTTTTGTCTGTCTGTCTGTCTGTCTGTCTGTCTGTATGTTCGCGCATCACGCAAAAACTACTGGGCCGATTTTGATGAAATTTTGTATGGTGGTTCCTTATAGCCCGGGTTAACATATAGGATACTTTTTATACCAGAAAATTCAAGAGTTCCCGTGGGAAAATCAAAAGTATTCATTTATAGAATGGCTCACCACGCAAATGTGGCTTAACCTATTACAATCAAATTTTACAAGTTGATACCCTTATCGCGAACTAAAACTGGGACATTGTGAATCCCAAAAAAATTAGGGTTCCTACAGGAATGCAAAAAATTGTATCTTTAGATTGGCTCAACGTAACAATATGAAACCTTTACATTGAGATGGGGTGTTTTGACCATCATTGTATAGTCGGGCATCCTTTATCCCGGAAAACTAAAGAGGTCCCGTGGGAAATTATCTATCGATACTTACAATAATAACAATAGAGTACTTTTTTCTATTTATTAGCTACACATACCAAACATTATAATCATAGTAGCAGAATTTCAATAGATGGCGCTGCAGGGATAATAAAACGCGCTTAAGTTGTATTAAAACATTAAAATATTTTTTCATACTTTTGAGTGGATTTCTTTTATGTATTTTTCAGCATACGCTACTTTAAACTCTGGAACTATGGTACGTAGCGATGTGTTTCATAGACGAACAGAGAGGTATTTTTTTACAGATTCCAATCATGTAAAAAAATAAAAACACATAAATCGAGTTTAGCATCTTTTAACAGGAGGCACAGATATGGGAACTCTTCTGACGGCGACTATTTGCGTGTGGCAGTTGCTCTCAGCCTGCAATATCAATATCTGTGAACCTCATCAATGTATTTGCGGGTCCACGGTGGAGGCAACTGTCCATCACTCACTGAGTTGCAGTCGTGTTTGTGAAGATTCCCACGTCACTAATTCCTTAATGACCTCACTCGGAGGGCACTGGTCTCGGCCAGATGGAATATTCCATCTTTGATGCAGCCGCCGGCCGGGCTTTAGTCGATCTGATAGCAAAAGGCCGGAGGTTTTAAACAGGTGCTATGGCAGAGAGGAACGTGTCTGCTTTGGGAAGCCACTTTTTCTGCCTCACTCCTCAGCCGTACGGTACTGCTGCTAAATTTGCGGCGAGAAAGAAGCATAATAAGTACTCTGTCTTGGAGGCAAATTACTAATTTGTGCCGCTGGTCTGTGAGACAACCGGCTGCTGAACCTTTGAGAGAGGGCTTTGCCTTCACAAAGGAGATTGGCCTTCGCCTTCGAGAGAGGAGATGTGACGTGAGGTTCTACCTGCTGCTAAGGTTGTCTATTGCTATCCATCGCGGCAACGAGAAGTGCGTCTTATACGTACGACTCGAGGATTTGACCCATAATAATATTGTTAGGAAATTTTATTACTAGATTGATACCTATAACGATTTGAATTAGTTTTTTGATAATTTAGGTAATGTGTTATTTCATCATATCAGTTTATATACGTCCCCACCAAGGGGCTCGACCTGCCCTGAGTTAGGGCGATCTGGCCTTAGACGATCACGTGGGCCCATTGCGGGTTGATTGACTTCACACATAAGCTTCGAATTTCTTCGCAGGCGTGTGCAGGTTTCCTCACGATGTTTTTCTCACCGTAAGAGCGTCGGATAAACGTACATTCCAGTATGAAATCGATATTCGTATAGATATTGGTAAGTGGCAGGTTCGAACCACGGCCTTTCGGACAGGAGGTAGTGGCCCTAACCGTTTTGCCACCGACGCTCTATATTTTATTTAAGATTTAGAAATCCTTACTTAATATTATAAATGTGAAAATGTGTTTGTTTGTTTGTTACCTATTCGCACTTCAACACCTCTACCAATCTTGATGAAATTTGGCATGCAGGTAGCCTGTATCACTGGAAATTAAATAGTCAACCTTTTATCTGTGGAAATCATCATAGCCCGATGCAGTTCCTGAGGAAACTAAAACAATACTCTTTGTTCGCAAAATTATTTAAAATCGTAACGAAAAAATGGATTGGTGTGATTTTTAGCACAGAGATGAGGTGGAAAATATAATTTACTAATAAGTATATCCTGACATAGTTCCCGAGGGATCGGGGGACAACTGGTTAACCTAACCACGTCAGTGGCGTCGCAACGGAGCAACGGATTAAAGTTATTTTTTGTATAGAATTTGTTGGGGGGGGGGGGGGGGGGAAGTGACAAAGACTGCTAATCCGAATAGCCCGATACAGTTCCTGAGGTACCTGGAGAAAACTCATGTCCACGCTTGCGAGCTGATTGCGGCTCGCGCACCACTCACCCTCAAAAAGAGTCATAAAAGCTATGTCCACGTGGGCGAAGCCGCGGGCAAAAGCTAGTAATATAATAAAACTGTAACGGGGCCGTGTCTGTACATGAAATATTTTTGGAAAATAATAACTGTGGTGGACATTACTAACGATACAGAGGCCAAAACAACAACTTTTGGAATTTTTGTCTGTCTGTCTGTCTGTCTGTCTGTATGTTCGCGCATCACGCAAAAACTACCAGGCCGATTTTGGTGAAATTTTGTATGGTGGTTCCTTATAGCCCGGGTTAACATATAGGATACTTTTTATCCCAGAAAATTCAAGAGTTCCCGTGGGAAATTCAAAAGTATTCATTTATAGAATGGGTCACCACGCATATGTGGCTTGACCTATTACAATCAAATTTTACATGTTGATAAAGGGTATCAACATGTAAAAACAACATCGCGAACTAAAACTGGGACATTGTGAATCCCAAAAAAATTAAGGGTTCCTTCAGGAATGCAAAAAAATGTATCTTTAGAATGGCTCAACGTAACAATATGAAACCTTTACATTGGGATGGGGTGTTTTGATCATCATTGTATAGTCGGGTATTCTTTATCCCGGAAAACTAAAGAGGTCCCGTGGGAAATTATCCATCGATACTTACAATAATAAGAATAGAGTACTTTTTTCCACATATTAACTACACATACCACATATTATAATCTTGGCAGCAGAATGTCAATAGATGGCACTGCAGGGATAATAAAACGCGCTTAAGTTGTATTAAAACATTAAAAGATTATTTCATACTTTTGAGTGGATTTCTTTTATGTATTTTTCAGCATAAGTTACTTTACACAACTCTAACTCTGGAACTATGGCACGTAGCGATGTGTTTCATAGACGAACAGATAGGTATTTTTTTACAGATTCCAATCGTGTAAAAAAATTAAAAACACATAAATCGAGTTTAGCATCTTTTATCAGGAGGAACAGATACGGGAACTCTTCTGACGACGACTATTTGCGTGTGGCAGTTGCTCTCCGCCTGCAATATCAATATCTGTGAACCTCATCAATGTATTTGCGGGTCCACTGTGGAGGCAATTGGCCATCACTCACTGAGTTGCGGTCGTTGTTTGTGAAGATTCCCACGTCACCAATTCCATAATGACCTCACTCGGAGGGAACTGGTCTCGGCCAGATGGAATATTCCATCTTTGTTGCAGCCGCCGGGCTTTAGTCGATCTGATGGCAAAAGGCCGGAGGGTTTAAACAGGTGCTATGGCAGAGAGGAACGTGCTTGCTTAGGGACGCCACTTTTTCTGCCTCACTCCTCACCCATAAGGTACTCCTGCTCAATTTGCGGCGAGAAAGAAGCATAATAAGTACTCGGTCTTACAGGCAAATTACTGCTTTGTGCCCCTGGTCTGTGAGACAACCGGCTGCTGAACCCTCAGAGGCCTTTGCCTTCACAAAGGAGATTGGCCGTCGCCTTCGAGAGAGGAGATGTGACATGAGGTCCTACCTGCTGCTAAGGTTGTCTATTGCCATCCAGCGCGGCAACGAGAAGTGCGTTATGGGCTCCTTTGGAGTTGATACGACTCGCGGATTTGACGCATATTAATATTTTTAGGATTTTTTTTACTTGATTGATATAATGATTTGAATTAGTTTTTTGATAGTACAGGTATATGTTTTATTTCATCATATCAATTTATATACGTCCCCACCAAGAGGCTCGACCTGAGTTAGGGCGATCAGGCCTTAGACGATCACGCGGGCCCATTGCGGGTTGATTAACTTCACACATAAGCTTCTTCGCACGCGTGTGCAGGTTTCCTCACGATGTTTTTTCTCACCATAAGAGCGTCGGATAAACGTACATACCAGTACGAAATCGATATTCGTATAGATATTGGTAAGTGGCAGGATTCGAACCACGGCCTTCCGGACAGGAGGTAGTGGCCCTAACCGTTACGCCACCAACGCTCTATATGTTATTTAAGATTTAGAAATCCTTACTTAATATTATAAATGTGAAAATGTGTTTGTTTGTTTGTTTGTTACCTATTCACACTTCAACACCTCTACCAATCTTGATGAAATTTGGCATGTAGGTAGCCTGTATCACTGGGAATGAAATAGTCTACTTTTTATCAGTGGAAATTATCATGGCCCGATGCAGTTCCTGAGGAAACTAAAACAATACTTTTTGTTCGTTAAGTTATTTAAAATCGTAACGAAAAAATGGGTTTTTAGTGTGATTTTTAGCACAGAGATGAGCAGGAAAATGATATAATTTACAAATAAGTATATCCTGACATAGTTCCCGAGGGATCTGGGGACAACTGTTTTCTACGCTCGCGCACGTCGGTGGCGTCGCAACGGAGCAACGGATTAAAATATTTTTTTGTATATTTTGAAGGGGTGGGAAGTGACAAAGACTGCTAATCCGAATAGCTCGATGCAGTTCCTGAGGTACCGGGAGAAAACTTATGTCCACGCTTGCGAGCTGATTGCGGCTCGCGCACCACTCACCCTCAAAAAGAGTCATAAAAGCTATGTCCACGCGGGCGAAGCCGCGGGCAAAAGCTAGTATATAATAATTGAGACCCGTGGTAATAAATTTAACGTGTAAAATACTTTTCTAATTTTTGTGTACTTACTTCCTACCACCGACAACGTGCTACAAGGTGAGATGATGCCAAGGACTTACCAATTTAGTGGTTTGATATCAGGTCAAGTCCATTTTAGGTAATTTTCTATTTACTAAATTAAAATTTTCTATAGTAAGATTTCAATATTTTTGATACTCCAACCCTGCTCCAACCAAATAAAGATTGAGGCGGGTAATTTAAACGCGATATCAATATAAACTGTACAGAAAATAAAACCTTGCCCCTTTAAAAATAAGAACCAAAATTTATGTTTTAAAGTTGGATTTGTTTGCTTTTGATTTTCAAGTCATTAATTGTGAATAATAATAAAAAAGATTCTATTTTAACATCTCATCCGTGATTTCGTATTTCAAATAGGTACTTACCTATATAGGTATCAAGTTTTGTTCATAAGTTTGCGCGAGCAGGCCGCCATGACAGTACAATGGCGCACCCGAAGCATAAATCATAGCAGGTGATCGTGCGCAGGTCGGTCACAGGTGGTCGATTCCGTTTCCGAGTTCGTCTCGAGTCTCGACTCTTCCCGTTTTGTACTATTTATTTTTGCTTCTATATAGTAAGTATAATAGGGATGACGACAGTATCAGAAATAAATTATGAACTCTTGATCACTAAATTGCCCTCCTGCTCAAACTTCGGAAAACCTTACTCATTTTGTTTTCCATCAAGTCTTCGTTTTTTAATTCACCAAAATCACAAAATAAGTACATAAAATGACGCTGCAAAACTATGACGTCACTCCTAGGTATATCAAACATTTTTAGAACAAAATGTAGTTTTTGACAGATGATAAAAAGTAAGTCAGATGACTAGCATTCGTCATCCCTATTCCTGTTTTAAGTACTTTAGAGTAACTGTTGTTCTAGACTAAACTATAATAGTTTGATCAACGGTTCAGTATGGACATTGTGTATAAACATGACAGTTAGGTCGTAAATTGGATGCTCCTCGTGGATTCCGCTATCGGGAGGCGGGGGGTGTGCTCACTCACGACTTATTGTTTATCCACAATAAATTGCCACGGTCAAATCCTAAGGAAAGCTAACAAACAATCTGACATCGAACTAAATTGCAGAGTTACGATGCTGTAAAGGAGAGAGCTTCCAACAATGAATGACATCGATCTCTCTCTTTATAGGTACTTAGAAAATCGTTTGTCCTGACTGATTCTCAACGCACAGCTCATACCACTTGACGGATCGGGCTGGAATTTGGCATACAGATAGTAATTATGACGTAGGCATCCGCTAAGAAAGGATTTTAGAATATTCCCAATGGAACGACAAAAAACGGGATCTGGACGCCGATGGACATCTTGTGGTCTTGTATTACTTTAGTAATATTCCCTAATCTTTGCTTAAGTAACAGGAATATTGACCTCTATGTTTACATTACAGAGTTATATTACTAAAAGTAGTATATATTATCATATCAGCTCATATAAGTCCCCACCGAGGGAATCGAGCCTACCCTGAATTAGGGCGATTAGGCCTTAGTCGACAACGCGGGCCCAGTGCGGGTTGGTCGACTTCACACACAACCTTCGAGTTTCTTAGCAGACGTGTGCAGGTTTCCTCACAATGTTTTCCTTCACCACAAGAGCGTCGGATAAACGTACACATGAAATCGAAATTCGAAAACACATTGGTACGTGGCAGGATTCGAGCCACGACCTCCCGGACGGGAGGTAGCGGCCCTAGCCGTTACGCCACCGACACTTCAAAAGTAGTATAGATAGACAGACCTAAATAGAAAAGGAATTATATACTTAGGTACCTACCTATTATAATTGATAACGCTAAACACTTAAAAAACAACTGACTTCATTGGTAGCAACCACTATTTTGCTAATTTTTTTTCCAGCGCAGGACCCTTCGTTGTGGAAATCCTTGGGAGATTGGAAAAGACCTTTGTCCAGCAGTGGATGTCTTTAAGCTGATATGATGATGAATGAAATGACTGAGATGAGAGCGTCGGTGTCGTAACGGGTAGGGCCGCTACCTCCTGTCCTGGAAGTCGTGGTTCCATTCCTACGCTCTTACCTGCAAATACATAACTACCAAGAAACTTGAAAGTTGTGTGTGAAGTCGACCAACCCGCACTGGGTCCTCGTGGTCGACTAAGGCCGGATCGCCTTAATTAAGAGTAGGCTCGAGCCCCTCGGTAGGGACGTATATGAGCTCAGTACCCGTATAGCACAGCATGAGAGCCAGCAGAATTATTTGCAGGAGGTGCATCTGTATGTACATAACAGCAATAAGTCAGAAAATTACAAATTCGGAAACCTCCGACGCCCTTTTTTTCACCATCAATCTATAACCTATTCATTGAGACCATCCCAATCAGCCCAAACACGACACTTCTGCTGTAAGTTGATGAGGAGTTTGTTGTGTATCTTGCGGATTCCAGGTGATATTATGCTTCAGCATTTGTTGGTTACCATTTTCTAGAAATATCATAATAGTAACAGGTTATTAAATTCTGTATCGATCAGACTTGTGGAAGTTGCCTACATCCCTTCATCAGCTAAAAAAAGAACTGATGATCTACAAACGGCAGAAACAGATTTTCTTGAATCATAGCTAATGACTAATGACACTCTCGATTTAACCGCCTCCGTGGCGTAATGGTTAGGCCATTCGCTTCACACCAGGAGGTCGCGGGTTCGATTCCCGGTGGGGTCAATTTGTAAGACTCGGTTTGGTTGGTGGTAGGGCATTTTCTAAGCCCTTCGGCTAGCTACCACCATCTTATCTAAGTCTTGCCGCCAAACATCAGTGTTAACAACATTGATGTGTTCCGGCTTGAAGATAAGATAGCCAGTTCTCCATTGCGTTGGAGAATCTTGGTAAGCCCGCTTCCATCTTCGGCATCATCGTCACTTACCATCAGGTGAGATGATGCCAAGGGCTTACCAATTGTGAATAAAAAAAAAACAAAAAAAAAACTAAATCAAAATCGGTTCCTTCGTTTGGGAGGTAAAAGGTAATACATACAAGCGTAAAACTTAGTATAAATATATTTCAAACTCTAAAGTCAAAGTATATATATATTAGTACTAACATCTAAAGTATATCAACAAAAAATAAAAACCGGCTCAGTGTGACACTATTTGCGTTTTTCGAAAAACCTAAAAACTTTTAGGTATACAAGCTTTAATTTGAAAATAATTTTAAAAAACGTTTCATTTGATTCCCATATCATGGGGGTGCATAAAAAAATAACTGGTCGGCCATCTTTGAGTTTGCGTGTACCATCCTCGACTACATCGTCAGTTACCATCAGGTGAGATGTAGTCAAACGCACACAAAATATAATAAAAAAAAAGTCAGCCATATTGGATTTAGAATGATGTCACTTAGTTAACCATGAATTGTGCTCCAAACTTAACGTGAATGCAAAATTTCAGCTCAATTGGAAACCGGGAAGTGGTCCCAAACTGACAGACAACCTAACTAACAAGCACGGCAACATTACGCCAAGCTTAATACAAAGCTTGTAATAAAATAGGGCGTGCGAAGCGACCCCGAAAATATTCAAGTTTAGAAACTATTTTGTTTTACTAAGCTATATTTATAGGGTTTCATACACCTAAAGGGTGACCAATGGAACCCTGTTACTAAGGCTCCGCTGTTCGACGTCTGTCCGTGTGTCTGTCTGTTAGCGGGCTGTATTTCATGAACCATAAGGCGACGCATTGGAAACTTTAGATCTCAGTTTTTTTCAGCAATTACAAAACATGTAAAAGTGATATTTTGTAACCTGATTTTTCATCTCAATGACTTCATTTTGTCAGTTGCAGAAACACGATTCGTTATCTGTTATAACAGAAAAAAATATATCAAAAACCTCTTTTAAAACAGAGATTTGCATTTTACAGGCAAACCAAACCTATTTAAACCTCTAAATTTTCTTATTCGACTTGTCTTCACACACTTCAATAATCAAAATCAAAAAGGGGAAATTAAAAAAAAAAACAGCTAGAGATAGATATAAAAATAACATTGACCTAACCCAAATTTTACTAAAAGCTATACAGTAGTTTCGGAACTAGAGCACCGGACGGACATACAGACACACAGAACATACACATACACATTTTTTATTTTTAGTTTTTTAGGTTATTAGTGTAAGACGGTCGATTCTCATCAAAATCTCAACTTCGATTTTTTTTGCCACCACAATACCTTCTTCACTCCTTCGTCGCTCGAAAGTAAAAATTAGTAAAAAAATAAAATCAATGAAAAAACGTGTTTCTTTAGATATTTTAGAGGTAATTTTAATTTAGCTCTATCGAAATACTAATTCTGAAGTAAAACAAATAATAATAAAACTACCAAGAGTGAGTCTTATTATCGCTAAGGAGTCCGAACTGAATGAAAAAAAAAAAATCTGTCGCTCGTGTTGATGTTTTTGTTTGTAATGTAAATAGGTATCATTGTCATAATTTTGTGGAGAAGTGCGGTGGTACGGAACTCTCGGAGCGCGATTCCGATTCGCACTTGACCTTTTTTCCATAATGTGGGGCACAAGTGGAGGAAAAAAATTCGGAAATCTGACCCCACCACCATGTGGGATACATTGCTAGGAAGAGAGAGAGAGAGAGAACCCCTATATTTTATGGTCTTTAAAGTCATTATTGGTTTTATCTCTATAATTCCCCTCCAAGCCAGTTGCACCCTCTCTCGAGGTGAAATAAAAAGAGATCCAGTGGCGGGAGCCGGGTCGTTCCTTTCCCTCTAATATGGTGGATGGAAGCGATGGCTGACTCTCGCTTTATACTCGTGACCGGGGGCTGTCCGTGTGAGCTGCCCTACTCTTGTCAAATGTATCAATGACAGTCAATGATTTTTATGTATAACTTTTCGTGCCATATTGTTTTCATGTTCTAATGACATATATCTGGTTTATTTAAAGGATTGATATTTGACATTATTAGCTTATTATTTTTTAAATACCTTGAATCTTGAAAAAAGTGTTATATTATTATCATTGTAAAGAAAACTACAGTTCCGCAGCTGGCTGTGAGGTCCACTGGGAAGAGTTTGTAGAGACTATCTCAGCGGATCGTTTACTAGTGAAATTGGTCAATATTGCAAGTAAACTGTATATCCACGGCCATCAGTTTGCAAGAACATTTCGTGCTTACACTGACGCATTTGGGTCAAATGTATTTATTTACCTAACAGATACATTGAGAGATAGCCCTTTTCGCAACTCAAGGTGCCGCCCGCGAATAATATAATCTGATTTCAGTGCAACTGATGTACATTTATCTACGAAGCATTAAGGTAAGGGATTTATTAAGTAGTAAATAACGTGTCGTTATTGAAAACGTTGACACATTTTTTTCATTCGCCAGAAAGCGTTACGTTAAGGCGAGGTATTGATTGGAGTAGTTAGTTGTCTCTGTCTTTTTTTTACGTGTAAAGAGTAAAGAGAATAACCACACTTTTTTACTTTGTCAATGGTTTTTCGTTAAATCAAAAACTACAATAAAAGTATAAAAAATTAATCACTTTATTTTATCATAACAAATATTGTTGTATATTTTTTAAAATTTATACTTCAAAATATTAGTCATAACTAGAGTTGAAAGTAACGGTGTAGACCTATCTTTGGGATTTGTTTTCTATAGATCCAAAACTGCTCAATCGTGTTTCTAATAGCTTTTGACTTTAAGGAATATCATCAACAATAGGGGTTTTTTTTAACCTTGGATTTTCTATCGTTTAGGAGTAATTGAAGTTAAAAGTAACGAAAATCTGTATTATTACCGCCTTAAGACCCCGCTCGTTTCAATATGTTATCGTTATGAATTACCTCGGACAGTAATATGGAGAAACCCCGAAGGCTCGCATCTGAAATCAGACTTAAAAAGCTATTTTAAATATCTTTGACAGTTTATTTCGCTGATGAAATAAAATCGTATTAAATTTCTCTGTCCGTATCGCTTTCATCAACAAATTATCACAATCACTGCGTGGTGTCATAAATATAATTTCGTTTTCATATGGTAACTTTATGGTTCTTTTCTTTAAAATACACACAATTTACGTGTTTCTTTTGGCAAGCACTAGCTTCACATATACAGGGTGTAAAAATACCTTTCCCTGAAGTTTAAACAGGAGGTTCCACCCATGGTACTGAATAGCTTTTCCTAAGGAACCTTAATTAAATTTGTTAGAAAATTTTAGACTATTCATACAAATCGATCAGCTGATCGGCCAACTTTGTTTGGAGAGTCCATTTTTTTTGGAAAATTTAGTATGGCTTCCATAGATAAATTTGTTCAGCTTCATGAGTAGAACATCTTCTTTAAAATTCAGGGAGGAGTCTTTTTACATATTGTAACCAACCTGGTAACTGGTGGGCGAGACGACGGACGCATTTGACGAAATTGAACAACTTTTCTCAAGAAAACTATGGTCAATTCTAAAAAAAAGACTTCATAAAAATCGAAAAAAAAATATAGTTCTCATACAAAGTGGCTAATGAGCTGTTAGCCTACTTTGTATGAGAACTGCAATTTTTTTTTGGTGAATTTGTAGAAAATTGTTTAGTTCCGTCTTCTCATTCACCTCCCGAAATACGTCCGTTGTCTTACCAGACGCTCTGTATAACTCGAATTGAAAATAGGTGAGGAAAATAATTAATAATTATTATCAGGCTTTAATTTAGAATTTAGCAAGTATGGAAATTGTGGTTATTCCACAAACTATACTAGGTGTTCCACTCCACATACACTGTTTTTTTTTCACAATTGCTAAACCCTTGGCATCATCTCACCTTATGGTAACGCAATGGAGAACTGGCTATCTTATCTTGAAGTCGGAACACATCATTGTTTTTAACACTGATGTTTAGCGGCAAGACTTAGATAAGATTGTGGTAGCTAGACAGGCGGGCTTAGAAAATGCCCTACCACCAACCAAACCGAGTCTTACTAGTTGACCCCACCGGAAATCGAACCCGCGATCCGCGAATGGACTAACCATTACGCCACGGAGGCGGTTAAAGACTCTGTCAAGCAGTGATCCAGAGATGGACCACCTCATGTGGTATCCGAATCACTCACATGTATGTTTTCGAGATATTCCCATTTAATTTTTCAGATTTTGTATGAACTTAGACTTCTGTATGACATTGCTGGAACTTGACGTCAGTTTATAAAAAAAAATCATCCATCTAAAGTGTTTTTAATACTAAATCTGAAAGTTGTAATGGGAATATCTCGAAAACCGCAAAGCTTCGCGGAGCATACGTGGGGGTTATTCAGATACCCTATGGGGTGGTCCATCTCTGGACCACCGCTTGAGAGTGTGTGTTTGATTGAAACACCTTGTATACGCTGGCCTGTATTTTGTCCGCCTTCGAATCTATGTTTATTTACACCAGCTCTTTATTACGATCGTTTATTACGCTTGCTCCATGCTTTCTCTGTTGTTCGGCCATCACAACGCCGCCTCTATCCCCACGATTCCTCGTATAAAATGGACCATTCGACTTAACACTGTCACATCGACACTATCAATATACATTTCTATATTGTGAGCTTATATTCAAATTAAGCGAATAAGCATAACAGTCTTGCATAAAGTTCAATAAATTCGGTGCAATGGCAAAAGCTCGTTGTTCGACCCACTTTTCTGTCTCATTGAATCGGTTTTGAATCTGCATCTGAGTCGAAGGGTTTAAGTTTATTAAGGATAATATAAAACACTTTCCTAATCAAATATGTTGCAAATATTTGAATTTCGGCGTCTGTATTTTGTTACGATGTAGAATTATTGAATGGGCCGTGATTTTATTTTCTAAAAGTGAAATTTAAAAGCAATCAGGTTCTTTTAATTAGTCACGATGCAAAATTTTGTCTTTTCACAAACTGTCAGTCAGGACTCAGGACGAATTAATGCTTGGTACGAAAGGTAGTTAAAACCTGGTTATAACAGCGGCAATTTTTTTATTATTATCTGTGGTTATAACCTATAATCATAACATTATTATTATTGTGGTTATAACATATAAGAGCGTCAATGGCGTAACGGCTAGCGCCGCCGCCTCCTAACGGGGTGGTCGTGGTTCGAATCCTGCCACGTACCAATGTGTTTTCGAATGCCGATTTCATATGTACGTTTATCCGACGCTTTCTTACGTTGAAGGAAAACATCGTGAGGAAACCTGCACACGCCTGCGAAGAAACTCAAATCGGCCCGCGTGGTCGACTAAGGCCTGATCGCCCTAATTTAGCGTAGGCTCGAGCCCCTCGGTGGGGACGTATAATGAGCTGAGCTGCTAGGATCTAATAATTAAGATTGATCCCATATCTCCCATATACGGAACTGAGACATGGTCGCTTACTATGGGCCTCATAAGAAGGCTCAAGGTCACCCAAAGGGTTATGGAGCGAGCTATGCTCAGAATTTCCCTACGCGATTGAATCAGAAGTGAAGAGATCCGCAGGAGAACCAAAGTAACCGACATAGCTCACAGAATGCCTAAACTGAAGTGGCAGTGGGCAGTGCACATAGCTTGTAGAACAAACGGCCGTTGAGGTAGTAAAGTTCTCGAGTGACGACCGCGCATTTTTTCGCGATTACGCTGTACATTAAAAAAAACTGGCCTTAAGTCAAGCCCGTGCAAAGTAGGGATCCGTAGCTAAAAAAATGTTTTAAAAAACAAAATTAGTTTTGCAGTTGGTAATACAACATTTTGTATGAAAAATCTATGAACTTTTTACAAATCCAACTGCACATCTTAAGTTGGTCGACTATTACTCCTAAACTAAGAAAGCCTTAGGCATAAGAGTTTTTCCTTTTGAAGACCATGACGAAATTTAAATTTAAATTTGTACAACATTGGGTAAATTGACATAGTTAATTTAATTTTGATTGATTTATATTGATATATAACATATTTCTTGACGTTATTTTTACACTATTTTTGTTGACATTATTTTGGACATTGTTATCAATTGTGTTTTATTTTTATTTTTTTTGATTCTCTTTTAATGTTTGACTTTTATAAGTTATTGTTATTTTACTATTCTGATGATCATATTATCCTTTGAAAAAATTATTTAAAAAGCTTTATTGTAATATGACATGAATAATAGGACATAAATAAATCGAATCTTATCTCATCTAATAATTATGGGATACTAGCTGTCTCCCGCGGCTTCACCCGCGTGGACAACGTTTCTATGACTTTTCGAGGGTGCGCAGTGCGTGGTAAAAAGTAGCCTATGTCTGAATCCAGGTCCTAATCTGTGTACCTACCAAATTTCAGCCAAATCCGTTCAGTAGTTTTTGCGGGAAAGCGTAACAGACAGACAGAGTTACTTTCACATTTATAATATTAGTAGGGATATGAGAAAAAAATCATCCCCATATTTAAGTGTAGGGATTTTATTTTTACGTATGACATAGCTCACAGAATCGCTAAACTGAAGTGGCAGTGGGCAGGGAACATAGCTCGTAGAACAGATGGCCGTTGGGGTAGTAAAGTTCTCGAGTGGCGACCGCGCACCGGAAAACGTAGCGTAGGCAGGCCTCCCACGCGGTGGACCGACGACCTGGTGAAGATCGCGGGAAGCCGCTGGATGCGGGCAGCGCAGGACCGGTCGTCGTGGAAATCCTTGGGGGAGGCCTTTTCAGCAGTGGACGTTTTTCGGCTGATATGATGATGATGACTCATATAACTGTGCACGTTTTTGTTTTGCTATCCCCTTTAGGACTCACGTGACACCATATTTGGATGGATCCAATATTCTAAAAATGGAGGGACGGTTAAAACTTTATTATTCTTCTTTACTGTTTGACATTATTAAAACTAAAAAACCACCAGCTTACTTGTTTAGTAAACTTACTTGGCGTTATTCCAACTGTCACTATTCTACTAGAACGATTTCTTGGCAAATTGTCGGACCCCATCACAAAACCACTGCATTTAGGGGTAGTTTTAGGTATGCAGCGTCCAAATGTTGGAATGATCTTCCTCCACCGATACGTAACCTCACACCTAAGCTTGCTTTTAAACTTAAATATCGAGAGTTTCTACTTACCAAGCAAAAATCCCTTGGACTAGGTTCCGTACCTATTCCGTATTTAACTACCCCTAACTGATTAGCGGCAACATCATTATTATTATTATTATTATTTGATCATTAAAATAAGTAAGTAGGTAGTGCTTAATATTTATTTATTTATAAATTGATTTTTTTTTTTTTGGCATTTGTTATTATCTGTAACTTCCTGATTATTATGTTATTTTCTTTTTGTTTTTACGTTCTGTTTTATATTTTGCCCTGCGATGGCGCATGCGACGATTCCTCTCGGCACCGGCAGAATAACAGCGCAGTAGGTAGGTCTTCCTGCTTGCGGCATTATGCTGAGTCGGGGCCAGTTCGGCAAAGTGCACATTGAATTTTCATAACTGTAGCGTACTCATATTTGTCTACTTTTTTTGTTTCTTTTGTTTTGGGTGTTATTTGTACCTTTTTTTATTTTAATTTTGTCTGTGTGTATTTTTTGTCGAATAAATGTTATCTTATCTTATCTTATCTTAACTGAAAATTTGACTACCGGCTACCTATTAAGGTTCAAAATAAGCATTATATGAAGGTAGGAAGTCTGCCCGTTTGTGCAGACAGACGGACGGAAGGCGTAGGGTATGAATAGGTTCCCGTTGGAACCCAAAAAACTGAGATTTAGCATAGCGAACTGCAGATTTTAGGTTTTAGGGCTGTTAAGTGCGAGAAAGGGAAGCTCTATTAGTACTAATATTATAAATGCAAAAGTTAGTGTATGCGTTTGTTTGTTACCTGTTTACTTCTAAACGGCTGGACGGATTTGAATGAAATTTGGTAGGTAGACAGATTAGGACCTTGATTAATATACTACTTTTTATCCATTTTAACGCGAACGATGTCGCGGGCAACAGCTAGTTAGAAATATTTTTTTAGAGTTAAATGGATTAGGAGTCGACTACGGAAAACTTTATCATGTGTTATCGACAGACACTTTGTCAGTTTTGAAGGTTCCGTACTCAAACTAGGAACCCTTATACTTTCGCCGTGTGCGTCTATCTGTGTGTCTGTCTATCGGTAAGTCACAACCCGTTTAGCTCAAACTCTATTACAGCTATAAAGTCATGGAATAAAATCTGTAAAAAAATAGTGTAGGTATCTCCCGCCCCTACATGTAAATGGGAGCGTTTTTTTTTGTTAACGTATGTTGTGATTTATCTTTGAATAGGTCTTTTAAAACACTGAAGGTTTGCCTAGATCATTTTTACTATAAAACATTTTTGTTATTAAGAATTTAAGTGCGATTGACTGCAGCTCACCTGATAGGATGTAATGATGCAGTCGAGGATGGTACACACAAACTCAAATAATGCCTATTCACTGTTGCCTTGAAGGTCTCCAAATTATAAGAATCAGGAAATAATGATGCAGGCAAGGAGTTCCACTCCTTCGCTGTACGCATATTATATGAGGAAGCGTGACGCTTCGTGAGAAAATAAGTTTGAAAGTCAACAACATAGGGGTGCAACCCCTCCCTGCGTCTCGTTGAACGACGGTGGACCGACTGTGTTTCATACTCAGATTAAAATAATGGTTTCATATGGTAATATTAAAAACGAAGGACGATCCTGGAACCTTGATTCCACCTCCAAATTTCATCATCAGATCAACTTCAAAATATCAAAAGGATCTATTGTCACCGGGAATACGGCTTCATTCCAAATTCCAGCTCAATTAGACCCCTGAAAGTCCTTCTAAAATCGATCGCAAGATTTCAACTAAACAAACATACATACATACATGCAAACATTGCAAGTTAAATAAAACCTTTTAAAAATAACTTTTTTATTTAAAATAGGAATAAATATAATGTAACTGCATAATAAACATTCAGTCCGCAAAATAACTACTTGAGCGGCAAGATTTCATGATTGAGCGGCAGAAAAACATGTCTATAAGCAGCAACTCAACACTGTAGGAAGAGTGTGGTACGGGGAGTTCTAAATGGAAGCGGGAGCGAGCGAAGCGAGCTCGGACTTGCGGAGCACCCCGACTCGGATCCGTTAGGTTCGGAGACTGTGCGGGGAGGCGAGCTAAGCTCGCCTCCCCGCACAGTCGTAGTGTTAGGTTTAACATGAGAACACAGAAGTAGGAGCCCCGAAGGGGCTCCGTCGACCACTCAACACTGTAGGAAGAGTGTAGTACGGGGATGTTTAAAATAATTACAGCCATCCAGAATGACATAAATTGCTGATTGATTTTGAAATGTTTGCTGACCGTGAGTTGCTGACCAATTAGCTATTTCTGCTGACCGATTATATTTTTCTGCTCACAGAAATAACAATACTATGCTAACCATTTAATTGACACCCTTTAAAATATAAGTTTAATAAAAAAAAAGATTACGGAACCTTTTTTTGCGCGTGGTCTGCCGACCGACACGAACTTGGCCACTTTTTTATTATTACGAAACAGTACTAAACATCGTCCATGCGTCCATGTTTTTTTTTACGTTGAACATGGTTGTGAAACTACAGAGCCAAAATTAAAACGATATATTATTTTGCCGAATTCGGCCAATCGCGACGTTTATTCTCAAGAAATGTTACAAAATTTCTTCGAGCGTGAACAGGCTTTTATAAACGACTTTATTATCCCTTCATGTAAATTATATTACCAACAAGAACATGACAGTCCACAGATAATAATGTGATCAAAAAATATCTTTATATTTTTTGGGGCAATGCGTTTTGTTGTTAACGATAACGTAAAGGCCTTAAGATTGGTCAAATGACAATATTAAATTCAAATTATTGAGAGACAGACGTAAAGCTGGAAATGGAAAAAAATATACTTGAAAAAATAATATACTTGAAGTAATAAAAAATCGATTTAATTGTATACAATGTTAAAAATATTAGCACTTTTGATGTAAAAACGTATACCGTAGGCTCTGTTTTAATAGCGAAATTTCTCGAAAACAAATAGTTAATGTTGAATGTAACCAACACACAAAGATGGGTGACTTTAAGACCTTTCATTTTAATTGAACTAATTTTTTTAAACTTATTTGAAAGTGATGAAAAGTAATAAAAACATGTAAAAGTTGAGAATTGGGCGTTCGGTTTCAAGTTTCAACGTAACAACCTAGTTGAAGCCAGCAATAAGAACTTAAAATAAATAGACTTACATTCGATATTATTTTAACACGTATCAACCTGCTTGGATTGAGTCATCTTAAAGCCTCAAAAATAACGAACTATTTTTCCTCTTTTTACATCGTTTTGTGTTTGAGTTATGATCTCACGCACGGCACAAGCCTACAAGTTTATAGTAATTTTAGTGCTTTCGGCCACTCACTATATCATCGGGGAGTTCACTCAATTAGTTCAAAAAATTATATGGCTCAGAGGCGAAGGTCGAGAGTTAAAAATAGCCGTGCGTATTCTTCTATAACAGCCTCCCATGATTCATTCATCGATTACAATTTATCACAAGACCGATTGCTGTGATTTTGTTGCTTTCTGGTCAATTTTATAAAAGTGGTGTGGCGTTGCTGGAGTGCGGAGCAAAGTTTAAAGATTATTTAAATTGGACATGCATACGTTGGTACCAAAATAACTCATGTTGGGCACCAATCGCTTGACCCCATCTCTTTGTTCAGTTTATTATTAACGAGACGAGGCCGTTATTGCTGGCCACTTACAACTAAAAGGGAAAAATATAGCTTTGCCATTGCAAGTTTTTTTATTTTTTTATTAAGATAGATACCATTTTAAAAGTTTTCTTGCATAAGTTTAAAAGTGCTCTGTGGCAAAAACTTGAGAAAAATCCTTAGAGCCATATTTGAGAAAAACGCACGCACGCACGCACTTACTCTCTCTTTCTCTCACTCACTCACACACACACCCTTTTTTTCGACGATTTTTTCAGTGTATAATAATGATTTATCTTAAACTCGAATTTCTGGACAATTATTTATCTTTGTTTTACTCCTTCGTAGTTAGGTATAGTTTTCGACAAACATATCAAATTTTAGGTAAAAGCTTTAATTTGAAAATAATTAAAAGTATTTTGTATTTTCCTCAGCTAACCCTTTCATTTGATACCAATATCATAGGGGTGCTTAAAAAAAAACTGGTCCGCCATTTTGGTTTTAGAATGAGGTCACTTAGGTAAGTAACCATGCATTGTTCACCAAACTTAACGTGTATGAAAAATATCGGAAAGTGATTCTAATTAAGCTTTCAAGATTTGTCCCAAACTAACTAACTGACTATTTAACTAAATAACACGTCAAGTTAATATAAAGCTTTTAAAAAGCAAACACCTAGTAAAAAATATCAAGGCGAGACTTACCACCAGGTGAGATGTTGTCAAGGGTTTACCAATTGTGAATAAAAAAAAAACATAACGTACTTTTTCAACGTATGTTTTTTTTGCTAAGGTATCACCCTTGTATCACAAACTCTAAAATAAAAAAATAAATAATTGTAAACATGCCAAGTGTGAGTCGGGCGAGTCTTAAGGATCCCTAACTGAATGAAGGAAAAATATGTTTTTACTGTCGTTCTTTTTGATTGTGAACATCTGATAAACAAATTTAAAAGTAAATTATTCATCGTCATCATCATTATCTTTGTTGCATGTACTCGTTTATGTTATGAGGGGTTCCTTGCCTAAAAGTGTGGTGGTCCGGAACCCTCGTTGCGTGAGCCCTGTTTTTTATAAACTGGAATAGTTAACAGCAAAAATCTACCACGTACAATAAGTCTAGAAAGTCTAGACTAGTCTAGAAAGGATGGAAATAGGGATGACCCCATCCATCCTTAATCCTTAATCCTTAATAATAATAATTAATAATATAATATTATAAATGTGAAAGCGTGGATGTTTGTTACGCTTTCACGCAAAAACTACTGAACGGATTTGGCTGAAATTTGGTAGGTCGACAGATTAGGACCTGGATTAAGACATATCGTTAAGACATAGTATTATAAAATAATAATAATAATAATAACTAACATAGGCTAAGTCTTATTAACAAGTTCTGGATCGTTGTTATCTGAAAAATAAATGATAATAATAATAATAATAATAGGCTGCTTTTTACCACGCTCGCGAGCCGCTTGCGGCTCGCGCACTGCGCACCCTCTAAAAGTCATAGAAACGTGGTCCACGCGGGTGAAGCCGCGGGAAACAGCTATAGTATCCTTATAAATGTGAAAATGTGTTTCTTTGTTACCTTTTCACGCTTTAACACCTTGACCAATCTTGATGAAATTTGGCACGCAGATAAGGACGAGAAATGTCACGGGGAAGGACATAGGCTACTTTTTATCCCGTGATTATAGTGTAGTCCGATGCATTTTCTGAGGGATCTGAAACAATACTCTTTTTTTGGTTAATTTCTTTAACATCGCAACGGAATAATGGATTATTGTGTTTTTTTGCACAAAGATGGTTGAAGAGGTGGTAAGTGACATAATTTACTAATTAGCATATCCTGACATAGTTCCCGAGGGATCTGGGGAAAACTCATTTCCACGCTCGCGCACGTCGGCGTCGCGAGGAGCAACGGATTGAAGTGTTTTTTTGTATAGAATTGAAGAAGTGGGAAGTAACATAGACTGCTAATCAGAATATCCGAATAGGGATCTGGAGGAAAATCATGTCCACGCTCGCGAGCCGCTTGCAGCTTGCGCACCACACCCTCTCAAAGGCAGTCATAAAAACGATGTCTACGCGGGCGAAGCTGATGCGAAGTAACTAGTATCTCATCTGTGGCTGCGGGCAAAAGCTAGTGAGAAAATAAACTGGCTGCGGTAAATAGAAAATGGCTTAGGATACTGAGATTAGTGATAGATAACTGATAACAAATAGTTGATAAGAAAGAAGTGAGATCGAGAAGAAGTGAGTGTTATCGAGAGTGAGCGGGATTTTTTTTTAGCTTATGTCCAACCTGAAATTTGTGTGATACATTTTCACGCTTTAACACCTCAATCAAAAATGCACAAAAATGGTTAAAGGGGTGGGAAACCACATAGACTACTAATTAGCATAACTCGATGTAGTTCCCGAGAGAACTAAGGAAAACTCATTTCCATGCTCGCGCATGTCGCAACAGAGCAAGGTATTGTCGTAGTTTCTATACAGACATGGTTGAGGAGGTGGGGAGTGACATAAGCTATAAATAAACAGAGCCTGAAATAGTTCCCGAGTGAGCTGTGGAAACGGATTGACGTGATTTTTTTGCATAGAAATAATCGAGAGGGTAAAAGAGAGAGGAAAAGTGACATAGACTGCTAATCAGGATCTCCCAAAAGGATCCCGAAAGGTCTCTGTAAATGAAATGTTTTTTGAAAAGGAATACCATGGGGACAAATACGGTACTCAATGTGCGATCATATTTTCAATCCCAGGTGATCAAAAGGTTCCCGAAGAAAAGGAAGAACATTGTATCTCTGGAATGGCTTAATGTATAAGGATACAATTCTCACTGTTTGATCAGATTATAGTTACGAAAATATACTTTTATCCTGGAAAACCGGAGGGGTTTCCAAAAGAATCGAAGTAACCCATTATGTTTCCTTTAATTAGCCGTGTCGAATATAACATAGGGTACTTTACGAGGCGTCATATTTTCAATCGCTGATAATCAAAGGTACGGAAGAATATTGTATCTCTAGAATGTCTTTAAGTATTAAATTGAAACTTTCGCTGTTAGGTAAGGTGTATTCAATATGTTAATACCTGATTATAGTTACGAAAATATACTTTTCATTCCGGAAAATCGGGGGGTTCCCGAAGGAATCGAAATAGCTAATTGTTTTACCTTCAATTAGGCGTGTTGAATATCGCTATTGCTTGAGAAGTCGATGTATATTGGGCAAACTAAAAGCAAAGTTTTTATATTAGTACTAACATTCAGTATGGACACTCCCTGCCGCTCTCTAGATTCCGACCTCACTCCTCGTTACCCAGATTGATACATATTGGTTATAGTTTGGTTCTTGAACGTAAAGGATTTCGCCGTGATTTTGTTTGCTCCGTCATTTATTTTTATAAATGTCAATTCACGACCGTTGTATGCAGTGTCCGGGGTGTGCTAGAAGTAAAAACGTTTTTTTTTTCAAAACCGTATTAGCATCACCAACATATACACCTACTTCCCAAGATAACTTACCACAAGTTATTGGAAATAAAGTGTTAACCAAGACAACCATCACCCGAAATCACTGGCACCCTCTAGCTATACATACATAGTCATATAAAGTATATCTTAGCGGGCGAAGCCGTGGCAAAGCTAGTAAAAAATAATTTGAATTCAGAACTTCAGAACTACGTCGTACTTTATTGTGTACGAAAGTTTACCATTTATTGATAATTTTTTTCTGTTTCTATTCGAGAGCTTCTTTAGGCGCAAATAGATCATTCTCAAGTCCATTGCTAATGCACTTTTTATGTCATTCATTACTGACAACGTCTTTTACAACGCACTTAAATTCTCGGATCGATCCTGGATCTAATGCCTTGCTGTTTTATGGTCTGAACTGCAAGTGGGTAGTGAGCTAGTGCTCATTTCACGAACTAGGACATACAGACGACGCAGGAAAGCTGATGTAGGCGGATCAGTCCAATTATGTTCAGTTAATTTATTGCCTGTCAGTGGCGCCAGCACTCGCCTTGACATGTCGGTATCGATCACGACTGAAATTCTTTACCAAAACCTGTGGAAAGGAGGACAGGAGCAGTTAGGTACTTACCTATAGGGTCCTTTTGGAGCGTGCTATGCTCAGAGTTTCGCTGCGTGATCGAATCAGAAACGAGGAGATCCGTAGGAGAACCAAAGTAACCGTAGCTCACAGAATTGCTAACGTTAAGTGGCAGTGGGCAGGGCACATAGCTCATAGAACAGATAGCAGTTGGGACATTAAAGTTCTAGAGTTGCGACCGCGAACCGGAAGACGTAGCGTAGGAAGGCCTCCCACTCCGCCGCTGGAAGCGGGCAGCGGAGGACCGGTCGTCGTGGAAATCCTTGGGGGAGGCCTTTGTCCAGCAGTGGACGTCTTTCGGCTGATATGATGATGGTAAGGGTAAGGTCTCTAAAACGTCCTTGGGTAAGGTTGTAATTCTTGAAAATAGTTCGAGGTGGGATTCAGCGCATGAAACTGAACTATTTTCCCTAAAAACCCTATACTGAAATTGAATTTTTTGTTGAATCTGCCATACAAAGTTCGCTATCAGCTGATCAATTTAGTATAATAAGAACAAAAAATATTTTGCGATTGGCAATGTTAAAAAAATAAAGGCATTTCATTACTGTGAAAATTTCAACTGCCTTCTTTATTCCTACCGTTCAAAAGATAGGTACAGGCCTTTAAAGGTCGAACAGACAAACAGACGGATGCACGGCGTAGGCTTAGTAATAGTGTCCTGTTACCCTTGGCTACGAACACAGAACCCTTAAAATAGTATAGTCAAAGCAATTTATCTAAATTTGATAATTTAACTTTGATAACTCGTAAAAGAAGGATATGAAAAAGCAGAGTCAATAGATACTACTATCTCTGTCATCTTTTTATTATGTTCTCTGCTTCCAAACGTTACGTATACTCAGAGTATAGAGGTTGTATAGGTCATACTTAAAGGCAGCGGAGGCTGCGTCGCCGCCGCCGGCGCTGTTCCACGCGTGACGCTGCGCTTGCGCTCGGCGTTCGAGTCATCGCGTCAGTCGCGCGGGAAACTTCGCGGCAGTCGGTCAAGCTCACTGCACGTCAGATCTCTCCAAGAATAGTCTCCTCGAACTTATTTACGATAACATTCTTATATTTCCCCAAAAACTGAGTGAAAAGTGTTGAATAAACCCTGGTAGTGTTTCCTTTCATTCTTCGATATGAAGGACTTTACAGTTTGAAACGTGTACATTAAAAACTGTCCAAATGAAGATGACCGTAAACCGTATAAGGTTGGTGGTCCTGGGGAGTCCTCGTTGTGGAAAGTCAGGTTTGTATTATTGGCAAGTTCCCACAACAGTAAAGATCGGCTGAATAACAGCAACTACGGTATAATAAATTCCCAGCAAAAAAAATACATGTATATGTTGTGCATGTCACATGTTTTTATTGCCCTCAGTAAATTATGCGTTTTATTGCAAGATGATTGCAGGCATAAAGCAGTGCAATCTGTCCGTACACTGCAATTTGCAATAGCAATAAAATAAAGACACTATTTAGAATTGTTATTCGTATAAGTAATTAAATTGAATTTAAGGAATGAAGTAATTTACTACGTAGGTAAAATCCGTAAATTAATTTGGGTTTTTTAACGGACATTGCTTTAAAAAAAATGGAATTAAGAAGTATTTAGGCATATGAAGTTAAAAAGTGGTGAACTGAGACGGAGTGAGACTTTAAATAATCTCAGAATTTCAAATAATATTTTGAAGCTTGCATCAATTTTTTCAATCTGTTAAGGCCTTAAGATCGGTCAAATGACAATATTCAATTCAAATTATTGTAAGACTGTAAAGTAATCACTATGGAAAAAAATAATTATATACTTTAAAGCAATGAAAAATCTATTTAATTTAATACAATTTAAAAAATATACCACTTTTGATGTAAAAAAATATACTGTTGACCCTGTTTTTGGTATTAATTGCAAAATTTATCGAAAACAAACAGTTAATGTTGAAGGAAACCAACACACAAAAATCGGTGACTATAATAGGACCTTTTATTTTAATTGAACATATTTTTTTAAAATTATTTGAAAGTAAAGAAAAGTAATAAAAATATGTTAAAAATCTAGAATTGGGCGTTCGGTTTCATTTGAACCGCATTGATTTGAACTTAAATTGGATAGACTTACGTTCGATATTATTTTAACATGTATCAACCTCTGGTTAGATGGACCGAGTCGTTACCGGTTGAGCCACCGACGCTTCAACGGTTCAAATCTGGACGGCCAATGTACCAATGAGTTTTTCAAAAACTTACGTACATATCATTACCGATTGCTTTAACGGTGAAGGAAAACATCGTGAGGAAACCTGCACAGGCCTGCGAAGAAACTCGAAGGTTGGGTGTGAAGTCGACCAACCCGCACTGGGCCCGCGTGGTCGACTAAGGCCTAATTGCCCTGATTCAGGGTAGGCTCGAGCCCCTCGGTGGGGACGTATATGAGCTGATATAATAATAATAATAATGTATCAACCTGCTCGGATTGAGGCATCTTCAATCCTTAAGTTTGGGCGATATTTTTTTGATCGGTAGTTTCTTATTATAGCTCTCGCTAATATAGAACATAGTCAAAACTACAGGCCGGATTGTTTCATGTGTTTGATCTGAAAACTACTAATATATCAACATATTATAAGTATTATCAACTTACTAATGCAAACATGTGCTTGTTAGTCTACTATTGTTTTCATTATTCATCATATCAGCTCATATACGTCCCCACCGAGGGGCTCGAGCCTATCCTGAACTTGGGCGATCGGGCATTAGTCCTCCACGCGGGCCCAGTGCGTGTTGGTCGACTTCACACACAACCTTCGATTTTCTTCGCAGGCGTGTGTAGGTTTCCTCACGATGTTTTCCTTTACCGTAAGATTGTCAGATAAACGTACATATGAAATCAAAATTCGAACATAGGTACGTGGCCGGATTCGAACCACGACCTCCAGGACAGGAGATAGCGGCCCTTGCCATTGCGCCACCGACACTCTATTAACGTTTTCATTATTACAAGCTTTTATTTAACTACTTATTATTTATTTTATTTTTATTCACAATTGGTAAGCCCTTGACAACATCTCACCTGGTGAACTTGCAATGTTCGTATGTTAAGTCCGCTTCAAATCTTGCGATCGATTTTATTGCGAGATCCAGGGGTCTGATTGACATAAGTCATTTAAGTATGAAGCCATATTTTCGGTGACCATAAATCCTTTTGGTCATTACAGCTCATATACGTCCCCACCGAGGGGCTCGAGCCTACCCTGAATCAGGGCGATTAGGCCTTAGTCGACCACGCGGGCCCAGTGCGGGTTGGTCGACTTCACACACAACCTTCGAGTTTCTTCGCAGGCGTGTGCAGGTTTCCTCACGATGTTTTCCTTCACCGTTAAATCAATCGGTAAGTATGTACGTAAGTTTTTGAAAAACTCATTGGTACATTGGCCGTCCAGATTTGAACCCGGTACCTCTGGTTAGATGGACCGAGTCGTTACCGGTTGAGCCACCGATGCTTTTTTCCAAATCCTTTTGGTATTTTGAAGTTAATCTAATGATGAACCACAAGGATGAAATCAAGGTCCCGGGATTGTCTCTCTCTTAAATTTAAGAGCTCAGCTCTTGTCTGTGGATCAATCGCCACTTTGCACGGTTCTGTGCTTTGAACTCCTGGTACGACATGACACCAGCCCGCTCGATTATTTGGTCCTTATAGGCACGTCTAGGTCTTCCGCGTCCCCTCTCTCCCTTGATTTTGCTTTCCAGTAGTATCTTGAAGAGGGTGTCATGGCGCAACAAATATCCTATAATTCTTCCTCTCCGGCTTTGTATGGTTTTCAGCAGGTTCACCAACCATACTCAACACTTCCTCGTTGCTCTTTTTCTTTGGCTAACAACGAAGCAATGGCAAATACAGGATTCGTCTATTGATGGGAAATACGGTAACTCTCAGCGCGGCTTTTTAAAATTTGGAATGAAGCATTTATTAACGGACTTCAAAAAAAGGAGGAAGTTTCTCAGTTCGACCGTTTTTTTATTTTTTTTTTGTTTGTTTGTTCGCGGATAACTTCGTCGTTTATGAACGGATTTTGATGATTTTTTTTGTTGGAAAGGAGATATCCCAAGGGTGGTACCATGATAAGGAAACCAGGATCTGATGATGGCATCACAGAGAAATCGAGAGGAACCTTAGTTACCTTTTTGAAGTCGTTTTTTTTGTTCAAAATTATTTTATTACATTCTCATTTGGCACACTAAAAAAACTCTTTTCGAATAAGAGCTTGCACCGCCTCCGTGGCGTAATGGTAACAACCATTAGCTTCACATCAGGAGGTCGCGGGTTCGATTCCCGGCGGAATCTAACTTTGTATGACTTGGTTTGGTTGGTGGAAGGGCATTTTCTAAGCCCGCCTGACTAGCTACCACCATCTTATCTAAGTCTTGCCGCCAACCATCGATGTTAATAGCATTGATGTGTTCTGGCTTGTAGATAAGATAGCCAGTTCCCTATTGCGTTCGGGAATCTTGGTAAGCCCTCTTCCATCTTCAGCATCATCGTCAGTTACCATCAGGTGAGATAATGTCATGGGCTCACCAATTGTGGATAAAAAAAAACCTAATCCTAAACCTAAACCTTTCGAAATAAACTTATTTTGTGTCCTTTAAAAAGGGGAAGGAACTGGTTCCCAAGATACAGTCTAACGACTAGTTTGGGAACTAGGGCTGCATCTCAATGTTTGTAACTTGTAAGTGCCAATAAACTATTTTCTATTTCTGAATTATTTCTATTTTTTCGATTTTTTTTAGGTTTTCCACGTTTAATTCGATGCTTATCTTTACGAGTACCTAGATCTGTTTTGCATCCAGGCACCGACTTAAGGATATATTTGCATAGTGATACGCAAGACTGTTCCAATATTTATGTGCAGTTCGTTATCTATCACTATCAGTATCACCGCATTCCTTAGTCTGGAATGTTTCAGTGTCAAGTAATCAGGTTCTTTACCTATTGAATTGTTCTTGATGATCTTTTATCTCTATGTCAATAAGAGTATTTTCACATGTATCGTGCAAAGGTATTTTATTATTATGACATTATTTAGGTTCCTACCACCCAAATAATGTCATATTCTCATTTTCAAGCGACTTCTAAAAAGGAGGAGTTTCTCCATTCGACTGTATGTTTTTTTTATGTGTGTTAACCTCAGAAATTTTGACTGGGAGAACCGATTTTTATAATTATTTTTTTATTTGAAAGCTAGTGCTTTCCGTCTTGTCCCATATAAATTTTATCAAAATCGGTGTTGCACTTTATTAGAAAATTAATAAAAACCAAAAAAATAATGCAAAAATGTACTAAGTTGTTGCGATGGAAGTCGGTTTTTTAACGTGTTTAGCGTTTTCAACTATATGTCTTAAGTTTGTAACGATGGATAACATTAGTTCTTAAATTCTGTATGAAAAACAAATTAAGCTCCACACATATGTCATATTTTTATTATACTAGTTGATGCCTGCGGCTCCACCCGCGTGGATATCGAGGGTGCGCGGTAAGGTGTGACCAAGGGAAACAGGGATTTATATCGAATCTAATGACGATGATGGCTGCACGCTGCACAGTGTCTGCATCACAACTTCATAATATGAATATCGAATCTATGTAGGTATATTCTTATCTCACGGTAATAATAATAATAATAATTTATTTGCCTTAAACATGGTATAAAAAGATCTTAAAATATGTATATAGAACTCATGTTTAGCTAGTATTTAAAATAGCATGCAAAATATTTTAATCTTCGTCCAAAGTAATTTACAAACATACAAAATAATGTCAATCTTAATCTAAAGTAAACTACATATTTAAAAAGTCTTTAATATTATATCAGTCTCTTTCATTCAGCCACTTATGAAATTTGATTTTGAAGTGTTTATTGTTTAGATACTTAATTTCATATGGTATTCATATGGTAGGGTCCGGTGGGCATTGCGAGAGCTTTTAAAAATAGAATTGCAACGATACTTACTAATAAGCATGTGTAACGACCTCGAGTGCAGACAGTGCAGTTGATCGCACGTTAACGTTACACAACACAGTGGTTGGCGCCAGGCGGCGGCGCGGGCGCAGGCGTCGGGAAATCGCTGACCCACCGGCCGAGTCGCCCCGAGTCGCCCCGAGTCGCGACTGGTTGCATGTAATTGCGCCCTAATTGTCGGCGGCTAGTGTTCCGTATGTTACATCGAATGACGCTACATCGAAGTTTCTGCGCAGAAGAGAGTAACTTAGTGGCTTCAGCATCAAGCCATCACCTCCGTAGCATAATGGTTAAGTCAATTAGCTTCACATCAGGAGGTCGCGGGTTCGATTCGCGATTCGCGATGCCAAGAGCTTATCAATTGGGACTGAAAAAAGGTTCCATACAGAAGTCCAACGTCTTGATGGTCGCGTCAAAGCCGGAATGTATTGATTTTCATTAACGTCACTACATCGTCATTTACCATCAGGTGGGATGCAGTCAAACGCACTCAAATTAAAACAAAAAAAAAACAAAAAAACGTCCCCATCTTCTGAATAACGGTGACTATGAAATTTGGGGCTCCACCTGCCCTGTCTCGCCCCTCATACCCGACACAGTTTCTTTGTTTAGACTTCTCAGTTGGACGACTGTATAGATTCTTTAAGACTGTGTAGTGGCATCGAACGGTGTCACATAGAACTCTACGCCTAATAATTCGATCAAAATGTTTATTGGAATATTTGTGAAACTAAGAAAACCCCTTTATTTTGACTATGCATCTATAACTGTATACTCTCGCGTCGATGGATGCTTCGAATGGTTTATTCGACACAGTACCTAATTCTAAGCAGAGATATTCGATACTCTGTACAGAAGCCCCTACGGCTGACAGCTGACGGTCCATAGCATGGTTTTAGTACAGTGTTCGGTGCTGCGCGCGCACTCTCGCGTCGATGGATGCTCCGAATGGTTATTCGACACAGTACCTAATTCTAAGCAGAGATATTCGATACTCTGTACAGAAGCCCCTACGGCTGACAGCTGATGGTCCATAGCATGGTTTTGGTACAGTGTTCGGTGCTGCGCGCGCACTCTCGCGTCGATGGATGCTTCGAATGGTTATTCGACACAGTACCTAATTCTAAGCAGAGATATTCGATACTCTGTACAGAAACCCCTACGGCTGACAGCTGACGGACCAGCTCAGTGGTTGCAATTCATTATGCGCAAACGCTGGACACGCGAAATTGTTTTTAAAGTAGATCCTGTCCAAGAAGCGACGGAGTGGTAGTATAAGTGGGAGTGATGCTTGTCACGGATGCACGCCTGTCTGACATATTTATGCCTCTAAGGATAAAATAGTATGTACTATAATTATCTTGGACTTAAAGGCAGCATTATCTTCAGCTAGCAGCATGTTTAGTATGTTCGTGATTCGTTCTAGTATCATGAAACCAAATGTTTTAGACTTAAAAAAAATATGTTTCGTACCTACCCGTCTATGCGAAACACTATACAATTTCTCAGCGTACGCTAGGGTGGCCATTTCCAAATTCGGAATACCAGGACATTTCTGTTTAAAAACCGGACGCAATATAAGCACAATAGTTAATAGTAATTACGCAATGAATATAGGATCAATTAAACTCAACTAATAGCAAAAATTAAGCTGCCCCCTTCATTAGCTAGGTACTGTTTTCTCATTTATCGACAATTTCTTAGATAAATGTCCAAGGCTTTAGATGTCCCTGCTTAAGACTACAATCTTGTGTTTGGCCTTTTTTGATGCTCTTTAATGTCTATCGCACCTCTAGTGGGTATAGATATACTCGATTCTCAAATAAGACAATTCACCCAAAACCCAAGACACTACTTAAAAACTATGAAGGACACCCCGAAAAGCAGGACACGTCCTGGGAAAATACGTGAGGCCCGATCGCCCTAATTAAGGATAGGCGCGAGACCCTCGGCGGGGACGTATATAAGCTGATATGATGAAGAATGTGGGCTTACAGAGGGAAATCAATAAAATGATGTGAAGTCAAAAAGAGGTGTTTGGAAACATATTAAAGAAGCATAAATTAGTTTACGGGCCGGGAAATCCTGTATGTAACACATTCAAGTTAATAACTAAGTACCTACTAGGTAAATGTTTTCTGGAAGCCAGACGTTAATTAAGTTACTAGCGTTCCACCCAGACTTACTTCTTACAGCTTCTTAAGTTTAGCATATGTAGTCCATGTAGGTCACATATACGCCTCGTCTTCGATAACATCGTCTCGAAGACTCGAAGATCCGTTCCAGGGCAATTCAAAATTGATAATATGCCGAGCTTAATTGTTGAGTCAATAAAGTATCCCAATTAACGGCTCTGCATGTCATAAAACAACACTCATTTTCATTGGTCACGTATGGAGATGGACTTATTTTTTCGGGCGTTGAACTTTCGTAATTCGGTGTGATGCGCGGCGTCTGAGTTCCTTACAGTAGCCTGAAAAGTCGATTATGGGCATAATTAGGATGCAGCGATGTGTTTTTTGCCGGCACGTTGCCCGATGGTCCGCCCAGACGGCGGCTCCGTGCGATGACCTTCGTGATGCATGGCTTTGTGTTGATGTAATGCCGACATGCGCCATTCATCCATGTATTTGTCTTGTAATGTCTAGTACCAAGTAATAATATCTGCAGCATGAATTGCTACGAGTATACTAACGTACGATTTACATTGAAATGCATGATTTATCAAATCATTCTTTAGTTGGGTCGATATTTTGTCTTAATCAGTAAGTAAGTAAAACATTTAGTCGCATCAGTTGCATAGAACAGCATCTGTCACTGAATTTTCTGCTGTGTACATACCAAAATTTATCTTCTTTAAAAAAGTGGTGATCTCATATGATATGATTTTATATATACACTAGTAGATTCCCGCAGCTTCGCCCGCGCAGATCCCGATTTTTGCGGTTCCCGTGGGAATTTCCCAAAATTCTTTCTTAGCGGATGCCTACGTCATAACATCTACCTGCATGCCAAATTTCAGCCCGATCCGTCCAGTGGTTTGGGCTGTGCGTTGATAGATCACCATGTCAGTTAGTCAGTCACCGTTGAGTTATATATATTTAGTTATTAGAAAGTCGTGTTAGTTACACCATTTATAACTCAAGAACGGCTGGATCAATTCTTATGTTTTTGTATTTGTCTTCGTCGGGAATAGGATAATAAGTATAAATATATGATATTCATCAATTAAAAAAAATATCAGTCAAAAAATAATTGGCTTTAGGGTAGGGTAGGGTAGTGTAGTGTAGTGTAGGTGTAGTGTAGTTAGGGTAGGGTAGGGTAGGGTAGGGTAGGTAGTGTAGTGTAGTGTAGTGTAGGGTAGGGTAGTGTAGTGTAGTGTAGTGCAGTGTAGTGTTGTGTAGTGTAAGGTGGAACAAAGTTCGCCGGGACAGCTAGTAGTAGATAAATATTCATCATCTAGTTTAACATTAGAATGCCATGATCTTATTATATAGTATAACGTTACTAACGAAACAAAAGACGAATCTAGCATAGCATCCCCTCCCCACTGCTGTCTCTTACATATTTCGGGAAGGTTCTTCTCCATACACAAGGGCCAAGTCCGGTTTAGTGGAGTTTGTAGGGCTATTGGCGAATCCCACTTTCAAGCCTATTGAGGATAGCAGCCGGCACCAACAGTTAAACCAAGTACTGATATAATCAATATAAATGCTATTAACATTCCCTCTCGTATGTCTACAAGATACGCTAGAACTAACACGTTTCTGATGTAGCGTCCCCACTTACCTACCCTTGGACATAACAGTGAGGGCCGCTATTCCTGCCAACACCATAAGGCGAAGACAAGGACCAGTTACATTAGGTCTTGCCGCCAAGACGCTTGTGGTACTCTACAATTAAGGCGAGTGCCTCGTGGAAGAGAACCACTACCTACTGTCCAGGTAGATCCCGGAGCTGTAGGCACGCTCACCTCCCGCGGATTTCGCTGCTGGCGTTTCGATCCCCGCTCGGGACGCCAGAGAAGCTGGCTCCCACATATCCGGTGTGCTGTTAACAGTCAAAGTTGGATGAATTAACTGTATAGGTAGGTTCTGTCTCTTATCCTGTGGCACAATTAACCGTGCTATCCAAGCCAGCAGTATTGCACTTAGCATCACCCACCGCCACGTGTGCAACGCGACCTTCATACTCATCTGGAATGAGATGTGCAGGTTTCCTCACGATGTTTTTCTTTATCGTACCGTTAAAGCAATCGGTAAGTATATGTACGAAGATTCGAAAAATTCATTGGTACATTGGCCGTCCGGATTAGAAACCGCAACCTCTGGTTAGGAGAACCGAGTCGTTACCGGTTGAGCCACCGACGCTTTTTTAATAGGTAGGTTATGATCTGTTTGTAGTCGTCAGTTAACCTGTGTGATCGAAGCGAGCTGCACTGCACCACGACCGCTACCATTATATCATCATATCAGCTCATATACGTCCCCACCGAGGGGCTCGAGCCTACCCTGAATTAGGGCGAACGGGCCTTAGTCGATCTCGCGGGCCCAGTGCGTGTTGGTGGACTTCACACACAACCTGCGAGTTTCTCCGCAGTCATGTGCAGGTTTCCTCACGATGTTTTCCTTCAACGTAAGAGCGTCGGATAAACGTACTTACATATGAAATCTAAATTCGAAATCACATTGGTACGTGGCAGGATTCGAACCACGACCTCCCGGACAGGATGAGGCGGCCCTAGCCGTTACGCCACCGACGCTCCATTATATAAGGTCTAACAAAATTAGCTGAAACTATTTTAACTGGTGCTTCTACCCATAAAACTGAACAACTTTCCCCATGAAACCCATAGTTAAATTTCAAACAAAAATTTGAACTTCCCATACTAAGTTGGCTGATCAGCTGATCGAGTTAGTATAGGAGAGCCAAATATTTTTTTTCCAATGTGGCTATGGATTCCATGGGGAAAGTTGTTCAGTTTCATGGGTAGTAGCACCAGGTAAAATAGTTTCAGCTAATTTTGTTACACCTTATATACCTATTAACAATTTTACATAGAGTTATGCATTGAAATGTCTTCGTTGACCAATAAAGCTATTCCCAGTTCCTCGTGATGGATGATCTGGACCATCTATTAATTATCCCATAGATTCCTGTCGATAGCCGCCATTGTTTCAGATAAGGCACCATCTATCAACCCACGTGGTGCCGCTTCGTCTGATGTTGGTGATTTGTCTTCATGCATCGATGCTTATAAAATTGTTTATTGGCCATAATTTCTGTGCGCGAGGGACCGACGAAGCGACGATGTGTACGTCCGTCATCATTTGATATGGCCCTGCTTCAATTTTATTATTTATAATTATTCGAAATCTTTATTTAAATTATTATATCAGCTCATATACGTCCCCACCGAGGGGCTCGAGCCTACCCTGAATCAGGGCGATTAGGCCTTAGTCGACCACGCGGGCCCAGTGCGGGTTGGTCGACTTCACACACAACCTTCGAGTTTCTTTGCAGGCGTGTGCAGGTTTCCTCACGATGTTTTCCTTCACCGTTAAAGCAATCGGTAAGTATTATACTATTGTATTATATTATTGTAGTATACGTAAGTTTTTTGAAAAACTCATTGGTACATTGGCCGTCCAGATTTGAACCCGGTACCTCTGGTTAGATGGACCGAGTCGTTACCGGTTGAGCCACCGACGAATTAAATAACTAGGAATTAATTAAAAATGAAAAACCCATCTGCATAAAAATCTAACCAATATCTTTTGGCCAGTCGGGTAAAAATGTATTCTATGTCGCTTACATTAAGACGAATCTAACGACACCTCGCACTTCAAAATCCATCAAGCCGTTTAGGCTACAGAGCGTGCCAAAGAAATAAAGAACTTCTTTTGGCCAGTCGGGTAAAAATGTATTCTATGTCGCTCACATTAAGACGAATCTAACGACACCTCGCACTTCAAAATCCATCAAGCCTTTTAGGCTGTAGAGCGTGCCAAAGAAATAAAGAACTTTTTTTGGCCAGTCGGGTACAAAAGTATCCTATGTCACTCAAGGGATGAAGACAAATCTAACGGCACCTCTAACTCCAGAACCCATCAAGCCGTTAAGGCTACTGGGCGTGCCAAAGAAATAAAGAACCTCTTTTGTGGCTAGTCAGTTAAAATGTATCCTATGTCACTCACGAGATGAAGACAAATCTAACGACACCTCGAACTCCAGAACCCATCAAGCCGTTTAGGCTATAGGGCGTGCCAAAGAAATAAACATACATACACTCGATAAACATAACCCTTCTTCTGGTGCAGTCGGGTAAAAATATAATCATTATGTTAGAATTGTATGCATAGACGATCTTAGGGTTAATTCTCATTGGGAGCGAAACGACGCGACGTGCAGCGCAGGGTTCAATTCGTCTAGAGACATTGCACATTAAACTCTAAGGCACCGGTCCTACAGCGCGGCGGGCGTTCTGCGTTCGCGTCCAGAGTTCAGAGTTCCGCGTTCTCGAGTTCCGCGTTCTTGTTACACACAGCCAGCGGCCTAGCCTTGGCGTTCTGCAATCTTCGCTAGCTACGCTCGTGTCACACACTTTATTTTATTTTATTAAAACGGAATGACATCTGATTTTTTCATCGTCGGAAGATGAAATCTTATTGATATTATTTCGATATTTTCTAAATTGTCGGACATTGTTGCGACTTGCGACATTCCGGGCAGCTTTCGACAAATGGAACTCTGGCAGAACGCGCGTTCTCTTTGACCGCCGCGGTCTCTGTGCGTGAAGTTCCATACAGTCGCATACTACACAGAGAACGCGGGAACGCAGAACGCGAACGCAGAACGCTCGCTGTGGGACCGGCGCCTATCGTATTACAAAGAACTTATGTTTAATAGTAATAAAATGATAAACTACCTAAGAATTGACCTGGAAGCGACAAGACATGATAAAATACCCATGCCAAATTACAGCTTTCTAGTTTCTATGAGTTAAGCCTCGGACAGACAGACAGACTGACATGGCGAAACTATAAGGATTCCTTGTTGACTTCGGAATCCTAAAAAGTTAAAACGTTAATCAAGGACACATAATTCACGAAAAACCTTTAAAAAAATCTCGACCAAAACGTTCCATATTAACTGATTAAATGAAAGAAAGAAAGTTATGATTTAATTTTGAACAGCCGTTGTGCAATATGTTGAACTTGATGTGTTTTTATACTTCGTTATCGTTCAGGACGTAATCGGATCGCATGGAGAAAGTAATAAGCATTAAGCTCCATGCAGACGGAAAAAAACAAAAGTAAAAATGGTCAAGCATGGTCCTTAAAACCAAAGTTGACGATATTTATATGCTTCGACTTTTGAGGTTCCGCACACCCAACGGGTGACCAACGGGACCCTATTACCAAAGTATATAATATGTATTTAGTGCTAACATAGAGTATGGACACTCCCTGCCGCTCTCTAGATTCCAACCTCACCCCCTCGTCACCCAGATTGATAAAGATTAATTGTAGTTTGGTACTCGAAGGTATGGGATTTCGCGCGATTTTGATTGCTCCGTCATTTGTTTTTAGAAATCTCATTTCGCGACCGTTTGCTTATGCAGTGTCCGGGGTGTGCTATTACTAAGCCTCCGCTGTGTGTCCGCCTCTCAGCGGGCTGTGTTTCATGAACCGTAATAGGTAGATAAAACAACGTATAAAAAATCGGCCAAGTGTGAGTCGTACTCGCGCTAAGGAGTCCGAACTGAATGACAAAATAAAAAAAGTTTAAAAAAACTTAAAACCGACTTCAAAATGAAATTCACTCAAAAGTATGAAATAATATACGAATTAAATTAGGGGCTTTAAATTTTTTTTGAGGTCGGTACCAGCACACAGTTACTTACGTATCAAATTGTGGATTCTACTTGCTGGTGGACAGGAGTCGAATTTGATTGAAGGTTGTTGTTACTGATTAACTACTGAATTTAGTGAGAAATATTAAAGTAGGTAAAATTTAGGAATAAATTATTTATTATGATATTTGACACAATTTACAAATAGTAAGTAATAATCGATCGAGAGGCTAACTAACTACTGTCGGTCACTTCGTCTTCTCATCGATTCACTTTTTGGATCTTCTGAGGGTATCCATGATTGCGCCGTCCAAACGAGTTGTCTGTGACGTAGTCATGTGGATTTGTGGTGCAATGTGCACAAGCGGAGCGGGAGAGGTAGCGAGTTGTTTCGCTACATTACTCCCCTGCCGAAACCGTTACTACGGTCGATAGTAATCTGGGAATCTGACAGTGCGACCACTCCTTGTCTTCCGGAGGGGGTCTTTTGCCTCTGATGGTTTTTCTGAAGATGGACCAGAAGTAGTTGTAGTTCTCTCGTCAACAAGGTAGGCGGGTTTGATGCGGTCTATGGATACCGTCTGTTGTTTTCCTTGTATTTCGATATCATAAGATTTTGACCCTCGACGCAAGACCTTGAATGGCCCGAGGTATGGTGCCTGCAGCGACCTTCTCTCTGGTCCTTGACGGAGAAATACGTGGCTTGAGCTTTGAAGATCTTTAGGTATGTAGAATGTGCGATTGCCATGCCACGCAGCAGGAGTTGGGGTAAGCTTGTTCATATATGACGTTAATCTGCCTGCGAAGTTTGTCAAATCAATGTTCTCATCTCGTGTTGGTTTAATGAACTGTCCTGGTAAGCGTAGAGGTTCGCCGTATACAAGCTCAGCTGTTGATGCTTGCAGGTCCTCTTTCCATGCGCTGCGAATGCCAAGCAACACAAGCGGCAGTGCCTCGACCCAGGATATGTTAGAATGGCAGGTGATTGCAGCCTTGAGCTGCCGATGCAACCTCTCCACGAGGCCGTTTGCTGCGGGATGGTAGGCAGTTGTTGTATGATGTTCAGCGCCAAGCAACTCCGCGATGTTCTTGAACAGCTGAGACTCAAACTGACGGCCTCGGTCGGTTGTAATATGTCCAGGCTTTTTAGCCTGGGACGGGCTGGGCTGCATCCGAACATGGGGTGTCTGGGGTCTAGTTCTTGTTTGGCTTTCTCGGCTGAGCACGCTACCTCTCTCCGAACGCCAGGTGGGGCGATCCCTGCCAGTGGATACAGCTTGCTTATCGGAGTCGGTTTTAAACAGCCCGTTATTGTCCGGCAAGTTTGATTTAGAGCTGTATCCACTACTTTCGTATGGGCAGAGCGGTTCCATACCGGACAAGCATATTCACCGGTGGAGAAGCAGAGCGCCAACCCTGTAGTCCGTAAAGTTCCCGGTGAAGCTCCCCACTTTGTCGAGGTCAGCTTTGCAAGGAGGTTATTTCTAGTGGACACCTTCTTCGCAACGTTTTCACAATTTGCCTTATACGTTAAGGCCCGGTCCAGCACGACACCAAGATACTTAGGGTGATTGCAGTGATTAATTGGTACTCCTTGCCAGCTGATGTTGAGTACACGTTGCACTTGTCGATTGCGGAGGTGGAAACGCACTTAAATTCTCGGATCGATCCTGGATCTAATGCCTTGCTGTTTTATGGTCTGAACTGCAAGTGGGTAGTGAGCTAGTGCTCATTTCACGAACTAGGACATACAGACGACGCAGGAAAGCTGATGTAGGCGGATCAGTCCAATTATGTTCAGTTAATTTATTGCCTGTCAGTGGCGCCAGCACTCGCCTTGACATGTCGGTATCGATCACGACTGAAATTCTTTACCAAAACCAGTGGAAAGGAGGACAGGAGCAGTTAGGTACTTACCTATAGGGTCCTTTCGGAGCGTGCTATGCTCGGAGTTTCGCTGCGTGATCGAATCAGAAACGAGGAGATCCGTAGGAGAACCAAAGTAACCGTAGCTCACAGAATTACTAACGTTAAGTGGCAGTGGGCAGGGCACATAGCTCGTAGAACAGATAGCAGTTGGGACATTAAAGTTCTAGAGTTGCGACCGCGCACCGGAAGACGTAGCGTAGGCAGGCCTCCCACTCCGCCGCTGGAAGCGGGCAGCGGAGGACCGGTCGTTGTGGAAATCCTTGGGGGAGGCCTTTGTCCAGCAGTGGACGTCTTTCGGCTGATATGATGATGGTAAGGGTAAGGTCTCTAAAACGTCCTTGGGTAAGGTTGTAATTCTTGAAAATAGTTTGAGGTGGGATTCAGCGCATGAAACTGAACTATTTTCTCTAATAACCCTATACTGAAATTGAATTTTTTTTTGAATCTGCCATACAACGTTCGCTATCAGCTGATCAATTTAGTATAATAAGAATAAAAAATATTTTGCGATTGGCAATGTTAAAAAAATAAAGGCATTTCATTACTGTGAAAATTTCAACTGCCTTCTTAATTCCTACCGTTCAAAAGATACAGGCCTTTAAAGGTCGAACAGACAAACAGACGGATGCACGGCGTAGGCTTAGTAATAGTGTCCTGTTACCTTTGGCTACGAACACAGAACCCTTAAAATAGTATAGTCAAAGCAATTTATCTAAATTTGATAATTTAACTTTGATAACTCGTAAAAGAAGGATATGAAAAAGCAGAGTCAATAGTTTAATACCTACTATCTCTGTCATCTTTTTATTATGTTCTCTGCTTCCAAACGTTACGTATACTCAGAGTATAGAGGTTGTATAGGTCATACTTAAAGGCAGCGGAGGCTGCGTCGCCGCCGCCGGCGCTGTTCCACGCGTGACGCCGCGCTAGCGCTCGGCGTTCGAGTCATCGCGTCAGTCGCGCGGGAAACTTCGCGGCAGTCGGTCAAGCCCACTGCACGTCAGATCTCTCCAAGAATAGTCTCCTCGAACTTATTTACGATAACATTCTTATATTTCCCCAAAAACTGAGTGAAAAGTGTTGAATAAACCCTGGTAGTGTTTCCTTTCATTCTTCGATATGAAGGACTTTACAGTTTGAAACGTGTACATTAAAAACTGTCCAAATGAAGATGACCGTAAACCGTATAAGGTTGGTGGTCCTGGGGAGTCCTCGTTGTGGAAAGTCAGGTTTGTATTATTGGCAAGTTCCCACAACAGTAAAGATCGGCTGAATAACAGCAACTACGGTATAATAAATTCCCAGCAAAAAAAATACATGTATATGTTGTGCATGTCACATGTTTTTATTGCCCTCAGTAAATTATGCGTTTTATTGCAAGATGATTGCAGGCATAAAGCAGTGCAATCTGTCCGTACACTGCAATTTGCAATAGCAATAAAATAAAGACACTATTTAGAATTGTTATTCGTATAAGTAATTAAATTGAATTTAAGGAATGAAGTAATTTACTACGTAGGTAAAATCCGTAAATTAATTTGGGTTTTTTAACGGACATTGCTTTAAAAAAAATTGAATATATGAAAATAACAAGTGGTGAACTGAGACGGAGTGAGACTTTAAATAATCTCAGAATTTCAAATAATATTTTGAAGCTCGCAGATCAGTCAAATGACAATATTCAATTCAAATTATTGTAAGACTGTAAAGTAATCACTATGGAAAAAATATATTATATACTTAAAGTAATGAAAAATCTATTTAATTTAATACAATTTAAAAAAATATACCATTTTTGATGTAAAAAAATATACTGTTGACCCTGTTTTTGGTATTTATTGCAAAATTTCTCGAAAACAAACAGTTAATGTTGAAGGAAACCAACACACAAAAATCGGTGACTATAATAGGACCTTTTATTTTAATTGAACATATTTTTTTATACTTATTTGAAAGTATAGAAAAGTAATAAAAATATGTAAAAATGGAGAATTGGGCGTTCGGTTTCATTTGAACCGCATTGATTAGAACTTAAATTGAATAGACTTACGTTCGATATTATTTTAACATTTATCAACCTGCTCGGATTGAGGCAACTTCAATCCTTAAGTTTGGGCGATATTTTTTTGATCGGTAGTTTCTTATTATAGCTCTCGCTAATATAATACATAATCAAAACTACAGGCCGGATTGTTTCATGTGTTTGATCTGAAAAATACTAATTTATCAACATATTATACTATCAACTTACTAATGCAAACATGTGCTTGTTACTCTACTATTGTTTTCATTATTCATCATATCAGCTCATATATGTCCCCACCGAGGGGCTCGAGCCTATCCTGAACTAGGACGATCGGGCATTAGTCCACCACGCGGGCCCAGTGCGTGTTGGTCGACTTCACACACAACCTTCGATTTTCTTCGCAGGCGTGTGCAGGTTTCCTCACGATGTTTTCCTTCACCGTAAGACTGTCAGATAAACGTACATATGAAATCGAAATTCGAACAAAGGTACGTGGCCGGATTCGAACCACGACCTCCAGGCAGGAGATAGCGGACCTTGCCATTACGCCACCGACGCTCTATTATCGTTTTCATTATTAAAAGCTTTTATTTAACTATTATTTATTTTATTTTTATTCACAATTGGTAAGCCCTTGACAACATCTCACCTGGTGAACTTGCAATGTTCGTATGTTAAGTCCGCTTCAAATCTTGCGATCGATTTTATTGCGAGATCCAGGGGTCTGATTGACATAAGTCATTTAAGTATGAAGCCATATTTTCGGTGACCATAAATCCTTTTGGTATTTTGAAGTTAATCTAATGATGAACCACAAGGATGAAATCAAGGTCCCGGGATTGTCTCTCTCTTAAATTTAAGAGCTCAGCTCTTGTCTGTGGAGCAATCGCCACTTTGCACGGTTCTGTGCAAGTTCTTTGAACTCCTGGTACGACATGACACCAGCCCGCTCCATTTTATAGGCACGTCTAGGTCTTCCACGTCCCCTCTCTCCCTTGATTTTGCCTTCCAGTAGTATCTTGAAGAGGGTGTCATGGCGCAACAAATATCCTATAATTCTTCCTCTCCGGCTTTGTATGGTTTTCAGCAGGTTCACCAACCATACTCAACACTTCCTCGTTGTTTTTTTTCTCTGGCTAACAAAGAAGCAATGGCAAATACAGGATTCGTCTATTGTTTTCAATTAAATCATGGGAAATACGGTAACTCTCAGCGCGGCTTTTTAAAATTTGGAATGAAGCATTTATTAACGGACTTCAAAAAAGGAGGAAGTTTCTCAGTTCGACCGTTTTTAAAAAAAAATATTTGTGTGTTCGCGGATAACTTCGTCGTTTATGAACGGATTTTGATGATTTTTTTTGTTGGAAAGGAGATATCCCAAGGGTGCTACCATGATAAGGAAACCAGGATCTGATGATGGCATCACAGAGAAATCGAGATGAACCTCAGTTACCTTTTTGAAGTCGTTTTTTTTGTTCAACATTATTTTATTACATTCTCATTTGGCACACTAAAAAAACTCTTTTCGAATAAGAGCTTGCACCGCCTCCGTGGCGTAATGGTAACAACCATTAGCTTCACATCAGGAGGTCGCGGGTTCGATTCCCGGCCGAATCTAACTTTGTATGACTTGGTTTGGTTGGTGGAAGGGCATTTTCTAAGCCCGCCTGGCTAGCTACCACCATCTTATCTAAGTCTTGCCGCCAACCATCAATGTTAATAGCATTGATGTGTTCTGGCTTGTAGATAAGATAGCCAGTTCCCTATTGCGTTCGGGAATCTTGGTAAGCCCTCTTCCATCTTCGGCATCATCGTCAGTTACCATCAGGTGAGATAATGTCATGGGCTCACCAATTGTGGATAAAAAAAAACCTAATCCTAAACCTAAACCTTTCGAAATAAACTTATTTTGTGTCCTTTAAAAAGGGGAAGGAACTGGTTCCCAAGATACAGTCTAACGACTAGTTTGGGAACTAGGGCTGCATCTCAATGTTTGTAACTTATAAGTGCCAATAAACTATTTTCTATTTCTGAATTATTTCTATTTTTTCGATTTTTTTTAGGTTTTCCATGTTTAATTCGATGCTTATCTTTACGAGTACCTAGATCTGTTTTGCATCCAGGCACCGACTTAAGGATATATTTGCATAGTGATACGCAAGACTGTTCCAATATTTATGTGCAGTTCGTTATCTATCACTATCAGTATCACCGCATTCCTTAGTCTGGAATGTTTCAGTGTCAAGTAATCAGGTTCTTTACCTATTGAATTGTTCTTGATGATCTTTTATCTCTATGTCAATAAGAGTATTTTCACATGTATCGTGCAAAGGTATTTTATTATTATGACATTATTTAGGTTCCTACCACCCAAATAATGTCATATTCTCATTTTCAAGCGACTTCTAAAAAGGAGGAGTTTCTCCATTCGACTGTATGTTTTTTTTATGTGTGTTAACCTCAGGAATTTTGACTGGGAGAACCGATTTTTATAATTATTTTTTTATTTGAAAGCTAGTGCTTTCCGTCTTGTCCCATATAAATTTTATCAAAATCGGTGTTGCACTTTATTAGAAAATTAATAAAAACCAAAAAAATAATGCAAAAATGTACTAAGTTGTTGCGATGGAAGTCGGTTTTTTAACTTGTTTAGCGTTTTCAACTATATGTCTTAAGTTTGTAACGATGGATAACATTCGTTCTTAAATTCTGTATGAAAAACAAATTAAGCTCCACACATACGTCATATTTTTATTATACTAGTTGATGCCTGCGGCTCCACCCGCGTGGATATCGAGGGTGCGCGGTAAGGTGTGACCAAGGGAAACAGGGATTTATATCGAATCTAATGACGATGATGGCTGCACGCTGCACAGTGTCTGCATCACAACTTAATAATATGAATATCGAATCTATGTAGGTATTTTCTTATCTCACAGTAATAATAATAATTTATTTGCCTTAAACATGGTATAAAAAGATCCTTAAATATGTATATAGAACTCATGTTTAGCTAGTATTTAAAATAGCATGCAAAATATTTTAATCTTCGTCCAAAGTAATTTACAAACATACAAAATAATGTCAATCTTAATCTAAAGTAAACTACATATTTAAAAAGTCTTTTATATTATAACAGTCTCTTTCATTCAGCCACTTATGAAATTTGATTTTGAAGTGTTTATTGTTTAGATACTTAATTTCATATGGTATTCATATGGTAGGGTCCGTTGGGCATTGCAAGAGCTTTTAAAAATAGAATTGCAACGATACTTACTAATAAGCATGTGTAACGACCTCGAGTGCAGACAGTGCAGTTGATCGCACGTTAACGTTACACAACACAGTGGTTGGCGCCAGGCGGCGGCGCGGGCGCAGGCGTCGGGAAATCGCTGACCCACCGGCCGAGTCGCCCCGAGTCGCCCCGAGTCGCGACTGGTTGCATGTAATTGCGCCCTAATTGTCGGCGGCTAGTGTTCCGTATGTTACATCGAATGACGCTACATCGAAGTTTCTGCGCAGAAGAGAGTAACTTAGTGGCTTCAGCATCAAGCCATCACCTCCGTAGTATAATGGTTAAGTCAATTAGCTTCACATCAGGAGGTCGCGGGTTCGATTCGCGATTCGCGATGCCAAGAGCTTATCAATTGGGACTGAAAAAAGGTTCCATACAGAAGTCCAACGTCTTGATGGTCGCGTCAAAGCCGGAACGTATTGATTTTCATTAACGTCACTACATCGTCATTTACCATCAGGTGGGATGCAGTCAAACGCACTCAAATTAAAACAAAAAAAAAACAAAAAAACGTCCCCATCTTCTGAATAACGGTGACTATGAAATTTGGGGCTCCACCTGCCCTGTCTCGCCCCTCATACCCGACACAGTTTCTTTGTTTAGACTTCTCAGTTGGACGACTGTATAGATTCTTTAAGACTGTGTAGTGGCATCGAACGGTGTCACATAGAACTCTACGCCTAATAATTCGATCAAAATGTTTATTGGAATATTTGTGAAACTAAGAAAACCCCTTTATTTTGATTATGCATCTATAACTGTATACTCTCGCGTCGATGGATGCTCCGAATGGTTATTCGACACAGTACCTAATTCTAAGCAGAGATATTCGATACTCTGTACAGAAGCCCCTACGGCTGACAGCTGATGGTCCATAGCATGGTTTTGGTACAGTGTTCGGTGCTGCGCGCGCACTCTCGCGTCGATGGATGCTTCGAATGGTTATTCGACACAGTACCTAATTCTAAGCAGAGATATTCGATACTCTGTACAGAAACCCCTACGGCTGACAGCTGACGGACCAGCTCAGTGGTTGCAATTCATTATGCGCAAACGCTGGACACGCGAAATTGTTTTTAAAGTAGATCCTGTCCAAGAAGCGACGGAGTGGTAGTATAAGTGGGAGTGATGCTTGTCACGGATGCACGCCTGTCTGACATATTTATGCCTCTAAGGATAAAATAGTATGTACTATAATTATCTTGGACTTAAAGGCAGCATTATCTTCAGCTAGCAGCATGTTTAGTATGTTCGTGATTCGTTCTAGTATCATGGAACCAAATGTTTTAGACTTAAAAAAAATATGTTTCGTACCTACCCGTCTATGCGAAACACTATACAATTTCTCAGCGTAGGCTAGGGTGGCCATTTCTAAATTCGGAATACCAGGACATTTCTGTTTAAAAACAGGACGTAATATAAGCACAATAGTTAATAGTAATTACGCAATGAATATAGGATCAATTAAACTCAACTAATAGCAAAAATTAAGCTGCCCCCTTCATAAGCTAGGTACTGTTTTCTCATTTATCGACAATTTCTTAGATAAATGTCCAAGGCTTTAGATGTCCCTGCTTAAGACTACAATCTTGTGTTTGGCCTTTTTTGATGCTCTTCAATGTCTATCGCACCTCTAGTGGGTATAGATATACTCAATTCTCAAATAAGACAATTCACCCAAAACCCAAGACACTACTTAAAAACTATGAAGGACACCCCGAAAAGCAGGACACGTCCTGGGAAAAAACGTGAGGCCCGATCGCCCTAATTAAGGATAGGCGCGAGACCCTCGGCGGGGACGTATATAAGCTGATATGATGAAGGATGTGGGCTTACAGAGGGAAATCAATAAAATGATGTGAAGTCAAAAAGAGGTGTTTGGAAACATATTAAAGAAGCATAAATTAGTTTACGGGCCGGGAAATCCTGTATGTAACACATTCAAGTTAATAACTAAGTACCTACTAGGTAAATGTTTTCTGGAAGCCAGACGTTAATTAAGTTACTAGCGTTCCACCCAGACTTACTTCTTACAGCTTCTTAAGTTTAGCATATGTAGTCCATGTAGGTCACATATACGCCTCGTCTTCGATAACATCGTCTCGAAGACTCGAAGATCCGTTCCAGGGCAATTCAAAATTGATAATATGCCGAGCTTAATTGTTGAGTCAATAAAGTATCCCAATTAACGGCTCTGCATGTCATAAAACAACACTCATTTTCATTGGTCACGTATGGAGATGGACTTATTTTTTCGGGCGTTGAACTTTCGTAATTCGGTGTGATGCGCGGCGTCTGAGTTCCTTACAGTAGCCTGAAAAGTCGATTATGGGCATAATTAGGATGCAGCGATGTGTTTTTTGCCGGCACGTTGCCCGATGGTCCGCCCAGACGGCGGCTCCGTGCGATGACCTTCGTGATGCATGGCTTTGTGTTGATGTAATGCCGACATGCGCCATTCATCCATGTATTTGTCTTGTAATGTCTAGTACCAAGTAATAATATCTGCAGCATGAATTGCTACGAGTATACTAACGTACGATTTACATTGAAATGCATGATTTATCAAATCATTCTTTAGTTGGGTCGATATTTTGTCTTAATCAGTAAGTAAGTAAAACATTTAGTCGCATCAGTTGCATAGAACAGCATCTGTCACTGAATTTTCTGCTGTGTACATACCAAAATTTATCTTCTTTAAAAAAGTGGTGATCTCATATGATATGATTTTATATATACACTAGTAGATTCCCGCAGCTTCGCCCGCGCAGATCCCGATTTTTGCGGTTCCCGTGGGAATTTCCCAAAATTCTTTCTTAGCGGATGCCTACGTCATAACATCTACCTGCATGCCAAATTTCAGCCCGATCCGTCCAGTGGTTTGGGCTGTGCGTTGATAGATCACCATGTCAGTTAGTCAGTCACCGTTGAGTTATATATATTTAGTTATTAGAAAGTCGTGTTAGTTACACCATTTATAACTCAAGAACGGCTGGATCAATTCTTATGTTTTTGTATTTGTCTTCGTCGGGAATAGGATAATAAGTATAAATATATGATATTCATCAATTAAAAAAAATATCAGTCAAAAAATAATTGGCTTTAGGGTAGGGTAGGGTAGTGTAGTGTAGTGTAGGTGTAGTGTAGTTAGGGTAGGGTAGGGTAGGGTAGGGTAGGTAGTGTAGTGTAGTGTAGTGTAGGGTAGGGTAGTGTAGTGTAGTGTAGTGCAGTGTAGTGTTGTGTAGTGTAAGGTGGAACAAAGTTCGCCGGGACAGCTAGTAGTAGATAAATATTCATCATCTAGTTTAACATTAGAATGCCATGATCTTATTATATAGTATAACGTTACTAACGAAACAAAAGACGAATCTAGCATAGCATCCCCTCCCCACTGCTGTCTCTTACATATTTCGGGAAGGTTCTTCTCCATACACAAGGGCCAAGTCCGGTTTAGTGGAGTTTGTAGGGCTATTGGCGAATCCCACTTTCAAGCCTATTGAGGATAGCAGCCGGCACCAACAGTTAAACCAAGTACTGATATAATCAATATAAATGCTATTAACATTCCCTCTCGTATGTCTACAAGATACGCTAGAACTAACACGTTTCTGATGTAGCGTCCCCACTTACCTACCCTTGGACATAACAGTGAGGGCCGCTATTCCTGCCAACACCATAAGGCGAAGACAAGGACCAGTTACATTAGGTCTTGCCGCCAAGACGCTTGTGGTACTCTACAATTAAGGCGAGTGCCTCGTGGAAGAGAACCACTACCTACTGTCCAGGTAGATCCCGGAGCTGTAGGCACGCTCACCTCCCGCGGATTTCGCTGCTGGCGTTTCGATCCCCGCTCGGGACGCCAGAGAAGCTGGCTCCCACATATCCGGTGTGCTGTTAACAGTCAAAGTTGGATGAATTAACTGTATAGGTAGGTTCTGTCTCTTATCCTGTGGCACAATTAACCGTGCTATCCAAGCCAGCAGTATTGCACTTAGCATCACCCACCGCCACGTGTGCAACGCGACCTTCATACTCATCTGGAATGAGATGTGCAGGTTTCCTCACGATGTTTTTCTTTATCGTACCGTTAAAGCAATCGGTAAGTATATGTACGAAGATTCGAAAAATTCATTGGTACATTGGCCGTCCGGATTAGAAACCGCAACCTCTGGTTAGGAGAACCGAGTCGTTACCGGTTGAGCCACCGACGCTTTTTTAATAGGTAGGTTATGATCTGTTTGTAGTCGTCAGTTAACCTGTGTGATCGAAGCGAGCTGCACTGCACCACGACCGCTACCATTATATCATCATATCAGCTCATATACGTCCCCACCGAGGGGCTCGAGCCTACCCTGAATTAGGGCGAACGGGCCTTAGTCGATCTCGCGGGCCCAGTGCGTGTTGGTGGACTTCACACACAACCTGCGAGTTTCTCCGCAGTCATGTGCAGGTTTCCTCACGATGTTTTCCTTCAACGTAAGAGCGTCGGATAAACGTACTTACATATGAAATCTAAATTCGAAATCACATTGGTACGTGGCAGGATTCGAACCACGACCTCCCGGACAGGATGAGGCGGCCCTAGCCGTTACGCCACCGACGCTCCATTATATAAGGTCTAACAAAATTAGCTGAAACTATTTTAACTGGTGCTTCTACCCATAAAACTGAACAACTTTCCCCATGAAACCCATAGTTAAATTTCAAACAAAAATTTGAACTTCCCATACTAAGTTGGCTGATCAGCTGATCGAGTTAGTATAGGAGAGCCAAATATTTTTTTTCCAATGTGGCTATGGATTCCATGGGGAAAGTTGTTCAGTTTCATGGGTAGTAGCACCAGGTAAAATAGTTTCAGCTAATTTTGTTACACCTTATATACCTATTAACAATTTTACATAGAGTTATGCATTGAAATGTCTTCGTTGACCAATAAAGCTATTCCCAGTTCCTCGTGATGGATGATCTGGACCATCTATTAATTATCCCATAGATTCCTGTCGATAGCCGCCATTGTTTCAGATAAGGCACCATCTATCAACCCACGTGGTGCCGCTTCGTCTGATGTTGGTGATTTGTCTTCATGCATCGATGCTTATAAAATTGTTTATTGGCCATAATTTCTGTGCGCGAGGGACCGACGAAGCGACGATGTGTACGTCCGTCATCATTTGATATGGCCCTGCTTCAATTTTATTATTTATAATTATTCGAAATCTTTATTTAAATTATTATATCAGCTCATATACGTCCCCACCGAGGGGCTCGAGCCTACCCTGAATCAGGGCGATTAGGCCTTAGTCGACCACGCGGGCCCAGTGCGGGTTGGTCGACTTCACACACAACCTTCGAGTTTCTTTGCAGGCGTGTGCAGGTTTCCTCACGATGTTTTCCTTCACCGTTAAAGCAATCGGTAAGTATTATACTATTGTATTATATTATTGTAGTATACGTAAGTTTTTTGAAAAACTCATTGGTACATTGGCCGTCCAGATTTGAACCCGGTACCTCTGGTTAGATGGACCGAGTCGTTACCGGTTGAGCCACCGACGAATTAAATAACTAGGAATTAATTAAAAATGAAAAACCCATCTGCATAAAAATCTAACCAATATCTTTTGGCCAGTCGGGTAAAAATGTATTCTATGTCGCTTACATTAAGACGAATCTAACGACACCTCGCACTTCAAAATCCATCAAGCCGTTTAGGCTACAGAGCGTGCCAAAGAAATAAAGAACTTCTTTTGGCCAGTCGGGTAAAAATGTATTCTATGTCGCTCACATTAAGACGAATCTAACGACACCTCGCACTTCAAAATCCATCAAGCCTTTTAGGCTGTAGAGCGTGCCAAAGAAATAAAGAACTTTTTTTGGCCAGTCGGGTACAAAAGTATCCTATGTCACTCAAGGGATGAAGACAAATCTAACGGCACCTCTAACTCCAGAACCCATCAAGCCGTTAAGGCTACTGGGCGTGCCAAAGAAATAAAGAACCTCTTTTGTGGCTAGTCAGTTAAAATGTATCCTATGTCACTCACGAGATGAAGACAAATCTAACGACACCTCGAACTCCAGAACCCATCAAGCCGTTTAGGCTATAGGGCGTGCCAAAGAAATAAACATACATACACTCGATAAACATAACCCTTCTTCTGGTGCAGTCGGGTAAAAATATAATCATTATGTTAGAATTGTATGCATAGACGATCTTAGGGTTAATTCTCATTGGGAGCGAAACGACGCGACGTGCAGCGCAGGGTTCAATTCGTCTAGAGACATTGCACATTAAACTCTAAGGCACCGGTCCTACAGCGCGGCGGGCGTTCTGCGTTCGCGTCCAGAGTTCAGAGTTCCGCGTTCTCGAGTTCCGCGTTCTTGTTACACACAGCCAGCGGCCTAGCCTTGGCGTTCTGCAATCTTCGCTAGCTACGCTCGTGTCACACACTTTATTTTATTTTATTAAAACGGAATGACATCTGATTTTTTCATCGTCGGAAGATGAAATCTTATTGATATTATTTCGATATTTTCTAAATTGTCGGACATTGTTGCGACTTGCGACATTCCGGGCAGCTTTCGACAAATGGAACTCTGGCAGAACGCGCGTTCTCTTTGACCGCCGCGGTCTCTGTGCGTGAAGTTCCATACAGTCGCATACTACACAGAGAACGCGGGAACGCAGAACGCGAACGCAGAACGCTCGCTGTGGGACCGGCGCCTATCGTATTACAAAGAACTTATGTTTAATAGTAATAAAATGATAAACTACCTAAGAATTGACCTGGAAGCGACAAGACATGATAAAATACCCATGCCAAATTACAGCTTTCTAGTTTCTATGAGTTAAGCCTCGGACAGACAGACAGACTGACATGGCGAAACTATAAGGATTCCTTGTTGACTTCGGAATCCTAAAAAGTTAAAACGTTAATCAAGGACACATAATTCACGAAAAACCTTTAAAAAAATCTCGACCAAAACGTTCCATATTAACTGATTAAATGAAAGAAAGAAAGTTATGATTTAATTTTGAACAGCCGTTGTGCAATATGTTGAACTTGATGTGTTTTTATACTTCGTTATCGTTCAGGACGTAATCGGATCGCATGGAGAAAGTAATAAGCATTAAGCTCCATGCAGACGGAAAAAAACAAAAGTAAAAATGGTCAAGCATGGTCCTTAAAACCAAAGTTGACGATATTTATATGCTTCGACTTTTGAGGTTCCGCACACCCAACGGGTGACCAACGGGACCCTATTACCAAAGTATATAATATGTATTTAGTGCTAACATAGAGTATGGACACTCCCTGCCGCTCTCTAGATTCCAACCTCACCCCCTCGTCACCCAGATTGATAAAGATTAATTGTAGTTTGGTACTCGAAGGTATGGGATTTCGCGCGATTTTGATTGCTCCGTCATTTGTTTTTAGAAATCTCATTTCGCGACCGTTTGCTTATGCAGTGTCCGGGGTGTGCTATTACTAAGCCTCCGCTGTGTGTCCGCCTCTCAGCGGGCTGTGTTTCATGAACCGTAATAGGTAGATAAAACAACGTATAAAAAATCGGCCAAGTGTGAGTCGTACTCGCGCTAAGGAGTCCGAACTGAATGACAAAATAAAAAAAGTTTAAAAAAACTTAAAACCGACTTCAAAATGAAATTCACTCAAAAGTATGAAATAATATACGAATTAAATTAGGGGCTTTAAATTTTTTTTGAGGTCGGTACCAGCACACAGTTACTTACGTATCAAATTGTGGATTCTACTTGCTGGTGGACAGGAGTCGAATTTGATTGAAGGTTGTTGTTACTGATTAACTACTGAATTTAGTGAGAAATATTAAAGTAGGTAAAATTTAGGAATAAATTATTTATTATGATATTTGACACAATTTACAAATAGTAAGTAATAATCGATCGAGAGGCTAACTAACTACTGTCGGTCACTTCGTCTTCTCATCGATTCACTTTTTGGATCTTCTGAGGGTATCCATGATTGCGCCGTCCAAACGAGTTGTCTGTGACGTAGTCATGTGGATTTGTGGTGCAATGTGCACAAGCGGAGCGGGAGAGGTAGCGAGTTGTTTCGCTACATTACTCCCCTGCCGAAACCGTTACTACGGTCGATAGTAATCTGGGAATCTGACAGTGCGACCACTCCTTGTCTTCCGGAGGGGGTCTTTTGCCTCTGATGGTTTTTCTGAAGATGGACCAGAAGTAGTTGTAGTTCTCTCGTCAACAAGGTAGGCGGGTTTGATGCGGTCTATGGATACCGTCTGTTGTTTTCCTTGTATTTCGATATCATAAGATTTTGACCCTCGACGCAAGACCTTGAATGGCCCGAGGTATGGTGCCTGCAGCGACCTTCTCTCTGGTCCTTGACGGAGAAATACGTGGCTTGAGCTTTGAAGATCTTTAGGTATGTAGAATGTGCGATTGCCATGCCACGCAGCAGGAGTTGGGGTAAGCTTGTTCATATATGACGTTAATCTGCCTGCGAAGTTTGTCAAATCAATGTTCTCATCTCGTGTTGGTTTAATGAACTGTCCTGGTAAGCGTAGAGGTTCGCCGTATACAAGCTCAGCTGTTGATGCTTGCAGGTCCTCTTTCCATGCGCTGCGAATGCCAAGCAACACAAGCGGCAGTGCCTCGACCCAGGATATGTTAGAATGGCAGGTGATTGCAGCCTTGAGCTGCCGATGCAACCTCTCCACGAGGCCGTTTGCTGCGGGATGGTAGGCAGTTGTTGTATGATGTTCAGCGCCAAGCAACTCCGCGATGTTCTTGAACAGCTGAGACTCAAACTGACGGCCTCGGTCGGTTGTAATATGCTCAGGGCAACCAAATCTTGCGATCCACCCCGACATGAAGGCAGCTGCGCATGTTTCTGCTGTGATATCCTGAATTGGGATCGCCTCCGGCCAACGCGTGAAACGGTCGACCAGCGTGAGGCAGTATCTGTAACCAAGAGAACATGGTAACGGGCCGACAATGTCCATGTGAACATGTCGAAAACGAGCAGTAGGTACGCTGAACTGTTTCAAAGGCGATGACGTATGTCGCGAAATCTTGCAACGCTGACATTGCTGACAGTCTCTAGCCCATCTTCGACAGTCTCTCTTTATGCCCGGCCATACAAACCGTTGCGTTATTAATTGAACCGAAGCTTTTGCACCAGGGTGACTGAGATTGTGCAACATGTGAAATACCTGGCGTCGAAACTTCGTAGTTACAAATGGTCTTGCATATTGCGTTGAAAGGTCACAGTAAAGATGAAGATCTGAACCTTCAGGGCTGACTTTTTCTAACTTAAGGCTTGACCCGATTCTAAGCAACTCCTTTAATTCTGCATCTGATTCTTGTTCATTGGCCAGATACTGGTAGTCTAAGGGTGCTATTACCTCTTCGATGCGTGATAAGCTATCAGCAACTATGTTGTCCTTCCCAGCTACGTACTGAATGTCAGTCGAAAATTGAGCAACAAAGTCCAAGTACCTGAATTGTCGAGGTGATGAATGTTCTCGGTGTGACTTGAAGGCAAAAGTGAGAGGTTTATGATCTGTTAGGATTATGAAATGACGAGCTTCCACCATATGCCTAAAGTATTTGATAGCCTCGTAGATAGCCAGCAGCTCCCTATCGTATGGGCTGTATTTTCTCTGAGCGGTGCTAAGTTTCCTGGAGAAAAATGCTAGGGGCTGCCACGAATTCTTTTTTCTTTGCTGAAGGACAGCGCCGATTGCCGTATCTGAAGCATCAGTTTGTACTGCAAGTTCAGCATTTATATCCGGATGCACAAGTAGTGTTGCTAGGGAAAGACTAGATTTACACTCTTTAAAGGCATCGAGTTGCTCTGGTGTAAAATGAACAGGTGTAGACCCTTTGGTCTTATATCCAGTGAGCAGGACGTTGAGAGGGGCTTGGCACGATGCTGCTTTTGGGATGAACCTGCGGTAAAAATTCACCATCCCTAGAAATCGTCTCAACTCTTTGACTGTTTTTGGCGCAGGGTAGGTTTGAACCGCTTGAACTTTATCATCTGTTGGTCTGATTCCGTTTACAGAAACAGTAAAGCCCAGGAACTTGACTTCTTCCTGACCAAGCACACATTTCGCAGTGTTTATCAGCATGCCGTAATCTGATAGGCGTTGAAATAGTTGACGTAAATGTTGTTGATGTTGTTCAGCTGATTCTGAGTAGATCAAGATGTCATCAATATATCCGTAACAGAAATCCAATCCTCGTAATGCCTCGTCCATGAACCGCTGAAATGTCTGAGCTGCGTTACGAAGGCCAAACGTCATATAAGGGAATTCAAAAAGGCCAAACGGTGTGGTGATAGCAGTTTTGGCAATGTCATCTTCATGAACTGGTATCTGATTATACGCCTTAACAAGATCAATGGTTGAAAAGAATCTTTTATCAGCAAGTTGATGCGCGAAGTCATGAATGTGTTTGACTGGATAACGATCTGGTACAGTCCGTGCATTCAGAGCCCTGTAATCGCCACAAGGACGCCATCCATCATTCTTCTTGCGAGCCAGGTGTAAAGGTGACGACCAAGCGCTTTCGGACCTGCGAGCTGTGCCATTCTTCAGCATTTCTTCAAATTCTTTTTTTGCAATGAGCAATCGTTCGGGATCAAGACGTCGTGGGCGGCAAGATATCGGTGGACCAGGTGTTATCCGAATATGGTGAACTGTATGATGTTTTGGAACCTCTGGTTTTCCCGATGGTCTGGTGATATCTGGAAACTCACGGATAATGTCGTGGTATACGGAGTTACTGGCTGTCATCGTGTGAATTGATGAAATATCTTCGGTTGAACGTTGACGTGGTACGATCACGGACAGTGATGTGATTTCGTCAACTAAGCGTTGGTTACGGCAGTCGACTAGCAAATTATAGAATCCTAAAAAGTCAACGCCAATAATAGGTTTGGAGACGTCTGCCACGATAAAACGCCAGGTGAAATCACGGCGTAAGCCGAAATCTAACTGAAGATTTAAGTAACCATAAGTTGATATCACCGTGCCATTTGCTGCAAATAACTCGTACTTGGTCTTAGAGCGTGGCCCGTTCACACGCGAACGTGGATACACGCACAAGTCAGACCCTGTGTCAATGAGGTACTGGATCTTAGTTTTACGGTCAGTAATGAATAATCGGCCTGACGATGGGGGGCAGACTGTTTCGGCCACTAACGGCTGCTCTTCTCGTTTCCCGACTTAAAGGTGCAGGGTTTTGTGCAGTTTCTTGCCCTAGAGCCGAAATGATAGTGGTACCAACAATGTGGGTGTCCTTCAGGTGGACTTTCCAAGCGTGATCTAGACCTAGATCTGGACTGTCCTCTGTACCTGTTTCCGTAATCGTTAGAGCGTGAGCTGGATCGGGATCGTCTGTGTTGATTTAGAGACAAACTCTCCACTTGTCGCGCCAGCTCCGCTACAGTGTTGCATAAAGAGTTGAAAGCTGTACCTGTGACTTCGGACGTTGATGATGATGCGTTGGATACTTGAGCAACAGTTGGAGGAGAAATATCATGAACGTGGTCAGCTAGGTCGGCTACAGCTTCCAGAGTGCTGTCTTTCTGTAATGCGATAATAGTTTGCAGATTAGCAGGAAGTCTACTCGACCAAATCGTGCGCATAAGATCTTCTGTAACAGATTGACCAGCTAAGCCTTGCAGGTGTCTCAGGAACTGGGAGGGTTTTCGATCGCCTAACTCCTCATGCATCAGCAATTGTTTTATTTTGCGTTCCCTAGAAGTCGTAAGTCGCTTTATGAGTTCCGATTTGAGCTTTTCATATTTACCAGTTGGAGGTGGGGCGGTAATAATATCCTTTACCTCGGCAGCGTACTGGTGGTCAAGCTGTGCTATGACGTAATAAAATTTTGTAGTGTCACTTGCTATCCCAGACAAAATGAACTGACCTTCGATTTGGGCAAACCAAACTGCGGGTTCCTCTGGCCAAAATGGTGGGATTCGAATACCCACACGGAACACATCATTGCCGACTCCGCTTCCGCTTATGAAACTTGGACCATCGGTTGAGTTTGTACCAACATTTTGTTTTTCGTTTTCGTTTTCGCTGCCATCGTTGGTTTTATCTGAATCGTTCGGCATACCTGATGCAAAATCTTCTGATCCTGTGTTCTTTGTCGTAGGTCACCACTGTGGATTCTACTTGCTGGTGGACAGGAGTCGAATTTGATTGAAGGTTGTTGTTACTGATTAACTACTGAATTTAGTGAGAAATATTAAAGTAGGTAAAATTTAGGAATAAATTATTTATTATGATATTTGACACAATTTACAAATAGTAAGTAATAATCGATCGAGAGGCTAACTAACTACTGTCGGTCACTTCGTCTTCTCATCGATTCACTTTTTGGATCTTCTGAGGGTATCCATGATTGCGCCGTCCAAACGAGTTGTCTGTGATGTAGTCATGTGGATTTGTGGTGCAATGTGCACAAGCGGAGCGGGAGAGGTAGCGAGTTGTTTCGCTACAAAATGTTTTAGATTCGATGGCATTGTTGACACCGAACTCAAAAAAAATGTTAAGCCCCTAATTTAATTCGTACCCATCTTTGATTTCGTTATTGCTGGTTTATGTTGTGTATTTAAGTATAATAATATTATTTCATACTTTTGAGAGAATTTCATTTTGAAGTCGGTTTTAAGTTTTTTTTAACTTTTATTTTTATTTTCTTTATTTTTAGTGATAATGCTATCTATCTAACAACGTTAAACCCAATCACCTATTTACCAATAGGAATTATCAAATCATAATACATGTGTTTCATTAACAGGTACAAAGTCCTGTGGCTTCCATCATCATCTCAGCAGATAGATATCGGTCTATGCATACCTACGTATGTAATTTTCCTCCAACACCTAACCGTTAAGGAGTTGTACCTTTCTTCATCAGCTTATCAACATGAGATGATGACTAACAGACGCAAGTATTTTAATAGCTTTAGAAAACATATGAATCACGTAATAAGTGCCTACGTATAATGAGTAATTTGAGGGTTGCTCTCGATTTCCCTGGGATCCCATCATCAGATCCTGACTTGGTGACAGGGACCCCCTCGGGAGTATACTCTTTCGAATGAAAAAATAATTTTGAAAATCGGTCCACAATTGACGGAAAAATCGGTGAACATACAATAAAAAAAATATATATGCAGTCGGACTTAGTACCTCCTCCTTTTTGAAGTCGGTAAAAAAGCATATTTTTGTCACTCGCGATGCTGTATTTTGTTTGTAATATGAATAGGTATCATTGTCATTATACTATGTATTTGTGTGAAGAGGTGTGTTGGTACGGAACCCTCGGAGTGCTAGTCCGACTCGCACATGGCCGGTTTTTTATTAGAATAGCTTACTTTTTAAGTACATTTATTTAAACCAAGCTGAAACTGAAACAGCCGCGGTTTTTGACAACAATCACAAAGGCCAGGGAGACTTCAAAAGGTTTTTCCGCAGTTGTAGAAGTTTTTTACGACAAAGTAAAAAAGTTAATTGTTAGTAGATACACGTATAGATATTTATGTTTGTTGCTGTGGCCTATTACAAAGAAAAACTATAAACTATAAACCTTTTCACTGGCGTCAATAACGTTCAACTTGAACCCTAAGAAATGAAAGGAAAATGAGAGTGTGGAATTTGGCATGTTTAATAAGCGCAAGCGCAGACGCGTTTTGTAACACCGTCTGCGACTCCAGGAATTTTTAAAGGCCACTATTAACTGCAAGACTGTAAGTAAACTATTATAAAATTCAGTTAATTAACATTAAATTTGTTGTGTGGTGTTGACTAGTTGTTTTTAACCGATTTAAAAAAAAGGAGGAGGTTTCTCAATTCGATATTCAATATTTATGTGTGTTCGCGGATAACTTCGTCGTTTATAAACCGATTTTCATGATTCTTTTTTTGTTAGAAGGATATATCCTATGATAAGGAAACCAGGATCTGATAATGGCATCCCAGAGAAATCGAGGGGAACGTTAGTTTCCTGTTTGAAGTCGGTTTGTTTGGTTCAAAATTATATCAAGAGTATTGGTTGAGATTTATTTTAACTCAAACCTCACATTTTTAAGTAGAATACGCTGAAAATCGCTTCTTTCTTTGACTCTCGCGGTCGCTTCATTTTTAATTTCGAGCGACGAAGGCGTGGAGAAGGTATTGTGATGGTAAAAAAATCGAATCGAATCAAAGCCCGGTGCTCTAGTTCCCAAACTACTAGACGGATTCGACTGAAATCTGGGTAAGGGCAGTATTATTTTTATATCTTCAGGCGTTTTTTTTATATTTCCCCTATTCTGCCCATTGCCCCCAAAGTTAAAAATCACCGATTATTTTTTTACTCAAAAATGGCTCTAACGATTTCGATGACTATAACTGTATATGGCCTACAAAATCCAGGTTGTTTGTAACTTTTTCTCATAAGTGGCTCTAACAAAGTTAGTGAAACTCTGTGAATAATTAGGACTTAATAAGACCCACTGCACTGAGTACAAATACGTCTACTTATATAACGCTGTAACTAAACTTCATGGCGTTGTATATTCTTTCATCATTATATCAGCCGAAGAACGTCCAATGCTGGATAAAGGCTTTGTAAATTCTTTATTCATTCATACCCTATTCATCAGATCCTGCTGTTTCAAAGTGATATTTCACCAGTGCATTTACGAGTAATGTCTCTGTTAAAATATTACTGTGTATGTCTACTGTGGTAAATTCGTTCCTTGTTATACCTACTATCATACACTTACTCTATGACACTTTTTTTCTTTTTGTACTCTGTGGCATCGCCATGACTGATTGTTGTGTAGGTAAAGTTAAACTTATTAAAATAAAAGTGATCTTGAAGTAAATCATCATATAATTTCATTAATTTAACAGTCTCCATTCGTACCTAGTAATGTAGAAACTATGTTTTCGTGATTCGCAAGGCGCGATAAGCCGTTGGTGCTGGTTACTATCACTGGATGGCAGTCGTTAAGCCGTGTTCTGTGTTCTTGCGCAAGCGGCTTGAAAACATCGGACAGTGGGGTCCGCCACTAGCCCAACAATCCACACCAATCCGGATAACGCCGCCGTGTCACACCCTGGACACTTCATACAACGGGCCAGAAATGACATTTCAAAAAAGGAATGACGGAATAAACAAAATGTAAACAATCTATATCAATCTGGGTGGCGAGGGGGTGAGGTCGCAATCTAGAGAGCGGCAGGGAGTGTCCATACTGTATGTTAGTACTAATATATATACTTTGCCCGTGTGTAGAGTTTGGCTTAATCTTCCCGAGTTCATCAAGTGATTTCTTGGAAAGAAAAGAAACCCGAGTTTAGGAAGAGAGAGATATTTCCGTGCCCCTACAGTATTTTTTTTTTTATTTTTTTTTATTCACATTTGGTAAGCCCTTGACAACATCTCACCTGGTGGTAAGTGACGATGTTGCCGAAGATGGAAGCGGGCTAACCAAGATTCCCCAACGCAATGGGGATGGCTGGAGTATGGGTTATAAACGAATGTAGAAATATCTTCGCTTTGCCTGGGTGAAAGGTATGGCTATTTTTAAAATTCTACATGCATTGAAGGAATTATTCAGTCTTTTACTACAAAAATGTCATTTGGATAGGTGGAACTAGCATCAATTACAGAAAAAATGGTTTCTGTTTGTAACAATTAGTTCCCGATCTACGAGGGGATCGGACTCAATCAAAATTAAATCTGAAATATGATTTCCTAAATTGCTCTCCTCTTGAAGTTTCAAAAACCTTACTTGTGTTGTTTTTCCATCACGTCTTCAATTTTTAATTGATCAAATTCACAAAATAAGTTCGTCAATGACGCTAAAAATCTATGATATCACTTGTGGGTATTTCGAACATTTTTAGAACAAAATTTCGTTTCTGACAGTTATTAAAAAGTAAGTAAAAAGACTAGCAGTCCGATCCCCTATACTTTTTCCGTTACTTCTTCAGTAAATTTGTAATTACAATCTATTTTATGACGAGTTATGAAATGGGCACTCGTAACTGCCGATGGCGTCACATCAACAAAATATTATTCCCATTACCAGTGTTAGAGTCTTTAATCATTATTCATCAAAGGGCCGTGCTCTCACGTAATTCTTTGGCCACGACCGAGGCGAGCTCGTCGCCGGCAAGTAATCAGCTTTTTGAATACATTTCTCCAACTCCTTTTGATGGGCTGCCAGGATTCTCCACACTTCATTTTGTCGGTAGCTTGCGTCCGAGCAGCCTGTTCTCGCGTTCTGCCTTGTCATTGTTGTTGATAACTGTTTATATTGTGTTGCTACCCTTATACCTACTATGTTGTGCTCCGTGTGAAAAGACTAATCAGTTGGTTGATAGTAGAAAGTTGGGACCATTGGGAGTATTGACCTTTTTAGTGGAAGAATTTGTAGCTTTTGTGTTTCTATAGACATCTATGTTATGTTAATGTTTTATTTCTTTGTTGCAGCGGTGGTCGTGCGTTATCTAACAAAGAGATACATCGGCGAGTACAGCTCCACAGGAGGTACGTCCAGTAATTGATTCACATTCTCTTGCAAATTTACTTGCTTGATTAAGTCGTAAAAGAGTCGTAGGAAGAGAATAAATTGCTGAAATCATTTACATTTTGTGACTACTATACGGTAATTCATATTAAACTGGTAGTTAGCGTCAGCCACTATTTCAGTGTGTGTAGTGTGACCCTCAGGCGCACACTATCAGATTCAGTTTTTTAGGGTTCCGTACAAAAAACGGGACCCTTATAGGATTACTCGTGCGTCTGTCTGTCTGTCTGTCACAGCCAATTTGCTCCGAATCTACTTGACCAAATCAGGTGAAATTTGGTAGGATGGAGGAATTTTATAACCCAAATACAGATTTGCAAAGTAAGTGAATATTTTTTTTTTAAATTAGGGTCATTTTCGGGGTACAAATTAGGAAATTAAAAAAAAGTTTTGCAAACCTTACTGTGTCATAAATCATAGAAGGGGCTCGTTATGAGGATCTCAAATATATTTTTGTTATTATTGTAAAATAAATAGTTTGATTTTATTCATGAAAGAAGACGAAAATTTACCAATTTACCTGATCTCCGAAACTACTGAGCCTAAAATAAAAAAAAATTCAAAATATAGTTAATTGCTTGTAGATTACTCACAGGAAAACCTATAAGAATTCTATCAATTGAAAATAAAGTGGTAAACTCAATATAATACGTTCAATAACGGAAAATATAAGTATAATGAGGATGTTACTGTAATTTACAGTCTGACCTGCGTCACCACTCGTAGTTACTGATGGTAACCAAAAATTTGTAAACAGATTGCAACTTTTTCGCATATTAAACAATATGTTTCATAAAAAAATATTTAATAACACACAATTGCATAGGCCGGGAAATAGGCATTGCAATGTTCTCCGAGGCATATATTTATAACCTAAAATACAAATAATACAGTGATGTGAAAAAGTGTTTATTATAAATCACATTTGATACGTACATTGCATACAAATGTTCGTGCAATGACATTTCTCAAAACAAATGACGGAGTAAACAAAATCACGACGAAATCCCATACGTTCGAGAACCAAACTGTAACCAATCTGTATCAATCTGGGTGACGAGGGGGTGCAATGAGGTCGCAATGTAGAGAGCGGCAGGGAATGTCCATACTGTATGTTAGTATTAAAATATATACTTTGGTACACGTCTCGTAGATACTTTTTTAAGGTCTCTCGTACATACTCGGTATAAAGATATAAAACTTCAGAAGATGAAAGTGACACAGTATAAAATTAAAAAGTAATAAATACTCATTCGCTGTTCTGTCGCACAGAGAAAAACCTCTCCAGAAATGTAGTATGAAAATGCCTCTTAATAGCGTGTATTTGAATTTGGAACAAACACTGTCCAGTAAAGTTTTATACTTATTACTGGTGTGTTTAAAAAATGTTCTGTACGTAAATGTGATACTTTGCGTATTCTTTTTTGTGTATCAGCTCATGATAGAAAAATTGAATCTTGGAATGCAAATAAATATTGAGACTTGAAAAAATTTTTTTTTGTTACAGATTTCCTTTATCAACATAGAGTTGGATTCGATGGTGCAATTTCCGAAGTCGAGATTCTAGACACATCAAATTGTGCGGTTAGAAAACTTTATATTTGATAATATATATACCGGCCGTCGTGGAAATCCTTGGGGAAGGCCTATGTCCAGCAGTGGACGTCTTTCGGCTGATATAATGATGATGATATTATCTACATGTGTAAGTACATTTTAAAGCCACGCTGTGCATACTTTTTTGCGTAGCCATCACCGTCTAGCGATAGAATCAACAACCTAGTACAAAAGAAAGAATTGTAAAAGACTTTTTTTATTTTTTTCATTCTCAATTGTTAAGCCCTTGGAATCATCTCACCTGATGGTAAGTGACGATGATGCCGAAGGGAAGGTACTAAACCCCTCCCCCCCTCACACACACACACACACACGCACACGCCACGTGCACGCAGCGCATACGCACACACACCACACACGAACGAACACACACACACACACACACACCACACCACACAAATACATACACTACATACATCATCGTCACGTATCATTAGTTGAGATGATGCCAAGGGCTTACTAATTGTGGATTTGAATACAATTAATTTCCAAAATTCTCATTTGCGATTTATTTTTGCCATCACAATACATTCTTCACTCCGTCGCTCGAATGTAAAAAAGGAACTGAGTGCCTAGTAGTACTTGTAAATAAACAACACGCGATGGTAGTCAGGTAGATTTAAGCACCAATAGCGGCAATAAATGAAGCGATACACGGGACCGAACTTAATTTACCGGTAGACAATAGAGATGTTAATCTGGGCGCAGCGCGCTGGCGAGTAGCGAGCGAGTAGCGACTGATGCGCCGTACAATTTAATTAGACAAACTTTATGGACCTTGCGCAGGCAGCGTTATCAAGCGATCTCGCCGAGATACCGAATGCCGAACCCACGCGAATCGACACGAATCGAATCGAGTTACGTAAATGACGTCAGTACATTGACGAGGAACTTTGCAGTTGCTGCGTCGAACAAAAAGTACAAGCAGGCTTTTGTTCTCGTCTAGTATTTACAACTAGCTTTTCCCTTCGGCTTCGCCCGCGCGGACATCGTTTTTATGACTATCTTTGAGGGGGAATGATCTCCAGATCCTATATCGAGATATTCTGATTAGCAGTCTATGTCACTTCCCAACCCCTCGACCAATTATGTACAAAAAAATACTTTAATCCGTTGCTCCGTTGCGACGCCGACGTGCGCGAGCGTGGAAATGAGTTTTCCCTAGATCCCTCGGGAATTATTTCCCGGATATGCTAAATAATAAATTATGCCATTTCATACCCCCTCAACCATCTCTGTGCAAAAAATCACACAATCCATTGTTCTGTTGCGATGTTAAAGATTTTAACCAAAAAATAGTATTTTTTCAGTTCCCTCAGGAACTGCATCGGACTATGCTATTTTTACAAGATAAAAAGTAGTCTATGTCTTTCCCAGTATCACAGGCTACCTGTATACCAAATTTCATCAAGATTGGTCAAGGTGTTGTAGCGCGAAAAGGTAACAAACAAACACATTTTCACATTTATAATAATCCTAGCTTTTGCCCGCGGCTTCGCCCGCGTGGATATCATTTTTATGACTGACTTAGAGGGTGCGCGGTGCACGAGCCGCAATGTTAAAGAAATTAACTAAACAATAGTATTTTTCAGTTCTGCATCGGACTATGCAATTTTTACAAGATAAAAAGTAGTCTATGTCTTTTCCAGTGTCACAGGCTACCTGCACGCCAAATTTCATTAAGATTGGTCAAGGCGTTGAAGCGTGAATAGGTAACAAACAAACAAACACATTTATAATATTAGTAAGGATAAGTACTACGTGTAGTATGGATGCACATCGATGATTGACCGAGTGAACCCATAGCGGAACTGGACGAACAAAAGTGCAAAACGCGATGACCTGTTATGAAATCGCCGACGAAATTTATTTGCTACAGCATCGGCGGCCGGCCCCGATGCTGTGACTTATGATTGCTTTATAATGAAGTGCAGTTATATTTCTCCGAACTCTGGTATTATCTTTATTATTGAAATGGATTAAAATAAATAAATATTTTGGGATAAATCACACATGGTCATCTGGCCCAAAAGTAGGATCCCCTGTGTTATGGAAACCAGAGACTGATATATGCATACTTACGAGTATATACGTTTAAATACACACACACACATATATATATATACTTACGAGTATATGTGTGTGTGTATTTAAACGTATATACTCGTAAGTATGTATATATATATTTAACACCCAGACACAGAGTAAACAAATCTGCTCATCACACAAATGCCCTGGATGGGGATCGAACCCACAACTCTCGAATCAGCAGTCAAACGCACTAACCACTGAGCCACTGAGTCAGTCAAATACCTACGATTAAGTACTTACTATCGTTATCAATTGATAAAATGATATCTATAATTACAAGCTTGCAATGTTCGTATGTATGTATGGATATATGTATGTCTTCAAAGTTAAATTTGACCTACTTCCCGGTTTCCGATTGAAATGTTTGCATCACGTTTAGTTTGAATGACAATGCATGGTCAGCTAAGTGACGTCATTCTAAATCCAATATGTCGGACTCCCAAAGATGGTCCATTTATTTTTTATGCGTCCCCATGATATGGGTATCAAATGAAAGGGTTTGCTGAAAAGAATACGAAATAATTAAAATTGTTTTCATTTAACAGTTTTTAGGTTTTAGAAACGAGCTTATTTTCATGTTATGGATTTATTAATTTTATTATTTTCAAATCCATAGGAGATCCATAGGAGAACCCAAGTAACCCACCATAGCTCTCAGAATCGTAAAACCTAATGGGGCACAAAGCTCGTAGCACGGCTGTGCGTTGGGGCAGTAAAGATCTCGAGTGGTGACCGCGCACTGAAAAACGTAGCGTTAGGAGGCCTCCCACTCGATGGACAGACGACCTAGTGAATGTTACGGGAGGCCGCTGAATGCGGGCAACGTGGGACAGGTCGTTGTGGAAATCCTTAAGCGAGCTTTTGTCCAGATGTTTTTAGGCTGATATGACGATGAAATAATGAGAGTTTTTTTACAAATTTATTGTTGCAATCGGTTTTCCGCTCGAACCTAACAAAAATATACTCATATAAAGAGGGTGCTTAAAAAAATAACTGATCCGCAATCTTTGGGAGTCCGCCACATTGGATTTAGAATGACGTCACTTAGCTAACCATGCATTGTTCTCCTAACTTAACGTGTATGCATAATTTCAGCTTAATTGGAAATAAGGAAGTGGTTCTAATTTAGCTTCCAAGACTTGTTCCAAACTAACAGACCAATTAACTAAGTAACACGGCAAGCTAATAACTGTTACTGTAAAGCTTGTAAAGCATCTTTCCAAGATTTAGGGGAGGGATATACTACGGTGAAGGAAAACATCGTGAGGAAACCTGCATACGCCTGCGAAGAAACTCGGAGGTTGTGTGTGAAGTCGACCAACCCGCGCTGGCCCCGCGTGGTCGACTAAGGTCCGATCGCCCTAATACAGGGTAGGCTCGAGCCCCTCGGTGGGGACGTATATGAGCTGATGTGTTGAAGGTCAGGGATATACTGCGGTGTTTTCGGTCTAATATACTTACTTTTTTATCTATTCCAAATAAGGGCAACAGGTTTCTAGGTCTCAGGGGCACTTTAGTAAGTAGTTTGATTCCGCGTTACTTAGTCTAAAGCCAGATTAGTAGGTGGACGATGAGAGGCCGTTAAGTTGTTAAAATAGTAGGATTTACGATAGAGCCATCAACACTGTTTATTAATTGGTGGTTGACACAAAAACCTTATTCGCCATCGCAACGATGATCCTAAATGTTAGGGTGAGGCTTAGGAAAAGTTTAATTCGAATTCTAAAATATGTACAGTGTAAACTCTGTAAAACGTCACTCGATATAACGATTCACTCTTTAAAACAAAGAGAATATATATAGGTCACTACAAAGAGAATATAAGTCACTATGCTTTGAAACGTTTAAATTTTCTGGCTCCAGTTGGTTTACTTTGACGCTAATTTCTCTCTGTATAACGAAAACTCTCAATAACGTCACAGAATGCCCGGTCCCTTGAGTGTCGCTATATGGAGTTTACACTTTATTTTTAATAGGTGTTTACACACACTTTTAAAACGTAAAATAAAACATAGAGTATTATGTAAATGTTTAGAATTATTTGGTTGCTTTCGAACAAATTTTACCTTGATCGAATGGCAGAGTAGTAATCAATTCGCTTGAATTTGATTGAATTATTATGACATGAATATTTCTGAAGTCAAACTTTTATTACATAGTCTCAAATTTTTCGCCTGTGTGTCGCGTGACGGTCGGTATGATCGTGTCGTCCTCTGTACCGTAGCTCCAAGACGAGAGCTCAGCCATGATCGTTTCGTCCCCTGTAAATGTCTATAATGTGAAAAAAAGTTTAACTTTTCCGTGGTTTCATAAAACCACACTACTTTTATAATTGCATGTGATTTGTTATCTTTTTCAACAATTGATTTTGTCACAACATAAGCTAATTGATATTGTGGAAATCAATCATTTGAATTCTAGCCGAAGAAAAAAAGATAGGATATTTATGCTGTCTTGTGTTTGCACTTCTTTTGCTCAAAACTCCAAATTATTTTTATATACATGCCATTAACAAAGTATATATATTAGTACTGACGTACCATTACTAACAAAACAGTGCAGCGAGTTTTTTTAAAGCTTTTGTTTAACTAGCAATGTTTGTACTCGTATGTATGTATGTTTAGTTCAAATCTTGCGATAGATTTTAGAGCGACTTTCAGGGGTCTGATTAAGCTGAAATTTGGAATGAAGCCGTATTTCCAGTGACAATAGATCCATTTGTTATTTTGAAGTTGATCTGATGATGAACTTTGGAGGTGGAATCAATGTTCCAGATTCGTTTTTTATTTTTGAATAGAATCGTAGGAAATACAATACTATGATCACCTTTTTGACTGTAAATTTTTTATATTCATTTGAGCATTTTTCTTTTTGATCACAAAAACTCTTTTCAAATAAAAGCTTGTCCAAAAAAGCTTTTAGATTCTTCGAAAATTATTTTATATTTTATTCTAGTGTCTTTCTCCTATAGTTTGATGGACATGCATTCTTTTGATTAAGAGTTTTATGATAATGGCTGGGCTGCCATTTAAGGGTAGCTGCTATATAAATTAAAATGCCAAAATCGCAATAATGGTAGTAACGTATTTGTTAAAACTTCAAATACATTGAAACTATCATTGATGTTCTATTAAGTGATAGTGCTGGTGATCAGGCCTCCCTAAAACTGTTTTATTTAGAAGATTTTCTCTATGAATCAATCCAGTTCTTGTTTATCTACGCTATAAAATCGATATGTTTATGATGAATTCCTGTTGCATGATCAAATATATAGGGTGACTTTTCATTAGTTCTTGATAACAAAATAGATGCATGTACTCGTGATTACGAACAACTTTCCCAAAGAAATAATGTCAAATTAGAAAAAAAATTTTTGGTCCTTGAAACTTAACAAGTTATCGAATCGGCAAAAATGTATAAAGGACCAAAATATTTTTTCATTTTTGACATAATATAGTTTCTTTGGGAAAGTTGTTTGTAATCACGAGCACATTCATATTCTTTCCTATCAAGAACTAATTACAAGTCACCCTACTATATAATAATAAATACAAACCATTATCCAATATTACATAATGTCAACAAATTAATAAATGTCACGAACACTAAATCGGTCGCTAGCTTCGTCACGTTGAAATCCCGTCCCGACTCATACCCGACCCAAATGTTTATTGTTGATTTGTGTATATGCCAGACGGTAAAGGCTCCGCAAGAAAGTATGCGCAGTGTGGCTATACAATTTGTTTAAACTGCCATTGGCCCTGTCCCTTATGATGCAATAATCTTCATTTTATACTTATCGATGTATACAGGGTGTAACGAAATTGGTGTAGGACCCGTTAACTGGGGCTTCCATTCATCATACTGAACAACTTACCCCAAGAAACCCATAGTTAATTCTCAAAAAATAATTTGGTCCCTCTACACAAAAATGCACCAAATTGAACGAATATTTATTTATTTTACCTCATTTGGAAAACAAACAGTAATTTATGACTATTTTTAAAAAGCTAATTATTGTATATGTACTAAGAAATACGAGCGGGCTAATAAAACACAATCCTAGTTGTTTCATCTGTAATTGCAAAATGGCCGAGCCAACAGTGTTGCTATATTATACATGATAATATCTCACACTTCCTTCCTGAAATGCTACTTATAATTATGTATATATTTTCTTTAATTAACAAACACAAAAGAAATACAATTTTAAAGGTAAGCAAATCCTAATTTTTAAACTTTTAATGTTTTAACCTAATGTACCAAATGTAAATACGAATATCCTACTTAACTACCCTTTTCCTGAAAGTTTACTTATTTCTAATAAACAATTTTTATCATCTGTTATAATATAGAATTTGTCTACTATAACATTTCTAAATCTTTAACTAATTATAAAAATATAAAAAGAAAATAATCAAATAAGGTTTTAATTATTATCAAAACCAAACCTCACTGGAGGTCTTCTGTTACGTAGAGGGCGATCCCTACACGGTGACAACACGGTGTTAGAGGGAGAGACCTCGAGTGACCTTTGTGGAACATCTGTATCAGAACCTGATGGAATTATTAGTGGATAACTCAAGGTAGAACAATTTTTTTTTAGTTGATCAATATGCCGTTTAACCGTTTCCCCGCTACTTTTCTTGACAATATAATTTCTACTACCTGTTGCTGCTATTATCTCACCAGTTGACCAATTCTCTCCTCTACCAAACTCTTTTGTCCAAACTTTTTCACCTGGGTAAAATTGTCTTGTTACTCTACCACCAGAATATTCTATTTGATTTTTTTGTTTTTCGTGAACTCTGTCCTCAACCGCACGACTAAATTTCAATAAATCCAACCTTGAACGAAGTGGCCTCCGCTGCAACATCATCGATGGACTCTGACCCGTTGTACTGTGGACAGTGTTACGGTAACTCATCAGGTAAGTTTGTAGAGCTGCTTCTAAATCACATTTTTCTCTTAAGGCTTTTTTTAGCGCTCTCTTACATAACTTAACTGCTCCTTCTGCTTGTCCATTTGAAGAAGGGTGATAAGCAGGACTAAAATGATGTTTTATACCATTCTGTCGCATGAAATCCTGCAACTCCAGACTTGTGAAAGGTGGACCATTATCAGACACTGTCTCTTTCGGAAGTCCAAATCTTGCAAAAATTTCCCTTAAAATCTTTATCACTGATCCTGCCGTTGTTCTCTTCATCAGAAATGCTTCAATCCATTTTGAAGTTGAATCAATTATAATGAAGAATGTTTTACCCTCAAATGGTCCTAAAAAGTCCATATGCAGTCTACTCCATGGTTCCACATGATACGGCCATGGTTGTGGTGGAGTGCGTGGTGGTGCTGTAGCTTCTAGCATGCAAATTTTACAATTATGACATGTAGATTCAATATCCACATCAATACAAGGCCACCAAACATAGCTTCGTGCAATACTTTTCATCTTAACTACCCCCATATGACTCACATGTAGTTCTTTCAAAATGGTTTCTTTATAGCATTCTGGAATAATTATTCTGTATCCCCACATGACACAACCTCCTTCTAAATATAACTCATTCCTTCTTAAGAAAAATGGTTTTAAGTCTGCCTCTTCACAGTGATTTGGCCATCCTTCTTTGATTAATTTTACTATCTTTTTTAATGTTGAATCTTTATCTGTTTCCTTTCTGATATCCTCATTTGACAAGGGTAGAAAATTTTGTACAAAATTCAAATAGGTAATCTCCTTTTTCTTTTTATGAACTGTTTGATCAGTTGGTGGCAATCTGGACAACGCATCTGCTCCATTCTGAGCTGTTGGTACATACTCTATCACATACTGATATCCAGATAAAGTTATTGCCCACCTCTGTAACCTACTAGCGGCCATGGCAGGGATCCCTGTTTTTTCTCCAAATATTGTCACCAATGGTTTATGGTCTGTTCTCAAAATAAATTTGCGCCCATACAAATATTGGTGAAATTTGTTTAACCCATAAATAATTGCCAGGGCCTCTTTTTCTATCTGCGAATATACCTTCTCTGCATTGCTCAATACTCGCGAGGCATAGCCGACGGGTCGCTCCGTGCCGTAAGGGCATATGTGTGAGATGACAGCGCCCACACCCACGCTGCTCGCGTCCGTCGTCAGCACTAGCGGCAGCTCCGGCGAGTAGTGAGCCAGTACTTCGCTGGAAACCAACATTTTCTTCACCTTATCAAAAGCATCTTGACACTGTTTTGACCAAATAAATTTTGTATCTTTTTTTAATAATGCATATAGGGGTGTTAATATACTACTAATGTTTTTTACGAATTTGGCGTAGTACATTACCATACCTACAAATGACCTTACTTCAGTGACAGTTGATGGAACTGACACTTTTATTATGCTTTCAATTTTTTTAGGACAAGTGTGGACACCTTCTTTACTAATGACATAACCTAAATATGTTACTGAATCTGCCATAAAATTGCATTTATTGCGTTTCACTTTTAACCCATATTTTTCTAACCTTTCAAACACCTTGTATAAATTTTTTTGATGCTCTAAATCTGTTTCCCCTGTTATAATCACATCATCTAGAAAAACTCCTACTCTTGGTAAATCCGCGAACATCTGTTCCAATTTTCTTTGAAAAATTCCTGGGCTTGAAGATAAACCATAAATTAACCTGTTATACTTGAACAACCCCTTGTGAGTGTTGATAACAGTATATTTAGAGGTCTCATCTAAACAGAACTGTGCATATGCTTGAGAGAGGTCAATTTTACTAAACTTTTGTCCCTTGTGTAATTTTGTAAACAAATCTTCTACTCGGGGTAATGGAAAACGATCAACTTCTAATACTCTGTTTAAACTTAACTTATAATCTCCACAAATTCTAATGCTTCCATCAGGTTTGACTACTGGAACTATAGGCGTTGCCCAGTCTGAAGTCTCCACAGGGGTAATAACACCTTCTCGTTGTAGTCGCACGAGCTCTCTTTCCACTGGTTCCCTCAATGCGTACGCTAAAGGACGTGCACGCAAGAAAACAGGCGTTGCTCCTTCTCGTAATCGTAGAGACACCGTGCCGCCAGTGTACTGTCCCAAGCCTTCCTCAAATACATTACAGAATCTGGAACTAAAGTTTTCTAACTTAAATTCTACATCGAGTTCATTACTATGAATGTCTACTGTTAATATTTCAATTCCCAATTCTACCAGCCATTGTCGGCCTAACAAATTGGTTTTTCCATCGCAAACAATGTACAGATCTAATTCTTTTGATACATTCTTATATTTAACCAGAGGCCTTATTTTTCCTAACGTTTGTACTGACTGCCCAATATAATACCTTAATTTTAGGTTAGATGGTAATATTTTTAAATTTTTAAACATTTTATTGTAACTTTCCGCACTTATACAAGATATAGTACTACCAGTGTCGACTTCCATTAATAAGTTTTTTCTGTCCACTGAAATGGTCATGAAATAAGGTTCATATTTGCTTAAATTATTCTCTAGAAATGAAAAATTTACCTCCAGTTCCTCCTCCTCTGAATCACTTACATTTCCAGATACATTATTATTGTATACTGCAACTCTCTCTAATTTGGGGCACATACGTTTTAGATGACCTTCCTGGTTACATACTCTGCAAACATATTTTTTAAACTTGCAATTGTTTGCGACATGGCCCGTTCGTCCACAAATTTTACACACTGCAGTTGTACTTCCTGCTACAGTTTTCCCTGCTGTCTGAAAACTTCATTTTTTTGTGAAGCCCCCTCTTGTGGATGTCATTCCACCTCGTTGTCCTGATGGTGTCCGACGTTGTTCACTGACTGCATGACAGGCAGTGTCTACTGCACCCATTCCCGACAAGGGTTTTCCAGGACTATCTCCCTCAACCAATGCTGAGTAGACCTCCGCTGCTTCCATCGATTTTGCCAATGTCACCGCTTTATTAAACCCCAACGGAATTTCGTGGCTGAATAATCTTTGTCTGATTGTGTCAACTCTCAAACCGCAAACGAACTGGTCGCGTAAACTGTCATCCAGCCATGAACCAAATTCACAAAATTTTGATATTTTCTTCAAGTCAGCCACGTAATCTGCTATCGATTCGCCTTTCTTTTGTTTTCGTTGTCTAAATTTATATCTTTCTGCCAGAATATTTGGTTTTGGTTGAAGATGGTTTGACATAACCTTGACGAGTTCACTGAATTTCTTGGTAGCCGGTTTGTCAGGAACTAATAACGTTGTCAGCAACTCATAACTTTCTGCACCCATTATTGTGATCAAAATAGGTACTTTTCTTTCTTCTTCGATATTATTAACAATAAAATATTGCTCCAAACGTTCGACATAAAGGTCCCAATTGTCACTGTTAACCTCAAAAGGCGCGAGCTTTCCTATTGACATTTTTGCCATCGATGCGTTTCAATCCAATGGTGAAAATATTCATTTAAATTAATTTAGCACTATTTTTGGGTTTGTCTCGTCGCCAGTTTATTGTATATGTACTAAGAAATACGAGCGGGCTAATAAAACACAATCCTAGTTGTTTCATCTGTAATTGCAAAATGGCCGAGCCAACAGTGTTGCTATATTATACATGATAATATCTCACACTAATTAATAAACTATATGAATCAGAATCAGAATAATTTATTTGCAAGAATACTTAAGTCATAAATATACAGATCTTAAAAAGTACAATGCCAGTAAACTTATTCAGTCTTACGAAGACATGCAAATTAAAAACAAATAAAAAAATAAATTGTCAATATTAATTATGATTAAATTAGGTAAGTAAGCAATACCAGTTTCAGGTTTGTTAAAAAATTACACTGTATGTCATTTTTGTGTCTATAAATTCCTTAATACTATAAAAGGAAAGTATAATTTTTTTTTGCGAATTCAGCAGTCATAGGACAAAAGTGGTTCAGTATGACAAGTGGAAGCCCCAGTTAACGGGACCTACATCAATTTTGTTACATCCTGTATATGAATATGTTACGAGTAAGTACAAAGGCGTTTGTTCCGCCACACCCTGTACACTTCATACAACGGGCCAAAATGACATTTCAAAAAAGGAATGACGAAACAAACAAAATGGCGGCGAAATCCTTTACATTCGTCAACCAATATGTATCAATCTGGGTGACGAGGGGGTGAGGTCGCAATCTAGGGAGCGGCAGGGAGTGTCCATCCTCTATGTTGGTACTAATAATATACTTTGGTTCCGCAGACGCGCGGCTGCCTGGCGGAGCACGTGCGATGGGGAGACGCGTTTGCTGTTGTGTACTCAGTTTGCGAGAGGCGCTCCTTCATGGCCGCTGCAGAGCTACTGTCCTTGTTGGAAAGGACCAGGCTACCGGGATGCGCTGCTGTCACACTCCTGGGGAACAAACGGGACCTCGAGCATGCGAGGTGAGTGATGACGACAGTTGTGCTAAGTATATCAATTGCACTGTCTATTTACTTGGAGGTTATCTTTTATGGATGATGAATCAGAATCATTTATTTGCAAGAATACTTAAGTCATAAATATACAGATATTAAAAAGTACAATGCCAGTAAACGTACCTACTCAGTCTTATGAAGACATGCAAATAAAAAAAATAATTGTAAATATTAATTTCAGCGGGTGCTCTGGTCGTTTTGTATAAAGAAAGAAGCTTTAAAGCAATAAGGTTCTAAGATCCATGTTCCATACATAAAATATGGTCGTACAGAATATAATTTAAAAGTTTGAATTTTAGATACAATTTTAAAAAAGTGTGTTTTTAGTTCAAATTGTTCCGAAACAACTGTTATAGATACTCTGGCTTTTACTCCTTAACATTTTCCATCGAATAAACAGCTGACAATACAATAGTTATAGACAAACCAACCAACCAGGCCGATAATAAAAAAATACTAACCATCCACCTAGGTGGACAGACTGGTTTGTCTATTTGTCTGTCTCTCGTTTTGGAAGTAAGACGTCCTATTCTTTCCGCGATATAAAAACTATAACGTGTTACTAGGGATCAGGAGGAATCTAACGACACCTCGCACTACAAAATCCATTAAGCCGTTTAAGCTACAGAGCGTGCCAAAGAAGTAAATCCACATACTCGTACATACGTACACTCGAAAAAGATAACCCTCTTTCTGGCGCAGTCGGGTAAAAAGGATAAGGTTCGCAATTCGACTGCATTTTTTTTGTGTGTATGTTACACGATATCTTTACTGGAACTTATTTTGATGGTTCTTTTTTTTATTCCATAGAATTTGATTTTAAGATTGCTGCATGTATAAGGTGTATAATAAAATTAGCTGAAACTATTTTAACTGGTGCTTCTACCCATGAAACTGAACAACTTTCCCCATGGAACCTATAGTCAAATCGTAAAAAAAAAATTGCCTCTCCCATACTAACTCGATCGGCTTATCAGCCAACTTAGTATGGGAAGTTCTATTTTTTTTTATGAGATTTATATATGGGTTTCATGTGGAAAGTTGTAAAGTTTCATGGGTAGAAGCACCAGTTAAAATAGTTTCAGTCAATTTTGTAAGACCTTATATAAATTAAATTAAAATCGATTTAGTAATTATTTTTCAAAAAAAAGAGTGTGCTTTAGATCACACGACTGAAGTAAAACTTAATCACCGTTCGCGTAACGCATTCGCCAGCTTACTCCCCAAGTCAAGCGTGCGTAAAGAAGTTTTATATCGTCAAGTTGAAAACCTCCTCCTTTTTTAAGTTAGTTGAAAAATATGTTAATCCTATACGAAACGTAACTCTCTCATTTTTCTATCTTCACTAATTTGTATCTCCCTCTCAACTTCCGTTCGCCGTTCGCAACGTCCGTCCCGCATTCACCAGCTTACCCCCTAAGTAAAGCGTGCGTAAAGAAGTTTCACTTAAATATAATGTATCAAAATTGTAGATGTTACGATTTAAATCGGTTATTTCTAACGTATTCAGCGGCGTTGCTAGTTATTAACATTGATGATGACATTGACAGGGAGGTCCACGCAGAGGAAGGTCAGGAGCTGTCCCTGAGGTTCGGGTGCCAGTTCTACGAGGTGTCGGCGGCGGAGTCGTGCGCGGGCGCCGCGCTCGCGTTCCACGCGTTGCTCAGGGAGGCGCGCGCGCTTGCGCTGTTGCTGCCCTCGCCTCGGAGGAAGCTAGCCGCTTATTCTATGTCAAAGGTAAGCCGACTCGAATCAGATGGTATTGGTTCAACTCGATACACGTTCTGTGATAAAATATCTGAGTTTTTATTTTATGGTTTACCAATTGTGAATACAAAAATAAAAAAAAAGACGTGTGGAACTCGGGGACTGCCGCGGTAAAGCTAATGCATAGCATTTTTTATCAACTTTTAACACTAAGAAAGTTACACCAATAATATTGACTAAGTCCTTTTAGTACCGCAAATCGCTAATAGATGGCACTGTAAGTTTTTTTAGAACGCGGTAACATTACTTCACGCTCGGCCGAGCCAGTAAAATTGACTGTCCTTTTAGTACCGCAAATCGCTAATAGATGGCACTTTAAGTTTTTTTAGAATGCGGTAGTGATAGGTTTTTTTTTGGTTACGGAATTTCCTAATTCGGTCGTCGCATTCAAAGCCCGCGACAAAAGCTATGCAATAGCTTAAAAACACAGGAATATAAATAATACATATTTCAAAGTAAGTTTTTGTGTTTTTTTGCTTATTTCTAAAGAATTTTCTTCCAGCAGACTCGGATTATTTGTTAGGAAATCCGCCATAAACCCATTATATACCCGTTTTTTCATGGTCTATGTTCACGAGGTACATAATCCGGTCTATTCCGGACCTAACAGGAAGATCCGAACGTGGCGATATCTTATTAAGCTATTGCATAGCTTTTATCGCGGGCTTTGAGTGCGGCGACCGAATCAAGAATTTTCTGTAACGAAAATAATACCTAACACCCCCCACTCCGCCTACCATGTAGCTCGGCCGAGCGTAACATAACGTTACCGAGTTCTAAAAACTTACAGTGCCATCTATTAGCGATTTGCGGTACTAAAAGGACTTAGTCAATTTTACTGGTGTAACTTTCTTAGTGTTAATTTATTACATAAACATCCCGCGCCCCGAGGACTATAATATGGTACTGGTAAATACTGTATAAATAAAAAAATAATAATAATTATAATTGCATAAGTTAATAGAAAAATGCTATGCGATAGCTTTACCGCGGCAGTCCCCGAGTGCCACACGTTTTTTTTTTCATTATCTTTTCATATTTATCTAATCTTCTCTTGGTTTACGAATGGTGAAGATGATTTTCTTGAAAAATTTTGTAATCGAATATTATTTTTCTCGACAGGTAATCGGCACGATATTCGGCAAAAACAGCAAAAGCGTAAGAAAGAAAAGACCATCACTTAGCATTTAATTAAGTTTACTAATTAAGACATTTTATTTATTATTTACGTTAGTTTTTTTGTACGGAAAATTTTCCGTAGCCACTGATTCAATAATTTATGTTAGCTGTAAGTGAAATATAAAACTATCTAAGTATGTAAATATAAAATTTTTAGGTTAATTTAAACCAACAACAGTGTATTAAATATTTGAGTGCGTTTGACTACATCTTGGAAAATGATGATTCAGTAGAAAAGCGTACACACAAACTCAAATAATACCTTTTGCAGCTTGAGCCAAACTTTATTACTGATCTGAAGTGTGATGCGAGTGCTGACTGCGCCGGTATGACAGAGCAGTGGGTATATTTACGTCCTACTAACACCCAAAGTTTGCTACTGCGACGCGTCTTGCAACCGACTTCAGGGCCGTAATAATGTTTGGCGCGAGTTATATACTCTCGTCTTGAAGGTCTCCAAATTGTAAGATTCTAGAAACACTAAAAATCAAAATCAATATAATTTATTTTAAATAGGTGCTTACACATTTTTAAATAGTCAAAATAGAACTTATTGTCTATTACATAATGTCATGATTCAGATTACAGTCTCAGGTAATGGTATTTGTTATAGAATCAACATATATATCTTTGTCATTTACATAATCTATTATTTTATAATATTCTCTAGAGCACAATCATTTTTTGTCATGAGTATTGAATTTGTTCTGCACTGATCCAGGCAAAGAGTCCCACTCCTTCGCTGTCCACATAATAAATAAAAATAAAATCAACAAATATTCCGCATAATAAATGTTGTTTTTTATAAAGTACTTACCTACTTTTGTTATAAAATCAAAACGCACTGAAGACTAGTTTATCTGATTTTATCACGCTATTATTATATACTGAAGTGGCAGTGGGCAGAGCACATAGCTCGTAGAACAGATGGCCGATGGGGCAGTAAAGTTCTCGAGAGGCGACCGCGCACCAGAAAACGTAGCGTAGGCAGGCCTCCCACGCGGTGGACCGACGACATGGTGAAGATCGCGGGAAGCCGATGGATGCGGCCAGCGCAGGACCGGTCGTCGTGGAAAGAGGCCTTTGTCCAGCAGTGGACGATTTTCGGCCGATATGATGATGATATTAAAAACGCGAAAGTATGGATGTCTATTTGTTTGTTCCACTTTCACACCTAAAAGGCTGAACGGATTTGAATAAAATTTCGAAGGTAGATACACTAAGCACTGGATTAACACATTGGTTAATTTTTATCCCGGACGAATCCATGGTGCATGTAAGATAGTTGTTATATTATACATATAAAATTAGTATATTATACTAGTATGTATACATATATTATATTTAAGCACAGAGCTTAACGGAAAACGGCGGAAACAACATAGGATACAAGGAGAAATGGATGATTCCTAGGGGATCTCTGCCTATAGGCGTCTCAGCCCTAAAGAGGCTTCTACTTATAGTGATTTTAACTACCCTACTGGTACAACTCATAAGTATGTAAAAATTACTTGTTTGGTCATTAAAACAAATAATTTACTTAGATGAACTTTTTTCTAGGTTGTAAATAACGACTAGGTATATATATGTTTCATACTGGCACCTCGCGTTAGTATTAAGTATATTAAGATGGTAGATTGTACATAACTCTAAATTTGCTTTAATTTAATTTGATGTTGGTACTGTCTATAATTAAATTTACTTAAAGCCATACGGTGTTAATTTTACACAGTAAAAGTGTAATAAATGCTTTACATTATACCTACGAACTGTTTTTCATTTTACTTTTCCTCCTCATACTTATCGATAGGTGTGTTACCACATGCATACACACAAACACACACACACACAAACACACACCACTTAACCGATGAAGTTATTCGTACGTTTTCTTCTTAACACAACACAAAGATCTCAATATATCTTTTCTGACGTGAAAAAATTGCGTCACGAATATATGTATTTAGGGCGGTCCGTTTTTTACTCATAATCTTAAGTTTTAGGCTGGCCTTACACAGCCGGAATTCCTCTCCGAATATCTAATATATAAAATTCTCGTGTCACAGTTTTCGTTCCCTTACTCCTCCGAAACGGCTTGACCGATTCTCATGAAATTTTGTGAGCATATTGAGTAGGTTTGAGAATAGGCCAACATCTATTTTATTTTAGGGTAGGGTAGTGTAGGGTAGGGTAGGGTAGTGTAGGGTAGGGTAGGGTAGTGTAGGGTAGTGTAGGGTAGGGTAGTGTAGTGTAGTGTATGTAGGGTAGGGTAGTGTAGGGTAGTGTAGGGTAGGGTAGGGTAGGGTAGTGTAGGGTAGGGTAGGGTAGTGTAGTGTAGGGCGGTACGTAGTTCGCCGGGACAGCTAGTATAATATGAATTCAGAAAGCCCGCATTTGCGTATAATTTTAATTATTCTGCAACTATAGCTAAGAACCATCCAGGTGACCCCATTAATATTTTAGTATAAAGAAGATTTCCGACTAAATTTAATACGCAGACGGAGCCGCGGGAGCTAAATAAAATGCGATTGAAAATTATCGCTCGTTGATATATTTTATATAGAACAGCTCTTAACTGGCGTAGTACGACGGTACGTACCTACCCACTATCATCGTAACTCGCCGCCACCGCGCCGCGTACCGGAAACCGAGAACAAGGAATATCGTATGGGAGAGTATTGTGAATTGATATTGTAGACCATCAGGGGACGCTGCAGCTCAAAAATTCATAAAGCATGCATATTTAACGAAAGTTCGTGAAGTATTTGAAGAATCTACGACACACGGACAACAAACGTTAGTTACCTACTCTCTAAAAAGTTTAAAATTAAAAGCCAAATTAAAAATTTTGAAAGAGCCCACAAAAAGGAAATATTATAATGAATACACGCAATTTTATGAGTTTTACTATTTCAGTGTGTAAATGAATGTAGTTTTTGATCAATGTAAATTGCTATATTTTTACTGAAATTTGGAACATAGGGCGATGGGAGCCCCCGACAGATATTCTTGGATTTTTAAAAATTTTATTTCCTTCCAGTCAGGGGACTTTAAAAAAACTATTTAATCCTTTTTCAATTACGTTTACGTCGAGGGCTTTTTCAAAATTTTTAATTTTGCTTTCTATGATGAATTCATGTTGCATGACCAAATACTTATATACCTGTTTCTTTTACATGACAATTCAAGAGCTCCAACCATTAATTGTGAGTAAATCGCAAGTTTCAATTTCATTTGTAGGAGAATCATACAAACACGATTTTTCCCAAACCAATGGGTGTTACTATTTAATAAAGGTCTTTGACCAGTGTGTGTTGCCAGTAATGACATGCGGAACTGAGTCATGGTCGCTTACTATGGGCGTTATAAGAAGGCTCAAGGTCATCCATAGGGCAATGGAGTGAGCTATGCTTGGAATTTCCATACGCGATCGAATCAGAAATGAGGAGATCCGCAGGAGAACCAAAGTAACCGACATAGCTCACAGAATCGCTAAAATGAAGTGGCAGTGGGCAGGGCATATAGCTCGTAGAACAGATGACCGTTGGGGTAGTAAAGCACCGGAAAACGTAGTGTATAGAGGCCTCCCACGCGGTGGACTGACGACCTGGTGAAGATCGCCGGAAGCCGCTGGATGCGGGCAGCGCAGGACCGGTCGTCGTGGAAATCCTTGGGGGAGGCCTTTGTCCAGCAGTTGACGGTTTTCGGCTGATATGGTGATGTAATAAACAAGAGTCGTTCGTCGAGACGTCCAAAAACTTTCGTCCGAATGGACGTAACAGCACCATCCAATTTTACCTCCTTTTCTTTTCGTTGTTTCGTCCGCACGTACAAAGTACAGTCAGCTTAAAAACGGATAACTACGACAAGTAAATGTGACAACAAAAATGTTAGAGCTCTTAAGGCTAACATTTAAAAATGCTTTAAATTATGTTTTATAATGTATTTTTATGGTTAAATAGTACAATTAGTTTCTCGTCACACTCGTGTTGTATGAGTTGAGCGGATCGCAGGTAGATCGCTAATGATGTCTTGGCGGGCTCTCGGCTCGACGACGATGTCGCTCTCCCCGCACTCCTTTCTTTCCGCAGCACCTGGTGTTGTCGCAGACATACTGGGGGCCCGGGCTGGACTGATGGCTTGTAACTGATGCAGACGTTGACCTCCGCTCCGTCGGTGTATCTTCCAAGGGCAGTGGACATACCTTATTTAAGGCTCTCCTTTCAGTACCTCTGAACGTCGTGAAGTCAGCTACTCGGCAGATGCCATCCTTTCCTTGGTACATTTTTGATAGTCTAGCGAGTTTCCACTTAAGTGGTGGTAGGTTATCTTCTTTAAACACCACCATTGTCCCTTCTTTGAGATTTGGGAACGGAAATTGCCATTTTTGTCTCCTTTGGAGTTCTGTTATGTATTCGTTTTGCCATCTCTTCCAAAAGTTCTCTCTCATAGAGTTGATTAAGTGATATCTTGTTTTTAATGATTTTGCTGTTGTAGTAGGTGGGGACGGCAGCGAGGTGAGTGGCCGGCCGATGAGGAAGTGCCCTGGGGTCAAGGGAGAGAGGTCATTAGGGTCTGATGACAAGGAAACCAAGGGACGAGAGTTAAGGGCCGATTCCGACTCCGAAAAAAGTGTCCCTAGTTCCTGGTAAGTTAAGCTTGCGTTTCCTATAATGCGTTTGAGGTGAAATTTGGCACTCTTTACGCCAGCTTCCCATAAACCGCCGAAAGTGGGGGAATAAGGGGGGTTGAAATGAAAATTAATGCCTTCTTCTGCTGTGAATTTGTAAATTGAATTGATGCCTAACTTCAATGCTCTACCTAATTCGTTGTTTGCCCCTACAAAATTAGTACCGTTGTCGCAATAGATGTCGCTAGGTTTACCTCTACGTGAAATGAATCTGCGTAGACAGAGAATGAAAGCGTTGGTACTTAAATCGCTAACAATCTCTAAATGAATTGCTTTTGTACAAAAACATATGAATAAACAAAGGTAACATTTTGATATACGATTGCCGCGACCTGTTTTGCTTGAAATCAGGAATGGTCCTGCAAAGTCTGTTCCACAGATTTGGAAAGGATAATTTTTAGTTACTCTATTAGTCGGTAGATGGCCCATCAAAGGCTCTATAGTTGTGAAAACAAAATCGTTAGAGCCGATTTCGGGAAAAAAACAGGTTTTTGTTGTATGACAGCTAGTCTTCGGTTTGACGATACGAATAAACTTAAAAGAAAGAAATAATTTAAAACTTTTATGTTCCATGTTTGGTCTCATTCGGACTAAAGATTTAGCCTCCAGAGCCAAGCGTGGCGGACAGACGCACGGACGCACGGGAGCACGGACGCAGGGAATTTCGGTTTTTCGGTATGTGTAATGCTAATGATATAGAACACATTTTGGCGAATATTGGGAAACCTTTTGTTTTGCGATAACAATACTTCCTCTACCTTACGTACTACGGAGTCGAGAAAATAAAAAAGGAAAATAAATTTTATAACTGATTCATTTCATAATCATCAATTAAAATTAATACTGGAACCGTGTTTTCATGCTATTTGGGCCTTTGACACTTTGACTTTGATCTCACTTTTAAAATTAACGACACACACACACACGCAAAATGACACACACACACACACACACATTTGTTTCAAAGATAATAAATTGATTTAATAAAAAGAACTATACCTACAAGTAAATGCCTACATATTCTTAATTTTGGTAGATTAGGAATACCAACCAGTCGTAGAAAATGCCCAGTCTCTTTTCCTTACCAAGTTCCCTATAACATGTCCCAATGGGGTTCTTGTGTTAATTTTATTCGATTGTAACAACATAACTTAGGGCTTAAGTACCTAAAGCACATGTCTGGAATCTACGCGATCTGATCGATAGTAATCTTCCCTACGGCTTATGCGGCGCTGGTACAGCTATTTCTAGCGAAACGTTGGCGCCACTAATGCGATCAAGAAGTACGATTTATGGTCTCTATCTATTCATCTCTCAATGCACCTGTAGTTGGGTTTGGACGTAGGTATAGAATGTCAATCCGTCGAAAGTTGCGCCGAATGATCACTCATGAAATCCACATATCATATATTGGGTGGGTGCCATCAAAAAAATAATAATCGAAAAGTTCAAAAACTTTTAGGTACAAGCTTTTCATATTGAATTGTCACGCGATATACATATGCGTCGGTGGCGCAACGGCAAGGGCCGCTACCTCCTATCCGGGAGGTCGTGGTTCGAGTCCTGTCATGCACCAATGTGTTTTCGAATTTCGATCTCATATGTAGGTTATCCGACGCTCTTACGGTGAAAGAAAACATCGTGAGGAAACTGGCACACATATGCGAAGAAACTAGAAGGTTGTGTGTGAAGTTGACCAACCCGCACTGGGCCCGCGTGGTCAACTAAGGCCCGATCGCCCTTATTCAGGGTAGGTTCGAGCCCCTCGGTGGGGACAACATGTGAGTACAAGCTTTTAATATTGAATTGTCTCGCGATATACATCGCACCTCCAGCATGAAAACGACTCAATTCAAAAAAGCAACTTCTCGGGAAATCGCTAAAAAAGATTGTAAATTTATGCACCTATAAATTCTTTCGTCGATTATTTTAAAAATATTTAAGCTAGCATATAAGTTTAAACTGAAAATTTAAAAGAAAAGATTTAGCTATGAATCTGTTGAAAAAAAAAGTTATTTAAAAGCGAGTATGATAGGAAAAAAAAGTTTTTTTATTATTGAGTCTTTATTAAACCGAAAAATACAACAAAAATTTTGACTGATTAGAAATTATGTCCTTTTTTGATTTAAAACAATGACTAATGCTTAGACTGTTTACGAGTTATGTCTTTTTAATATTTATGAGACAACATACGTTGTAGTAAGTTTTTGGCATTTTCATGATGGAGTCTCTATTATTCTAAAAAAATCATAGATTTCTATTAACTTTGTGAAAATTGGGTCATGAAAAATGAAAAATGTACAGTATTGTACAGTACATGTAAAACGTAACAGTCATTAGAAAAATAATGTAAGTAATTACTGTTAAAGTTTTCAATCAAAAATATTAATAACAAACACTTTTGGAGCATTGTTGTCCTTACTGCTAGATAAAATCTTAGGCATTTTAAGTTCATAGCATGTCAGCCGAAGGACGTCCACTGCTGGACATAGGCCTCCCCAATGGATTTCTACGACGACAGGTTCTGCACTGCCCGCATCCAGCGGCTTCCCGCGACCTTCACCAGGCCATCAGTCCATCAAGTGGGAGGCCTTCCTACGCCAAGGTTTCCGGTAACCATTACTCGAGAACTTTACTACCCCAACGGCCATCTGTTCTACGAGTTATGTGCCCCGCTATGTCGGTTACTTTGGTTCTCCTACGAATCTTATCGTTTCTGATTCGATCACGCAGAGAAACTCCGATCATAGCACGCTCCGTTGCCCTTTGGGTGACCTTGAGCCTTCTTATGAGGCCCATAGTAAGCGACCATGTCTCAGTTCCGTATGTCATCACTAGCAACACACACTGGTCGAAGACCTTTGTCTAAAGACATTGCGGTATCTGGGACGTGAAGATATTGCGAAGCTTCCCGAACGCTGCCCAACTTAGTTGGATTCGACGATTGACCTCTTTCTCGAAGTTAGACCTACCTAACTGGACTGTTTGTCCCAGGTACACATATTCGGCAACAACTTCGAATGCAAAGCCTCCAAGCGTGTGACACGGACGTTTTTGACATGATTTTCGTCTTGTCCATGTTCATTCTAAGACCTACTTGTTGAGAGGCTCTCCTGAGGCCATCGAGCATTGTGCCTAATTCGTCCATAGTCTCAGCCATGACCACAATATCGTCAGCGAATCGAAGGTGGGTGATGTACTCGCCGTTGATATTGATGCTGAGTCCACCCCAGATTTTAAGTACTTGTAAAAAAATCAACTCTTGAATTTTAATGTTTCATTTGATGAAACCAAGGTCTTTAACCACTACTTTTTTCCATAAATTATTATTTATAAATTGTAAACCGTAACAATATTCTGATGTTTAATAGGCATTAACCACAAGAAATAAAACCTTAAACGGGGTCGTTGAACATAATTAAGGTTTTTGTTTAATATTATAATTATAGTAATAGATTTTTTACGGTTTATTAGAATAAGGAACAAGAAATAAAATTTAAAAAATAAAATAATATATTACATCGAGAAAATATGTGGCATGCATTATACTATTCTAATCTAGTACTTTTCTTTTTCTCTTATGGGATAAACAGAGTATCTGACGCCTAGAGTGGAGATTCTAACGTACAAATTTCGTTTTTTTACTGACGTCTGCCCTCATACGAGAAACAGCGCTTCTAGGAGGCAGTGTGTCAGCGGACTGATTGACAGCCTTGCGGGTCTGCCAAGTTTGCTCATGCTATTTGGCCGCCCGGAACTCTCGAATGGTAAGAGGTCAGTCGAGGTGCGTCGGTTGGACAGGCGTTACACCGCATATACATGCAGCATGTGCCTACTGTAAGTATACAGGTCATGGAGTGACGGCGTGTGCTGATTTCCAGGTAGGGGGAGAAGCGCCGTGGAGTCGCCAGCAACGCAGGTGGTGCTTCAGCTGCCTAGGGCCGCATATGGTGCGAGACTGCCCTACGTCTGGGAACTTTCTGTTCTGCCGATGGCTTTACCACCAGCTCCTGGGCATGAAACGGATTAAAGTGGCCACTCAAGAGCGGAGACAGTCTCTCGTATTGAAACGCGAAAGTAGGGGACAGCGTTCACCTCCTTCACCAAGACAATAAGCTTCTGGATAGGGGAGGAACGTACCCTCGCCGACGTACGTTCCTACCGCACGCGCAGGATGAGCGTAGGTACGTACGTTATCACAGATCCCCCCCATCGGAGCTCCGTGAAGCTGAAGCACTGGACCCTACTGGCAGGTGTCACATTTGTACACAGGGTCAGGGGCAACACACACAGGGCCAGGGGCCATACACGCAGACTAGGGGCCTTACTCAAGAGTATTCGGAGTTAGTCAGCACCAGGCCGCCTCATCTGAACCCATGCATCTTTTCACAATTAGCGGAGCATCCCCTCATCTGTCCACGATCCCCCACCATTTCGCCGTATTCCGATAACATATTACAGACCCCCGAGGTGGCTCAGGCAAGTACGGGGCTCTTCTTTTCAGCATGGAACCCGGCCTGAAACCCCTATCACCGTTCCATGTTAGCCGTACTTACCGTCCTTGCCGCCCAGCTAGTCACAATACTCTTGCCCACTACTAGGAATTGCGCTAGGGGATCAAATGGCAAGAGAATGTCGGTACAAGCTCTGCCAGATACAGAAGCTCAAGGGTGTATCGTCTTAAGTGAACTGGTGAGCAGGCTAGGCTTACGTTTAGAGGCAAAATGCCATAGGCATTGGAGGACAGGTTGCCCCTCTAAGGGGTCAGGTTGACATAATCTTTGAGCTTGACGGCGCTAGAGCTGTTCCAGGCATGCGTTGTCATACGATATCAGCAGTGTCGGGCAATGTGGTGGCAAGTGGCAAAGTTGTGCGAGAGCTGATCACAGGTAGTTCTAGAGAACTCGCGGATCTAGAGTTTGAAGTTCCACGGTGGGTGGATGCGCTGCTAGGTACGCATGTCCGCAGGCTCATGTTGCGGAGCACCATAAGTAGAATAAACTAAAGTTATTTATTTACTAACAGTTAGTATGATATCTGCCTCATGTTTCATTTTCGAACACTTAAAAAAACATACTTATCCAATACCTACAGTCTTGAAACTAGTTAAAACGTTAATAAAGACATGTAGCACAAACATACTCAAAATTTACAAGAATCGAGACTCTAAAATAGTTCTGGGCACATAAGGTATTAAGTCGTTTTTTAATCAAGGGTTAACCTTCTCGGGAGGTACCCCAGAAGTTATGGGTTAATAACTAAATAATTTTTAATTCGTTTTTTAAAGGAAAAGTAATTTTTTTATTTATAAAATTTATCTGTCCAAATAAATCTAATAAAATAAATAAATTAAGATTAATATACAATAATAACAATATTTTATTACATTCTCAGGTTGTTTCCATTATGTTGCCTCTTCTTCCTTTCGACATTGTCAGTGAACTTTTTTTCAATTTCGTATATTATTTTGTTGTTAAAACGACACATTTACTAATGAACCTCCGACTTCTTATTTCAGCTTAATTAAAAACAGACGCAATAATCAATGAGACATATACAATTACACTGTGTTAAATACGATTATGACAAAATTTTGAATAGGTCAAATCAAACCACCATACATAAGTTATTATTCGTTATGGAAATGACTTTAATATAAATCGGTCACTAAAACGAATAGTAACTTCAAAACTAAAATGATGTAAACTTAAATAAGTCTTCGGATTTTTTGGTAAAGTCGGAAGAAAACAATCACATATCTAAATCGGTCGTTTTAATACTAAATAAACTAAGGTGAACTTACTGATGGTATCGGTATAAAAACGACTTAATCTGCGTTAGGTCACTATCTTTCCGTGTGCGTGAAGTCCTCTCCACAGCAATGTCAACACAACACTAAAAGCGTCGTTTTAGAACTGGCCACGCCCCGAAATTCTCCGAGTGGGAAAGAGACCAACACAGCGGTTTTGTCTTGTTCCCGCTCGAATGTGGCTTTTTATTAATTACAGATAGTTGGATGTGATTGTTTTAGGTCTTTTCACGAATATAACTCTTTTTTAATTTTTTTTGAATTGAGTCGTTTTCGTACTGGAGGTGCGACATATGCATGCAAAATTTCAGCTCAAGCGGAAACCGGGAAGTGGGTCAATTTTAATATGCAAGATTTTATTACAGACACTAGGACAGGTGAAACAAAATAAAAGCTTGTAAAAAGGGGAACAATTTTAAGATCACCTATGTGTATGTCGGTCTGTCTGTCTTAACACCCGATTTTTGGAGTTTCATCATGTCAGCTCATATACGTCCCCACCGAGGGGCTCGAGCCTACCCTGAATTAGGGCGATCGGGCCTTAGTCGACCACGCGGGCCCAGTGCGGGTTGGTCGACTTCACACACAACCTTCGAGTTTCTTCGCAGGTGTGTTGTGCAGGTTTCCTCACGATGTTTTCCTTCACCGTTAAAGCGTCGGTGGCTCAACCGGTAACGACTCGGTCGTCCTAACCAGAGGTGCCAGGTTCAAATCCGGACGGCCAATGTACCAATGAGTTTTTCGTAACTTACGTACATAATAAACTCTCCGATTGCTTTTGGAGTTTACTCGTTTAGAATTTGATTCCCCCAGGATGTACTAAATTTGGTGTAGGTCCCGTCAACTGGGGCTGCTACCCATCATACAGAACAGCTTTTATAAAAATCGAACAGCTTTTATAAATTACCCTTAATAAAATTCGGTCAGCCTATCGACCAGTTTTGTGCATTTTTGTATGAGGGATTTTTTTTAAAGAATTGACTAATGGTTCTTTTTTGGGACCTAAACCAATGTGGTGCGAAAAATATATGGGGAGTGAAATCGAGTGTCGAACGATTCGGTCACTTACGGCCACTTCCTCTAAAGGCCACTATCCAAATTCCTAGTTCGCCCACATCCTTGAACGACCACTTCTTTTTTTGTACATTTCCCGGATCTGTGTCGAAGCCTGGAGCGCGCCCTGAGAGGCCTTAGGCCGAGCTAAGCGTAGGATAAAATATTAATAATAAAAAAAAAATAAGAAACACAAAAAGTGCACGATGAATAAAACTCCTATCGCGCGTCGGAGCTGGTACGCACAGTTTTTAGGGTTCCGTAGTACAACAAGGAACCCTTATGGTTTCGTCATGTCTGTTTGTCCGTCTGTCCGCGGCCTAGCTTCTAGACTATTAGTAGTTAAGAGCTGCAATTTGGCAAAGATATATATAAAATAACGCGAAGAGATCTGTAAAAAAAATTTTGGAACAAAAACTTTTTAAGGGTAGCTCTCCTACAAGTAAAGTGGGGATGATTTTTTTTCTCGTCAAACCTAGTCGCGTGGATCCTTTGTTTGAAGTGAAGTTTTAAAATTTATTAAATTTAAAATACGTATCATATGCCTAGCTACTTTGTGTTTAGTTTTGATTCTAGACATTTTACCTATTGAACGTATATGGTAAAAAGGTAAGTATATAAAGGTAGTATAAAACATGTAAGTAATATAATTACCTATTCCCGTGAGATGTTAAGGAGTCTTGTTATGAGATCTGAATGACTGTCGTTTGATGAGCTACTATCTCATGTAGCGCATCTGTTTACCATTGAGGGGTAAGTATCTACCAAACATTCAATGCAAGCAAGGTGGTCGATCAAACAATATTAGATGAAACATACGCGCTCTGTAGCAAATTCTGCGCTAGATTTACTACAATCGCAGAACAACTGAACAATCCACATAACGCGTGTTGCGCAACAAGCGATTTTACGTTAGTGGGGCGTTCCACCCTGTTTTTGTTGCAGATACAATTATAATAAGTATTATATTACCTATACCCGTGACATGTCAAGGAGTCTTGATAAGAAATCTGAATGACTATCGTTTGATACGCTACTATCTGATGTAGCACATCTGTTTACCATTGAGGGGTAAATATCTACCAAACATTCAATGTAAGCAAAGTGGTCGATCAAACAATATAAGATGAAACATACACGTTTTGTAGCAAAGTCTGCGCTAGATTTACTACAAGCGCGGAACAACTGAACAACATAACGCAACATAACGAACAACATAACGCGTGTTGCGCAACAAGCGATAACTTTACGTTCCACCTGTTTATGTTGCAGATACAATTATCGTGATCTTGAACTTGCTCTGAGATCTTAACAAATTATCTGTACAGATCGACACGTCTTACTTTTCATCGATTGTCAAATCGCATGTCAATCTGTGTTCTGTTATTTATTTAGTGCCGACCTGTAAGATTTGCACTTGCTTCTTTCTAACTTTCACATTAAACTCGTAGTGTCACGTTTTATCCCCGTCTGCCTTTAATCTGATTGCCGGGAGTCGCAAGGCCGAGTCGTGGGGAACTCTCTCCATCTGCGGAACGATCAATATTATTCCGACAACCACGGCAGTCGGCGACTCTTGTCGACTTTAGTCGTCGGCTGTGTCGATCAGACACTTCGCAGCGGGACCATACTCTCATTAGAGCTTTTGACGACATGTATACGAAGCGAGGTGGGCGCGATCGATGTGTTTTCTAACACACACTTAACACATTGAACGCATTAGGGTTTTATCTCAGTCTGCAGAGTCTGCTCTCAGTATCTGTGGTGTTTTAAAGTTGAATCTAACTCAGGATTTCCATGCAGGAAAGTGTGGCATTCCTACTAACGCACACGCACATATATCAAGACAATTGAGTTTGATTTTACGATGTCATTCCTTTTATGGTGTTACAAGGTGAAGTTAGCAAACGTCTAGACTGACTTTTGCTTGTTACTGTCAGGTTTAATAGATGTACTACTGACTTATTCCATAAAATAAAGTAAGTTAACAGGTAGCACCTTCATAGCAGCACATAGCAAGAGTAGTTGTCCCTTTCTGAAGTTAAGTATTAAATTTCGTAACTTTAACAAAACTGCAAAAGCTTATGGTTGTAGAAATGTAACATTTCTGTATAGGATTCCAAGATTTCGAAGTAATTGCACATTCTAAGATCGTTAAGATAATGAACGATTTGTTCAAGAATACCATGGTCAAGCGAATGACCTGTTGCAATAACCACGACACTTAGGCGTCGTTTAGTCACAATTATTGATTTAATGAATCGCATTGAGAATATTCACTGTGAAAGCTTCAAGATGTGTAAATTGTATAAGCAAGGCCCCTAGATATTACGAAAACAGTGTTTAAGATTCTTAATAATAGATAAGGAAAGATAAGAAACTTTTAATATTTTTTTTTGTATTAGTACTAAGTTGCCGTCTTCATTATCTCATAATAAACTCTTACTCTTTCTCTTTTGGTATTGTTAAAAAACGTTCATTAACTTTATTAACGATTTTATAATAAACAAATAAGGACTATCTTTTAAAGTTTTTTATAGGGTTCAGTACCTCAAAAGGAAAAAAGAAACCTTATAGGATCACTCTTTCTATCTGTCTGTCTGTCTTCTCTTGAAGTTTGAACTCGACATCGTTAGTTCGACTAGTATTATTATTGACGTGTAACATCTTTGCTCTCGCTTTCCTGCAATTTGTGGGAGTGATTTCGTGAAATGGGACGGAAATGTGTCCCATGGGACGGAAATGTGTGACAGGGAGTCGCGTTTTTTCAGGCTTTAAAAGCGCGGAAAAGGCAAAGGTATCTATGACCATACAGCCTAGTCTGCCGTATCTTTGCCGTCCTTTTTTCAGGCTTTAAAAGCGCGGAAAAGGCAAAGGTATCTATGACCATACAGCCTAGTCTGCCGTATCTTTGCCGTCCTTTTATAAAGTATTTTGTCACATTTTACACATCATATGAGTACTGTAGGTCTCGCTCGAATTTTTTATTATTATTTGGTTAATTCACTAGCAGCTGTATGTTAATATGTTCGATTAGTATAATGTTTACTGTCTATACACTGTTCGACACAGGTCGACTTCACACACAACCTTCGAGTTTCATCGCAGGCGTGTGCAGGTTTCCTCACGATGTTTTCCTTCACCGTTAAAGCAATCGGTAAGTATGTACGTAAGTTTTGAAAAACTCATTGGTACATTGGCCGTCCAGATTTGAACCCGGTACCTCTGGTTAGAAGGACCGAGTCGTTACCGGTTATTAATAATAATGACATAAGATAATGCAACTCCTAATACCTTCGAGTACTTGCAACGAATACTCAACATTAACTAAACATCGATCATTGCATTGACACAAACGGAGTAACTATGACGAAATGTGTTACTTCAGAGCCCAAACTATTGAGTCATTAAAACAATCGCTGGGATTCGGATCGGTAATCTTTGATGCAACTCGCGTGACAGCAGTGACATGTAGAAATGCGTCCCGGTGTCGTGCATCCAACATCTAGATGCAGCTGATAGCTTATCCGGCACTTTCATCTATCCGTTTAGATTATAAGTACGATTAATGGTTTCTTCTAATTGCTCATATTTGTATCGGACCTCATGACCACGCATGAGTGGAGCAGTACCGACGTTTGTAATGAATAAAGACGTTGATTCAGCGATTACCGTCAGGCCGAGAATATCCCGTCTCTTTTGTAAAATTATGTCTCGAGGAGGCAACGTGGTATTAAGTGATAAGTGTAAAATGGCCCGTTTCCGCAAGTCGGCAAGTATTTGTGCTTATCTGGATATCTTCCTGTGGCGTTGCGTCGTGGTTAGGGTTACCAGGACTTCAAATCGAAAAGCCGGTTGCGAGTGTAAAAAAAATACTGATTTCTGTGAAAAAATCAATTTCAGTAGATTATAACTACGTTTTATTAGTATTTATTATAATATCATTTGTTCTATTTGTACTAATATTTCTGTTCACTAGCAGCAGCTTCCAAAAATTTTTTTTGGAGAAATTTAATTGTAAAATTCTTCACATTCGCGCAGGCGGCGCCTATTATTTATTGGCACGACGAAAAATCTGGTCTCGAATGAAATCCGGGCGGAGTCCGGTCTATGCTCTTAAAATCCGGTCAACACCGGATTTATCCGGTCAGATGGTAACCCTAGTCGTGGTTGAGTCAGGGCTGTAAACTCGTAGCTGCATGGTTTAAAACTAAGCGATCGGTACGTAGATAATAAATTCCAGCAAGAAATCTTTGAAGAGTAAATCTAAATCTCTTCTATACACGGTGTAACAAAATTGGTGTACGTCCCGTTAAATGGGGCTTCTAGTCATCATACCGAACAACTTTTGCTCTAGAACTTTGCTGAAATCGCAAAAAAATAATATTTTTCGCACAAATTGATCAGCTGATCGACTTGGTGCGGTCCCTCAAAGGATGGACCAGCTCATGACGTGTCCTTCTTGCCCAGTCACCTACACGCGGGAGGACTTGATGCAGGTCACTGACAGGGCAATTTGCGTGGCTCGGTTTTGGGATGGGACTATCTGAGTTTGCCGTCGACTCGAAAAGAAGAAGCTGATCGATCAATTTTGTGCATTTTAGTATCGAGGGTCCAATTTTTTTTGAGAATTGACTATAGGTTTTTTTTATATAAAAAATATATTTTGACTCTGTATAGGATGTAACATAAAGGTGCAGTGATACTTTAAAGTGGGCTTGTGCTCATACAACTGAACAACTTTTGTTTCACAACTTTGCGGGAATCGCGAGGTTTTTTTTTTGGTTAATTCATACAAAACCGGCCAATCAGCTGACCGATTTGAAAATAAATCGCAATTTCAGCAAAATTGTAGAAAAAAAAAGTTCGAGCGAGACCTACAGTACTCGCATATGATGTGTAACATGTGACAAAATACTTTATAAAAGGACGGCAAAGATACGGCAGACTAGGCTGTATGGTCATAGATACCTTTGCCTTTTTCGCGCTTTTAAAGCCTGAAAAAAGGACGGCAAAGATACGGCAGACTAGGCTGTATTTATTTATTATTTTATTTATTTATTTATTTATTTATTTTAGGAAGACTAACAGCAAAATATTAGATAGTATATAAAACTTATAAATAAATACAGTGCTATATATAAGTCTCCGTATGGTCATAGATACCTTTGCCTTTTCCGCGCTTTTAAAGCCTGAAAAAACGCGACTCCCTATTACACATTTCCGCCCCATGGGACACATTTCCGTCCCATTTCACGAAATCACTCCCACAAATTGCAGGAAAGCGAGAGCAAAGATGTTACACATCAAAAATGTTCTGTTTGATGAGTACCTACAAGCCCACCTTAAAGTTTCACTGCACCTTTACGGTACATCCTGTATATGACAGGACCAGAACATTATAGTTAAGAGATGCAAGTAAGATGCTTTTATTTTTGCATTTGTTTCTAATTGTGAACTTTAAAAAAGATAAAAAAGCATCTATTTACCGTTAACTTTACCGTTTTTACAGCAAATGTAATTTTTAATTTAATAATATAATATATTCTTTATTGCACACAAGTATTTACATGAAAAACACTTAGAAAGGGCATATACAAAGGTGGACTTACCTATATAAGACATCTCTTCCAGCCAACCTTACCGGGTGTTATGAGAATCCAAAGGACGGGGGCAAACCTATGTGTACCTAAAATTATCTACTATATAAAAATAAGTCGGGTTTTCCTTCCTGACGCTATAACTCCAGAACGGCTGGACCGATTTCGCTAATTCTTTTTTGTCGAGTTCGTTATTGTCAGGAGAAGGTTCTTATGTAGGGTAGGGTAGGGTAGGGTAGGGTAGTTTAGTGTAGTGTAGGGTAGGGTAGTGTAGGGTAGGGTAGGGTAGGGTAGTGTAGGGTAGGGTAGGGTAGTGTAGTGTAGGGTAGTGTAGTGTAGTGTATGTAGGGTAGGGTAGGGTAGTGTAGGGTAGTGTAGGGTAGGGTAGTGTAGGGTAGGGTAGGGTAGTGTAGTGTAGTGTAGTGTATGTAGGGTAGAGTAGTGTAGTTTAGGGTAGGAAAGTATAGGGTAGGGTAGTGTAGGGTAGGGTAGTGTAGGGTAGGGTAGTGTAGGGTAGGGTAGTGTAGGGTAGGGTGGGGTAGTGTAGGGTAGTGTAGGGTAGGGTAGTGTAGTGTAGGGTAGAGTAGTGTAGGGAAGGGTAGGGTAGTGTAGGGTAGGGTAGTGTAGTGTAGGGTACAGTAGTGTAGGGTAGGGTAGGGTAGGGTAGGGTAGTTTAGTGTAGTGTAGGGTAGGGTAGGGTAGTGTAGGGTAGGGTAGGGTAGGGTAGTGTAGTGTAGTGTAGTGTAGTATAGTGTAGTGTAGTGTATGTAGGGTAGGGTAGGGTAGTGTAGGGTGTTGTAGGGTAGTGTAGGGTAGGGTAGTTTAGGGTAGGGTAGGGTAGTGTAGTGTAGTGTATGTAGGGTAGAGTAGTGTAGTTTAGGGTAGGAAAGTATAGGGTAGGGTAGTGTAGGGTAGGGTAGTGTAGGGTAGGGTAGTGTAGGGTAGGGTGGGGTAGTGTAGGGTAGTGTAGGGTAGGGTAGTGTAGTGTAGGGTAGAGTAGTGTAGGGAAGGGTAGGGTAGTGTAGGGTAGGGTAGTGTAGTGTAGGGTACAGTAGTGTATGGTAGGGTAGTGTAGTGTAGTGTAGGGTAGGGTAGTGTAGTGTAGTGTAGGGTAGGGTAGGGTAGGGCAGTGTAATGTAATGTAAGGCGGTACGTAGTTCGCCGGGACAGCTAGTACTAAATAAAATACTAATATAATATAATGTAAACTAACCTGATCTACTCACATAAATATACATACCGATAGTAAATAAATTAATATTATACATAACATAATACATACCTAAAAATAGAATACTTAAGTACTTTAACTACTCATTGTAAGTGCAAATCTCAACTCAATTTCTAATGCAAGTAAAAACCTAATGCTATCGAAATGTGTAAGTACTAAGTAGTGTCACATAGGGATCTTGTAGCTGGACATACAGGTCGGAGACTGGGCCATGCCCGCAGACCGCAGCGCGCCCTTCGGAGCACCTTGCCTGCTCGTAACTCACGCTCTATTACTCATGTTAGCTTGCTCTTGGTGGTTTGCTCAAAGTATATATATTAGTACTAACATACAATCTCCTCCCTGGGGGGGGCGTCGCTCCGATTAGCTTTTAAGGCAGCCTAGCTGACCCCCTGGTCGTTCGTTAGTAGGTAGTGTGGTCTTGGGCCTGTGCATATTTATTTATATATACCATAAGTATATAATGGGTATATATGCATATAGGCGCAGGGCTGTGAGTCCCACATAACCAGTACAGCCGGCTGTACTGGTATGCATAAACGCAACTTCCCTCTTCACTCCTCCGCAGTCCGAGGCAAAAAAAAATACAGTATGGACACTCCCTGCCGCTCTCTAGATTGCGACCTCACCACCTCGTCACCAAGATATATACAGATTGGTTACAGTTTGGTAGTCGAACGTATAGGATTTCGCCGCCATTTTGTTTGTTCCGAAATTCCTTTTTTGAAATGTCATTTCTGGCCCGTTGTATGAAGTGTCCAGGGTTTGGTAAGGTCTTACGATGCAAAGTACATGAGGGCTTACCACAGACTTATATGAAGTCTGTGGGGCTTACAAAGAAATAATTACACCTTTTGATAACGCAGGTAATTTTTAGGGTTCCGTACTTTAAAAGGTAAAAACGTAACCATTATAGGATCACTCATGTGTCCGTCTGTCCACAATTTGCTCGAAAACTACTGGATCGATTGAGTTGAAATTTGGTAGGCTAGGCATACGTAAGTTAATGCCTCGAAGACCGACGTGTAACGTTAATAAATGAACTTTAAACATGGGGGGCCACTTTTGGTGGAGAAATTAGAAAAAAAAAAGTTTTTAAAAATAATATTGTGTGACATAATGTAACACAATGAAAGGGCTTGTGGTGAGAATCTCAAAGATATTTTTTATTTGTTTACCACAAATAGTTTTGAAATAATTTAGGAAGGTGGGCGAAAATTTACCATTTCTCCCTTATTTCTAGTATAACTACTAGGACTAAAATCTTAAAAAAAATACAGTATATGAGGTTGAATGCCGTAATGGTTAGGGCCGCTACTTTTCGTCCAGGAGGTCGTGGTTCGAGTCCTGCCTCGTACCAATGTGTTTTCGAATTTCGATTTCATATGTACGTTTATCCGACGCTCTTACGGTGAAGGAAAACATTGTGAGGAAACCTGCACACGCCTGCGAAGAAAATCGAAGGTTGTGTGTGAAGACGATCAACCCGGCCTGCGTGGTCGTCTAAGGCCCGATCGCCCTAATTCAGGGTAGGCTTGAGCCCCTCGCTGGGGACGTATGTGAGCTGATATGATGAAGTTGAATGCATAGATTAAAAGAAAATCTATGAGAAAATCTAAAGCCCTGCCTGTCCCACGGGAAATGTGAAAAGTCCAAATCAACTAAAGCCCTATTTACCTAGAGCAAAGTATGTACTGAGAGGTCTTGTTCGGTTCGGGATCCCTTTACCAAAGTTTTTTGGCGGCAAGACTTAGTTAACATGGCAGTCGCTAGCCAGATGGGCTTAGAAAAAGCCTTTCCACCGACCAAACCGAGTCTTACAAAGTAAGACTCCGCCGGGAATCGAACCCGCGACCTCCTAATGTGAAGCTAATGAAGTAACCATTACGCCACGGAGGCGGTTAAATAAAAGACCCTCACTCCACTAAAAGACCTGCGCTGGAAATACACATATCGAATAAAAAACTCTTAAGAACTAAGAACGATCAGAACTGAGATGATACAACTTACACATAGGTACCGTAATTTTCAGTACACTTACTCATCATCATCATCATATCAGCCGAAAAACGTCCACTGCTGGACAAAGGTCTCCCCCAAGGATTTCCACGACGACCGGTCCTGCGCTGCCCGCATCTAACGGCTTCCCGGGATCTTCGCCAGAACGTCGTCGGTCCATCGCGTGGGCGGCCTTCCTACGCTATGTTTTCCGATGCGCGGTCGCCACTCGAGAACTTTACTGCCCCTACGGAAATCTGTTCTACGAGCTATGTGCCCTGGCCACTGCCACTTCAGTTTAACGATTCTGGAGCTATGTAGGTTGCTTTGGTTCTTTCTGATACCTACTCACTCAAATACTAATTGTTCGTACATACTCTTGCTAAGTAAAAATAGGTATTACGAGTACATAATATATATACTTATGCAAAATATTCTTCTTATAAGCACATGTACTTCCCCACCGAGGGGCTCGTGCCTACCCTGAATTAGGGCGATCGGGCCTTAGTCGACCACGCGGGCCCAGTGCGGGTTGGTCAACTTCACACATAACCTTCGAGTTTCTTCGCAGGTTTCCTCACGATGTTTTCCTTCACCGTAAGAACGTCGGATAAACGTACATATGAAATCGAAATTCTCAAAAACATTTGTACGTGGCAGTATTCGAACCACGGCCTCCCGGACAGGAGGTAGCGGCCGTAACCGTTACGCCACCGACGCGTTATGCAAAATATTACGAAATTAAAAATAACCATAGACAGGCAGTACGTTTTAAAGCAGCAGCAAAACCGGTAAGGTAAATGGTGTCTATTTAGCCACTAATGGACTGAGCTGATAACCAGCTCATGCTGTCTCCCGTTGACGAATGGCGCAGTCACCTATCGGAGCTCATCAGAGAAAGTGAATATCTGAGATAAAGCCTCCACTGTGGCACGACGATATTTGCTCGCACGATGCGAGATAAGGAAGCAGTCGTCTCCTCTTACGCCAAGATAATGAAAGAGACAATAACAGAGTTTCGATGTATTTAAGTCGTCTAGTGTAGGTTTGCTTCCGGGATGCTGCAAATTGTGGCAAAGCTCAACAAGCTAGCCAGGAATACATCAATACAATGCGATCCTTAAAGTTGAAGGGATGACAAATGCTAGTCATTTGAGTTACTTTTTATCATCTGTCAAAAACGACATTTTGTTTTAAAAATGTTAGAAATACTTAGGTGTGACGTCATAGTTTAGCAGCGTCATATATGTAATCATTTTGTGATTTTGGTGAATTATAAATCGAAGACTTGATGGAAAACAAAACGAGTAAGGTTTTTCGAAGTTTAAGTAGAAGGGCAATTTAGTGATTAAGAGTTCATAATTTATTTCAGATGCTGTCGTCATCCCTCTTAGTGTATTGATTGAAATGGAAGATTGGATTGATTTATTCTATACACCGAGAAGTCATAATGGAAGCTCTTTTAACTATCTATCCGAGCGATCCTTTACTAATATTATAAACGCGAAAGTTTGTATGTATGGATGTATGGATGTTTGTTACTCTTTCACGCAAATACTACTGAAAGTACCTAAATGAAATTTGGTAGGTAGACAGATTATGACCTGGATTAACATATAGGCTACTTTTTCCACGTTTGCGAGCCGCTTGCGGCTCGAGCACTGCGCACACTCAAAGACAGTCATAGAAACTATGTTCACGCGAGCGAAGCCGCTGGCAAAAGCTAGTATTATATATAATTTCGATAAACCTAAAAACTTTTAGGTACAAACTTTGTATTTATGCTCAAAAAGCGAAATGCTCAGTGTGTCAAATCTATTCTAATGTTATGAGGCGGTAAAGTTTGTATGTAAGAGGTAATATCCGGAGCTACTTATCCGTTTTAATTATTTTTTCCACTAATATGTAGAATGAATCTTCAGGATGGACCGAGCCGCTTGCGGCTTGCACACCGCGCACTCACAATATCCTAACACGAATAATTTAAAAAATAGAACAAAACAGCTTTTTAACAGATGAAAAGTAACTGATTTGATTTGACATCATCGTATTATATCAGCTCATATACGTCCCCACCGAGGGCTCGAGCCTACCCTGAATTAGGGCGATCGGGCCTTAGTCGACCACGCGGGCCCAGTGCGGGTTGGTCGACTTCACACACACCCTTCGAGTTTCTTCGCAGGTGTGTACAGGTTTCCTCACGATGTTTTCCTTCACAGTTAAAGCAATCGGTGAGTATATGTATACGTAAGTTTCGAAAACTCATTGGTACATTGGCCGTCCGGATTTGAACCCGGCACATCTGGTTAGGGGGACCGAGTCGTTACCCGTTGAGCTACCGACGCTGTTTGATTTGATTTGAATATTATAACCTATTGTAGGTACGTACAGTGTGTTCACAACATGTTGCACAGTGTTGTAAGTCAGCTCGCTTGTAACTTGTCTTAGGCTGGCTACTACGTAGACGAAGATTATGACATGAAAAGTGAGCGGGTCGCGATATTATGACTATACATTAACCTCCTATTGTTAGATGGACCTCCATCAATTATTGCCTATTAGTCTTTTACACGTACCTGTTTACAGCTTTATAATGTTGGTACCTCAAGTGGTTACCAAGCTGATCTTTACCACATAAAGTTTGTGATAGGTCAGTTGACATGCAGTTTAAGACGAGGCAGTACTAATATATATATATATATATATATATATATATATATACTGTGACGAGGCATTGATTGAACAGTTGTCTCTGTCTTTTTCTTTACGTGTAAAGAGTAAAGAAAACAACCATACTTTTGCACTTTTTCAATGTTTTTTCGTTGAAAAGTTTCGAAAAAGTGAACTAAATTAAATTTGAATAAACATAGACTACGTAGTTTGAAAAGTAGAAAATTATGATATAAATTTCAAAATGAAAAGTAATATTTTTTCCTACAATTAATGTTTACAGCTCTATAATGTTGGTACCTCAAGTGGTTACCAAGCTAATCTTTACCAACTAAAGTTTGTGATAGGTCAGTTGACATGCAGTTTAAGACGAGGCATTGATTGAACAGTTGTCTCTGTCTTTTTCTTTACGTGTAAAGAGTAAAGAAAATAACCATACTTTTGCACTTTTTCAATGTTTTTTCGTTGAAAAGTTTCGAAAAAGTGAACCAAATTAAATTTGAATAAACATAGACTACGTAGTTTGAAAAGAAGAAAATTATGATATAAATTTCAAAATGAAAAGTAATATTTTTTCCTACAAATGTTTACAGTACAGGCTTTGCTTCAATTTATGCTATGTTTTTTTTATGATCGAGTCAAAATCTAATAGTGTAATGAACTTACAAGGGCCCTAGGTAATATCCTTGAATATAACACATCTTTCTTTCAGGCCTAAAAAATTAAGCGGGAATAGTTTTCCTGATTTTTTGCTAAGCGCCTTCACTGCTTATTTGCTCATATACCGCCTTAATGTGATCAGCAGGGATGATGACTGTAAGTCATTTGAGTTACTTTTTATTATCTGTCAAAAACGACATTTAGTAAAAAAAATATCGAGATAGATACATAGAATAGAAGTGAATGGAGCACTTAAAGATGTATCTATGTCTGTATTTATACTTTTGAGAAAGGTGCAAAGATAGTTTTAATTTTGCTTTTAAAATAACAACACATGGAATAAAATAATATAACCGCCTCCGTAGTGTAATGGTTAGTCCATTCGCTTCACACCAAGAGGTCGCGGGTTCGACTCCCGACGGTGTCAACTTTGTAAGACTGTGTTTGGTTGGTGGTAGGGCATTTTCTAAGGCCACCTGGATAGCTACCACCATCTTATTTAAGTCTTGCCGCCAAACATCAATGTTAACAACATTGCTGTATTCCGGCTTGAAAATAAGATAGCCAATTCTCCATTGAGTTGGGGAACCTAGGTAAAGCCCGCTTCCATTTTCGGCATCATTGTCACTTACAATGAGATGATGCCAAGGGCTTACCAATTGTGAATAAAAAAAAAACTGTGATACAAAAATGCAAAAAGGCAAGTAGTTCAAATTCAGCTTCCAAGATTTTTCCCAAACTAGCAGACTAGGTAACTCACAGAGAAAACTAACAAAAGCTTGTAAAAATAGAAGACTTAAAGCGAGTAAGATTTTTTTTCATTATCCACAATTGATAAGCTCTTGGCATCGTCTCACCTGATGGTAAGTGACGACGGTGTCGAAGATGGAAGCGGGCTTACCAAGATTCTCCAACGCAATGGGGATCTGGCTATCTCATCCTCAAGCCGGAACCCATCAATGCTGTTAAGGCTGATGTGTGCCGGCAAGACTTAAATAAGATGGTGGTAGCAATCCAGATGGGCTATGAAAATGCCACCAATCAAACCGAGCCTTACAAAGTTGACCCCGCCGGGAATGAAACCCGCAACCTCCTGGTGTGAAGCGAATGGAATAACCATTACGCCACAGAGGCGGTTAAACTTTATTTTGTAGTTTAGTTAAAAGTTAGTTTAAAATTTAATTTAGTTTTGAATATTAAGAACCGATGACAGAACACTAGTTAAAAATAACGCATATTTTTAGCACTTAATTATTTATACAGTTATCTTCTCATTTCTAACTGTTTTGAGTGAGTACCTACATTTATGTCATACGGTCTTATGGTTTGTGTGTACATGTAGGAACGTGCTGATTATTTATTGGCAATAAAACGGTAAAATAATTTACTGCTAATGGTAAGTCTTCCTTGCTGTGTTTTGTTAAGTTTTAATTACGGAAATTTAATGGGCTGTAATAAAATAAATTAAGCATAATCTTCATATATAAACTGTGACTTGGAATAAAATATGTCAGCTTGCCACAGGTACTTCTTCGGCGACGAACGAAGAGACGGACAGCTGGACGTTGCGATCATCCTAACGAGAAACTCTTGATAACGTCACTCAAATGTAACATGTTACGTTTTAAATTATTCTATATCGTCACTGTTATTTATATGACTCATCCCTCAGATCTAAAGTCCCTTGGGGCACTGCGCATAAACCATTCATTACAATTTATTTTATACTCATAGGCTCCAGTATGTCTGAATAACATCTTTTTTTGCGTAGGAGTACCGATAAAAAAAACTTTCACAAAATACACTGCTCAAAATTCTACAGGGATCGTTTAAAAGTTTTCATCGAAAACATGTTTTTTTTTAAGTTATAAAACATTACTTTTGATATTGTGTAGAGTAAAAATTCAAGATCGGCGATTTATATATTTACTGTCTTAGTTCTTTTGAAATTGTTAGAGTCATTTGTGAGAATAATTGATGACGCAAAATACGTTATAAAACCAACTTCAATCGCAATAACTAAGTACAATTTTGCAGATTTTTTCTTTATGTTAATTTTCTAAAAGAAAAAAAAAATATTTTATTTATTTGATAAAATTTAAATGGAACCACTCTTTCGAATAAAAAAAATAATTTTAAAATTGGTCCATATTTGACGGAAAAATGGACATACATAAAAAAAATAATTACAGTCGAATATAGAACCTCCTCCTTTTTTTGAAGTCGTTTAAAAGTGTCCGTGTCAGCTCCGACGCGCAACTGGAGTTTTTTTAATTTTTTTTATATCCTGCGTCTTCTCAGAGAGCACTTTCTGAATTTTCTTGGGATAATAATGAACTTACATGTGCTGTAAGCCATGTAAAGGTGTAATAACGTACCGAGTTTCATCAAAATCGTTAGAGCCTTTTCTGAGGAATAATAATTACTTAGTGATTTTTTTACTATGGTGGCAACCCTAAAAAAACAAGATATTTCACAATGCCATTCAAAAAATAGCTGGAGATATAAAAATGATATTGCTTTAACCCAAATTTTTACCAAATCCTTCCAATAGTTTGGGAACTCGAGAACCGGACGCACGCACAGAAACACACATACACTCACACAGACATCCATCACACACAGAGAGAGAGATATATTTTTATTTTTTTTATTTTTTAAGACTATTAGCACAGATGAGATACTAAGTTACTTCGTAACTATTAGTGTAAGACAATCGATCCCATCAAAATCTCAACTTCGTTTTTTCAGTTCCATTACAAAACCTTTTTCACTCCTTCGTCGCTCGAAAGTAAAAAAGAAAAAAGACATTTTCAATAAAAAATCATAAAGGATCTTAGAATGAGCACTCATTGCATCTTAATTGTCGCCAGTGAGTCTTGTGTTGACCCGGAGCAATCGAATGCGTGTGCGCACTCAAACAAAGCATAAGATTGTACATATTATTCTTTACAAGAATCGTCACTTACAGGCATGGCCTCGAGCGAGGCAATGGCCATTTCACAGGGAAATCTTTATTTAGCATTCAAATAAAATAATAAATATAACCTATCGTACTTACAAGTGACGTAAAAAAGCCATTATTTCTACTTGTTAGTATGGCTGCATATAAATCCTTCTAATAATATTATAAACGCGAAAGTTTGTAAGAATGTATGTTTGTTACTCTTTCACGTAAAAACTACTGAAAGGATCTGGCTGAAATTTGGTAGGTTGACAGATTAGGACCTGGATTAACACATAGGCTACCTTTTTGCCAAGATCGCTCGCGAGCCGCAAGCGGCTCGCGCAGTGCACCCTCGAAAAATCATAGAAACGTTGTCCACGTGGATGAAGCGCTAGTATTTTTCATAATTTCTCATCTTATAAAAAAGTCCACCACTAAACTAATCTTGTAGAAATGAGTAGTCACCAATAGATAACAGTTTACTGTATTCTAAGTCATAGAAACGTTGTCCACGCGGGTGAAGCCGCGGGAAACAGCTAGTATTTTTATTAATTTCTCAACTTATAAAAAGGTCCACCACTAAACTAATCTTGTAGAAATGAGTAGGTACCTATAGATAAGAGTTTACTGTATTCTAAGCTTGGAATAATGCAGGAATATTTGTGATTGGATAAACCCAAAACATCGTATCTACTTCGTGTTCGTACTGACACTAAAATCTTTTGATATACAACACTGTTGTGTTGTCAAAATCACAAAAAAATAGAAACTCCATATGAAATTTAGTTAAGAGCGTCGTTGGCCAATCGGCGTTGTCTCAATCCTGCCACTTAGGGTTGCCAACAATGGCTTATATATTACTGTACTGGCGTAGTTGCTAACTTTTTTTGACGGCCTCAAGGGACAAACGATCATAAATCTTAAAAAATAAAAGATCTCTCTTTTTCACCCGGGACAAATAAAAACATAGCATTTTTAGTCAAAATTCGTTTTATGTAGTCTTCGTTACACAGTTTACTGCATGCAACATATCTTTTTGTCTTTTTAACATGATTATCAAATCAAACACAGTCAAAATCGTGGTTAAACATGTTTATCAGTTCGGCTTTCATTAAACTCGACGTGCATTTGTTACGGACGGGATGTCAGCCCATTTTAGGTTCATTTGCGAAAATACTCTTTCGACAAAATAATTTGAGCTAGGAATACGGGACATGGGTTGTCCTGGTGGGCCATAGAAATTTATGCAAGAAATACGGGACGTCCCGTGAAATACGGGACGGTTGGCAACACTACCTGCCACGTACCAAAGTGTTTTTGAATTTCGATTTCATATGTAATGTACGTTTACCTACGCTCTTACGGTGAAGGAAAACAGGAAACCTGCGAAGAAACTCTGAGCTTGTGTGTGAAGTCGAGCAACCCGCACTGGGCCCGGCCCGGGTGGTCGGCTGAAGCCCGATACGATCGCCCTAATTCAGGGTAGGCTCGAGCCTCTTGATGGGGACGTATGTGAGCTGATATAATATGAAAAAAGTTGCCTAGTAAAATCATCTAATCGATCACGTTGTATGAAACATAAAAAAGATATATTTCATCAAAGTTGTAAATAGAACATTAGTTTAGGTTAATATTGAGTCTCATAAAGTCACCAACACCCTCATTACTTATTTACTTATTTATTTTATTTATTTATTTTACCCAGTTTTTTTTTGTAATTGCATATGATTTGTTATTTGAGTGCGTTGGCTGCACCTCACCTGATGGTAAGTGCCGATGCAGCCGAGGATGTAACACGCCTCAAATAGTGCCTTTTCACTCTCGACTTGAAGATTTCTAAATTATACAAATCGGGGAATAGAGACGCCGCGCCGACAGGAAACTCCACTAATTGGCCGTTCGCAAAACGCTTCGTGCGTAAAGGTGGAACATTAACGACAAAGGGGTGGAAAAACCCGACTGCGTAAAAACTTAACCCCTTTTTTGGGTCAGTCGGGTTAAAATGTATCCTATGCCTATGTCACTCGCGGAATCAATACCTCATACGTTAAAATCCTTCAAGCCGTTCAGGCCGTAGCAGTGAACATGTAAACCTACATACATATATATAGACACTCGAAAAATATAAGCCTCCTTCTGAGGCAGTCGGGTAATAAAAGGACAGTTCTACAGTGCGAAATGTAAGGCATTTTAAAACATGGCGTTCTATCTGCACCGCATTACATCAGCTAAACTGCGATTAATGTTACCGATTATTTACAAAACAACTCTTATTTAGCAAAATTTTAAATAGCCACAATGTTTTGACGCCCCGCTAGCTGCGCAAGATTGTATCGCGCACGTCTTCGGCAACTGGCGCCAATTTATATATGCCCATTCGAACGAGTAGCTTAGTTGATGGAGATATATCCCACTGCATCCTACAGCACCGTCTATAAAGCCTAGTTTGCTCTAGCCTTACACCTATATAGTTTCCTTCCAAGCCCAATAAAATGTTTTTGGTGTAGTCGATACTAAGCTCTGTAGCTACGTTTTAAGGTTTCTTTTGTAGTTCAGTTGAGGGCTGAATTATAAAATATGCCCACAATTCCGCTATCGATCCCCGACGTCCGCTCATTACAAGGGGCCGGAATGTTGTTCAACACATTTTATAATAAGATCTGTGTGGTGTTGCTTGTGGTAGAGCGCCAATAAGCTCAGTGCTGATTACGTATTGTTAGGCAATATAATATTTATTTACTAATAATATAAATAAGTTAGGTAATATGACGCACCAACGTGTCGTCTGGGGGAGTAAGCTCAGACGATTATTGAAAAAATAGATTCTAGGTAGTAAAGAAAGACGTAGAGCACTCTTTATTTCACATCAAAAATTGGGCTCCGCCGACTGGCTGACTATTAGACTGAGATTACCAGATTAATCTAATGTTGCACTCTTGCTATAAAATGTACACTCGTTTATACATAACACTTAGAAAGGACATATCATCATCATATCAGTCGACGGTCGTCCACTGCTGGACATAGGCCTCCCCCAAAGATTTTCATGACGACCGGTTCTGCGCTGCCCGCATCCAGCGGCTTCTCGCGACCTTCACCAGGTCATCGGTCCACCGAGTGGGAGGCCTACCTACGCTACGTTTTCCGGTGTGCGGTCGCCACTCGAGAACTTTACCTACCCCAACGTCCATCTGGTCTACGAGCTATGCGCCCCGCCCACTGCCACTTAAATTTAGAAATTCTGACAGCTATGTCGGTTACTTTGGTTCTCCTACGGATCTCCTCGTTTCTGATTTAATATTATCTTATTGTGATCAAACTTCACGTATAAGGTAAGTTCGTTTTATCATCAACTATAATTAGCCACTTCATTCTTTGCGCTTTGTTAACTTATGTATGAGACTGAAGAATAAAGATAGACAATAGTTGGTGCATTACTGTCGCGGTCTGTAATGACTGCGTTGCGAGCATTGAATTACTACTACTAGGTAATTCAATATTTGCGCCGAACTTCGGTCTTGGTCTTTATTCCAGCCTGGACATCAAGAGATACAATGCTGACCAAAATTGAAGGCCGAAAGCGTATCTAAGCTAAGCTCGAGCCATCATGCTGTGACCAGCAGTGCAGTCATTGCGGACCACGGCTTGTATAGAGCTTTTCTCAAAAATGCAAGTAACTTAAATAAAACCAGTTCAGTTTAGATAAAAATTGTAAGGATTTCATTAAGGTTTTAAGATAGGTTCAAATGACAATATTCAATTCAAATTATTGAGAGACTGTGTAAAGCTTGATAGCTTAGCTTTAGTGATCTAAGGAAAAAATACATAATATAAGTACATAAAGTAATAAACAAACGATTAATTTGAATAAAATTTTTAAATTATACTACTTTTGATGAAAAAAAAGGACGTGTGGCACTCGAGGACTGCTGCGGTAAAGCTATTGCATAGCATTCTTTATCAACTTATGCATCATCATCATCATCATATCAGCCGGAAATCGTCCACTGCTGGACAAAGGCCTCCCCCAAGGATTTCCACTACGACCGGTCCTGCGCTGCCCGCATCCATCGGCTTCCCGCGATCTTATGCAATTATAGTTATTTATTTATTTTTTATTTATGCAGTATTTATCAGTACCATATAGTCCTTGGGGCGCAGGATGTTTACGTAATAAATTAACACTAAGATAGTTAATCATCATCATCATCCCCCTCACCATGCCCCTCACTTTCCCCCTCACCATCCCCCTCACCATACCCTTCACCATTCTCTCACCATCCCCTCACCATCACCACCATCACTATCATCATCATCATGAAGTTTTTTAGAACTCAATATATATATACGAGTATATTATTTTTTGTGGTGTCAGGTTTTATTTTCGTTACGAAATTTCTTGATTCGGTCCCCTCAAAGCCCGCGATAAAAGCTATACAATAGCTTAAAAATATACTGTTTATTGCATTGCAAATTTGTCAAAAAAAAGGTAATGTTGAATATAATCAACACACAAAAATCGGTTACTTTTAGACCTTTCATTTTAACTAAACACATTTTTTAAAACTTATTTAAAGTATGGAAAAGTCATTGATTGGGCGTTCGGTTTCGACGTAACAGACGCGCTGAAGCCCGTATTGATTGGAACTCAAAAAGAATAGATTTACGTTCGATCATATTTTACCATGTAGGTATTAACCTGCTCGGATTGAGATATCTTAAAGCCTTAAAAGAGCATTATTAAAAGTACAGTTTTATTAAAATTCAGGACCGCTTTTCCAGGGTTTATGTTACTTATAGTATCTAATAGTTTGTGATAGATAATCCTAGCGCGGAGTATGGTTGTTTTCAACTCACTCTTCTATGTAACTTTGTCTGATTTCCATCTGATGGCCCCAGGATCAGCAAGTAGAGTGCCTCGCTAAAGTAAACTAGAAAAACGTATTCCGATAAAGACTTTGACTTTCTGTTGATTTTCCATTGCGCAAATGTATTATTACCAAATGATTTTGGTGGTAATAGATTTGCTATCATCAATTCGGCTTCTTCGCGAATCACAGTGGTGTAATCTAATATATAAAAATGAATCGCAAAATGTGTTGGTAAGCGCATAACTCGAAAACGGCTGGACCGATTTCGCTAATTCTTTTTTTTTTTAGAGTTCGTTATTGTCATTCTTTTTTTGTCGAGTTCGTTATTGAGAAGGTTCTTATGTAGGGTAGGGTAGGGTAGGGTAGGGTAGGGTAGGGTAGGGTAGAGTAGGGTAGTGTAGTGCAGTGTAGGGTAGAGTAGGGTAGTGTAGTGCAGTGTAGGGTAGGGTAGTGTAGGGTAGGGTAGGGTAGTGTAGTGTAGGGTAGAGTAGTGTAGGGTAGGGTAGTGTTGTGTAGGGTAGGGTAGTGTAGTGTAGGGTAGGGTAGTGTAGGGTAGGGTAGGGTAGTGTATTGTAAGGCGGTACGTAGTTCGCCGGGACAGCTAGTACACATATAATTAGAAGATTCTTTGCTGCCTGAGACCATTTTACGTTTTTTTTTACCTCGCTTAGAAAAGCCAAAAGAAATAGGGTTTAGTTTTTTTACAGTCTAACTCTGACTAAAACGTCTTTACCGCGCACGCAAGTCTTTAAAAAAAATAAAGTCTATGAAAGATGTTTGTTATGCCTATGCGACCTCCTTTCTGGTGAGATAGATACAGCCTTATTCTGAATAAAATCTCTTTACCGCGCATGTAATTTTTTTAAATTAGGTAAATTATTTTTGTTATAGCTATGCGACCTCTTTTCTGTGAGATAGATACAGCATAATTCTAAATAAAATCTCTTTACACACGAAATTGCGCATTTTTAAATGCAATACTAGGATCGCTAGGCCAATTATGCTTGTAAAAGTAATGACCAAATTTAGTATATGTAAATCACTTCATAATCAGCGAAGCCATCACTTTAAAATTTCCCTAATCGATGTAGCCGAAACCAGCTCGGGGCAGAGGATAATGTTGGTTTCCTAAGAAAAAGGCCTGTAAGTAGGAATATATACATGTTGTTAGGTGAAAGATTAGGTGAAAAAACGACTCTATTGACTTGGTAATATAGGGGTTTAATGATCCTGTACTAGTCCCATTAATTTTCTTTTAAAGGCATAATTAGTACCCAAGTGTAACAACATGAATAATTTAGCGCTATTAAGCTCAATACGGATGTAATTAATGTATAATTAAGTATCATCTAGGTATGTAGATAATTTAAGAATGATTTATTGCTCAGCTTACTCAGACATTGAAAGTAAGTATTTGAAATTATAGTTATAGTGTGTTAAATAAGAAGTATGATAAAAATAATAAATATGATTTGTGTTATGGCTCCCGGCTTAGAATAGGTCATAGGTGTCGTATGAGTGGGCTAAGGGAAGGTCTTTCCGCGAGCTGCAGTCAACCTGCAACAACACTGCGACCGCCAACCCGCCTGCTAAGCGTGGCGATTTCGGTAACACCCCCTCAATGATCTGCACAACTAAAAACGGCCCCAAGTCCCCGGCGGCCCTGACTCTGGTAGCGGTCAAGGTAATGGCGGGGTATGGGGTGCGAAGAATCCCCGGCAGATGCCAGGTTACCAAACCAAAAGACCTCTGGCCCTGGCTACCTTCAACACGCGCACACTGCGGACCGACGCGAAGCTGACATAACTCGAGGAAGAATTGAGTAGGTTACGATGGGATATCGTAGGATTGTGTGAAGTCTGAAGAGAGCGGGAGGACATCATAATCCTTAAATCCGGAAAAAAATGCACGTGGCCAGCTGCTGGCTGATTTTATGGAGGAGTGCCTCTTTATGATAACCTCCTTCTTCAAGAAGCTTAAACAGCGGAAGTGGACATGGTTGTAACAAAAGGTGTAACAATTAATGAGATTGACTTCATCTTGTCGGCGAGGAGGCAAATATTCAATGATGTCTCTGTGATCAATTCAGTCAAAAAAGGAAGCGATCACCGGATGGTAAGAGGCATACTGAATTTAAAAACCAAGCTAGAAAGATTTCGACTGATGATATCTATGCTCCTACCGGCTCCTATCCAGCTCCAAAACCCCGAGAATTTTCAGCTCGAGTTGTACAATCGCTTCGAATGCCTAGGGGGATTGCGATAATGTGGACGATTATAGTGACATGTTCGTGGAAATTGTCCAAACGGTCGGGTCTAAGATTTTAAGACTCGCCGTTCAAATAGAACCAAAAAATCTCGGACTTCACCAGCAACCTCATGGAAGAAAAACGAAGATTGATTTTACAGTCCTCTGAAGACGCTACTCAGAATAGGCAACTAAACAGGCAGATCTTGCGCCAATATAATACAAATTGTATTAAAGAGGCGATTGAGAACAACAAAGTGTTGTAGATATCTGTCTGTTGGACAAAGCCAACTGACCAAGCTGAAGAATTGGGATGACAGAATCATATCGTCTAAGACTGAGTTGCTGGAAGAAATTGAGAAGGTCTACGGACAATTGTACAAGACCACACGTTTGCCCACGGGCGTAGCCAGATTTTAGTATCGGGGGGGGTTCAAGAAAATAAACGACTAAAAGTACATAAAATAACACTTAGATAAGAAAAATATTAAAGATGTAAAAAATACATACAGAAAAAAGCTCCTCGAAGGAATTGGGGGAGTTCTTTTTCGAGCAGTGGGACAGTATAAACAAAAAAAAAACGTTTTGTTTATATCACAGAACTAATCTTCTGTTTTTCTTTTTAAATATATCCACTACTTCATTCGCATCAATTTCTATCCCATAGTGAATGTTCATGAGAGCCAAGCCGTTCAGTCTGTTTTCACTCGTTGTGTTCCGCAAGTAGTTTTTAAGTCTTCTTAGGCTTGAAAATGTCCTTTCTGGGGTAGCAGTGGAAACAGGTATGGTAGCCAATATTTGCAACAATGTGTAAATATTTGGATATAGTTTTTGGTCGCATTTATCTAAGCATTCCAAAGCTGATTTTGGAGTAGGGGAGGTGAGACTCATAACTGCTTTCCACACTTCAAGTTCTGCTTTGACGACAGATGTACTTTTTTCGGGCAGCACTGTCGAATACATACAAAATGCCTCTTCGATTTTACAACCGGCCGCAAAATTTGACGGCAACACCCCAGATATTGCCGATACTACTTTGCGGTGTTTTGTAAACCTCTCAATCAATTGTTGAATTGTATGGTCGAGAAATGGGATAAATAAATTTCTTTTGTAATACGTGGATATATCCGACGCAGGAATGTTAGAGCGATTCAACTGCCTTCCGGCGATACGTGGCATAAGCAGTATACCACCATTTTCTTCGAGCACCACTTTTGCTTCTTCATAGAGATGGAGATACTCTTCGTCAACTTTAAGTCTCAAAAGTTGCAAAGCATTAATAACATCATCCACGTGACTGAATGCTGTTATGAGGTCTGTGTTAATTGCCTGCAGTTGCTTTGATAGCGACAATGTGTAGCTCATGACTTTTTGAAGAATCACTAGGCACATAACAAAATTCGAAGTTCGAAGTGTGTTAAGCATTTGGACGGCTTGTTGCGATGTTTCTTTATTGTGGCTAGATTGGAGTTCTTCGAGAGCATGCACAATAGCTGAATAAATTTCCTTGAATCTTATAACGGCTTCATGCTTGTGAACCCACCGTGTTTCGCACATCGCAAGCAGGCTTTTTTGGTGATCAGCCGGTAACAGATCCCGAATTTTGTCTTTTAGAACGGCAGTGCGTTGAGCCGAATGTCTAAAGTAGGAACCAACAGACCGCACGATCCCAACGCAATTTCGCACATCTGCTTGTGAACATGAGTCAGCAATAGCAAGGTTGAGAGAGTGTGCACTACAATGTACATAAAGAGCAAGAGGACATTCTTGACGAATATACGCTTGGGCACCGTGCAAATGCCCACTCATAGCTGCAGCCCCATCGTAACCTTGACCAACCACATGAGAACATTCAAGTCCATGCTTTTTCAGAGCTGTAATTATGAGATTTGCAAGACCGGATCCTGTCACGTCAACAGTTGGAACATACTCTAAGAACATCTCCTTAACTTTATGTTGTTTAACATCTTTTAAATCAACATATCGCAAACACAGCGAGACTTGCTCTATACGCGCAATGTCAGTCGTCTCATCAGCAAGAATCGCAAAAAATTTAACTTCCTTTACTTCATCGATGATCTTGTGTTGAATAATTTCACCACAAATGTCAATTAATTCATTTTGAATTTGAGGGCTCGTGTAAAGGGCATTCTTTTGAGAAGTGACCAAATGCTCAGAAAGATCTTTATCCCCAGATTCGGCTGCGTACCGCAACAGTGCTCGAAAATTACCATCATTTTGAAGTGGTTGTTCAGACTCTGGTGTAATGTGGATCCGTCCCGAATCAGTTTTACCTCTTAAAGGTATACCTTGTTTGCCGCAAAAAATTACTCCTTTTACGATAGGTATTAGTTTCTTTCGGTTTTCCTGTTGCTGTCTCTTTCTTTCAGAAGACAGCTGATCATCAACTGAAGAAGCCTGAGAAGACATTACTTTTAGGAAGTTATCTGCGAGTTCCGAATTTCGTTTGTGATATCCTGATTTTGCATGTGTTTCAAATACTTCTAGTGCATTTTTCCATTTGCAAAAAGGATCGGTTACAAGCTGGCCGACCCGCTGATGGCCCCCTTTACCTTCATCAAGTGAACGTCTCATTACAATGCAAATTCTACAGTACGCTCCACTTTTATATTCAGAATAAGACAACCAGGGGAATCTTTCTATCCATTTCATTTGAAAGCGCAAATTTCGTTTTGTAGAAATGGGAAACTTATAATCTTTAGATGGAGTCCAAGGCTCTTTTAAAATTTGTGCCTTTAGATATTCATCCTCGATTTTTTCTTGATTTGCATAAAAACCAACATCCAATTTCGCAGAATGAAAAGATGACGTAACAGATGAGCTGGTGCTGCTGCTGGTTGGTTCCAGGCTAAATGTAGATTCGGTAGTAGTAGGCATGAAACAGGGCGCTGGCGGCATCACCGACTCGGTCTCGACATTGGATACTGCAAACGAAGTCGAAAGCTCGCTTGTCGTCACAATTTTAGTGTCGGCATGCGAACTAGTTGTTGTTCCCAAATACTCTTCTTTACGGGTAGCCGCTTGACCACACCACTTTTTCCAATACTCCATACCTTTAAGCTTATCGCCTTTTCTTTTGTTTTTCTCCATTTTCTCGTAACCTAAAATGATAAAAAATATTATACTAAGAGATATAGATATGATTAACCGCTTAAATGAGTCTTAGCCCGCCGATCGAGAGAGAAGAGCGCGGAAGGCTCTCCAGTATGGACACTCCCTGCCGCTCTCTAAAGTCGACCTCACCCCCCCGTCACGCAGATTGGCTGTAGATTGGTTACCAACGTAAAGGATGAGCTACGCTGTGATTTCGTTTGGGAATTATTAAATCCAAATTAGTAAACTGTTCATTTAACTGATGTTTTAATTCACATAATGATAAATGCAATAAAAAAGCTTTTACAGATATCCTTTGGATAAAAAGCAACACAAAAAGCCAGTTATTTTATTTCGTATTTTGTCACACTTAGGTAAGTATCTGGAGAAAACGCATTAACCTTGCTTTTTTTGTGAAGATTCTTAAATACAAAGCATATGATTATTTGCTAGTGTAGAAATAAAACCGGTCAAGTGCGAGTCTGACTTGCACACGTACAATTCCGTACCATCGTAAAATATATAAAACCGGCATAAAAATAAGATAGCCAGTTCCCCATTTCGTTGGGAAATCTTGGTAAGCCCACTTCCATCTTCGGCAACATCGTCACTTACCACCAGGTGAGATGTTGTCAAGGGTTTACCAATTGTGAATAAAAAAATAAAAAAATATCGCATTCCAAAAAAAATATTGACTGTTATTGTAGGTACCTAATCTACCTTTACGAAATTTTTTCAGTTTATCACCTTATATTTTTTTAATCCACAGTTGATAATATATTCATGTTCGGCGCAAGACTTAGATAAGATGGTGATAGCTAGCCAGGCAGGCTATAAAAATGCCCCACCACCAACCAAACCGAGTCTTACAAACTTGACCCCTCCGGGAATCGAACCCGCGACCTCTTGTTGTGAAGCGAATGGACTAACCATTGATTTTTACCGCCTCCGTGGCGTAATGGTTAGTCCATTCGCTTCACACCAGGAGGTCGCGTGTTTGATTCCCGGAGGAGTCAACTTTATAAGATTCAGTCGATTCTTTTTTAAAGTTTATCACATCATCATTGATAATTATTATCAACGGTCGGTACCTCGAGGACAATGCTCTCCAGGTCACGTCAAGGCTTACGTGTTTTTTAAAATTTTGCGCGCGAATATACGGACCCGCAGTGCGGGGATCATTGACCTATTACTAGCGGGCGGGGGATTTTAGTTGTATTCGTACCTATTTAGATATGTTTTTTATTCATGTAACTTACCTACTAAGTAGGTAGGTAGCCACTGTTGATTGTTACGTGCAGTATAAATATCTAATAAACATTTCGTGACCAATGCCGCCAGTGTGATTCAATCCTACCTGCATTTGTGGCTATAGATACGTCAGTTGTTTTTATGTATATCATTTCTCGCTCGTTTGTATGGAGTGTCCGGGGTGCGGCGCGGGCGAAGACTCATTTAAGTTATAGGCTGATTATGCTAAAGAGTGAATTAGGACAATATAATACGATATTTAATTAATTACTTTGAGGTGAAGATGGCCTCAGTTTATTGATTCATCAAATAATAAAATAAGTCTTCAGACTAAAATCCAAATTTTAAGTATTTATTTCCAATATTAGTAGTAAATAGTGTAAAAAAATAAGCTATTAACGTGACGAAGGCTAAACGGAGAATGGATCAAAATGAAGTGAACTTTGAAAGAGGAAAGCTATGGATTTGAATTTGGAAAGTCAAGAAAGCATTAAAAGAATAACCAAAAATAAAGAGAATTGTAGCAAGCAATATCACCTTGCTACAATTTGAATGAAATCCGTTAATTAAATCTGTAAAGATGACAATTAAGTTTTAAAAATAATCGTCAAATTATTCCTCTACACTGCTCGTTTAGAATTAATTTAAATTATTACTATTTACTTACCCTTGTATTTATGAGGCAAATATTTATTCCTGTGTTATATTATCTGCTTTACTAGTCCCGCGTTGTGAACGCGACAAGTGCGCGTGGATACGAAAGGGCACGAAAATATACGAAGATTACCGAATGCGATCGGATAATCGACGGTGGCGGAGGAATCCAAACCACCGTATATTTTAATGTAGGTAATAGTTTGTAATAATTAATGAGATATGCCGCACGCCTGTTAATTCTATGAATGTTAATATCTTAACTTTTCGGGGGGGGTTTGAACCCCCAAAACCCTCCCCCTGGCTACGCCCGTGCGTTTGCCTCTCAGCGATCTGGCTAAAGGCCCAAAAGCCAGACTAACCCGACACTATACCGACGATATCCCGGACGTCAATCTGTAGGAGATTAGATTGGCTCTCAAACAGCTCGAGAACAATAACGCACCGGGTGATGATGGAATTACGGCTAAACTTCTGAAAGCAGGTGGAACACCGGTACTTAAAGCTGTTCAGAAGTTATTTAATTCCATTATACTACAAACGCCTAAGGCATGGCACAGAAGTGTGGCCGTGCTTTTCTTCAAAAAGGATGACAATACCCTGCTGAAGAACTACAGACCTATCTCATTTCTGAGCCATGTCTACAAGATGTATTCGAAAGTCATTATTACAAATCGTGTCGCACGCAGGTTTGCGACTTCCTACCTCCCGAACAAGCCGTCTTTGGTACTATAGACCTCACATACATACGCTGCGGCAGATTATACAGAAGACCGAAGAGTACAATCAGCCACTATGCTTCGCGTTCGTGGACTATGAGAAAGCCTTTGATTCGGTAGAAACTTGGGCTGTGTTACAGTCTCAGTACAGCGGTGCCAAATTGATTATCGATATATCAAGATACTGAAGTGTTTGTATGAAAGGACCATGTCGGTTCACCTACAGGATCAAAACTCGGAACCTATCCGGTTGCAGCGAGGGGTGAGACAGGGAGACTTAACCTAAGTGGCAGTGGACGGGGAACATAGCTCGTAGAACGGATGGCCATTTGGGCAGTAAAGTTCTCGAGTAGCGACCGCACACCGACAAACGTACCGTAGGCAGACCTCCCACTCGGACCGATGACCTGATGAAGTTCGCGGGAAGCCGCTGGATGCGGGTAGCGCAAAACCAGTCGTCGTGGAAATCCTTGGGGGATGTCCATCAGTGGACGTCCCTCGGCTGATATGATGATGAGTAAATATAGTAAATGCAAAAGAGTTTAACCGCCCCGTGTCGTAATGGTTAAGTCCGGATTAGCTTCGCGGTCGCGGGTTCGATTCCTTGCGGATTCTAACTTTGTAATTCTCGGGTTGGTTGGTAGATGGGCATTTTCTAAGCTACCATCATCTTATCTAAGACTTGCGGCCAAACATCAGTACTAACAGTGTTCCGACTTGAAGATAAGATGGATAGTTCCCCATTGCGTTGGGGAATCTTGGTAAGCCCGCTTTCATCTTCGGCATCATCATCCCTTAGCATCAGGCGAAATGATGCCAATGGCTTACCAATTATAGATTTAAAAAGAGTTGGAGGAGGCCTATGCAAGATAACAAACGAACACTACACGGAAAATTAAAAAAAAATACAAAAAAAGAAAAAAAAGGCTTGAATTAATTATTAGTAGTTTTATGAAAATTTGAGACTTCTGCGAAATTTTTAATACAGTTGCTCGAAAAGTAGTCCTTTATATGCCAGTCAAGTGTGCGCAAAATTGATTTTAACGCACACGTGTTTTTACTTTACCACTTTTTTTAATTTCTAGCTCGGAGGAACAAGATATTTCTAACAATTAAAAAATATAATAACCAAAGATACAAAATCTTCTTTAGGACTTTTGATAGGAGAATTTTAAAAGAGATAGTTTCTCCGTGAGGTTAATACATAACGCTAGCTGATTAGATTCTCTTTGGGTAGTATCTTTGTGAAGAAAAGATAATAAATATGAATGATGCTCATAGGTTACATCAAGGAATAGGTCATCTTTACCAAGGAGGTTTTAATGCTTATAATAATAATTTCCCAAGCCTTATTGTAGTCTATTTATGAAAATATTAAAAAAAACTTACGCATGTGTACGTGTGCTAGCTAAAATATGGCGCAATTTTCGTAAAACTGAATTGAGATGTTTTAGCTGTGAAAACTAATAAAATTATGAATAGTTATTATATGTGGACTTTTTGGCGGGAATTTGTAGCGTTTAGTTTGTCATTTTTCTTTTAATATCCGAAAAATTACATTTAGTGGTTTTTGATGTATAATATTGATAGTGTATTTATCAGCGAAGTATCATTTATGTGTTTCTTGTGTAGGATAATGAAATAAAAGTGTGTATACTGTGTTTCGTGTTCCCACAAGAAGTCCGAGCAAGCTTTAGCAAAAGTGCTATCATTTTGCTAGAGTATGTAGGTTAGGTTAGTTTATAGACAATGATATGATGTGAACGTGAAGAAACAGTGATCTTGAAGACTGAAAAGGAGAAAAATGTGAGGAAACTGAAGACTAGGCGGTATGGCCAATGAGCCTTAGCCTGCCCTAAAAGGGCGAAGAAAAAAAAAAGTTATTATATGTGTATTAAAAAATGGACTTTTTGGCGGGAATTTGTAGCGTTCAGTTTGTCATTTTTCTTTTATTATCCGAAAAACTACATTTAGTGGTTTTTGATGTATAATATTGATAGTATATTTATCAGCGAAGGATCATATAAGTGTCTCTTGTGTAGGATAATGAAATAAAAGTGTGTATACTGTGTTTCGAGTTCCCACAAGAAGTCCGAGCAAGCTAAAGCATGTAGGTAAGCAAAAGTGCTATCATTTTGCTAGAGTTCGTAGGTTAGGTTAGTTTATAGACAATGATATGATGTGAACGTGAAGAAACTACTGAAAATTACTGAAGACGTGAATTCTACAAATGAATAGGTACTACTGAAAAACATATACTGAAGACTTGGCGGTATGGCCAATGAGCCTTAGCCTGCCCTAAAAGGGCGAAGAAAAAAAAATGTATTAAAAAATATACTTGTAATATGTGTAGTGTATGTATAAGAAAAAATAAAGTGGGATTACTCCCCGGACATTTAAAATGCGCCACAAGTCACTTAAAATGGACTTTGGTTGCCAAAATCTTGAGAGGTATGTATCCATGTAGGTATTTTATTTTTCTGTCACGGTCGTTTTTTTTTATTTTACTTGTTTTCTCACAACTGTATTGAAAAACTTCGTATGAAACATGTGTGTAAAAGAAAATAACAAACTCGTGACGATGGTAAACCCTCGCCTGCGGCTCGGGCTCACAAATGTCACTCGTTTGTTATTGACCTTTTTTACCACCCTTGTATCATAAATAACTATTATAAAATCCTTGGGTCCTTCCTGGACTGCTTTGCACAGCAGAGGAGGTCTTTCGGTTGATATATTGATCATATTAATTACAGGAAGTTTTAAAGTTGTTGAACTGGCAAGGAAGGATCGCGAACTAAATGAAAGAAAAACACAATTTTTAACCCCCGACGGTGGCTCAACCGGTAACGACTCGGTCCTCCTAACCAGAGATCTCGGGTTCAAATCCGGACGGCCAATGTACCAATGAGTTTTTCGTAACTTACGTACTATATACTTAACGATTGCTTTAACGGTGAGGAAACCTGCACATCTGATTCTAGATATGTATGAAGATCGCGTTGCACACATCCGTAGATGTAAATCTAAAATGCCCTACACGTGACCGCGGGTGATGCTAAGTGCAACACCAGGCAACCGCCGTCTATCCCTTGGATAGCACGGTTAATTGTGCCACACGATATGAAGAAGAACCCCCGGCCCCCGACACAAAAAGAGGGGTGATATTATAAGATGAGTTTAACGTGTGTATCTGTGTGTCTGTCTGTGACATCATAGTTCTTAAACGAATAGACCTATTTTAATGCGGTTTTTTTTGTTTGAAAGCTGACGTGATCGAGATGGTTCTTAGCTATAATTTATGAAGATCTGTTCAGCCGTTTGAGGATCATCAGCTCTTATCTAGTTGCTGGAGAGATGTGGGCAACTTATAGAGGTCTGATCGATCCAATATTTGGTGCCCTTTTACTGTAATAATATTGCAAAACCATAGTAACCTTGACCTGATGCTGCAGCATCTCCTGAAATCTGCAGGATACCCAACTCCTCACCAACTAACAGCAAAGGCATCGTGTTTGGGATACGTCAAGTTTAAATAGCATGTAATAAAACTTAAATTCAAAATACCCCCGACAAATAAACAGCTAAAAAGTAGAAAATAATATTTCTTGGCCCTTTAAGTTTAATATAAGTTGTAATATTCTGATCTAAGAGTCGTCGCGTAGGGGGACCGCTAAGTTAATAAAATAAAAACTGTTTTACTTTACTACAAGTATTTAATTATAATTTCACAACTTAGCGGTCGCCCTACGCGACGTCTCTTAGATCAGAATATAACAATTTACATTAACTTAAAGAGCCAAACGTCGATGGCTCAAACGGTAACGACTCGGTCCACCTAACCAGAGGTGCCGGGTTCAAATCCGGACGGCCAATGTACCAATGAGTTTTTCGAAACTTACGTACATTACTCACCGATTGCTTTAACGGTGAAGGAAAACATCGTGAGGAAACCTGCACACACCTGCGAAGAAACTCGAAGGTTGTGTGTGAAGTCGACCAACCCGCAATGGGCCCGCAAGGTCGACTAAGGCCCGATCGCCCTAATTCAGGGTAGGCTCGAGCCCCTCGGTGGAGACGTATATGAGCTGTTATAATATATTATGTACATATATGTATAAATAATACATACGCCATACCTACTCATTATGCGTATAGTTCAGAGTTCATAAGTAATGCAAATGAGTTTGCAAAAATTAACCGTAAAGAAATTAAAGATGATTATTCAAGTACATACAAGTAAAAGTTTGCGAAATCAATGCGTAATCACTAATCATGGGCATTCACGGATCTAGGCACTTGAACAGTCATTATGTAGGTAGGTATGTACGCATAATGTTACCTCATTATGTAGATATGCTAGTAATTAAAGAGCTATTGTACGCGACCCGACGGCAAGTGACAATGATGCATAAGGTAGGTATGACATGAACAGGCTTACCAATAATTTGAATGAGAGACTCCAACGAGAAACTGGATGTCTTATCTCGGAAACCGGAACTAAAAAAAAACCACATAAGGACGGACAAACGGTCAGGATAGTTTAATAAACCGGTCAAGTACGAGGTGGACTTACGCACAGAGGGTTCTGTATCACTACACCTTTGGATAAGGAACCTTAAAAATATCAACGAGTACTACAATGACACGTATCCATTTCAATTAAAAGACACCGAGAGCAGCAATTTTTTTTCAGCACCGCAACATAGGGGTTCCGTACCATCATACTAGATGGAACTGGTTTCTTCACGTTTAATAAAACACGTTTTTTGTATGGGGACGCACCTCCTTATTTTTTCACATTTTCGGATTTTTTGTAGTTTTTGTTATACATCATCTGTGAAAATTTCAACTGTATAGCTATCACGATTCATGAAATACAGCCTGGTGACAGACGGACAGACAGACAGACGGACGGACAGCGGAGTCTTAGTAATATGGTCCCGTTTTTACCCTTTGGGTACGGAACTTTAAAAATCAGTCAAGTGCGTGTCGGACCACGCATAGTGAAGGGTGCAGGACATATTACTTAAAAACTATTTGTCTATTATTAACTATTGTAGAGGGTCACGGGTGGCGTAACGGCTAGGGACGCCGCCTCCAGTGCGGGAGTTCGTGGTTCGAATCCTGCCACGTACCACTGTTTTTTCGAATTGAGATTTCATATGTAGGTACGTTTATCGGACGCTCTTACGGTAAAGGAAAACATCGTGAGGAAACCTGCACACGCCTGCGAAGAAACTCGCAGGTCGTGTGTGAAGTCGACCAACCCGCACTGGGCCCGCGTGGCCCGATCACCCTAATTCAGGGTAGGCTCGAGCCCTTCGGTGGGGAGGTATATGAGCTAATATGATGATTTGTCTCAAGATACCCTAAAGTTTAGAAATACCTAACGATATCCGAAAAAATATAATGTTAGAAAGCACTACTTTATTTAAATATACCAATTTAATGATACCCTACGCGATGAGGTTAAAATTTTTTTAATGCTATTTTTACTTGTATGGGAGGCATCCCTAAAAAATTCAATTTGACTAACTACTAAGGTGCTTCGCGTAACCACGGCTTCTAATAAACCGCTTTTCGCTAATTGATTTTTTACCACAACACCGCAGTTAAGACTCCATTTTTATATTGCGTTACTTATATTTTTTTAAAATTATAAATTTGAGTGCGTTTGGCTGCACCTCACCTGATGGTAAGTGCCGATGCTGCCGAGGATGTAACACGCAAGCTCAAATAGTGCCTATTCACTCTCGTCTTGAAGTTTCCTAAATTATACGAATTGGGGAATACAGACGCCGGAAGGGAATTCCACTCGAAGTTCGAAAAGGTCGAACATTGACGACAAAGGGGTGCAACCACTCTCCGCGCCTGGTCGTCCGATGATGAAATGGAGAGGGGGGAATGAGGTCGTGAAGCTCCAGGGCACACTCTCCGAAATGAATCCTGTAGAACACCGATAGACAGGCGACTTTACGGCGATGCTCGAGGCTTTTGCCTGTTCAAAATGTATCTTCAAAATTTGGTTACTGTAGATATTACTAGGCGATGAGGCTATTTTTATTATCATCAACAACTTTTTCTGTTTTAATATATTTATACTGTGGTAAAACATAATTAATTCTTTCTTCGATCCCAATCTTCAAATCACTTTGTGCGTGCTTAGACGCGATTGGGGGCGCGTCGAGGCCGCAGTTACAATCCTTTTGAATCTTCCCATCTGTATAGGTATTGCAACCTATAAAAGCAGCGGGTTGTGTCTGAGATACTTACAACCGTAAATTATTCAAGTGGATACTCGAGGATATTTCAAAAACTTTATTATTTCGATCAAATAAACACTAACATAACATGAATACGTTAATATCATGATAACATGAAAAGATACAATCATGATTGATTAAAAAACGTAATCTTACTAATATTATGAACTAGTGTTTGCCCGCGGCTTCGTGCGACTTGTGTAGTGAGCGTAGATATAGCCTATATCACTCAGAAACTTGTAGCTTTCTACTGGTGAAATAATTTACAGAATCGGTTCAGTAGTTCTAGAGATTACTTCCAACAAACAAACTCACAAACTTTACTCCTTTATAATATTAGAGTAGATGTGAAAGTTTAGATGTTTGGATGTTTGTGAGTTTGCATATTTGCTACTCAATCACGGAAATACGGTTGAACGGATTGGAGTAAAATTTGGCATGTAGATAGCTTCCTATTAATAACTTTGTATTCCGGAAAAATGTAAGTTTCCCGTGGGATTGTCAAATAACGAACTACAGGACGTGTCAGCTCAATCTGTTCAGCTGTTTTTGCGTAGTAGACTAATCCACTTTTGGACGGATTACAATTCTAGCGGCTTATTGGGACACATTTGACCAAATGTGTGGTTTTTTACAAATTTGGACACGCTGAACACGAATTTCAATGTTGGCTCTCCCGAATTTCGATCGGAAGCTCATAATTAAAGATGGCGTCCATGATGGTGAACGTTTTTTTCAATTTTAGGACTCTGGGCCGAATTTTTCATTTTAAGATTATTATTAATCGGGTTCCATTTGTAATTATAATTGTTACAGAGTGCTTAAGCAACTAGGTAACCGTTTTAAAACGAAAATATCCGCGAAAACATGAAATTATTTTGATTGGAATGTCCTTGTAATTGACAAAGTTCATTAGACTTCTGAAAATAAAATTAATCATTTAATCAACTTCCTCATCATCATCATCTTTTACCAAGTCTGCGCAAAGTTCGGAACAGAAACAAATTGAGGTACAAATTTACTTAGCCTTGCAGAATTGACAAAGCTTTGTGAACAATCTATTTTGCAACCGCAGAGAACAATATTGGTAGCGTAGAGCAGAGTAGAGTAGAGAAGACTACAGGTAGAGTAGAGTAAAATAGAGTAGAGTAATTTCTAATTCTTTCTTCTGCGGCAGTAATGCGCCGGGTACCAGCTAGAAGCCAGATCCTGCGTTAAAAAAAGTTATTACGGATGTGACGTTCAAAATTCTGAACTGGATAATGCCCCACCAGACCCCAAACAAAATTATGAACTGGATTTTGCCCCACCAGACCCCAAACAAAACTCTGAACTGGATGATGCCCTACCAGACCCCAAACAAAATTCTGAACTGGAGGATGCCCTACCAGACCACAAACAAAAAAGGATCCACTTCAAAAGTTGTGATATTTTGTAACTAAACGTGTAGCAAAGAAATTCTATTCTCAATCGTCAATTTACCGCCGGCTCAAGGTGAATATTAACAATCGGATGCTGATGCATGTTCTTATAATGTGTCTGCAAAACGTTATACGTAGCTAAATTACGCATTACATTACACACAATACAAACACTCAGTCATTGTTGCATCTTGCGGAATGTTGCGAAAACAGCTCTTGTATAAATTGACTGACATACCTTGCAAGTTGCACTTTGTCTACAACAACGTTGGCATCTTCATCATAATCCTTGACTTTATTTTCTAAAACATCTTCAATCGATTTGTAAATTATATGTTTTTGTATCGTGTGAATGATTTAAGTGAATTCTGTTTGCAAATCGAACATGAACATGAAATTTCCGTCTCTTTCCCAACATCTTTAAATATTTTAATAGATCATCATTTTAAAGGCTTTGCTCCAAAAAATATAGTTTACCCTGTAAGTCTCACTCTCTGTCTAGTGTTTGAGTGATATTAGTCGTATGTATGTACTGTATTTGAAATTTAAACGTAATATGGTAGACTAAACATTTTTTTTATCTTTTTTATTGTGATGGAAATCGATTGCCTTACATTATTAAAATCTTGAAAAATATATATGTATGTATGTCTGTGAGTCTCTTTGTATCCGTCTAGTGTTCTAGTGCTTAAACTACTTGACGGATTTGGGTAAATTTTGGGTGAGGTGAATATTAACTTAACTTTCTCTAGCCGGTTTTTTCAAATTTCCCCTGTCTTGATTATTTAGGGTTGCCACCCCACCATATTAAAAAACGCTATTTAAAAAAAAATATGGCTCAAACAATGTTGATAAAATTCGGTACGTTGTTATAATTTCACAATGATCTACTGTACGCCGTAGTTCATTATTCCAGGAAACATCAAAATAAGGTACCTCTCATACAAACCCAGGTTGTTTATTACTTTTTCTCAAAAACAAGTGAAGCGATTTTGTTGAAACTTTGTATATATCTAGGACTTTATCAGACCTACTACACTGGGTAGTTTTTTATTCCAGAAAAATCTGAATAAGGTACCTCCCATACAAATCCATTTTTTTTAAATATTTCATCAAGTCAGGTACAGCTTTTTTCTTTGCTACGAAGTAGTTGTAATGTTTATTTTGTTTGCCCGACTACGCTAGAACATGAAGGCTTTGCGAGAACTATTTATTTAATCTTTGACTTTGTATATTTTTAGAACTACGGCTACAACTTTCATATTTAATTGACCCTTGAAACCTTTTGTTTCCGTCTGTCTTAAGAGGATCGTGAAGCTGCGACTTTTCATACAAACGGCGTTAACGATTTTCACTAATTAAATGTTAACCGATTTGGACTAATTTTTGATAGGTTGTCAGTCAGAAGAAAAGCTAGGCTTATACGTTTCGTTTTTTAAATTACTGATTATAAATAAACAAAAAATGGTCGAAATTAGTTTTGTATGAAAACAAGTGAACGACAATAAAATGAAACTTATTACCTTTATCGAAAAAACAAAAACGTACCAGCCTAGCTTTTGTTCTCACTGACAACCTATCAAAAATTGGTCCAAATCGGTTAACATTTAAGAGGTGAAAATTGTCAACGCCGTTTGTATGAAAAGTCGCAGCTTCACAATCCTCTTACGTGCAACAACTTGATATTTCCAAAAGTGTTGTTGTGTAACTTAAAATAAGATAGTTACTGATTTATTTGGGTATTTCTGAGGATCCCTGCTGTGTGTGACGCTGCAATTTTCAGCACAAAGCTTTCTACAGTAAGATGCAACAAATAACGGACCCTCCGTTGCGTAATGGTTAATATAAGTCCATTAGCTTTGTACGATTTAAATACGTACATGTTAATTAATTTAGAAATAATTTTACTGAGATCAGGAAGCAGCCGCGCTCAAACAATGCACTTTACCCGCGACTCCAGACTTAACAGTGAATTGAATTGACTTAACAGTGAATTGAATTATAGGGTTGCCAATCATCCTGTTTTCCCAGGATGTGTCCAGCTTTTTGGGGTGTCCTGATGGAAATTTTTCAAGTAGTTTTCTGGGTTTTGGGTGAATTGTCTTATTTAAGAATCGAGTGTATCTATGGGTATAGATAGAGGTGCGATAGCCATTAAAGAGCATAAAAAAAAAGACAAACAAGGGGCTGCAGCTCCATTTTTGCTATAAGTTAGTTTCATTGATTCTATATTCATTGCGTAATTGCTATTAACTATTGTTCTTATATTGCGTCCTGCTTTTAAACAGAAATGTCCTGGTATTTTGAATTTGGGGATGGCAACATCCCCGACGCACAACTTAGCACGACAGCTGCTGGTCAAAGGTCTGCCCCAAGGATTTCTATGACGACCGGTCCGGCGCTGCCCGCATCCAGCGGCTTCCCGCGACCTTCACCATGACGTCGGTCCACCGTGTGGGAGGCCTACCCACTCTACATCTTCCGGTGCGCGGTCGCCACTAAAAACTTTACAGCCCTTACGGCCCTTGGGCATAACAGTGAGGGCCGCTATTCCTGCCAACACCATAAGGTGAAGACAAGGACCAGTTACGGTAGGTCTTGCCGCCAAGACGCTTGTCCCGGTACTCAGCAAGGCGAGTGCCTCGTGGATAGAGAACCACTACCAGTTAGGTCCCGGAGCTGTAGGCTCGCTCACCTCCCGCAGCTTTCGCTGCTGGCGGTTCGATACGTAAGTAAGTAGTTAATTGGGGACGTTATATCATAAACGTGGTAGTTTTAGCGTATCTGGTAGATATACGAGAAGGAATGCCCTGACGGCCATCTGTTTTACGAGCTACGTTTCGTGCCCACTGCCACTTAAGTTTAGCGATTCTGTGAGCTATGTCGGTTACCTTGGTTTACACAAACACATATTTTTTTATTGTACGTGTTTGGACTTTTTAAGTGTAAGACATTTGGTCCCCATGAAAAACTCTAGTTTGATTTTTTGCTGCCACTCGCTCCTCAGTGGCTCGAAAGTAAAAAGAAAGCTTGTTCAAAGAGATCATAGCATTATTTAAATAATTGTAACAATAACTTGGCTTGCTATTTGCTCGCGACGAATATAATAACTTGGTAACGATTCAATTAACTTTCTTAGTGCGTCGTGTTTGCTTACATGTTGTCAACGATAAGGAGAACCATTAAGTAAAGGGTGTCCAGCGGGAATTTTTCAAGTTCAAAATTGAATACAAATAAAACCAAAGAGTTTTTACTCTGTTTTAGTTTTTCAAAATGGAGTTTGACAATGCGGATTTGACAGTCGCCATGAGTTACTGGTGGGGAGCCCACCGCGCGTTTGCGGTTGAGCAATATTTGAAATGCGACGAATCACGTCGCGCTTTTCGTACTCATTTTAATATTCGGCGATTAAGTGATAGCCCAAGCACACAACTTATCTCGTCGTGGGCGCAAAGATTCAGACAAGAAGGGACAGCCGTCAACAGGATTCCTCCAGGCCCATCAACATCAGCAGCGACGCCGGAACGTGTGGCCCAAGTTCAAGACGAAATTTATTCTGGGCAAGGAATAATTGGCCCTTATTTTGTTAACCAGCGAGAGACAGTCAATACTGAGGTGTATTGTCGAATGATCGATGAGTTTCTGCTACCGAAACTGCAACTGCACCCTAGCAAAAACAACAGAACGCTATTTCAGCAAGACGGTGCCACACCACACACGGCTAGAATCTCGATGGAGAAACTGAGGACCATTTTTCCGAATAAATTGATCAGCAAGTACGGGGACATACCCTGGCCGCCTCGGTCGCCAGATCTCACACCATGCGACTTTTTGTTGTGGTGATATCTCAAGTCAAAGGTTTACAACAACAATCCTCAAACGATTCAGGCTCTACCAGAAAATAACCACCGTGAAATTGCAGGAATTTCACCAGCGCTTTGCTCTCGCGTCATTGAAAATGTAAGGGTCCGGTTGCAAGAGTGCCTTGAGAGAAACGGTCGTCACTTAGACGAAAATGTCTTCAAAAAATAAAATCCGCATTGTGAAACTCCATTTTGTATTAATAAGAAATAATAAAAACTCTTTAGTTTTATTTATTTTAATTTTTGAACTTGAAAAATTCCCGCTGGACACCCTTTAGTTTAGATTTTAGTAGATATACAATTCATACCAACAATGTTCACTGAATAGCTAAACTTAAGTGGCACACAGCTCGCAGAATAGATAGCCGTTGGGGCAATAAAGTTCTCGAGTGGCGACCACGCTTCAGAAGACGTAGCGTAGGCAGCCCTCCCATTCGATGAACAGACGATGTGACTATGCAAAAGAAAGCTCTCAAAACACTTCGAAATCTTGACGTGAACCAGCTATAGTGCAAAAAAACTGCGCTCCTGAGTTATCTCCTGTTCTGACACGTCTGTACTGCCTCTCTCTTGAAACAGGTATAGTCCCAAAGTCCTGAAAGCTGGCCAACGTGCAACCGGTGCCCAAAAAGGCAGTCGTGCCGATCCCGCAAACTACCGCCCTATAGCAATCACCTCCGTAATCTGTAAGATTATGGAGCGTGTATTAAACACCCGAATTCTGGCATACCTAGAAGACAATGACCTCCTTAGCGATCGACAATACGGATTTCGCCGAGGTCGATCTACTGGAGATCTTCTAGTGTATGCTACGCATATATAGGGCGAGGCCATCGAGAAGCATGGCGAAGCTCTCGCTGTGTCACTCGACATCTCGAAGGCTTTTGATAGGATTTGGCACGCTATTGGCAAGCTTCCTTCTTATGGTCTTCATGTGGGATTGTGTAACTGAGTAGCTGATTTCCTGAGGGAACGGTCTATTTGAGTGGTCGTTGATGGCTGTTCCTATTGGCGATTGATGCCGGGGTACCTCAGGGATCTGTTCTTTCCGCAACACTATTTCTGCTTCACATAAACGATCTGCTAAAACCAAGTATAATTGGTTATGCGGACGATAGCACGGTTGTAGAAAGATACCTGTCCAGTGCACGAGCTAACAGTGCTTATACGCTGTTTCTGAGAGAGGCCATGATAGAGCGCATAAACCTATCACTTCAGGCAGTGTCTGAATAGGGTGATTCCAACCTCGTAAGGTTTAATGCCTCTAAAACACAGGAGTGTCTTTTTTCCGTTAAAAGGAGTAAATTCACCTTGACTCCAACTCTCCGGAATGAACTGATTCAGATATCTGACCACCTGCAACTCCTCGGCGTGGATTTAACACCCAATCTTAACTTCGGTAGTTACATTGAGTCCAAGGCAAAAGTTGCTGCAATGAAGCTGGGCTTTCTCTCTAAGGTGAGACGGTACTTCACACCTGGACAGCTGCTTACTTTATATCAAGCACAGGTCCGCTCATGTATGGAGTACTGTTCACACTTATGGGATGGATCAGCCCGCTCCTAGTTGGATACCTTGGATGCCATCGACCAACGCGCACGGAGACTCATTGGTGACGACGTGCTAGTAGAGACAAGCTCCAAAGCCTTGAGCATCGCCGCAAAGTCGCCTGTCTGTCGGTATTCTATCGAATTCATTTCGGAGAGTGCGCGCAAGAACTTTACGACCTCATTCCCCCGGCTCCATTCCACCGTCGGTCAACGAGACGCAGGGAGGGCACCCCTTTGTTGTTGATAATCCACCTTTTCGCACGAATCATTACGCTTCTTCATTTATTATGCGTACAGCGCAGGAGTGGAAATCCTTGCCTGCGTCAGTGTTTCCCGATTCCTATAATTTTGGGGATCTTCAAGGCAAGAGTGAATAGGAATTATTTGAGTTTGCGTGTACCATCCTTGACTGCATCATCACTTACCATCAGGTGAGTTGCAGTCAAACGCACTCAAATATAAAATAAAAAAAATAAATCACTAATTTAGCTCCTAAGTCGAGTAATACCGCTGGCCCTAGTCAATACCGCCCCATCACTTGTCTTTCCACCACCTACAAGACACTGACATCCATTCTGAAGGCCAAATTGACGCCTTCATTGAGGCGATTGATATCATGGCGGTAGCTTAGAATGGCTATCGGGGCGGTAGTCGAAGTATGAAGGAGAGCTACTCCTGATTGATGCGGTCGTGGGTAAATTGGTGAACCACAATCGACACAATTTCTCCGCTGCCTGGATTGATTATAATAAGGCGTTTGACTCGGTCCCCCATTCATGGTTGAAGAGGGTCCCAGAATTGTACAAGATAGATGACACAGTTCACAACTTCCTTGGATCGTGTATGGGACAATGGAGTACGATGCGGTTGTCGAATGCGGAGGACCGGATTTCCAGGGCGACTGTCTCAGTCCACTTTGGTTTTGACTGTCCCTGAATATACTCCGCTTTCTGCTCGAAAAATCAGGGACGGGATTTCAGTTTCGGTGAGTTGATTCAAGCATGACCTACTTTTTCTACATGGATGATCTCAAACTGTTCTCAATACGGTTGGAGGTAGAAAATCACTTGTAATTTTAGCAGTTCCATCAACATGTTTTTCCAGCTCCATGGAGCTAGGAGTGAATACGTGCGCGATCCTTCATGTAGACAGAGGTAGGGCAGTACATTCAGACGGATTCAATATTGACTCCATGAACATACTCTCTCTGAAATTGATACATACCGGTATCTGGGTATAAACTGGCCAATAAAGAAGGGTTTAGTTTTTACGCACTTGGGTTTTTTATTTTTAGATACTTCATTCGAGTAGTTAAAATTATAAGCTGAGAATAATCAGAAAAATCATTTTAAAAATGTTTATTTTGCTTTTTATACTACCTCTTAAGACTTTCAAAATTAGATTAGTAAAGTACAATATTGTAGGTAATGCGAACACTAACATACTGTCAGCGGACTCTGAGACGACGCGCTACGGCACGAAGCAGAGCCGAAAGGTAGATTTCATGTCTACAGGTACTATTAAATAATTTTCGAAAAACCAAAAAACTTTTAGGTACAAGCCTTTAATATTGCATTGTCACGCAATATACATATGCAAGCAAAATTTCAGCTCAATCGGAAACCGGGAAGTTGGTCAAAAACTTGCAAGATTCCACCCGAACAAACATACATTTATTTATTTATTTATGATTGTTAGATAAAAAGTATGTACACATGTACCATCACCAAGTACAAAAAAACCGGCCAAGTGCGAGTTGAACTCGCGTGGAGAGGGTTCCGTACAATGCCAGTCAAATACAAAATATCACATTTGAAATCCTCACAGTAAGATGCGAGTTATTTCATTTAATAATAAAAAAATTGGGTGTGTTTGGCTGCACCTCACCTGATGGTAAGAGCCGATGAAGTCGAGGATGTAACACGCAAGCTCAAAAATTGCCTATTCACTCTCGTTTTGAAGATTCCTAAATTATACGAATCGGGAAATACAGACGCCGGCAGGGAATTCCACTCCTTGCCCGTTTGCATAATGAACGAAGAAGCAAAACACTTTGTACGTAAAGGTGGAACAACAACGACAAAGGGGTGGAATCGCCCTCCGCACCTGGTCGTTCGATGATGAAATGAAGAGGGGGAATGAGGTCATGAAGCTCCAGGACACACTTTCTGTAGAACACCGATAGACTATTTTATATTATGACTAGAACTTTATTCCGTAGGTGAACGTATTACATTGAGTTTAACACTTTTTTTTCAATTGATAGAATTCTTATAGGTTTTCCTGTAATCTACAAGCCATGAAGTATATTTTGTATTTTTTTCAAAATTTTAGGCTCAGTAGTTTCGGAGAACAGGGAGGGGGAGGGGAATGGAAAATTTTCGTCTTCTTCCATGAATAAAATCAAAACTATTTATTTTACAATTTAAACAAAAATATATTTAAGATCTTGATAACGAGCCCTTTCATTTGATATATGACACAATAAGGTTTCCAAAACTTTTTTAATTGCCTAATTTGTCCCCCGAAAATAACCCTTATTTAAAAAAAAATATGTATTTACTTTGCACACCTGTGTTTGGGTCATAGGATTACACTATCCTACCAAATTTCACCTGATTTGGTTCAGTAGATTCGTAGCAAATGGGCTTAGACAGACGGACGGACAGACAGACAGACGCACGAGTGATCCTATAAGGTTCCGTTTTTTTTGTACGGAACCTAAAAAGCAAACAAAAGACCAAAAAACCAAGATAAGCGCACAGACAGCCCATGCTAAGCATATGGTAATACACAGTAGTGTCCCAAAAAGACCAAAGCCTATGTTGGGGTACACTACAGAACATTTACACTAGTAAACCTTTCATTTACACTAGTAAACCTTTCATTTACACTAGTAAACCTTTCAATTAGCTCTATACATTGCAAGTTAAATAAAAGCTTGTACATAATTATATTTGACTGTCCTGTTGGTTCAGTGGGCAGCGTTCCTTCCTCGTGAGCAATGGGTCGTGTGTTCTGTCCCCACCCAAGGCAAACATTCATTTAACAAACAGATTTGTTTGCTCTGCGTCTGGGTGTTAAATATCTAAATTCGTATATATTATATGAGTATGTAAGTATATCAGTCTCTGGTTCTTATAGTGCAGGGAATCCTATTTTGGGGTCAGATGACCGGAAGTGATTTGTCCCTGAATATCTTTAAATATAAAACTAGCTGTTGCCCACGGCTTCACCCGCTTGCTCAACGTTTCTATGACATTTCGAGGGTGCGCAGTGCGCTAGCCGCAAGCGGCTCGCGACCGTGGAAAGAAGTAGCCTATGTAATAATCCAGGTCCTAATTTGTCTACCTACCAAATTTCAGCCAGATACGTTTAGAAGTTTTGGCGTGAAAGAGTAACAAACATACACCCATACATCCATACATTCTTACAAACTTTTATATATTAGTAGGATTTCGATGTGCGTGTGTTCGTAATTCTTCTCCTCCTAAACGTTTTGACCGATTTCTATGATTTTTTTTGGACTTACGTGTTCACCTGGATGGCTCTTAGCAATAGTAGGTGGCGCTATCGTTGATATTTACAACTATTATTTCATAATCTATATACTCAAAGTCTATATACTTATTATAAAACAAAGTCTCCCCGCCGCGTCTATCTATCTGTAATGCGGTAAACTTTAAAATTGCCGATCGGACTTTTATACGGCTTTTACACATGGACGGATTGATTCAGAGGAAGATTTAGGTGTATAATTCCCCCAAATGCCGCATGCAGCTCGCGAACCACAGGCCCTCCCTCTAGTTATGTTAAATAAATAATAAAAAAATAATATAAATAATATAAAAAGGTATAGTTTGAAAGCAAGTTTAAATGTAATCTCCAAAATTTGATATTTTTTTACTAACATTTAGAATGGAAGTTTTACCCTTTGGGTACGGAATCCTAAAAACAAACATCAAATGGAGCAACCGATTCCGTCAAAAAAAAGAGAAAAGTGGAGTAAAACAAAAGAACATAAAAAAAAATAATAAAGTTTTTATTCATTTTATTTATTTTATTTTATTAGAGAAGTTTACAGCTTAAGTAAAGTTTACTTAAGCTGTAAACACTACTTAATAACATTAATTAACTATGAGCTAATAAAAAAAAACTTCCACAAATGGATTTCTATATAAACAATCAAAATATAACCTTAGTAAAAAATAAAAATAGGTTGTGTTTACAAAGATTGACATATTATGAAAAATGAAAAACGCGCTAAGCTCGCTTATCAACGCTCTTGGTGCTGTTGAGAGAGAGATTTGCTGTTGAAAAATTCCAAAGTTAGAAAACGTCGTACAGAGTTTAAATGAAAATAAACATAATTTTCGAAAAACCTTAAAACGTTTAGGCGCAAGCTTTAATATTGCATTGTCACGCGATATACATATGCATGCCAAATTTCAGCTCAATCGGAAACCGGGAATTCAAATTTAACTTACAAGAATCTACCCGAACAAACATACATACATTGCAAGTTAAATAAAGCTTTTAAAAAAAAAACCTTTCACAGTCGTACGAAATCCACCTTTGGCGCTTTAGTAAAGCTTTTGTTCATTCACATATTATTATCAGTCCAAGGCGTCGAGACTGAGCCGTTTATTATGATCGGATTAGGTGGGCTGCGCGCGCGCACGCGTGAGCGTGACTCGCTCCGCTCAGCGCATGCTTCGTATCAAAATAATTAGTCGGACATTTATAGGTTGGTAAGTATACCGAATTAAGTGAACAGGTAATGCTAATACATTATCTATTTATCTCTCAACGACACAACTACGGGATGTTTAGAATACTTACCTAATATTTAAAGTTTGAGTTGCACAATCGTTTCAAATGCCTAGGAGACTGCGAGAATGTGGACGATTATAATGACAGGTTCGTGAAAATTGTCCAAACGGTCGGGTCTGATTTTTAAAACTCGCCGTTCAAACAGAACCAAAAAAAATTCACACTTCACCAGCAACCTCATGGAAGAAAGACGCAGATTGGTTTTGCAGTCCTCTGAAGACTCTACTCAGTATCGGCAACTAAACAAGCAGATCTCTAAGTCCCTGACTCGCGATTTACGCCAGTATAATACGAATTGTATTAAAGAGGCGATTGAGCACAACAAAGGCTCAAAAGTGTTCGCAAGAGATCTGTCTGTTGGACAAAGCCAACTGACCAAGCTGAAGACTGAGGATGGCAGGACCGTATCGTCTAAGACTGAGTTGCTGGAAGAAGTTGAGGAGTTCTATAGACAATGGTACAAGACCACACGTTTGCCTGAGTACCTAGTTCATTTTTCCAAGAAATATTTGAATAAGCCCAAATTATTTATAAATTTTTCATTAAGTCCGATTTACCTTTAAAGTTTGCTACTAAGTATTTTATTTTTATTTTTTTTGTAATTGGTGAGCCCTTGGCACATAAGCGTAACTTGTTGATTTGTGTACCTATGCTTGACTACGCTAGACGGTGAAGGCATAGTAAAAAGAAAGAATAGTAGGTTATCTTAATACAATGGTACGTCGCGCGGTTTGAATGTGTGCGCGTCAGTAGGCACGCACGCACATTACAATAATGAGAACGACTTCTTTAGTAAAAGGAAAGAATTCGTTCTTATTATTGTAGTGTGCGTGCGTAGTGACGCGCACACAAACAAACCGCGCGATGTACCATTGTATGAAGATAACCTACTATTCTTTCTTTTTACTATAAAGGTTTCGCGAGAGAGTATGCACAGCGTGGCTATACATTTTACTTATTTTCCATGCTTACCTATCGAAATTAAACGAGTAGTTCGCCCAGAATGAACCTCGCGCGCAGAAACCAATCATATTAATTTTTTGTTATAAAAAATATCTTGTTATTGTTGCATCACTTAAGATTTCATAAACTCAGAGAATGCGTTCAAAAGTTATCCCCGAACATACAAATATACATGCAAGATACATACATACATACAACTAAATTTAAAAAAAATATTAGTAGGTCTCAGGTAGACAGGGAAGCTTTTTTATTAGCCCAGCTTCGAGATCAAGTAAAAGTTCAGATATAATCTTACGTAAATTCAACGTAAAGCTAATCAAAACCACTCCAAACCTTTACTTACACTGTACACGCACACATAGACATCAAAACCACTCCAAGATACTCGATGGATAGTATTTGCTAAGACGTCGTCGATGTCACGCACACACACAGAACACCGATACCGCACACATGTTTCAAAAAGTGGTTTCAATTTGACAATTCGCAGCATTCTATCTGAACTTTTATTTGATCTAACTGCCTCCGTGGAGTAATGGTTAGTCCATTCGTTTCACACCAGGAGGTCGCGGGTTCGATTCCCGGTGGGGTCAGCTTGTAAGACTCGGTTTGGTTGGTGGTAGGGCATTTTCTAAGCCCGCCTGGCTAGCTATCACCATATTATCTAAGTTTTGCCGCCAAACATCAGTGTTAACAACATTGATGTGTTCCGGCTTGAAGATAAGATAGTTAGTTCTCCATTGCGTTAGGAAAACTTGGTAAGCCCGCTTACAACTTCGACATCATCGTCCATCAGTAATAATCATCATAAAATCAGGGAGATGATGCCAAGAGGGCTTACCAATACGGTTTTTTACTACTAGTCATTTGAGTAACTTTTTATCAACTGTCAAAACCGAAAATATGTTCTGCAATAGGGGATCGGACTGCTAGTCAAATGACTCAAATGAGTTACTTTTTATGATCTGTCAAAAATGAAATTTTGTTCTAAAAATGGTTGAAATACCGACAAGTGACGTCATACATTTTTAGCGTCATTGACGAACTTATTTTCTGAATTTGATCAATTAAAAATTGAAGACGTGATGGAAAAACAAAACAAGTAAGGTTTTTGAAACTTCAAGAGGAAAGCAATTTAGGAAATCATATTTTAGAATTTATTTTTGAGGCAGTCCGATCCCCTATTATTTGCCTTAATGACATAGTGACGTCATAAGCGCATATCTATAACGAACTAATTTGCTGTTTATAATAAACTATTAAATAATATATAATTTTTTTAAATATTTCAAATGAGAAAGTTTTTTTACTATTCTAGAAGAAATGCTGTTTATTGAATAGTGTTTTTAATTTTTTTTATAAGGTAAAATAGCCTATTGTGAATAAAAAAAAATGAGGCCCAGCAAGAGCTGCCAGCTTGTCGCAAATCATTCTGTAAAAATCAAATAAGCCAGTCACGCTTTTATTATAAACTAGGCTACTCTACAATATTATTTTTGATAACCTTTTGACTTTGCAACAATGAGTGACGAAACACGCAAGTGAGGGAACTAGTCCGCGAGTCATACTTCACTCGAGGGAGCCGATAAGAAATCACAAAAAGCCGGGTGTCACAACTTAGTCCGGCGTCGCTGTACGCGGAAAGTTTTGCAAGTAAGAAGTTACTTCATTGTTCGAGATGGCAGGGGTCATGTTCCTCTCCTTTGGCGAAAGGTGAAGGACAGCATGTTGGGGAATGTGGGATATCTGAGACCCCATCCGCGGATAAGGCACGCCAGACATTTATTATGCAAATCGATCCTAAGGAATGCGCAGGACTCGGCGATAACTCAGCGATGTATGGACGCCGATCGCATGAATCAGATACGTGATTGAAAAGCCATCTAAGCTTAGGGTTACCAGATGTTAAAATAAAAATTCCTTACAAAAAACCTGATTTTTATCAAAAGTCCTGACATTTTACTAAAACGGGCGCGGTTTGACGACGCACAGTAGTCATAGTAATAAAACACCACTTATAATATTCCTTTTGAGTGCCAACCGGTCACTCTTCGACTCGCAATCTGCCATTGAGCCTACTCTAACTCTCCACGCAATGAAAAAAATCACCATTCATTTTAGTCCATGGTCTGCTTGATAAAAGACCTATAAACACGTAAATAATCAAATAAATCCTGACATTGTCAAAGTCCAGCCCGAATCCTGACTGGTTCCTAAAAATGCTAACATGTCAGGACAAATTCTGACGTGTGGCAAGCCTATCTAAGATCTATGAAACGTGGGTGGGTATCAAAATGATTTGCGTGTTCAGGCGATGTGGGTCGGTTCCCAAGCCCAGTTAGGCGGTATTATGCTGTAACAGGCCCGGGGCTGCCACGGACGGCTATACAGAGAAATCCCATTGGTCTTCGTGCTACCGTTTTCTAAGAAAATTGCATTTCCTCAGTGAAAGTTGCTAATGATGGGGCGAGGGCTCGTGCGATCTAAGGGCGGTATTGCACAAGAAGGTAGTCTGCAGTCGTTACTTTCTAAGGCTTGATTTATGTAAGCAATGTTCGTGCTTATCCACAGTATCGGCGTCATCTTGACGATCTCACTAATTAGCTCCTATTAAAACATCTCATTCAGTTGGTTTTACATTAACAAAAAAACATCATTTGATATAACCTAAATGAAATGATGATTTTTTGTTTCCCCTCTTATGTTTTCGCCTCTTAATACACTAATATTATAAAGGCGAAAGTTTGTGAGTGTGTATGTTTGTTAAAAAGAAGGTAAAACCCAAAAGGCGGAGGAGCGAGCTATGCTCGGAGATTCCCTACGCGATAGATTCAGAAATGAGGAGATCCGTATAAGAACAAAGGTAACAGACATAGCATGACCATTGGCGCAGTTAACTTCTCGAGTGGCGACCGCGCACCGGAAGACGTACACGGTAGACCGAAGACCTGGTGAAGGTCGCTGGAAGCCGTTGGATGCGGGCAAGGCAGGACCGGTCGTCATGGAAATCCTTGAGGGAGGCCTTTGTCCAGCAGTGAAAGTCTTTCGGCTGTTATGATGATGATTAAGTATTTCGTGCTCTCCTGTAACTAAAGGTTGTCTGGAAGAGATTGCTTTTAGCAATAAGACCGCCTACTGTACACTTCATTATAATAATTATATGTATTAGCTTTACGATATTGTTTTGGTGTACTATAAGTGTAAATAAATAAATAGATTGTGTTACGAGTACATCTCAGTAATATTCAGTTTAAAATGTGTCATGTACGAAATTTTAGATGATATTTGTTTTTTTGTGTGTTTGTTACGTGATTTCTTCACCAGTTGTGAAACGATTTTGATGATTTTTTAATAAAAAAAAGTTTTAAAAAAAGCGTGTGGCACTCGGGGACTGCCGCGGTAAAGCTATTGCATAGCATTTGTTATCAACTTATGCAATTATAATTATTTATTTATGCAGTATTTATTCACAATTTTTTGATGTTTTACTGTTTTCGTGTGCTCCTTTTGATTAAAGGACCATATAGTTTTAAACTTTTTAGGTACTGGACTGATTGATTCCAAAATCGATATCTGAGGGTCCCTTAGCGCCGCCGTTGAAAATAGTGGCCACCATTTTGAACTTTTTAGTTACTGAACCGCTTGCTTCCAAAATTGTCGGTTTTAAATTCTGGCAACGGATTCTTGATAAGGGACCTCAGGGACCCCCAGATATCGATTTTCGAAGCAATCGGTCCAGTAACTAAATAGTTCAAAATGGCGGCCACTATTTTCAATTCGGGCAACGGATTCGTGATAAGGGACCTCAGGGACCCCCAGATATCGATTTTCGAAGCAATCGGTCCAGTAACTAAAAATTTCAAAATGGCGGCCACGTTTTTCAATTCGGGCAGCGGATACGTGATAAGGGACCTCAGGGACCCTCAGATATCGATTTTGGTAGCAATCGGTCAAATAACTAAAAAGGTTTAAAATGGCGGCCACTTGCGCCTAGTCTTTAGGGCGCGGGATGTTTAAGTAATAAATTAACACTAAGAAAGTTAATCATCATCATCATCCGTCATCCTTCATCCGTCATTCGTCATTAGTCATTCGTAATCTGTCATTCGTCATCGTCAGTCATCCGTCATCCGTCATCGTCATCCGTCATCGTCATCATCATTATCACCATGGATAGATAGATGGCACTGTAAGTTTTTTAGAACTAAATATACAAAATAAAAAAAGAAATAATAAAAAATGATATAAGAAATTTCGTAACGAAAATAAAACCTGACACCCCAAAATATATATATGTATATACACACACATATATATATATATATATATATATATATATATATATATATATTTTGGGGTGTCAGGTTTTATTTTCGTTACGAAATTTCTTGATTCGGTCCCCTCAAAGCCCGCGATAAATGATGATGGAAGCCACAGGACTTGTTTGTTGTGTATTTAAGTATAATAATATACTTCATACTTCATTTTGAAGTCGGTTTTAAGTTTTTTAAAACTTTTTTCATTTTTTTTATTTTCAGTGGTAATGCTATCTATCTAGCAACGTTAAATCCAATCACCTATTCTCACCAACATGAATTATCAAATCATAATTTAACAGATACAGAGTCCTGTGGCTTCCATCATCATCTCAGCAGCATGAAAGTTAAGGAGTTAAATCATCCATCATCACCTCATCTGAATAACCTGAAGGAATACAACTATCGGTCTATGCATACCTACGTATATATCTATGTATAACATTAAAAAGAATTTTCCTGCAACTCCTAACCGTTAAGTAGTTGTACCTTCCTACATCAGCTTATCAACATGAGAATATGACTAACAGACGCAAGTATTTTAATAGCTTAAGAAAATATATGAATCACGTAATTAGTGCCTTTAAAATTCAAACTTTTCATTATTTTTGAAGGGTTGCCCCCGATTTCCCTGGGATTCAATCATCAGATCCTAACTTGGGACCCCCTCGGGAGTATACTCTTTCGAATGAAAAAAGAATTTTGAAAATCGGTCCACAATTGACGGAAAAATCGGTGAACATACATTAAAAAAATATATACAGTCGAACTTAGTACCTCCTCCTTTTTGTAGTCGGTAAAAATTGATAGGTTATGCCTCCAGGTTGGTCCCTATAGAAATTTTATTAAAATCGGTCAAGTACTTTTTAGAAATTAAACAAAAAAAGATAGCCAAAAATTGTACCAGTAGTTTCGATTGATGTCCGTTATTTAACGTGTAAGCGTTTCTACAGTTTAGGTCAACACTGCTGCTTAGTACAATATATACAGGGTGAAACAAAACTAATTTAGGTCCACTTCTACTTATCATACTGAACAACTTTTGTTCTATGAATTTGCTGAAATTTTAAAAACCTAACCACTCCGAGAGAGCTGATAGAAGTGAAAACATTTTACAGTTTTATAAGTTTTGACCCTACGAGTGTTCCTGGTAAGGTGACGGTGACGGTGTCGCGAGTTCAATGGTTTTTTACCCACCTCAAATTACAGTTTTATAAGTTTTGACCCTGCGAGCGTTCCTGGTAAGGTGTTGGTGACGGTGACGGTGTCGCGTCGCGAGTTCAATGGTTTTTTGCTATCACATAAATGCCCAACGCGCCTCAAAAAACTCTTCATATAAATCAATCAGCTGATCGATCAATTTTGAACATTTTTGTGTGGAGGGTCCACAACTTTTTTTTGAGTATTGACTTCGGGTTCCTTGAGGAAACATGTTTAGTATGATCAGTAGAACCCCCAGTTAATGGGTTGTACACCAATTTTTTTACACTAATATACTATCGATTATAGTCTAGCCGAGTAATTAACAGTTTCAAGACTATATAGTCACGCTGAATTTTACATGGGTGTATCTAATGAATTTATTCCCATAAGGACACGACTTTGTTTTCTTTGAGACCATTACCTCAGATTTAATCTCACTTTGTGTAGGTATACGTCCTGTAAGATAAAGTGGATCCGGTTTATATAACCTTTACTTCCTGAGCTTTCTAGTAGCTATTAATATTGAATCAGTTTGCGAAATGTAAGGATTAACCCAGTTACCCCCGATTTTTTAATATAAATTGCATGAGCTTTGGTAGCAAGTTTTAACCGCCTCCGTGGCGTAATAATTAGGTCCATTAGCTTCACATCAGGAGGTCACGGGTTCGATTCCCAGTGGAGCCTTAGTTTAAAGGCTCGGTTTGGTTGGTGGAAGGGCATTTTCTATGCCCGCCTGGCTAGCTCATACCATTTATCTAAATCTTGCCACCAAACATCAATGTCAACAGCATAGATGCGTTCCGGCTTGAAGATAATATAGCCAGTTCCCCATTGTGTTGGGGAATCTTGGTAATTTTATTTTATTTATTTTATTTTATTCGGAAAACCAACAGTGATACACTATCTTAATATTTAACTTAAATAACAACTAAGCACCATTTAAATGTTTTCACATATAGTTATCTACACGCTAATTTACATATTTTTAATGTTTAAGAATGAAAAAAAATGAAAGAAAAGTATATAAGTTTTTTAAGCTATAACATTTACAGTTAGGGAACCATGTCGAACCAATGTTTAGAGAGGATAGCTTTGATAATTGAAACTTTGGAATTATATAAATCAATTTGAGGAAATTCAGTAAGTTTATTAAATTCCTTAGGAGCACGTATGAAGAACGAGTTTCGCCTGTAGTTTGTAGAAGTTATAGGTATGTCTAAATATATGGGATGCCGGATAGTCAACCTGGATGGGACATGAATGTTAATTTTAGATAGGAGATCTGGAGCGTCAACAAAATTTTGTGAAACTTTTACCAGGAATGTTATGTCAGCAATTTTACGTCTGTATTGTAACGGTAGAATGTGATGTCTAATGCAGCGTTTTTCGTAACAAGGATCACGTTTCCTACACTTGTACTGTAAAAATCTCATAAAACGCCTCTGAATAGATTCTAGTCTATTAATGTGAACATCGTATTGTGGATTCCAGACCTCAGAACAGTACTCAAGGGTACTACGCACAAATGAGCAATATAAAATTTTGATAGCTTTTAGGCTGGTGAACTGAGAGCTGCATCTCTTAACAAAACCCATAGCTTTATTAGCTTTCTTGACTATGTTGTCAATATGCTTATCATAGGACATTTTTTTGTCATGAGTAACGCCTAGATCACGGATTTCTTCTACTTGTTTAATACTTCGTCCCTTGAGTTTGTAATTATACTCACTTATATTTTTTGTTTTGTGCGTAAACGTAAACGTTGGTAAGCCCGCTTCCATCTTCAGCATCATCGTCACTTACCATCAGGCTCACCTCATTTCGATGATGCCAAGGGCTTACCAATTGTGAACAAAAATTAATATGTTCGCTGACATGGAAAAAATATTTAAAAAATAGTTAACATTGAAAATTGTAGGTGGTTTAACTGGCTTAAGTGATTTTGTATCCAAATTGGCTCATTAGTTATATTTAGTTGAATTCATGGCAAAGAAATGAAACCTAGGGATAGCGCTTTACAATGATATTAATAAATAAGATAAAACATAATGTTGTAATTTAAGGTAAAACATCAAAAACTACCCTTAGATTTTGTTTAAATCTAAGTGTAGTAGTGTGGCCTGACCTAGTAACAGAACTTTATTCTAAGTGTACTGGTGTGGCCTGCCCTAGTTTCATAAGTTATGAGTCATAACTTTTTATTAAGTGTACTGGTGTAAAATGCCCTAGTGTCAGAACTTTTTACTAAGTGTATTGGCACAGTATATATATTAGTACTAACGGTATTGGTGTGGCCTGCCCTAGTGTCACAACATTATACTAACTGTACCTGTGTGGCCTGCCCTAGTGTCACAACTTTATACTAAGTGTACTGGTGTGGCCTGCCCTAGTGTCACAACTTTATACTAAGTGTACTGTTGTGGCCTGCCTTATTGTCAAAACTTCGTAGAGTTTTGTAAAAAGTTTATCTCTACCTACACGATTTAAATGAAATATATAAACAAACGTAAGAAATGAAATAAAATGAAAAGCGATGAAATGAAGTGTAATGAAATGTAATAAAATTAAATGAAATAAAATATTTATTCGCCGAACCATGGTGCTTAGGATGAAAAATATTAGGTATATTTATACATTCATGATTCGCCAAGACAATGGCATGCAAAATTGTATAATATACAATTAGGTACCTACTACTTATAAAAATTAATGTTTAAGGGTCAAAATAATTGTAACAGAAATAAGTAATTAAAATAAAATAGCATCCAGTCTTAATGTCGAACAAAAATTTTATTATCAATGTATGTCAAACTTTCCAATATAAAAATAAGTCATTAATTATGTTATTATATTAAATTAGTCTCCAAAAATTCCCTAATTGAGTATAAACATCTGCCAATTAGCCAAGTTTTCAGCCTTTTTGTAAAAAGAATCATGGGAAGCTGTCTTATAAACCCTCGTAGAAATCATGTAATAATTCTTGTCATGTAATAATGAATGGCTCATGGGAACTTTTATACATATATGTGGGATCTCTCATTCGCAATCTAGGATCCTGGACCGGCTTTGTAAAAAAATATGGATATCTCTTTATAAATAGTGCTTGTTTCAATATGTACATTCCTGACAATGTAACTAGATGCAGTTTTGCGAAGAGTGGTCTACAAGGCTTTGAGGGTCCGGCTCCGTAGATTGCGGTTATGCATTTCACCAGGCATTACAACACAGGCAAATACAAGCGAACGTAAACTCAGATGGCCAGACGCCGAATTATAGACACCGCGATGCTGTGTATGTGCGAGCCAGGGATCAATCACGATGGGAACCCGCCACAGTGTCGCGACAAACACATCGATATTCGTATGTCATTAACACTCCAGTGGGTGTGGAAAGGAGATATCATGCAGACCATATACGACCCAGACTAGCTGATGTCGACGAAGGTTCCTCTGGACAGACATCTCCTACTCATCTTATGCCAGTTGCATCTTCGACTCCAATAATAGAGGCTACATCTTCGACTCCAATAATAGAGGCTACACAAACGCCTATAGTTCCTCCAATACCAGGAAATGTACTAAAAGCTGTCCCAGAGACTACTGCATCGCGTTCATCGCAGAACGCACCCATCATACCGGCCACACCTTTGGCGCCGCGTCGATATTGTAAGGAATTGTCTTGATTCTGGGCTTATTTCGAATTGAAGGTAAGCGTCTTTCAAGTCAATTTTAGAAAATTTCTCTCCACATGCGAGGTTTTGGCGTAACTGATCAAATAAAGGAACAGGATGTGCGTGTGTAATTAGTACGGGATTGAGTGTGCCGCGGAAGTCACCACATATTCTGATCTGACCGTTAGATTTGACTACGTTGACTGTCGGTGTAGCCCATTGAACCGGTGTGACGTTCGGGTCTACTTGAGTTATGATACCTTCGTCAACTAGACGTTCTAGCTCAACCTCAATGTTTTTCTTCATCGAAAATTTTATTGATCTTGCTGAAATGTGTTTCGGCTCAGCTCGAGGTTTGATGTGTATGTTTACTTGGTAATCCTTTACTTTTCCCAGTTTACCGTCGAAAAGAGCAGTGTGTTTGTCCAAGATTTGCTTCAGGGTATTAGGTTCGCGTTGAGTATTTTTGATAGAATAGACTGGTTTGGGAAAATCCATGTTGAACATCTCACTCCACTGCAGGCCGAACAACATTGGATCGGCTGACTGCATAACGACGACAGGTAATATTTTCTTTTCCCCTTGCATCTGTACTGCAACGTCTGTAAGGCCCTTTGGTTTTAGTTTGATGTTACCGTAAGCGCGTAAACCTTTGCGAGAGGTGGTGCCCCGATACGTCTCCAGAACTTGCTGCTGATAATTGAGTAAACTGAGCCGGGGTCCCAGTCTAACGTGCATTGAACGTCATTGATTAAAACATCAATCCTTTTACTGTATTTGGTCTTTGGACCGTTAATTTGACAAACGGTGTCTGTGTCGTCGTCGTTGTCGCCTGAGTCGGATGTTTGTGAAGAGTCGTTGCAGCTGCTGTTATGTTTTAGCTTGTATAATTTGTTCCTTTTTGTAAAAGTCTTTGGTCGGCTATCGCTTCGATTAGGTAGACATGCCTTGCCTGACTTGATGCAGCAGTTTTCGAAATGACCCTGAATGTTGTACTCTTTACATGTATGAGTTTTGGCTGCGCAGTAATTAAGTTGACGTCTTTCGAGTTGCCCACATCTTAGACATTGATGAGCCCGTAGCCGGCGTGGAGATGAATTGTGATGTAATGTTGTGTGTGTTCCTTTTTACCTTGTTAACTTTGACGCATGTATCTTCATCACCTTCTGCTCGTTCCCGTGACTTCTTTTATTTTACCCTCTTGAAGTTCTTGTAAGTCAGGCCATTTTTGTTTCAGATCGATCTGCAACTGTTTGTGATTGAGGCCGGTAGCAAACCGGTCACGTAGCTGCCGCTCTAACAGGTTGTCGTTATAGCCGCAATCTTTGCTTGTTTCTTTAAGTCTGTTAGCGTAGTGCTCCATGGATTCGTTGTCAGTGCGTATGCAGTTCCAAAAGTCGGTAAGTGCTCTGTATCGTGTGCGCTTAATTCTGTACAGGTCGAGAAGCTTTGTTCGGATGTCTTCGTACGTACTGGTTTCAAAATGTGGAGTTAGAGCAACTTTTAAGTCGTGAAAACTTTCAGGAGTGAGGCAGGCGAACAGAAGTTCTTTCTGAATTCTTCGCGCGTCTTCTTCCCAAAGTCCACATTTCGTTTCGAAATAGTCTATAAAGTTCTCTATTGTTGTATCACTAGGATTGAATTTGTCACCTTTAAAACTGTTGTGAATGGTGTGTCTGCTTGTAGAACTAGATGACTCCGTGCCGTTTGTTGTGTTCGTTGTGGGAGTCGTGTCAGCCGCTTTGTGTTGTTGCGATAGTAACAATTGTAAAATGTCCGAAATTTGTTTTTGTTGAACTGCCTGCAATTGCAGGAATTTTTCAAATTGTTCGCTGTTCATTTTGTCTTTTTATCCTCGTCGCCACTGATATAAAAAAAATTATCGTTTAAAATTTGGTTTATTATATTTCCTAGACATTGACAGGAGACTATATGATAGACAAAATTTATGGTAGAATAGAAACTATGCGAAATGCGAAATGAGTTTGTAACATTCTGGGTCAGAAAAACTCTATTTATGCCTGTCGAATTACCCCAAAGTATAACACTGTATCTTAACACCGACGCCACATAGCCATAATATGCAGTAAGAGCGGTCGCTACGCCTGCTACATTTCTAAGACGCTTCAAGGCATAGACAAATCTATCTAGTTTACCACATACGTAATCTATTTGTTTTTTACAATTTAGGTGATGGTCTAAGTATATACCTAAAAATTTAATTTCATTAGTCCTTTCTATGGGTTGACCTTGACGATGTACGTTAAGAGAAGCAACCTGAGTTTGGTAGTTTGTAAACTGTACATAATATGTTTTTCAAATGTTTATTAACGAATATATCGTACCATTCAACTGATATATCATCCGCAAACAGGACCATTCGATGTTTAGTGACACTGAAGATGTTATTTATGTATAGAAGGAAAAGTAACGGTCCTAATACACTACCTTGAGGAACCCCCTTCTCATTATGTTTTAAACATAGACCTGTATAAACTAAGTTCATTTGTATCATTTAACCTACTAATTCTCTACACACTGAATACGGTTTGAAAGGTAACTTTCGATCCATTTGAGTGCGATACCGCGAATACCATAGTGTTGATATTTTTTCAAAAGAAATTGATGGTCCATGGGGTCAAATGCCTTGGAAATGTCAAAAAATACACCTACAACCGGGATTTTTTCGTTCAAGTTTTCAGTTATTGTTAAACCGTTTTGTTTTTTTGTGTTAATGTTATGTTTGTCCAAAAACTCGACTATTCTACATTTACCATTACTTTCTCGAATACCTTTGATAGTACCGGGATAAGAGTTATTGGGCGGTAATTATTAAGGTCGTATCTGTTGCCTTTTTATATAAGTGTTTTACAATTGATTTTTAAGACATTCAGAAAATATACCATTTTTAAATGATTGGTTTATAATATGTGTCAAAATAGGAGCTAAAACTTTAGCACCACATTTTAATATCTGTGTAGAGATGGAATCTATTACAAATGCTTTTGTGCTGTTAAGAGAATTGATTATTATTTCTATTTATACTTCTGTACATGATCTTAGAAAAAAGCTATTTTTTATGCTATGCAATTAACTTTGCAACTCTTTATTTACAAGTATTATGTTGTTTCAGATTGGGATCTGATATAAAAAATTCATTAAAATCTTCCACCATATATGTGTAGTCATCGGTAATTTTACTATTACCTGGATAGAGTCTATACTCTCCACTATTTTAAAGTATCTCTTTTTTCTTTGATGACATCCCATAAAACCTTACAATTGTTTTTAGCCGATTTAATAAATTGATCATTCACATTTCTTTGTGCCTGATAAATACATTTTCTTAATAATTTACTATATTTTCTATTATTGTTTACATTGTCTTTTGTCTTATTTTTATAACACCGAGATCTAAAAAAAAAAAATAATAAAAAAAAAAAAAAATTAAACTGTTTATTTCAATAAAAACAAGGAAATATGATGCCACACAAAAAACGCAAATCTTGATAAGAAGATTATGTGCGTTTATTGTTAGTTGCACAGCTCGCAATTTGAGCGTCTGGATGTCCACCAGCCTCGTCAGTTAGGTACTTTTTCTGAGCAAGGAAAGTTTTAAGGATCTTTTTTGTTTGGTTGTTGTTACTATTTTCTATTTTTTCTACAAGGTCTTTAGGTAGATTGTTTAGGATACAAGGTAGTGTGCACCTCCAGACTCTCTTACCATATACATTATTAGATTTAGGTATACAAAATAAAGGAAGATATGACAAATTACGCATATTACCAGGTCTTACACGTTTTTCTAGTTGATTTATGTTATTGTTATATTGTGTTACAATTGCAAGTTTCACTTTGTCGTACACATTTAGAACATTACAGTATTTGAATAACTTGTCGTAGTTGTCTTTGTATTTATATTTAATTTTTAGAGGGACAATAGTTTTTAGCATTCTTAATTGTAAGTTGTAGATATTATGTAAATAAGTTTTGTATGTCCTACCATAGCTTGACAATCCATAGCTTATTACAGAATCTGCCAATGACAAGTAAAGTAGTCTCAGTGTATTATACGGAAGCTTGTGTTTAAGTACACTAAGTTTAGCTAGTATTGATCTCAGTTTACTGCACACATGGTCCACATGTGGTCCCCAATTAAATTTATGGTCGATCTTTAGCCCAAGGTAAGTATGTTGGTAGACAATATGAAGAGGCTTACAGACACAAGTATTGGTTCGTAGGTGCATGCAGTTGTGGTCATGGGCCACGATGGTGGGAGTGTCGGTAACTGTTTTGTAAGGAGAATGAATGTACATCAGTATAGTTTTATCGTAGTTTATCGACAGTCCCACGTCGTGTGCCCATTTACACAGTAGATCAAAATCTTCCTGGAGTCTAGCCTGGGCTATTTTAATATCCTGGTGGGCAGTTACAAGACATGTGTCGTCTGCAAATTGGTACACAGAGCCATGGCGGAATATTTTACACATATCGTTAACGTAAATTAAGTATTCAGTTGGACCTAGTATAGAACCTTGGGCCGTGCCGTGTAGGGTTGGAACAAGGTCACTTATTTCGTCTGCAATGCTGACTGTGTTATATCTATTGGTATGATAATTTTTAAGCAATTCCAGCACTGGTCCCTGTATACCATTCTGCTGCATTTTCTTGTACAGGGTGTTATAATTTAAAGTATCAAATGCTTTGCTAAAGTCTATCATGATTGATAGGACATGTTTTTTTTCGTCTAGATAAGAATTTATTTCATCTGTAAATAAGGACAATAATTGTGAAGTACTTTTGTTTCTTTGGAATCCAAATTGTTTCTCGTGAATAATGCCATTACTTGATAAGAATTGATTAATTACTTGGCCAAGATATTTTTCTATTATTTTGTCTATGCAAGATAAAATTGTTATCGGTCTATAGTTATTGGTATCTGTATAGCTACCTTTTTTGTGAATTGGTCTGATTAGACCAATTTTTAATTTTTCAGGATAAATAGATCTAGAAATGCATACATTAGTTAGGTGGGTTAACACTGGGGTCATTTTGTCACCTATGTATTTTATGTCCTTAGCACGAATCTTATCGTACCCTGGGCGTTTTTTGTCATTTAGGTTATTTACAATTTTGAACATAATTTCTTCGTTAATTTTATTAAGTTTTAATGATAGACTTGGGGTGTAACTATATGAAGTCTCGTCAAGTAATGGCTCATCACAGGTGCTTAAGACATTTTTAACATTTTTCTCAAAATCTAAGGCAAATTTTTTAGTCAACTTTTCCGCTTTTAGTCTAAAAGATTTTATAATAATATCATCTATTGATTTAATAATTCTGCCTGTAAGTCTGTTAATTAATTCCCACATTTTCTTTGGATTTTTAAAATTATCACAAATTTCTTTTTTGGTGTAGTTATTTCTAGCTTTACTTATTAACCTATTAGTTCTGTTTCTATATTTTTTAAATATAAGTTCATTCTGTTTGTTGTTAGTGTCGTTAAGATAAATTTTATACAATTCTTTCTTTTTATCACACATTCCAATCAGTTTATCAGTTATCCAGTTACATTTTTGTTTACTGTTTGTGTTAATTTTGGTCTGGTAGGTACAAGTGCTATATAGTTCATCAAAATGACAAGTTATGTATTCAATTATCTCATTAGGATCACTGCTACTAAAGATCGGACTCCAATCAATATTACATAATCGCTCCTTCACCTTATTGTTGTCTAGTTTAGATACAGTTTTCAATGTGTTAATACAATCGTTACTGACAAGCGCTAGTCCCGTTATGTAATGATCAGCCAGCGCGTCAGTCACAACAGCTGATCGGATCGAGTGGCCGCAGCCGTCTCGCCCCTGACGAATGTCACGGATGAAGAAGTGATCGATGCATGTTTTGGATGTTCCGATAGTGGTGGTTTGAACTCTAGTAAATTGAGTGATACAGCATTCGAATCCTAGGCCAGTTAGGGTATCAAGGTATGACTTAACTATAGGTTTTTTTTTCTTTTTAATATCTATGTTAATATCGCCCACTAATACACAGTTAGTATTGGTCGGATATAATGATAAAATTCGCGGGAGTTCACTTATGAAATTCTGTATATTTTGGCCGGGTGGCCTGTATATCGCACATATATAGATTTTATGGCCACTTATATCTTCCACTTCACCACACAAACACTCAAAAGATGAAATCGCGTTCACTGTATGTTGGATAAAAGAAATACTCTTGTGCGCGTAGACTATTATACCTCCTCCTTTCCGAGCATTTCGTAGCTCAGTGTGCATAGAATAGTCGTTGAAGCCAAACAAAGTTGATGTAGGTTCCGAGAGGTTCACTTCGGTGATAATAATGAGATGAATAGTTATTGGGCTGGTGGCGATAATGTACTCTAGTTGAGAATGATTTTTAATCATAGATCTTATGTTGACATGAAGTAATAATAGTTTATTCTGCTCGTGATTTATGTCACATGTAAATGCTGACCAAGTGTCGTGATTTGTGTCTGTCACGTATCGGTTGTAGTTATCCATAAAACAAATACTAATAAAAGTTTGACGAGCTAGCGTTTGTTACTAGGTGGAACACAGATAAACAAATAAGTTTACGTACCTATATCCTTTGCAAATCCTTCTTGATTTTATCTATGTCTCCTTCAGAGCGCACATAGAAGATTTTTTTGTCACCATCTTCTTTTCGCACCATGATTAAACCATTTTTACACCATACATACTTGCACAAGGAACTTTCCTTTAGGATTTTCTTGGTTTTCCATAGTAGGTATGCGGTCATCGGGCTCAGGGACTCACGAAGGTACACTTTCTTACTTATCTAAGAATGCGTTTTTGGTCGCACATGATACTTTTATGCCTTTAGATATCCACTTTGGTTTACCAATATTTGCACTGACTTTTATGCGTTTAACAGGAAAACATAACTTGAAAAAAAGACAGACTTCATCGTAAAATTCTAGAAATGCCTTATTGAAGTCGGGTTCTCTTATAACTTCTTTCCAAGATATGTTACTTTCCTATATATATATATTTTCTTGGCTATAATCTTTTCGTTTCACATACCAGTTTTGCAATCGAGGTTTTTTTGTACTTTCACCAAGTATTCTAATGTTTGACAAGTGTCGTGGTCTGATAGGTAGTATGTGTGCACTTGCCCTTTTGCATCCTCAATATTACTTGCAAATAATCCAAGACAAGATTTTTTCCTAGTGGGTTCATTTATATTTAGTGTGATGTTGAAGTTTGAAAGTAAACTTTTTAGTTGTTTCGTCGTGCTGTCATCGTTAAGAATATTTATGATCAGGTCTCCCGTAATAATTATTTTACTCTTTTTTCTTAACGATAACTTATGCAAAAGCTTCTCAAGTTTATTAAAGAAGATCGAAATATTTTTATTACTATTTCCAAGTATCCTATATAAGCAAAGTACCAAAGTATATATATTAGTACAATACAGTACCATGCATTGAAGTGAAGAAATATCAATTCCACAGCATTGAAATATTTTTTTTCAGAAATATCTGAAGATAGCGCAATCGTTTTGAAATCTAAAGACCTGCGAACCAGAATGCCAACTCCACCGTGTTTTTAACTTGACCTGTAAAATGTTGAAGCCACGTTAAAGTTTTTAAGACTTATATTTACCTCACAGCCACTAGAGTTATACTCCTACTCCATTCATGAACAAAAGCGTCCTGCATAATTGACAATGCTGAAAACGTTACTAACACCCACTTCAATCACAAAATTGCGGCATTATACAGTCTAAATCTTAAAAACTACTGGACCGATTTTGATGAAATTTGCACTGTTCCCTAAGTTGAAATATGATGATGATGATGATGATGATCTATCCGACCGATTTCGATCATGGCGACCACTTCAACTCCTAGTCGGTTTGCCGCGCGTGCGCTCGAAGATGGTTTATGTAGCCAATCTTCGCAGCGAAACTCCTCGCGCACTAAGGGCATTTAAGTATGCCACCCTCGTAATTGTATGAAATGGTCGCAGGTGGTCGGGCCTTAAACTGGTCGCGTTTGAACTCAAGGTCAGCTTTACGCTGATCCTCGAACTCGCGCACTTGCCTTTTCACAATTCTGCGCCATTCAGGCCGTTCTGCTGCCAAACTCTCCCATTGAGATGGTTCTATATTGCATCCTTTCATATGTCGCTTCATAACATCTTTGTACCGGAGGAGTTGTCCGCCATGTTTCCGCTTACCCTCCTCCAGTTCAGAATAGAAGATGCGCTTCGCAACTCTCTCCTCCTTCATACGTGACACGTGACCGCACCACCGAAGCTGCCGACGCATTAAATAGGCTTCAATGCCACCGACATTGGCTCGTCGCAGAACTTCGGTATTACGCACCTGATCGGACCATCTGATCTTTATAATGGAGCGGAGGCATTTGAGGGGGAAACGATCCAGAGTGCGTATGTGGCGGCGATACACGCACCACGTCTCGGAGGAATATAAGAGATTTGGCAGCACAATTGCCATATATATCGATATTTTAGTAGCCAGCTTAAGGTCGTGCGAGCAGAAGACCTTGGAACACAGCTTCCCAAATGCTGCACTTGCAGCACCAATCCTGCTGTTGATCTCAGCATCAAGGTCACACTTGGATATACCTAATATAAAAAAGAATTGTTGCTTTTCAGTTTCTAGTTTCTAAGAAATATGCTGAAAAACATACATACATACACATGAAATTTGAGACTCCTGTGTAAAAGCCCACTACGACTAACTTATACGAATATTGTCCAACAATATTACATACTAGCTTTTGCCCGCGGCTTCGCCCGCGTGGACATAGCTTTTATGACTCTTTTTGAGGGTGAGTGGTGCGCGAGCCGCAATCAGCTCGCAAGCGTGGACATGAGTTTTCTCCCGGTACCTCAGGAACTGCATCGGGCTATTCGGATTTGCAGTCTTTGTCACTTCCCACCCCCTCAACAAATTCTATACAAAAAATTACTTTAATCCGTTGCTCCGTTGCGACGCCACCGACGTGCGCGAGCGTAGAAAACAGTTGTCCCCAGATCCCTCGGGAACTATGTCAGGATATACTTAACTGTAAATTATATCATTTTGCACCTCATCTCCGTGCTAAAAATCACACCAACCCATTTTTTCGTTACGATTTTAAATAACTTAACGAACAAAGAGTATTGTTTAAGTTTCCTCAGGAACTGCATCGGGCCATGATAATTTCCACAGATAAAAAGTAGACTTTTTCATTCCCAGTGATACAGGCTACCTACATGCCAAATTTCATCAAGATTGGTAGAGGTGTTGAAGTGTAAATAGGTAACAAACAAACAAACACATTTTCACATTTATAATATTAAGTAAGGATTTCTAAATCTTAAATAACATATAGAGCGTCGGTGGCAGAACGGTTAGGGCCACTACCTCCTGTCCGGAAGTTCGTGGTTCGAATCCTGCCACTTACCAATATCTATACGAATATCGATTTCGTACTGGTATGTACGTTTATCCGACGCTCTTATGGTGAGTAAAACATCGTGAGGAAACCTGCACACGCCTGCGAAGAAGCTTATGTGTGAAGTCAATCAACCCGCAATGGGCCCGCGTAATCGTCTAAGGCCTGATCGCCCTAACTCAGGGCAGGTCGAGCCTTTTGGTGGGGACGTATATAAATTGATATGATGATATAAGATCTTTTATACTTACCTTATTTAAAAGCAAATAAAGCATTCTATTCTATTCTATTCTATTCTAAAACATATACCTATACTATCAAAAAACTAATTCAAATCATTATATCAATCAAGTAAAAAAAAATCTAAAAATATCAATATGTGTCAAATCCGCGAGTCGTATCAACTCCAAAGGAGCCCATAACGCACTTCTCGTTGCCGCGCTGGATGGCAATAGACAACCTTAGCAGCAGGTAGGACCTCATGTCTCATTTCCTCTCTCGAAGGCGACGGTCAATTTCCTTTGTGAAGGCAAAGGCCTCTGAGGGTTCAGCAGCCGGTTGTCTCACAGACCAGCGGCACAAAGCAGTAATTTGCCTCTAAAACCGAGTACTTATTATGCTTCTTTCTCGCCGCAAATTGAGTAGCAGTACCTTATGGGTGAGGAGTGAGGCAGAAAAAGTGGCGTCCCAAAGCAAGCACGTTCCTCTCTGCCATAGCACCTGTTTAAACCCTCCGGCCTTTTGCCATCAGATCGACTAAAGCCCGGCCGGCTGCAACAAAGATGGATTATTCCACCTGGCCGAGACCAGTGCCCTCCGAGTGAGGTCATTATGGAATTGGTGACGTGGGAATCTTCACAAACAACGACCGCAACTCAGTGAGTGATGGCCAATTGCCTCCACAGTGGACCCGCAAATACATTGATGAGGTTCACAGATATTGATATTGCAGGCGGAGAGCAACTGCCACACGCAAATAGTCGTCGTCAGAAGAGTTCCTGTATCTGTGCCTCCTGATAAAAGATGCTAAACTCGATTTATGTGTTTTTATTTTTTTTACACGATTGGAATCTGTAAAAAAATACCTATCTGTCCGTCTATGAAACACATCGCTACGTGCCATAGTCCCAGAGTTAGAATTGTGTAAAGTAACTTATGCTGAAAAATACATAAAAGAAATCCACTCAAAAGTATGTAATAATCTTTTAATGCTTTAATACAACTTAAGCGCGTTTTATTATCCCTGCAGTGCCATCTATTGACATTCTGCTGCCAAGATTATAATGTGTGGTATGTGTAGTTAATATGTGGAAAAAAGTACTCTATTCTTATTATTGTAAGTATCGATGGATAATTTTCCACGGGACCTCTTTAGTTTTCCGGGATTAAGAATACCCGACTATACATTGATGATCAAAACACCCCATCTCAATGTAAAGGTTTCATATTGTTACGTTGAGCCATTCTAAAGATACATTTTTTTGCATTCCTGAAGGAGCCCTTAATTTTTTTGGGATTCACAATGTCCCAGATTTAGTTCGCGATGTTGTTTTTACATGTTGATACCCTTTATCAACATGTAATATTTGATTGTAATAGGTCAAGCCACATATTATGCGTGGTGACCCATTCTATAAATGAATACTTTTGAATTTCCCACGGGAACTCTTGAATTTTCTGGGATAAAAAGTATCCTATATGTTAACCCGGGCTATAAGGAACCACCATACAAAATTTCATCAAAATCGGCCTGGTAGTTTTTGCGTGATGCGCGAACATACAGACAGACAGACAGACAGACAAAAATTCCAAAAGTTGTTGTTTTGGCCTCTGTATCGTTAGTAATGTCCACCACAGTTATTATTTTCCAAAAATATTTCATGTACAGACACGGCCGCGTTACAGTTTTATTTATTAAACTAGCTTTTACCCGCGGCTTCGCCCGCGTGGACATAGCTTTTATGACTCTTTTTGAGGGTGAGTGGTGCGCGAGCCGCAATCAGCTCGCAAGCGTGGACATGAGTTTTCTCCAGGTTCCTCAGGAACTATATCGGGCTATTCGGATAAGCAGTCTTTGTCACTTCCCACCCCCTCAACAAATTCTATACAAAAAATCATTTTAATCCGTTGCTCCGTTACGACGCCACCGACGTACGCGAGCGTAGAAAACAGTTGTCCCCAGATCCTCCGGGAACTATGTCAGGATATACTTATTAGTAAATTATATCATTTTCCACCTCATCTCTGTGCTAAAAATCACACCAATCCATTTTTTCGTTGCGATTTTAAATAACTTAACGAACAAAGAGTATTGTTTTAGTTTCCTCAGGAACTGCATCGGGCTACGATAATTTCCAGAGATAAAAAGTAGATTATTTCATTACCAGTGATACAGGCTACCTGCATGCCAAATTTCATCAAGATTGGTAGAGGTGTTGAAGTGTAAATAGGTAACAAACAAACAAACACATTTTCACATTTATAATATTAAGTAAGGATTTCTAAATCTTAAATAACATATAGAGCGTCGGTGGCAGAACGGTTAGGGCCACTACCTCCTGTCCGGAAGTTCGTGGTTCGAATCCTGCCACTTACCAATATCTATACGAATATCGATTTCGTACTGGTATGTACGTTTATCCGACGCTCTTATGGTGAGTAAAACATCGTGAGGAAACCTGCACACGCCTGCGAAGAAGCTTATGTGTGAAGTCAATCAACCCGCAATGGGCCCGCGTAATCGTCTAAGGCCTGATCGCCCTAACTCAGGGCAGGTCGAGCCTTTTGGTGGGGACGTATATAAATTGATATGATGATATAAAACATATACCTATACTATCAAAAAACTAATTCAAATCATTATATCAATCAAGTAACAAAAAATCTAAAAATATCAATATGTGTCAAATCCGCGAGTCGTATCAACTCCAAAGGAGCCCATAACGCACTTCTCGTTGCCGCGCTGGATGGCAATAGACAACCTTAGCAGCAGGTAGGACCTCATGTCTCATTTCCTCTCTCGAAGGCGACGGTCAATTTCCTTTGTGAAGGCAAAGGCCTCTGAGGGTTCAGCAGCCGGTTGTCTCACAGACCAGCGGCACAAAGCAGTAATTTGCCTCTAAAACCGAGTACTTATTATGCTTCTTTCTCGCCGCAAATTGAGTAGCAGTACCTTATGGGTGAGGAGTGAGGCAGAAAAAGTGGCGTCCCAAAGCAAGCACGTTCCTCTCTGCCATAGCACCTGTTTAAACCCTCCGGCCTTTTGCCATCAGATCGACTAAAGCCCGGCCGGCTGCAACAAAGATGGATTATTCCACCTGGCCGAGACCAGTGCCCTCCGAGTGAGGTCATTATGGAATTGGTGACGTGGGAATCTTCACAAACAACGACCGCAACTCAGTGAGTGATGGCCAATTGCCTCCACAGTGGACCCGCAAATACATTGATGAGGTTCACAGATATTGATATTGCAGGCGGAGAGCAACTGCCACACGCAAATAGTCGTCGTCAGAAGAGTTCCTGTATCTGTGCCTCCTGATAAAAGATGCTAAACTCGATTTATGTGTTTTTATTTTTTTTACACGATTGGAATCTGTAAAAAAATACCTATCTGTCCGTCTATGAAACACATCGCTACGTGCCATAGTCCCAGAGTTAGAATTGTGTAAAGTAACTTATGCTGAAAAATACATAAAAGAAATCCACTCAAAAGTATGTAATAATCTTTTAATGCTTTAATACAACTTAAGCGCGTTTTATTATCCCTGCAGTGCCATCTATTGACATTCTGCTGCCAAGATTATAATGTGTGGTATGTGTAGTTAATATGTGGAAAAAAGTACTCTATTCTTATTATTGTAAGTATCGATGGATAATTTTCCACGGGACCTCTTTAGTTTTCCGGGATTAAGAATACCCGACTATACATTGATGATCAAAACACCCCATCTCAATGTAAAGGTTTCATATTGTTACGTTGAGCCATTCTAAAGATACATTTTTTTGCATTCCTGAAGGAGCCCTTAATTTTTTTGGGATTCACAATGTCCCAGATTTAGTTCGCGATGTTGTTTTTACATGTTGATACCCTTTATCAACATGTAATATTTGATTGTAATAGGTCAAGCCACATATTATGCGTGGTGACCCATTCTATAAATGAATACTTTTGAATTTCCCACGGGAACTCTTGAATTTTCTGGGATAAAAAGTATCCTATATGTTAACCCGGGCTATAAGGAACCACCATACAAAATTTCATCAAAATCGGCCTGGTAGTTTTTGCGTGATGCGCGAACATACAGACAGACAGACAGACAGACAAAAATTCCAAAAGTTGTTGTTTTGGCCTCTGTATCGTTAGTAATGTCCACCACAGTTATTATTTTCCAAAAATATTTCATGTACAGACACGGCCGCGTTACAGTTTTATTTATTAAACTAGCTTTTACCCGCGGCTTCGCCCGCGTGGACATAGCTTTTATGACTCTTTTTGAGGGTGAGTGGTGCGCGAGCCGCAATCAGCTCGCAAGCGTGGACATGAGTTTTCTCCAGGTTCCTCAGGAACTATATCGGGCTATTCGGATAAGCAGTCTTTGTCACTTCCCACCCCCTCAACAAATTCTATACAAAAAATCATTTTAATCCGTTGCTCCGTTACGACGCCACCGACGTACGCGAGCGTAGAAAACAGTTGTCCCCAGATCCTCCGGGAACTATGTCAGGATATACTTATTAGTAAATTATATCATTTTCCACCTCATCTCTGTGCTAAAAATCACACCAACCCATTTTTTCGTTACGATTTTAAATAACTTAACGAACAAAGAGTATTGTTTTAGTTTCCTCAGGAACTGCATCGGGCTACGATAATTTCCAGAGATAAAAAGTAGATTATTTCATTACCAGTGATACAGGCTACCTGCATGCCAAATTTCATCAAGATTGGTAGAGGTGTTGAAGTGTGAATAGGTAACAAACAAACAAACACATTTTCACATTTATAATATTAAGTTAGGATTTCTAAATCTTAAATAACATATAGAGCGTCGGTGGCGTAACCGTTAAGGGCCACTACCTCCTGTCCGGAATGCCGTGGTTCGAATCCTGTCACTTACCAATATCTATACGAATATCGATTTCATACTCGTATGTACGTTTATCCGACGCTCTTACGGCGAGAAAAACATCGTGAGGAAACCTGCGCACGCCTGCGAAGAAACTCGAAGCTTAATTATGTGTGAAGTCAATCAACCCGCAATGGGCCCGCGTGATCGTCTAAGGCCTGATCGCCCTAACTCAGGGCAGATCGAGCCCCTTGGTGGGGACGTATATAAATTGATATGATGAAATAACACATATACCTATATTATCAAAAAACTAATTAATATCATTATATCAATCTAGTAAGAAAATTTCCTTAAAAATATTAATATGGGTCAAATCCTCGAGTCGTATCAGCTCCAAAGGAGCCCATAACGCACTTCTCGTTGCCGCGCTGGATGGCAATAGACAACCTTAGCAGCAGGTAGGACCCGGAGCGGGCGTCACGTCTCCTCTCTCGAAGGCGGCGGCCAATCTCCTTAATGAAGTCAAAGGCCTCTAAGGGTTCAGCAGCCGGTTGTCTCACAGACCAGCGGCACAAAGCAGTAATTTGCCTCCAAGACCGAGTACTTATTATGCTTCTTTCTCGCTGCTCAATGCAGCAGTACCGTACGGGTGAGGTGTGAGGCAGTAAAAATGGCATCCCAAAGCAGGCACGTTCCTCTCTGCCATGGCACCTGTTTAAACCCTCCGGCCTTTTGCCATCAGATCGACTAAAGCCCGGCGGCTGCATCAAAGATGGAATATTCCAGGACCAGTACCCTCCGATTGAGGTCATTTAGGAATTGGTGACGTGGGAATCTTCACAAACAACGACCGCAACTCAGTGTTTGATGGCCAATTGCCTCCACCGTGGACCCGTAAAAACATTGATTGAGTGAACTTATCACAGATATTGATATTACAGGCGGAGAGCAACTGCCACACGCAAATAGTCACCGTCAGAAGAATTCCCATATCTGTGCCTCCTGTTAAAAGATGCTAAACTCGATTTATGTGTTTTTAATTTTTTTACACGATTGGAATCTGTAAAAAAATACCTATCGGTTCGTCTATGAAACACATCGCTACGTGCCATAGTTCCAGAGTTAGAGTTGTGTAAAGTAGCGTATGCTGAAAAATACATAAAAGAAATCCAATTAAAAGTATGAAATAATATTTCAATGTTTTAATACAACTTGAGCGCGTTTTATTATACCTGGAGTGCCATCTATTGACATTCTGCAGCTATGATTATAATGTGTGGTATGTGTGGCTAATATGGGGAAAAAAGTACTCTATTGTTATTATTGTAAGAATCGATAGATCTAACTTCCCACGGGACCTCTTTAGTTTTCCGGGATAAAGAATACCCAACTAATGATGGTCAAAACACCCCATCCCAATACAAAGGTTTTATATTGTAACGTTGAGCCATTCTAAAGATACAATTTTTTGCATTCCTGCAAGAACCCTTAATTTTTTTTGGATTCACAAGGTCCCAGTTTTAGTTCGCGATATAGGGTATCAAAGTGTATAATTAGATTGTAATAGGTCAAGCCACATTTGCGTGTTGAGCCATTCTATAAATGAATACTTTTGATTTTCCCACGGGAGCTCTTCAATTATCAGGGATAAAAAGTATCCTATATGTTACCCCGGGCTATAAGGAACCACCATACAAAATTTCATCAAAATCTGCCTGGTAGTTTTTGCGTGATGCGCGAACATACAGACAGACAGACAGACAAAAATTCCAAAAGTTGTTGTTTTAGCCTCTATATCGTTAGTAATGTCCACCACAGTTATTATTTTCCAAAAATATTTCATGTACAGACGCGGCCCCGTTACAGTTTTATTATATTATATAGAATAGATAGATATAATGTCCTTAGACAATAGGAAACTCCAAATGAAACTAAGTTCTGTTGTTGCTCTGAAATACAAGGTATTTTATTTAGAACTTAAGTCTACTAAAAGAAACATAAAGTAAATTAACTTATGAATAGGTTTTACTCACCTGAAATACAAGAAACAACATTTTAAGCACTTAGTTACATTAATTAAATTCTGCAAATCATACACGGTTTTATAACCTCACATTCCACACATTTGATATAAGTTGATGTTTCAATATTCGTTCAAAAATACACAGACTAAGGATACGTTCTAAAATAAATAATATTAAATGAGTTCTTATAAGGCTCATTTACATCTCCCCTCCCAGAATAAAAACAATTTTTATCAAACATAAAATTTAAAGTATTACTACATTTACACACACATATTAATTATTATCTAAATCTAAGCCAGTTCGTACTGGGACAATTTTTGTTATGTGGAATAGATTTGATTCACTCTTCTTATGTCCTGTGTTTATTTTATAAATTGAATCTGATATTTTTTCTAAAACTTCATAAGGACCAATTTTTAATTCATCTAGTTTTTTTCTGTTTAACCGGTTCCCGTTTTCAACACATACTAAGTCTCCTACTTTTATATCCCATTCCTTTCTTTTCCTATCAAAATATTGTTTATTATAGTTATGTGACTTTTTTGTATTTTCCAATGCTCCTTTCCTATCATCTGATAAATCTGTATTTATTATTTCCTTTAATTCTTCCGGCAAGATTTCTACATTTTTTCCTTCTAATAAATATTTTGGAGCAAAACCTGTAACAGTATGTTCAGTTTCATTGTATTTCTTTATGCATTCTTGTGCTACAGTTGTCCAAGTTAATTTTTCTCTCGTTTCATTTATTTTGCACCGAATTTTATTAATCAGAGTCTGATTTAACCTTTCGTTTAAACCGTTTGAAAATGGTGCATTTACAGCCGTGAAGATAATTGGAATATTCTCTTTGTCTAAAAATTGTTTAAATTCCTTGGAATTTATACCTGGATATTGGTCGGACAGGATCAAGCCGATTTTATAATCACTATTTACTTTTTGAACAACTTTTATGAAATCATTTGCGCTCTGTGTTTTTGAAGTTGAAATATAAGCATGTCTGGTAAAGTGGTCGACCAGAAGGTGCAAATAAGTTTTAGTGGAACGTCTGCCACCAAATCCACCAATAGTGTCAATGGATACAATTTCGAAAGGATATGTAGCCGGACCTAAATGTGACATAAGACCGAAATTGTATTTTCCTCTTGATTTATTTTTTATACAGACTTCACACGTGTCACATAATTTTTTTATATTATTTACTAAATTTTTAGCTTCATAGAATGGTTTAATTTTACGTATTAATTGTTTAATCCCTATATGGCAGAATGTAATATGAACTTTTTCTATAAATTTTTTACTAAATTCCTCTGTCAATATTATTTTGTCTTTATTTTTTATAGTTTTGTAATAAATTGTATCTTTTATCTTTAACTGTGTTGTACTCTTTTTGATTTCTTCTTTTTTTTCTTGGTCGTTTTTAATATCATCTAATTTAATTAGGTTTAAGAATTTTAAACATTCCTCCTGATTGTGATGTGGTTCTAATACGGGGTTTCTACTTAAACTATCTGCTTCTAAATTGTTTTTTTCCCGGTGAATAAATTACATCAAGATCATATTGCGATATATAATATGTAAGATCCCCCAGTTCCTCATCCGTTCTAGATTTTATATTCATTTTCTCTAAAGGCTTGTGATCCGTGAAAACCTTAAATCTTTTTCCCATGAGCCAATGTTGCCAGTACTTAATTGCTTCTTTTATCGCTAAACACTCTAAGTATACTGCTTTTTTTTCTTTTGTGATTCTGTTAGTTTCCGTGAAAAGTATGCACAAGGTTTTTCTTCTCCATTGAGTTGTTGTTGTTTCAAGACTGCACCTATGCCTTGTATACTTGCGTCTGTATAAATATGGATTGGCAAATTGGGATCAAATATTTCTAAAATTGGTTTTGAAGACAGTAAGTTTTTAACAGTTTCAAAAGATTCTTGACATTTCTCAGACCAATAAAACACCTGATCCTTTCTCAACAGGTTATGCAATGGTTCTAATAAGATTGCTGCATTAGGTATATATTTTCCATAAAAAATAATTTTCCCTAGAAATTGACGGACATTCTTTCGTGTTTTCGGAATAGGAAACTCTTTTATAGTAATTAGGTTATCTTTGAGAGGAGAAACCGTATTATCTACACTAATAATATTATAAAGAGGAAAGATTTGTACCTATTTTTGTATGTTTGTATGTTTGTAATGAATAGGCTCAAAAAGTACTGGGCCGATTTAAAAAATTCTTTCACCAATAGAATGCTACATTCTTCCAATTTGACATAGGCTACAAAATTAGGGATCCTTGGTAAAATTTGAACAATGTAACCGAAGGTGTAGAAAAATGAGTCTTAAAATGTCTTTCGTCGAATGCGCTGCCGAAACTATTAGCGATAGAACAAAATAATGTACAACAATATTGAAGAACATCATAATGTCTATAAAAAACTCCGCGGTAGCATATGTCCAACTATTGTAGTTATGTCACTACAACAACTTTTTTCATTTTAAACATTAATGAAAATGCTAACCAAATTCAAAACATGCTATTTATGTGTTTATATTAATCCTTATCCAAATAAATTATTTTATGGTCAAGACCATTTAACAACCTATAAAATAGTTTTTAAATTAATTAAATTGGACTTTCCATTCAAAAGATATTACGAATTAAAAAATTCAAACAGTAAACAAAACCGCCATAGCGCCGATGCCAACCTTTAAGGCAGAGGGACAGGTTTATCACCTCATAGGCAGCCTCCTGCCGCCATCCGGACAAAGCCCACAATTTCTGCAGATATATTTTATTTCCGATGCTGACCTACTATCTTTGCGCTCTAACATGGCTCCTATGCTAAAACTGGATTTGATCAACGAATTGCAGACCATGTTGAATAGTCACAACGTTTACATACGAAGTTTTAAACAAAGTATCGAATCGACATCTCCAGAGAATTTAAAATTAATTATTCACGCTGACCGCACACCTCAAGCAGAACACCGAGGCAGATACAACGCGCCTTCCGTCAACGAAGTGGCCGTTCTCTTGGTTGATGAAGACAAAGGCCCCAGAGATATAGTGCTGCACGGTAGAGACGGGCAGCTGAAGCGAGTGTCGGAATTGCATAGGGCTTATGATCCGTTACAATATCCGCTAATGTTCGTATCAGGAGACGACGGATATTACTTAACTATTCCTCAGCAGGATTCCTTAAGAAATAAAACTGTATCATGCATGCAATATTACGCATACCGCTTAATGATTAGGACCAGTCAATTTAATTCGCTGCACTATTACAAGGATTTGTTTAGTCAATATTGTGTGGATATGATGGCAAAGATGATTTCGGAACGATTAAATTTTATAAGGCGAAACCAACAAAAACTTAGAGCAGATGACTATATTCATCTGAGGGATGCTTTGAACCAAGACGCAAGCGTGAAAGCCGCCGACATCGGACAGCGCGTCATCTTACCGTCATCATTTACTGGATGTGCGAGGTTTTTAAACGAAAAGACGCATGATGGTATGTCCTATGTGCGCAACCACGGCCGGCCAGATCTATTCGTCACTTTTACGTGCAACCCTGAATGGGAAGAGATAAAGCAGGAACTTTTCCCCGGCCAACGGTCATTCGACCGGCATGACATCATTGCTCGAGTATTCCATCTAAAAATTAAAAAAATTATAAAAATATTCACGAAAGACGCGATTTTTGGACCGGTCAAATGTTATATGCTTAGTGTTGAATGGCAAAAAAGAGGATTGCCGCATTGTCATATGTTGTTTTGGCTGGAGACAAAAATACAGCCCGATCAGATCGACGAAATAATCGTCGCTGAGCTGCCTAATAAAGACGAAGACCCAGTGTTATTTGACATAGTCACAAAAAATATGGTACATGGGCCATGTGGGCAAGAAAATTTGAATTCACCATGCATAAAGAATGGCATATGCTCAAAAAAATACACACGACGATTCATAAATGAGACCCAGACCGGTGAGGACGGATATCCCGTATATCGACGTCGCGACTCAAGCAACGGAGGTCAGGTCACTACTTTAAACATCCGAGGCAGAACGGTCAACATAGACAACAGGTGGATCGTTCCATATTCTCCAATTTTATTGCGATTTTTTAATGCTCACATAAACGTTGAATTCTGCCATTCCGTCCAAGCAATTAAGTATATTTGCAAATACATCAACAAAGGATCGGACCAAGCCACTTTCGGTGTCAGAAATGCTCACGACGAAGTGGAAAATTATTTGAACGGACGGTACATTAGTACATCGGAGGCAGTGTGGAGATTGTTAGAGTTTCCTATTCACGATCGACACCCCACCGTTGTACACTTGGCTGTACACTTAGAAAATGGGCAACGGGTATATTTTTCAGCTGAAAATATACAACGTGTAATTGAAAATCCACCAAAAACGACTCTCACGGCGTTTTTTGACCTGTGTCGCAGTGATGAATTTGCCAAAACGTTACTCTATCATGAAGTCCCTCATTATTACACATGGGCCAATAACAAATTCTCAAGAAGGAAACGCGGCCAAGACGTAGTCGGTCATCCCGGTGTAAAAAAAGATGCGGCGTTGGGCCGAGTGTACAGCGTCCATCTTTCTCAATCCGAGTGCTTTTATCTCAGGATATTACTTCATCATGTGCGTGGCCCGACATCGTTCCAAGACTTAAAAACCGTTGATGGCATTGTTAAAGAAACATACCAAGCTGCTTGCAGAGATTTAGGTTTACTAGAAAATGACAACCAATGGGAGATGACTTTGAGAGAAGCTTCGGTTTCTGACTGCCCGTTAAAGTTGAGAGAGCTGTTTGTGGTCATTTTATTATTTTGTTTCCCTTCTGAACCTCTCAAATTATGAGACACTTTCAAAGACGATTTGTGTGAGGACATCAGACGTGCAGCTCAACAACAAGATCAGGATTGTGACGTACACAACGAAGGCTTGATACAAATAGAAAACAAGCTTTTGGAACTGAACGACAAGCATTTAGCAGATTTTGGATTGCCTTTCCCGAATCGGCAACAAAATATCATCCATGCGATACCGTGCCGTCCGCATGATATTAACGAGTTGTCTGTATTTGTCAACACGCATGTACCCAAGTTAGTGGCAGATCAAAAAATAGCATTCGATGCTATAGTACAGAGTGTTGAAAATCACAGCGGTAAACTGTTTTTTGGACGCGCCCAGTGAAACAGGCAAAACCTTCCTTGCCAATTTAGTGTTGGCAAAAGTACGTCAATCTGGAAAAAAAGCTGTCGCAGTGGCATCGTCCGGAATTGCTGCAACCCTATTAAATGATGGAAAGACTGCTCACTCTACATTTAAATTACCATTGGCTGTGTCTTTGGAACAACAATCTGTGTGCTCGATCCGCAAAAACGGTCCGCTGGGGCAGCTCTTACAAGACACTTCGCTGGTCATCTGGGACGAGTGCACCATGAGCCACAGGGCGCACGTGGAAGCCGTGGAGCGCACGCTGAGAGACATCCGAAGCTCAGACCGTATAATGGGGGGCGTGACGTTTGTTTTAGCTGGAGACTTTCGTCAAACATTGCCAGTTATAACAAAAGGTACTCGAGCTGACGTTATTCGAGCTTGCCTTAAATCATCAACTTTATGGCAATCGATTGAAACTCTTAATCTGCGCACAAATATGAGAGCACATTTAAGTGACAATGACGATAATAATTTCTCACAAAAACTTCTAAAACTTGGAGACGGAAAATTACCGTCTCCGGTTGCAAACAGTCCCCAGGTATTGTTGGATAACGAATTGGGTCAAATCGTTCAGAGTCTAGAAATTCTTGTGGACACAATATATCCGGACATACAAAATCTTACGGAGAGAAATTTCAATTGGCTCTGTTCGAGAGCGATAGTGTCCCCGCGAAATGAATCGGTTAATGAGATTAACAAAATTATTATGGAAAAAGTACCCGGTGAATTTAAATCTTACAAATCTATTGACACAGTATGCAACATCGAAGATACAGTGCACTATCTACAAGAATTATTAAATTCCCTGAATCCTTCCGGCTTGCCGTCCCACGAACTACAATTAAAGGTAGGCACTCCCGTAATGCTGCTAAGGAACCTATGCCCTCCCAGCATGTGCAATGGCACGAGACTTCTGGTGAAGGAATTGCGGGAGAACGTCATAGTAGCCAATATAATCACCGGGGCCGCGGCCGGACAGCTCGCCCACATACCGCGGATCCCCATGATTCCTACGGACTTGCCTATATCTTTTAAGAGGTTACAGTTTCCTCTAAAAACATCATTTGCCCTCACAATAAATAAGCCCCAGGGTCAAACATTTTCGATGGTTGGCATCGACCTAAGAAAAGAATGCTTTTCTCATGGACAACTATATGTTGCCCTTTCTCGAGTGGGATCTCCTGAAAATCAATATATTTTGTTGCCATCTACAAATACCACTGCCAACGTAGTTTACAGTGAAGCTTTAAGATAAAAACTGACAAATATAAAAGTAAAAAACGTAAATCTACCTTAATATTATATCTGTAAATAATGTAAAAGTAAACCTGTAAAATAAAAAATACTAAAAATGTAAATTATTAAGTAATAGTAACAATGAAAATGATTAATGACAAACCCTTTTTTAATAAAAAAATAAAATAAAATATATATAATTATATATAAAACCAAAATAAAAAGCACAAAACAACAAAAACCAAACAAAAAAAAAATTGTAAGGAAAATACTAAATAATGATAGGCAAGTTTCTATCGACACGAACAAAAATTTCTTTGAAATACATAGATGTATAGGTAGATACATTTTTAGTTGAAAGTTGTCAACTTTTAATTTAGACTGTATATATTTTATTCGACTCTTCTTTTATTCTAATTACTTAAAAAACATAGTAAAAATGTATGTAATATCCTATGTAAATATTACTTATTTAAGTGCCCGCCACTTAAACCATCAAAGAAATTGAACATAAATAGACTTACATACAAATATAACTGTGGGATTTTTTTTAATACAAATAAAAATATTTGTGAAAAAAAGTGTTTTATATCCAAATTTCCAAAAATAAACAATTGTCTACCCCGTGCGAAGCCGGGACGGGCTGCTAGTTTTTTATAATGTGACCTAAATATTTAACGGAGTCTTGTGCAAAGTTACATTTTGAGAATTTCAGTCTAAAGCCTTCTTTCATTATTGCTTCCATTAATAATGATAAGTGTTTTATATGATCTGCGAATGTTTCCGAAAAAACTAAAATATCATCGATATAACTCACCGTGAATTCGGACAGTTTGTGTTTTCTTATAATATTGCTCATTATTTTTTGGAAAATTGCTGGTGATGTCTTCAAGCCAAATGGTTAAAATGTCCACTGAAAATGACCTTCTTGGGTAATAAATGCTGTCTTGTGTCTGTCTTTGATTTTTAATGGTATTGACCAAAATGCTGAGTTGATGTCCAGTGTTGAGAAATACTTGCAATTTCTTGTCTTAGTCATCAAATCTTCTATAAGTGGAAACGGTTGAGCTTGCGGAATTATAATCTTATTCAAGTCCCTAAAATCTATAAACAGTCTTGATCTTCTTCCATCTTCTTTCTTAAAAGCCATTGTCACTGGTGCAGCAAATGGACTGTACGACTCTTCAATCAAATTTCTTTCTAATAATTTTGACACTTGCTGTTCTATTTCTTTTTTGTCTTCGCTTGTGCATCTGTATGGTCTTTTGCTACAGTATTTGTCTATTAATAAATCAATATGTGCCTCATATCCGTTTACAGTGCCTATATAAAATTTGTCTTTGGCAAAAAGGGGTTTATATTTGCTTAGTAACTCTTCTATTTCTGCATATTGTTGTGCGTCCAGGTGATTTACAGTAATTTCAAAGTTTGATTCTTCTACATGCTCATTAAAGTTTATTTTATATTCAGTAACACCTTCTATCATTTGTAGTTAATCTTGTTTCTTTTTTTCATTTTTGTTTTTTTTTATTCTACCTGTAAAGCCAGGAATTGTTGTTGTATTGTTTTCTTCTGTATCAATTTCGTTTTTTTCAATACTACCTGTAAAGCCAGGAATTGTTCTTGTATTGTTTTCTTCTGTTTCACTTTTTTTTCTGTTTTGTATATTTTGTGTAATTTACAAATTTTCGTTTTGTGAAAGGCGGAATTTTTGTATTGTGTCCAATCCTATTAAAAAGTCACAGTGAAAATTTTCTTCGTCTATAACAAACACATTGATGTATTCTTCTATATCAAATATATTTGTTTTTAACGTTACCATTCCTTGAGTTTCCTTAACACCATTAATCGTTCTTAAACCTGTACTTTCAGTATCGTTACAATCATTGTGATTGGGGCTATTTTTTAAGTTAAGCAATTTTGAGTTTATTAAAGATACGTTAGATCCGGAATCATAAATTCCCCTTATATTCAAGGTGTCATTTATTAGTACGCTTACTTTGATTAATGGTGGTATTTTTAGTTTTTTGGATCGATCTTGTTTAATTCTGACTCTATTTCTGAATTATTTACACTTCTTATCCATTCCTTTCCTCGTTTTTCATTTTTTTTTCTTTGAACCAGCATTGTGTTTCGGGATGGTAACGGGTTCCTTTGTTTTCTCTTTCACAGATTTTGCATGGCACTTTTCCTTCTTTTTCTTTATTATTCTTCTCAATATTTACTGTTTTCTTTTCATAGTTATTTCTGTTCATTAGATGTTCCATTCCCCTTATGCTATTAAATAAATCCTTAGTATCTTTTAGGTCTTCTCTATCTATTTTATCTGTTACTACATTTGGGAGTCTTGTAGCGATCAGATCTATTAAGGTTGATTTGTCCATGGATTTGTTTATTTCCAACAATAGTCTTTCCTTCTTTAATGCATATTCTAGTAATGATCCCTGTCAATATTTGAATAACATTGCGTATCTGATAGGTGACCAACCCTTGTTTGCAAAAGATTCACATAAGTCTTCTTTCCACAGTGACCATTTTGAATTTATAGTATGTTTTATGAGCATCGAGTTGTACCAGTCTAGGCATGAATCATCCATGAACAACCTTAGGGCTTCAATTTTTTTTATATCCTCTTCTATTTCTAAGCGGGAACATTCACTTTCAAAAATACTCATCCACTGACTTACATTTGATGTTTTTCGAGTAAATTTCTCAATTGTGAATGATTCTGTTAACTTCTTAATATTTTGTGATCTATTTGTGTCTTTTCTTGTTTCTGAAATTGAAATTTTTTCTAGGATTCTAGTCATAACCTCTTCTGTGATACCCATAGTAGAAGTTGATTGTTTTGTTTCGGCTGGTGGTATTTCTTGTAATAAATATCCATCAAATTGAAAATTCCCATCTGCATCACGATAAACTGCATTTATCTCTGGTGTCACAGAAATCCAAACTTGTCTTTTATCATGCCTTTTCTGTAATGTATTTTTTACTTTTCGAAATGTTTGTGTTTTTTTCAAAATGTCATGTGATGTACATGGGAATTTTCAATTTGATGGATATTTATTACAAGAAAACAAAAAATAAAACCGTGTATGATTTGCAGAATTTCATTAATGTAACTAAGTGCTTAAAATGTTGTTTCTTGTATTTCAGGTGAGTAAAACCTATTCATAAGTTAATTTACTTTATGTTTCTTTTAGTAGACTTAAGTTCTAAATAAAATACCTTGTATTTCAGAGCAATAACAGAACTTAGTTTCATTTGGAGATTCCTATTGTCTAAGGATATTATAAAACAACATTTTAAGCACTTAGTTACATTAATTAAATTCTGCAAATCATACACGGTTTTATAACCTCACATTCCACACATTTGATATAAGTTGATGTTTCAATATTCGTTCAAAAATACACAGACTAAGGATACGTTCGAAAATAAATAATATTAAATGAGTTCTTATAAGGCTCTTATTTACATAGATATACCTACGGGTCGAATTTATAACCTTCCTTTTTGATGTCGGTTAAAAACTTTTTAATAAAAAGTCATCGACGTATTATTTAACTAGCAGCCCGTCCCGGCTTCGCACGGGGTAGACAATTGTTTATTTTTGGAAATTTGGATATAAAACACTTTTTTTCACAAATATTTTTATTTGTATTAAAAAAAATCCCACAGTTATATTTGTATGTAAGTCTATTTATGTTCAATTTCTTTGATGGTTTAAGTGGCGGGCACTTAAATAAGTAATATTTACATAGGATATTACATACATTTTTACTATGTTTTTTAAGTAATTAGAATAAAAGAAGAGTCGAATAAAATATATACAGTCTAAATTAAAAGTTGACAACTTTCAACTAAAAATGTATCTACCTATACATCTATGTATTTCAAAGAAATTTTTGTTCGTGTCGATAGAAACTTGCCTATCATTATTTAGTATTTTCCTTACAATTTTTTTTTTGTTTGGTTTTTGTTGTTTTGTGCTTTTTATTTTGGTTTTATATATAATTATATATATTTTATTTTATTTTTTTATTAAAAAAGGGTTTGTCATTAATCATTTTCATTGTTACTATTACTTAATAATTTACATTTTTAGTATTTTTTATTTTACAGGTTTACTTTTACATTATTTACAGATATAATATTAAGGTAGATTTACGTTTTTTACTTTTATATTTGTCAGTTTTTATCTTAAAGCTTCACTGTAAACTACGTTGGCAGTGGTATTTGTAGATGGCAACAAAATATATTGATTTTCAGGAGATCCCACTCGAGAAAGGGCAACATATAGTTGTCCATGAGAAAAGCATTCTTTTCTTAGGTCGATGCCAACCATCGAAAATGTTTGACCCTGGGGCTTATTTATTGTGAGGGCAAATGATGTTTTTAGAGGAAACTGTAACCTCTTAAAAGATATAGGCAAGTCCGTAGGAATCATGGGGATCCGCGGTATGTGGGCGAGCTGTCCGGCCGCGGCCCCGGTGATTATATTGGCTACTATGACGTTCTCCCGCAATTCCTTCACCAGAAGTCTCGTGCCATTGCACATGCTGGGAGGGCATAGGTTCCTTAGCAGCATTACGGGAGTGCCTACCTTTAATTGTAGTTCGTGGGACGGCAAGCCGGAAGGATTCAGGGAATTTAATAATTCTTGTAGATAGTGCACTGTATCTTCGATGTTGCATACTGTGTCAATAGATTTGTAAGATTTAAATTCACCGGGTACTTTTTCCATAATAATTTTGTTAATCTCATTAACCGATTCATTTCGCGGGGACACTATCGCTCTCGAACAGAGCCAATTGAAATTTCTCTCCGTAAGATTTTGTATGTCCGGATATATTGTGTCCACAAGAATTTCTAGACTCTGAACGATTTGACCCAATTCGTTATCCAACAATACCTGGGGACTGTTTGCAACCGGAGACGGTAATTTTCCGTCTCCAAGTTTTAGAAGTTTTTGTGAGAAATTATTATCGTCATTGTCACTTAAATGTGCTCTCATATTTGTGCGCAGATTAAGAGTTTCAATCGATTGCCATAAAGTTGATGATTTAAGGCAAGCTCGAATAACGTCAGCTCGAGTACCTTTTGTTATAACTGGCAATGTTTGACGAAAGTCTCCAGCTAAAACAAACGTCACGCCCCCCATTATACGGTCTGAGCTTCGGATGTCTCTCAGCGTGCGCTCCACGGCTTCCACGTGCGCCCTGTGGCTCATGGTGCACTCGTCCCAGATGACCAGCGAAGTGTCTTGTAAGAGCTGCCCCAGCGGACCGTTTTTGCGGATCGAGCACACAGATTGTTGTTCCAAAGACACAGCCAATGGTAATTTAAATGTAGAGTGAGCAGTCTTTCCATCATTTAATAGGGTTGCAGCAATTCCGGACGATGCCACTGCGACAGCTTTTTTTCCAGATTGACGTACTTTTGCCAACACTAAATTGGCAAGGAAGGTTTTGCCTGTTTCACTGGGCGCGTCCAAAAAACAGTTTACCGCTGTGATTTTCAACACTCTGTACTATAGCATCGAATGCTATTTTTTGATCTGCCACTAACTTGGGTACATGCGTGTTGACAAATACAGACAACTCGTTAATATCATGCGGACGGCACGGTATCGCATGGATGATATTTTGTTGCCGATTCGGGAAAGGCAATCCAAAATCTGCTAAATGCTTGTCGTTCAGTTCCAAAAGCTTGTTTTCTATTTGTATCAAGCCTTCGTTGTGTACGTCACAATCCTGGTCTTGTTGTTGAGCTGCACGTCTGATGTCCTCACACAAATCGTCTTTGAAAGTGTCTCATAATTTGAGAGGTTCAGAAGGGAAACAAAATAATAAAATGACCACAAACAGCTCTCTCAACTTTAACGGGCAGTCAGAAACCGAAGCTTCTCTCAAAGTCATCTCCCATTGGTTGTCATTTTCTAGTAAACCTAAATCTCTGCAAGCAGCTTGGTATGTTTCTTTAACAATGCCATCAACGGTTTTTAAGTCTTGGAACGATGTCGGGCCACGCACATGATGAAGTAATATCCTGAGATAAAAGCACTCGGATTGAGAAAGATGGACGCTGTACACTCGGCCCAACGCCGCATCTTTTTTTACACCGGGATGACCGACTACGTCTTGGCCGCGTTTCCTTCTTGAGAATTTGTTATTGGCCCATGTGTAATAATGAGGGACTTCATGATAGAGTAACGTTTTGGCAAATTCATCACTGCGACACAGGTCAAAAAACGCCGTGAGAGTCGTTTTTGGTGGATTTTCAATTACACGTTGTATATTTTCAGCTGAAAAATATACCCGTTGCCCATTTTCTAAGTGTACAGCCAAGTGTACAACGGTGGGGTGTCGATCGTGAATAGGAAACTCTAACAATCTCCACACTGCCTCCGATGTACTAATGTACCGTCCGTTCAAATAATTTTCCACTTCGTCGTGAGCATTTCTGACACCGAAAGTGGCTTGGTCCGATCCTTTGTTGATGTATTTGCAAATATACTTAATTGCTTGGACGGAATGGCAGAATTCAACGTTTATGTGAGCATTAAAAAATCGCAATAAAATTGGAGAATATGGAACGATCCACCTGTTGTCTATGTTGACCGTTCTGCCTCGGATGTTTAAAGTAGTGACCTGACCTCCGTTGCTTGAGTCGCGACGTCGATATACGGGATATCCGTCCTCACCGGTCTGGGTCTCATTTATGAATCGTCGTGTGTATTTTTTTGAGCATATGCCATTCTTTATGCATGGTGAATTCAAATTTTCTTGCCCACATGGCCCATGTACCATATTTTTTGTGACTATGTCAAATAACACTGGGTCTTCGTCTTTATTAGGCAGCTCAGCGACGATTATTTCGTCGATCTGATCGGGCTGTATTTTTGTCTCCAGCCAAAACAACATATGACAATGCGGCAATCCTCTTTTTTGCCATTCAACACTAAGCATATAACATTTGACCGGTCCAAAAATCGCGTCTTTCGTGAATATTTTTATAATTTTTTTAATTTTTAGATGGAATACTCGAGCAATGATGTCATGCCGGTCGAATGACCGTTGGCCGGGGAAAAGTTCCTGCTTTATCTCTTCCCATTCAGGGTTGCACGTAAAAGTGACGAATAGATCTGGCCGGCCGTGGTTGCGCACATAGGACATACCATCATGCGTCTTTTCGTTTAAAAACCTCGCACATCCAGTAAATGATGACGGTAAGATGACGCGCTGTCCGATGTCGGCGGCTTTCACGCTTGCGTCTTGGTTCAAAGCATCCCTCAGATGAATATAGTCATCTGCTCTAAGTTTTTGTTGGTTTCGCCTTATAAAATTTAATCGTTCCGAAATCATCTTTGCCATCATATCCACACAATATTGACTAAACAAATCCTTGTAATAGTGCAGCGAATTAAATTGACTGGTCCTAATCATTAAGCGGTATGCGTAATATTGCATGCATGATACAGTTTTATTTCTTAAGGAATCCTGCTGAGGAATAGTTAAGTAATATCCGTCGTCTCCTGATACGAACATTAGCGGATATTGTAACGGATCATAAGCCCTATGCAATTCCGACACTCGCTTCAGCTGCCCGTCTCTACCGTGCAGCACTATATCTCTGGGGCCTTTGTCTTCATCAACCAAGAGAACGGCCACTTCGTTGACGGAAGGCGCGTTGTATCTGCCTCGGTGTTCTGCTTGAGGTGTGCGGTCAGCGTGAATAATTAATTTTAAATTCTCTGGAGATGTCGATTCGATACTTTGTTTAAAACTTCGTATGTAAACGTTGTGACTATTCAACATGGTCTGCAATTCGTTGATCAAATCCAGTTTTAGCATAGGAGCCATGTTAGAGCGCAAAGATAGTAGGTCAGCATCGGAAATAAAATATATCTGCAGAAATTGTGGGCTTTGTCCGGATGGCGGCAGGAGGCTGCCTATGAGGTGATAAACCTGTCCCTCTGCCTTAAAGGTTGGCATCGGCGCTATGGCGGTTTTGTTTACTGTTTGAATTTTTTAATTCGTAATATCTTTTGAATGGAAAGTCCAATTTAATTAATTTAAAAACTATTTTATAGGTTGTTAAATGGTCTTGACCATAAAATAATTTATTTGGATAAGGATTAATATAAACACATAAATAGCATGTTTTGAATTTGGTTAGCATTTTCATTAATGTTTAAAATGAAAAAAGTTGTTGTAGTGACATAACTACAATAGTTGGACATATGCTACCGCGGAGTTTTTTATAGACATTATGATGTTCTTCAATATTGTTGTACATTATTTTGTTCTATCGCTAATAGTTTCGGCAGCGCATTCGACGAAAGACATTTTAAGACTCATTTTTCTACACCTTCGGTTACATTGTTCAAATTTTACCAAGGATCCCTAATTTTGTAGCCTATGTCAAATTGGAAGAATGTAGCATTCTATTGGTGAAAGAATTTTTTAAATCGGCCCAGTACTTTTTGAGCCTATTCATTACAAACATACAAACATACAAAAATAGGTACAAATCTTTCCTCTTTATAATATTAGTGTAGATGTAGATGTAGATTACTAATATGACGTATTAGTTAATTACTAATATGATGTAATATTTAATTACTAATATGACGTATTAGTTAATTACTAATATGTAGTATTAGCGATAGCCTAACTCGGGCTTTCTCCGTCATAAAAATAACACATATAAAAGTCAGGCACTACCATCGGAGGAAAGAAGCAAGCACTCTGTGGACTGTTTTACAATTAGCTATTACCTCCTAAAGAACAATGCACATGACTTAACTGTCTTGTGTTTTAGCCCTTTGATGGATGTTGTTACTATCTTGTATTATGTAGCAGCGAGCAACATAATGCCTCTTCTCGACCAAGTAATAACGTGTTTAAACATATTACAAACGCTAAACAAAAGATGATATATTAAGCTTTCTCCTGACGTGTGATGTACGGTATTCATTTTTGTGGCGTCCTCTCATTTATTAAGCGAGACACTATAAATGATTTGTATGAAAGTGCAGTTGAATGCATCTGCATCGCTATGAGATAGATAGATTGATTGTTAGTGAGTCGAAATAAATAAAAGAGTACTTTGTTGTTAAAACAATGCTCGAAATAGATTGTAATGCATATACATGGGTTGATCAAAAAGTACACGGAATATTTAAATTACACTCGTCCGTCAGTCTGTCACAGCCAGTTTACTCGGAAACTACTGGATCGATTGAGTTGAAATTTGGTACACAAATGTAAGTCGGTGACCCTAGGACGGACGTGTAACGTAAATAAATTTAAAACACGGGAACAACTTTTCGGGATAAATAATATTAAAAAAAGTTTCCAAAATATATTGTGTGACATATCAAATGAAATGATTTATAGTGAGAATATTTATTTTTTGTATTATTTCAATATGAATAGGTGAAAATTAACCCCACCTCCGAAACTAATAGGTCTAAAATCTAGAAAACAGTACATGAGGTTAAATGCATAGATTACAGGAAAATCTATGAGAAAATCTAAAATCCTTCCGTTCCCACAGGAAAAATAAAATTTCTAAAGTCCAGAATAAGTATACTTAGAGCAAAGTATGTACTGAGAGGTCTTTTTCTGTTGGTAGTTAAAGTTTTGGTGCGGAACCCTGTTTGTGTGACCCTGAATCGCACTTGGCCGGTTTTTTATTTTTGTTATGTTGATACATATGCTATATAATTGATATATAATTTATGTGTAGTTGGTATTTGACAGACAAACCTGTAATGTGGTCACACCCTGGACACTTCATACAACGGGCCAGAAATGATATTTCAAAAAAGGAATGAAGGAACAAACAAAATGGCGGCGTAATCCTATACGTTCGACAACCAAACTGTAACCAATCTGTATCAATCTAGGTGACGAGGGGGTGAAGTCGCAATCTAGAGAGCGTCAGGCAGTATCCATACTGTATCTTAGTACTATGTAATATATTACTTTGACGTAGTATCCAAGATATTTATTCAAGAGAAAATGATGGAACAAAGAATTTGTTTAAACAAATATTCGCGGTTTGTTAGATAGGGTTTTTTGTCAAAAATTCAGACCGCTTTGATGCCTTAGTCACCTCATTCGCCGAACTTGGCACCGTGCGACTCATTAATACTGTTCCCTAAGATGAAGAGAACTATGAAAGGATTACGTTTCGCGACCACACAGGAAGTAAAAACCATAAACGCTGAAGGAATTGAAGGCCATAAAAAAGTTAACAATTTAACACATTGAACAACTTCCACAGACAGATCGATCCAAAGCAGTCTAAATTTCGTGTTCCGTCTAAAAACGTTTCTATGACTTTTCGAGAGTGCGCAGCGCGCGAGCCGCAAGCGTGGCTCGCGAGCGTGGAAGTTAGTAGCCTATGTGTTAATCCAGGTCCTAATCTGTCTACCTCCGTTCAGTAGTTTTTGCGTGAAACAGTAACAATCATATATACATACATTCTTACAAATTTTCGCGTTTATAATAATACAAAGTAGGATTGTAGCGTGTCAAGTGATGCGTGTTTGCTAAGTTGCGAAATTATTAGTAATACGTTGTAGTAAAGTAGAGTAAATAAAGCGTCGGTGGCTCAACCGGTAACGACTCGGTCCTTCTAACCAGAGGTGCCGGGTTCAAATCTGGATGGCCAATGTACCAATGAGTTTTTCAAAATTTACGTACATATACTTACCGATTGCTTTAACGGTGAAGGAAAACATCGTGAGGAAACCTGCACACGTCTGCGAAGAAACTCGAAGGTTGTGTGTGAAGTCGACCAACCCGCACTGGGCCCCCGTGGTCGACTAAGGCCCGATCGCCCTGATTCAGGGTAGGCTCGAGCCCCTCGGTGGGGACGTATATGAGCTGTTATAATAATAATAAAGTAGAGTAATTAGTTGTAGTAAAATAAATCAGTTGTATTCTGTTTTCATTTTATTTAGGTAGCGGTCCCCCCACGCGACGACTCTTGATCAAAATATTATTACTTATATTAAACTTAAAAGGCCAATACATATTATTTTACGTACTTAATTAATTATACAAGGAACGGCGGTCCAAATTTTGAAATGAGTTAACCGTGTCATGTTGGGTATCGTATGAAAGGGCTTAATTGGCACAAACTTAAACAGATTTTTAATTATTTTGATGATGGATAGTTTTCGATTTATGACGAAGAAAGAAAAAAAAACTTTCCCCTTTTTTATATGTGTAGGTAGGTACGTAATAATTTTGGTGTGTCTAGTACCTATAAGTTTGCATAGTTATAATTTATAATATGTACCTACAAATTTGTGCGGAACTCTCGGTGGGCGAGTCCGTCTCGCACTTGTCCGGTTTTTTAAAATCTAATTATACAATGAAAACTATACACTTATCATAGTAGTTCAGAAAAATCTAGTCTTCAGTAACTTTCGGCGCATGATTGAAATTCAGCTGTGTTGCAAGCACTTTTCAAGCGCAAGACACGCAGCTACATAAAAGTACCAGAGTAATACAGAAACTTACAATATCAAGTGTCGATAGTATCTTCCTACTATTAGCCGTTGATTTACGTTCATTCGAATTTAGATTTCATATGTATGTTTATCCGATGCTCTTACGGTGAAGGAAAACATCGTGAGGATACCTGCACACGCCTGCGAAGAAACTCGCAGGTTGTGTGTGAAGTCGACCAACCCGCACTGGGCCCGCATGTTCGACTAAGGCCCGGTCGCCCTAGTTCAGGGTAGGCTCGTGCCCCTCGGTGAGGACATATATATGAGCTGATATGATGATGATTGTAATTCAGCTGTGTTGCAAGCACTTTTTAAGCGCAAGACACGCAGCTACATAAAAGTACTAGAGTAATACAGAAACTTACAATATCAAGTGTCGATAGTATCTTCCTACTATTAGCCGTTGATTTACGTCCGTATCGGCGCCGGCGCAGCTTGCCGCGGCGCACGCGTCTCGCCACCCGTCTGCACTCTCCACTCACCCTAATGACGCAAATGGAAATGATAAAATTACATAGCAGTGTACATGCGTTATTATTCTTTATTAATTCTTTATAAGTTGTAATGTTTGATGATACGACGCAAAGATTCAGAAACGTGGCGGATAGTAAGAAGAAGATTTTCTTATTGACACCTAAAGCAAAGTATTTATAGGGTAATTATAGGGTCTTTTTAACTGGAGCTTGTACTCATGAAACTGAACAACTTTCCCCAAGAAACCCATGGTCAATTCGCATTTATTATTTTTTAATTAAATTATCAACTGCTCAGAATACAACTCCCAGCTGGTATCCGCGTATTGACAAAGTTCAATGACCGCGCCGGCCCGCCACGCCGCCGCGGCGTATTCTGGCGTATTCCGCGCAATTTAATAATTTTAAAAAAAAAAACAATAGCGAATTGACCATGGGTTTTTTGGGGAAAGTTGTTCAGTTTCATGAGTACATGCTCCAGTTAAAAAAGTGCGTACCTTTGTTAAGACCCTGTATATTAGTACTAAGATACAATAAGGACACTCCCTGCCGCTCTCTAGATTGCGACCTCATCCCTTCGTTACCCAGATTGATACAGATTGGTTACAGTTTGGTAGTCGAACGTATAGGATTTCGCCACCATTTTGTTTGTTCCGTCATTTCTTTTTTGAAATGTCACATCTGGCCCGTTGTATGAAGTGTCCCAGGGTGTGCCTGAAGTTTCGTTGTTGAATAAGTTGAAGTTGTAACCACAATGTCTTTCAAATGTGGTTAATGCAACAAGTTGGTAAACACGATGGTTTTCTCTAACGACTTCATGGCGCCAACATGGTAGTTACAACAATATTCCATCAGTAAATAGGGGGTGGTCTGGCCGCATAGCTCCGCCGCCACTAAATCAAGCACTAATAACCAGCAATTGCGATACGATCTACCTTTCAATAATAGAGACAGCCAATTGAAGTAGCCCGTAGAAAGCTCTTTGTGGAGTTCCTCGCCGGTCGTTTAAACGTGGGTTGCGAAGGACGTGTAATTTCATACCTGGATACGGAAATTTATCATAGGTATAACGGCTGAATCAATTGTGATAAAATTTGGTAGATGGGTGGAAAAATGGTGCGTTTTAACAATGCATGTACGTTGGGCACATTTTGTGATCATCATCATCATATCAGCCGAATATCGTCCGCTGTTGGACAAAGGCCTCCCCCAAGGATTTCCACGACGACCGGATACCTTTATACTGGTTATCAAAGCGATTAAAACCATAGGAGAATGTTAGTATTTTAACTTACTTATAAAAGGGAGTAGGTTATCAATTCTATTGTATGTTCTTTTGGTGTTTTTATGCGTGATATCTTCGCCAATTGTGAACTGATTTTCATATTTTTTTGTTTTATCAAATTATGCCTCCAGGTTGGTCCACTAAAATTTGTATTAAAATCGGCTAAGCACGTTTTTTAGAAAATTAATTAAAACAAAAAAAAAACAAAACTGTACTAAAGTGATTGAGTCGGTTTTAACGTATTAGCGAAGTCTGGTAACCGATAATTAATGAACGACATAATTGCAGATATCAAATAGATTCAGATAAGTATCGATTGGTTAAATACATTCATATTGTTTCAATGACAATTCAATGTAAAAAAAGCATTTAACAATAATTATTTAAAGAAAAGTAATCTGTAAAATATGAGCGTCGGTGGCGTAACGGCTAGGGGCGCCGCTTCCTATCCGGAAGGTCGTGGTTCGAATCCTGCCACGTACTAATGTGATTTCGAATTTAGATTTCATATGTACGTTTATCAGACGCTCTTATGGTGAAGGAAAACATCGGAAGGAAACCTGCACATGCCTGCGGAAAAACTCAGGCGTGTGCAGGCTTCCTCACGAACTAATTCAGGGTAGGCTCGAGCCCCTCGGTGGGGACGTATATGAGCTGATATGATGATTTAAAGAAAAATAATCTGCGATGTATTTGATTCAAGAGCTTTTAATTTGCAAATCAATAGTAAGGGTCAGGTGATAACGTATAGTTATTACGACTAGTTCCTACTTGATCATTATGTATGACAAAATAGAAAATCTTTTATTTAAAGCACAGTGCAACAACACAAAGGTAGAAACAAAAGAAATATTGAATTAAACATAAAAAAACCGGCCGAGTGCGAGGCGGACTAGCACTCCGAGGGTTCCGTACTGCCACAGTACAATAAAGAATACTAGCGTGGTACTATCACACCTCTTCGCACAACTACATAGTACAATGACAATGATACCTTTTCACTTTACAAACAAAAGACATCAACGAGAGCTACAAACATATGCTTTTTTTGTCATTCAGTGCGGACTCCTTAGCACAAGTACGACTCACACTTGGCCAATTTATATTATTTGTTGTTTTACTTCAGTATTAGTACTATAACCACACCAAGTTTAATGCTTGTATGTATTACCGTTTTTACGACAGAGCTAAATCAAAAATACTTCTATAGACCTATAAAAACATGTTTTTTGTATGAAGTTATTTATTTTTTCACTTTTTAAAATTGTTAGTATTTGTTGTTATAGCGGCAACAGAAATACACATTTTGTGAAAATTTCAACTGACTACCTATTACGGTTCAAGAAATACAGCCCCCTGACATACGGACAGACGGACAGGCAGCGGAGGCTTAGTAATAGCAGCACACCCTGGACCCTTCGTACAACGGGCCAGAAATGACATTTCAAAAAAAAGGAATGACGGAACAAACAAAATAGCGCCGAATCCTATACGTTCGACAACTTAACTGTATCAATCTGGGTGACGAGGGGGTGAGGTCGCAATATAGAGAGCGGCAGAGAGTGTCCATACTGTATGTTAGTACTACTCCTAATATATATACTTTGGTAATAGGGTCCCGTTGGTTACCAATGACGATATTATAAGTAGACCCATGCGGAGCTTCCAACATCTCTGCAAGTAGTTTAAACTTACAGCTATCTTTAAGTCTGTTTCGTTTCTTATTTTACCGTCGTCTGCGCAATGATAACTCTATTGCGTTTTGTTAGTTTAACGTTCCGCCCAGTGCATTGAGTTTCAGGTTCCATGTAGATAAGAAATAGAAGCTGTCGGTACATTCCCTCTCGTATATCTACCAGATACGCTAAAACTACCAGGTTTATGATATTTCCTCCCCACTTTCCTACCCTTGGGCATACAATGAGGGCCGCTATTCCTGCCAACACCATAAGGTGAAGACAAGGACCAGTTACGGTAGGTCTTGCTGTTGGTACAGTATTAGAAACCAAATTATTTAGACTGTGTAGGTAAAGAGATGTGTATAAATCCATACGATAAGTAGGTGTTTATTGATTGGTGACCCAGAATCTTGGAACTCACAAAATCGCTGATTTGATTCTCGATTTCCACAGAAATGGGCAGTTTTCCAAAACTCACTATCTAAATGGACTTCGTAGATGATTAGGCGATAGATTTGTATTGAAACGATAGAAATAACACGCAACGTTGCATCTCACTAATAACAGCTAAACACTTGAAGTGTAACGTTCTGTCGGACACTAATTTCAATAGACAGGTCTTGTGTCACTACACCTCGATATATCAACATTGCATAATTTTATAGTAACGCATTCACGCTCCAATTACTACTATCCAAACTAAGTATGCACCGACCAGCTCATTCAGATGTTTGCAAACTTTAAGGCTTTTACGGCCGCCAACGACCAAGTTTGTAACCACTTTTTACTTCAATGTAACTAGTATCTCATCTGTACTTCAATTAAGGATTTTTTTAACGAAAAAAAATGTTTTGTAATTTACAGGACATGAGTAGTGATTTTGATTTCCTCGAATTGTGTTTTAATTTAATACTAACAACTATAGAAAAAAAAATCCCAATTCACTCTCTTTTTTCTAGTTGTAACCGTGGAACTGCTGCAATTTTTATCGAAACATTATGATGATTTAAAAACTCCTTAGCAAAACGATATAAAATTATTTTGTTTTCTTATTTTTTGGAAATTCTTCTTATTTTATTCATAATGAATTAAAAACCGCAATTTTCGCAAGGAATGACGACAGCATCAGAAATAAATTATTAACTCTTGATCAATTGCCCTCCTACTTAAACATCGGAAAACCTTGACTCGTTTTGTTTTCCATCAAGATTTCCATTTTTTTTTTAATTTTTAATTTACCAAAATCACCAAATGAGTACATAAACGACGCTGCAAAACTATGACGTCGAGCCTAGGTATTTAAAACATTTTAGTACAAAATGTCGTTTATAAAGTTGATAAAAAGTAAATCAGATGACTAGCATTCGTCATTCCTATTCGTCCTCAGCGATTGTCGTAAAGCACGTTGCAGAATGAGCTGACAAGAACTTTATTTCCAAGCTGCTTTGTTCGATGTTTGAAATATCGTGAATCGAGTTTGCTAATTTTAGGGACGGAGGAGCCTTAACTAGAGGTTCTAGAAGAGCACCTAAAGCCTCAAAACCAGTTTGTTTCGCTGCTCTGTCGCTAAACTCGTAAGGTATTCGTTGTAAACTAATTAGACGGACAAAACAAGAATAATTATGCAATTAATTTGCTCCATTTAACTAGTTTGACGAAAATTTGATAAGACAAAGCTCTGTTATTAAAAACGAAGCAGAGGTTTCAAACATCTCGGTGTAAAATTTCGCAAGTTTAAATATTTCATATAGTAATGTAATAAAACGTGCTTTTAATTGAATTGAATTGCAACAGCCGGATTGAACTGTAATCGGTTAACCTTGCAAACTTAAACGTAATGAAATATTAAGTGTCCACTGGCGCCGCGGATATATTGAAATTTAAGGGCAACTTTATTTAAATGACTACGCCTTTTTTGTATTTATGAGAGCTGCAATAATAAAAATAAAATACACACCTATCTCAAAGCAGATCCGGATCATTGTCCTTTAAGGGTTATGATAGATAAGATACTATATTATGCGCAAGAGTGTCACAAATTAGCAGCCAACGTAAAAAATAAGTGATCGCGTGCACGCAAATTGCTAAAAAATAGGCCAAGGGCGTGTTGGACCACGCATAATGTAGGGTTCCGGACAGACCCTATGCTTGAAAACCGTTTGTCTCAGGATACTTTAAATCGTTTTCTAAGGTGCAATAGATTAGGAACGGTCATTATATCAGCCGAAGGACGTCCACTGCTGGACATAGCCCTCCCCCAAGGATCTCCACGACGACCAGTTCTGCGCTGCCCGCATCCAGCGGTTTCCCGCGACCTTCACTAGGTCATTGGTCCACCGTGTGGGAGGCCTACCTACACTACGCTTTCCGGCGCGCGGTCACCACTCGAGAACTTTACTGCCCCAACGGCCATCTGTTCTACGAGCAATGTGCCCCGCCCACTGCCACTTAAGTTTAGCAATTCTGAGAGCTATGTCGGTTACTTTGGTTCTCCTACGGATCTCTTCGTTTCTGATTCGATCACGCGCAGAGAAACTCCGAGCATACCACGCTCCATTGCCCTTTGGGTGACCTTGAGCCTTCTTATGAGGCCTATAGTAAGCGAACATGTCTCAGTTCCGTATGTCATCACTGGCAACACACACTGGTCGAAGACCTTGGTCTTAAGACACTGCGGTATCTGTGACGTAAAGATATTGCGAAGCTTCCCGAACGCTGCCCAGCCGAGTTGGATTCGACGATTTATCTCTTTCTCGAAGTTGGACCTACCTAACTGGACTGTTTGTCCCAGGTATACATATTCGGTAACAACTTCGAGTGTAGAGCCTCCAACCTTGAGAGGAGTAGGTAATGACACGGACGTTTGACATAATTTTCATATTGTTTCGTATAAATTTCGAGAATTGGGCGTTCGGTTTCAAGCCGCGTTGAAGCTCTCATTGATTTGTACTTATAATGAATAGACTTACGTTCGATATTATTTTAACACGTATCAACCTGCTCGGATTGAGGCATTTTGACGCACCGAAAGACACTGTGTACATCTGTGTACCTCTTAGTTTCATTATAGAAAGCGGTAGAGAAAAGTTGAGATGGCATACGGACATACATGGCGAATTATAAGGGTTCCGTTTATTGCCGTTTTGGCCCCGAAACCCTAAAACGGAAATGTTGTACAATTAATAAGTTATCGTAGATACTGAAAACGGAAACACTTTTGTAATCAAGCGACAATAATTCGGTTCGATACAAAATAATAGGTGGTGAATGTATATTGTTAACTGATTTTATTAATTACTAGGTTTTGCCCGAGGTTTCGCTAGCGTGTAAATCGTTTTTATGACTGTCTTTGAGGGTGAGTGGTGCGCGAGTCGCAAACGGCTCGCGAGCGTGGACATGAGTTTTCTCTAGATCCCTGTCCTAGATCGGGCTAATCTAATTAGCAGTCTATGTCACTTCCCAACCCTCAACCAATTCTATACAAAAAAAAAACACTTCAATCCGTTGCACCATACGATTTAAAAAAAAACAACCAAAAAATACTCTTTTTTTAAATTCCCTCAGGAACTGCATACGACTATGTTATTTAAACGTGATAAAAAGTAGCCTATGTCCTTTCCCGTGACACAGGCTACCTCCATGCCAAATTTCGTCACGATTGGTTGAGGTGTAGAAGCGTGAAAGGGTCACAAACAAACAAAAAAAGCAAACAAATAAACAAACAAACACATTTTCATATTTATGATATTATACTAGCTTTTGCCAGCGGCTTCGCTCGCGTGAACATCGTCATAGTAAAAAGAATAAGAACGACTTCTTTAGTAAAAGGAAAGAAGTCGATCTTAATATTGTAGTGAGCGTGCGTGCCTACTGTCGCGCACACATACAAACCGCGCGATGTACCATTGTACAAAGATAACCTACTATTTTTTCTTTTTACTATGATATAGTTTGTATGACTGTCTTCGAGGGTGCGCAGTGCGCGAGCCGCAAAGTGGAAAAAAGAAGCCTATTTTTTAATAGAGGTCATAAATCTGTCTACCTACAAAATTTCATCCAGATCCGTTTATCTGTTGTGGCGTGAAAGAGTAACAAACTTCCATACATACAAACTTGCACGTTTATGATATTAGTAAGGATAAGTAACATCTGTTTATAACTTAAGATTATTGTTTTCATTTCTTTTAAAATCTGTACTAATTATTTTGTTTCTTTGCATAAAGTATAAATCCTTTCAGTAATTAAGGGTTGGCTGGAAGAGATCCCTGTTTGGGATAAGTTCGCCTTTGTGCATGCTACTGCTGTTATGTATCAATAATTGTATATTTTGTTGTACAATAAAGAGTTTACATACAAACAAACAAACAAGTAAGGATTACATTTAGGTAGGTATCTATGAATTAAAAGATTATAGCTATATCCAGATTTCTGGAGCTTTCTTTGTTGTTATCGTCTGCAGGAGGCCCTACCGTGACGTCACAAGTGAACAATCCGAGAAAGATCTTGTTATGTCATAATCTCTCATTCATTTATGGCATTTTTTTGTACAACGCATGCCTCGTAAACTTTGAAGGACAACTGGGCTTGTGGGGACTTTCCAAGTTTAATTTAGCAAAGTTTACCGAACACTGTCACTATGCTAGTGATTTATGTTTTTAAAAAACTGGCCAGGTGCGAGTCAGAACCGCACAAAAAAGGGTTCCGTACCATCATACTAGATGGCGCTAGTTTCTTCACGTTTAAAAAAAACACGTTTTTTGTATCGAGGTAGGTTTTTGTATCTTATTTTTTCACTTTTTATAATTTTTATATTTTTTTTGTATAACGGCAACAGAAATAGATGATCTGTGAAACGGAGATTCAAGATTCAAGATTCAAGGTATTTATTCAAAATGGGTGCAAATTACACTCTTTCTGATAGTCATAAAATAATAATAATATAATTTCATTTGTAAAAAATCAAGAAATAAACAATCGTTATAGTTAATAACGTCAAACTTTAATCCTTTAAAATAAACCAGATTATGTCATTAGAACATGAAAACAATATGACACGAAAAGTTATACTTAAAAATCATTGAATGTCATTAATACCTTTGACAAGAGTAGTCCGGTCACGAGTATAACGCGAGAGTCAGCCTCAGTCTTAGTAATAGGGTGCCGTTAGGAACCCTAACAACGATGAGCATAATATGCACGTATAATAGGTAAACCTTAAATTCTAACAAGTTTATAAGAAAGAAACTTATTTTTCATTACAAGTATTCGAAAAACGATGATTGGTTCCTCAATAAGTGCGAACAAAATTATACTTTGCTCCCTTAGGGAGCTTTGTTTCTCTCTTCTGATTGGTTCGTGGAGGTTGAGTCTAAAAAATCTAAAAAATGTAAATAACACAAACTACTATTAAATTCTCTACAAGTATGTGAAGTTAACCAAAGAGGTCGAAGCATGAAGAAGTTACTAGGTTAGGTAGGCGTTGGCGGCAATGCGCGTTGAAAAAATAAAAATTTGAAAAACCTGAAAACCGACTTCAAAAAGAAATTCACTCAAAAGTATGAAATATGATTTAATAAAAGTATGAAATAATATTATTATATATGAATTTAACGCGAAATTAACCAACTATAACGAAATCAAAGGTGGGTACGAATCAAATAATGGGCCTACAATTTTTTTTAAAAGTCGGTACCAGTCAATGCCTATCAAAATGTTTTAGATTCAATGGCTTTGCTAGCACCGACCTCAAAAAAAACTTACGCCCCTAATTTGATTCGTACGTACCTTTGGTTTAGTTTTTTTGGTTAATTTCGTGTAGTTATATATAATTAATTTTATTACATACTTTTGATTGTTTTTTTTTGAAGTCGGTTTTTAGGTCTTTTAAACTTTTATTTTATTTTTTAGTGATTAAGCTATCTACGTAAGAACATTAAACCCAACCATTACCTTATCGCCAATAGGAATCATCATATCACAATGCATGTGATCCATTAACCGATACAGAGTCCGCTAGCTTCCATCATCTTCCCCGCAGCATGAAAGTTAGGAGTCATACCTTCCATCATCAGCTTATCTGAATAACCAAGAATACAACTATTGGTCTCTATGCATAATAATTAAAGAATTATCCTCTAACTCCTAATCGTTTAGGAGGTGTACCTTCCATCATAATCTCATCAACGTGAGATGATGACTACCAGACGCAAATACCCTAATAGCTTTAGAAAATACATAAAACACGTAAAACGTTCCTATAAAATTTGAGGGTTGCTCTCGATTCCCTGGGATCCCATCATCAGATCGTGACTTGGTGACAATGGGACCATCTCGGGAGTATACTCTTTCAACCAAAAAAAGAACATACAGTGGAACATAGAACCTCCTCTTTTTTTTAAGTCACTTAAAAAAAGAACGGTCATGTGCATTATTCTTTCTTTTCATTTTTTTTCAGTTGTGATGAATAAGTGTGTTTGTCACTCGGGGTCAAAATATTTTATTCTTGTGCTACGTTGAATTAAACGCCCTCGGAACAAAATATTTTATTCTTGTGCGACGTAAATTGAATTCAACGCCCTCGGAACAAAATATTTTATTCTTGTGCGACGTATATTGAATTCAACGCCCTCGGAACAAAATATTTTATTCTTGTGCGACGTATATTGAATTCAACGCTCTCGGAACAAAATATTTTATTATTGTGCGACGTATATTGAATTCAACGCCCTCGGAACAAAATATTTTATTCTTGTGCGACGTATATTGAACTCAACGCCGTCGGAACAAAATATTTTATTCTTGTGCGACGTATATTTAGTTAACGCCCTCGAAACAAAATATTGCTTTGTCGCCTTGTTACAAAAATAATTAATAAGCAATGTTCGTATGTAAATCTTCAAATTTTGTGATAAGTTTGCGATCGGTTTTAGATAGACTTCCAGGGGTACGATTAAGCTGAAATTTGGTATGAAGCCATATTCTCGGTGACAATAAATCCTATTGTTATTTTTAAGTTAATCTACGATAAACTACGAAGCTTGAATCAAGGTAGGTACCAGGATCGTCTATTGTTTTAAATCCAATCATAGGAAATAATCAGTCCGTCTTTTTTAAATTTGGAATCAAGCACACTGAACTTAAAAAAAAACTCTTTTCAAATAAAAGCTTGTCCTAAAAGTTTTTAGGTTTTTCGAAATGAACTATATAAGATATTTGCTTTAGAATGAAAATAAATTCAAAATGTGCGTTTGTTGCCAGGCGATGCGATTATCTGCGAAAATGATAAAAGTAAGCTTTGTTCCGCATTTGGTGTAGCCAGTTCCTAAATTGGTGATACGGCAAGCTGTATAATGAAGAAGGGACCGCTTTACATAGCTCCCGGTTGCGCTCGCGCTGCCCGTGTTAGGAAAGAAGACGCGTGTAGGATTGTTGCCCCGTATGTGCTGACCTATATGGCTTTATGTTATTTACGGCCACACCTTAAAAGTATTACCAACTGTATGAATTCATTTATAAATTGAAAAAAAAAACACCATCGAGTGAGACTTTTTTTAAAAAAAATTTTTATTCGCAATAGGCATCATCTCACCTGATGGTAAGTGACGATGATACCGAAGATGGAAGCGGGCTTACCAAGATTCCCCAATGCAATGGAGAATTGGCTATCTTATCTTCAAGCCGGAACACATCAATGTTGTTAACACTGATATTTGGCGGTAAGACTTAGATAAGATGGTGGTAGCTGGCCAGGCGGGCTTAGAAAATGCCCTACCACCAACCAAACCGAGTCTTACAAGTTGACCCCACCGGGAATCGAACCACGACCTCCTGTGGCGAAGCGAATAGACTAACCATTACACCACGGAGGCGGTTAAGGACTGAGGGTTTTTATAATTAAAAACGCTAAACACGTTAAAAACCGACTTCCATCGCAACAACTTAGTACGTTTTTGCATTATTATTTTTGGTTTTCGTTAATTTTATAATTAAGTACTACACCGATTTTAATAAAATTTATATGGGACCAGACGGGAAGCACTAGTTTTTAAATAAAAAAAGAATCATAAAAATCGGTTCACCCAGTCAAAAGTTCTGAGGTAACACACATAAAAAAATAAAAAAACATGCAGTCGAATTGAGAACCTCCTCCTTTTTAGAAGTCGCTTGAAAACACAAAATATCTCGATACTAAAAGGAGCATGAACAACTCGTCAATTAACACCATTTGCAAATGAGAATCGTAATTTAAAACGATTACATCACACAACACGCGTTGCATATAGGTTGCATACTATCAATGCAATGGGATGCGATAATATAAAAGTTTTCTGCATTGTAAGTCGTGCGGTCGAAACCACAATTTTGTTGTCCACTGCTGCAATTTATCGCGACTGGAGTCATGGTAGGGGCGTGCATATAATGCACCGGAACTATTTTACGTTCCTTCATAGCTTGAAGTGTTCTTGAGTTTGTTCTTTCGAGAGTATAAGAGGATTTGTCTTTAGGACGATATTTATCTGGTTTGAACAATGAAGATTTTGATTTGAAATAAGATTTTAGCCGAGGCAAAGCAGATAAATAGCCCGAAATACATCGAGTTATCCGAAATATTCTTTTTTTTAAATAAAAATTTTAGTGCATTTGGCTGCACCTCACCTGATGGTAAGTGCCGATGCCACCGAGGATGTAACACGCAAGCTCAAATAGTGCCTATTCACTCTTGACTTAAAGCTTCCTAAATTATACGAATCGGGGAATACAGACGCCGGCAGAAAATTCCTTTCCTTGGCCGTTCGCATAATGAACGAAGAAGCAAAACTCTTCGTGCGTAAAAATTCGTGCTATTTTACAGCCAAATTTGTGTTTGTCGGTCGAAAAACAGCTAGGAAGTGTCCCGAAATTATTTTTTTGCGCGTCCAAGTTATGAATATAACTGAATTATGCGAAATTACCAATATTTAAGTAATTTACTGGTGGTAATTTTGACACATAAATGCTTTAAAACTCTCTCAGGGTTTGGTGTTGTTGTTGAAAGGTAACGGTTTTTAAAAAATCACGTAAAGTGAGATGATGCATGCGACTACGGTAAAATTATTACAAATTTTGCACCTCTTATATTTTACAAGCTATTATTAAGTTAACGGAGTTTTAAATGTAGACAGACACCAATCAAGATATCAGGACAAAGAAATCCACGTAGGTACGTATGACTAGGCTGAGATATGAAATGACTTGGCCAGTAATACAATTGTAGTTATAACATTTAAAGGGTAAGCAAATCAACATAGAAACGACGTTCTTACAAGTGAACGCATTTGAATAAAGTGTTCTTGCGTAATAATTGTAACATAATTTCGTTCAGCATGAAGATTCTTAACTATTGGTCGATCTTGTTTATGTTTATTGGAAATGATTTGATAAAATAACGCAACTGCAGTCTCTGATGCAACACTGCGTGTCAAAGGGTGTTTGCAGAGATGTTTTATTGAAATGTCGAAGCAATAAATTGTTTACAGATAATCGAAAATGTACATGACATCCTGTAGTGCAAATAATTTAATTTTGTTACATGTGCTTTATGCAAAGTGGTTTACAGCTAGGTACGTTTGACTGTTGATTGGTATTATTTAAACACCCCGTTGTACCAATTTGCCTTTAATTTGTTTAATTTCAATTTTAGAATAGAGTGGTTTGACGAAAGCTAATCATTCTTTTTTATAAGCTTTTGTTTAAGGGTCTACAGGAAGCGCAAGTTTCCATACAAACGTAGTTCCGCTTTAATACAAAAACTATATGACAGATTGAATGCAAACTTTGCGAATATATTGAGTAGACACATATCTATGTTTGTAATTAGTTTTCATCGTAGTAAATTGAAACATAATTCAACGAAGTTTTAAATTAGTTTTGGTTCTGAAAATTTGAAACTTCTCTTATTTTTTTCCATTTTATATTAGTAAATAGTATACATCGAAAACGAATTACAAAATTCGATAAGTGTCTACTCAATATAGTTGCAAAGTTTGGATTCAATCCAGCATGTAGTTTCTGTATTGAAGCGGAACTACGTTTGTATGGAAATTCGAGCCTTCTAGGGACCCTTTACTTACAATGTTTGTATGTATGTTCGTTAGTTTGTTTAGGTAAAATCTTGCTAATTATTTTAGAGCTACTTGCAGAAACCCACTTGAGCTGAAATTTGTGTTGAAGCCGTATAAACGTGTAGGTGTAACAATAAATCTTTTTGGTATTTTGAAGTTGATCTGATGATGAACTTTGGAGGTCCCAGCATCGTATTTTATTTTTTATAGAATCGGAGGAAATACTGTGCTTGCCTTTTTAAAATTTGGGAATCGTGTTTATATTCACATTTGACACACTAAGCATTTGGAATTAAGAGCATGAAACTTTTTTAAAATAAAAGCATGTACCTAAAAGTTTATAGGTTTTTCGAAAATTATTAGATTGTATTCAATTAGATCGGCTTTTTCCCTACTTAGACACAGACCTTAAATCTCTCTCGTTCCTTGGTAACGTTTTAAAATGTAGATAATAAATATACTTAATTATGTCTATGTTATGGATTATGTACTTGGAATGATAAAACAATTTACATAATAAAATAAGCGCATAAAAGCTTGAGTGACAGCAGGTGTGGGCTGACAAACGGCAGGTGATGAAGGCAGAGCGCAAATCCTGCGATGATTATTAAAGATATAAATGTGAAATAAAGTTGAATATAAGTAATTATACCTTTATATCGTGTTATACTTTACTGACAGCGGATAACGGGAAGTCTGAAAGCAGATCCAGTGGAACTCACGAACTCCACGATGCAATGTAACCAACGTGATTTATTGTGTACCGCTAATGAATGAATGTGTAACTTAAAAATGTTATTCTTAAATGCATCCCAATCATATTTGTTATAATATAATATAAAATTTCTTTAAGATCATTATCCTACTAATATTATAAACGCGAAAGTTTGTATGTATGGATGTTTATTACTCTTTCACGCTTGAACTTTGCTGGCTGAAATTTGGTAGGTAGACAGATTAGGACCTGGATTAACATATAGGCTACTTTTTTCCACGCGCGCACCCTCGGAGACAGTCATAGAAAGTATATTTACGCGAGCGAAGCCGCTGGCAAAATCTAGTTTAGGTACTATATACCTTTTAATAAGACCACAACGAACTTGGAAGACATTCAAAACATTGATGTTTTTTTTATTTTTTATTATTCATAATTGGTAAGCCCTTGGCATCATCTCACATGTGTCACCAAAATACTATATAATACTTACCAGACTAGATAGATACAGACCGGTTTGTAGTACTAGCTGTTTCAAGCGGCTTCACCCGCGTGGACATCGTTTCTATGTCATTTTGAGGGTGCGCAGTATGTGGAAAAGAGTAGCCTATGTGTTAATCTAGGTCCTAATCTGTCTACCTACCAAATTTCAGCCAGATCCGTTTAGAAGTTTTTGCTTGAAAGAGTAACAAACATACATTCTTACAAACTTTCACGTTTATAATACAATATTAGTAGGATAATTGGTTTCTTCCAAACCTTCTTCTGATGATGCAGCATGTTTACTACACTCGATGACCTTCCTTGACTACACTATCTATTCTCAGCTGATACCAGTTCAGATTTTATCACCAGAATTATGAGTTTATGTTACAACTTAACCCCCTTTGTGGCGTAATGTTTCAAACTCAAACTCAAAAGGCTAGCTAGAACACTGTAGGTACAGGATCTTGATATTTTCTTAGTGCTAGTGGCTTAGTGGTAGTTCAACCTGCAGGCAGGTGTGCAAACATAAAGAACATAAAAGAATATCTATTTATCTTATCTTATAAAAAAACAGTTTAAAATAATTAAAATTACAATAAATCTTTCAATGAAACAACAATTATCTCAACATATCAGCTCATATACGTCCCCACCGAGGGGCTCGAGCCTACCCTGAATTAGGGCCATCGGGCCTTAGTCGACCACGCGGGCCCAGTGCGGGTTGGTCGACTTCACACACAACCTTCGAGTTTCTTCGCAGGTGTGTGCAGGTTTCCTCACAATGTTTTCCTTCACCGTTAAAGCAATCGGTGAGATATGTACGTAAGTTTCGAAAAACTCATTGGTACATTGGTCGTTCGGATTTAAACCAGGCACCTCTGGTTAGGAGGACCGAGTCGTTACCGGTTGAGCCACCGACGCTTCTTACCGGTTGTGCCACCGACGCTTCAACAATTATCTCATCAGTTAACAATTTAAAACTCTTATTGTTTCATAAAATTAATAGTCATTGACAGTTTCAAAAAACAAATCCTAATAGCCATTGGTTAGTCCATAAGATTCACATATGGAGGTCACGAGTTCGATTTCCGGCGGAGTCTAATTAGTTTGTAACATTCGGTTTGATTGCTGGATAATTTAATTGGCTAGCTACCACCATCTAACTAAGAAAGCCGGTTGCCTATTGCGTTGGGAAATATTGGTAAGCCCGCTTCCATTTTCGGTATCATCGTCATTTTACCATCAAGTGAGATGATGTTAAGTTCTTGCCAATTGTGATTAATAAAAATTGAGTTATAATAACACAAGAAGAAATTAGCTCACGAAGCTACAACAGTGAAATCAATTGTTGTCCAGGATTTTGTGTGCCAAGAGAGCTGTTGCAAATCTCATAGGGGCTAGTTGAGAGTGGGGTGATGGCGGACTCCGCGGTATTGTCAGACGCAGTTCCAGCATTTTGACGTGATAACGTCTTATAAATTGATGATACGGGTTGCATACACGGAAAAGTGTGACGCCGTTGTCACGTTACGCCAGTGTGATGTTATTGTCACGTTACGCCTGAGCTGAGCGTGCAAGCGAGAGTTGTACTTGTACTTGAACTTGTAGTATTTGAACTTGGACTTGGAATTGGACGGACGGACGGACGAACCGTCAAACAAGTATGTTAGTGCATTAATACTACTAGACTTCCAGAAGCTTACAAGAGGTGTTCCAATGCGGTCGATTCTCTGTGAGGAAAACCGTCATACTAAAAAGAGGCGTTTCTTAATACCTAACAGCAGTTTGTCAATGGATTAAAAGTACTAGGCTTCCGGGAGCTTACAAGAGGTGTTCCAATGCGGTCGATTCTCTGTGAGGAAAACCGTCATACTAAAAAGAGGCGTTTCTTAATACCTAACAGCAGTTTGTCAATGGATTAAAAGTACTAGGCTTCCAGGAGCTTACAAGAGGTGTTCCAACTGTGAGATATGTTGTAGTTGTACTTTAATTTTATTTATAGTTATTGCAATTCACGGACGGACGAAGCGTCAAACAAGTGTTATAATGGATTAAAAGTACTAGGCTTCCAGGAGCTTACAAGAGGTGTTCCAACTGTGAGATATGTTGTAGTTTTACTTTAATTTTATTTATAGTTATTGCAATTCACGGACGGACGAAGCGTCAAACAAGTGTTATAATGGATTAAAACTACTAGGCTTCCAGGAGCTTACAAGAGGTGTTCCAATGCGTTCGATTCTTTACAGTCGAAACCGACTTTACAGACAACCGGTTTTTTTTCTTTAAGACGTTGAAGTTATACAAGTCGTAACTTTTTAACTCGTCTTAATATCGTCTGTGATTTTAAACTAGGTAGTTACAACAGTTAATTTACTTAATACATTTCCTAGATCGTGCAAAATATTTTCAACGTCTATCGTTTTATCTGAAATTTCAAAGAGCACTTACCTCAAGAATCGCACGCTAAAATGCATAAAACAGATAACCGTTATTACGTTAGTATGTTGAATGTGACAGGTTGCGCACGAGTTTGATCTACAGTAGCGCAAGAGAGACAGTAATAGTGCAATAACAGCGATATAGTAGAGATGGGCTCAGCAGGGCGCCTCCATCTGCGCCGAGACGAATCCAGGATCGACCAGCCACTGTTCCGATTGTATAAACGATTTATATTAATAGCTTTTGGATATATAATATAACTAGTGCAGCTTGAAACACCAGCGGTGTTGTACAAGTAAATAAACAAACGCGAATGGGCAGAATTACTATTAGGGAGTCCCTCAAAAGGTAAAAACGTAACCATTATAGGATGACTCGCGCTTATGTTTGTCCGTCCGTTCGTCCGTCTGTCTCAGCCGATTTGCTCCGAAACTACTGGGCTGATTTAGTTGAAATTTCGTACATGTACGTAAGTCGGTGACCCAAAGACGGAAGAGTAGTATATGAGGTTGAATGCATATATTATAGGAAAACCTACGATATAGTTCTTCCGTTCCTACAGGAAAAATGTTTTCCATTTAGTCCAAAAAAAGTATATAGAGCAAAGTATCTACTGACAGGTCATATTCTGTTGGTACGTTCTTAAGGTTTGGTGCGGAACCATATTTGTGTGACCCTAAGTCGCACTTAACCAGTTTTTTCGGACAGTTTCAAATAAATAATTGACAATGCTTCTAAACAACCGACTTCAATCGCAGAACTACAAATTTTTTTTAAAGTTGTAAAATGTTGATTTGCTAAAAACTATTGAATCTGATCACAATTAATATGGGACTAAGTAGATATAGTGCGTGCCAATAAAGATCTCCTCCTAAACGACAGACAACCCAAGGTTTAAAAAAATACCACTATTTTTGTTGATGTTCCTTAAAGTCAAATACTATTAGAAACACGATTGAGCAGTTTTGGCTAGAGAGAAAAAATCCCAAAGATTACACCGTTACTTTTAACTCTAGTTATGACTAATACTTTTAAGTATAAATAACAAAAAAATATACAAAAATATTTGTTATAATAATACAAAGTAATATTATTATTTTTTATACTTTCATTGTAGTTTTTGATTGAAAAAAAAAAGGCACAATCTATCGAATAAAAAAAGAATCATTAGAATTTTCCATTTTCCATGCCCTGTATGTGATTTTAAAGACGTTTCACGTCAAAAATTCGAATTGAGAAACTTCTCCTTTTTTGAATGCGAGAAACCGCTGGATGCAGGCAATGCAGTACCGGTCATTGTAGAAGTCCTTGGAGGAGGCCTTTGTCTAGCAGTGAGCGTTTTGCGACTGATATGATGATGACAAAGAGATATTTTTTTTAATCCATAATTGATAAGCCCTTGGCATCATCTCACCTGATGACGCGATGTAAAGTGACGATGATGCCGAAGATGGAAGCGAGCTTACCAAGATCTGGCTATCTTATCTTCAAGCCGAATACATCAATTTTGTAAACACTAATGTTTGGCGGCAAGACTCACATAAAAAGACTTACACAGCTAGACAGGCGGGCTATAAAAATGCCCTACCATCAACCAAACCGAGTCTTACAAAGATAACCCCGCCTGCAATCGAACTTTTAACTAACCACTTGTCATCATCATCATCATATTAGCCGAAAAACGTCCACTGCTGGACAAAGGCCTCCCCCAAGGATTTCCACGGTGACCGGTCCTGCGCTGCCCGCATCCTTTAGCTTCCCGCAATCTTCATCAGGTCGTCGGTCCACCGCGTGGGAGTCCTGCCTACGCTACCACTTACATCAGTAAGGAAGTATTATTTATTATATAAACATAACTAAATAATCGGGTTGCTTAGACTACCACATTTATTTATATCACTTGGTTTTAATCTAAGTTTCTTCTAGTTCCACCTATGTATGATGAGAAAGTGGTTCTGCTCTTAGCTCTTAAATATACTGCAAGTTAATTATAACAACGAAAATGAGATAGCTCCAGAAATAACTGGTATGGAAAGAGATTTATTTTACAGTTATTGGATCAGTGAGAATCGAAAATGTGAATTATGACCATCTAAATTATGTTGAACGTTGTTGTTTACTTAATCTATTTTGCTTTATGTGGTCTGCTTTCCTAATGATGATTTAAGGTCGAAAATTCATGTGGCACATACTATCCGAGTACCTCTAACACGTGCTACCCTAGTCCACCAGAAGACCTGATCATACTAAATGATAACAACGCAATCAAATTATCTTAATTTAGATTTGTAGTTTGAGCACACCCCGGACACTGCATACAACAATGGTCGTGAAATGACATTTTTAAAAACAAATGACGAAGCAAAGAAAATCACGGCGAAATCCTATACGTTCCAGAACCAAACTATAACCAATCTGTATCAATCTGGGTGATGAGATGTTCTATATATAAATACTTTGGTTTGAGTTTACTTTTGATATTTTATTGTTATGTTTAATTCTCTTTACTATAATACGACTATTTAAATAAATAAAGAGGAAAAAAATAACTTCATCCATTTGTACTAATGATTTTTGGTGCTTCGATGTAGAAAAACGCATATACCAATCGTTTATGTTGGCGAAAGTTCTGCGAAGTCCAAATGTGTCCAAAATTGATGGGCCTGTCTGTGATGCCGGAATCGAATTCAGCGGCAACGGCGATCGCACGCGAGTTGTGCGCCTGACACGCGATTCGGTTCCTTGCCTCAAACAAATTGAATCTTGACACAGTTGGAGCCGACGAATCGAGGAGAAACTGTAATATGTATTGAAAGCTTGAAAACGCAGATAAACCCTTGTACACGTTCACTCGAGATTTTAATTTGTGACTTGTCGCTGAGTTAATTGAATATGAAACTTGAATATATTTTTAATTAATGTCCTTTTATATTTACGTTTCATTCTACATGCACACATCAACTTTGCGCGGGGATATTTTTAGTATTTTCATTCAATGTTTTTTTAAGAACTATAAAAAAATGCTTAGGACATGTGTAGGGTACTTTAGAGATGAGCAAGTGCTAGATTTACCCTCTTAGTTCTTCAAAAAAATTATATAGTTTAGAGTGGTTTTTGTAAAAACGCACGGAAAATGAAAATTGTGTTTTTATATTATCAATTTATCAGAGAAGGATGGCATAGATTGTACGAAATTAATAGAACCCAGGTTTATAAGAACTGAGAAGGTACTCGTAAATATAGCACATGCCCATCTTGACAGTTTTTATAGATACCCTGTACTCACATGTCCTAAGTAATTTTAATAACTTTTCAAGAAACCATTGCATGAAAATTTTCAAGATATCCCTAGGCAGTGTTGAGCAGTGTATTTCTTATTATGTAGCGATAGACCATATTGTCGTATATTTGCAGTACCTACTGAAAGGTAGTTAGTCCTGATGCTTTCATCGATTGACCTCATATCCTTCCAACTTGTTTCCAGTTATAAGAAACTAGGTATGCATGCATTACCATAAGAGCTTTATGGCGAAGTCATGAGTTCGCTCGCAAACTTCTGAGTACTGTCATCCGTCTTTATCACTGTGTAACTGTTATTGTATATCGAGTTACAGAATAACGGGTTCCATACGTCCCTTACATCATTTGCACCGGCTGCGTGATTGACGGAAACAAGCGGGTTCAGTTACAATTCGCCCACTATTGATCTGGGGTCAATGTTCAGACCTTTGACCGATGTTTACGTCGAATCATACTCCCGTCAATTGATTGATGGATAACCAGAAAATGATTCAAAATTACTGTTCCTCCAAATGATACTAATGATGCACTACGAGACGTAGCTGTTTCGTTGCATGCTTGTTGCGTGTAACTGACCTGCGCTGTTGATCCCTTCGGAGAATTCTAAACGGTGTAATCCGATGATAAATCGATTGTTATGAATTGTCGATATTCAATTAAATTAATGTATCTAACTATGTATGTCATCATTATCAGATCAGCAGATCAGCCGTAAAAACCAAGGCCTCCCTCAAGTATTTCCACAACGACCGGTCCTGCGCTGCCCGCTTCCAGTGGCTTCCCATTACCTTCACCAGGTCGTCTGTTTAACTATGTACCTACCTTCACAATTTTAAGGTCTCGTACTTATTTGGTTCTCGTATCATAAAAGCGAAAACCCGTGCGAGAACCAAAGTAACCGACGTACATCTCAGACTAGCAAAAGTGAAGTGGCAGTGGGCGGGAACATAGCTCGTAGAACAGATTGTCATTGCGGCAGTAAAGTTCTCGAGTGGCGGCTACGCACAGGAAGACGTGGTGTAGGTCGTGGGAAGCCGGAGCCGGTGCGATAGCGCAAGACTGGTCGTTGTGGAAATCCTTGGGATAGGCCTTTGTCCAGCAGTGGACGTCTTTTGGCTGATATTAGATAGATAGATAGATAAATCTTTATTCAGAAAAAAGTTACGCTACGAATGCTTACAGTGATTAATTAATTAAAACACTTCTTTGGTTACTTACATGCTAAGTGTTCACATCATGTTCATATTATTATAGTCAAATTGGTTGCAAATAGCACTGTTGTCAGCTTTGATAAATAAAATTTAAGTTAAAATGTAGGACCTATGTAAATGTAGTATGTTGTGTAAACTTGCGCAATGATTGTCATGTGACATGTTAGGGATTGGCTTCCCAAAGTAAGAACACATTTATTTAATAATTAATTAAATTAAGTAGGCCTACTTGTTAGGAAATAAGTGCTTGTAAGCTGTGTACTTGTTTGAATATAATATGATATTGTATACATACCTACCTGAACTATTTATACTTACATTTGAACAAATACCAAAGTTTTTTTTTAAATTAAAAAGCGTATGACTACATAGCAATCTAAGCAGATATATTCTTGTGTCATTTGGGTTTATTTCAAAATATGTGCGTGAGTTAAGTCACAGAGATAAGTAGTCTTAATAAAAATAAATTATTAAGACAACTGAACGGATTGACAGTTCCAAGAGAATATTCGGTTAAAATACAATTATAGCTAGCTTATCATCTTATCAGCTCATACACGTCCCCACCGAGGGGCTCGAGCCTACCCTGAATTAGGGTGATCGGGCCTTAGTCGACCACGCGGGCCCAGTGCGGGTTGATCGACTTCACACACAACCTTCGAGTTTCTTCGCAGGCTTGTGCAGGTTTCCTCACGATGTTTTCCTACACCGTAAGAGCGTCGGATAAACGTACATATAAAATCGAAATTCGAAATCACATTGGTACGTGGCAGGTTCGGACCACTATCTCCCGAACAGGAGGCGGCAGCCGTAGCCATTACGCCACCGACGCATATAACTAATTCAATAATTAGACAGCAACTCTACGAGTTGCTGTATTGAAAGTGTATACGTAGCTAATATTTGGGGGTTTGTGGCACTTAACTCGTGTCCGCGAAGGTTTGTGGCAAAAAAAGGAGAAAATCTGTCATAATCTGTATTTTATGTATCCTGTGTACAATAAACTGTTAAATAAATAAACGCGGCCGGAGCCGCTAGGCGGAAAGCTAGTAAGTATATTCTAAGTGTTGTCGTGCTATATGTTAACCCCAATCGATCGCCTTTTGAAATAGACTAGTATAAATCTGATGGTTCCCTATCTAACCCTATCTCTGACACATAGGATTGAAGTTGCTATTTTTAATTAACCTCTGGCATCTCCAGCGTGAGTTATTACCGCAGTCGAAGTTAGCTACAGATCTGACTTATTAGATTAACTCTATCTCGGTCCCATCTCTCGTGCAGAGGGGCTGCGCGCGCGCCTTGCAATATTTAACATGTTCAAATTGCATAAGCCAAATGGTTAGCTTCAGATAATTTGACTGTCCGATTGTTTTGAACTGTTGTGTCACTTCGATCAACCAGTCCAGACTTCTATCACACGTTGACACGGTGATGGTGAACAGCAAGTATAAAATTGAAGATGACATAATTGAAAACGCTAAACACGTTAAAAAACCGACTTCCATCGCAACAACTTAGTAAATTTTTGCACTATGATTTTTGGTTTTTGTTATTTTTCTAATAAAGTACTACACCGATTTTGATATTTTTTTATGGGACCACACGGAGAGCACTAGCTTTCAAATAAAAAAAGAATCATAAAAATCGGTTCACCCAGTCAAAAGTTCCGAGGTAACACCCGTAAAAAAAACAAAAAAAAAGTGTGTGTGTCAGCTCCGACGCACGACTGGAGTTTACTTCATAAGTACGATTGTCTAAACAGGCACAAAACAGGGCTTGACTTTGGTTTTAAGTTTACTCTGCACAGTTTTTATAACTGATGGATGATTCCAATTTTTCGGCCTCTTTTCTTAGCTGATGTGTCAGGTGTTTTAGCTCCCATGATCGCAGCTACTAATGATCCATCTGGTGATTGGCAGCAACTAACCTAATATGCTTTGGATGCGGTTATACGAGCATATCTTAGGTCATACCATAAAGGGCTCTTACATTGGTTTTTACTTACTGTAAACAAAATGTATTCTTTATAACCTAAAAAACTACAATTGAAAGAAAGACCATTATTTTGCCTTCGGGATTAAGGTTACTTACGTAGGTAGTGTTATATTATTTTATAGTACTTATATTGCTGTTTTTACATTTCTCAGCTCTGCAGAATAAAAATCGGGGTTATTTTTGAAGAACATTTCAATCCTTGATTGCGTACACTTTGGGCAAGTTTCTGCTCTCTGCTTTCACAAAATTGACATCCATGATGGAGTGGAATACTTACCAAATTATACGATGGAGATTGTAAAATATCACAAATTTTCAGTATATTTATAATTAGATAAATATTTTATAATCATAAATAATCGTAAAGGCGCGTCTCCTCCGACCTGTTTTGCAAAACAATACACAGATACACTGATACAGTACAATACTCCTCGCGCGGGTGGAGAGGGGAAGGATTTGTTTCATTTTTCTACAACTGCCGTGTCGCGCACATTTTTGTTTCAGAAACATTTCCCTGTAGCAGGAGACGGCCTGAGTATGAAAACAAATGTTTTTGTTTCATGTTTTCTGTGTAATGTTTCAAAAAAGCGGGCGCAGGAGACACGCCTTAAGACTGCAACAATGACAGAACGTCATCTTAGATTCAGCCAATCCTGACTGTTTTGTATCACGTGACAGAGGTGCGCACAATAGGTTGCGCGTAAAAACGTAACGCGCAATGAGAATATAACAAACTACGTTTTCGATCACTAGATTTTACTCCTCATATTTTTTTCATACCGGGCGCCTTATATGCAAATCGATTCTTAAGGAGTAAACTCCAAAAACATACAGACGAATTGAAAACCTCCTCCTTTTTGGAAGTCGCTTGAAAATATACATATAGGTTTATGACAAAGAATTAAAGCAGCCCCAAATAAATCATTATGGATTTTATATAACTGGTCCAATACGGATGAAAGTAAGAGTGGAAACGTAGTTTGTCTCTAATTTCCATACGGGGTCTTGCGGTGGCATTTATCCGCGACTTTTAGCGGTTGTTTTTGCTAATTACCATCTCGTTTGCAATTAAAAGCGATATGTACGTGCATTACAGGCCCTGGTAGCGAAAGTGAGTTCATAGGGGGAGCATGCCTCGTTCGTTAATTGGCAGGTAGGTGGGTCCGATGTGTGAACATGGTCTATTGCGTGTTTGGTCCCAGGGTGGGTACCGTAGGTGGCTTGTGCTATAGGCAACGTATCGGCCCCTTATGCAAGCTTTTCAGGTGGGCTACTGTGCTTTGACGTTTCCTGAATGTTAAGAGTAATTGAGTTACTATAACTATACTGTACATAATACATGTTTACTTTAATTCAAATACCCACTTCTATTTTCTTAGCTACTCGTATGTTGCATCATCATTAGTTAAGCCACACCCTGGACACTTCATACAACGGGCCAGAAATGACGTTTCAAAAAAGGAATGACGGAACAAACAAAATGGCGGCGTAATCCTATACGTTCGACAACAAAACTGTAACCAATCTGTATCAGTCTGGGTGAGAAGGGGGTGAGGTCGCAACCTAGAGAGCGGCAGGGAGTGTCCAAACTGTATGTTAGTACTAATATAATATATAATTTGGTGAAGCTATGTATTAATTAAAGTCGTATGCAAAACTTGTAGACAGTAGTTTGAGTGATGCGATGGAAATGTATCGTTTATTAGCGCTCATTTAAAAGTTGTCTGGACCTAGAAACGAGTTGTGGAAAAAAGGAGTCGAGTTTCATATTCAAGTTATATTTGTATGATTGATAGCATGTTATGGATACACGTTTTGAGTAATAAGCTTTCATTTAATAAATTAGCTGTTTGTATAGCGAGCGGTGTAGTGAAAGCAAATTGAATGTAATGAAATGACTTACTTAATAACATGTTAACCATTAAGTAATTTAGTTTAACTGATTGTATAGTAAAGTTATTTTCTACTCATGAACGTATTCGATGGGGTTTAAACCATTCCCTTCGAAATCCTGATCCTAACTCCCCTGAAAAAAACCGGTTTATCACGCTCGCTCCGCTCGCCCATTTTTGTGCTTTAGGCTTTAAAGTGACTAGTTAGAATATTTAATGGAAGCTGAGAGCCATCTTTTTAGCAAGATAATGTCTCCCATCAATATTAAACTTTCGTTACTTTTCCCCTCTGCTGAACTTCCCCCCCCCTCGAAGCAAATTTCTGGCTAAGTTGTTGACACTTACCAATTTTAAAACAACGTTTGAATAACTCGCCTCTCATGTCCCTCTGCAGCTCAGAACTGGATGACAATGCAATATTATCTAGTTTGCATGTTTGTAAGTCTGCTTAGTAAGAATTTTGCGAAAACGAGGTAAATTAATTTTTAAATTTAAGTAATTATTTGTACACATGTTTCTGATACCACAACAAAATAAAAGTTGAAAAAACTAAAACCAGACAACGGAAAAGTATGAAAACAAGAGATTACCGCCTGAAATCGTAGCCTTTATATTTCCCTTCATCTGTGGTAATAGCCGTGGTCGCAAGCCATAACAATAGGTACTTATGATAAAAAAAGATGATTACGATAGGGTTTGCGACCACGGCTATTACCCCAGATGAAGGGAAAAATAAAGACTATGATTTCAGGCGGGAAACTCTTGTTTTTATACTTTTCCGTAGTAGTGTTAATTTTTTTAACTTTTATTTTATTTCTATGTTTTATGTGCTCAGAGTATAACGCCACCCCACCTCGCTACCCGCGGCCGCGTGTCGTGTCGCCTGATTGCAGCGCGCGTGCATTGAGCCGTCTCATAATATCGCTTGTGAGAGCATTTGCTAAGAAATTAAAAATATTTGCTTATGTAATGTATATATATTTAGAACTAGCTTTTGCCCACGGCTTCGCCCGCGTGGACATAGCTTTTATGACTCTTTTTGAGGGTGAATGGTGCGCGAGCCGCAATCAGCTCGCAATTGTGGACATGAGTTTTCTCCCGGTACCTCAGGAACTGTATCGGGCTATTCGGATTAGCAGTCTTTGTCACTTCTCACCCCTTCAACAAATTCTATACAAAAAATTACTTTAATCCGTTGCTCCATTGCGACGCCACCGACGTGCGCGAGCGTAGAAAACAGTTGTCCCCAGATCCCTCGGGAACTATGTCAGGATATACTTATTTGTAAATTATATCATTTTCTACCTCATCTCTGTGCTAAAAATCACACCAACCCATTTTTTCGTTACGATTTTAAATAACTTAACGAACAAAGAGTATTGTTTTAGTTTCCTCAGGAACTGCATTGGGCTATGATAATTTCCACAGATAAAAAGTAGACTATTTCATTCCCAGTGTATCACAGGCTACCTGCATGCCAAATTTCATCAAGATTGGTAGAGGTGTTGAAGTGTGAATAGGTAACAAACAAACAAACACATTTTCACATTTATAATATTAAGTAAGGATGTCTAAATCTTAAATAGCATATAGAGCGTCGGTGACAGAACGGTTAGGGCCACTACCTCCTGTCCGGAAGGCCGTGGTTCGAATCCTGCCACTTACCAATATCTATACGAATATCGATTTCGTACTGGTATGCCACCCCTTATATATAGCATATCTCTGCTGGTATGTACGTTTATCCGACGCTCTTACGGTGAGAAAAACATCGTGAGGAAACCTGCACACGCCTGCGAAGAAACTCGAAGCTTATGCGTGAAGTCAATCAACCCGCAATGGGCCCGCGTGATCGTCTAAGGCCTGATCGCCCTAACTCAGGGCAGGTGGAGCCTCTTGGTGGGGACGTATATAAATTGATATGATGAAATAAAGCATAAACCTATACTATCAAAAACTAATTCAAATCATTATATGAATCTAGTAAAAAAAAATCCTAAAAATATTAATATGGGTCAAATCCGCGAGTCGTATCAACTCCAAAGGAGCCCATAACGCACTTCTCGTTGCCGCGCTGGATGGTAATAGACAACCTTAGCAGCAGGTAGGACCTCACGTCACATCTCCTCTCTCGAAGGCGACGGCCAATCTTCTTTGTGAAGGCAAAGGCCTCTGAGGGTTCAGCAGCCGGTTTTCTCACAGACCAGCGGCACAAAGCAGTAATTTTCCTCTAAGACCGAGTACTTATTATGCTTCTTTCTCGCCGCAAATTGAGCAGCAGTACCGCATGGGTGAGGAGTGAGGCAGAAAAAGTGGCGTCCCAAAGCAGGCACGTTCCTCTCTGCCATAGCACCTGTTTAAACTCTCCGGCCTTTTGCCATCAGATCGACTAAAGCCCGGCGGCTGCATCAAAGATGGAATATTCCATCTGGCCGAGACCAGTGCCCTCCGAGTGAGGTCATTATGGAATTGGTGACGTGGGAATCTTCACAAACAACGACCGCAACTCAGTGAGTGATGGCCAATTGCCTCCACCGTGGACCCGCAAAATACATTGATGAAGTTCACAGATATTGATATTGCAGGCGGAGAGCAACTGCCACACGCAAATAGTCGTCGTCAGAAGAGTTCCCGTATCTGTGCCTCCTGATAAAAGATGCTAAACTCGATTTACGTTTTTTTAATTTTTTTACACGATTGGAATCTGTAAAAAAATACCTATCTGTTCGTTTATGAAACACATCGCTACGTGCCATAGTTCCAGAGTTAGAGTTGTGTAAAGTAGGGTATGCTGAAAAATACATAAAAGAAATCCACTCAAAAGTATGAAATAATCTTTTAATGTTTTAATACAACTTAAGCGCGTTTTATTATCCCTGCAGTGCCATCTATTGACATTCTGCTGCCAAGATTATAATGTGTGGTATGTGAAGTTAATATGTGGAAAAAAGTACTCTATTCTTATTATTGTAAGTAATTGTAATTATAATTGTAAGTATCGATGGATAATTTCCCACGGGACCTCTTTAGTTTTCCGGGATAAAGAATACCCGACTATACAATGATGGTTAAAACACTCCATCCCAATGTAAAGGTTTCATATTGTTACGTTGAGCCATTCTAAAGATACAATTTTTTGCATTCCTGAAGGAACCCTTAATTTTTTTGGGATTCACAATGTCCCAGTTTTAGTTCGCGATAAGGGTATCAACATGTAAAACTTGATTGTAATAGGTCAAGCCACATATGCGTGGTGATCCATTCTAAAAATTAATACTTTTGGTTTTCCCACGGGAACTCTTGAATTTTCTGGGATAAAAAGTATCCTATATGTTAACCCGGGCTATAAGGAACCACCACACAAAATTTCATCAAAATCGGCCTGGTAGTTTTTGCGTGATGCGCGAACATACAGACAGACAGACAGACAAAAATTCCAAAAGTTGTTGTTTTGGCCTCTGTATCGTTAGTAATGTCCACCACAGTTATTATTTTCCAAAAATATTTCATGTACAGACACGGCCCCGTTACAGTTTTATTATATTATAGATAGAAGATAGAAGATAGAAGATGTGCTTGTCAAGACTTTTCTTTTGATATCTACCAAACATGATATGAATATCTAAAAAAAAAATTTTTTGGGTTGTGTAATTTACCTATGAAATCCGCCATGTTGATTTAAATGCTTTTCATTCTACACATGACACGCGGATTGCTGCCGCAAATCCAAAGACACCACATCTATCAGGATCGGTTAAGGGCTTTAGAAAATTTGAGGGAACAGATAAACATACAGGGTGTAACATAATTGGTGTAGGTCCCGTTAACTGGGGCTTATACTGATCATACTGAACAACTTTCCCCAAGGAATCCATAGTAAAAAATAAATAAATTGGACCCTCCATACTAAAACCACACCTTGGATACTTCACACAACGAGCCAGAAATGACATTTCAAAAAAGGAATGACGGAACAAACAAAATGGCGGCGAAATCCTATACGTTCGACAACGAAACTGTAACCAATCTGTATCAATCTGAATGACGAGGGGGTGAAGTCGCAATCTAGAGAGCGGCAGGGAGTGTCTATACTGTATGTTAGTACCTACTAATATGTATAAAGTGTATAAAGTGCGATTAGAAATAAGTTAAATTAAAAATAGTAGTAAAATTAATATTGTCTCAGCTAGGGCTCGTATATTTCATGTTTTATTTTTATTAAGTGGAACTCCAGGTCGTTTTTAATTTAAAATTTATATGTAATACTATTTATAAGACTGTTTGTTTCCTAAATTAATAAAATAAATAAATAAATAAAGTGCCAGCTGATCAATTTGTATGAAGAGTTAAATATTTTTTTTGCGATTTCAGCAAAGTCTTAGAACATAATTGTTTAGTATGATGAGTAGAATCCCGAGTAAACGGGACTTACACCAATTTTGTTACACGCTGGATACATACACTGTCAAAAACATAACCCACCTTTTTTCGTAATCGGGTGAAAAGATACCTTTCGATAGGTTTGAATATTTTTCAAATAATTAATTTTGCTTATATTTTGACAAGTTGTACTAAAAGAGCTTAAAAGTGGACAGTGACATGCAAATTATGTGTTTCGAATATTTTAACATATGAACATGAACATGCTTGAGCCCCTTGGTGGGGACGTTTATATGAGCTGATGTGATGATGATGATGATGAACATATTCTCATTATTTTAGGTACACACACACACACACACAAATTTCTTTTGAACACAGCTTATAGGACAGTGTTAGTAGAAAGCTTTAGACTAAAAAGGTTTTAATAATGTTTGAAATTGAAAAACTTGCTTTCCATAGATAGCACGCGGTATTTATAGACCAGAATAAAGATTTCCAAGGACTGGATAAATTACTACAAATCAAACTTGACATGTATAGAAATAAAACCCTTTTCATTGCATTTAATAGACATTCGCAATATAGCTCAGGACTGAAGATAACGCATTAAGATTTAAGGCGATGACGACGAGAAGACGTTCTGCAATAAAATTTAATCTTTATGCAACGATAAATAAAGTTTACCAAATGTATTATTTGATAATTAGGTTTTTTTTTTAAATTGTAAAAGTAAAACATTTATTACATAGTCTCAAATTTTTTCGTCTGTGTGTTGCATGTCGCGTGACGGTCGCTTTCGTCTGACGGTATGATCGTTTTGTCCTCTGTAAAGTTTTACCGTGGTTTCATAGAACCACACACTTACTTTTTTATGGTTGTCTGTATGTATTTTTTATGTACGTTCATAAAAAATACATACAGACAACCATAAAAAAGTAAGATATTTTCGTAAATTTTGGACCAATTTACAAAAATCATTTTTTTTGGTGATAGATTATATCTTCTTAGTGGTCCCATATTAATATAAAAAAAAATCAGATGGTTACTTTTAATAATATGTAGAAAAATTGAAATGGCTTGTTTTTAACGTGTGTAGCGTTGTCAATTTTAAAGCGGAAGATATAAATAGCTACATTTCGTTTGCACATTTTTAATCCACAATTTTTTTAGCCCTGTTCGAAGATTGACTGTTCTTTAAACATACTTTGACGTAGGTATATGCAGATCGGACTATATCCTTTGAGGTCAGATGGCACTGGCTCTGATGAAGCGCTTAGTCAGTGCCACGGCGGTGGGCACTGACGGCATCGGATGACCTGACAGGAATAAGATGCACGTTTGTTGCCAGCGCAAACGTACGGCTCGTGTTGTATCTGCGAAATAGTACGGTTCATGCATAGTCTAACTGGTCATAAATATGTGTTGATAGTCGCTACTCTCGTATGTAAAAGAAGTGAATATGTGTTGATAGTCGCTACTCTCGTATGTAAACGAAGTAAATATGTGTTGATAGTCGCTACTATCGTATGTAAAAGTAGTAAATATGGGTTGATAGTCGCTACTCTCGTATGTAAAAGACGTAAATATGTGTTGATAGTCGCTACTTTTTTTATTCACAATTGGTAAACCCTTGGCAACATCTCACCTGTAAAAAAATGTAAAATGTCTCTCATGTAAAAAAAATTAATATGTGTTGATAGTCGCTACTCTCGTATGTAAACGAAGTAAATATGTGTTGATAGTCGCTACTCTCGTATGTTAACGAAGTAAATATATGTTGATAGTCGCTACTCTCGTATGTAAACGAAGTAAATATGTGTTGATAGTCGCTACTCTCGTATGTAAACGAAGTAAATATGTGTTGATAGTCGCTACTCTCGTATGTACACGAAGTAAATATGTGTTGATAGTCGCTACTCTCGTATGTAAACGAAGTAAATATGTGTTGATAGTCGCTACTCTCGTATGTAAACGAAGTAAACATATGTTGATAGTCGCTACTCTCGTATGTAAACGAAGTTTATATGTATTGATAGTCGCTACTCTCGTATGTAAAAGAAGTGAATATGTGTTGATAGTCGCTACTCTCGTATGTAAAAGAAGTGAATATGTGTTGATAGTCGCTACTCTCGTATGTAAAAGAAGTAAATAAGTGTTGATAGTCGCTACTCTCGTATGTAAAAGAAGTAAATATGTGTTAATAGTCGCTACTCTCGTATGTAAAAGAAGTGAATATGTGTTGATAGTCGCTACTCTCGTATGTAAAAGAAGTAAATAAGTGTTGATAGTCGCTACTCTTGTATGTAAAAGAAGTAAAACTAGTGGCTCTGTAAGCTGTAGACCTCGCAAGTTTTTCTAAACGGATGAAATATTATATTTTTTACGTTTTCAAAACTATCGAACCTGCTCACAAAATTTCACCAGAATCGGTTGAGATATGCAACCAGTAGAGGAGAACAGCCATACGAAAGCATTTTGGCTCAAGCTGAAACGGAGACGCTTAGCTCGCGTTTCGCGATCGCTCGGTCAATAATCTTAATATATATAAATCTCGTGTCACAATGTTTGTCCTCAATGGACTCCTAAACCACTTAACCGATTATAATAAAATTCGCACACCATGTGCAGTTCGATCCAACTTGAGAGTTAGGATAGGGTAGGGTAGGGTAGTGTAGGGTAGGGTAGTGTAGGATAGGGTAGGGTAGAGTAGGGTAGGGTAGTGTAGTGTAGTGTAGGGTAGGGTAGTGTAGTGTAGTGTATGTAGGGTAGGGTAGTGTAGTGTAGGGTAGGGTAGTGTAGTGTAGTGTATGTAGGGTAGGGTAGGGCAGGGCAGTGTAATGTAATGTAAGGCGGTACGAAGTTCGCCGGGACTGCTTGAATTACCACGTTTGAAATTTATTTTTTTCCAATCTTGATTAGCAGATGCTAGCAGAAACAAGCTCCGTCCTTTAAGTACTTATAAATAATTTTCTTACGGATGTCTAATTGCGACGAGTACACCTGGGTAGCCTAACCATAGGTACTTGTCCCAATAAGTCATGATAAGTTGTGACATAATGAGGGAACACATAAAGTAGTCCGTCTACCAGTTTGTCTAGAATTAAAAAAAACAAGATCTCGTCGATGTTCATCTGCTCAAGCGCAGTTTTGCGATGAATAGCTTGTTAACGTCGCGTCGGTGCTATTCAAGCAGAGGCGGGCAAAAATATCGCGTCAAGACACATAATAGAATTGTAAAGAGCTAAGAGATGTGTTTGATGACATAGTTAGGTGTAATTGTACCTACACTATCTGACACTATTCAATTTTTATAATATATTTTGCATAAATCATTCGCTTCACAATGTTAGGCACATTGAATCTAACAAACCTAGAAAAATCTAAAATCTTTGGCTGTTACCTTCATCGGACCCTAGACAACCTAGAGGACTAGTGTTCTGTCAAGACGAATCAAACAAGCCCAAACTCGATGGGGTAGTGTGGTTTTTTTATTAGAGATTTCCCATGGCCTTCTTACGGCTCCATCATCATATCAGCTCCATGTCGTAGTAATATTACATTGTGATTCGATTTGCAAAATTTCAGCTCAATTGGAAACCGGGGAGTGGGTTAAATTTAAGTTGCAAGATTTGATTACAGACACCGGGAAAGCAAATTAAATTTACAATTTCGTTTTTAAACATTTCCCATAAAAAAACTTAAAATTTCTACTTCTTGATATGGTTATGCCGAATCTAATAAAACTTTGTACATACCACAAGTGAAAGCCACAAAATTCTAGTTAGTGAATAGATTACATTTTTGAAATACTTACTTTTTTTAACAAGGTGTAGTGAATTTTAAGATTACTATGAAAACCTTAAATCACTATTATTAAGTGACTCCACTATTTTTTGAAAACGTAAACTAGAATTTCGAAGCTTGCTTATGAGTACAAAGTTTCATTAGAATCGGTCCATCCATTTACAAGAAGAAGTATCTAACTTAAAGTTTGTATGGGAAAAGATTAAAAACGAAATTGTAAATACATACGCTCTTAACAAATAATCTAACCTCAAAACCAGTCTCTTATAAGTGTGTCAGCCCCGTATGGAAATTACCTTGCCATTATTATATTACAAAGCAAAATTTTAAATAGAAAGTTAAATCGAAAGTGGAAGAAATAGAAAACCGATAGAAAGCAACAAGGTGCTTTAGAACTACCATCCAGGTAGCTGATAGCTATGAATTATACACTCCCATCTTTAAAGTTTTCATTTCTCAAACTCCGTGGAAAGCCTATCTAGGAGTAATTACTTTGTTATTTATACACCGCGGCCTGTATGCAGACAGGGGGAGGTATTTACTGTTTATTAATAACTGGGCTGGCATGGGTGTGTAATCACGGTATTATTGTAATAGCGACCTGTCTAAAGTCGAGACCAGTAACAGACAGCTAAGGCTCTGTGCACACAATAAGCTTGCAAGTGACAAAAAATTGGCCAAGTGCGAGTCGGACTCTCGCACCGATGGTTCCGTAGCACTTCACCTCTTACAATAATATCCATTCATTTCAAATCAAAGACATCGACGCGAGCGAAGTAACTACTTAGTAATCTGTGGCGAGCGACAGAATTCAGTTCAGTAATGAACGACTCACACTTTTTCATATCAGCCGACGGACGTCCACTGCTCGACAAAGGCCTCCCCCAAGGATTTCCACCTTCACTAGGTCGTTGGTCCACCAAGTGGGAGCTTTGCCTACACTACGTCTTCCGATGCGCGGTCATCACTCGAGAATCTTACTGTCCTAATGGCCATCGGTTATGTGAGCTACCCACCAACTGCCACTTAAGTTTAGCGATTGTGTGAGCTATGTAGATTACCTTGGTTCTCCTACGGATGTCCTCATTTCTGATTCGATCGCGTAGGGAAACTTCATCTACTGGACAACCATCTACTTTACAAGAAATAAGCCAACACTAATAAAAATAAAGCGCGAATTATATCTACATTCTTATTTAAGGTAAGGACTTAAAAATTGCGTTTTAAAAAAAATACAAATACAATTTATATCATTTTATGAGGCTAATATCGATCGACGCGATAGTAATGATTAAGGAACTCGTATCTTTAAGAAGCTCCATAGCCTCGAGGATCGCCGTAAAGTCGCTTGCCTACCGGTATTCCCAGGAGGAGTGTGCTCAGAAGCTTCAAGACCTCATATCTACTTCTCCATTCTATAATCGGATGACGGCGCAGAGGCGTACCTAGGATTTGTATTTGTGTCGAACAGTGTCAGTCAGAGCAGTAAAAGCGTTTGCGACATTTCGCGATAATATACATACATACGTAATCAGTGTCTTTGGCACTATGCGAGCGTGAAATTTCTCGCTCCTGATAGGTGAACCAACAATGTTACACGCGAGACTAGATTGTCATCAATCTCTCTCAAGATGTCTCTTTGGTCAATCAATAGGGGATCGGACTGCATCAAAAATAAATTCTGAAATATGACTTCCTAAATGGCTCTCCTCTTGAAGTTTCAAAAACCTTACTTGTTTTGTTTTTCCATCACGTCTTTAATTTTTAAATTGATCAAATTCACAAAAGAAGTAATTCAAACATTTTTAGAAAAAAATTGTGTTTGACAGATCATAAAAAGTAACTCAAACGACTAGCAGTCCGGTCCGCTATTGTAGGGTTCCCTACAAGGTAATGGACGTCTATTACTAAGCCTTCGCTGTCGGTCCGTCTGTTCGATCTTTAAAAGACAGTATCTTTTGAACTTTAAAAGGAAGCTGGCTGGTTTTTTTGGAGTTTACTCCTTAAGAATCGATTTGCATATAAGGCGCCCGGTATGAAAAAAATATGAGGAGTAAAATCTAGTGATCGAAAACGTAGTTTGTTATATTCTCTTTGCGCGTTACGTTTTTACGCGCAACCTATTGTGCGCACCTCTGTCACATGATATAAAACAGTCGGGCTGAATCTAAGATGACGTTCTGTCATTGTTGCAGTCTTAAGGCGTGTCTCCTGCGCCCGCTTTTTTGAAACATTACACAGAAAACATGAAACAAAAACATTTGTTTTCATACTCAAGCCGTCTCCTGCTACAGGGAAATGTTTCTGAAACAAAAAATGTGCGCGACACGGCAGTTGTAGAAAAATGAAACAAATCCTTGCCCTCTCCACCCGCGCGGGGAGTATAATTGTACTGTATCTGTGTATTGTTTTGCAAAACAGGCCGGAGGAGACGCGCCATTACTATTTTTGATCTGTATATATAATTTCAGTATATTTATAATATAAAATATTTATGATTATAAATATACTGAAAATTTGTGATATTTTACAATCTCCATCGTATAATTTGGTATTCCACTCCATCATGGATGTCAATTTTGTGAAAGCAGATAGCAGAAACTTGCCCAAAGTGTACGCAATCAAGGATTGAAATGTTCTTCAAAAATAACCCCGATTTTTATTCTGCAGAGCTGAGAAATGTAAAAACAGCAATATAAGTACTATAAAATAATATAACACTACCTACGTAAGTAACCTTAATCCTGCGAAGGCAAAATAATGGTCTTTCTTTCAATTGTAGTTTTTTAGGTTATAAAGAATAAATTTTGTTTACAGTAAGTAATTAGTTTGCATTTTCAGGGCTGCACGAGAATCTTATGGTGACGATGCTATTGGGTACGTGCAACTACATCGTGGATCAGGACTTTGCACACTCAATTGCAAGATCTGCCCCGAGCACAAATTGCGGGCTAGTTCATACAGAGTCACTATGGTGATAGACGAGACTAAAGGTGTAATCGTCAGTTGCCAGTGCTTGGACTGTGCAGGTTCAACTGGTGGTTGTAAGCATGCAGTGACATTTTTAATGTGGACCCATCGTCGCAGTCTTCCTGCACCGAGGTTGAATGTTACTGGAAAAACCCATCCTCTCGAGAGTAGGGACTACTATAAAATACGTCACTGTAGATCAAATTTGCAAAAAAACAGCTCCACATCATGAAACCAGCACAGACCTTTTCCACGAGTTTCTTCAAGAAGCAAAAAAGAAGAAAATTATGAATTGTGAACTGTTGAAGTATCAGAACGACTTTAAACACAGTGATGTTAGAAAGTTTTCACTTCATCATTTCCTTATTCAAGCGAGTGATGATATAAAGAATGATGTCCACAAATTACTAGAAACATTACAAGAGAAACATTACAAGAGAAACTTAACAAAAATGCTCTTGATTTAATTGAAGAGTCAACTTGAAATCAATGTAAGAGCCCTTTATGGTATGACCTAAGATATGCTTGTATAACCGCATCCAAAGCATATTAGGTTAGTTGCTGCCAAACACCAGATGGATCATTAGTAGCTGCGATCATGGGAGCTAAAACACCTGACACATCAGCTAAGAAAAGAGGCCGGAAATTGGAATCATCCATCAGTTATAAAAACTGTGCAGAGTAAACTTAAAACCAAAGTCAAGCCCTGTTTTGTGCCTGTTTAGACAATCGTACTTAAGAAGTAAACTCCAGTCGTGCGTCGGAGCTGACACACACACTTTTTTTTTTTACAAAATTTGTGTTTTTATGGTGGATTTACCAAAAAGTAAAAATCTAATGAGGTGCACTTACAAGAAAAGTGTTTATTAAAGGTTTTTTCAATTTGATGCTCTCGTAAAAACGGTAATACATACAAGCGTCAAACTTGGTATGATTACAGTAATTATTAATCATTTATTTTAGAGGTAGTCCATATTTTGCTTAGTATTACGAAAATCTTGAAATTAATATTTGTATACAAATTGAAAATAAATTAAATTACAGATTTACAAGATAAAATTAAATTAAATATATTAAAATTAAATAAAATCTATTGAAATTGAAAATCACTACTCTAGAACCACTACTCTAGTGCCTAAAAAAGGGACTGTCCAACTTGTCTCCTATAATTTTTAGAAAACTGTTGGCGCTGCCACTCACGCGACTCATCAACGATGCCACACTCTTTCTAATTATACACTGAAAGGAATCAGTGCGAGCCTCCGCGAACATCGCCGATGCACTGCAGTAAAGTGGCATCCCCAGCAGCAACCTGAACCCGTTGTTGTATTGGATTCGCAGAGCGTTGAAGGCTTTCTGCGTGTAACTGACCCACAGACTGCACGTATAAAATGACTGGCAGTACGCTTTAAAAAGTGTAACCTTGACTTTGCGCATGCTACGTGCAAATCTGCGGGCAAGCATGTAACATCTAACCACCAACTCCCTGCGTTCCCTCTCCATGTCCATGTCATCATTTTGATCTTCAGTGACCCATTGTCCCAAATACTTAAAATGCTCAACTATTGCAAGTAGCGAGCCACATAGATAGACAAATGGTATTGTCTTCGGCTTCTTAGTGCATGTTTTAAAAACAAGCATTTTGCTCTTCTGGGCACTGTATTTGAGACCGTGGGCCACCGCATAATTCCCACATGTCTTGACCAGTTTCCTCAGAGCACTGATGGATGGGCTCAGCAAAACCATATCATCAGCATAACTGATATTTTCACATTTATTATAATAGGAAGGATTCTAAAGGAATAAACTCCAAAACTCATATTTCGCTCTTGTTGCTGTCTTTGCAATATCATTGTAGTACTTCGTGGAAGAGTTGTGGAGGTACGGAACAGTTGGTGCGCGAGTTCGATTCGTACTTGGCCAGTTTTTAGGGTTCCGTAGTAAAACAAGGAACCCTTATAGTTTCGACATGTCTGTCTGTCCGTCTGTCCGTCAAACCCCATCGTGCGGGGTATCTTTGGTTAGAGCTTAAAAAATTGTTGTGAGTCTTCTAAGACCATTTTATAATTTAGGGTTCCGTTTTCGAAAAAATAGGCTTGAAAGTGCTAAATTTTGTTAGAGTCGAATGTCCCTACCCCCTAATAACTAAACCGCTGTATTTGGAAACTTGGAAATTAGATATGAACGCGATAATGGCAACTACGGCCTGTTTTTTTAATACTAGACTGCCAGTATGCATCGGCCTCTAGGATTAGCCCTCGCTGGCCACGATCCCCAAGGTGCCGATGAGAGGATAAACGTCCCAATACATTTGTCTTCTACCGGACCAACTATTAATTTGTATGTTAATCGGTTTAAGGCCTTCGTGACCGTGCGTGAGTTGTTTTCATCGACGTATAGGATACATTTTAATACGATGAAAAATAGTTTCGCATATTAATATGACAGACAATATTCATACATCCACAATAAATAAAAGTAGTCGTAACGTTATATTTCATCTTGTTAAGCCTGGTTGCAATTTCGGATAGACTTGGCTTTTAAAATGTAAATGTCGTTTCGTTTTGAGTAACTTTTGAAACATCTTGCACATTTATTCTTTGTCTCATATTTATTGAATAACATGCCTTTCACCTCACGCAGTGGCGTTATAGCTACTTTGTGAGGGACATTTTTGTGTTAAGTACCTACTAACTACCCTTAAAAAGCGTCGGTGGCTCAACCGGTAACGACTCTTTACAGATCCAGAGGTGCCGGGTTCAAATCCAGACGGCCAATGTACCAATGAGTTTTTCGAAACTTACGTACATATACTCACTGATTGCTTTAACGGTGAAGGAGAACATCGTGAGGAAACCTGCATACACCTGCGAAGAAACTCGAAGGTTGTGTGTGAAGTTGACAAAACCGCACTGGGCCCGCGTGGTCGACTAAGGGACGATCGCCCCAATTCAGGATAGGCTCGAGCCCCTCGGTGGGGACGTTTATGAGCTGATATGATGATGCCTTTCACCTCACACGCTCGAAAAGGTTTTGTTTTAAAATTACTTAGTTAAAATTTTTACTCGCTGTAGTGAGGTCTAATAATTTTCGAAAAACCTAAAACTTTTTGCTACAAACTTTTATTTGAAAAAAGTTTTAATGCTCAAAAAGCCAAATGCTCAAATGAATAAAAATACACGATTCCAAATTCAAAAAAGTTGAGCACAGTATTGTATATCCTACAATTCTATTAAAAATTAAAAGGCGATTCTGGGACCTCGATTCCACCTCCAGAATTGATCATCAGATCAACTTTAAAGTAACAAAAGGATCTATTGTCACCGGGAATACGGCTTCATTCCTAATTTCAGCTAAATCGAACCCCTGGAAGTCGTTCTAAAATCGATCGTAAGATTTGAACTAAACAAACATATTATATAAAGTGTAACAAAATTAGCTGAAACTATTTTAACTGGTGCTTCTACCCATGAAACTGAACAACTTTCCCCGTGGAACCCATAGTCAAATCGCAAAAGAAAAATTGGCTCTCCCATACTAACTCGATCAGCTGATCAGCCAACTTATTGTTAGTATGGGAAGTTCAAAAATTTTTTCGAGATTTGTCAATGGGTTTCATGGGGAAAGTGGTTAAGTTTCATGGGTTCCAGTTAAAATGGTTTTAGCTAATTTTGTTAGACCTTATATACATACATGCAAACATTGCAAGTTAATTAAAAGATTTTATAATTGTGAGTTTCGCTCGGCAACAAAGTTATTTTCCGTCTCGTAGGTACCTCTGGGGACCCCTTGCCACTGGGTCACCTGTGCCTAAGTATATATGTATAGTAGTATTAACATACAGTATGAACACTCCCTGCCGCTCTCTAGATTCCGACCTCACACCATCGTCACACAGATTGATACAGATTGCTTACAGTTTGGTTGTCGAACGTATAGGATTTCGCAGCCATTTTGTTTGTTCCGTCATTCCTTTTTTGAAATGTCATTTCTGGCCCGTTGTATGAAGTTTCCAGGGTGTGCCTGTGCTCTCGCTTCGCTCAGGATTCTATGATCCTTCACTTGCTCATGTTTCAATAGAGGTAACTCTGTAACAAGGCACGCTGTTAGGTATGCGTTCGTCTTTCATTCGAACTTTTGACATTCCATCTATTTCTTTTTCACGCATGTGCTGTCATCTATCTGACAATATCATTTTAAAAACCAAAATTCTTCCTATATCTTCAATATTTTCAAATAATAAATATTAAATAAAATAAAATATTATCTAATAAACTGTGAAGCTGAATCTTAATAAGACCCATCTCAGGTAAGAATAATTTATGTTTCTTTGTGATTCGTATTTTAAATTTAAGTGTATTATGTTTTGACTATTTTTATATTTCTTTCTAATAGGTCTTATTTTCATCATCACATCAGCTCATATATACGTCCCCACCAAGGGACTCGAGCCTACCCTGAACTAGGGCGATCGGGCCTTAGTCGACCATGTGGGCGCAGTGCGGTTAGGTCAACTTCACACCCAACCTTCGAGTTTCTTCGCAGATGTGTCCAGTTTTCCCTTACGATGTTTTCCTTCACCGTAAGAGCGCCGGATAAACGTAAATACGAAATCGAAATTCGAAAACACATTGGTACGTAGCAGGACTCGAACCACGACCTCCCGGATAGGAGGTAGCGGCCCTTGCCATTTGCGCCACCGACGCTCTATTTTTATAAATAGATATTACCTACGTGACCACGATGAAGTTTTAACCCACGCCCTTATATCAAACAAATTAATTACAAAATTGCATAACAAATAACTCAAAAGTACTTAAAAGTCTCACAACACCCGGTAAGGTTGGTTGGAAGTAATCTCATATAGAACTAAGTCCACCTTTGTATATGTATTTTTTTTTACAATTGATAAGCCTGATGGTAAGTGACGATGATGCAGAAGATTGAAGAGGGATTACCAAGATTCCCCAATTGATGTTTGTCGGCAAGACTTAGATAAGATGGTGGTAGCTAGCCAGTCGGGCTATGAAAATGTCCTACCACCAACCAAACCGAGTCTTACAAAGTTGACCCCGTCGGGAATCGAACCCGCGACCTCCTGATGTGAAGCGAATGGACTATCTATTAGGCCACAGAGGCGGTTAAATATGTCCTCTCTAAATGTTTTTTACGTGTTTAACTATTATTGCCAAACTGTGTACTTTGTTGTGAGCGCCGGTGGCGTAATGGCTAGAGCCGCCGCCTCCTGTCCGGGAGGTCGTGGTTCGAATCCTGCCACGTACCAATGTGATTTCGAATTGAGATTTCATATGTACGTTTATTCGACGCTCTTACGGGTAAGGAAAACATCGGAAGGAAACCTGCACACGCCTGCGAAGAAACTCACAGGTTGTGTGTGAAGTCGACCAACCCGCACTGGGCCCGCGTGGTCGACAAATCACCGATTGCCCTAATTCAGCGTAGGCTCGAGCCCCTCGGTGGGGAAATATATGAACTAAAATGACGACGTACTTTATAACAACGACAAGTTAATTTTGCAGCAAAAGTTAAAAGATCCACGTCTGCGGGTGTGTACTCACTACTGACAGAACGCAGCCTCCGTTAAGGCTGTTTTCGCACGTATTTTGTATTATATAACGATGCGGTAAATTGATTTTTTCCACCCGTAACAAGCCTTCTGACTCGCGAAGCATTCGCTAAAGGTCAACGAAACACGGGCTTAAATAATTGCCGTTCACTCTTGTTGTTTACTGCATTTTAATATTAATACGTGTAATTTAAGAGCTGTGACGTCAGCTATTGGAAAATAATTAAACTCCTACATGTGAGGAATGCAACGTCAATTATGTGAAGTTGACGTAGGCGAGTGAAAGGATTTTGCTTTGGTGTCCGGAAACCTTTAAAATGACTGGATAAAAAAAACAATTCTCCTCATTTTCGGGTAGTCGGGTTAGAATGTATTCTGTGTCAGTAACGAGATCAAGATAAATCTAATGATAGGTATCACACTCCAAAATTCATCAAGCCATTTAGGTTACAGACTCAGCCAAAGAAACAGACATACATACATACAGTAATACCTCGGTTTACTCGACCTCACTTTGCGCGATTTCGTTATAACGCGGTTTTAGAAATTAGCGCTAATTCGGGCTAATAAAAAAAAATCAAAAATATATTCTGGTCTAGAGATGTTGGAAAGTTCGGACAGTGATGTCGACCGTGTTTTATATCTGCGGCAATCCATAGAAAACGGTGTTACTTGCTACGAAAAAAATTTACTTGAGCGCAAGAAAAAATCTAAGTACTCATTAAACGTTAGATGAGTATTTCTCTAAAAATTAAAATATATAGGTATTTCGTTTTTTTGTAAGCTTATAGGCAATAAAAGTAAATTTGTAATTTATTTTGCTTGTTCATTGACCTCGTTTTACACGTATTTTGCTTTGCGCTAAATTGATCGGAACGCATCCTTCGCATAAACCGAGGTAATACTGTACTTACATACATACGAGTACATACACCCAAAAAACATTATCAACCTTTTTGGGCAGTTGGGTAAAATCATCTTACTACATTTTATTGTTTTTGTTTATCAAAATCGGTAAAGTTCTTTTTTTAATTTTAAAAAAAAGTGCTAAACAGATTTTGTTGAAATTTATGCAAATCCTCCCTGGAGGAATTACTTATCAATAAAAAAAAGAATTGTCAAAATTGTTCCACAAACACCGAAGAAATCACGTACCATACATACAAAAATAAATTTTTGAAGTATGTCAAAAAAAACTGTAAGGGTAGTAGGAAAGCGTTATATACATTTTAACAAATGAAAATGTTGAAAATAATTATATTTTTATAATCTCTTGTTTATTAATATCTTCTTTCTTCTTCTTTCTTATGAAATTATTGCGGGAGGTCTTAGTCCAGCATTAGACGTCTTTCTGCTAATATGTCGATGCGATCAGACAAGGAATCATCATCATCATATCAGCCGAAGGAAGTCCACTGCTGGACATAGGCCTCCCCCAAGGATCTCCACGACGACCGGTTCTGCGCTGCCCGCATCCAGCGGCTTCCCGCGACGAAGGAATAGGAACAGATTTTTCGAAATTCCCACGGGAAATGAAACAAAGTGGGAACGAAGTCGCGGTCACTTACTAATTGTCCTTAGAAGTCAAAATAATGTTTTTTGGATGTGTGTTTACATGTTAGTCTGTATGTAGTGTGAATGTTTGTCTGTTACTAAGGATGAGTCTGTGGTCGAAACGTTTTGTTAGAATTTGGAGTGTGAGGTGTCGTTAGATTCGTATCTAATCAAGACTAGTAATCTAACGACACCTCACACTCCAAAATCCATTAAAACGTTTAGGCTACAGACACCGCCATAGTAACAGACATACATACGCACTGTAACCTAAACGTTATAATGGATTTTGGAGTTTGAGGTGTCGTTAGATTCGTTTTGATTAGATACGAATTTAACGACTCTAACGAGACCTTGCAATATAGAATCCATTAAAACGTTAAGGCCACAGGTTCAGCCATAGTAACAGACATACATAAACACTGTAATCTAAACGTTATAATGGATTTTGGAGTGTGAGGTGTCGTTAGATTAGTTTTGATTAGATACGAATTTAACGACTCTAACGAGACCTTGCAATATAGAATCCATTAAAACGTTAAGGCCACAGGTTCAGCCATAGTAACAGACATACATAAACACTGTAATCTAAACGTTATAATGGATTTTGGAGTGTTAGGTGTCGTTAGATTCGTTTTGATTAGATACGAATTTAACGACTATAACGAGACCTTGCAATCTAAAATCCATTAAAACGTTAAGGCCACAGGTTCAGCCATAGTAACAGACATACATACGCACTGTAACCTAAACATTATAATGGATTTTGGAGTGTGAGGTGTTGTTAGAGTCGTTATCATCATATCAGCCGAAAATCGTCCACTGCTGGACAAAGGCCTCCCCCAAGGGTTTCGACGACGACTGTTCCTGAGCTACCCGCATCTATCGGCCTCCCGCGATCTTCACCAGGTCGTCGGTCCAGTAGTTAGATTTGTATATATTCAAGACGAATCTAACGACACCTCACACTCCAAAATAACACATTCCATATTAAATCCCTTAAGTGATATACGATTTCGTATTTCAATTTTAACTTTTATTTAGGTAGGTTATTAAAGCAAAAAAAGTTCGAAATTGCTGGCAGGGTCTAAAATGGGTAAACATCAATATTTTCTATACAAAATTTTCGCAAATAAAAGAGTGTATTACTGTTTAGTTACTTTGCGAATTTTTTTGTGCAATTTTAAATGGGATACAAAAACAATTATGTATTTCGAAAATTGCGCACAAGAAGTGGGAAGCGCGTGTTGCGCAACGATTTCCATATTAGCAGTTTTCGTAAGTATTTGTACAGTGTGTAAAAATAAAAGGCGCCCTTTTTACAGGCAATACTTTCTAAAGACAATACCAGCAAAGCATGGCTACCCATATATTCAACACTGTGTGAAGGTGGCTATCAGATAGCCTTCCTTGACTGTCTGGTGGATTTCTCGGATTGTCTACAAACATAGTATGTAAGCTTATTACTAACGACATTTGGATTCAATCTGAAATAATACTTACCATCAGGTGAGATGATGCCAAGTGCTTACAAATGGTAAAAAAAAAATTGAATTGAAAACTTCTATAGCCACGTTGTGCATTTTTTGAGATGGGAAAAAACTATTGAACTCGCGATACTGTAACCTGTAATGTTACTGACTCCGCCAGGAATACTTGGAGGGTCAAAACTTGTAAAACTGTAAAAAAAATTACTTTTGTCGGCACTCCCGTAGTGTTATTGTGTGTATTTTTTTATTACGAGGAGGACCGTGCTGCTCCGAGCATTATTTTTTTCAATTTATTTTTTATTATGGACATTGAGAGTGAACTGTGGGAGAACAACAATCGATGGTGCGCGGTGGGCGACCCGCAAGCGGCTCGCCATTGATGCTGCGCGGTGTTCGAGAATAGGCGCGTTGAATATTTACACACAGCTTCCCTCCAACCCTATTTAAGTGAGCAATAACTCAATTGAAAGCACTCGCTTTAGTGAGTGAGTATTATAGACCAAATGAACCGTGTAATTCAATTAGAACCGTAAATATTGAGATACAAAGCTATAAAAATCGCATTTAAGAATAACTTGAGAAAGGCGATATAACGGCCGAACGGACTCGTATTACATTGTGGAGGGACGTTCGGCTCGGAAGGGTGGAGGGTGGGGCGGGTGGGGCGGGGGGGAATTTCCAATGCTGATGATCTGCTGCTTTTGCCCGCGGACTCGCCTGCGTGGACATCGGTTTTATGACTGTCCGTGAGCATGGTTGGTGCGCGAGCCGCAGCCGGGTCGCGAGCAGGGACGTAACTTTTCCCCAGATCCCACAGGAAGTATATCGGGTTATTTTGATTAGCAGTCTATGTCACTTCCCACCCCTTGAACTAATTCTATACAAAAAATCCCTTCAAACCGTTGCTACGCCGACGTGCGCGAGCGTGGACATGATTTTTTCCCAGATCCCTCAGAAACTGTATCGGGCTATTCTGATTAGCAGTCTATGTCACTTCCCACCCCCTCAACCAATTCTATACAAAAAATCACTTCAATCCTTTGCTCCGTTGCAACGCCGACGTGTGCCAGCGTGGACATGAGTTTTCCAAGATTCCTCAGGAACTATATTGGGCTATTCTGATTAGCAGTCTATGTCACTTCCCACCCCCTCAACTAATTCTATACAAGAAATCACTTCAATCCGTTGCTCTGTTGCAACGCTGACGTGCGCGAGCGTGGACATGAGTTTTCCCAGGTCCCTCAGGAAATATATCGGGCTATTCTGATTAGCAGTCTATGTCACTTCCCACCATCTCAACCAATTCTTTTTACGCTTCAACACCTTGACCATTATTGATGAAATTTGGCATGCAGGTAGCCTGTGTCACTTGGAAGGATACTTTTTATACTGTTAAAATAGCATGGTTCGATTCTGTTCCTGAGGGAAATAAAAAAATAATAATTTTCTGGTTATTTCTTTACCATTGCCACGGAAAAATGGAATGTTGTGATTTTTTGCACCGAGAGGATTGAGGAGGTGGGAAATTACATAATTTACTGATCGGCATATCCTGAAACAGTTTCCAGGGGATCTGGAGAAAACTCATTTCCACGCTCGCGCACGTCAGTGTCGCAACGGAGCAACGGATCTAGTGATTTATTATATGGAATTGGTTGAGGTTGTGGGAAGTGACACAGACTTCTAATCAGAACAGCCCGATATAGTTCCTGAGGGATTTGGAGAAACTTATGTCAATGCTCGCGAGCCGCCTGCTGCTCGCGCACCACTCACCCTCACAGACAGTCATAAAACCGATGTCCACGCGGGCGAATCCGCGGCAAAAAGCTTTTATTTAATAAAATCACAAAATTAGTTCGTCAAAAACTTTACATATTTGTAACGTACAATTGTTAAAAAATAACATTTTTGACAGACGATAAAAATACCTACAATTTGACTAAGTTGTTACAGTGTCTTAACGTATCCCCATAGTAAAAATAGTTAGCAAAATGAACACCCTGTCTTACTAATGGGATGTCCAATCGCAGCCGTCCGTCACATCCACACATCCACATTCGCAGATCATTAAAAACAAATTGCGCGAGCATTTCTCTGGGCTCGCGCCGTTTCTTTTACTTTCTCCAACCAAAGACGGGTATTTGTTTAAGACTCGCTCATTATGTCATGAATTCATAATAGCTGTGTAATCTTGTGTTTTACGAAGTCACAGCACAGGCCAGTTATATATAAGTCACTGAGCACAGGGCTATTATTATTGTACTGATACTCAGCTTGCCATCTAGACCACGGATCAGATAAATAAGGTTGGATTGGAAATGTGCGCTGGGCAGGCGCGCCACAAGTATGATTAGACAATCTTACTTAACCGAAGCACGCCTTCATACTTTTTATTTGCGTGTGGTTGTGTGTAACGTACAGACTCTCGAAATGGTGTGAGACACAATTGCGGCCCGGTGTTCTAAGTGTGTTTTTTTTACTAGTGCGCGCAATTCTTGGTTGTGTTTGTTTATGGAGTTGATGGGTGGAAGACAGGCGACGACGCTGGTTTTCAAACAAAAGTGTGACTATTTATCTTATCCGTGACCAATCCCTTATTTATCTTATCCGTGATCTAGACAGAAAGCGATGGTGAAGGACAAAGAAGCCCTTCCCATGATGTTGGCAGCCCGCGCGGGATCACTGTCTTCTATCAGGCTCTGATTGAGGTGCCAGAATGGCTGAGCAAAGAGCACCAAAAAGAATCACCCTACGATCATATATCAGCTCCTTGCCTGTCCTGGATTTTGAGGAGGTCAGCCATGGGCATTCAAGGGGGCAGGAATAGTTTATATTATATACTAGCTTTTGCTCGCTGCTTCGCCCACGTAGATATCGTTTTTTGATTGTCATTGAGCGTGGACATGAATGTTCCCCAGATCCCTCAGGAACAATATCGGGCTATTCTGATTAGCAGTAGTAACTAATTAGTAATCTGTGTTAGCAGTCTATGTCACTTCCCGCTTCCTCAAACAATTCTATACAAAAACCACTTCAATCCGTTGCTCCATACTAATTAGTATATTATGTCACTTCCCACCCCCTCAACCATTTCTGTGCAAAAAATCACAACAATCCATTGTTTAATTGCGACGTAAAGAAATTAACCGAAAAAGAGTTTTTTGCTCAGTTCCCTCAGGAACAGCATCGAACTATGCTATTTTCATTGTATAAAAAGTAGTCTATGTCCTTTCCAGTGACACAGGCTACCTGCATGCTAAATTTCATCAAGATTGTTCAAGGTGTTAAAGCGTGAAAAGGTAACAAAAAACACATTTTCACATTTTTAATAAAACTAGATTTTTCCAGCAGCTTCGCTCGCGTGAACGTAGTTTCTATGACTGTCTTCAAGGGTGAGAGCGTAGAAAAAAGTAGTCGCTACGTTAATCCAGGTCCTAATCTGTCTACCTACTAAATTTAAATTTATGAAATTTAGAAGAGTTGGGTCAAAAACTTGCCAATTTTTAAGCGGACATCTTACATTACAAACTTACATACGAACATTGCAAGTCATATAAATGCTTGTAAAAACTAATGTAACATTAACTGCCGTGGGGGTCACCGCTGACCCACACCATACTATTTCAAAGGGGCCACGACGACGGTCACCGGTTACCGGCAAGTAAGACCAGTTTTCATTAAGCGGAACTGCTGGTTTAACTACTGGCAGGGAAGCATCTCCGGCACTTGCCTGGTCAGCAAGTAGAGCTAAGCTGGTACTGCTCCGGCCGATCCAGCCGCGTAGGAGTAAGTCTGGACAGGTGCGATAAGCGCCGGGAAGTGAGCGTGCCTACAGCTCCGGTACCACACCGGATATGTGGGAGCCAGCTTCTCTGGCGTCCCGAGCGGGGATCGAACCGCCAGCAGCGAAAGCCGCGGGAGGTGAGCGCGCCTACAGCTCCGGGACCTACCTGGACAGTAGGTAGTGGTTCTCTTCCACGAGGCACTCGCCTTGCAGAGTACCAGGACAAGCGTCTTGGCGGCAAGACCTACCGTAACTGGTCCTTGTCTTCACCTTATGGTGTTGGCAGGAATAGCGGCCCCCACTGTTATGCCCTAGGGTCGGTAAGTGGGGACGCTATATCATAAACCTGGCAGTCTAGCGTATCTGGTAGATGTGCGAGAGGGCTTGTCCGCTAAGCGCTGCCGGCCACACGTGCGCTGCAAATTTACGTATAAAGTAACCCGCGCGGCGTCCAGGACTATTTCTTACCACTTGGTTCACAATTATTTTTTTAGTTTTTAAGTAAAAAATGAGAAGAAATGATTAGATAAGAAAAAAATTATTTTATTTTTATAATTACTTATCTGAGTATTTCTAATGAAACTTAACATTATTATAATATATAAAGAGTATTTTAGGCAGACTATGAAAAAAATTGTGAGAAAGGCACAGGTGACCGCCACTGACCCGCGTGGCACTGTGACACAGATTACTAATTAGTTACTACGTGACTGTGAAGCAAAATTCAATACGTACGCAGCGACGCCCCCCGGTGACTGCAAAAAAATTATTGTTACAATTTTAAAAATACATCTTATATCAAAAAACTATTTTACATGTATATCTATCTAGACGTATACTACTTATATATCGAGTGGCCAAAATGGGTCATTTTGGACCATATTACTTGGCAGTTAAAGTGTTAACAAAAGAAGACTTGGGTCAAATTTAACTTGCCAATTTTGAAACGGACTACTTACATCACATACTTATATAAAACATTGCAAGTTGAATAAATGCTTGTAAAAACTAATATTAACAAAAAAGTCTTGAATGAAATTTAACTTGCCAATTTTGAAGCGGACAACTTACATAGCAAACTTACATACGAACATTGCAAGTCAAATAAAATCTTGTAAAAACTAATATTAATAAAAGAAGACTTGGGTCAAATTCAACTTGCCTATTTTGAAGCGGACAACTTACATCAGTTACTTACATACGAACAAAATTCAAAGTTAAAAAAACCTTGTAAAAACTAATATCAACAAAAAGAAGACTTTGTCATATAATATTTTCAAGAAAAAAATCTCTATAAGTTTTTGACTCTACATCACAATTTAGAACATCTTGTCTATACCGGATGCCGTAAAACTTTCTAGTCCATGTAGGAAACTATTTGGCTACTCGTGTCTACATTGGTAAGGATCGTTCAAGTAAAACAGTTCTCATGTTCTCTATCTATATAGCACTCGTGATTCGATACCGGCGTTAAATGTTGCAAAACCAGCAAAAGTAAACCTACATCCAACCTTATTTAGGGACGAAACATGGCGGACGACTTATCGTATGACTCAAAACTTAAAACGCGTCGAATATCGTATGACTTAAAACTTTTTGAAATAAAACTTCTTTACGCACGCTTGACTTGGGCAGTAAGCTGGTGAATCTGTGACGAGAGCGTTACGGAAATTGTCGGGCGAGGCGAACGGAAGTTGATACCGGTTGCCAAGGCAAAAATATCGGTTGTCAAAACAATCAAAACAAACACATAAGATAAAAAAGATTTAATCATTTTTAGAGGATAATAAAAAAGATTTGATTATTTTCTGAAGACCATGTATTTACTTTCATACATATAGATGGAGCTAAAGAAGTTTTACTTCAGTCGTGTGGTCTAAAGCACACTCGTATTTTTGTTTATGATTATTCCGCTGACTTGTACGTGGGTGTTTAAAATGTTAACTGCCTCCGTGGCTAATGGATAGTCCATTCGCTTCACTTTATAAGGTCGTGGGTTCGATTCCCCGCTGAGTCAAACTTTGTAAGACTGTGTTTGGTTGGTGGTAGGACTTTTTCTGAGCCCGCCTAGCTAGCTACCATCATCTTATCAAAGTCTTGGCGCTAAACAGCAATGTTAACAATATTGATGTACTCCGGCTTGAAGATAGCCAGTACCCTAGGCCACCGGGATATTTATTCTCCTTTCTTTCTTTTTGTCTCCTCGTTTCTTTTCTTAAATTCGTTTTAATTTTTTTCTTTCAAAAGTCTTAACGAAAATCTGTATCATTGGTTATAATATTTTTCAATTTGCTGGATATGTCTTGTTCCTCCGAGCCAGAAACTAAAAAAATAGTGACCGAGTAAAAAGCACGTGTTAGGTAAAATCAATTTTGCACACAGTCAACTGGCATATAAAGTACTACTTTACGAACAACTGAATTGAAAAATATTGACTTTGTACCTTTACAGCATTGATGTGGTCCGGTATGAAGATATGATAGCCACTTTCCCATTGCGTTAGGAATCTATGGCATCATCGTCACTTATCATCAGGTGAGAATCGGTGAGATGACGCCAAGAGCTTACAAAATTGTGTTTCAAAATATAGGTTTCTGAGGAAAGTTGTTCAGTTGATGCGTAGTTTAAAATTTTACCAATACTATAGTATACGTATCGCGCTGCTCTCTTGCGCACGCTGCACAAACGCCCCTGCGAAGAAGGCCTTACGGATCAATCGGTTGCCTTGCAGAAGAAACTGAAACTCCCCAAACATGGATTTCAACTTATTGCGTAGATTAGACGAGTAAAGTGGTTTTGGAAGCAAGAGAGTTGGACTTGTAAGGAAACTGGACTGACATAAAATAAGTGATCGGTACCTAGGTACTCTACTACCATGAGGAAATCAAAGTTTCGGAATACAGGAAGAACTGCGGGTTTCCATTGGGGACGTACACTAGTGGTTAAATTATTGAAGTGAAAACTTCTTTGGTGAGTTGGGCATTTTTTAGATGGGAAAAACCATTGAACTCGCGTTTCTGTAATGTAATGTAATGCAATGTAATCGCCACCGAACACTCGGAGGGTCAAAAGGGATGGGAAAAAATGAATTGAATTGAATTCGTGACACTGTAAATCGCCACCGTACAAGGAACACTCGGAGGGTCAAAACTTATAAAAGCGTTTTTGAGATGGGAAAAAACCATTAAGGCGCAATGGTACTTAAAAATCCACTTAAACAGGTTTATAGAATCATTTTTGAAGTAGTTAACAGAAATTTAATATCTAGGAAAACATATTGGTATTATTGAGAATAGTTACGAGGGACTATATCGAATGGAAACACGATTTAATAAAGTTGGCTCGATAGAATAATTTCGCAAAGGTTTCGAGCCATTTTATCGTCTATTTTCGGTTTTATTCTTAAGTTATGTAATTTTATAATTTTTGAGATGGGAAAAACCATTGAACTCGCGACACTGTAATGTAATGTAAATGTAACCGCCACCGTACCAGGAACACACGGAGGGTCAAACTTATGAAAGCATTTTTGAGATGGGAAAAATCAATTGAACTCGCGACACTGTTATGTAATGTAATGTAATCGCCAGCGTATCAGGAACACTCGGAGGGTCAAAACTTAGAAAACTGTAATAAGTTTTCTCTTCTGTCGGCACTCACGTAGTGGTTAGGTTAGGTTATTTTTGTGCACACAGCTGATTCAAGATTTAGGCCCGACATTAAACAAGTAGTAAGTGACAAAGCTGTATAAAATATCTCGAGGTGTCGCGCTTGAATTAATGTGATTCTTACTAAAACATTAGGCGAGACCATAGAACAACCAAGTATGAAATGTTTCGAAACAAAAGCTGATGAGCAACTTGCATTTTACCTACATTTATCATTTTTGCACACTAATTTTATTGACAAACACAAACGTTTTTATTAATTTAAGTATATCTTTATAGCCAAGTTAATTAAGATACAACGACGATAAGTGGTGCTTACAGGAATCGTAATAATAATCCAGCTATTATTCGTATCGTAATGGAATATAATAAGCGCGGAGAGCGTGAAGATCTCAAAGAAAGATTTGACGGCAATTTTAGTATTTCAGCGCAAGTTATTGGAGAGATCAGATAATTTCTCGGCTGCATTTCCCGGCGTGCCGATAGAGTTCTCGATACTAGGAGACTTGGGCCTTAGAAGGATAGACTAGGCGTTGGTAACATAAAAATGGGGATGTGATATTCTTTGAGTCTCTGATCTGATCGGCACATTATGTAGAATAACCTTAAAGTTCTTTAGAAATCCCATATACAATTCTTTAATGCCACGTTATCGCAAGAAAATGTTGAAAGAAAAAAACACGAATTTCATGGCTGACTTATAATTATTATTTACGAATATAAAATTAGAGCCTCTCTGCTAAGTGAGCACGAGGCGAAGTGGCAGGAGCACCTCCGGCGGAAGCACAGTCGGCTGGAGTTCAGTGCGACGGGGGAGAAAGCGTCGAACTATCCGGGAATTATCGAGGAGGACTGTTTTTTGCATTGCTGTAATTATTGGTCTGCCTCGGAGATTATTATTTTTATTATTATTGAATATTCAGGTACTTATTAAAAAAAAACCAGGCAAGTGCATGTCGGTCTCACGCACTGAAGTTCCGTACCACCTACCTCTGCACACGCGTTAAGCAATGATAAAATAACTATTCACTGCAAAAAAAGGTCTTGTTGATGTACGAGAGCATCAGAAAAATAAATCGTTTCATTTTCATTCGGTCAGACCTCTTAGCGTGAGTAAAGTATACCTATATATTGGTACTAACATACAGTATGGACACTCCCTGCCGCTCTCTAGATTGCGACCTCAACCCCTCTTCACCATTATTGATATAGATTGGTTACATTTTGGTTCTCGAATCGAACGTATGGGATTACGACGTGATTTTGTTTGCTCCGTCATTTGTTTTTAGAAATGTCATTTCACGACCGTTTGTATGCAGTGTCCGGGGTGTGGCGTGAGTATGACTTATACTTGTCTAGTTTTTTTTTAATTGTTGTTTTACTTCAGCATTCGTTCTTGTACATACAATGTACCTTTTTTACGATAAAACAAATACCTTTAAAAACATGTTTCTTACTCAGGGGACCCCCTTAATTAATTAATTTTCTTTTTTTTATCAGTTATCAAATCCCTCAAAATAACACATATTTTGTGAAAATTACAGCCGGCCCTTTATAACGGTTCAAAAGATACAGCGTTTTAAAAAGTCAGACAGATGAGACGGACCGGCGGACGGACGGACAGACTACGTAGGATTAGAATTAGATTACTAAGCCTTTTTCCAAGCCTATTAAGGGTCCTGTTATCTGAAACGAAACCTTAAAAAATATAATTATTGCGAGAAACATAGCTCCTTAATTCTTTTACTTTTATGGTGTTATAATATAAACAGTTCTTTTTTACAAGCTTTATATTAGCTTGCCGTGTTAGTTAGTCTGACCGTTAGTTTGGAACAAGTCTTGAAAGCTAAATTAGAACCACTTCCTGGTTTCCGATTGAGCTGAAATTTGCGTAGGTACACCCTAAGTTTGGAGAACAATACATGGTTAGCTAAGTGACGCAATGACGTTATTCTAAATCCAATATGGCGGACTCCCAAAGATGGTGGATCAGTTATTTTTTTATGCACCCCCATGATATGCTTATGCTGAGAAAAGTCCATTTTGACATCGCACTACACCGATTCCGTTGGTCTTCTTTGTTTTTTGTGTTTACTTTTTTGTTTTTTTTCTGTTTCTGTATGTTTTACTTCTTTTTATGCTGTGTTATCGGTGTGTGTTTGTGTCAAATAAAAATCTATCTATTGTCTATTGTCTATATAGGTATCAAATGAAACGGTTTGCTGAAATAATCAACATTTTTTAAAAATTAAGCTCGTACCCAAAAGATTTTAGGTTTCTCGAAAAATATTCTATATTTGTTTAAATTGTCCAGTCTATTGTTCTTGGCCTAAGTCTAGGACCCACCCCCGGTCGTGCGCTCGACTTGCGAAAACAGATTATGTACGACGGCTGTAACCGAACAGTTCGGTCCAGACACCAGGGATAACTACTTATAATGCTATAACTATAATGCTATTAACTATCAGGTAATGCACCCAGGTACTAAAGTTTTGTAGCGTAATAAGGTGGAGTAGGTACGTAACAGATTATCAATTGTGCTGATGTTGCAATTGGTTTGTCTATTGTGGTTATGATATTATGAATGCGTCGGTGGCGTATCGGCTATTGCCGCTAGCTCCTGTCCGGAAGGTCGTGGTTCGAATCCTTTCACGTACCAATGTGTTTTCGAATTTTTGTGCGTTTGGGCGGCGCTGTCACGGTGAAGGAAAACATCGTGAGGAAACCTGCACACGCCTACGAAGAAACTTGAAGGTTGTGTGTGAAGTCGACCAATCTGCACTGGGCCCGCGTGGTCGACTAAGGCCCGATCGCCCTAATTCAGAGTATATATGCTCGAGCTCCTCGGTGGGGACGTATATGAGCTGATAAGATGATAAAACATTTTAAAATACTTTCATCATTACAGCTCATATACGTCCCCACCGTAGGGCTCGAGCCTACCCTGAATCAGGGCGATTAGGCCTTAGACGACCACGCGGGCCCAGTGCGGGTTGGTCGACTTCACACACAACCTTCGAGTTTCTTCGCAGGCGTGTGCAGGTTTCCTCACGATGTTTTCCTTCACCGTTAAAGCAATCGGTAAGTATGTACGTAAGTTTTTTTGAAAAACTCATTGGTACATTGGCCATCCAGATTTGAACCCGGTACCTCTAGTTAGATGGACCGAGTCGTTACCGGTTGAGCCACCGACGCTTCAAAAAATAAAATACTTTAAAACGGATAAAATAAAATGGAGAGCAATAAATAAGAATGTCTTAGTAATATTTAATATTCTTTGGTAATAGGGTTCCGTTGGTCTCCCTTTCAGTGTACGAAACCCTAAAACCAAAGATGCTTCACATTTACAAAAGCCTATATTGCTATATATATGTGAATAACCTTCTGTTCAATAACCTGTAGTTCTGTGTAAATGTACGTTTATCTTCGTACAAGCGAGTACCAGTAAAAAGTTCTGAGATAAACAAAGCAAGTGGCTGACGCGTTCGTAACTCACAGCTATCAGTTCGCGGTTCATTTCTAAGAATGCAATTCAAGTTACTGAAATATTTATTAAGAGTATCGGATCCGTCTTGAGATCTGACTGGACATAAATACGGCACGAGCGAAGCGTCTTGAATTTCTCGGCACTTGCTAGCTTTTTTAATTATTACACTCTGGATTGGGAGTCATGTGAATCATGTTCATTCAAATAGGTGCAAATTACGCTCTTTCTGGTAGTAATAAAATAGCAATTACATAATTATATAAGGTGTAACAAAATTAGCTAAAACTAATTTAACTTGTGCTTCTACCCATGAAACTGAACAAATTATCCCATTGAACCCATAGTCAAATCGCAAAAAAAATTTGGCTCTCCCATACTAACACGATCAGCTGATCAGCCAACTTAGTACGGGAAGTTCAATTTTTTTTGAGATGCATTCCATGCATGGGGAAAGTTGTTCAGTTTCATGGGTAGAAACACCAGTTAAAATAGTTTCAGCTAATTTTCTTAGACCTTATACAGGGTGTAAAATAATTGGTGTAGGACCCGTTAAATGAGGCTTATACTCATCATACTGAACAACTTTCCCCAAGGAACATATAGTCAATTCTCAAAAAAAATTTGGACCCTCCATACTAAAATGCACAAAATTGGTCGATCAGCTGATCGATTTGTATGAAGAGTAAAAATATTTTTTTGAGATTTCAGCAAAGTCGTAGATCAAAAGTTGTTCAGTATGATGAGTAGAAGTCCAAGTTAACGTGACCTACACCAATTTTGTTACACCCTGTATATGTCATTTGTGAAAAAAAAACCAATAATTAGTTAAAAACGTCAAAATACAATCACTGATATGAAAAAAATTATGTCAATTAGAACATGAAAACAATATGACACGAGAAGTTGAAGATAAGATAGCCAGTTCTCCATTGCGTTGGGGAATCTTGGTAAGCCCGCTTCCATCTTCGGCATCATCGTCACTTACCATCAGGTGAGATGATGCCAAGGGCTTACCAATTGTTAAATTAAAAATAATAATAAATAATTATAAATAAAAAAAAGTTATACATTAAAATCATTGAATGTTATTAATGCCTTTGACAAGAACAGGCCAGTTCACATCGACAGCACCCGGTAACGAGTATAACGCGAGAGTCAGCCATCGCTTCCCTCAACCATATTAGAGGGAAAGGAACGTCCCATAACCGTACCTACGTACTCAATCAAGTATTAATCTGCGTTGATGGTGATGTTGTTTATTGCCAGACTTTTTTTTATTCACAATTGACATCATCTCACCTGATTGTAATAAGTGACGATGATGCCGAAGATGGAAGCGGGCTTACCAAGATTCCTCAACGCAATGGGCCACTGGCTGTCTTGTCTATAAGCCGGAACACACCAGTGCAGTTAACATTGATGCTTGCCGACATGACTTAGATAAGATGGTGGACTCAGAAAATGCCCTTCCACCAACCAAACCAAGTCATACAAAGTAATACCGCGACGGGAATCGAACCCGCGACCTCCTGATTTCAGCGTGATTTCATCTACAAGTTATTATTTATTTATTTATTCGGGAAAACAAATAGTTGTGTGCAAATTATTAACATGGGATTTTAAATAACATGAGTAGGTATGTATAAAGCCCGTTCGCTTAGATAGTGTCGCTCGCCCTTTGTAAACACTTACACAGCGCGTGCCACCGCGTGTCAAAGAACGCCGCCTTGACGTCAAAAAATGCTGACACATGTCATGTGTATTACTTGATTTGTCTTCACGGTTTTAGCGTTTACAATTATCAATTAAAGTGTTTAGCGTTTACAATTATTAATTAACGTTTTTAGCGTTTACAATTATTAATTAATGTATTTAGCGTTTACAATTATTAATTAATGTGTTGAGCGTTTACAATTATTAATTCACGTTTTTAGCGTTTACAATTATTAATAATAAAAGACGTGTTTAGCGTTTACAATTATTAATTCACGTTTTACGCGTTTACTATTATTTGTTAACGTGTTTAGCGTTCACAATTATTAATAAATGTGTTAAGCGTTTACAATTATTAATTCACGTTTTTGCGTTTACAATTATTTATTAACGTGTTTAGCGTTTACAATTATTAATTAATGTGTTTAGCGTTTACAATTATTAATTCAAGTTATTAGCGTTTACAATTATTAATTATCGTTGTTAGCGTTTACAATTATTAATTAACGTGTTTAGCGTTTCCAATTATTAATTTACTTAATTAATAATTGGAAACGCTAAACGTATCCATAAGTTGTTATGTTATTACATTTTTAGAATAAGGAAATAACAATTTATACCAATATTGTTCCTTTTAACCATCCACATGTATTATTTGCTGCTAGGATGTCCATAACCCTTACCTTACATTATCAATGCTTACTTACACTACCTATACAGGGTGTAAAAAAATGGTGTAGGACCCGTTAACTTCTACTCATTATACTGAACCACTTTCCCCAGGGAACCCATAGTGAATTTGCAAAAAAAAATATTCTACGCTCCAAAAAAATATGCACCAAAAATGGTCGATCAGCTAATCATTTTGTATGAAGAGTTCATTTTTTTTGTGATTTCAGCAAACTTGTAGAACAAAAGTAGTTCAGTTTGATAAGTAGAAGCCCCAGTTAACGGGACCTACACCAATTTTGTTACAGCCTGTATAAATACGGTCGAGACCGATTCAGCTGTGCATAGAAATTATTGTGTTCTTAGTTTTGCTATCATATCAGCTCATATACGTCCCCACCGAGGGGCTCGGGTCGTTCCTTTCCCTCTAATATGGCTGAAGGAGCGATGGCTGACTCTCTTGAATTGGTGATGTCCCTGTGAACTGGCTTACTCTTATCAAAGGTACTATCAATAAATTCAATAATTTTAATGTATTACCTCTCGTGTCATATTGTTTTCATTTCTAAATGACATTATTTGTTTTTTATCAACGAAGCAAAGTTTCGAAATATCTTTACGTCCCAGATACCGCAGTGTCTTAAGACCAAGGTCTTCGACCAGTGTGTGTTGCCAGTGATGACATACGGAACTGAGACATGGTCGCTTACTATGGGCCTCATAAGAAGGCTCAAGGTCACCCAAAGGGCAATGGAGCGTGCTATGCCCGAAGTTTCTTTGCGTGATCGAATCAGAAACGAGGAGATCCGCAGGAGAATCAAAGTAACCGACATAGCTTTCAGAATTGCTTAACTTAAGTGACAGTGGGCAGGGCACATAGCTCGTAGAACGGATGGCCGTTAGGGCAGTAAAGTTCTCGAGTGGCGACTGCACACCGGAAAGCGTAGCTTAGGAAGGCCTTCCACTCGGTGGACCTATGACCCGGTGAAGGTCGCGAGAAGCCGCTGGATGCGGGCAGCGAAGAACCTGTCGTCGTAGAAATCCTTGGGGGAGGCCGATGTCCAGCAGTGGACGTCCTTCGGCTGATATGATGATGATGATGATCAATGATTTTATTGACATTATTAACTGATGATTGTTTTTTTTTAGTTTTTTCACGATCTGACATTATGTAATGTAAATACATCAGAAAGAGTGTAACATTGCACCTATTTGGAATAAACATTTTGAATCTTTAAATCAATATTAAACTAAAATTTCCATTCTTACTTACATCCTATGGCGTCGGGGTTACACAGCTATGCTTTATTTTAAACACAGGAATAATAACGTCGGCAAATAAATTAAATCGTTTTAAGTGTCTCATTTTCTCGCCGAAGTACAAGGTGCATATATCTTCAGTGGACTTTACAGCAATAAAGTCATGTTATGACATCACGATGCTGAAGCCTCCACTAGAGAGCCGGCAGATAGTGTCAGTTTGGACCTGCGCAAGCGACGCGCGGGGCGTGCCGGCGATTTATTGCGATAGAGTTGGTGTGTTTACGGACATTTACTCGTTTAATAGGCAATTTGACTATGTTTAAAATATGTAACAATTTGTTGTCATTCTAATAAAATGTAATGTAAAAAGCATATTTTATTAATATTCTGAAAAAAATAAGGTCATTTTTTACTCTTCATACAAATCTATCAGCTGATCGAGCAATTTTGTACATTTTGGATTTTAGTATGAAGGGTCTTAATTTTTTTTCGAGAATTGACTATGGGTTCTTTGAGTAAAGTTGATTAGTATGATGAGTAGAACCCCCAGTTAACCGGTCCTACATAATTTTTTTTACACCTTGTATAAGCTAAATAATGAATAAATTAAATCTACAACAAATGAAGTATGTAATAATATGTTTAGAACGAACTCCCTGCCTAGTAAAAAGCCCTCCCGCAGAGCCCCCTGCCCAAACGTGTCCATGACGCTAGCTGCGTTACCCCGCTGGATAGCTAGCGAAATGCATTGGGTCAATAATTTTAAACGAAAAAAAAAACGACTTCAAACGCACTAGTAGCCACTACGATTTTTGAAGGTTCCCCTCGATTTCTCTGAGATGCCATCATCAGATCCTTGTTTCTTTATCATGATACCATCTTTGGGACATCTCCTTTCAAACAAAAAAAGAATCATCAAAATCGGTTCATAAACGACAATGTTATCCGCGAACACACTTAAAATATACGGTCGAATTGAGCAACCTCCTCCTTTTTTCAAGTCGGTTAAAAAGGAGCCCGATATCGTGTCCTTTTATTTTTTGATTACAAGCTTTTATATAAATAACTTACGAGTACAATATTCGTGTGTAAGTCTGCTTTAAATATTGCAATCGATTTAAGAGCGACTTCCAGGGGCCCGCTTGAGTTGAAATTTGGTATGAAGCCGTATTCCCGGTGACAACAGATCTTATGGTATTCTGAAGTTGATCAGATAATACGAAGGTGAAATCAAGGTCCCAGGATCGTCTATTGTTTTCAATTAAATCATACTGTAATACTCTACCACCAAGCCTGGCTTTTTTAAATTTGGAATCAAGCATTAACTTTATTACATTTTCATTTTGCACACTGAACTTAAAAACTCCTTTCAAATCAAAGCGTGTACCTAAAAGATTTAAGGTTATTTTTAAAATTTTATTAAGAAGTGGTGACAATGCAAGCTTTAGTTTTTTGATTCGACAAACGATTTGTCACACTAATAGGGCCAGTTGTTTTTCTGCATTTTACTCAATACACTACTAGCAGGAACTTATTTAGTTGGTACTGTAGCTAAATTAATTAAAATTAGCAAAGTTACATAAAAAACTATTTGCTACATGAGTACGTAAAGATTTGGAATGTTGGACCTAAAAGTTAAGGTTTAGGAAAGGAAAAAGAAGATCTGGTAAATAAAATATATATTAAATAATATTATTTAAATTGTAGAAAGCTTTCGTTATTGCTAGAATATAAAAAATATTTAAAGTAAACACCTGACCGGAATTTGGTTATGTGTGGCCGAAATTGAAAGTAATTTGCCTAAGTGAAATTACACCTAAAATGGAAATTTTAATTGCCTCATTTTGGGAGGTTTGGCATGTTCCTACGTACGGAGCCGCAATAACCTTAACAAATACGTACTTAAATATAATTGGAAAAACACATCAACACATCAGCTCCACAAAAGGTTTAACAGCATTTTAAATTTTCTCAAACGCAAGGAGATAGAATTTAAGGTTTTTGTAGCAGAGAGTTTTGCTACAGTACTTACTAAGGTACAATGTAGGTAAGTCTTAGTTTCGTAGTTAGAACAATTATGAAATGTTGGCCTCTTTAATAACAATTTTTCATAATAAAGAATCAATCGTCTGCCAAGCAAGACACTTATTTGAAAGAGTGAAATAAATCGATTCTTCAACGAGGTTCTGACATGCTTATGGCAGCAATTGGCAAGATATTTAACATTTTTATGCATGTGACCCCTTTGGTTTCGGGTGAGACCTGTCAAATAACTCAATAAGTTCCCAATTGAATTGGCATTTTTATATTGTGAGTAAGTACTTTAACAGGCTGTAAAAAAATGGCACTAAGCTGTGGTAAACATTTTTGAAGTGAAAACTTGTTTAGGCGCGTTGGAAATTTTTTGAGACGGGAATTAAACCATTGAATTCGCGACACTGTAAGTAACGTAAGCGACACCCTACCAGGAACACTCGGAGGGTCAAAACTTATAAAACTGTAAAAAGTTTTCACTTTTGTCGGCACTCCCGAAGTGGTTAGGTTTTTTTTTGACTTATTCGCAGCAATTAAAAATGATGGCCCATTTACTAGGTCCAATATTTTTTATTGTTTCACCATATTTAGGGTTCCGTTGTCAACTAGGAAACCTTAATGTTTCACCATGTCCTTCTGTCCGTCGTCGGTATGTCACAGCTGTTTTTCTCTAAGACTATATATAACAGCTATAAAGCTGAACTTTGGTATATGGTTATACAAATTTGTAAACCCTATAAAATTATAGAGTAAAATCTGTAAAAATGGTTGAAGTGAACCACTGTTTTACTCTTATTTATTTTAATTACTTATTTAATTAGTTCAATATCGATCGTTAACTATTCCTCGTAAATGAAATGAAATTCCAAGAAAAAGTCGTGCACATTCAAGTTTGTTTAACATTAAAACACGTATCGATGGTCCTATTCGTGTTATATCAATCACCATTTAAAGATATACTACATACTCGTACCTATCTATTTATTTTGAAATACGCGTGTTTTAATGCAGCATTGAAAAATATGTTATAATTTAGTAAATTTAATCTATAAAAACCGGCCAAGTGCGAGGCAGAACCGCACACATAGGGTTCCGTACCATCATACTAGATAGCGCTAGTATCTTCACGTTGAAAAAACACATTTTTCACTTTTTTATAATATTTGAGTTGATTGAATGAAAGGTAAATTGCGGTTTACGATTTATGACGTATTAAAAAAAACTACTTACTAGATCGCGTTCAAACCAATTTTCGGTGGAAGTTTGCATGGCAATGTACATCACATATATTTTTTTTAGTATTATCATTCTCTTATTTTAGAAGTTACAGGGGGGACACATATTTTACCAATTTGGAAGTGTCTCTCGCGCAAACTATTCAGTTTAGAAAAAAATGACATTAGAAACCTCAATATCATTTTTGAAGACCTATCCATAGATACCCCACACGTATGGGTTTGATGAAAAAACCAATATAACATCTAAAAGTTATATTGATAAGATTGGTTGATGTCCACAAATAGTTGCTGACCTAGTAATTTAGAGGACAACTTACTTATTCAGAATAATAAAAAAAAAACTGCTATATAAAAGAAGGCGATTCAAAGTTTCGATGCAAGGTTTATATACTTTTAGATGCCACAAATAGTCGCTGTCCTAGTAATTTAGAGGACAACTTACTTATTCAGAATAATAAAAAAAACTGCTATATAAAAGAAGGCGATTCAAAGTTTCGATGCAAGGTTTATATACTTTTAGATGCCACAAATAGTCGCTGTCCTAGTAATTTAGAGGACAACTTACTTATTCAGAATAATAAAAAAAACTGCTATATAAAAGAAGGCGATTCAAAGTTTCGATGCAAGGTTTATATACTTTTAGATGCCACAAATAGTCGCTGTCCTAGTAATTTAGAGGACAACTTACTTATTCAGAATAATAAAAAAAAAACTGCTATATAAAAGAAGGCGATTCAAAGTTTCGAGTTTTTTGACGGGAATTTGTAGCGTTCAGTTTGTCATTTTTCTTTTATTATCCGAAAAATTACATTTAGTGGTTTTTGATGTATAATATAGATAGTGTATTTATCAGCGAAGGATCATATAAGTGTTTCTTGTGTAGGATAATGAAATAAAAGTGTGTATACTGTGTTTCGAGTTCCCACAAGAAGTCCGAGCAAGCTTTAGCAAAAGTGCTATCATTTTGCTAGAGTATGTAGGTTAGGTTAGTTTATAGACAATAATATGATGTGAACGTGAAGAAACTACTGAAAATTACTGAAGACGTGAATTCTACAAGTGAATACTACTGAAAAACATATACTAAAGACTATGCGGTATGGCCAATGAGCCTTAGCCTGCCCTAAAAGGGCGAAGAAAAAAAAATCAAAGTTTCGATGCAAGGTTTATATACTTTTCGATGCCACAAATAGTCGCTGACCTAGTTATTTAAAGTAAAGTAAAAAAGTAAAAAATGTTTATTTGCAGAAAGAACACTACATTTTTTTTAACAATAACCCCACACTAGGCAACTTGCCTGTATCGTGGTAGTTGATTTAGTACGATTTCCAGACAACTTACAACTTACTTATTTAGAATAATAAAAAAACAAAAAGGAGATAAAAAGTTTAGATGCAAGGTTTATTATTTCTCATTAGCAAGTCGTAGAGTTACGAAAACTTGGTAAATCAACCTGGGGTTCATGAATTTTTATCGATGATTAAGATAAATGTGCAAGATGCTCCACTGAAGATCTTGATATTGGAAAAAGGGTCAACACACTAAGGCTCTCTTCAACTTCTAGGTGGGTAGGTACTTATTCATTTTTAGCATAAATTTGTGACAAGCAGCAATTCGAAGATAATTAAGTACTGAAATATGAAAGTTTTGCACGCAAAGAGTTTCTTTTTGATGAGTGTTACTGATGTACCATTTATAACCAAAATAATGAATTAAAATGGCGTGAGGCCGTGTGATACTTTTTACGGCACCTACGCGAAAAAAACCGTAATACCTACTTGATATCACGAGAACGAGGCTTGTAAAATATAAAACTGTTTTATTTTTTATGAAATTGATAATTACAAGCTTTATATTAACTTGCCGTGTTAGATAGTTAGTTTGGGACAAATCGCTGAAGCTAAATTAGAACCACTTACCGGTTTCCGATTGAGATAAAATTTTGCATACACGTTAAGTTTGGAGCACAATGCATGGTTAGCTAAGTGACTGCCTATTTAGAATGTAAATCGAATATGGCGGAATCCTAAAGATGGTTTTTTTTATTTTATGCACCCCTATGATATGGGTATGAAACGAAAGGGTTAGCTGAGAAGAAAACGAAAAAAATAATTTATTTTTTTCAAACTGAAGCTTGTACTTACCTAAAAGTTTTTAGGTTTTTCGAAAATTATTTCAAAGTGTAGTTGTTGTTATATTGCGAATTCAGCTAAGAAGTAAAAAAGTTTTTATTTCCATGCGTAAAAGCCTTACATCTGTAGACTAGGCTGTTACCACGAACATGCGTACAATTTCTAGGGTTCCCTACCTAGTGGTCTGTCCATCTGTCCATCCATATCCGATCTCTAAAGGGCTGCATCTTCTGAACCGTATAATAGATATTTTTTTTCTAGGAATCTAAAAACAGTCGTATGAAGCGAAAACGGCTTACAGGATGTTAAGTAAAATAGAGCATACCTATAATTGAGTGGGGCTTTCATGAAAACGAACAAATTTTGTCCTACAATTTTTCTGAAGTCGTAAAAACATTTGAACTTCCTATAAATACTTGGCTAATTTGGTAAACAACTTGTAGGAAAAGTACCAAAGTTTTTTGCAATATGAATGATGACTACTAGTCATCTGAGTAAATTTTTAGCGTCTGTCAAAAAATTAATTTTTTTCCACAAATGTTTATAATACGTAGGTGTGTCGTCATAGTTTTGCAGCGTAACTACTCATCTATCTCACCTAAACCTCAAAACTGACATACGGTTACTTACGGAATCATTAAGGAATCGTTGCCCTGGGTTGAGTTGCTAATTCATCTAATTCAGCTTGTTTTGACAATTATAGTCTGCAAAACAGAATATTTTTAGATGCCCACTAATAGTTTCTAACCTAGTAATTTAGAGAACAACTTACTTATTTAGAAGAAAAAAAATGTTAAGTATTTAAAAGAAGGCGATTCAAAGTTTGGATGCAAGGTTTATTATTTTTCTCGACAAAACAGAATACTTTTAGATGCCCACAAATAGTCGCTAACCTAGTAATTTAGAGGACAACTTACTTATTTAGAAGAAAAACACTGTTATTTAAAAGAAGGCGATTCAAAGTTTATATGCAAGTTTTGACTGACTCGGTGGCTCAGTGGTTTGTGCTCTTGACTGCTGATTCGAGAGTTGTGGGTTCGATCCCCACCCAGGGCAAACATTTGTATGATGAGCAGATTTGTTTGCTCTGTGTGTCTGGGTGTTAAATATCATATGTATGTATTTAAACGTATCGCCCTAATTCAGGGTAGGCTTGAGCCCCTCGGTGGGGACGTATATGAGCTGATGTGAAAGTATTTATATCAGTCTCTGTTGCCCATAACACAGGAAATCCTACTTTGTGGCCAGATGACCATAATATGTGATTTGTCCCAGAATATTTATTAATTAATTAATTTAAGGTTTATTAATTCTATCGGCAAAACAGATACTTTAAGATGCCCACAAATAGTTGCTGTCCTAGTAATTTAGAGAAAAACTTACTTATTTAGATGAAAAAAAACGGTTATTTAAAAGAAGGCGATTCAAAGTTTAGATGCATGGTTTATTATTTCTTGTCATTTATCATCATTTTGTGATTTTGGTGTATTAAAATATGAAGAAAACGAATAAGGTTTTTCAAAGTTTAGTGATTTAGTGATCAAGGATTCATAATTTGTTTATGATGCTGTCATCACATTATCCCAATTTCAGCAAATCTGTGAAACAAAAGTTGTCCGTTTACATAAATAGAAACCTGCAACTAACGTGCTCTATTTTGTAGTAACTTATTACTTTGTTTTTTTTTTCCATCACACCTCAGCTCATATACATACGTCCACACCGAGGGGCTCGAGCCTACCCTGAATTAGGGCGATCGGGCCATAGTCGACCACGCGGGCCCAGTGCAGGTTGGTCAACTTCACACACAACCTTCGAGTTTCTTCGCAGATGTGTGCAGGTTTCCTCACGATGTTTTCCTTCACCGTAAGAGCGTCGGATAAACGTACATATGAGATCGAAATTCGAAAACACATTGGTACGTGGCAGGACTCGAACCACGACCTCCCGGGTAGGAGGTAGCGGCCCTTGCCGTTGCGCCACCGACGCTCTTATGTTTGTTCCATTACATTAAATTAATTTGATATGGAAGAGCGGGTTTACCTAATACTTACAGGTATTTTATACTCCTATCTACTTTGTGATCCCAACACTCTTCTACAACACAAGAAAATAAATATAATATACATATTTTTTTAAATTTAAACATCCGAATTTCAGAAAAGTTGTGGAACAAAAGTTTTTCAGTTTCATAAATAGAAGCCCCCCTAAATATGCGCACTATTTTACCTGACGCCCTGAATAAACGTGAAATCGACATTAACAAAATTAATCCTCAAATATTCGGATGCGATGCGTCAACGCATGTTTGTTTTATTTTATGTTACGTGAGATGATAACGATCGCGGCTTCCGAGCCATCGAAACAGGAGCCGCGGTAGCTTCGTTACTGTCACACCACACCGAGCTTGGTTAAATTATTTTTATTTTCGTTTTTAGTTTTTAGAATCTATATACAGGGTGTAACAAAGGTCCCGTTAACTGGCGCTTCTACTCATCATACTGAACAACTTTCGTTCTACGACTTTGCCGAAAACGTAAAAAAAATATTTTACTCTTCATACAAATCGATCAGCTGATCGACCGATTTTGTGCAATTTAGTATGGAGGGTTCAAGATGTTTTTTTGAGAATTAACTCCAAGGAACCCTGGAGAAAGTTGTTCAGTATGATGAAAAGAATCCCCAGTTAACAGGACCTACACCAATTTTTTTATACCTGTATACATATAATAAAACTGTAACGGAGCCGTATCTGTACATGAAATATTTTTGGAAAATAATAACTGTGGTGGACATTACTATATAGAAGTGTGCGCCGATGCCTTCTTGACCGGCGGCGGACGCCGGCGTCAAATTTGTCAGCGGCGGCGGCGTATTCGGCGTCATCGGCGTGGGCAGTATAATTAACAGATATGTTAAAATTATTCCACCTTTTATTTATTATAATAACAAAAATGGAACAATTTTGCTCAATCTAACATAACATGTCACGGTCCTTCACACCACGTTACTTTAATTTTTTTAAGTCTTAAGTAAATGTACTAAAAACTGATTAACAAAAATCTACTTAAAATTAAAGAAATAGAGCACTAATACACAGTCTAAAATAATAAGGCACAATCCTTAACACAACATTACTTAAAAAGACAGATTAACAAAAAACTGCTTAAAATTAGAGAAATAGAGCACTTTTACTCAATCTATCATAATATGGCACGATCTTCAAACAACATTTCAGAGAATTTTTATTCAGAATATCAAATCTTTAATAAATGAACTACAAAAACGGATTAACAAAATCTAAATAAAAAAATAAAAAATAGAGCACTAGAAGCACCCCTACTCATCTAGCACCATATGGCAAGATTGTTCACATAGCATTATTAATATTATATTCAAATCAAATTTTAATAGAATAACAAAAATCTACAAAAATCACTATTTTGCTTGTACGTAGTTTTTACATGCCATGTATAAATATAATTTTGTCCACTGATATTGGACTTAACCTTGACCTTTTGACTGAAATTGTAAGTCCTGCTATTTTTGGGTACAATAAAGAGTATTTATCTTATCTTTATCTTATCCTGCAACCGAAATCACTCGCTCGCTGGGTGGCAGGAGTACACATTATGGCTCTCACCAAATTAAACAGCCAAGGATAACTGTGTTTTTTCTTGCTAATAACGTAGCAAGTTTCCGTCTAACAAATCTTCAGGATCGCATCCTCCAAACTACTTCCAACATTCCACTTGTACGATCATCATCTGTACTAGCGCCTGGAGAGTAATACTTTTGTGACATCGTTAGAAGCAAATCTAAGGCGGTATTTTGAGTTTCGGTAAAAGACGATGACTGCACAATTTCATTTCTTTCTCTCTGATGAATATCAGATTATTTTGTTAGCTCTCTTACATAGGCAGAAATGATACTCTTGTTTCACCTTTTGCTTGTCAACAGCATAGAGACTTTGAAATCGACAGTCACGTAATGCTACTGCGATCAAGAGCTTGTTCACAGAAAATCGGTGTTTTAATCTTGCTGACATGTTTTTCTTCATTTGTTTCATTCACTTGTTTCAAAGCATCTTCTATTTCACATCGAAATACAACAGCGGCATTAATTGTAGTCGATTTTGACCCACTCATTATATTGACGGCATCCCGAATTTTATCCAATATTTATATTTATCAAATCTCCAAGAAGTCACCGTGAGCTGAGTGTTTCCATTTATGCAGATTTGTACGTATTTATCCGATTTATGAATTAATTTCGATTTATTGGTGCGTGACTAAGTACTTTGTACGGGTTGACAACATACACATATTGGCGCCGATTTTACGCCGACACAATCGTCGGCGGCGGCGGCGTGACTAAAAATGACGGCGGCGTGCACCACGCCGATCGGCGCACACGTCTAATTACTAACGATAAAGAGGCCAAAACAACAACTTTTGGAATTTTAGTCTGTCTTTCTGTATTTCTGTCTGTCACGCAAAAACTACTTGGCCGATCTTGATGACATTTTGTATGGTGGTTTCGTTATAGCCCATGTTAACATATTACTTTTTATTTTTGTCCCCGAATCATATAAATGAGGAATCTTCAAGACGAGACTTCAAGACTTTATTTGGGCTTGCTTGTTACATCCCCGGATAATTTGGAACTTACCATCAGGTGAGGTGCAGCCAAACACATTCAAGTTGTTTGTAAAAAAAACTTCGAATATCCGTGTCATCTAACAAATAAAGTATTAGGGATGTTGACTGCATCAAAAATAAAATTATGAAATATTATTTCCTAAATTGCCCTAAACCTGAAACCTGACCCGTTTCGTTTTCCATCAATTAATCTTAATTTTTTTAGTAATATAAATCACGAAATGTACTTATACGTACTGGTACGTCAATGACGCTGGAAAACTATGACGTCACACGTTCCTACTTGCACGGGCAGGCAGGCAGTGCCCCCGCCAGGTCGAGCAGACAAGCGCGGCCGTACACACTTGTCTCGAAGCAAATCAACACAATTTCGAGCTCTTAATATATTTGTTAGGGACTGAAGAAACTGCCTGAATTTTTAGTTGCAGTGTTTATGTAAAGAAGGCAGCGTACATTCCAAATTACAGGTTTCTACATTTAACGGTTTTTAAACTCACTGATCATCAAAAAGATAGACCACTTCCAGGTGACTATGAAAGTTGAAATTTGGCATTTTTGGCATTTTTGGCAAATTTGGCACGGTTATAAGGAGTTTATAAAGGGAAAAGTCTAAAAACAGCAAATACCCACCCATAAGGAGGTGAAGTAGGGGTTGGCAGTTTGTATGGAAGTCCGTCATTTTCAAAGTAATAGAGCTTTGCGTCAACCAATAGACATTTTACTTGTATTCTTCATTCATTCTGTTCTTGAATCAGAACTGTCAAACAAAAGAGGATTTAAAAAAAAAAAAAGAGACAACAAAAACATTTTTATGGAAAAAATCGCCAAGTCTTGTGGCACTTTCATAAAAATATTATGAGATCTAAGGTACAGCCAAATCCGGCAGTAATTTTTTAAATCAATAATCAGCAAATTGCACCAAAGTTCTTTTTTGATGGGATACATTCTTAGAACAAAATTTAGTTTCATACGGATACTTAATAAAAATAAACTCAAATAACTAGCGATCAACATCCCCACTAAAACAAACAAAAAAATGAAACTGAATAATCGGAGAAGCCAGACATCAGATCAAGGAAGAGAGGAGGGTGGGGATCGGGGGACAATAAAACCGCAAGGAAGTCTTACAATCCCCGCAGGTGTTGTCTGGCTATAACCTCTCTTTTCGTTTTTATTTTAACGTCTCAACAATACAACTTCTGGCATCGGTGAGACGACAATGTTGTGGCTTAAGCAAAGTATATATATTAGTACTAACATACAGTATCCCTGCTGCTCTCTAGATTGCGACCTCACCCCCTCGTCACCCAGATTGATACAGATTGGTTACAGTTTGCTTGTCGAACGTATAGGATTTCGCCGCCATTTTGTTTGTTCCGTCATTCCTTTTTTGAAATGTCATTTCTGGCCCGTTGTATAAAGTGTCCAGGGTGTGGCTTAAGGCTGAATCTTTTTTTTGAATTTTACAATGTGCACAAAAACCTTAAACATTTTTTGAAAATATAAACCTCCCTTTTGAATTAAAAACATACCATAAGGCTTACGTAAATCTTGTAAAGGCTTAGAGATATGTCGGCGGCCGATAGTCGAAATGGGGAGATCATGAAATGCCCGGGCATATCATTGTGGGGCTCCTCGCTCCGGGTGCCACCGTCAAATTAGTATTTGACAGTGGCACCAGGCATTCTAAACAAACCTAAACTTAGTATTTTTCGGAGCCCCTCTTCGATTTGCACAGGCATTTCATGATCTACCCAATTTTACCATTTACCACCGACAAATACAAATGTGTACGTACATTCAAGAAAAAATAAGTACACGAATTGATTAAAAACTAAAAAGCCTGTATAAAAACTTAGCCGCTCTTTTTTAGCGAGTCGGGTAAAATTTGTATCCTATATCACTCACGGGATCAAGACAAATCCAACGACACCTCGCACTCCAAAATCCATGAAGCCGTTTAAATATGCCAAAGAAATAAATAATCATACATATACATACATTCCAAAAACATAAACCTCCTTCTGGCGCAGTCGGGTAATAATAAGTACTCGTACATTTTCAAGTTATATTAAGTACTTAAAGTATAACAGCTAAGTAAATTAAACGTACCATTAGAAACACAGAGAAAACGGTCAGATATTATAATCGGACGTAGAATAAAAGAGAGAATAATGTAAATATACCTAGTTTCTGTTCTACCTATCTCTTTCAATAATTTCCATAATTTTCACAAGAGCGTGTGTAAATTTTCTCTGATACCTATCAAGCACGCTGTTCGCTCGCCAGCGCAGCATTTGCCAGACGCGGGCCGATCCCTTGGAGGCTAACAAAGAGCTTGTTAAAATTCTTTCATATGCGACCCGACCGCTATCTAACTCACCCCATTAAAATCAAACAAAACTGCAATTATTCACCTTATTTCTGGCTATTTAAAAGGACCTGCTTAATATTTATAAGTTAAAAGAAAATGACGCCGCAGAAAATTACTCTTTTTCTGCGAATTTTATTTTAATTCTTTTCGTAGCTTGGTATCTACTTTTGTCGCTTATTCCGATAATAATACTGAATCTCTTAAGAGGATCTAAATTTATTATAAGTACCTATCATAACTTTAACCATGATCAGGGTTGCCCCAAATTAGGCGAGCTCATCGTCGGGGCGTTCTAGGATTGAAAAAATACCTACGCAATTATGTGACAAGTATTAAAAAAATATTGTATTTGGTTAAGATTAAATAATTTGCCAACACTAGTAACTCACATCATATGGGTGACCATATTTTTTTAGGAGATTTAACTTTTTTCAACAATTCTTTAAGATATTCGTAGAATTTTGAGCTGTTTATATTAAAATTAACGACAGCCTGATTTAACTGCGCCATTAATAAAAAAGCAATTATAAATACCACACAACGCTTCTTCATGCGTAAGTCCTTTTTTATAAAACGCGGGAAATTTAAAATTGCATATAGCTGTTTGAATCACTACATTTCAGTGTTTTGTCGGAACGTCGCGTCGGGTTTCGGGCGGGACAGAAAGCTCAACGGTGACAGTCTCAATATATGAACGGATAAAAAAAGGGCAACCTATCCGATACATTGGCCTATATGCAAAGTATTTTATCTTGTATGTAAGTGTTGTGTCTATTGCACGGTGGGTTAAAATGTCATATAGCATGATAGCATGTCAGTGTGGCTGCGCCGTCGACGCTGCTGCTGTTGGCATACATTCACGCCGGATTAAGCGCACCCCGTCTCGTCTGATCTATTAACCGTAATTCTATCTGGCTATAAAATAACCACAATCAATCGCTTGCACTTTTATAATGGATAAATTGACGAGTTTAATGCAGTAAAGCTTACTGTCAAACGATAACAGCTGTACTTTGAGTGGAATGCTGTCAGGCTTCATGATTATAGCCACCGCATCTTGCCAGCACTTCGCATTTTTATAAAATGCAAATAAAGCTAGGGAAATTACCCCTGTTAATGCTGACATGACACACACACATATTTTTTTATTTAGAGGTTTTTTTGGCTCTATTAATGTTAGACAATCGATCCCTATCAAAATATCAAGTTAGATTTTTTGTCACACTCATAATAATACCTTTTTACTCCTTCGTCGCCTGTTGCCGCTTGTTCCTCTGTCACTTGAATTAAAGTAAAAAACAAGGCAAGCACATTAATTACCATTTTACCTACTATTCAGTTGAAAACGATCCCGTCTCACCATCAAATCTGAGAGAAGTCATCTAGTGTACATCTGAATTAAAGTAATAAGATTACAAGATCGATAATTGGAATCGTATGTAAGTATAATCTCCGATTCAGAAGATTCTTAGTTCAGATTTTGATATCGTCCAAGACTGTGCCAATTTTATGTGACGAATGGTTGACTTGGCTGGCAGGCAGTCGTTCGCAAGCGGGTGCGTGGAGCGCGCGTGTGTCGAGACATTGTGTAGCACCGATATCACACGATAACGTGATCGTAAAAAACTTCTACGACAAAAAGCTTTATGAAAACAAGTCATCTATCAGATGAACAATTATTTCTCTCATAGTGGTTTTTAAAAGGACTAATGAAGATGACAGTTAATAGAATAAGAGTTGCAGTTTTAGGGAGCGCACGCTGCGGTAAATCTGGTAAGCTTAATTAATTAAAAAATGACATTGTGATATGGACAGCTACTGAATCAGTGCGATGAAATGCTCTTCGTTCCTCGATAAAAGATTGACTTTTTATTTTCTATCCCTCTTTAATAATTACCCAAGCTTAATGATGCACTTCAATCTTTCCACTTTTTGTTTTGGATACAGGATACCAAAATCAATTACGGCTAATGGCTATGGTACCTTAATTCACTTGAAGATTACTGCCAGAGGCGATGATTACAGGGTTAATTTAATTATGGACATTATTTAACTCTTGTTTTCTTATTGTAGACGATAGAAAACGAGGTACTAACTTTAACTGGGACTCTTAAACATTGTTTTGTTAGTAATTATGACATATACATTTCTTTTATTGACACAAAAGCAAAGATTCATGAAAAACAGTAATACAGAATATCAGGGACCATAATGTGATGAAGATGATAAAGATGTGATAACAGTCGCTATCTCAGATAGAACATGTGCACCAAGTACCAAGCCAAAGTAAGGTCTTAGTTTCATCCCTATATGGTTTATGTGAGATAGTTGTTGGTGATCCTCTTATACACAAAGTAGCTTAGGTAAACGCGAAATTTATTAGACAATACAACGAAATAGACACCTTAGCCCAAGGACTATCTGCAATCAGTAAAAATAACATGAATCAGATACTAGAAGGTTTTTTTGGTAAGCCCTTATCATCATCTTACCTTATGGTAAGTGACGATGATGCCGAAGATGGAAGCGGGATTCCCCAGCGCAATGGGGAACTGGCTATCTTATCTTCAAATGTTGTTAGAATTGATGTTTCGCGGCAAGACTTAGATAAGATAGTGGTAGCTAGCCAGGCGGGTTTAGAAAATGCCCTTCCACCAACAAAACCCAGTCTTACAAAGTTAGACTCGGCCCGGAACCGAACCCGCGGCCTTCTGATGTGAAGCTAATGGACTTAGCCACACAGGTGGTTAGAACCTATAATTGCGGAATTTCGTCGTTTACCCCCTTATAGTAGTGAAGTAATTGCACGTATCGAGTTGCATGCACTTTATCAGTCATTTCTTGATAACAATTTTGTGTAAATAGCCTCCTGGCCGATTCCGAGACAAAGTAATCTTTATGACTAATAAAGATAAAATGGCACCTTTATGGACAAAATGAAAACAGAGTAACTTTATTGCGAATTCGATCTGTTAACCTCAAAATTAAAAAGGTTGTCGAGCCTTAAAAATGGTCAAAGTGATAAAGTGAAGAAAGCAACGTTACCTAACCTTTTTACCCGACTACAGTTCGGAGGGAGAGGTGGTGATACAACTTGATTGGATATTTTATTGTTAACAAAGAAAAGTGTATTTATTCATATAGGACGTAACTAATATGATTCCAACGTAATAATGGAATATCGTATATAAACATGCGTCATCTTGTTTCTATATATGACGTAAAAATGTTCGGAGGCGTAAAAATACTATTTTTTTTATTTACCAATTGAAAAACAAAATACAAATCAATTAATCATCTAGCACAATTTAAACCTGAATGGTTTGTCTGGGTGCTCACAAGCTACATATTTACAATAACAAAAAAATATATAAAATAATTCTCTTGTAATGAATGATGAACTTGTGACAAAGTCAATCTTTTTGGTTATTTTTTTATTTTCAATCCGTTTTTAAATCATCTTTTCATCGTTTTTACTTTTTTGTCATTAGTGTTTGAATTTGAAATCGACTGCTATCATCACTTTTTCATTGATCTGTTTGTTTTTTATTATTAAAACTAGAATTGGTGGTAAAAATTCTACTAATATTATAAACGCAAAAGTTTGTAAGAATGTATGGATGTATGTTTGTTACTCTTTCACGCAAAAACTACTTAACAGATCTGGCTGAAACTTGGTAGGTAGACAAATCTGTCCTAATCAGGACCTGGATTAACACATAGGCTACTTTTTTCCATGCTCGCGAGCCGCTTGTCTCGTCGAAAAGTCAGAGCGTCAAAACGTTATCAAAGCGGGTAAAGCCGCGGGAAACAGCTAATACATTATATTGGATTACAACGAACTCTGCCCTTCCCTCCGTAACCTTATATCCATCTCATGTGTGTGACGACGTAGTGGAGAAGGTACGTCGCCTGCCGCATACTTAGCTCTCAACTTAAAATTAGTCCTTCAAATATATTATTTTTTGCACAAACATGGTTGAAGGGGTGGAAATTGACATAGACTACTATTCACAATAGCCCGACATAGGTCCAGGGATAGGGATCTCTGGTAAAAACTAATTTCCATGCTCGCGGACGTCTCGCAACGGAGCAACGGGTTGACGTGACTTTTTGCATAGAAATAGTTGAGGGGGTGGGAAGTCACATAGACTGCTAATCAGCATAGCTCGATATAAATGCCGAAGGATCTGGAGAAAATAAACTAATTTCTACGCTTTGTGATATTTTTCACACAGAAAATTGAGGGAGTGGGAAGTGACATATACTAATAATAAGCATAGCATAACATAGTTTTCGAAAGACCTGGAGTAAATTCATTTCCACACTCAATTGCACCACTTGCCCTAAAAGACAGTCATAAAATAAACTAAAAAAAGCAACGTTATCTCACCTTTTGATACAATTTGGTTGGATGTTTTATTGTTAACAGAGAAAAGTGCATTCATTCATCATCATCATATCAGCCGAAGGACGTCCACTGCTGGCCATAGGCCTCCCCCAAGGATTTCCACGATGACCGGTTCTGCGCTGCCCGCATCCAGCGGCTTCCCGCGACCTTCACCAGGTCATCGGTCCACCGAGTGGGAGGCCTGCCTACGTTACGTTTTCTATATTCATTCATTATAGGTACAGAAGCCAGCACATCAAGCTATGCACTCGTAGTGCGATTCTGATCCATACCCATTCGGCATAAGAACGGTACAAAGTCCAAAGTGTGTAGCTTGATGTGCTGGCCTGTGTACATGAGTATTCTGATTCAAGTGTAATAATGGAATATCGTGTATGCGTCACCTCGTTTCTATGTATGACTCTACATATGCGTAAAAATGTTCGGAGACGTAAAAAAAAACAAATTCTCTATGACGAAGTACTCCGCCCACTATTTAAAATTAGACTTTATAAATAAAGATCACCGCTCATAACATGAAATGTCTCGTATTTGTTGAATGACTGTTAGAGAATTTTTGGCATTCCGTGTGAAATCGCAAGATGCAAGCGAATATACAGGGTGACTTTTAATTAGTTTTTGATAACAAAACATATGCATGTACTCATGATTACAAACAGTTTTTTCAAAGAAGCTAAGTCAATTCAAAAAAAAAAAATTGGTTCTTGATACATATTAAATTATCAAATCGGCAAAAATGTATAAAGGCCCAAATTTTTTTTTCATATTTGACATATAGCTTCTTTGGGAAAATTATTTGTAATCACAAGTACATTCATATCCTTTGTTATCAAGAACTAATTAAAAGTCACCCCATATAGTTGAGTTACTCACACATCCTTACACATAAAGCTTTATTATAGTACATTTAAACACATATAATTGTAAAAAATCTGTTACTGAATGGTTAATGTCCCTTAAATAAAATGAAACAGAACTCTTATTACAAATAATATCATAAATAAATACCTTTTATACGTTTGCCACATACAACAATCAATCACACTAATATTATAAAGGCGAAAGTTTGTGAGTATGTGATTGTGTATGTTTGTTACTTCTTCACGCAAAAACTACTGAACGGATCTGGCTGAAATTTAGTGGGTAGACAGATTAGGTCCTGGATTAACACATAGGCTACTTTTTTCTCGCTCGCGAGCGGCTTGTGCGGCTCGCGCACTGCGCACCCTCGAAAACTCATAGAAACGTTGTCCACGCGGGTGAAGCCGCGGGAAACAGCTAGTATTCTCTAAAACTGACTTTAACTGCGCACTGGCAAACACACACAAACACACACCCACTCACACACATGTACGCACATGCACATACACACACACCCAAACATACACGGACACATATACACACACACACATACACACACACACACACGCACACACCGTTACGGTTATAATTTGCTAAATGTTTTCAGATGTAGGCAATATAAGACTTTTAATTATACGCATCGCAATCATAGCAATATTTACAAAATAACCAATTTAAACGAAGTAATCAATTCTTAAATTGAATCATTATTCACACAGGTGTTAAATTACCTAGAGCTGATGATAGAACGTCAAATAAACACATCGTTATAGAATCAAACTTTAACAACCAATTTTTACATAACACAACAGACATTCATCACTAATCGGCTATTAGAAATATAGAAATCATTTAACTCTCAAAGTGCTACCATTTGATTTTGTAATAAATTTTATTGCTGCGATGGAAAGTACGCACAAAGAAGCGAAAGCTTCAGTGAAATTGATTTATAGTGGCGATCGTCAGCGCCGACGCATTTTGGGAAACACTCGAAGCGAACATAACAATTAGAAGTTACTATGTATTAGGTAACACCGACGTATTTCTCAAAGGTTGAAGATTCGCTTATGGCAATAGGCTATTTGACTACTACTGGAAAATAGTTTTGTATTATTTGTTATTGCATAAAATGCAAACCATTTTAATATTTCCTAGAGATCTGTCGTATATACGGAGTAAATCAATGTTAAAGTTGGAATTAAAAAATTACGCGCCAAAACGCAATTTTCGCAATGGCGCCTGGTTGCTCTGACAGATGACGTCACACATAAGTAAACAACAAACTGTTGTAATAGTGAAAGCACGCACTGAAACTAATGTTTACCTCTGTGTGACGTCATCAGAGTTGCAACCAATCACAGATCATTTTCAAACACGTGATCAAACAACAAAAAAAAATTACGATTTTTATACAGAAAATGACATTGTTTTTTTCAGAATAATACAAAACATGCTTTTTACATAACATTTTATTAGGATGACAACAAATTGTTACATATTTTAAACATAGTCACAATGCCTAGTAAATTGCCAACTGTTATAGGTACGGCCAGAGATTTCCCCTTATATATAGCATATGTCTGGGTACGCCAACATATTCCTCGCCTCGATCGAAGTTCGTTAGAAACAAACAATAGGGGATCGGACTGCATCAAAAATAAATTCTGAAATATGATTTCCTAAATTGCTCTCCTCTTGAAGTTTCAAAAAACCTCACTTGTTTTGTTTTTCCATCGCGTCTTCAATTTTTAATTGATCAAATTCATAAAATAAGTTCGTCAATTACGCTTATAATCTTTGATATTACTTGTGGGTATTTCAAACATTTTTAGAACAAAATTCGGTTTTGACAAATCATAAAAAGTAACTCTAATGACTAGCAGTCCGATCCCCTATTACAGTCTTATTTATACAAGTTAATAACAGGAATAAAGTTTTTTTTTGAGTAAGTTGTTGACTGAGTTTCTCACACAAAACAAAACAAAAACAATACAAATGATCGAATCAAACATGAGGATCAAAGTTACCGACTCATAAAACAGAATCGCTAAACTCAAGTGGCAGAGGGCGCGGCACAAAATTTATAAAACGGACGGCCGCTGTTATGCCAGTAAAGTTATAGAGTGGTGATCGCAAACCGGAAGATGTAGCGTAGCAGGTCTCCCACTCAGCCGATCAACGACCTGGCAAAGGGGACCTGGAAGCAGCTGGAGGTGGGCAGCTTTGGGAGGCTTATGTTCAACAGTGGACGTTTTTCGGCTATGATGATGCTGATATAGGCACCTAACGTTCGCTTGGCCAAGTTAAAAGACTATCAAAATAATTTCGAAAATTAAAACTTTTAGGTACAAGCTTTATAATATTGCATTGTCAGGCGATATACATATACATGCCAAATTTCAGCTCAATCGGAAACCGGGTCAAATTTAACTTGCAAGATTTTATTACAGACACCGGGACAGGTGAAACTAAACAAAAGTTTGTAAAAAAATTAACCAATTTAATAAAAAAAATAACCTGGCTAACTGCTCAAAAAGTATTCGAACATCGATACGTCGCACTCCAAAATTCATCAAGCCGTTAAAATCGTTTCCCGTACAAACTTACAATTACTACTTTTTGACAATGGATGAGCCGATTCCAATGAAACTTTACACACATAAGCAAGTCACAAAATTCTAGTTTCTGGATAGGCTACATTTTCGAAATAGTTTATTTAAAAAAAAACAATTTTTTAAGATTATTATGAAAACCTTAAATCACTATTAATTAGTGACAACCAAAATTATTTTGAAGATGTAGCTTGCCCACAAGTTAAAATCTTATGAGTTAAAAGTTTCATTAGAATCGGCCAATCCATTTTCAAGAAGTAGTAATTGTAAGTTTATATGGAAAAAGAATTGTGGATACCTACGCTCTTAAGCCTACAGGCTCAGCCAAAGAAACAGACATCCTAATAATTATAAACAAAAAAAACCCGACTTCAAACGCATTAGTCGCCACTACGATTTTTGAAGGTTCCCCTCGATTTCTCTGGGATCCCACCATCAGATCCTGGTTTCCTTATCATGGTACCACTCTTGGGATATCTTCTTTCCAACAAAAATAGAATCATCAAAATCGGTTCATAAACGATGAAGTTATGTCATTGAGAAACCTCCTCCTTTTTTTGAAGTCAGTTAAAAACAGTACACTTTTTGTGCAGTCCGGTCAGCTTGTTACATGATCTGAGAAAGTGAATAAGTACCCAAAGAAATGAAAAATGGCAAAAACGAAATACCGAAACATTTAAAATCTCGTTTGATTATTAATTGTAGTCCGTAATGCTCGTAAACCTCATTTTTCCTGTTTTCTCATTGATATATAGATTATTTTGGTTCTATTATCTTCCCCTCTGGGTGTGGTATTCTTTCCCGAAACCATAGCGTGGGCGTAAACCGCGTGGGAGACGCGGTGGACCGACGACCTGGTGAAGATCGCGGGAAACCGATGGATGCGGGCAGCGCAGGACCGATCGCCGTGGAAATCCTTGGGTCCAGTAGTGGATGATTTTCCGCTGATATGATGATGATGTTCCCCTCCAAGTAGATTAGGAGTCTCATACGAAATGACAGAAACTGCCTGTTTTATGTTGATACTCGTGTAGTTGCAGTTTGCAATAGTTTTTGAATTTTTTTAGAACGAGTTCATACAAAATAGCGGCGCGCGCCGTAATTTTTCTGGACACTTTTTAATAGCTGATACTATTTCTTTGTGTATTATATATTACGGCTAAAGTGGGGTGTGAACGTAAACTTAAGATTAGCAGGCTAAACTTCACCCAGGCTCTTCGCCGCTTCAGACGCTTCGCGAGACTCTTCACCTGTAAAATCAATCATACCTGACTGCACCTAATATCGCTCGCTTCGCTCGCTCATCACCCAAAAAACATTACCCAGCCAGTGTTGGGTAGACTTAGTTGTGCAGGTACGATTAAACGCCCAATACAAATTATTAATCGGACTTTACCGAAACAGCTTTAGCCGGCTAAACTTAAGTTTATATTCACGTCCACCTTTAGCCGTGATAAATTTATACGGAGTTCTCTAATGCGGCTTGCGGGTAAAGTGAATTAGTAAAAATCGTAACACGACATGCGTCACGTAACGAAATACGATGCGTGAGAGTGTTAGCGACCAAAACATTGTAAGAGCCAGGATTTGAATGGAGTATTATTGATTTAGCTCTATCGTAAAATCGGCATTGCATACAAGCGTGAGATTTGATGTGATTGTAGCATTAATTCTGAAGTAAAACAACAAATAATAAAAACCAGCTAAGTGTGAGTCGTACTCGAGCTAAGGAGTCTAAACTGAATAAAAAAAGCATTTGTCTGTCACTCGCGTTGATGTCTTTCGTTTATAATGTGAATAGTTATCATTGTCTTAATTGTGTGGAGAGGCCCGGTGTGGTGGTAGTCAGAATAGCACTTGGCCGATTTTTTGTGTGTATGTTACGCGATTTCTTCGCTGGTTGTAAATCGATTTTTTTATTAATTGAAAGGTGATGCCCTAAGGTTGGTCCTGTAAAAAATTATTATACGGCTATTATCCCAGATGAATGGGAAAATAAAGACCATGACTTCAGGCGGGAAACTCTTATTTTTATACTTTTCAGTAAAGATTTTCCGTAGTCGGGTTTTAGATTTTTACTTTTGTTCTATACGAAAAGGCCCCGTGCTGCTGTCCAGGAGGTCAAGTTCGAATCCTGCCACGTACCAATGTGTTTTAGAATTTCGGCTTCATTTGTACATTCATCCGACGCTTAAGGAAAACATCGTAAGGAAACCTGCACACGCCTGCGAAGAAACTCGAAGGTTGTATGTGAAATCGACCAACCCGCACTGGGCCCGCGTGGTCGACCAAGGCCCGATCACCCTAATTTAGGGTAGGCTCGAGTCCCTCGGTGGGGACGTATATGAGCTGATACAATGAGGCCCCGTCCTGTTCCGCAGCATTGCTTTTACTATGGACATCGAAGGTACGTGGTGGGCAAGCCGCGAGTAGTTCGCCATCAATGGTGCGCGGTAGGCGACTAGCAAGCGACTCGTCATCGGTGTTGCGCGGCGTGCGAGAATGTGCGCATTGAATGTTCACACCCAGCTTGCCTCCAATTCAACCAATTCAAATGAGCAATGGCTCAAATGAGGGAGCTAGTTCCAGCGAGTGATCTTATACCAAAATGAACTTCAATTAGAACCGGAGATATTGAGAAAGAAAGCTATGAAAATCGCGTTTGAGTATAAGTATAACTGGAGAAGGGCGAAAGTTAGGTGCTTTACAATGCTTGATGATAAATTTTGTCATCAGTACCTACTCTTCATTCAAAAAAATAATAAACAAATTGGTTGGATAGAACGGCGGACCCGTATTAGATTTTAATTTTCAAATTGATTTGAGAAGGGCGAAGGTTGGGTGATTTTCAATGCTTGATGACAAATCTATGCAATATGCATCAATACCATCCATTGAAAAAAAAAACCATTCGGTTGGATAGAACAAAAGGACGGACTCCCATTAGATTTCGTATGTCTCATAATATGTATGAGAAGGGCGAAAGTTAGGTGATTTCCAATGCTTGATGACAAATCGTTGCATCAATACCATCCATTGAAAAAAAGCAATTCGGTTGGATAGAACGGCCGCACGGACTCGCATTAGATTTAATATCTTTTTAATATGTTTGAGAAGGGCGAAAGTTAGGTGATTTCCAATGCTTGATGACAAATCTATGCATCAATACCATCCATTGAAGAAAAGCAATACGGTTGGATAGAACGGCCGGAATACATATAAGAAAAAAGGGGGCCGGACGGACTCGCATTAGATTTAATATCTTTTTAATATGTTTGAGAAGGGCGAAAGTTAGGTGATTTCCAATGCTTGATGACAAATCTATGCATCAATACCATCCATTGAAGAAAAGCAATACGGTTGGATAGAACGACCGGAATACATATAAGAAAAAAGGGGGCCGGACGGACTCGCATTAGATTTAATATCTTTTTAATATGTTTGAGAAGGGCGAAAGTTAGGTGATTTTCAATGCTTGATGACAAATCTGTGCATCAATACCTTTCATTAAAAAAATATTAAGCAACTCGGTGGGATAGAACGGCTGAAAGGACTCGTATTAGATTCTAGAGGGTGCGCGGTGCACGAGCCGCAAGCGGCTTGCGGAGGTGATTTCTAATGTTTGATGATAAATCTGTGCATGAATACCTTATATAAAAAAATCGCTAGCATAGAACGGCTGGACGGACTTGCATTAGATTTCATCAATTCTTTTAATATGTAAATTTAATGAGGAAAGGCATTGAGGCACTTTAGAGAACTAAATTAGCAAAAAAAAACCCGAAGCTAAACCTTAAAACCTGCAAAGAACCAAAGTTCTAAATATAAACATCGAGGTCTGATCATCAGTTTTGGTAAACCACGCCTCGTTGCGCAATTATACCACCAACAATCCATCACTATGACCGCATCTTGATTATGTGATTAAGCGCTATCTTCGGCCACTCACCGCGGCATTAGGGCTGCCACAAGCTCAGATCAAAAATAAAAGGTAGATTTAGTGTTAGCGCTTTGAAAATGGAGTATAAAAAACTATGCTCCAATCAAGACGGAGCAGAGTTTTCCTTACAGTCACGCGTTGGTAGACTTACCGTCAACATGCCGAAACGCGCTGTGACATATTTCAAATACACCTGTCTCAATTAAAATGAAGGATAAGACCTATCACGTGTCAAAACATTATTCGAGGTCACCACTTAAGGTAAAGATGCATACGTATATAATATAACAAGCGTTACCCCTTTGCGTAAACTCAACATCTACAATATTTTTAATCTGAGGCCACAAGTAACAATCTTGTGAGCCATGTATTGTTACTAAGCAACAGAGGTTCTTTTAATTTATATTTTGATCCCTTGCATAAATTTGCATACTACAATTTATTTGTTTCTTATTGTACTTAAGTATATTAAAATATTCGGTCATGGCGACCGCTTCGACTCCTAGTCGGTTTGCCGCGCGTGCGCTCGAAGATGGTTTATGTAGCCAATCTTCGGAGCGAAACTCCTCGCGCAATGAGGGCATTTAAGTATGCCACCCTCGTAATTGTATGAAATGGTCGCAGGTGGTCGGGCCTTTAACTGGTCGCGTTTGGTATCAAGCTGATCTAAAAGAGTAGATCAAAAGACGCACACAACCAGAAAAATATAATAATTTTGAGTTTACCTCCAGAAATACAATCCCTATGTTATAGTGTGCGCACACAGTGTAACTAGTTTCTTTTTTTTGCAATTGTATATTATAGAATTATTGACTTTATGATGATACTGAATTATTTGCCAGCGGCTTCAGCCTCGCGTACCTATATCGTTTTTATTAATGTAACCAAGGGTGCACGGTGCACGGCTCGCGAGCGTGCGAAATAAAAATTAGCCCATGGGTTATTCCAGTCTACGTACCAAATCCAATCCAAATCTGTTTAGTTGTGAAAGTAAAACAAACAAAAACCCATCCTTTCGGGTTATTAATTGGCAAACAAAAACCCATACTTTCGGGTTAATAAATAGTGTGATAGCTTGTGCTTAGAAGGTGCCAGCCCTAGCTACCTGTTGAAACCGCCCGAGGCTCGATTGCCTTTAATTTGTAACACCCACTATAATGACTGAGTATTAGTATTACGTTCATTATATTATCAACATGTAGACATTTGTTTTGATAATTTATGTTGGTGTAAAGTATAATAGTGCCACGCCAGTAAAAACTTTAAAAAAAGCATAAGTAAGCGTACCCTGAGATTTTTGTTCCTAGGGAATTATGAGTATAGCCAGCGTCTAAACGCAAAAATTGTGTGAACATGGACACACGCAAAAAAATAATTTGTAAATTTTGTCAGAGGCAGGAAATCACAGGTCTGCAGTAATCTGTAAACAGAACCCACGTCACAGAAACGCCAAGAAAGATTACATCCAATTCATAACTCCTGGCTAGTAAACTAATTTCACAGCTGATACTCTCCGAAGCAGTCAAGAGAACAGATGCAGTCATTACGCCCAAGAGTGCATGCGTATTCGTTTCGGGATTATAGATCAGGAGCGCGCAAAATGTCAACTGCACTCGCGTTTTGCTGGTATTAATAGCGCGCGCCGGCGCAACCGCCGCGTGCCTGCTGCTGTTGCGCGTGAGTCACCAGTTACAGTCACCAGTGTCTGTTGGGTGAGACTCCCGCCACTGAATAGCAAGCAGACCGGTTGTAGAAGATGCTGAAAATCTATTTATGAACCCAGCGCGTGAAAGCACAATCATATACAGGTACGGTTCCAAGGCCGACTGTAGATTGAGGCGGTATATTGGCAAATAAGCAGTGAGAAGCGCTAAGCAAAAAAATAAGGAAAGTTATTCCCGCTTAATTTTTCGGCCCGAAAAAAAGATATGAGAAGCGCTAAGCAAAAAAATAAGGAAAGTTATTCCCGCTTAATTTTTCGGCCCGAAAAAAAGATATGAGAAGCGCTAAGCAAAAAAATAAGGAAAGTTATTCCCGCTTAATTTTTCGGCCCGAAAAAAAGATATGCTATATTCAAGGATATTACCTAGGGCCCTTGTAAGTTCATGACACGATTAGATTAACTTGACTCGATAATAAAAAATCCCAAACATAGCATAAATTGAAGCAAAGTGGAGCAAAGCCCGTAAACATTTGTAGGAAAAAATATTTCTTTTAAATTTGAAATTTATATTTAATAAATCAATCCTTTTAAAGAATTTCTTTTAAGTTAGTGTGCAATTCAATATGTTCCTCCATTTTTAACCCCCGACGCAAAAACAGTGGTGTTAGAAATTGGAAGTCTATTTCTGTCTGTTTGAGTGTAAGTGTAATAGAAATCCTTTATAGAGATGCATTATTATCATATCAGCCGACAAACGTCCACTGCTGGACAGAGGCAGGATTTCCACAACGACCGGTCCACGAAGTCGACGTCGGTTGATTATTATCTGTAATCCGTAATACTCGTATACACCTAATTTTTCCTGTTTTCTCATTAATGTATTATTTTGGTTCTATTATGTTCCCCTCTTGGTGTGGTATTCATTCCGGAAAACGTAGCGTAGGAAGGCCTTCCACGCGGTGGACCGACGACCTGGTGAAGATCGCGGGAGGCCGCTGGATGCGAGGCCTGCCTACGCTACGTTTTCCGGTGCACGGTTGCCACTCGAGAACTTTAGAGAGAGATCGTCAAATGCCTGCTAAAAAAGTAAGAGATAGAGAGGTGGTGTTATAATTAAGTTATGTTAAGTTTTAGGTTTATAAAAAAAAAGGTTGCCAAACGTGTAGTTATAGAAGTTTGGTAGGGGGTTTTTAATTTCATTGTTACTCCTTGTAATTTTTTTTTATTGATTTAATTCACCGTTGTCTCTGTGGCCAGTCTTACTCACTCACAAACAAACGCCCACCATATGATTTGGTAATCTGCGATTAAAAATAACGTTGCTTTTTAAATGTAACCATCTATTTTTGGATATGCTAAAATCGATGCAAATTAGTCATAGCTTTGTTGATCCTCATAAAATTTCACTACTGTGTCTGACAGTAAGATTTGTTTATTTTAATACATCGCTCTATTCGTCGGAGTTTCCTGTGTACTATAAGAATCACTAAAATTCTTGTGTTTAGAAACACTTTTGGATATAATTTTAACTTTCAAGTTTGCATCGAAGAAAGTTTTGGGCAGCTCTGGCCTAGGAACCTGGGAACTAGAGCAACGATACGGTATTTCTAGACTTTTGGTTTGTGTAAATCTGAACTGCGCTATTCAGATGTAGGTGACATATCACTCTGTCACTTTCAAACTGGCCCACGGCTAGTCATAGAAAACAAGTACAGGTGTACAAGCACGCTTTAGATTAAGGTTTGTTTTCCCATAGTTTTATACAGGATGTAACAAAATTGGTGTAGGACCCGTTAAGTGGGGGTCCTATTCATCGTACTGAAGAGATTTCCCCATTTCTTAAAGAAAAATTTGGACCCTCCATACAAAAATACACAAAATTGGTCGATCAGTTACTTTTTTTGCGATTTTAGCAAAGTCGTAGAACAAAAGTTGCTCAGTGTGATGAGTAGAAGCTACAGTTAACGGGCTTTTGTCACAATTTTGTTACATCGTCTCTCATCGTAACTCTAAGGTGTGTGTGAAGTCGACCAACCCGCACTGGGCCCATGTGGTCGACTAAGGCGCAATCGCCCTTATTCGGAATAGGCTGGAACCCCTCGGTGGAGATGTATATGAGCTGATATGATGATGTAGTAGATATTTACTAACATCTACTACATCATCATCATCAGCTCGTATACGTACATACATATCTCTGTAATGTAGGTACTAACCTACTTATACATTACAGAGATATGAAAAAACCTATTTTTAAGGTAAATAGAGGCGAATATAATAATAGCCATTACAGTCCAGAACTCTTTTAGCGTAGTATACCTATAAATAATAGTCATTTAAACAACATAGAAAAAGTAAATAAAAAAGTATTTAAGGAAGAAAAATATTTAGATAGTTTGTCTTTTGGACAGGTTGAATTAAAAAAAAAATTGAATATACAAAAAAGTAGGTTTTAGGTACAAAATTGTTTGTATTCCGACAGAACAATTGTGCTGATCGGGCTGGAAAGGAACAGAGTCCCTTAATTAAGCTGGACTTGAAAGACTTGAAGGGAAATGTAAATTGAAGTGGTTGTCCAATTTACTTGGCATGGTAAAGCGTGGAGTGGACTTGGTCGAGGCCATCTTGATGGGCTTAATTAACATTTGGCTTGCCTTCAGCTTCTGTCCTACAACCTGTTGTCAGTACTTGTTACAGTTAGAGCTGAGCTCAAAATAATCAGAGACGTCTCTTTCTAGAACTGTATTTTGCATGGCCACCAATCAAAACAACAGGGGATCCGACTGCTAGTCATTTGAGTTACTTTCTATGATTTGTCAAAAACGAAATTTTGTTCTAAATATGTTTTAATACCTACCCACAAGCACACCCTGAACACTTCATACAACGGGCCAAAAATGACATTTCAAAAAACGAATGACGGAACAAACGAAATGGCGGCGAAATCCTATACGTTCGAAACCAAACTGTAACCAATCTGTATCAATCTGGGTGACGAGGGGGTGAGGTCGCCATCTAGAAAGCGGCAGGGAGTGGCCATATTGTATGTTAGTACTAATATATATATATATATATATACTTTGACTATATTCTGCATGGCCACCAATCAAAACAACAGGGGATCGGACTGCTAGTCATTTGAGTTACTTTCTATGATTTGTCAAAAACGAAATTTTATTCTAAAAATGTTCGAAATACCCACAAGTGACGTCATAGATTTTTAGCCACATTGACGAACTTATTTTGGGAATTTGATCCATAAAAAATTGAAGACGTAATGGAAAAACAAAACAAGTAATGAAACTTCAAGAGTAGAGCAATTTAGGAAATCATATTTCAGAATTTATTTGATGCAGTCCGATCCGATATTGAATACATTATATAGCGTATTATGTCAGCAAACATAGCAGACGCACTGCAAAAACGAGGCAACCTCAGCAGCGTCCTGAATATGTTATTGTGTGTGTCCCGTTACTCACTTATTACCTTACTCCCATTTCGTTCCAAAATGCACGCGAAATCAGAAGGGCACCGGCTGGGAGGCGTGATGTGTCGATCGATATCCAATTTTATAAATTACCTCCCCGATGACATGAAATGAGGTTATAATAACCAGAGACTAAATAAATAATAAATAAATCGATGGACGCCGGCTGCATGCACGAAAAAGGTTGACTCATTGTCTCGTTACGTTATGACGTTTTCACGTTAAACTATCGTCCGTAAACCGACTTTACTGACAACCAATTTTTTTGTTTTTGACCTGTCGTAAAAATGTTTTGCTTAGCGTCCAACTAACTGTTATATTCATTCATCATGCTTTATTTTTAATTACATTATAGGAGTTTTTCTGCGTGATCGAATCAGAAACGAGGAGATCCGTAGGAAAACGAAAGTAACCGACATAGCTCTTAGAATTGTTAAACTTAAGTGGCAGTGGGCGGGGAACATTGCTCGTAGAATAGATGGCCGTTGGGGCAGTAAAGTTCTCGAGTGGTGACCACGCAACGGAAAACGTAGCGTAGGCAGGCCTCCCACTGGATGGACCGATGACCTGGTGAAACCGGTCGTCGTGGAAATCCTTGGGGGAGGCCTATGTCCAGCAGTGGACGTTCTTCTGCTGATGTGATGTGATGATGACATTATAAATTATGTGTGTAATTTAAAGGATACAAATTAATCGAGAAATAAAATGAGAACATTAAGGTAGAAGCACTGATGGCGTCGATTTTAGGGTCACTTAGACAATGGGTGCCAACAACATCCTATTACTAAATGTATGCTGTCCGTCTGTCCATCCTGTCTTTAAAGGGCTGGTAATAGGTAGCCGGGTGAAATTTTCACAGAAAATAATTAATATAATTGCCTATACCTTTTAACCAAAAAAAAGTAAAAGGTAAAAAAAAGTACTATGGAATTAACATTTGAAACTGTCAAATCCCTACTAAGTTTGTTTACATTGTGTTTTTTTTTGGTTGATATAAGTTATAAGTGTTATTATGGCGGATTATCCAGTAAATAATAAAAAAAATGGTACGATTGTTGGATCTTGTTTTTTTTATATGTATTCTGTGGTCTGTTTCTTCTGTCACTGTCAATAAATTAAATTTAGCATTGTCAGTTTTTGGTTCTTGATCTCATTTCCATTGTTCCATTGCTCCGTTACAACAATATTAAGGTAACCAGGTATGCAGTCTTCATGCAAGGAACTTACTTTTTAACCTTTTTTGACGTGCCAACGTCTAATAAATCGATGGGCGCCGGCTGCATGCACGAAAAAGGTTGACTCATTGTCTCGTTACGTTATGACGTTTTCACGTTAAACTATCGTCCGTATACCGACTTTACTGACAACCAATTTTTTTGTTTTTGACCTGTCGTAAAAATGTTTTGCTTAGCGTCCAACTAACTGCAGGCTTTGAAGTATATAAAACAACAAATAATAAAACCGGCCATTTATGTTATGAGTAAAGTTTTTTGTGTGATTCGGACTTGCGTTACTAAGGATATCGAACTAAACGGAAGAAAATACATTCTTTACTGTCGATGTCGGTAAGCTAATACTGCTCCGGCCGATCCAGCCGCGTAGGAGTAAGTCTGGACATGTGCGATAAGCGCCGGGAAGTGAGCGCGCCAACAGATCCGGTAACACACCGGTGATGTGGGAGCCAGCTTCTCTGGCGTCCCGAGAGGGGATCGAACCGCCATCGCCAGCAGCGAAAGGCCCGGGGTGGTGAGCGTGCCTACAGCTCCGGGACCTACCTGGACAGTAAGTAGTGGTTCTCTTCCACGAGGCACTCGCCTTGCAGAGTACCAGGACAAGCGTCTTGGCGGCAAGACCTACCGCAACTGGACCTTGCCTTCGCCTTATAGTGTTGGCAGGAATAGCGGCCCTTAATATATGACCTGGCTGTCGGTGAGTGAGGACGCTATATCATTAACCTGGTAGTTTAGCGTATCTGGTAGATATACGAGAGGGGTATGTCAATGTCGGTTTTCTATATGTCTTTTACATTGCTATAAAAATGATGTTAGTAGTCGTTATATATAGGTACACAACACAAATATAATGTACGGAAACCTCGATACGCGAGTCCGAGTATCTAAATCACCTTTCTGTTCTTTTTTTCTTCTTTCTCAACTATTTCTATTAAAATTAAAAGGGTACTGTTTTTTTGGCATTTTGGCTCCGGAACCCTGAAAATTGGAAGCTGTTCGTTGTCACGCGTACAACATTTGAGAACAGCTGAACCGGTTTGGCTATTTTCAGTCCTATTACTAGTACGAATAAGGAAAAAAATGATTAGTTGTCCGAAAACTTGGCAAATCCGGTATAAACTGAAATTAATTTTTTTTTGGATTTTCGATGTACCCTCTATGACAGTCTTTAACAACCCATAAACTTCCCCACTGATGGGACTCGTCATGAAAACGATATTCACGCTTGCGAAGCCGCTGGCAAAAGCTAGTATATAAATGTGAAAATGTGTTTGTTGGTTTGTTATCTTTTCACGCTTAAAACACCTCAATCAATCTTGACGAAATTTGGCATGGAGGTAGCCTATATTACGCGGAGGGATATAGACTCTATTTTATGCAGTAAAAATAGCATAGTCGGATGCAGTTCCTGAGGGAACTAAAAAAATACTTTTTTTGGTAGATATTTTAACATCGCAATGGAGCAACGGTTTATTGTGATTTTTTGCTCCGTTATGGTTTTGGTGGTGGGAAATGACTTAGACTACTAAATAGCATAGCCTAAACAGTTCCCGAGGGATCTAGGGAAAACTAATTTCCAGGCTCGCACACGTCGGCGTCGCAACGGAGCAACAGATTGACGTGATTTTTTTGCATAGACATAGTTTAGGGGTGGGAAGTGACATAGACTACTGATCAGAATACCCAGATATATAGTTCCCGAGGGACCTGGAGTAAACTCCTGCCTACGCTCGCGAGCCACTTGAGGCTCGCGCACCACTTACCCTCAAAAATAGTCACAAAAACGAAGTATTGTATACTTTAAAGTCTGCAGTAACCCTGTATATTTTAAAGTCTGCAGTTAGTTGGACGCTATATACAGTAAAAAGCTAGTAGGTAATAAAAAAATATACGAGTGTGCTTTAGACCACACGACTGAAGTAAAACTTCTTTAGCTCCATCTATATGTATGAAAGTAAATTACTTAGTTTCAGAAAATAATCAAATCTTTTTGTCATAGGGAGGTATAGATCAGTTTCTGAAAAGAGTTTTATTATCATCTGAAAATGATCAAATCTTTTTTATCCTATAAATGTTTGTTTTGATAACCGATATTGTTGCCTCGGCAACCGATATTGTTGGTAAACAAAAATAAATATTATCTCACTAATTTAAATATCCCTCTCAACTTTCGTTCGCCTCGCCCGATTCCACTTCCGTAACAGCTTACTCCCCAGGTGAAGCGTGCGTACAGAAGATTTACGTCAGTAAATGGTACCTATTTAGTGTGATCACAGTACAATAAAGAGTACTAGGTGTGATCCTGTTATCCGTACCTATGTGACTATCTGTCAATCTGCATTTAGATAACCAGGACAATGTACACAAAGGAAAGTACGACAACCTCAATAGATAACCGTGAAATTGCAATTAGCACCATTTACTTGTTCCACATCCGTTTATTGAATCCTTTCCACGCGAGCCGCATCATTAAGGCGATGTCCGAGGTCAGACTCCATTCAATATTTTTTTTTCGAATGACACACTTTTGAAATATTTTTAAACGGTTCTTTACAAAACGTTTTAAAGGAATAAGTGCATTAAAGAAATGCATTCCCTGAAAATATTAATAACGTGCTTTGTGGTTGGTGACTGAGAGACGATTGATGATATTGAGACTTAACTACCTAACTATTAAAATCATCTGTGCTAATTAATGTGCAGACATACTATATGTTGAATAAAAATATACCTATTCCTTGAAAATTATTTACTATTAGGAAGAAATTAATCAGTCCTAAAAATATTATCCGTGAAAGTTATTATTGTAAGTATAATACCGATTCTATAATCAATTTTTTTAAACATATATTTACTAGCTGTTTACCGCGGCTTCACCCGCGTGGACAACGATCCTATGACTTTTCGAGGGTGCGCAGTGCGCTAGCCGCAAGCGGCTCGCGAGCGTGGGAGAAAGTAGCCTATGTGTTAATCCAGGTCCTAATCTGTCTACCTTTCAAATTTCAGCCAGATCCGTTCAATAGTCTTCGCGTGAAAGAGTAACAAACATACATCCATACATTCTCACAAACTTTCGCGTTTATAATATTAGTAGGATTCACAATTGGTAAGCCCTAGGCATATCTCACCTGATGGTAAGTGACGATGATGCCGAAAATAGAAGCGGGCTTACAAAGATTCCTCAACGCATTGGGGAACATGGCTATGTAACCGAAACACATCAATGTTGTTAATATTGATGTTTCGCAGCAAGACTTAGATAAGATGGTGGTAGCTAGCCAGGCGGGCTTAAAAAATGCCCTTCCACCATCGATCTAAAAGTACAATTTCCACCAACCAAACCGAGTTTACAAAGTTAGACTCCGCCGAGAATTGAACCCGCGACCTCCTGATGTGAAGCTAATGGATTTAACCATTAAACTACGGAGGTGGTTTAAACCATTATCTCAGTATGCTCTTCACTTATTCTGTTAAGACTTCGTTTGATGTTAAATTACACCTTAAATTGACCTTTGCTTATCAGTTAAAAGACGTCCACTGCTGGACGTGGGCCTCCCCCGAGTTGGGTCGATTTTACCGTGATCGCCACGCTAAGGATTCTTTGATTGAACAATTGTCTCTGTCTTCTTCTTTACGTGTAAAGAGTAAAGAAATTAACCACACTTTTGCACTTTTTAAATGTTTTTTTCATTGCAAAGTTTCGAAAAAGTGAACTAAATAAAATTTGAATAAACATAGACTACGTAGTTTGAAAGAAGAAAATTATGATATAAATTTAAAATTTAAATAGAAATATTTTTTCCTACAAAAGTTTTCAGGCTTTGCTTCACTTTGCTTAAATTTATGCTATGTTTGTGATTTTTTATAATCGACTCAAGTTAATCTGAACGTGTAATGAACTTACAAGAGCCCTAGGTAATATCCTTGAATATGAAATATCTTTTTTTCAACTTTTTTTTCAATTATCCTGTTTTTTTTTGGCTAAGCACTTCTCACTGCTTATTTTTTTTTTTTTTTTTTATTAATAATTTGAGTGCGTTTGACTGCAACTCACCTGATGGTAAGTGATGATGCAGTCGAGGATGGTACACGCAAACTCAAATAATGCCTATTCACTCTTGCCTTGAAGATCCCCAAATTATAGGAATCGGGAAACACTGACGCAGGCAAGGAGTTCCACTCCTGCGCTGTACGCATAATAAATATATATATTTATATTTGCCAATATAAAGCCTTAACAATCGTGAGTGTCAGTATGGAGTCAGTTCACAAACTATGACACACCTATTGATTGACTTGCCCCGAGTGCGCGGATACCTGCACATTTGAAGTTCTCTGATAGTGGCATACGAGTGGCTACTTACTGGGCCTGTAAAATATAAAATAATTAGTGACCATTTATTGAAACCATAGACTCGAAAACGAAGAAGAAGCCACGAATAGCACGCGGAAAGGACGCGCTGATATCTAACCACCGGTTTATGTCCCAAATTCGGTGTTATTCTAGGGCCTAGCCAAAATACTCGTATATAATGTCCAGGCATATACATACTGTAATTCCTCATTATATAATATGCTATACCTACGCAGATTTCTGCCACTAAGGGGGGATAGCCTCGCGCGAGGCTCTTTGACTGTATAATCACAATTAAACCTGACTGAACTGAATTGGCCTGGCTCAGCATTTTACAATCTGCGTACAGCATTTTACAATTTGCCTGACCGTTTATATACGGACCGTTTATATCAATTATTCGGATATCTGTGGTTTATATACAATTTGCCTGACCATTTGTAAAATGACAAATCATATAATATGCCTTGAAATCATTTTACAATCTGCGTACAGCATTTTACAATTTGCCTGACCGTTTATATACGGACGAATTATACAATTTGCCAGACCCTTTGTAAAATGACTAATCATACAATATGCCTGCCACATACCTATACAGGGTGGGAAGGAGTATACCGACAGACAGATTTTAACCAAAGATTCTAATGCCTATTTAGACAAAAAAAAGTAATATAAACATGGGCCAGTAATAACAAATTTTCGAGATATTAATTTTTTAAATAATTCACAAGTTCAAAAAATCTCAAGGGTAACACGCCCTAATAATCTTATCTGACGTTTGTTGCCTCAAAGTATCATACTGACGTTGACTTCACTCGTCGTTTATCGTATGTTGTCGGAGGCGTTCGTGAAGTGTGAAGTTTTCTTTTTCACTCTTTAGACTAAGGTTTCGTTCACAAGGGATTACTATCGTTAATTGATTTTTTTGTTCCAGAAATTAAGTAAGTTAATAAAGCAGTTTTAGACCCATGTTGATATAACATTATTTACTCATAATACCACCAGGAATCCATGGTTAAAATCTGTCGGTATACTCCTTCCCACCCTGTATATTAGTACTAACGTAGCCTAAGTCCACACCACAGACTACCATTAACCTTTAATTGCTAAATATAGCAAACAAAGATCGTAAAGCAGAAGCTGTAATGGCATATATAAATGTTCGTCATGAAGTCTGCGCAAGCGCATGGCAGGGCTCAATAAACAGCTGATGAGAGGAGACGTAAAGATATCATTTCACAAAATATTCTTTATCGCTGTCATATTTCTTGTGCAGTATCTCAGAATGTCCAGCTTTTACCGAGAAATTCCAATGTTAACGCACGAGTGCATTGCAAAATGTTTATGAAGTATGTTTCTATAAATAGTTACTTACCTATTGAATACTTTGGAATTTGGATAATTTGCTGGGTAGCTAGATTTCTTAGTTCTTTTTTTTTATTCACAATTGGTAAGCCCTTGGCATCATGGTAAGTGATGCTGATGCCGAAGATGGAAGCGGGCTTACCAAGATTCCCCAACGCAATGGAGAACTGGCTATCTTATCATCAAGCCGGAACACATCAATGTTGTTAAGTTAACACTGATGTTTGGCGGCAATACTTAGATAAGATGGTGGTAGCTAGCCAGGCGGACTTAGAAAATGCCCTACCACCTACCAAACCGAGTCTTACAAGTTGACCCCACCGGGAATCGAACCCGCGACCTCCTGGTGTGAAGCGAATGGGCTAACCATTACGCCACGGAGGCGGTTAAAAGAAACGGTTCTAAGAAAAATAAGTATTCGAGTCTTAAGGCGTAACCCTTTCAAATGATGCAAACACCGAAATCGAGGGTTGGAAAAAGACATTTTTCTGCAGTTGAATCTGCAAAACATTTATCATTTTTTTTAAATAAATTTATAACAATATTCCATACAAAGTGTAGGAGGCCAAAATAAGATTTGATATAATTTTTCGGATAGAAAAAATTTGCAAAGTTCGCTTAAACTTTGTCAATTTTTCTGTTTTAGCCCAAAAAAACCAGCTTTACTTCACTACAGTTAGATATAGCACCTTTTTTTTCTCTCTTAATAAAATCCTGACATATTGTTGTACTAATTTTTTTGCAAAATTGCCTATATCTAAGTTAATATAATAAAACATTGAAAAAGTGCATAAAAGTGTGGTTATTTTCTTTACTCTTTACACGTAAAGAAAAAACAGAGAAACAATACCTCGCCTTAAACTTATAGGTACCAGAGGAAAGCATTTCAAGCTAATATGTCTGGTTAATATCATTATCATCATTACAGCTCATATATGTCCCCACCGAGGGGCTCGATCCTACCCTGAATCAGGGCGATTAGGCCTTAGTCGACCACGCGGGCCCAGTGCGGGTTGGTCGACTTCATATATTTTCACTAAAATAGTACATTGTGATACAAGGGTGGAAAGTAGGTTATTGTGAACGAGCCGAAGGCGAGGATTTTTGATGTCACGAGTTTGTAATAACTTACATACCCGTGTAGCACACGACGTTTTTCAATACAGTTGTAGAAAAATAGTAAAAAATAAACCAAAGAATTAAATATGTTTATTTCAATAAACATTACATACTCATAGGTAAGTAAAAAATTTAAACTTTCAGAAAATGACGTGTTTTTGCAACTGGTCATTTTTTTATAACGAAACAAGGCAACGGGCGTATACAGCCTATTCAATTTTACACAAATATTGATGTGAAAATAATTAAATTAAAACTAGTAATTAAATATAAATAACCATTTGAAATCATTTTGAGAATTTAATGCTAAGATGTACGGAGTCATTCATTTTAACTCGTATAAAATCTATCCGAAAACTCCTTGCTACTTAACTTTATAAATTGAGTTATAAATTTAAAACTAAACTGCAAAAGTAATGATCGAGCTCGTAAAAGAAAGTTTCGACCGCATAAAATAAAGACGCCTATGCAAAAGATTTAATTTTCGTATCATAATAATAGCCTCTGAAAGTACGCCATGTTTAACATCATCATCACCGCATCAGCTCCCACGTCCTCACGTCATCACGTCCCCACCGAGGGGCTCGAGCCTACCCTGAATTAGGGCGATCGGGCGTTAGTCGACCACGCGGGCCCAGTGCGGGTTGGTCAACTTCACACACAACCTTCGAGTTTCTTCGCAGACGTGTGCAGGTTTCCTCACAATGTTTTCCTTCACCGTAAGAGCGTCGGATAAACGTACATATGAGTCGAAATTCGAAAACACATTGGTACGTGGCAGGACTCGAACCATGACCTCCCGGATAGGAGGTAGTAGCCCTTGCCGTTGCGCCACCGACGCTCTTGACGCATGTTTAACAACAGTATTGAAAATAAATATTTTTATTTCAAAATTATGTACATAATGTAGATATTTGTCGTATCGAATTTCATTGCGTCATTCCATTACAAATTGCTACAATGTAAGCATGTTTCTTTGTTTAGAAAATACCTGCGTACATATTTATCAATTGGTCAATTTTGTTAAGTACCTTTGTGTTTTTTTTTAATCTTTAAGATAAAAGAAAAAACAATGATTTCTGCTAGAGTCGTAAACATTATTTTTTTTAATTCACAATTGGTAAGCCCTTGGCATCATCTCACCTGATGGTAAGTGACGATGATGCCAAAGATGGAAGCCGGCTTACCAAGATTCCCCAACGCAATGGAGAACTGGCTATCTTATATTTAAGCCGGAACACATCAATGATGTTTGGCGGCAAGACTTAGATAAGATGGTGGTAGCTAGCCAGGCAGGCTTAGAAAATGCCCTACCACCAACCAAACCGAGTCTTACAAGTCGACTTCGCCGGGAATCGAACCCGCGACCTCCTGGTGTGAAGCGAATGGTTTAACCATTACGCCACGGAGGCTGTTAAAAGTGATACAAGTGATACCAACACACAATTGTCATTGTAATAAATAGAGTTTAAAAAAAATAAACAACACGCTTTTAAAGTACATCAGACTAATAAATAGAGTTTAAAAAAACTAAAAAAACACGCTTTTAAAGTACTTCAGACTAAAAAGTAAAAAATAATTCTTAATATAAGTTGAAAATAATAATTAACAAATTACTAGTATTATTGTGAAAAAGCGTGGGGCGCTCTGTGCCATATTTTTCGTCTATCGAGCAACCCACACTTTTTCACAATAATACTAGTAATTTGTTAATTATTATTTTCAACTTATATTAAGAATTATTTTTTACTTTTTAGTCTGATGTACTTTAAAAGCGTGTTTTTTAGTTTTTTTAAACTCTATTTATTTTTTATTTTTTAGTTCAAACTTATGAAATTATTATATTGTCGCTGATTCTTGATAAGTCTGCAAAGTTTGAATTAAATCTGTCCGTTTAAAGTGAGTCAAAATCGAGTCCAAAGGAGTCGGTTACATACAAACATACAGGTAACAGTGAAGCTAATAAAAGCGTGATAATAAAACATAAAGGTATTTTTACAGAATAAAAATATTGACTATTTTAAGAACCTAAATAAACCTAATTTGAATATTTGTTCTTTTTGATCACTGGTTACTTTATGATCTTTCACATTTTAAAAAGTGATGACGTCACAGGAAAAATAAATTGTACAGCCAAGCTGTGCATACTTTCATGCGGAGCCTTCACCGTCTGTCGTAGTCAACTCAATCAAGTAGTCAACTCGTAGTAAATCAACAGTAAACAACATTACACTTAGGGCTTGTGCACAAGGGGGGATAAAATCACGACAGATCACTTGGGGGAGGGGTGAGGGGGGGGGGGGGGGGGGGGAATTTTCGCGCGCGTGGCCTTTACCGCACCCGCTGTTTACAATACTATTAATCTTAAAATTATGTTGTATTACAAAAATACACGTGAGGTTGTGAGAGAGGGTTAGCCAAGAACCTCATCAAATATCACCAAGGGGAGGGGGAGTCAAAAAGTAGTCAAAGTTTTATCAGACTTGATGAAAAATTTACAAATAACTAGCTGTCCCGGCGAACTTCGTTCCACCCTACACTAACAGCGCCATCTACCGGGCTGATTTGTGAATCTAAACCATCCAGGGCGCTACCCAAACGTTTAGGAGGAGTTCAATGACTAACACATGGACAGAAGATTTATATTATAAAGATAAGGGTAGGTGCCTTAAACCCACTTTTCCCTGAAGTATTTTTTTATAATTGCATGTGATTTGTTATCTTTTTCCTGACTTGGAGAAAGGATTTTATTAAAAAAATGGAGATTATTCTATTTTGGTCGTTTCAAAGGTCATAAGGGTAATCTAGCTTAATCAGTTTTTTCCTGGCAGAATAAAGTACCAAGTGCAATAGTCCTAATTAATTCCTAATTATTCACAAAATAGACATTTTTGAGAAAAAGTGGAACAACCTGGATTTGTATGGGAGGTAGGTACCTTATTCCGATTTTGATTGGAACAACAGACTACCGCGTACTATATATAGTTATAGCACAGTAACATACCGAGTTTCATCAAAATCGTAAGAGCTGTTTTTGAGAAGAAAAAAAGTGATTTTTTAATATGGTAGCAAGCAACTCCAAAAAAAACAAGAGGGGAAAGATGAAATAATATTCTAACCCGACTTTCAACTAAATCCGTCCAGTAGTTTGGGAATTAAAGTACCGGATGGACGTATAGATACACACACACACACACACTGGCACGCACATTTTCCATTTTTTTTGTTTTATAGACTCTATTAGTGTAAGACAATCGGTCTCCATCAAATCTCAACTTCCGTTTTGCCATCACAAGACCTTCTTCATTCGTTCGTATTTCGAAAAAAAAAGTTTCCAGTACTTAATTCAGTTGACGGTTACTAAATATATTTAGCTGTTTACTGTCATTAAACTACTTTTTACAGTAGAAAATCTTTATTTCTTCATTTTTTTTTATATTTATGAGTACTTGCCTTATTATCGAGGTTCATGCTTAAAAAAAACTGAACAATGCCAATCACGAGAATAATGCCCTTAAGGCGGTAATATTACAGATTTTCGTTGTTTTTTTAACGTCAATTACTCCTAAACGATAGAAAACCCAAGGTTGAACAAAATACCCTTATTGTTGATGATGTTCCTTAAAATCAAAAGCTATTAGAAACACGATTGAGCAGTTTTGGCTCGATAGAAAAAAAATCCCAAAGATAGGTCTACACCGTAACTTTCAACTCTAGTTATGACTTATATTTTAAAGTATAAATTTTAAAAAATATACCAAAATATTTGTTATGATAATACGAAGTGAGTAATATTATATTTTTTTATACTTTTATTGTAGTTTTTGATTGAAACTAAAAACCATTGTAAAAGTGAAAAAGTGTGCTTGTTTTCTTTACTCTTTACACGTGAAGAAAAAGACAGAGAAAACTGTTCCAATGAATACCTCGCCTTAAATCTGCCCTACGCGTGACCGCAGGTGATGCTAAGTGTTACACCAGGTAACCGCCGTCTATACCTAGAATATCACGTATAAGAGAGAGACAGAGAGAAAGATAGAGATGAGAAAATACTCGATAACTTCCCACGTATCTATCGACTCTGGATAGTAAACTTTATGACGCTCTATCAAGTACTAGTTATTAATTAACAAAGTGCTTGTCCGTTGCTAGGCCTTTGTCTGCTTTCCCTCTAATCGCTCTGCAGTTAGTAAGCTTGATTAGGGATACAACTTTTGTAACACCTCTTACCGATTACTGGTTAATTGCAGCTTTCTCAAACTTGTAGTTCAAATCAAATAAATGCCTTGTAGACACAGATTTAGTGCGAACATTGGAAAATAATACTTGTTACTTTCTACTATGGTCTATGATACATTTTATGCAAGAATAATAAGCCATTTCCAAAAATCAAAAAAAATAATTAGGTACAAGCTTTTATTTCAAAAGAGTTTATAAGCTCAGTGATTCCAATTAATTTAAATATTTTTTAAAAAAAAACCTAAAATCTTTTAGGTACAAGTTTTTAATAAACCCCTTTCATTTGATAGCCATATCATAAGGGTCATAAAAAATAACTGGTCAGTCATGTTTGGAAGTACGCCATATTAGATTTAGAATGACGTCATATACCTAATCATTCAATGTTCTCCAAACTTAAAGTTTATGCAAAATTTCAGCTTAATTAGAAACCAGAAAGGGGTTCCAATTTAGCATCCATGATTTGCCTCAAATTAACACACAGACAAACTACTAACACGGCAAGCTAATAAAGCTTGTAAAAAGCCGGGCTGAGAGGTACATTCTTATTCGTGTGAAGTGACCCCCATGTCATACTATTTCACATAATTGCCTTGCCAGTTCCACTGCCCGGCTCATATATGTCCCCACCGAGGGGCTCGAGCCTACCCTGAATTAGGGCGATCGGACCTTAGTCGACCACGCGGGCCCAGTGTGGGTTGGTCGTCTTCACACACAACCTGCGAGTTTCTTCGCAGGCGCGTGCAGGTTTCCTTACGATGCTCTCTTTCACCGTAAGAGATGTTAAGAGCGTTGGATAAACGTACATATGAAATTTAAATTCGAAATAACATTAGTACGTGACGGGATTCGAACCACGATGTCCCGGACAGGAGGCGGCGGCCCTAGCCGTTACGCCACCGACGCATAATTTGATTGAAATCGCTAGACTATCCTGGGACTAAGGCTCCATTTATTTGAGTTAAGACTCCACCTTCGTAGTTCATCATGAGATTAACTTCAAAATACCTAAAGTATTTATGGTCACCGGGCATACGGCTTTACACCAATCATCATCATCATGATCATTTCAGCCGAAGTGCGTCAACTGCTGAACATCGGCCTCCCCCAAGGATTTCCGCGACGACCAGCTCTGCGCTGCCTGCATTCTGCGGCTTCCCACGACCTTCACTAGGTCATCGGTCCACCGAGTGGAAGGCCTGCCTACGCTACGTATTCCGGTGCGCGGTCGCCACTCTAGAACTTTACCGCCCCAATGGCCATCTGTTCTACGAGCTATGTGCTGCGCCCACTGCCACTTAAGTTTAGCAATTCCGAGAGCTATGTCGGTTACTTTGGGTTTTCTACGGATCTCCTCGCTTCTGATTCGATCACGCAGATAAACTCCTAGTAGCTCATTATACCTATTTGATTGATTAATACAATTCGTGTTTGTTTTGTTACAGCTGTGGTGGTCCGATATCTGACAAAGAGATATATAGGAGAATACAGTTCAACTGGAGGTACGTTTAGGGATATCCTTACTAGTAATGTTATAAATGTGAAAATGTGTTTGTTTGTTTGTCACCTTTTCACGCGTCAACACCTTGACCAATCTTGATAAAATTTGGCATGCAGGTAGCCTGTGTCACGGGAAAGGACATAGGCTACTTTTTATACCGTAAAAATAGCGCAGTCCGATGCAGATTCTGAGGGAACTGAAAAATTACTCTTTTTTTTGGTTAACTTCTTTAACATCGCTACGGAACAATGGATTGCTGTGATTTTTAGCACTGATATGGCTCAACCGGTAACGACTCGGTCCATCTAACCAGAGGTACCGGGTTCAAATCTGGATGGCCAATGTACCAATGAGTTTTTCAAAAAAACTTACGTACATACTTACCGATTGCTTTAACGGTGAAGGAAAAACATCGTGAGGAAACCTGCACACGCCTGCGAAGAAACTCGAAGGTTGTGTGTGAAGTCGACCAACCCGCACTGGGCCCGCGTGGTCGACTAAGGCCTAATCGCCCTGATTCAGGGTAGGCTCGAGCCCCTCGGTGGGGACGTATATGAGCTGTAATGATGATGATGGCTGAGGGGGTGGGAAATGGCACAATTTACTAATTAGCATATCCTGACTTAGTTTCCGAGGGATCTGGGGAAAACTCATTTCCACGATCGCGCACGTCAGCGTCGCAACAGAGCAACGGTTTAACCCCCGAAGCAAAAATAGGGGTATAATAAGTTTAATGCGTGTATCTGTGTATCTGTCTGTGGCATCGTAGTTCTTATACGAATGGACCGACTTTGATGCGTTTTTTTTTTCTTTGGAAGCTGACGTTTTCGAGGTGGTTCTTAGCTATAGTTAATGAAGATCCGTTTAGCTGTATGAGGAACGTCAGCTCTTATCTAGGTTATGAAGGGATGTGTGCAACTTATACAGGTCTGCTCGATTCAAAATTTATTGCAAAACCATCGTTACCTTGACCTGATGCTGCAGCATCTCCTGGTATCTGCAGGATGCCCAACTCCTTACCAACTTACAGCAAAGGTATCGTGTTTGGTACACGTAAAGTTGATAAAGCATGAAATTAAACTTAAATTAAAAGTTTAAATTTTGAAACCCCCGACAAAAAAAACTTTTTTATATAGAATTGGTTCTGGAGGTGTGAAGTGACATAGACTGCTAATCAGAACATTCCGATCTGGTATAGGGATCTGGAGAAAACTCATGACCACGCTCGCGAGCCGCTTGCGCCTCGCGCACCACTCACCCTCTAAGACAGTGATAAAAACGATGTCGATACGGGCGAAGCAGTGGGCAAAAGCTACTTACAGAATAAATTTAGTGACCGACCGAATTTTCCGGTCTGGTTTCGGCCAATTCATCCAAAAAAATCTTGTTTCGACTATAGTTTTGGTTTCGGCCAAAAATCAGCCCGCTGCAAATCCGAATTTTCCGTCAGACGCTATAAATTACTGATCTCTGTAAGGGTCATCCTCATCCATCGTCATTATAAGTCATCACATCACGTAGATGATGATAATTGCAGGCTTTTAAAAAATATATCTTTTCTTGGTTAACTATGCCTTTTCTAAACACGTTAAACTTGTAACATTTCTCCCATGACTAATCTTGGAAATTTAACCACACCCTGGACACATTATACAGAGGGCTTTCAAAACACGAATGACGGAACAAACAAAATGGCGGCGAAATCCTATACATTCGACAACAGAACTGTAACCAATCTGCATCAATATGGGTGACGAGAGGGTGAGGTCGCAATCTAGAGAGCGGCAGGAAGTTTCCATACTGTACGTTAGTACTAATATGTACTTTATGAGATGAGGGTTTTTTGGGAAAAATTGTTCAGCAGTTTTATGAGTAGAAGCCACAATGAATATCGTCCTGTATAAACGCCAAATAAAGGTTATTTGGTGAGAAAAACGTTTAAGTAGGTATGATATTGGCAAATAAGTATAAAGACTGATTGATCAAGCGCATCCAATCTAAACAAAATTTCATGGGTTGAGAAGTTAGTCATGGGACAACGTAACATTATCTCCGCGAAAGTGTATAATAATGAAAAAGAAGTAAAAGCTCTTCAGAAATCACACGTCTTCGATACACGCTCACCGATCATGATTTTACAAGAAACGAAATGATAGCCATCCTTAATATACAACTGCGTGTGCACTTTAATTGAAGAGCTAAATATTTAAACATTGTAGGGTATTATTTGGTGAGAAGGGCAGTCTCCCATCACATGCCAAACACCATGTGCCAATAGTCGGGTTATTTACGTAATTGGCAAGAGGGTCGACTTTAGTGCCAAGGCGAAATCGGCACTGGCGCCGGAATCTTTGGGACATCGCCCTTTGATAGAACAGGCAAAAAAAAACTTTATCTACATATTTTTATGGCGTGCTAATCTTAAGCACACAGATTTAGTAGGTACTACATATTTAATGCAGCCCATTTTTCGAAGTGCATTTCTACATTTCACAGTCAGTCAAGGGTCACATAAATACAAAAATCTAATGATCTAGACATTTTTCTGTCGCGCAAATTTTATGGTACAATTTTTAAAGCAGCCCATTTTGTGAATAGCATGTTCCAATTAAAGTTCACACAAATTAAAAAATCTAGTATCATAGTGAGTATTTCTCGTAGTTGTCTATTCATCATCATCATCGGCATATCAGCCGAAAAACGTCCACTGCTGGACAAAAACCTCCCCCAAGGATTTCCACGACGACCGATCCTGCGCTGCTCGCATTCATCGTCGGCTTCCCGCGATCTTCACCAGGTCGTCGGTCCACCGCATGGGAGGCCTGCCTACGCTACGTTTTCCGGTGTTTGTCTATTAATGAAATGTTTTATTGCAGATTTTCTGTATCAACACCGTGTCGCCTTTGATGGCGTCACATCCGAAGTAGAAGTTTTGGACACTTGTGACTGTTCTGTAAGTGTTGCCAATTTTTTCATCATTGGATTCGTATTCATTCGCACACCCACTATTTTATTTATATTCAGAGTCGTAAAGCTAAAAATGTCCATGTCTCATATTATATGTACCTATATACACTCGAGAGCGATGAATCCGGGTCACTTAAAGAATCCTAAAAATCTCGGAAACTAAGAAGGCTAGCTAAATGAAATAAATTGTGTTTAATAGACAATTTAATACTGCTTGGTCAAAAGTTATGTTCTCCGACGAATCAAAATTTATGCTCTACAAGCACGATGGAAGACACAAAGTGTATAGAAGACCAGGGGAAAGATTCAAGCAAGCATGCATCGAAGAAAAATAAGCCTACGGTGGTGGGTCTGTACATGTGTGGGCCGGAATTTCTTCTGAGAGTCGCACAGAACTGGTGTTCATAGAAAACGGCTCTTCAACTAGCGAAAGATATGTGGAAGAAATCCTCAATGAACACGTTGGTCCATATATGGTCAATTTGGGTGAGGATGCTATTTTTATGCATGACAATGCCCGGCCTCATACGGGTTGGATTGTGAACGACTACCTTCAAGAGATGAACATTACTCGTATGGAGTGGCCAGCACGCAGCCCGGATATCAACCCGATCGAGCATGCTTGGGACGAGCTAGGGAGATGCGTAAAACAAAGAAGCCCTCCCCCAATCACGCTTCGTGAGCTCAAAATTGCTCTCACAGAGGAATGGGAGAATATTCCCCAAAATCGTATAAGGAACTTGGTGTACAGCATGCCAAACCGCGTAAACACAGTGATGGAAGCACGAGGAGGCAATACGAAGTATTAAAATTCAAGTAAATCGTAATGTTGTTCAAAAATGTCATGTTTCCTATTTTTGTTTTAAGGCGAGATCAGCAGTTTTTTTTATTTATGTAATTTTTTGTAAATTAAATGTAGTGACTCGTAAATTTTATTACTTTCATTTAAGGGGTATTAAAGTGTCTATTAAACACAATTTATTTCATGAAGCTAGCCTTCTTAGTTTCCGAGATTTTTAGGATTCTTTAAGTGACCCGGATTCATCGCTCTCGAGTGTAGTATACTGACAAGAGACATACAGTTCTAAGTAAAGACATATCTTTGTTTCGAGAACGGTTTCAATAAAAAAATAATAATATTGGTTTGATCCAGACGCGAGGCTGTCTTGCCGAGCACCTAAGATGGGGTGACGCGTTCGCAGTGGTCTACTCCGTCTGCGACCGAAGGTCTTTCACGGCGGCTGCGGAACTCCTGGCGCTGTTGGAGCGGACGAGGCTACCAGGCTGTACTGCTGTCACTCTACTTGGAAACAAGAGAGACTTGGAACATGCTAGGTACGTTTGAAAGTTAGATGGATTCGATTTAGACTCAAATTTCTAATAATTTTATTTGTACTCGGTGATGATCTCTCTAATTAAACCCCGAGCCCCTCGGCGGGGACGTATATGATATGATGTGACGATGACGAAGCAACGGATGTAACAAGAATGTTGGCATTATTCCACCTAGACCTAGTGTCACCTGTCTCAGTGGCTTGACTTCTAATGATGATGATAAATAATAACTGAAGCAACTGCGTTCCAAAATATGTACCGGAATGAAAATCACGTAGGTGTTTATGTGGGACTCTTGCTATGATTTCATGATTTCTCTGCAGGGTTGTGAGGGCAGAAGAAGGTCAAGAGCTGTCCCTGAGGTTCGGGTGCCAGTTCTACGAGGTGTCGGCGGCGGAGTCGTGCGCGGGCGCCGCGCTCGCGTTCCACGCGCTGCTCAGGGAGGCGCGCGCGCTTGCGCTGTTGCTGCCCTCGCCTAAACGCAAGTTGGCAGCTTACTCTGTTTCTAAGGTAAGGGTCATTTAGGTTACTTACTTGAAACGTAGCGTAGGTAGGCCTCCCACGCAGTGGACCGACAACCTGGTGAAGATCGCGGATAGCCGATGGATGCGGGCAGCGCAGTACCGGTCGTCGTGGAAATCCTTAGGGGAGGCCTTTGTCTAGCAGTGGACGATTTTCGGCTGATATGATGACTTGAACTTACGATAAAAGGATTCCTTTTTATAATTGATGGTCGATAAGATTATCTAACTGTTGATACCTCAGGTATTCGAAAATATATTTTCTGTGACTAGCTTTTTTAGAAAGAGGAAGACCGCCATTGAGATGTTCCGATACTGTGAAGATCAAAGTGGGGAGTAGTTTGCACCGTGCAGTCCACTTGATCCAGGACCGCGTCAAGATCATACGTGGATTACGATCCTCAGCAGTGAGGGAATGACTAAAAAGAAGAAAAAAACTTATATAGAGTGATGATGATGATGATGGTCCTAGGCGTTTTCGGCTACAGCGACCGCTGAGTTGTCCGGCTCAGCTGCAGGCAATCTAATAATAAAAAAATCAAGTAATCTGCATAAAAAAGAGCTATTCATAAATTTTCACACAGTATACTTTTAGGTTAATTATTGTGCAAGTTAGTATTAGGGCCCGCACTGGGCCCGCGTGGTCGACTAAGGCCCGATCGCCCTAATTCAGGGTAGGCTCGAGCCCCTCGGTGGGGACGTGTATGAGCTGATGTGATGATAATGATGATTGTGCAAGTTTGCGATTAGGTTGATTTGTTTATTGACTCGAAACTTTTCTTTAACCAGGTGATCGGCTCCATTCTTGGTCTGAGCAACAAGAGTGTAAGGAAAAAACGACCATCTCTCAGCATATGACGAGTTCATCCACGCCTCGAGGGATCTTGTCTACTCCTTGATTGGAGTTTGTGGGTTCTGTCTGCCCGTTGACGGATGACTTGGTATCTCTACCTTGGAACTTGGGAAGAGATTACTGAAAGAAGGCTGATATAGGGATGAAAAAACCAAAGTGATATAACAGTACATGGATACTTGAAAATATGCTTTATGTTATAAAAAAATGCCTCCAAGTTTTAAAGTAAAAAGATTTTAGCTGAATTAACTTTTCGTTTCTTTAGAAGAGATTGTTGTTTTATATACTGTATGTATATAGATGTATATACATGTTGTTAGTACTAAGTAACTACTTATTTAAGTAAATACTATAGGATTAAAGAAACTGTCGAAAAAAACCGCTGCTATCGGTTTGATCAGTACTGGAAAGCTGTTTGGTTGAGTCTCGGCTACTTTCTTCGTTGCTGACTTTCTGCTACTAGTATTGTACAAGAAAAGGCACGAATATATTTTTCCATTTTTGGCGTTATAACATGTGACAAACTTTATTAGTTTTGGATAAAACGCTCAATTTTTTTAATTGCATGACGTTATGATTAATTTCCGATCCGTAGGAGAATGAAAGTAACTGACACAGCTACCAGAATCGCTAAACTTAAGTGGCTGTGGACAGTGCATATAGTTCGCAGGAAGATGGCTGTTGGGGCAGTCAATTTCTCGAGTGGCGACCGCGCACGGGATAACGTAGCATACGAAGGTCTCTCAATCGGTGGACCGACGACCTGGTGAAGATCGCGGATCCCGCTAGATCCCGCGGGCAGCGCATCAGGACCGGCCGTAGTGGGTGAGGCCTTTGTCAAGGAGTGGAGTCTTTCGGCTGATACGATGATGATGATGATGATAAATATAAATGCGTTATTTCCAAGGTTGAATTGTATGTAGTCGATGCTTTAGCGATGCTGGAATACACATTATTATTAACAATTTGCAGACTAAACCTTTTGGACCAATTGTTTTACTAAAGTAAACTTAGTTGTAAATAAACTTATTTATGAGTTAGGGCTATTCTTGATAGGCTTTTATACTTTTTGTGTTAATTTGAAATTTTTTGGTACCTTTTGATAGCTAAAATGATTCTGCGACATCCACAAATCCGCAGTTTTAATAAAAGGTATGAATAATACGTTTAATACCTATGAATTTGCCTATTCAGTTTTTAAAGTGCCTAAAATGCCCATCATTTGAAAAGTTTAATACTGCTTTGAAAAAAATGTTTTTATCCAGTCGGCAATTTCTTAAGTAAATTTAAGGTTAAAGTCACTGTTTATGCTCTCATCTGAAATAGTTTAATACTGCTTTGAAAAAAGACCATTTCATCCAGTCGGCCATTTCAAAAGTAAATTAAAGTTAAAAGTCACTGTTCGTGCTCTCATTTGAAATAGTTAAATAGTGCTTTGAAGAAAACTTTTTAATCCAATTGGCAATTCCGTAGGCCAATTTAAGTTAAAATGTCAGTGTGCGCTTTCATTTGAAATAATTAAATAGTGTTTTGAAATAAGTTTTTTAAACATTTGTCAATTTCATCAGTTAATTGAAGTTAAAAGTTACTGTGCTCTCTTTTAAAATAGTTGGTGATTTGAAAAAAACTTTTCATTTTGTCGGCAATTTCATAGATAAAGACATTGTTCCGATTTATGTCGTGAAGACGTGGATATAAAGACCTATTATTTTGTGCCATGATTTGTGACTCCGTATATCACGTATGTATTACATTAAAATAATTGTATCTGCTTTTATTCTAAGTTTTAACTTTATTTTAATTTTATCATAACTATTTATTTATTTAATTACCTATGTACGTAAAGTGATACTTATAATAAATAGTTATATAAATCCTTATGTTTTTATCTTTGAAGGAAAAGAATTAAATACAATTAAATAGGCATATAACATCAAAACCTCATGAACAAAGTTAGTAGATATTTCAAAATCTGTCAGTATGTACTTAAAATAAATTTTCGAAAAACTGAAACACTTTTTTTACTAATTATTTTAATTATTTCGTATTTTTCCCAACAAATCTCCTTCCTTTTGATACTTATATCATGGGGGTGCATAAAAAATAACAAGTCCGCCATCTTTGGGAGTCCGCCATATTGCATTTAGAATGACGTCACTTAGCAAACTATGTATTGTGCTCCAAATTTAATGGGTATGCAAAATTCCAGCTCAATCGAAAACCGAAAAATGGTTCTAATTTAGCTTCCACGATTTGTTCCAAACTAACTAGTTCGGCAAGATAATAATATAAAGCTAACAAAATCGATATAGTGACACACACCAGTGTTGCCAAGTACACCGTAATTACGGTAGATACACCGTATTTACGTGTTGTTCAGTGTCGTCCTTCGTAATGAATTTTGAGAATTTTCATACAAACACCGTAATGTTAGCATCAGCGCTTTTATAGGAAAACCGTATTTTTTTAAAAGATTTTGGACATTTTGTATGGGGAAACCGTAATATGAACATGATGGCACCGTGTTTTAATCGAGTGGTTTGGCAACACTGACACACACACACACACACAGCGGAGCTGATGTAAATTCATTTCTTATTCTAATTGAACACCGCAGCACTTGAGACTTAACATAATCATAAAGTTCTGTATGAATCGAAAGCGAAAACGATTCCGGCAGATTTGGCGGACGTTTAATGCGAAACGAGTGGCAACACGATTTGCTTGCAAATAACACCTGTTGGTTGGACGATGTCGTTATATCCGTTGTTTATATTCTTGAGGTCTGAGTTGGTAGGGAGGGACAGACAGGTATTGGAAGTCATCGGGCAATAAGAGCGGTGCAGTTTTAAGGTTTCGTACCCAGAGGGTAAAAACGGGAACCTATTACTTCGCTGTCCGTCCGTTGGTCCGTCTGTCACCAGGCTGTATTTCATGAACCGTGATAGTTAGAAGGTAGAAATTTTCACAGATAATGTATTTATGTTGCCGCTATAACAACAAATACAAAAATTGGAAAAAGTAAAAGTCTCCATACAAAAAACGTGGTGATTTTTAATTGTGAAGAAAATAACGCCATCTAGTATGATAGTACGGAACTGAAGAAACTAGCGCCATCTAGTATGATGGTAGTATGATGATACTAGAGACATCCATCGCTCCCCTCAACCATATTAGAAGGAAAGGAACGACCAAAATTAGTTTTGCCGAGAATCGAACCCCTGGTTTGAAGCGAATGGACTAACCATTACTCCAAGAAGGCGGTTAAAAGTATGATACAAATTTGTTGTTTACGTAATGCTTTTAATTTAAAATTTGCCTAATTAAAATACCAGTTTCATTAAAAACCTTCAGAGGTTTTAGTTGGTTTTTGGATCCCTATCTCTGCTGGTAGTTAGTTGCCAACTCGCCACTGCCACGGGGGACCAAGGTATCAGATGGGAAAAACCCGTTGGCTCTCGGTACTAGCTTTTGCGTATCATTCATTACTTACAAAGCTCCTCATATGATTAAACCATTAAACCTTACAGAATACAGACATACAGAATCAGAAGTAGTTTGCAAGTAAGTAAATAAAACATTTATTTGCAAAATATTGGTAACAAAAGTTGTAGTCTTACATATAGTGCCTTAAATATTCCGCCGTATCGGCATAAAAATCTTTAGTACCAAGGTGATGAATTAAAAAAAATTAAATGATTACTTAAAAAGAAAAACACCAGTAGTCCAGTATAGTCCAAAATTAAAAGGAGTTAAAACATTTCTAATTATTAATTAGAGAAAGTTCACATTTATAATAAAATAATAAGTTTATTGATTAATATAAGAGGACAATTAAATTTAAAATAACAGAAAATATCATTAGGTAAGTAGCACCAGTCGAAGATGAATAAAAATAGTTACATGTCAAATATGTTACATTCGTCAACAGAGTAATACGCAAGGATACGTATGTATCATATATGCAGATCTTAAAAATACAATAAAAGATATTACCTGCATTAGTGGGCCAGGACCATTGTAAATCTAGAGATGTACACACATTAACTTTGCCTAGGGATACTTTTAGAAATTGCATACAAAACATAGATTTTTGAAGAACTATAAAATAAATGATGATGATGATGATGGTCCTAGCCGTTTTCGGCTACAGCGACCGCAGAGTTGTCTGGCTCAGCTGCAAGCATCCCGCTGCTCCGCCTTCTCGTGCGCCCGCATGTGGCTGAAATAAATACTTAGGACATGTATGGAAAACTTTCGAGATGAGCAATTACTATATTTACCTTCTCAGTTCTTATAAATTAATTAAGTTTTAAGTGGTTTTTTGTAAAAACACGCGGAAAATAAAAATAGTGATTTTATATTGTCATAGAAGGATGGCACAGATAGTATGAATTTAGTGGAACCCATGTTTATAAGAACTGAGAAGGTACTCGTAAATACAGCATTAACCCATTTTGAAAGTTTTTATATGCTGTACTGCACAAGTCAGAAAGTAATTTTAAATAGCTTTTCAAAAAACAATGTTTTGCATGAAAATTTTTAAAATATCCCTAGGCAATGTTGAGCAGTGTATCTAGGTACTCGTAAATGAGTTAGTACTTACCCGTAGGTGTACAGACTAAGCGTCGGTGGCTCAACCGGTAACGACTCGGTCCATCTAACCAGAGGTACCGGGTTCAAATCTGGACGGCCAATGTACCAATGAGTTTTTCAAAAACTTACGTACATATCATTACCGATTGCTTTATCGGTGAAGGAAAACATCGTGAGGAAACCTGCACACGCCTGCGAAGAAACTCGAAGGTTGTGTGTGAAGTCGACCAACCCGCACTGGGCCCGCGTGGTCGACTAAGGCCTAATCGCCCTGATCTAGGGTAGGCTCGAGCCCCTCGGTGGGGACGTATATGAGCTGTAATGATGTACAGACTTATTAGGAACCATTAGGTGCTGAATGAAGAGTCATAAGATAGCCAAATTTGACAGCTGCCATTTGCAAGATAGCCAGGCTTTGGAAGGCTTTTAAAAGTTAAGTTATAAGTATCCTTCGTACGACGCACCACAATAATGACGGGAATGAGGTAAGTATCGCAACAATATTCTTTCTTTTGTGAGGACTTAAAACTCGTTGGGACGATATTACTAAGCCTCCGCTGTCTGTCCGTCTGTTCGTCTGTCAGCGGACCGTGTTTCATGAACCGTAATAGCTAGACAGTTGAAATATTTACAGAATATGTATTTTTGTTGCCGCTATAACTATAAATACAAAAAAATTAGAAAAAGTGAAAATTAAGGGTCTCCATACAAGAATCTCCATACAAACAATGTGGTTTTTTTTAAGATCTTTAGAAGTGTTTTTGATTTAGCTTTATAGTAAAACCAGTAACACATACAGACATAAACTAGGTGTGGTTTAGTACTAACGCTGAGGTAAAACAACAAATAACCTAACGTCCAACTAGCATAATATTTTTGTAGCTCGCGTTGATGTCTTTTGTTTGTAATGCGAATAGGTATAATTGTCATTATTACTTTGTAGTTGTGGGTAGAAGTGTGGTGGTACGGAAACCTCGGAGTGCTAGTTTGACTCGCACTTGGCCAGTTTTTTTTAATTCTCAATTGGTAAGCCCTTCTGCATCATCTGGATGGAAGCGAGCTTACCAAGATTTTCCAACGCAATGGGGAACTGGCTATCTTATCATCAAGCCGGAACACATCAATGCTGTTAACATTGATGTTTGGCGGCAAGACTTCGATAAGATGGTAAGAACCAGGACTTAGAAAATGTCCTTCCACTAAACATACCGAGTCTTATAAAGTTAGAGTCCACCTGATCTGAAAAAAATTTATGGACTTAACTTTTTTTTTATTGAAAATTTGAGTGCGTTTGACTGCAACTCACCTGATGGTAAGTGATGATGCAGTCGAGGATGGTACACGCAAACTCAAATAATGCCTATTCACTCTTGACTTGAAGATCCCCAAATTATAGGAATCGGGAAACACTGACGCAGGAACTTTCCGCCACCGAGCCAGTTAAAAATACAAAAATTAAATTATTTTTTTTGAAAATGGATGGGCCGATTCGAATGAAACTTAACTTTATACGAGTAAGCTAGACACGAAATTACATACGAGTAAGAAGTGTATTGATTACTTTTCGGAATATTACTTAAAAAAAGTTACGCTTATTTTAAGATTTTAATATGTAGTAAGTAAACCTAAAAATAATCTACTATTCATAATTGATAATGTTAGAAACGTTAAAAAAACCGGCCAAGTGCGAGTCGGACTACCACTCCGAGGTTCCGTACCACCACACCTCTCCACACAACTACATAGCATAAGGACAATGACACCTATTCACACAAAATATATTAACGCGAGCGACAAAAATATGCCTTTTTTGTTATTCAGTTCGGACTCATTAGTGCGAGTACGACTCATACTTGGCCAATTTTCATTATTTGTTGTTTTACTTCAGTATTAGTACTATTGGGAAAGGAACTCAAATTTTATAAAAAAAAACAATTTTACAACCTTAATTATTTTAATCAAGGAACAAGGTAGTAATTAGCTAACACTTGAAAGGAATCACAGAACTTGCCGACAGATGTTTCCCTCGCGTGCGCTCGCTGAAGAATGAGCGCGGATCATGAGCGCACTTCCTTTTATAAAACCTAACAAACCCCCCTCAGAACCCTCCAGCTATAGACCCATTAGCCTGCTCAAGGCTCTTGGCAAGCTATACGAGCGTATCCTTTTAGCCCGACTTAACGACGTAGTGCAGTCCAAAAACCTTCTCCCCAACGAGCAGTTTGGCTTCAGAGCCAAACACTCGTGCGTCCAACAGGTGCACCGCCTAACGGAGCACATAATAAGCGGCTTCGCCCGCAAACAGTATACAGGAGCCCTCTTCTTTGATGTAGCGAAAGCCTTCGATAAAGTCTGGCACAACGGCTTGATATACAAGCTATATCAGCTGGGACTGCCAGACCGGCTCGTACTCATCCTACGAGACTTTCTCAGGGATCGGAGCTTTCGCTACCGCCTAGAAGGAGTCTTCTCTTCCCCCCGACCCATCAGAGCGGGAGTCCCCCAAGGCTCCGTACTTGCCCCTACGCTCTTCTCGCTTTACATCAGCGACATGCCCCGATTCCCCAGTGTCAATCTCGCGCTTTTCGCAGATGACACCGCGCTTCATCTGTCCAGCCGATCCGCGACTCTTCTAGTTAAAAGCCTCCAATCCTCAGCCCAAGTCTTAGGAGACTGGTTTAGGAAATGGAGGATCGAGGTAAACCCACAGAAGAGCGCAGCGATTCTGTTTACCTTCAAACGACTCAGCTCTACCACCAACCCCATCGACCGCAACATCACTATGTTCGGTAGCCCTATCCCTTGGGAACGCTCGGTTAAGTATCTGGGGGTAACCTTGGATAGTCAACTGACGTTCAAGGAGCACATAGAACGAGTTCGAAACAAAGCCGCGTTTGTACTAGGCCGTCTCTACCCCATGACCAACAAGCGGAGTAAACTGTCCCTTAGAAATAAGGTGACACTTTACAAAACTTGCATCCGCCCCATCCTCACCTACGCCGGTGTAGCTTTCGCTCACACCAGTCCCCGCCTCATTCACTGACTTCAGCTAATCCAAAATCGCTTCATGCGTAGAGCCACGGGCTGCCCGTGGTTTCTACGGAATGAAAATCTCCATTGCGATTTAGAGCTCCCCACCATAGCTCAATACCTGAAGCAGGCCTCCATCCGATACTTTAAGTCTGCCGAACACCACCCCAACCCGCTACTCGTAAACGCCGCCGTTTACGAGCTACCCGCGAACCCCATTCGCGTAATCCGACGCCCCAGACATGTACTCACTGACCCCGACGACCCGACCACGCTAGCCGTAGCTGCCCTGACCCCGCCCCCTAACCCACAGAGAAACACTGCACCGACATTCTGCCCTCGCCGGCGAGGGCGGCGTCCCCCCGCTTCTGGCGCTTACCAGCGCTACCGGCATATACCAGGCCGCTTCTCTCCGATCCTCCCACGTCCAAGCAACGACCTAAGCCGAGGTCCGTGCCCACCTGGGCGCCCTTAGGCAGTTGCATCTTTTTGCTTTGCACTAGGTTGAGTGCCTTCCGTACTCGCCTCCCCTGCCCGGTGAAGTTGTAAAGGCCCCAATGGCCAACAACAAGCTTTTGTCATATCGTAAAAAAAAAAAAAAAAAAAACTTCCTTTTATATTAGCGGGGCTTGTTTATCAAATCAAGTCAGTTTTATGCCAATACGGCCTCTCCTGACTCCGCGTCGTCCTCGGCCGCGTAAGGATCTAGCAAGTTGTCCACGTCTTCTGGAGCCAGGAGCTCCGAAACTGTTACACTCGAAGCTGCCTCCTTGTCACTATCGTTGCCATCATTGGATACCGCTGGGAGGTGTTCAGCGTTCTTATTGGAATGAGCATCACCCTGCGAGGAGGCCGGTGTCGCAGAGGGACCCGCTCCTGGGTCGGCTGCTTGCTCGTCTTTAATGCAAGTCTCACAATTACTTTTGGTCTTTCGGACTCGCATACAGTCAGTACACATACATCTCGTTTTTATTTCTCTCACTAACTTTCATTGCTGCCACACACCTTTATTAACAAGGAAGCCTTGCATCTCTCTCAAACCTTTCATCAATCAGACGCTCCATTCACTTCATAAATGAGACCTCTCGAATCAAAACATCCATACCGAATAGACAAATGACATCAATCAGAGGCCTTACTGATTAATGCCATTATTTCGTATAAGGTGCCGCAGAACCTTTCGCCTTAACCGCAGCTAAAGCATTAGTAAATTCAGCGTTAACCGCAGTATAACGATTGCACATCGGAATGCATTCCAAGTGGGGACCGCAGTACCACACACAAAACCAGACCCCTTCATCGACCGCAGTCAGACAAAGAGTCATCAGGGGAGGACCGCAGCCACATCCGCCAAAGCATTAGTACATTCAGCGTTAACCGCAGTATAACGCTCGCACATCGGAATGCATTCCAAGTGGGGCCGCAGTACCACACACAAAACCAGACCCCTTCATCGACCGCAGTCAGACAAAGAGTCATCAGGGGAGGACCGCAGCCACATCCGCCAAAGCATTAGTACATTCAGCGTTAACCGCAGTATAACGCTCGCACATCGGAATGCATTTCAAGTGGGGACCGCAGTACCACACACAAAACCAGACCCCTTCATCGACCGCAGTCAGACAGTACTTACTAAATGCGTCCACCAGCAGCAGAACAAACTTGTAGCCATTTGAAGTTGGCAGTGGACCCAAAGCGTCCACGTGCACTGTCTCGAAAGGTGTGTCTGGTTTCTGCCACGAAGTAATTGGCTGGTGCGGGGCTCGTGGCAAACTTTTTTTTTCTAGATATGCAAATGAGGCAATGGCCAATATACTTAGTCACGAACTGTCTTAGTCCTGGGAACCAGAAATGCCTCAGTATGAGGTCCATGGTCTTTTCAGCGCCTACGTGCCCGTGTTCGTCGTGGAAGACACGCAAAAGGCTAAGTCGATGACCCTTTGGTATGTAGCATAGCAATTTTGATTCCTCTCCTATTGGAGAATACCGATAGTAAAGAACATCATTTTGATAGACATGCGGGTCGATTCGGCCTTCCTGCAGTTGCTGTACCAATTTCTGAGTTTCGCTATCTGCTGCTTGATCTATTTGAGTCCAATTAAGTGGGAGGACAATTTATTGACTTCTGCTACCGTAGGGTTGCGGCTCAAAAAGTCAGCGTGTGACATATGAGTACCCTTCCGATACTCAATATCGAAAGTGAAGTCCTCCAGATAAACCCACCACCATGCAACACGTGGGAGTAGGTAGGTCCTTCTTTTTTTGAGTCGACTTAAGTGCATTCACGCATTCAATAAGTCACGATTTTAAACTTGAGACCACTAAATAATGTCGAAAGTGCTGCAGGGCTTTCACAACCGCCAAGACAAGAAATTCAGTCAGTTAAGAGGCTCAGTCTTTGCAAGTGCTTCCACTTCACGAGGGTTCGGTTTTACCTGCCCTTGTCTCACCACTCTTCCTAAATACTCCACCTCAGGGGAAAGGAAGGAGCACCTACGAAGGTTGATCGAAAAACCCGCATCAGTAAGCGTTCTCAGCACTTGCCTTAGCAATTCCATGCCCTCTTCAACTGTCGAGCTCATGAGGAGAACGTCATCAACGTAGACCAATACAGACTCTGCTTCTATGAAGCTGAGCAGCGTTTCGTTGATGATACACTGGTAAACAATCGGGGAATTCGTCAGTTCGAAGGGCATCCTGACAAACTCATAATAACCCTCCGGGATAACAAATCCCGTCTTGTGTATCGATAGGGATCTGATAAAAACCAGTGGCCATGTCGAGACTAGTAAAGAAGTTAAATTTACCAAGACGATCGATATGATCGTCGATCAAAGGCATTGGATATCGGTTTCGAACGGTACGTCGATTAAGCGCCCGATAGTCGACGCACATTCTATCCGATCCGTCTTTCTTCTTTACAAGAATGATCGGACTCGAATATTGAGACTGGGACTCCCTAATAATAATAAGAATCATCAATTCTTCACGTAGACCCTTGACAATGCTTAAGCACATTACCGCCTAGCATATTCTGCATACGTTGCATGTTTTTCTGAATTCGTACTCATTACATCATACAAAATATTCGCGTAATCCAATTTACGCGGACAGAGTGACTTAAATTCTTATACGAAATTACGCCAGGAACGATCGCTTGACGTCCACTCGTGTAGCCAGTTACGCGCTTCGCCCTTAAGACAGCCCACGACGCGAGACAAACATTCGTAATCATCCCACCCATTCGCGAGTTTGGCGCGTTCTACTTCCTGACACCAGGTTTCGATATCATGTATCGACGGATCGAAGTTCGAAACAAAATAGACGCAAGAGCGGGTAGATCGCAATGATTTTATCGCTTCAACTAAATCTTGTGTGGGGGTAGGTAAGGTTGAGTCACCCGTAAGATGCGGAGAAGGTGCAGTATTTTGTGGATTGTTTTCACTCAATACCACATAGCCGTTATTGCGATTATTTTCACTGTTCGAACATACCGGAATTAATTGAGGTGGTTTTGGTATGGTCGTACTATGGCTAGAAGCAATCCCGGATCGTTCACTAGCGGGACGGTTATCGCTAACTAACACACCGGAGGTAGGTATCATAGCCGAATCACCGACGTTTGACCTCGCGCCGTTATTTTCTAAGGCACTTACGCGCGCCAAAAGAGAGGTCAGAGTAGAATCCAGTCGTTCAAATATCTCCGTTCATGGAGGAGAACGCGTCCTATTACGTCCCCTACGCCCGCCATCACGTCGGCGAGTTCTGCTTCGCGAATCACGATTACGACTCCGGTCGGACATGGCATTTAATCAAAAGTAACACAAAACTAATAAACACAAACAAATAGGATACAAACAAACACGTACCTTGTTCCTTAAGCAAAAATAACGCTAAAATTAATCGACTGTACAGTATCAAAACAAAAGAGGTGGAGTTCGTATCCCACTTCTGATATTGGGAAAGGAACTCAAATTTTATAAAAAAAAACAATTTTACAACCTTAATTATTTTAATCAAGGAACAAGGTAGTAATTAGCTAACACTTGAAAGGAATCACAGAACTTGCCGACTGATGTTTCCCTCGCGTGCGCTCGCTGAAGAATGAGCGCGGATCATGAACGCACTTCCTTTTATATTAGCGGGGCTTGTTTATCAAAACAAGTCAGTTTTATATAGTACTATAATAACACCAAGTTTCACCCTTGTATGTATTACCGTTTTTACAATAGAACTAAATCAAAAATACTTTCAAAGTCCTATAAAAAACAGGTTATTTGTATGGAGTTGGAGACCCCCCTCTTTTCACTTTTTATAATTTTTAGTATTTTTTGTTATTGCGGCAATATAAATACACATTCTTTGAAAATTTCAAGTGTCAACCTATTACGGTTCATGAAATACAGCCCGCTGGCGTATGGTCAGACGGACAGAAAGTGTAATGGGGTCCCGTTGGTCACTCGTTTTGTGAACGGTACCCTAAAAACAACCTACTACAATCACAAAATCGCGGCGGTAAGAGAAGGCTGCCAAAAATAGTGCATTTTTCCTAAAATAAATTGAGTAGCCCGCAAGCTTGCTGAATGTGAAAACTACACAGCTGATTCTTTGAACCTTTTTCTTTCCTATGGCTAAAACAAAAAAACTAAATTTCATTTGTTTTTGCTTGATAATTTTTATTTTGTAGAACTTTGTAGTTTTAAGAGATTATTAGATTTTTCTCCTACATTACATAAGTTAGGCGCAGTAAATAAATAACAACTGTGAGAAAATAAAAGTATTCATAAAATGGCTAAGACGAAATTTTCCTAGAATATTTAATCCGCTCGCAATAAACGAAAATGTGCATTTACGCCCGAAGTAAACGTCGTAGGTCGCGTTAAGGCACTCTCACGAAATACAACTGTAAAGATTATTCCATAAGATTAAATATCAGGATGTTCGCCTGTGCCGCGCGGGCTGCCTGACTTTAAACCGACGACGTGTTTTTTCAGTGATTGGTAAACACTTAACAGTCAATACGTTGAAAACTACTAAACCGATTTCGATAAAACCCTCCCTGTCCCCTAAGTTGAGAGATATACTCAATCCAAAAAAATAATAATCCGTGGGGCTCCTTTTTATGGTAGCATAAGATATGCAAAAGTTTAGCAGCTAAACGAACCAAACCTTTAGTATGTTTTGCTGCCCCGTGATGAAATACCACGTCTGCACAAGTCACCATCTGCCTGGAGATTCTGGTCGGATCGTGATCTGCCGGACTTTTACGACCTGCCGCCGACCTGCTCGTACAACTTTATTTTAAACAAATAAATTTGTTTGTATGGGAGACGAGTTTCGGTGAGGCCTCAAATTGCCCTTAAAAGTAAAGCCTTTCACCGATCCATTAAGATCCACTTTTCTATCAACTACAACTTCTGGCATTGAAGTTGCAGCGAAACTGAGTCGCCTACCTCAGCGGACAACATGGCTATAAAGTAAAAATTACGCTCAATTACGAATTTTATGGCAAATAAATTGATCTATTACTGAGCTGGTCGCACCTTCAGTCATATCTTACTAGTTTTATAGGCCTTAAGAGGAAACGCAGGCGTCATTTTTTCCATACAAAAGTAGTCCCCTGTTTCCTCCCTGGATAATGACAATAGAGCAAATTTTTTTTTTTCATAAAACCTACGTCTACCATGGACATGACCCCTATGTTTGATTTTTTCCCAAATCCTAATTATAATAGGAAGTAGAAGCCTTCAAAAACTGAAAAAGTTGCCCAATTGAAACGTCACTTTCAGACAGTCACCAAAAAAACAATACGCATATTAAAATGAAAATGAAAATATAGAGGCATAGGTAAAGCGTTTTATGAATTATTTTTGAAAAAAATATCATTATTGCTCAAGTTTTAGAGGAGGAAATAGGGGACTACGAAATGCTGTTTTGGTCAATTTTTGTGTCCATTAGCGGTCTGCGCTGCAGTTCTCCCTTTCTTGCTGTATACGGAGAGGTTTGGGGAAGGGAGACTTCAAATATCTATTTTTTAGACCGCGTTTCCTCTTAATACATGTGTATAACCCGCGTAGATAAAGAAACAATCTGTAAATGGCGGTGGCTACTTCCGGAAGAGTCAACAAAATGGACCGTAATGTGTAAACAATATTTTAATTTATTTTAGAAAACCAACAGTTACCATAAAAAACGTAACAAAAACTCAGCAAAAACAAGAAACAAATATGACCAATAACTTAATTACGGTAACATAATTAAAACAATCAAAACAAAGCGAATCAAGACAGCGTAAATGCCAATCCAGACTGACTTGTTTTTTTGTTGTTCACAGTACGGCGCTGTTATAGAGACATATGTGTGAGCGAGATAACATGACCTCCAGTCGTCATTTACAGATTGTTTCTTTATCTACGCGGGTTATAGCGTTTGCAGAGGATTTATTATAGGTATTCTTCTTACTTATGAAAACAAATTGTCACTTAGTCAAAAAAGTCTTACTAATTAAACGGACGGCCTTTTTAGGGTTCCATAGTACAACAAGGAACCCTTATAGTTTCGTCATGTCTGTCTGTCAGTCTGTCCGTCTGTCTGTCCGCGGCCTAGCTCCTAGACTATTAGTAGTCAAGAGCTGAAATTTGGCAAAGATATATGTATTATACATAATAACACGGAGAGAACTGTAAAATTTTTTTTGGAAAAAAAACCTTTTTTAATGGTGCCTTTTATGTATTTAATACAAGTAAAGTGGGGATGATTTTTTTTTCTCGTCAAACCCAGTCGTGTAGGGTATAGTTGGTTAGAGCTTAAAAAATAGTTGTGAGTCTTCTAAGACCATTTTATAATTTAGGGTTCCGTTTTCGAAAAAGTAAGCTTGAAAGTGCTTAATTTTGTTAGAGTCGAATGTCCCCATCCCCTAACAACTAAACCGCTGTATTTGGAAATTTTAAAATTAGATATGGACGCGATAATAGCAACTACGGAACCCTATATTGCGCGTGGCCCGGCACTTGGCCAGTTTTATTTTTAGAAAAAATCTCCGCTGCATTTGATGTTCAAAGCTGACACCTACAACCTGCTAACCAGTTACAAATACAGATGTCATAGCGTACGTAGGTAGGTGTCTCTTTTCAAACGTGAAAACAAGAACCATCAATAATATATCAATGGGTGAAAAGCAGTTATATTTACATAAACTTTAATGTGTGCTATTAAATCAACAATTATGCAGATAATAAGGTTAATATTCTTAAGAATCTTAAATAGAGATGTACAATGAAATTGGTAGCTTGACCAAGACGACTTTAGATACAGATGGTGTATATTAGAACCTATTTCGAATAACAACAAACAACTAAAAAAAAATATATAATTAAGGAAGGTAGGTATTTATTAGGTATTTATCAAACGACTTCAAAACGAGGAGGTTCACAATTCGACTGTGTTTTTTTTGTGTATGTCCCAGATACCGCAGTGTCTTAAGACCAAGTTCTTCGACCAGTGTGTTGCCAGAGATGACATGCGGAACTGAGACATGGTTGTTTACTATGGGCCTCATAAGGCTCAAGGTCACCCAAATGGCAATGGAGTGTGCTATGTTCGAAATTTCTCTGCGTGATCGAGGAGATCCGTAGGAGAACCAAAATAACCGTCCTAGCTCTCAGAAATGCTAAACTTAAGTGGCAGTAGGCGGGGCACATAGCTCGTCAAAGGCTGCACGGATGTGATGAATGCCAACACTATCTAGGTAGATAGATGTCTCTGTATGAATGCTTCTTTCAAAGGCTGTCAGCCAGACGTGAGGGTACCGAGTAATTACAACTGTATTTAATACGTAGGTGTAGATACGGAGTCAGGATTAACTCTAATAGCTGAGACTGCGTAACAGATTGGATGATAAATTATATCCGTTTAATGCTTGTCAAACCCTTGCGATATGATGAAGAAAATGCAAGCAGCTGAAGACTTTTCCGTATAAACTAGATCAGCATGTGAAGTGAGAGAACTGACATAGAAGTGAGAAAGACATAGTTGCTTATACAGCTCCTTAACCCGGCGGCACTCGCTAAAAACTACCCCAGAGTACCTAAATTTGATTATCATTATTTTTCTAAACCCCCTGGCATTTCAGGATTCTAGCTACCTTCTAAACGATAGGTAATACACACGCACACCAAGGGAGAATCAGTTCGCATGCGACTTTTGACGACCATGGACGAATAAAGCTAATTTTAACGCATATTTACTATGGTTTTTCAACTGACTGATGGTACAAAAAATATTTTATCAATTTTGATACTTTGTAAGGCTAAGCTCATAATTGGAATAAATGAGGTTACAACTTGCATTTACCGTTTTATTTAGAGACAGGGATGTCCAATCAAAGTCTGTGGTATTTTTTACCCGGTAGCGAGTATTCGTGTCTGAAAACATCTAGCGCGCGCCGCCCGGTTAAATATAATTGTTCAGTTTTATGAATGGAGCCTTTGGGCACATTATATATATCAGTACTAACGTACAGTACCGCTCTATACAGACAGACCTATAATAGTTTCCTTGTTGACTACGGAACCCTAAAAAGAAAGTATGTAAGCTCTTCCTTATTTGCTTGCTTAGAAAAAAAAAACTCTAAAAGATAAAGAAGCTGCGTCGTGAATCAATGAGTTATCTATTACAGCAATTAAGGCTTGAGATTGGGAGGATAAAATTATTATGATAAATTATCATCATTACACAGTAATCTGTATCAATATTTAAATTAATTACACATACCTATTCATTATTCTAAACCAAGCCATTTATAATGTTTTCGATAAAAGATAAGGGAAACTCATTAATTGAGTTGTTTACTGAGCTACTTCCTAGTACAGGCTGACGTTCATGAGTTAGTTTAATGTTATTATTAGTATGGAGTAGGGTTGCCAAAAAAACTTAAAAAACTTTTTCAAAAAACTTTCGTACATACTTACCGATTGCTTTAACGGTGAAGGAAAACATCGTGAGGAAACCTGCACACGCCTGCGAAGAAACTCAAAGGTTGTGTGTGAAGTCGACTAACCCGCACTGGGCCCGCGTGGTCGACTGAGGCCTGTGGTGACTTTGTCTCACATACGCCTGTCATAGAACATCGAATCTTGTAATGTTTTTCTCTAGTATGCACCTAACTGTAAATTGTAAATGAATGTTTTCTTTTGTTGCGAACCTAACTTTTGTGTCAATAGAAATATTTTTAACAGTATAGTTTTACGATGTTTGTCATTTCTAAATAACCATTAGGTATTCTGTCGACAACCGTTATTTAGATCCTTTAGTAATAATTGGTATTGTGCAATATATATGTTTCTCAAATAACAACAGGCATTGTCTAATATAACTTCTTTGGCCGTAACGAATGTAACCCTTGCTTTTGTATTTCGTCGGCTTTCTAATTTCGCGTAAATTTTAATTGTTATGTTGTCACTATTTTTCTGTTTGTATAATATCCTTTTGTGTGTATGTCCCGTTTAGAAAGCGTCCGATGAAAACCGTTAGCTAGCTGCGATTATTGTGTAGCTACGTTCGTTACTGAGTCAGCATCAAACCACGGTATAGCTCGGACGTTTTCTCACATGTACTGAGATCTTTATTATACAGTTATCGTACTATATTTGACGAACTTTTAATTATCTCCGACGCACTCCACACCCTTGTACGTAGCGCGCGACAGTGGTGACCCCGACGTGATCCATTCGGTTATCGTGCGCCTAAGGTGTGTGGGAAGTTTTAATTGTATACGCGTCGTGTGTTAACGAACCTTTGTGACATTTTGTGACTTTGTAAGTGAACTTATTAGTGAGTGAAAATGGTTCCGGAAAATATACCGACAGGCCTGCAGGCAGCTTCAGTAGCGAGAGGCAACACATCGCTTGAAACGCTCGCCGAGATCGCCGACCTCGTTGCCGAAAATGCGAGGCTGCGATGCGCGAGTTCAGTCCCTACGGTAGCAGACGTTACTGCTACAGACTCTGCCGACGATCATATACGGCGGTTAGAAGAGGAGATATCTGCCATAAAAGGGTTAATACGAAATATGTCAGGCCAGCTGCAAGCTTCTAACGCGGTAAGGGACGCGAGGCCACGTACACAATCCCACTCGCGCGGTCACTCGAGGCGACGCTCATCGTCAAGGACCCGACCGGAAAAGTGGTTATGTTGGTACCACTACAAATTTGGATCAAAGGCCAACACCTGTGTACAGCCGTGCACGTACAAACCGCAGCCGGGAAATGTCAGCGGGAGCCATTAACGGCGGATGAGGTCAACTCCCACACAGCATCACGCCGCATTTTTCTTACAGACGTGGACAGCAAGGTGAGGTTTCTGATAGATACGGGCGCAGATCTTTGCGTGTACCCGAAAGCGCTAGTTCATACGGCTCGCAACATGTCTGCCTATGAGCTAGTCGCGGCCAACGGAACCCCAATTCCTACATATGGTACAGTCGCTCTAACACTTAACCTAGGTTTAAGGCGAGACTTCCCATGGATTTTTGTTGTGGCTGATGTTGAGAAACCGATCATCGGTATGGATTTTTTAGCACATTATAACCTGATGGTCGATGCAAGAAATAAAAGCCTGGTAGACGCGACCACTGGTCTCAAGTCCAACGGACAGACAACACGGTGTGAGCAGTTTACGGTAAAAACCGTGACCGGTACTTCACCGTATCACGACCTCCTGACTAAGTTTATAGATATCACGCGCCCAGATGGAGTCGTGAAAGAGGTCAAACATAATACGAGGCACCACATACTGACCACACCGGGACCGCCAGTGGCACAAAAACCACGCCGCTTAGCTCCAGATCGACTCATAGCGGCTAAAAAGGAATTCGAAACTATGGTAAAGCTAGGAATTGCCCAGCCATCGAAAAGCCCCTGGGCGGCACCATTAGTTATGGTACAGAAACCCACAAATGGAGAAAAGCCGGAAAAACTTTCACCTTTCACCGGGCCGGAAACCGGGGAACAACAAACTGTGAAGCATCGTGCCTGTGGAGATTATCGCGGGTTAAATAATAGAACAGTTCCTGACAAATATCCAGTGCGTCATATACACGACTTTTCACAGTGTCTAAACGGTAAAAAAGTGTTTTCAAAAATTGACTTAATCCGCGCCTTCAGTCAAATACCTACAGCCGAAGAAGACATTCCCAAGACGGCGATAATAACACCGTTCGGGTTATTCGAATTTAAATTTATGACGTTTGGTTTGCGCAACGCAGCGCAAACCTTCCAACGGTTTATGGATGAAGTGCTCAGTGAGTTAGAGTTTTGTTACTGTTTTATTGACGATATATTAATCGCATCAAATGATGAAACCGAACATTTAAAACACCTAGAGATAGTCTTCAATAGATTAAGACAATACGGTGTAGTAATTAACCCGTCAAAATGTGTATTCGGCCGAACCGAAATCGACTTTCTCGGCTATTCAGTATCGGCCGACGGTACCCGCCCGCTACCTGAGAGGGTCGAAGCTTTGCGCATGTACCCATTACCCGAAACCGCTAAGGGCCTCAGACGGTTTTTAGGTATGCTAAACTTTTATAGGAGGTTCATACCTAATGCCGCCGCCAGCCAAGCTAGCCTTAATAAGCTTCTGGGCGATAAAAAAGGCAAAACGCCAGTCACGTGGACTGAAGAAACAAAAAATGATTTTTGTTTATGTAAAAATAGTTTAGCACAAGCGACATTATTAGCCCACCCAGGTGTCAATTCTGAAGTAGCTCTATTTTGCGACGCCTCGGATAATACAATGGGCGCCGCCTTGCAACAAAGGACAGATAACGGCTGGGAGCCGATTGGGTTCTTTTCAAAGAAATTAACGGCCACCGAACAAAAGTATTCGACATACGATCGCGAGCTACTTGCTATCTACGCTGCAATAAAATACTTTCGGCATTACTTAGAAGCGCGTCCTTTTGTCATATTTACTGATCATAAACCAATTACCTACGCGTTTAGTAAGAAAGACCAACAATGCTCGCCTAGACAGTTCCGTTATTTAGATTTCATAGGCCAATTTTCGACTGACATTAAACATATCAGCGGGGAACATAATATTCCAGCTGATACATTGTCACGAATTGAGTCGATACGGAAGGGCATAGACTGGGAATCACTCGCGACTTCACAAAAGAACGACTCACAATTAAAGTCATTAATCGAAAACAATAGCTCTTCGTTGCAGTTACAACTTATCTACCTGCCCGATATCGAACAGCCAGTTTATTGCGATGTCTCTACGCGAACTGCGAGACCCTACCTAACAGAACCGTTCAGAAAAATCGCGTTTGATACTTTACACCGGAATTCACATCCGGGTGCGCGAGCCACGAGCAAGCTTGTTTCCAAACGTTTTGTCTGGCCTTCTATGAACTCAGACTGCAAACAATGGGTAAAAGCGTGCATAGACTGTCAAAGGTCAAAAATAAATAGACACGTCGTAACTGCACCTGGCACATTCGCGCTGCCATCATCTCGTTTTGAACACATACATCTGGATATAATTATTATGCCCGTTAGCGAGGGATACAGATATTGCCTAACTTGCGTAGATCGGTTTTCAAGATGGCCTGAAGCCATTCCGATAATGAATCAAGAGGCGGAGACAGTCGCACGCGCATTTTATTTTAATTGGATAGCTCGTTTTGGTGTTCCGCTTAACATAACGACAGACAAAGGACGGCAATTCGAGTCACACCTATTTAGAGATCTAAATGCCCTAATAGGTACGCAACACTTTAAGACCACTGCCTATCACCCAGCTGCAAACGGTATGGTAGAGCGTTTTCACCGACAGCTAAAAAGCGCTATAATGTGTCACGGATCTAACAGTACCAGTTGGACGCGAATATTACCGACTGTTTTGCTAGGCGTTAGAACCGCATGGAAGGATGACCTCCAAGCTACTTCCGCAGAATTAGTTTATGGACAGAGCTTACGTCTTCCAGGACAGTTCTTAGGAACCGATACAATACCTAGACCGTCGCAAAGTGAATTCGTTAAAGAACTATGTAATAACTTCAGACAGCTTAAACCCATAGCTGGAGCGAGCCACGGCCAGAAAAGTACCTTTATCTATAAAGACTTAGCTACGACTAGTCATGTCTTTGTTCGAGATGACACAATCAGAGCAGGTCTTCAACAACCATATAACGGACCTTTTAGGGTGGTTAGCCGAAAAGAAAAAACGTTTGTCTTAGACATGCGCGGTCGCGAGATCGCGGTTTCAGTCGATAGGCTAAAGCCAGCTTACGTGTTAAGGGAAACGGCACATCACCCCGAGAATAGCTTAAGCGACTCTGAAGACACCTTAATACGGTACAATAGGCATCCCCAACAGGGTATTAATGGGAACAATGGAAGCGGTGCTTTTGAGACGCACACGCCAAGCGCCACGCCAGATTCAACAGATGTTAGCCAGTCAAATATTCCTCGACGCACAAACAGGTGTGTCCGCTTTCCAGATTTTTACCAAGCTGGTTTTGCGTGATTTATATCATGGCGTTATTATTATTAATTTTTTTTTCGTGATTTAGACCATTGTGTGTATTAAATAATCTGTATCTTTGTTTGTTTTTGTTTTTCTTCATGGTCTAAACCACTGGAGAGGGGATACTGTGGTGACTTTGTCTCACATACGCCTGTCATAGAACATCGAATCTTGTAATGTTTTTCTCTAGTATGCACCTAACTGTAAATTGTAAATGAATGTTTTCTTTTGTTGCGAACCTAACTTTTGTGTCAATAGAAATATTTTTAACAGTATAGTTTTACGATGTTTGTCATTTCTAAATAACCATTAGGTATTCTGTCGACAACCGTTATTTAGATCCTTTAGTAATAATTGGTATTGTGCAATATATATGTTTCTCAAATAACAACAGGCATTGTCTAATATAACTTCTTTGGCCGTAACGAATGTAACCCTTGCTTTTGTATTTCGTCGGCTTTCTAATTTCGCGTAAATTTTAATTGTTATGTTGTCACTATTTTTCTGTTTGTATAATATCCTTTTGTGTGTATGTCCCGTTTAGAAAGCGTCCGATGAAAACCGTTAGCTAGCTGCGATTATTGTGTAGCTACGTTCGTTACTGAGTCAGCATCAAACCACGGTATAGCTCGGACGTTTTCTCACATGTACTGAGATCTTTATTATACAGTTATCGTACTATATTTGACGAACTTTTAATTATCTCCGACGCACTCCACACCCTTGTACGTAGCGCGCGACAGGCCTGATCGCCCAAATTCAGGGTAGGTTCGAGCCCCTCGGTGGGGACGTATATGAGCTGAGCTGCAGGGTTGCCATCCCAAAATTCGGAATACCAGGACATTTCTGTTTAAAAACAGAACGCAATATAAGAAAAATAGTTAATAGCAATAACGCAACAAATAAAGGATCAAAGAAACTTAACTAAAAGCAAAAATTAAGTTGCAGCCCCTTCACAAGCTAGGTACTGTTTTCTCATTTATCGACAATTTCTTAGAGAAAGTATCCAAGGCTTTAGAAGTCTCTACCTAAGAGTTTAATTTTGTGTTCGGCCTTTTTTGATGCTCTTCAATGTCTATCGTACCTCTACTGTGTATAGATAGATATATTCGATTCTCAGATAAGACAATCACCCAAAACCCAGGACACTATTTAAAAACTATCCAGGACACCCCAAAAGCAAGTCACGTCCTGGGAAAACAGGACGCTTGGCAACCCTAGTATGGAGGGACACTGTCTACGATAGTATGCATAGCTACTTATAATGACAGTAGTCAAACTGGCTTCGACCTTAGAGCGACAGGTATCTCGGATGATAGACGAGAAGGTATCTTGGGTTAAAGATACCCTGGATACGTGATAAGTTATCTGATGTTCCTTTCTGATAGAAACCCATAAGGCTTAGTTACGGCGATTGTTCCGAGGCAATTGTTTTTTTAATAATTCTGTTTGCAATATAATCTGATTAACACGTTGAGCGCCATGTGTGTCTTTTTGGAAATGTAAAATGCTTTGTTCTGAGGCCGCGTGTTTCTTTTGGAAACACAGACGGTTTTCAAAGTTCGAGGCCAGTGTATACGCCAGGAAACACGTTTTATTACATTTTATTACGGAATCTAGTACGTCTGGCCTCCACAAATGTTTCGGCCTGAGTGGGTTTTTTAAATGAATTTTATGTCAAAAGTTATGAGGGAAAATAAAAACAACTGCAAAATAAACAGGGTTTTATGAAAAAAAAAATTGGGTACCTTACAATTTTCACAGACTGTAAGTATATGAAAACTTTGTCAGGGGCCAGGTGTTTTTTTTGGCACACATGAAAATTCATGGAAAGGCAGGTCCAAAAAACCAAAAACATAGTTTTTTGGCTTGGTAGTCAACGTGTTAAAAGAATCATCATCACCAAGCATTGAATTCACATTGTTATTTTGAAAATCCACAATTTATAAGCCCTCTTCATCATCTCACCTGATGGTAAGCGACGATGATGCCAAACATGAAAGCGGGCTTACCAAGATTCCCCAACGCAATGGGGATCTGGCTATCTTATTTTCAAGCCGGAACTCATCAATTATGTTAAAACCACTGAAGAATTATTACTAGGTTAACACTGACTGATGTTTGGCGGGCTTAGAAAATGCCCCTCCACCAACCAACCAAACCAAGTCATACAAAGTTAGACTCCGCCGGGAATCGAACCCGCGACCTCCTGATGTGAAACTAATGGACTTACCCATTACGCCAAAAATAATAGATAATTAAGAAAATCATAATCACCAAGCACATAATTCAGAATGATTTGTGAAAGAGCCACGTTTCTATCATCAGGCATAGTATAAAGAAAGAATAGTAGGTTATCTTCATACAATGGTATATCACGCGGTTTGTATGTGTGCGTGTCACTACGCACGCACACTACAATAATGAGAACGACTTCTTTCCTTTTACCACAATAGAATTAAGTAAAATTCTATTGTGCTTTTACTAAAGAAGTCGTTGTTATTATTGCAGAGCTCAGACTAAATAAAGAGTTGTAGTGTGCGTGCGTGCCTGCTGACGCGCACACAAACAAACCGCGCGATGTACCATTGTATGAAGACAAACTACTATTCTTCCTTTTTACTATGCTTCAGGGCCATGGCCATGGCAAGTAGCTGTTTTTAATAACTCACCTACTCACGGTACAGAGAATTTGTTGAAAATTATATGGTCGTCGTCGTTCTCGGAACGAGCGTGTACTCAAAACCCTATTGCAGGTGTAATGTTACCTAGAAACCTGTAGGCGCGCGCGCAGATAATGTGGACGACAAAGAAGTTACAACTAGAGTTGCCGCGAATAGGCGCTAATAATCGGTAATCGGCATTATTCGACATTTTTTTGCTATTCGTCGAATACCGAATAATAATGTCTATTATTCGACATTCGGCGAACAGTTGTCTAAAATAAACTTAAAAAAATCCCCCAAAGTATTAAAAAAGGCTTATACAAAAGGAGGTGTTCCCCGTAAAATTGGTAGGTATATAACGTAAAACAAATGGGTTGCCAGCATTTAAAAATGTAAAATCAGTATAATATCAGAATGTGAGATTGATTTCCTAACTTCACTTTCTTTTCTCATAACCTTCAAAAAAATTTTGATTACAGTAGTTAAAAAAAATGATTCTACAAGCATAATGGTACATTCGATAACAAATAATCTATTTTTTATATTCCTTTGTTAATGTCTAATAATAATAGCGAATTATTCGACTATTCGCCATAGGGAAACTATTCGCTATTACAATTATCGCGGCAACTCTAGTTACAACGCGACAATGTAATCCAATATAGCTCGTTCGTTGCCCAATAAAATATGTAATGTAACTAATTCAAATCACACGATTAGAGATAAAAGTGGTCTTTATTACGATTTATGTAACGCTTATCTGTATCATTAATAAAGAAACAACAATGTCACTTCAGATATTTATTTTTAAGTTGTAGTTTTGTTTCTTCTTTAACGGGTTCCAATATTTTTTGTGTGAATGAAAATAGATAAGCTATTACCATAAAATTCAATTTTCTTCCCACACGGGTACGTGATTAAACTTTATAATTCGAGGATGATATTTGGGTAATGATAACGAATCACCATTCTTGGTTTATTATTTATAACATTCGTGCATGACCTAATAAACAGTTGACACATAAATAATGGAAAACCGCATTCTTGCGTCAAATATAATGGCATTGACTATGTGTGACTTAAATCAGGAGGTAATAAAAACTTAAAAAAGATATATAGATAGAAAGATGACACGTTCATTTGTCACTGCAATCACACACATATTATTACACTTGTACATACTTAATATAATAAATAGAGTTTAAAAAAGGGATGACTCGGGGCGGACTCTTCCATTCCTAAGATTAATTTGATGATTAGATTAGATGACGATGTATTTATACAGTAAATGAATTTTTAAATGTTATATTGTATATATGTGTGTGATTTCAGTGACAAATTTATATATGTTAAAAAAAACTAAAAAACAAGCTTTTAAAGTAGGTACATCAGACTAAAAAGAAAAAAATAATTCTTAATATAAGTTGAAAACAATAATTAACAAATTACTAGTATTTTTGTGAAAAAGCGTGGGAATCATGAGAATAGAACTCTCTGGCGCAAGCGTACAAGGAGACCCGACCCCAGATGAAATAGGAAGAGGGTTGGACAAAAAAGAAGAAGATTTGATATTCTATCTTATATATAATTTTTGAGGCAGAACCATAAATCGCACTAAATATACTTTTTTCAAGTCCCTGTCCCACGTTTACGTCGCATTCAGTTTCTAATATGTGAGAGGTGCTTTCCGAAGCCTTTTATATGGATCAAAGCATTTACAATTATTGTGGCTGTCATTGAGGGTGAGTGGTGCGCGAGTCGCAAGCGGCTCGCGAGCGTGGACATAAGTTTTCTCCAGATCACTCAGGAACTATATCGGGCTATCCTGATTAGCAGTCTATGTCGCTTCCCAACATCTCAACCAATTCTATCTATCAAAAATCACTTCAATCTGTTGCTCCGTTGCGACGCCAACGTGCGCGAGCGTAGAAATGAGTTTTCCCCAGATCCCTCGGAAACAATGTCAAGATATGCTTATTAGTAAATTCTGTCACTTTCCACCTCAATCTATGTGCAAAAAATCACAAAAATCCATTCTTCCGTTGCGATGTTAAATAAATTATAACAAAAAAAGAGTGTTTTTCAGTTCCCTCAGGAACTGCATCGGCGTATGAAACTTTCACGGGATAACAAGTAGCCTATATTCTTCCCAGCAATAAAGGCTACCTATATGCCAAATTTCATCAAGATCGGTTGAGGTTTTGAAGCGTGAAAAGGTAACAAACATATTATAACATTTATAATATTACAAGGATTGTTGTTTGAATTTTTCATTAATTGTCATTTTAACAGCCATACAAATCGAGATCTAACATATCCAAAATGTATATTGGTATGCGTATCGTTTGAAAACTTGCCAACGTGAACCTATAGAATCATGTCATAGTGCATAACGCTAGTGCAAGCACGTTCAACCCACGTCATTAACAACCACGTCAGTTATGAAAAGGGTGCACCCATAAATCATGAAGTCGAAATGGAACGCAGTTGTTGAGACAAGGTCGAATGAGTTTGCTATCGCGAATGAAACTGTAGAATTTTGAATAATCTTATCAACTTCCTCGTTCGAATTTTGAGCAATTTATTGTTAAGGCGAGGAATTGACTGGAACAGTTGTCTCTGTCTTCTTAAACGACTTCAAAAAAGGAGGAGGTTTCTCAATTCGACCGTATATATTATTTTTTTTATGTTTGTTCCCGGATAACTTCTTCGTTAATGAACCGATTTTGATGATTCTTTTTTTGATGGAAAGGAGATATCCCGAGGGTGGTAGCATGATTTGATGATGGCATCCCATAGAAATCGAGGGGAACCTTCAAAACTCGTACTGGCGGCTAGTGCGTTTTTATTTTTTTTGTGTATTTTCTATAGGTATTCAAGTATTTGCGTCTGGTAGCCATCATCCTATGTTGCAGAGCTGATGATGGAAGGTATAACTCCTTATCGCTTAGGAGTTAAAGGATAATTCTTTAATTAAATATTATACGTAGATAAGTAGGTATACATATAGACCGAATGTTGTATTATTTCAGGTTATTCAGGTGAGCTGATGATGGAAGGTGTAACTCCTTAACTTGCATGCTGCTGAGATGATGATGAAAGCCACAGGACTCTGTATCAGTAAATGAAACACATGCATTATGATTTGATGATTCCTATTGGCAAGTAGGTGATTTTGCGTTGTTAGATAGAAAACATTATCACTAAAAATAAAAAAATTAAAAAAATTAAAATCTAAAAACCGACTTTAAAAAGGAAATACTCAAAAGTATGAAATAATAATGCCTTTGTCCAGCAGTGGACGATTTGTGGCTGATATGATGATGAAATAATATTTTTATACATATAAATACACGAAATTAAACAACAATAATGAAATCAAAGGTAGGTACGAATCAAATTAGGGGACTACAATTTTTTTTGCGGTCGGTGCCAGCAAAGCGATCGAATCTTAAATATTTGATAGGTCGTTAAGTACCTGTGTGCTGGTATCGACCTCAAAAAAATTGAAGTCCCCTAATTTGATTCGTACCTACCTTTGATTTCATTATTGTTGGTTAATTTTGTGTATTTATATGTATAAAAATATTGTTTTATGAATACTTTTGAGTATTTCCTTTTTGAAGTCGGTTTTTAGATTTTTAAACTTTTTTTATTCTTTACAGTCTTAAAAGCGTGGGTTGCTAGATATACGAAAAATTTGGCACAAAGCGCCTAACGGTTTTTTCACATATTTTACGTTCATTATTGTTTTCAGCTTATATTGAGAATTATTTTTAACTTTTTAGTTTGATGTGCATTTAATCCTGGCGACCCTAACGATTCTGATTAGGATAATGAGAGAAACTTATGAAATTATTGAATTGTCACTGATCCTTGATAGATGTACCAAGTTTGAATTAAATCTCTCCGTTGAAAGTGGGTCTGGAAGAGATCGCTTGTTAGCGATAAGACCGCCTATATGTACAACTTCCTTAATCATTGTATCTTTTTTTTTCTCTTATGTTGTGCAATAAAGTGTTTTCAATCAATCAATCAATCAAAATCGAGTGCAAAAGAGTCAGTTACAAACATACAAAGTAAAAAACATACATACATACAGGTGAAGCTAATAAAAGCGTGATAAAATGTCAAAGGCTAATACGATCGTCAAATACAATACGTCGCAATACAAAAGTAAAAAATTAAAAAAAAATTAAATGTTATCTGTTATTTGTTATCAATTTCTACATTTAGGTCCAATGAAACGTGAGCCTACTTTAGTTTCGTTAAGAAGATAAGTCAGGTATTTCCACAGATAAGAAAAAAAATTGGTGGGCATTTCAGTCAAACCTTCGCATCGCATGGCATTGAAGAAAACATTGAAAATGTTTCTTCACTCGCTTCGGTAGGGGTACCCTTTTTTGACAAAAGTGTGACATGGTGACTACTCTGAAAAGCTTCGGGTAATATTAATGATTTAAATGTCAAAATGTGGGTATTGGCAACGGCTTTAGTAAAAAAAAAATTTTTTTGAAAAGTCTAAAGTGTTTTTGAAAGAAAAAAATGGAAAATATGATATTTTTTTCTCGACCTTAGTCATTAAAAAGCCCATGTCTTAAAAACTAATCCATGTAATTAAAAAAACTAGAGTTGTGATGTAATGATACATTTAAAACGCAATAAAAATTAAATTAGTTGATAAATAAAGGTAGATAATTGGTGTCGGTTTGGTGTAAACAATTTTACTTCTTTGACAGGGCTAAACTAAATTTAGGCATTCTGTCCTGGTCTTTTCGATACAAAAAGAAAAAGATAGAATGCGTAAATTTAGTTACATTTCGTTCAATTTAGTGTACATTGTCACAGTATATATATTAGTACTAAACATTGTCTAGAGTGCACGGACGACGTTTAGCGCCGCAGTTCGTAAGTAAGCATATTGGATTCGGACTCAATTTATTTATGTTTAAAATGACCGTTTATAATTGATCTATAAATAAGATAAATTCAAAAATATATCTAAGAAAAAAAAACGAGACCTACAGTACTCGCATATGATGTGTAACATGTGACAAAATACTTTATAAAAGGACGGCAAAGATACGGCAGACTAGGCTGTATGGTCATAGATACCTTTGCCTTTTCCGCGCTTTTAAAGCCTGAAAAAAGGACGGCAAAGATACGGCAGACTAGGCTGTATGGTCATAGATACCTTTGCCTTTTCCGCGCTTTTAAAGCCTGAAAAAAGGACGGCAAAGATACGGCAGACTAGGCTGTATGGTCATAGATACCTTTGCCTTTTCCGCGCTTTTAAAGCCTGAAAAAACGCGACTCCCTGTTACACATTTCCGTCCCATGGGACACTTTTCCGTCCTATTTCACGAAATCACTCCCACAAATTGCAGGAAAGCGAGAGCAAAGATGTTACACATCAAAAATTGCCTGAGTTCATTTTCAACGTACACGTACTCAACGTACGGGGCTTAGTAATAAGGTTCCGTTGGTCACTCTTTGGGTGTACAGAACCCTAATAAATTCAAAAATCTAAAAACTTTTAGGTAAAAGCTTTTAATATTGCAGTGTCACGCGATATAATAATATCAGCTCAATCGGAAACCGAGAAATGGGTCAAATTTAATTTGCAAGATTTCATTACAGACACCGCGACAGGTGAAACTAAATAAAAGCTTGTAAAAAAACAGCGGGTTGTGTCCGAAATACAATTGTAAAAAATGGAAGTGGATACTTCGTATCTCGCCTCTTAGGGCTCCAGCAAAAGTGATCATTTCAAGGGCCTTATCATTTCGATCAAATAAACACAAACATAACATGAATAATTATTAATGGCAAATTTTAATTCATTAAAAAAACGAGTGTTCTTTAGACCACACGACTGATGTAATTGCGGTAAAACTTAATCACTGTTTGCGTAACGAATTCACCAGCTTACTCCCTAAGTCAAGCGTGCGTAAAGAAGGTTTACTTCAAAAAAGTAATAATCGAAATGAAATAAAAAGTTGTTTCGGATGTAACGCACAATATTTTGAACTGGGTGCCTTACCAGACCCCGAACAAAGCAGTATCCACTTCAAATACTTTTCAATTTGTCTTTGTGTCTCCCTCCTGTCGCATTCATTCATAGGTTCGCTTGTAACAACAGTTTATTAATAAGTTTTATCGAATCAAAAGTCCAGTGGAAAGATGAAGCTGATACGTTACCACTGAAAAGCTGATACGGTGACAGTTTAATATGTGGTGTGATTTAGTACTGTCGGGTGTGGTAGGAAGCAATTAATTCTATGTCTTATTTATCACGGAGTGTCACACACAGCGGGGGCGCGGGTGCAGGGCGCTGCTTTCCGGGAACCGGTCGCGTAGGTGTTACCTACGTTGCTGTTAAAGTATTAAACACAGATTTGGACAGAAGGATACGCCTAACGCCCGTCTCTATATTTTACTCAGATTTGCTTCACACAAGCAAAAAGTAGCGCCATCTGACATAACTCGTACGAACTAGCGTGGGCGAGAGTTGACGTCAGTGCCGCGCTAAAAGGACCTTGATAAAATTGTCGCTTTAAAAATGCGTTTATTTAATTTGTTTACACGAAAAAAATACAACGTAACGTTACTTAACGATGATACGATTGTAGGCTCAGGTCTGTTTGTATGAAATTCTGGAAGATTTTGTACGCGAGAGCTCAATTCATATTGTAGGCTCAGGTCTGTTTGTATGAAATTCTGGAAGATTTTGTACGCGAGAGCTCAATTCATTCCCGAAGTAATTTCCTATACAATGGAACGAATGTAGACTATACCATTGAGAGAATTTGGTAGAGATATCCACAAAAAACCAATCAAAATCTCAAGACCTTACAATCGACTATAGAACTCCCGAAGTAATTTCCTATACAATGGAACGAATGTAGACTATATGAATTGAGCTCTCGCGTACAAAATCTTCCAGAATTTCATACAAACAGACCTGAGCCTGGAATATATTTCCACCGCACTCTACAATCTGCCGCAGACGACTGAGTTACGAAGTAACTATTTAAGTATTTAGTAATCTGTGCACGAGTGCGCAAAACTTGATTTTCGCACCAATTCGCTAGGAGCAATAGTCGCGCGCGTTGGCCGGGTCCTTACGCCAGTAATATAGAAGTCATTGGTATTAAAGAACAATATAAACTACTTCGGTTTGTTTCCTTTTGGGGTTTTCGCTGCTGGGAGACGTGACAACTGATCAATGACGATGGTAGTGAACAAAGAAGCGATCTTTGACGCCATGCGCTCTTAGCTGCATCTTCAACATAAAGAGATAACAGAAAGACAACCAATTTAATTTATACTAATTCGGTTTGTTCCTTTGGGGGTTTTCGTTGCTGGGAGACGTGACAACTGATCAATGACGATGGTAGTGAACAAAGAAGCGATTTTTGACGCCAAGCGATCTTAGCTGCATCTTCAACTTATAGAGATAACAGAAAGACAACCAATTTAATTTATACTAATCTATACTAATTCGGTTTGTTTCCTTTTGGGGTTTTCGCTGCTGGAAGACGTGACAACTGATCAATGACGATAGTATTGAACAAAGAAGCGATCTTTGACGCCAAGCGATCTTAGCTGCATCTTCAACTTATAGATAAAACAGAAATACAACCAATTTAATTTATTCTTTTTCTGTATATAAGGTCTAACAAAACTGGCTGAAACTATTTTAACTAGTGCTTCTACCCATGAAACTGAACAACTTTCTCCATGAAACCCATAGTCAAATCTCAAAAAAAAATTTGAACTTCCCATACTAAGTTGGTTGATCAGCTGATCGTGTTAGTATGGGAGAGCCAATTTTTTTTTGCGATTTGACTTTGGGTTCCATGGGGAAAGTTGTTCAGTTTCATGGGTAGAAGCACCAGTTAAAATAGTTTCAGCTAATTTTGTTAGACCTTATATACGAGTACATGCATGATTTTTGTTATCAAAAACTAATTAAAAGTCACCCTTTATATAAAATCAGAAGGTGACTGACTGGTATATCAACGCACAGCCGAAACCACTGAACGGATTTCGCTGAAATTTGGAATACTGACAGTTATCAAGACGTAGGCAACCGCTAAGAAGGGATTTTGGGAAAGGCAAAAAAACGGGATCCGCGCGGGCGAAGTCGCGGGCACCCACTAGTTAAAAATAAAAACCAGACTGCATTTTTATGCAGTACTCCTCTTTTTTAGTCAGTCGGATATATGTCTTATGTCACTTACGGGATCGAGACGAATCTAACGACAACTTGCACTCCAAAATCCATCAAGCCGTTTAGGGTTCACGCATAACCAAAGAAACAGACATTCATACATACTACTTACAAACATACATACAGTATCCCAATAACATTACCCTCTTTTTTGGATAGTCGGGAAAAAGTGATATGTTGAATTAGGGCGATCGGGCCTTAGTCGACCACGCGGGCCCAGTGCGGGTTGGTCGACTTCACACACAACTGCGAGTTTCTTCGCAGGCGTGTGCAGGTTTCTTCACGATGTTTTCCTTCACCGTAAGAGCGTCGGATAAACGTACATATGAAATCTAAATTCGAAATCACATTGGTACGTGGCAGGTTCGAACCACGACCTCCCGGACAGGAGGCGGCGGCCCTAGCCATTACGCCACCGACGCTCTCATGTTGAATTATATACATTAAATTAAACAAAAAAAAAAACATTATTCCAAGCGTTTTCCTATTTTCCATCCATAACTGCAACATTTATCAGGGTAAACCATAGCAAAACGGAGACGCGAATGGTCCATAACTTTGTCGTCGTATTAATAAATGGGATTCCAGCTGTCAATTTCCACCAGCTCTCACAACTTCAGAGGTATAGTCATACATGTAGATGATTCTATTGAAATTAATTTATCTATCTATAATATAATAAAACTGTAACGGGGCCGTGTCTGTACATGAAATATTTTTGGGAAATAATAACTGTGGTGGACATTACTAACGATACAGAGGCCAAAACAACAACTTTTGGAATTTTTGTCTGTCTGTCTGTCTGTCTGTCTGTCTGTATGTTCGCGCATCACGCAAAAACTACTGGGCCGATTTTGATGAAATTTTGTATGGTGGTTCCTTATAGCCCGGGTTAACATATAGGATACTTTTTATCCCAGAAAATTCAAGAGTTCCCGTGGGAAAATCAAAAGTATTCATTTATAGAATGGCTCACCACGCAAATGTGGCTTAACCTATTACAATCAAATTTTACACGTTGATACCCTTATCGCGAACTAAAACTGGGACATTGTGAATCCCAAAAAAATTAGGGTTCCTACAGGAATGCAAAAAAAAAAATCTTTAGATTGGCTCAACGTAACAATATGAAACCTTTACATTGAGATGGGGTGTTTGATCATCATTGTATAGTCGGGCATCCTTTATCCCGGAAAACTAAAGAGGTCCCGTGGGAAATTATCTATCGATACTTACAATAATAACAATAGAGTACTTTTTTCTATTTATTAGCTACACATACCAAACATTATAATCATAGTAGCAGAATTTCAATAGATGGCGCTGCAGGGATAATAAAACGCGCTTATGTTGTATTAAAACATTTAAATATTTTTTCATACTTTTGAGTGGATTTCTTTTATGTATTTTTCAGCATACGCTACTTTAAACTCTGGAACTATGGTACGTAGCGATGTGTTTCATAGACGAACAGAGAGGTATTTTTTTACAGATTCCAATCATGTAAAAAAATAAAAACACATAAATCGAGTTTAGCATCTTTTAACAGGAGGCACAGATATGGGAACTCTTCTGACGGCGACTATTTGCGTGTGGCAGTTGCTCTCCGCCTGCAATATCAATATCTGTGAACCTCATCAATTTATTTGCGGGTCCACGGTGGAGGCAACTGTCCATCACTCACTGAGTTGCAGTCGTGTTTGTGAAGATTCCCACGTCACTAATTCCTTAATGACCTCACTCGGAGGGCACTGGTCTCGGCCAGATGGAATATGCCATCTTTGATGCAGCCGCCGGCCGGGCTTTAGTCGATCTGATGGCAAAGGGCCGGAGGTTTTAAACAGGTGCTATGGCAGAGAGGAACGTGTCTGCTTTGGGATGCCACTTTTTCTGCCTCACTCCTCAGCCGTACGGTACTGCTGCTCAATTTGCGGCGAGAAAGAAGCATAATAAGTACTCTGTCTTGGAGGCAAATTACTAATTTGTGCCGCTGGTCTGTGAGACAACCGGCTGCTGAACCCTCAGAGGGCTTTGCCTTCACAAAGGAGATTGGCCTTCGCCTTCGAGAGAGGAGATGTGACGTGAGGTTCTACCTGCTGCTAAGGTTGTCTATTGCTATCCAGCGCGGCAACGAGAAGTGCGTCTTATACGTACGACTCGAGGATTTGACCCATAATAATATTGTTAGGAAATTTTATTACTAGATTGATACCTATAACGATTTGAATTAGTTTTTTGATAATATAGGTATGTGTTATTTCATCATATCAGTTTATATACGTCCCCACCAAGGGGCTCGACCTGCCCTGAGTTAGGGCGATCTGGCCTTAGACGATCACGTGGGCCCATTGCGGGTTGATTGACTTCACACATAAGCTTCGAATTTCTTCGCAGGCGTGTGCAGGTTTCCTCAAGATGTTTTTCTCACCGTAAGAGCGTCGGATAAACGTACATTCCAGTATGAAATCGATATTCGTATAGATATTGGTAAGTGGCAGATTCGAACCACGGCCTTCCGGACAGGAGGTAGTGGCCCTAACCGTTTAAAGTTTTTTTTGTATAGAATTTGTTGGGGGGGGGGGGGGGGGAAGTGACAAAGACTGCTAATCCGAATAGCCCGATACAGTTCCTGAGGTACCTGGAGAAAACTCATGTCCACGCTTGCGAGCTGATTGCGGCTCGCGCACCACTCACCCTCAAAAAGAGTCATAAAAGCTTTGTCCACGTGGGCGAAGCCGCGGGCAAAAGCTAGTAATATAATAAAACTGTAACGGGGCCGTGTCTGTACATGAAATATTTTTGGAAAATAATAACTGTGGTGGACATTACTAACGATACAGAGGCCAAAACAACAACTTTTGGAATTTTTGTCTGTCTGTCTGTCTGTCTGTCTGTCTGTATGTTCGCGCATCACGCAAAAACTACCAGGCCGATTTTGATGAAATTTTGTATGGTGGTTCCTTATAGCCCGGGTTAACATATAGGATACTTTTTATCCCAGAAAATTCAAGAGTTCCCGTGGGAAAATCAAAAGTATTCATTTATAGAGTGGCTCACCACGCAAATGTGGCTTGACCTATTACAATCAAATTTTACACGTTGATACCCTTATCGCGAACTAAAACTGGGACATTGTGAATCCCAAAAAAAATAGGGTTCCTACAGGAATGCAAAAAAATGTATCTTTAGAATGACTCAACGTAAGAATATGAAACCTTTACATAGGGATGGGGTGTTTTGACCATCATTGTATAGTCGGGTATTCTTTATCCCGGAAAACTAAAATGGTCCCGTGGGAAATTATCTATCGATACATACAATAATAACAATAGAGTACTTTTTTCAATATATTAGCTAAACATACCAAATATTATAATCATAGTAGCAGAATGTCAATAGATGGCACTGCAGGGATAATAAAACGCGCTTAAGTTGTATTAAAACATTAAAATATTATTTCATACTTTTGAGTGGATTTCTTTTATGTATTTTTCAGCATCCGCTACTTTAAACTCTGGAACTATGGTACGTAGCGATGTGTTTCATAGACGAACAAAGAGGTATTTTTTTACAGATTCCAATCGTGTAAAAAAATAAAAACACATAAATCGAGTTTAACATCTTTTAACAGGAGGCATAGATATGGGAACTCTTCTGACGGCGACTATTTGCGTGTGGCAGTTGCTCTACGCCTGCAATATCAATATCTGTGAACCTCATCAATGTATTTGCGGGTCCTCGGTGGAGGCAATTGGCCATCACTCACTGAGTTGCAGTCGTGTTTGTAAAGATTACACGTCACCAATTCCTTAATGACCTCACTCGGAGGGCACTGGTCTCGGCCAGATGTCTTTAGTCGATCTGATGGCAAAAGGCCGGAGGGTTTAAACAGGTGCTATGGCAGAGAGGAACGTGTCTGCTTTGGGAAGCCACTTTTTCTGCCTCACTCCTCACCCGTACGGTACTGCTGCTCAATTTACGGTGAGAAAGAAGCATAATAAGTACTCGGTCTTGGAGGCAAATTACTGCTTTGTGCCGCTGGTCTGTGAGACAACCGGCTGCTGAACCCTCAGAGGCCTTTGCCTTCACAAAGAAGATTGGCCTTCGCCTTCGAGAGAGGATATGTGACGTGAGGTCCTACCTGCTGCTAAGGTCGTCTATTACCATCCAGCGCGGCAACGAGAAGTGCGTCTTGGAGCTGATACGACTCGAGGATTTGACCCATATTAATATTGTTAGGAAATTTTATTACTAGATTGATACCTATAATGATTTTAATTAGAGTTTTGATAATATTTCATCATATCAGTTTATATACGTCCCCACCAAGGGGCTCGACCTGCCCTGAGTTAGGGCGATCTGGCCTTAGACGATCACGCGGGCCCATTGCGGGTTGATTAACTTCACACATAAGCTTCGAATTTCTTCGCAGGCGTGTGCAGGTTTCCTCACGATGTTTTTCTCACCGTAAGAGCGTCGGATAAACGTACATACCAGTATGAAATAGATATTCGTATAGATATTGGTAAGTGGCAGGATTCGAACCACGGCCTTCTCGACAGGAGGTAGTGGCCCTAACCGTTTTGCCACCGACGCTCTATATTTTATTTAAGATTTTGAAAATGTGTTTGTTTGTTTGTTACCTATTCACACTTCAACACCTCTACCAATCTTGATGAAATTTGGGATGCAGGTAGCCTGTATCACTGGGAATGAAATAGTCAACCTTTTATCTGTGGAAATTATCATAGTCCGATGCAGTTCCTGAGGCAACTAAAACAATACTCTTTGTTCGTTTTATTTAAAATCGTAACGAAAAAATGGATTGGTGTGATTTTTAGCACAGAGATGAGGTGGAAAATGATATAATTTACTAATAAGTATATCCGAGGGAACAACTGTTTTTTACGCTCGCGCACGTCGGTGGCGTCGCAACGGAGCAACGGATTAAAGTGATTTTTGTATAGAATTTGTTGAAGGGGTGGGAAGTGACAAAGACTGCTAATCCGAATAGCCCGATACAGTTCCTGTGGTACCTGGTGAAAACTCATGTCCACTCTTGCGAGCTGATTGCGGCTCGCGCACCACTCACTCTCAAAAAGAGTCATAAAAGCTATGTCCACGTGGGCGAAGCCGCGGGCAAAAGCTAGTATTAAATAAGTAGGTAGGTACTGTTTATTTCTACTAAAAATGTAACCGAATTAACAAGTAAATAAATGTTCTCGGACAAATCACACATGGTCATCTGGCCCCAAAGTAGGATTCCCTGTGGTATGGGAGAACCAGAGACTGATATACATACTTATATACGTTTAAATTTTTAAATACATAAATATATTTATAGATATTTAACACCCAGACACAGAGCAAACAAATCTGCTCATCACACAACTGTTTGCCCTGGGTGGGGATCGAACTCACAACCCTCGGATCAGTAGTCAATAGGACTAACCACTAACCACTTAATTTGTATTTAATAAGTAGGTAGGTATTGTTTTATTTCAACTAAAAAAGTAACCGAATTAATTTGTATTTAAGTAGGTAGGTATTGTTTCATTTCAACTAAAAAAGTAACCGAATTAATTTGTATTTAAGTAGGTAGGTATTGTTTCATTTAAACTAAAAAAGTAACCGAATTAATTTGTATTTAAGTAGGTAGGTATTGTTTCATTTAAACTAAAAAAGTAACCGAATTAATTTGTATTTAAGTAGGTAGGTATTGTTTCACTTAAACTAAAAAGTAACCGAATTCATTTGTATTTAATAAGTAGGTAGGTATTGTTTAATTTCAACTACAAAATTAACCGAATATCCCATCTCAAAAAATGCCCAACGCGCCTAAAGAAGTTTTCACTTGAAAAACATTTATTCAACTCAAGGGCCACTATATTTTGGCTTTTGACAATCTCAAGACCGCCTCAAGTGGCGCCTTGAGACCTGAGTTTTTTTATATTTTTAATCCTAATTGGTAAGCCCTTAGCATTGTCATCTTTTGTTTATTAACACCGAACTCCTTATCTCAGACGCGGATCTGATTCCGCCCCGCAATTTATTTATTTTTTATTTGCATGTCACATGGTATACAAAGATCTTCTTACGAGCATGAACAAGGCACATGTTCAACACTCAGCGGTAGCTAGGCGCAGTTATAGTTCAACACTCAGCGGTAGCTAGGCGCAGTTATAGTTCAACACTCAGCGGTAGCTAGGCGCAGTTATAGTTCAACACTCAGCGGTAGCTAGGCGCAGTTAATAATACATTAAAAGATCGCACACAGTATTTAAAAAATATATTTCACAACACAAAAGGGTTCAAGGCTTTGCACCGTATAGAGAAGAGAAACTAGTGTTGCCAGAATTCATTACAATTTTATATGTCTCTATTTTTATTTATTATTCATTCAAAAGCCAACCTTAAGACCGTACTCAAGATCTGATCTAGGATTGAGTTCCGTTCATAAATGATGATGATGATGATGGTCCTAGCCGTTTTCGGCTACAGCGACCGCAGCGTTGTCCGGCTCAGCTGCAAGCGTCCCGCTGCTCCGCCTTCTCGTGTGTTCATAAATACGGACAGTTCGTCCGGCTAGCAACACAAAACGGATACCAACAAGCTCGTTAGTTTTGACGATACCCAAATTTGGAGTGAACTGTCTGCTCTGTCCCGCATCCTGTCCCCATCTCGTCTCGCCCCGATCAATCCCGCTTAATGGGCCTGCAACTGCTACCTGTTGACCACATGAGTCCAGCAGGCTATCGGATGATCTTAAGGTCACTGCTCTAATATGGATTATGGAACCCCTTATAACTTGCCTCTGAAGATACGTTTAAGGTTGTTTCTATGAGGTTCATATTCGGTTTTATCCTTATTTCGAAGAATAATCAGAAACGAAGCGGTTGCGGAAAAATAAGATATCAGCATAAGACTCACTGAGCATCTTAAAAATAAATAAATACCTAAATAAATATTCTGGGACAAATCACACATGGTCATCTGGCCCCAAAGTAGGATTCCCTGTGTTATGGGAACCAGAGACTGATATACATACTTATATACGTTTAAATACATACATATATATGGTCTCAAAAAAGGTATGCACTTATTTTTAACAGGAGCTTGTACTCATTAAACTGAACAACTTCTACCCATGAACAATTCGCAAAAAAACATTTTGGACTTACATAAAAAGTTTTTTTGTGAATTGATCATGGGTTTTTTGGGGAAAGTTGTTCAGTTTCATGAGTAAAAACTCCAGTTAAAAATAAGTGCATACCTTTGTTAAGACCCTGTATAGATATTTAACACCCAGACACAGAGCAAACAAATCTACTACTCACACAAATGCTTGCCCTGGGTGGGGATCGAACTCACAACCCTCGGATCAGTAGTAAAGAGCACTAACCACTGAGCCACCTAGTCAGTCAAAATATTTTTGGAGGAAGTGCTGTAGTTTCATCTCATATCCTTTTCAACCGTCTTCCATAGAGGAGGAGGTTTTCAATTTGACTGTATGTTTTTGTGTTTGTTTGTTACGTGATATCTTCGCAGATTGTGAAACAATTTTCATGACTCTTTTTTTATTCGATAGGGATGCTCCCGAGTTGGTCCCGTATATATTTTATCAAAATCGGTTTAGTATTTTTTTTTTCAAAATTAACAAAAACCAAAAATAATAATGCTTAGTTGTTGCGATGGAAGTCTTTCTTAACGTGTTTAGCGTTTTCATTTCTTTCGGCTGATATATGTTCCGGCTGCTGCCACTTAGTTCTCAAGAAATCACAAGTATTTTTAAGTTTCTGATTGACTAATTGAAAGAGTCAAACAAGTAAGTTTTTCAGATATTTTAAAAGGTAGGTTCTTTTTTATTTTACGAGTCGACAGCAAACTCAGATAGTCCCCCACCAAAACCCAGCCACGCGAATTGCAAGTGGCCTTCATCAGGTGCTCCCGCTTGTCACAAAGAATAATTATCTCTTACCCAAGATGGGTCTTAAAGAAAGCATTAGTTTAAAATTTCAGTATATTTGAGATTTAGTTTATTCTAAATTAAAATATAATCAAAGAGTTCCGTTTTTTTTAAAAAACACATGTGTCACACGGATGACACATAGATTGCTATGTACCAGCGCATGCGGAATAGAAGAAATAGACATTTATTATTTGAAAAGACTACGGAGCCCAACTTTGCTCGTGGTTCGACACGCTCTTGACCACTTTTATTATTGGCTTAAAGCGTTATATTTATAGTTGATTTGTGTATGAGAAACGCGAAAAGTATGCACAGCGAGGATGTACCATTTATTACATCTACAGTTTCAGAGTCATCATCATCATTATATCAGCCAAAGTATGTCCACTGCTGGACATGGGCCTCCACCAAGTTGCACAGTAGTTATAAGCCAACCTGTAGTTATAAAGGTGTTATAACGGGAAGTTTGAATACGTTTTAACCGCCTCTGTGGCGTAATGGTTAGCCCATTCGCTTCACCCCAGGAGGTCGCGGGTTCGATTCCCGGTGGGGTCAACTTGTAAGACTCGGTTTGGTTGGTAGTAGGGCATTTTCTAAGCCCGCCTAGCTAGCTACCGCCATCTTATCTAAGTCTTGCCGCCAAACATAAGTTATGATAAGATAAATATCCTTTATTGCACACCAAATATAAAAAAATAAAAAACTTATTATCTAGCAAAATACACAATGATATACAATGGCGGACTTATCGCTTTAAGCGATTTCTTCCAGCCAACCTTTGGTGAATCAGTGTTAACAACAATGATGTGCTCCGGCTTGAAGATAAGATAGCCAGTTCTCTATTGCGTTGCGGAATCTTGGTAAGCCCGCTTCCATCTTCGGCATCATCGTCACTCACCATCAGGTGAGATGATGCCAAGGGCTTACCAACTGTGAATAAAAACCACGTCCAATCAGTCATATTAGAAAGTAGAATTCTCATAATAATTTATCTTATCAGAGATTCGAAACTGAAGTTAACGTCTTGATCATTAAATCAAGTTTATATATCAAAGATAATAGATTGATGCAGCGGCATGCGGACGTCCGAATAGGAAATTACAAGCTGTCCATGTGTGAATGATTAGGCTTATTTCACTACGATCCAGGTAGAGGATCTACTATACTCCAAAAAAACCGGCCAAGTGCGAGTCGAACCAGCACTCCGAGGGTTCCGTATTACAAGACCTCTCCACACAACTATTATATTATAATATGAGGACAATGATATCTATTCACATTACAAACAAAAGTCATCAACGCGAGCGACAAAAATATGTTTTTTTGTCATTCAGTTCGGACTCCTTAGCGCGAGTACGACTTACACTTGGCCACTTCAGTATTAGTACAATAATAACACTTAGTTTCACGCTTGTATGTGTTACCATTTTTACGATAGAGCTAAGTCAAAAATACTTTTAAAGACCTATAAAAACACGTATAGCAGCAACAGAAATACATATTCTATAAAAAAATCATTTGTCTACCAATTACGGTTCTTGATATACAGCCCGCTGACAGACGGACAGCCGGACTGATAGACGGATAGACGGTACGGACCGACAGCGGAGGCTTAGTACTAGGGCCTCGTTGGTCACCTGTTGGGTGTACGGAATTCTAAAAATGGAGTTTCTAACACGCTTTGCAATAATATTGGAAAAGACGAAAGGAAAGCTCTGCCTAAAAAATATAAGTTAACTTGGTCGATGTAAAGTTAAAAATTTAAAAATACGGTCATACGGTATACAGCCAGTTATTCGGTATACTGATAAGTATGTTAAGTACCTAAGTGCTACTTTACTTAAAACAACCGGTAAAAGAGACCACTGCCTTGGTTCGCTTTGATTGCATCGCCAGTATTGTGCCATTTTTAAAAACCATTTAATTCGTACATTGGCAAAAATAACTTATAATATTAATAATATTCAGGGATTGAATAATTACTCACGGTCATCTGGCCCTAAAATTATATAAAGGGTGTAACTAAATTGTAACAATCCGTTTACTGGGGCTTGTATATCCTTATATATTGCTGTGTATTGTATAAAATCATTTATCTATCTATCTATCTATCATATTGAAAAACTATCTCTCAGGAAACTAAAGTAAATTCTCAAAAAAGTTTTTAGAGTCTCCATACAAATATGCATATTATTCAAAAATCAGCTTGTATGGTTTGTAGGGTTTTTTTAAAAATTGATAATGACTTCCTTGGGAAAAGTTGTTCAGTTAACGGTTTCTTCACAGATTTTGTTACACATGTATACAGGATATGAGGTAAAATAGAACACATTATAGAGGGGCGTTTCTGCTCATAAAACTGATCAACTTTTGTTCTGCAGCTACCCCGAAATTGTAAAAAAAATAGACTTACCAACAAACTTAGCTAATTATTTAATCGATTTGTATGTGGTCCAGTTTTTTTTGCGATTTGAAAAGAACATAAAAGTTGTGAATAAAGAAGTTTTTTAATTTAATGAATATAAGCCGTCGTTAAAAAAACATGTTACATTTCACATAAAAAACTGTAGATACTAAACACGATTGAAAATAAAGTCTGATTGATATCTGAATCTGAGTCTGATTGATACAATTGAAAACTCTCTTAACAGTCGCTGGAATATTAAGTTTTACAAACTACATCAAAAGAAATCGATTAAACTCGGTGTAAAAAAATATTTTGCAAGCAAAAATGCTTCTGAAGTGATCAAGGTAACGAATTTACTTATCTATACAACCACTGTACTTAAATAACACATTCAATATTTTTGGAGCATAGTAGAACCAAGCTCATGATGAGTAGTTGCAACTTGGAGGTGGTGATGTGGGTCAGTGCAGATGCTGACGGGTCGTGATGGGAAGTCATGTAAACTTGACCTCGAAGGTCAGTTTTTGTGAAAGTTTACAGTAGCTACACATTATTGATGTTATGAAGATGTATTTACTTACTCATATGCGGTTGAATGCTTCGAGAACTTTTTTCATCTACAATTGATAAGCCCTTGATACCAACTCACCTAACAGTAAGTGACGATGATGCCGAAGACGGAAGCGAGCTTACCAATATTCCCCAACTCAACGGAGAACTGACTATGCTTTTAACATTTGATATTTGGCGGCAATACTTAGATGAGAAGGTGGTAGCTAGCAATGCGGGCTTAGAAAATGTCCAAGTCGAAAAATCAACCGAGTCTTACAAAACCCTGCCAGCAATCGAACCCGCGACTTCCTGGTGTGAAGATAATGGACTAACCATTATGCTACGGAGGTAGTATGCAGATGAATAGATATTAATTGACGAAAATCATCTGAGAGAAGAATGTGGGATAACTTATAGAAATTGAGAACAGATGGACTTAAAACAAGTCTTACCTATAATGATGGTACCTATCCCTACTAGATGTGGGCAGTGGTGATAAATAAATTTAAAGAGTCTTGTAAAACAACGCAATAGATAAAATAATTCAATCGATTTGATAGTTATCTGACAATGAAAAAAACTTTTAAGACATTCTTATAAATTAACGTGCTTCGTTAGTTTTTCCGCTATAGAATCTTATCGACAGTTAAAATCTACACTAACATAACAGGTTCCTTCTTGTTATCTGCCCAGTATATTGAGTCGTGATATCTTTTTGTCTCGATTTAGTCATAAACTCTCCTCGAGCGTTAAGGCTGCTGCCGTCAACGACAAACTTTGTATCCACTTTAATTAGGTTTTTTATCAAAAAAAAAAAAAGTTTCAGGGTAGGCTCGAGCCCCTCGGTGGGGACGTATATGAGCTGTAATGATGATCCAAAAAAAAGTATATTTTGTAATTTACAGGATATGAGGGGTGATTTTAAAGATATGAGGAGAGGGTCGGTGGTGTAATGGCTAGGACCGCTGCTTGCAGCCCGGGAGGTCGTGGTTCGCATCCTGCCACGTACCAATGTGTTTTCGAATTTCGATTTCATATGTACGTTTATCCGACGCTCTTACGGTGAAGTAAAACATCGTGAGGAAACCTGCACATACCTGCGAAGAAACTCGAAGGTTGTGTGTGAAGTCGACCAAACCGCACTGGGCCTGCGTGGTCGGCTAAGGCCCGATCGCCCTAATTCAGGGTAGACTCGAGCCCCTCGGTGGGGACGTATATGAGCTGATATGAATGGATGAAAATGAGAAGTGTTTTTGGTTTTCTCGAATTCTATTTTAATACACATATTTAAAGGAAAAATATCCTAATACACCTTTTTTCTAGTTGTAACAATAGAACTGTTGCAATCTTGACCGAAACAATATGATAATTTATGAACTTCTCAACAAAACAATACAAAATGATTTTGTTTTGTTACTTTTAGGACATTCTTCTTATTTTATTCATTATTAGTTGAAAACCACAATTTTCGCACGATTCGTCCGCAGCGTTTGACGTAACAGCCACGTTGCAGTACGAACTGACAAGAACTTTATTTCCAGGCTGTTTAGTTCGATGTTTGAAACATCGTGAATGGAGTTGCTAATTTTAGGGACGGAGGAGCCTTGAGGCGAGGTATTGATTGGAACAGTTGTCTCTGTATTTTTATTTACGTGTAAAGAATAAAGAAAATAACCACATTTTTCCTTATTTAATGGTTTTTCGTTTCAATCAAAAAACATTACTCAGCTTGTATTAACATAACAAATATTGTTGTATGTTTTTTAAATTTATACTTCAAAACATTAGTCATAACTAGAGTAAAGTAACGGTGTAGACCTATCTTTGGTTTTTTTTTCTATCGAGCCAAAACTGCTCTATCGTGTTTCTAATAGCTTTTGACTTTAAGGAACATCATCAACAATAAGGGTAATTTCTAACGTCAAAAATAACGAAAATTTCTAATATTACCGCCTTAACAACATCTAAATAACTTCAACGTCTAACCTACATAGTCTATCGAAGAGCAAATTTGGTGTCCATTTTATCTTTATGTCTTGCGGTAAACAGTTTTAAAAGTTGTTTTCTTCCTTATTTGTGACGTTTTGTACGAGTATCTCCTGCTGCATCTAATGTAGCGGTATTCCGCCCGCAGACGGACCAAAATATAAGTCTGTGCCAGAAATAGTCAATGGGTGAGACAAGATATGCGGCGGATTCTTTCTGTTTTTTTTTAAATTTGATTGTGGCACACCAACAAAGCGTCGGTGGCTCAACCGGTAACGACTCGGTCCATATAACCAGAGGTACCGGGTTCAAATCTGGACGGCCAATGTACCAATGAGTTTTTCAAAAACTTACGTACATACTTACCGATTGCTTTAACGGTGAAGGAAAACATCGTGAGGAAACCTGCACACGCCTGCGAAGAAACTCGAAGGTTGTGTGTGAAGTCAACCAACCCGCAATGGGCCCGCGTGGTCGACTAAGGCCTAATCGCCCTGATTCAGGGTAGGCTCGAGCCCCTCGGTGGGGACGTATATGAGCTGTAATGATGATGATGACACCAACGGCATAAGTATTACACGTTTCCATAACATAGTTAGGTCTTATTCTAATACAAATGTTTAATATAGGTGTACACAACATTGACATAAAATTATTAATAAAACAACATGGTAAAATACTAACTAAGAAAATTGAAATATTACTTTAAAATTTTGGCAAATTATGTTTGTTTGTTTCTAAAATCTTTATTGCATATCACTTTTAAAAAATAAATAAGTTCACACAATAATAACATAACAAAGGCAAACTTATCCCTGTTTTGTTCTGTTTTAGGACACACTGCCGTTGGTTTAACGTTAAAAGTCCAGTTTTAACGTGTCTAATACTTTTTATTAATTTATTATTATTATTATTTCCTCCGGCCTCGTGGTTAAGGTTGTATAGCTATGGAGCCTTGGCCTTCCTGATATCAAAGGTGACTGACTTATTGTTAGTTATATAGTATAATAGATTCTTAATATAATTCGCCAGCTCCGTCACACTCTCGTCTCTTCCGTTTACAGTCCAGGTTTTTGACTTGGTACCCGTTGTGATTTTGACTTGGTACCCGTATGTGATTTTGACTTGGTACCCGTTGTGATTTTGACTTGGTACCCGTATGTGATTTTGACTTGGTACCCGTTGTGATTTTGACTTGGTACCCGTATGTGATTTTGACTTGGTACCCGTTGTGATTTTGACTTGGTACCCGTTGTGATTTTGACTTGGTACCCGTTGTGATTTTGACTTGGTACCCGTTGTGATTTTGACTTGGTACCCGTATGTGATTTTGACTTGGTACCCTTTGTGATTTTGACTTGGTACCCTTTGTGATTTTGACTTGGTACCCGTATGTGATTTTGACTTGGTACCCGTTGTGATTTTGACGTGGTACCCGTATGTGATTTTGACTTGGTACCCGTATGTGATTTTGACTTGGTACCCGTATGTGATTTTGACTTGGTACCCGTATGTGATTTTGACTTGGTACCCGTATGTGATTTTGACTTGGTACCCGTATGTGATTTTGACTTGGTACCCATATGTGATTCTGTCTTGATCCCGTATGTGATTTTGACTTGGTACCCATATGTGATTTTGTCTTGATCCCGTATGTGATTTTGACTTGGTACCCGTATGTGATTTTGAAAAAGTTTCACAAAAGCCAGATCTAAAGTCTATCTTATCTTATAATTTTCGAAAAGTCTGTCTTTGGACCTGCTTAGGTACCTACAGAAAAATATAATGAAGGAAGGATTTTCACAAGTTTCTCTAGTTCATTTCTTAACTATAATTCTAGAAATCCGTAAAATGCAGGTTAATAAGGGTATGAAAATGATACACGATCTTAGCGATAGCATCGTAAAATGCAAACTAAAGTAACCAAATAAAAATAATTATGAAAATACCCCATAATCAACATTAATTATTATTTCACACATAGGTGATGAAGCATTTGGTAACCTAATGAATGAATTTTATTTAAAAAAGCAAATGGGTTTCTTGGGGAAAGTTGTTCATGAGTACAAGCTCCAGTTATAAAAAAGTGCATACCTTTGTTAAGACCCTGTATAGTTAAGGCACAGTATATATATTAGTATTAAGGTTTCTCAGTTTCAATAATCTGGAAAGTCTTGCATAACCGAAATGGACGAACAATCAATAATTGCTTTTCGCAAAACGCCGTAAAGGATCGCAATTTCACACCGGCGACATGAGTAAAATCGAAAGTGTTAAAATTTTACTTGTTTAGACTTTGCTTTTTTAGGGTTCCGTGCATCCGATAAAAAGGAACCCTTATAAGATTAGTCGTTTATCTGTCTGTCCGCCCATCCATCTGTTACTTCTTCTTCTTCAAATTTAATCTCCAATTTTTTCTGCCCTCGGCCAACATCTTTACCTCCCGATACGACACGACAGTAACCTTCTCCTTAATTTGTACTTCGAAATGTACTGGACGAAAAAAGTTTAAATTTGGTATTTATTGAAGTTTGATGTCATATCAGCTCATATACGTCCCCACCGAGGGGCTCGAGCCTACCCTGAATTAGGGCGATCGGGCCTTAGTCGACCACGCGGGCCCAGTGCGGGTTGGTCAACTTCACACACAACCTTTATTGCATATTACTTTATAAATAAATAAATTCACACAATAATAACATAACAAAGGAGGACTTATCCCTGTTCTGTTCTGTTTCAGGCACACTGCCGTTGGTTTAACGTGAAATGTCCAGTTTTAACCTCAGTAATACTCTTTTATAATGTTATTATTTTTTCCTCCGGCCTCGCTTTTTAGGCTGTATAGCTATGGAGCCTTGGCCTTCCTGATATAAAAGGTGACTGACTTAGTTTTCACTTGTCTGTCGATTTCCGGGACCCGGAATAAAAATCAAATTCCCTATCTGTCGACCTACCGGGAGCCGGAAAAAGCGTGTGCAGGTTTTCTCACGGTGTTTTCCTTCAGCGTAAGAGCGTCGGATAAACGTACATATGAAATCTAAATTCGAAATCACATTGGTACGTGGCAGGTTCGAACCACGACCTCCCGGACAGGAGGCGGTGGCCCTAGCCATTACGCCACTGACGCTTGCAGTTGAAGTTTGATGACTTGAGTGTAAATGAACGAATTTAACTTTATATACAAATTAAAAAGTTAAAAAATAAAATTTTTCAATAAGTCTGAAATTTTGAAAAAAAGTATATATACCTAAGGTGTAACAAAATTAGCCGAAACTATTTTAACTGGTGCTTCTACCCATGAAACTGAACAACTTTCCCCATGGATGGATGTCAAATCGCAAAAAAAAAATTGCCTCCCCCATACTAACTCGAGCAGCTGATCAGCCAACTTAGTATGGGAAGTTAAATTTTTTTTTTGAGATTTGACTATGGGTTTTATGGGGAAAGTTTTTCAGTTTCACGAGTAGAAGCAACAGTTAAAATAGTTTCAGCTAATTTTGTTACACCTTATAATATGTGCACTGTCTTAGAGTCTACAGGAAAATCTTAATAAAAATCCTAAGTCTTAAATATCTTACGGAAAACGGAATGGCACGGAACCCTCTCCACGCGAGTTCGATTCGCACTTGACCGGTTTTTTAGTGTTTCGTAACTGGTAACGGGACTCTATACTAAGCCTACGCTGTTTGTCCGTCCGTTTGTATGTACCAATTTTAAAAGGCTGTGTCTTTTGAACCGTAATTTAATAAATGAGTGTTGTGAAGAGGGGTTGACTTAATCCTAATTTTTTTTTTTAATTTACAATTGGTAAACCCTTGACAACATCTCACCTGGTGGTAAGTGACGATGTTGCCGAAGATGGTAGCGGGCTTACCAAGATTCCCCAACGCAATGGGGAACTGGCTATCTTATCTTCATGCCGGAACACACCAATGATATCAACATTGATATTTGGCGGCAAGACTTAGATAAGATGGTGGTAGCTAGCCAGGCGGGCTTAGAAAATGCCCTACCACCAACCAAACCGAGTCTTACAATTGACCCCGCCGGGAATCGAACCCGCAATTCTATCTAATGTTATAATCCTAATGTAAAACAACAATAACAAAAGCCGGCCAAGTGTGAGTCTTACCCGTGATAGGAGCCTGAACTGAATAAAACAAACAACATTTTTTTGTTGCTCGCATTGATGTCTTTTGTTTGAAAATTGAAATGAACAGGTAGGTATCATTGTTAAACTTGTACTTGATGAAATTTGGCATGCAGGTAGTCTGTATCACTGGGAATGAAATAGTCAACGTTTTATCTGTGGATATTATCATAGCCCGATGCAGTTCCTGGGGAAACTAATACTCTTTGTTCGCAAATTTATTTAAAATCGTAACGAAAAAATGGATTGGTGTGATTTTTAGCACAGAAATGAGGTGGAAAATATAATTTACTAATAAGTATATCCTGACATAGTTCCCGAGGGATCTGGGGACAACTGTTTTCTACGCTCGCGCACGTCAGTGGCGTCGCAACGGAGCAACGGATTAAAGTGATTTTTTTGTATAGAATTTGTTAAGGGGGTGGGGGGGGGGGGGGAAGTGACAAAGACTGCTAATCAGAATAGCCCGATACAGTTCCTGAGGTACCTGGAGAAAACTCATGTCCACGCTTGCGAGCTGATTGCGGCTCGCGCACCACTCACCCTTCATAAAGAGTCATAAAAGATATGTCCACGTGGGCGAAGCCGCGGGCAAAAGCTAGTCTTTAATATTTGGATACGTTTGACTGCATGCACCAGATGGGAAGCAACCATGCAGTGCAATTTAATTAAAAACTAAAAATTTTGATGAATAAACCAAAAAATTAAATTTTGCCGGTTTTTATTCTAGGCTAGCTGTCCCGGCGAACTTCGTACCACCGTACACTACACTACACTACCATACACTGCACTACTCTACACCACCCTACCCTTCCCTACCCTACCCTACACTATACTACAATACACTACTTTACCATACATAAGAACCTTCTCCTGACAATAACGAACTCAACAAAAACAGAGTTAGCAAAATCGGTCCAGCCGTTCACGCGTGATGCGATGACCAGAAGAACCAGGGTTTCATTTTTATACAGGGTCTTAACAAAGGTATGCACTTATTTTTAACTGGAGCTTGTACTCATGAAACTGAACAACTTTCCCCAAGAAACCTGATCAGCTGGCGGGCAAAGTTTGTATGTAAGTGCAAATTTTTTTGCGAATTATCCACAGGTTTTTTTGAAAAAAGTTGTTCAGTTTCATGAGTAAAAGCTCCATTTATATTTTAAACATAAGTGCATACCTTTGTTAAGACCCTATATATTAGTGAAGCTGAGATCTGATCATATTTTCATAATTTTGATTTTATTTATTCCCCATCGTTTTGGATGCGTTATATAGGTAATGTAAATATATTAGGTGAGTGGGTATTACACCTATTCAAATGACAGTATGATATACTAACTTGTTATCAACACGAGTAGTTTAGCAGTTTTGTTTAGTTTGGTATGGCAGCGAAAGTGTTTGTAATGCGCGTACGCACGCCACCGCCGATAGCAAAGAAAACTAACTCCAATAGTAACAATGACAGTGAAAGCAGTGCGGAGGTAGCGACAGATTGATCTGCAATTAATAACGCTTTAAAGCGTTTACGCTCATTCATATCTATCATCTCAATATTGCACAACTATTCAAAACTCGCATATATGCTTTCAACTTGCCGAATGTCGCTGCCTTATGGATTATGAAGAACTAAAATACTTATACAGAATGTAACATAAATGTGCAGTGATACTTTAGGGTGGTCTTTTACTCATCAAACTGAACAACTTGGGTTCTGCACCTTTGCTGAAATCGTGAATTATTAAAGTGAAAACTTCTTTAGGCACGCTGGGTATTTTTGAGATAGGGAAAAAAACCATTGAACTCGCGACGCTGTAATTTAACGTAACCGACAGTACCAGGAACACTCGCAGGATCAAAACTTATAAAACTTTTTTTGAGATAGGAAAAAACTATTGAACTCGCGACGCTGTAATTTAACGTAACCGACTGTACCAGATACACTCGCAGGGTCAAAACTTATAAAACTTTTTTCGAGATGGGAAAAAACCATTGAACTCGCAACGCTGTAATGTAACGTAACCGACCGTACCAGGAACACTCGCAGGGTCAAAACTCATAAAACTGTAAAAAGTTTTTACTTCTGTCGGCACTCCCGGAGTGGTTAGGATATTTTTTTTGGGACTTTTCATACAAAACCAGCCAATCAGCTGATCGATTTGTGTGAAAAATTACAAAGATCGCGATTCCAGCAAGGTAGTAGAACAAAAGTTGTTCAGTTTAACGAGTACCAACCTACCTTAAAGAATCGCTGTATATTGTAAGTACTGCTGGTTGTACTGCATTAAAAAATACCTACCTATCTGAGGGCACGGTCAAAGTATATATATTAGTACTAACATACAGTATGGACACTCCCTGCCGCTCTCTAGATTGCGACCTCACCCCCTCGTCACCCAGATTGATACAGATTGGTTACAGTTTGGTTGTCGAACGTATAGGATTTCGTCGCCATTTTGTTTGTTCAGTCATTCCTTTTTTGAAATGTCATTTCTGGCCCGTTGTATAAAGTGTCCAGGGTGTGACACGGTAGTAGAGCCAAAGGAAATGAATGGGGCACTATACCTGCCTTTTCTGGAAGCGTTTCATCGTGTTTTTGAACCATCAAAGCTTCGGTACGGATGATGCCAGAAAGCTTAAATTCAAAGGAAATTGTATAAGTCCGAAAGAACCGCGTCGTGGTAAGAAATCTGTTCCCAAATGCCACAACATAATTTATAGAGTACTTAGTATAAAATTTGCAATAATTCATCGATATGATTTTTTTAAGATTACTAAGAGAGCCAACCCCGAATAATTGGTATAAGGGCAGCAGGGCGGGCAACGCAGGACCGATCGTCGTGGAAATCCTTGGGGGAGGCCTTTGTCCAGCAGTGGATGTTTTTCGGCTGATATGATATGGTTATGATGAAAAAATAGATAATGTTAAAGAGGTTTGTTGCTTTCAGTATAATTTGACGAACTGCACTTTTGGCAATACGAACTTTGACGAAAGGAAACTTTGACTAAAAATGTTTTTGACGTAGCACGATCTGGACGAATAACACTTTCGGGTCAAGGTCCACTTCGGGTCGCTGAGCCAGCGAAGTAAGTAAGTAAGTAAGATGGGAGCAGAGATATGCTATATATAAGGGGAGGTAGATAGGTTACATGCATCCTAAAAGTGAAGCAAAAAAAAGATGCCAATTGGCATCTCTTTTCATAGTAGCATTCGGTAGGTACCTATTATAATGTGTGTGTAAATGGATTCGATTTTCAAATGTGGTTTGTTAGTGCATAACCCATCTATGGTAACAAATCTCTGGATGGGAGTCATCCCTGAGAACATCCGTTTTCATACACAAAATATTATTTTTAGTTAACATGCATAGGAGACTCAGAGTCTCGGTCGCATATAGGTTCTTCCCAGAAGGATCCGCCCGTCTCCATATTTTACTCAGATTTTCCTAATACATGCAAATAGTAGCGCCATCTGACATAACTCGTACGAACTAGCGTGGGCGAGAGTTGACGTCAGTGTTACACTAAAAGGACCTTGGTAGAATTGTAGCTTTAAAAAAGGCGTTTATTTAATTTGTTTACAAGAAATATACAATGTAAGGTTACTTAACGATGATACGATATCCCATGTTTCGTTTTATCATTTCTTTCATAATTTTTACAGCCTCTAACAACACAAAAAGGTATTTTTATATGGAATATCTTTCCACCGCACTCTGCAATTTCCAGCAGACGACTGAGTCGTGAGTGTGCTAAACTTTTGATTTTCGCACCAATTATCTGGGAGCATTCGTCGCGCGCGTTGGCCGGGCCCTTACGCTTGTAATATAGAAGTCATTGGGTTCTGTATTTTGTATGTTCTTTCATTTGTTTTGAAAAATCATGATCTATAGTTTCACTAAGAGTACGGTATTTATGAGTTAACCTGCTTCGCCTACACCAAGAAATCTAGGCATTATTGTTACTTCACATTTGAATTTATTTTATGAGCATCTAAAGGCGGACGAAATGCTAGATTGTCGTAAATCTCAATATTACTGCAAATGCCTGACAAAGCAATATTACGATCATATTATTTGGAGTGAGCACCGCCTAGAGTCTGAGCTGCGAAATTGTTACTATTAGAATGCATATGATTGAAGTGTGCAGCCATTCCAAAGCGAGAGATCAATCTTTATTGGCCGAAGATTGTTTTACTTCAGACATAATAATGTACGGTTGTAACGTTAGCAAAGTATGTATATTAGTACTAACATAATATTAGTACGGTGAAGGAAAACATCTTGAGGAAACCTGCACACACCTGCGAAGAAACTCGAAGCTTGTGTGTGAAGTTGACCAACCCGCACTGGGCCCGCGTGGTCGCCTAAGGCCCGATCGCCCTAATTCAGGGTAGGTTCGATCCCCTCTGTGGGGACGTATATGAGCTGATATGATAAATATTAGTATGTACTCCCTGCCGCTCTCTAGATTGCGAACTCACCCCCTCGTCACCCAGATTGATACAGATTGGTTACAGTTTGGTTGTCGAACGTATAGGATTTTGTTTGTTCCTTCATTCGTTTTTTGAAATGTCATTTCTGGCCCGTTGTATGAAGTGTCCAGGGTGTGACGTTAGTTTGGTATGTCGGATCAAATGCACATGGTAGTGGACTTATTGAATTTTTTCTTTACCCTACTACCCAAAGAGGAGGGTACAACGTTCTTCGGATGTATGTATGTGTGTATGTATTTTTGTTTCTTTGGCTGAGCCTGTAGCTTAAATAGCTTGATGGATTTTGAAGTGCGATGTGTCGTTAGATTCATCTTGATTCTGAAAGTGACCTAGGATATATTTAACCAGGCTGACCAAAAATAGGGTTATTGTTTTTTGTTTATTATTAAATTTAATGGGTCTATATGTGCCTATAATATTTAAAAATTATCCTCCCACTCCTAACCGTTATGGAGTTGTACCTTCCATCACCAGCTCATCATCACGAAATGATGACTACCAGACTCAAATACTTGATTAGCTTTATAGAAATTAAATATAAAATTTTAAGGTTGTCCTCAATTTCCCGGGGATCCATCATCAGATCGTGACTTGGTGACAATTGGATCACCTGGGAAAGTACTGTAGAGTTCGTATACCTCTACGTTTATTCATTTACATCTCCTTTTGTAATCTTGCTATCCACGGATCGTGTTAAAAAGCTAAGTTTAAATTCAAACTACATAGTAGGTCGTTCGAAAGCTTTTCTGAAATAGTTGAGTTCCATTCTATTCGTGACCGCGAGCCAGGGTAGAGGTCCCTTTTCTGAGTGTTTTTTTACAACAAGAGTACAATATTAGATTAATCTGTTAATTCTCAAACCAATAATCAGCCAGCCGAGCCGGCGGAGCCCCATTTTTGATTTGAAATAAAGATTTATATTATTTATTTATATACAAATATAGTTACTATTATATGATATTTATATAATAGTTACTATATATGTATAGAATAACTAGCTGTCCCGGCGAACTACGTACCGCCTTACATTACAATACACTGCCCTACCCTACCCTACCCTACACTACACTACCCTACCCTACACTACCCTACCCTACACTACCCTAACCTACACTACCCTACCCTACATACACTACACTACCCTACACTACACCCATTCTCAGACCTACTCAATATGCTCACAAAATTTCATGAGAATCGGTCAAGCCGTTTCGGAGGAGTACGGGAACGAACATTGTGACACGAGAATTTTATACAGGGTGTAACATAAAGGTGTGGTGATACTTTAAGGTGGGCTTGTACCCATCAAACTGAACAACTTTCTCCATGGAACCCATAGTCAAATCGCAAAAAAAATTTTGAACTTTCCATACTAAGTTGGCTGATCAGCTGATCGAGTTAGTATGGGAGAGCCAAATTTTTTTTTGCGATTTGACTATGGGTTCCATGGAGAAAGTTGTTCAGTTTGATGGGTACAAGCCCACCTTAAAGTATCACCACACCTTTATGTTACACCCCGTATATAAGATAATATTAGCATGTAAGGTCAGTTAATTAAGTTGCTTATTTCTCTGCCCTTATTGTAAAATTTGTATTTCGTGCTTTCCTGTAATGAAAGGTTGTCTGGAAGAGATTGCTTTTAGCAATAAGACCGCCTACTGTACACTATATTTTAGTATCTCTACGTATTAACATTACGAAATTGTTTTGGTGCACTATAAGTGTCACTAAATAAATAAAGTGTGCTCTACTTCTTACTTCACAGTTTATTACATTTTTTAATCAGTGAACTAACCCAGCTGAGTATACTCCCCCTGGCGACTTGTTGGTGCATCAAAAAACACTTTAAAAAAATCCAAATCGGTCCAGGCGTCTTCGAGTAATCGGAGAACATACATAAACATAAAAGATTCCGACGAATTGAGAACCTCTGAACTATTTTGATTAATGTTTTACATAATGTATGTACGCATGATGGCCGTTGAGGCAGTAAAGTGGCGATCGCGCACCGGAAAACGTAGCGTAGGCAGGTCTCCCACTCGGTAGACCGATGAACGGCTAAAGGTCGCGGGAAGCCGCTGCATGCGGGCAGCGCAGGACCGGTCGTTGTGGAAATCCTTGGGGGATGCCTATGTCCATCAGTGGATGTGCTTCGGTTGATTAATTAATTAATTCGAGTGATCCGGTGGCAAAGTATATATATTAGTACCCGGCGGAAGTCTAGTAGTCAGCGCTCCTGAGCGTGGGTTCGATTCCCATCCAAGGCAAACATTCGTATGACGAATTCGTTTGCTCTGTGTCCTGTGTGTTTATTATCTACATATTATAATAATTATGTTTTTCAACATTAAGGCGAGCGAGGCATTGACACAGATTACTAAATAGTTGAGCCACCGACGCTTTTTAATTGTCTTTTTATTTGTCCATCTAACCAGAGGTACCGGGTTCAAATCTGGACGGCCAATGTACCAATGAGTTTTTCAAAAACTTACGTACATATAATTACCGATTACTTTAACGGTGAAGGAAAACATCGTGAGGAAACCTGCACACGCCTGCGAAGAAACTCGAAGGTTGTGTGTGAAGTCGACCAACCCGCACTGGGCCCGCGTGGTCGACTAAGGCCTAATCGCCCTGATTCAGGGTAGGCTCGAGCCCCTCGGTGGGGACGTATATGAGCTGATATAATAATAAACTAAATAGTTACGCATTGATTGGAACAGTTGTCTCTGTTTTCTCTTAACGTGTAAAGAGTAACGAAAATAACCCCAGTTTCGCACTTTTTCAACTTTTGTTTCATTTAATAATCACATTTTTTTTAAATCTAACTGGTATATTAAAGTGTGTGTTTAGACTAACCTTCTGAAAACTTAGGACGCTGTCAGTCTTTGCAGACTGGCTGAAAACAAGGAGAATATCCGTGCGGTGGTAGCTGACATCCGATTCCGTTAGGATATATATAGCACCCCCAAGAAGAAGAAATCGGTTTGGTTTAAATAAATCACTATCACTATCATCATCACTACATAGTATAAAACAAAGTCGCTTTCTCTGTCCCTATGTCCCTTTGTATACTTAAATCTTTGAAACTACGCAACGGATTTTGATGCGGTTTTTTTTAATAGATAGAGTGATTCAAGAGGAAGGTTTATATACATATAAACCTTTGTTTGTTTATATACATATAAACCTTCCTCTTGAATCACTCTATCTATTAAAAAAAACCGCATCAAAATCCGTTGCGTAGTTTCAAAGATTTAAGTATACAAAGGGACATAGGGACAGAGAAAGCGACTTTGTTTTATACTATGTAGTGATAACATCCATTAAATAGTGGAGAAGTACTGTTATTTTTGAGGTTTCTAATGTGATGTCGTAAATAATTACATTTTTTCCGCTTACATTGCAAACGCAGGCTGAACCCTACGAGTTTTATCAAAATAATGTACTAAGTATTGTACACATTGAAAAAGTCTACAGAAAAGTCCGTGATGGTATATGTCTATCTCTTATGGATAACCCACAATAACTTTTTTTGTCATTTACTTTTTACGACAAATAATGGCTAATTTTCGAAGCGATTTTAACCAATACAGCATTATTCCTTAACCAATTAAATACCTTGAATACATTGTTCATTTAATATAGATCTATATGGCCCGTTACACCGTATGATTTAAGAGATTGATGCGCCGACGAAAATATACTACTCGGTCGATACTGTTCTCGATTTGGAAGAAGCTGTTCATTTTCCTACAGAATTTCTAAATTCTTTGAACCCGTCTGGACTCCCTCCTCACAAAATGGTGTTGAAAGTAGGTTGTCCTGTTATTTTATTAAGAAACCTGAATCCACCTAAACTTTGCAATGGCACGCGTTTGCTGGTAAAATCATTGAAAACTTTCATAATAGAGTGCACAATACTCACAGGATGTGGTACCGGAGAAGATGTATTGATTCCCCGAATCCCTCTGATACCATCGGATTTACCCATCCAATTTAAACGTTTACAGTTTCCGGTAAAGACATCTTTTGCAATGAACATTAATAAATCGCAGGGTCAAACCTTCAACGTTGCAGGCTTAGATTTGAGCGTTGACCGTTTTTCACATGGACAACTGTATGTCGCTCTTTCAAGAGTGACCTCCAGAGAAAACATGTTTGTATTGTCTAATGACAAGAAAGCTGTGACCGTTGTTTATAAAGACATTCTGTAATATGTTGTAAAAATAAAATAAATAGTTAAAAATGTAAAAAGTAAATAAGTAAAAATGTAGTGTATGAATTTAGATATTCCAAAGATAGCAGGAAATCTTCATGGTATAGGGAATGGTTTTACTCCAAATTTAACGCGTGCGGGCCACACGGGCAGTAATGAATAAATCAAAACTACTGAATGTTGTAAGATTCTCAAATATATTTATTTTTTTATAATTTAAAGATTAATAGTTTTAAAGTTACTTAAGAAAATAGACCCCCCACAACCCGGTTATTTCCGAAACTACTGAGCCTAAAATCTTGGAAAAATCACAGTATATGAAGTTGAATGCATAGATTACAGGAAAACCTATGAAAAAATGTAAAATCCGGAAGAGACTTAAGAAAATAGGCGAAAATTAACCATTCCCCCCTTATTTCCAAAACTACAGGGCCTAAAATCTTGAAAAAATCACAGTATATCAGTTTGAATACATTAATTACAAGAAAACCTATGAGAAAATCTAAAGTCCTTCCATTCTCACAGGAAAAATAAAATTTAAAGATGTCCAAAATAAGTAGACCCCTATTTACGTAGAGCAAAGTATGTATTGAAAGGTATTGTTCTGTTGATAGTTAAAGTTTTGGCGCGGAACCCTATGAGTCGCACTTCGACGGATATTGGGATATAATTTACATCTAGTGTTTTAATATTTTTATTTTGTATTTTAATGTAATTGGTTAAATCGAAATTGACGTGTAAACATTGTTTATCAATAAATGATTATGATTATGATTTGTAAAGGGTTTGTTGGTCTAGCTTGCAAGAAATATCATTCTGACAAACGTCTTCGACAACCGTATGAGGAGAAGCAAGTAGACAGATTAGGAAATAAGACAGTTTGTACAAGTAGACAGATCGGGAAAATGGACCAATCCGGAAGTAGACGAATGAGGAAAATCAAATGGACCGATCGGGAAAGTAGACGGTTTGTACTAGTGGACCGATCGGGAAAGTAGACCGATGGTTCCGGAGGGCGACATTCAATCAAACAATCTTTAAAAAGAACTCCAGGGGCGCGTCGCGTCACAACTCACAAGTTAAACGCTTGCGCATTACGCAGATTGCATAACTATAATCGTATAGCGTAATAACGCCATTTGTCAGGAAGATAGCATCTGCTCTCCTCGACCGTAACAATGCGCGCGCGCAAGCAACGAAAGTGAAAACAATTAGGAGTTCGGTACATCAGCAACTTTCGCATAATCCAAGATGTTATCTGTCAAATTAATCATAAAGGTAGCATTTCTTGTCGTGATTCAAATGGAATCTAATCCATTATTGCAAAGAGTATTGTGAATTGTGCGCTATGAAAGTTCCAAATTGGTTCCTGTTGAATGTTGATGATATCGTGTTGGTATTGGTCGGTTCAAAAACTGTTAAAGTGAAAAGGTTTTCTTTTGTTTACGAGTAGCAGTTTTGTTTGAGTTGAACTGTAATCAAAGCGAATAAATTTTATTGACATATCAAATCCTACTAATTTTATAAACGCGAAGGTTTTTAAGTATGTATGGATGTTTGTTACTCTTTCACGCAAATACTACTGAACGTATCTGGATGAAATTTGGTAGGTAGACAGATTGCATTAACATAGGTATAGGCTACTATTATCCACGCACCCTCGGAGACAGTCTGAAAAGTACTTATTCGACGGAGTACCGTTTCGCGGGGCTTCTTTCTACGGTAGCAGGAGACATAACCTTAAGCAAAGTATACATATTAGCACTAACGTACCTTTAGTATTTTTCGTCCTTTTACGATCTGCCTGGAATATCTGGGCAGATTGCGATCTGCCAGATTAACATAAGAATTACTCACTTTACGTAATAATATGTAGGTACAGTACAGATCACCAGCTAACTTAAACTCCTAATCTATAATATGGATGTTCCTTAACATATCGATACTTGTATCATGCCCACTAGAAATTCAAGCTGTCAACTGAATGCAATAAGTAAGAAAGACAACGTGTGTTCGACTGACCAGTACCTACCTGAACTTTAAACTCATTGGATTAAGGCTTAAAATCGTTCATTACTCAAATGCATTTCAAAATGCAGTGCAGTAAAGGCGAGTTCGATTTTATCTACGGCAGTGCATCTTAATTGCGCAAGAGTTGTTGCGATGCGACATCGCTGCATTCGGCACGGACCAAATGCAGCTGCCGATAATGATTTCATTTTGAACGTTGGCTTGCATTGTCCGATTTACATGGTCACGGTCGTTACTATTATATTAAATCGACTAGCAATCAAATCTATCGATCAATCGTGCGTATTGTATGAGATTATAAAAACAAATTTAGCTTTTCTGAACATTCTACCCGAAGTCACACCCTGGACACTTCTTACAACGGGCCAGAAATGACATTTCAAAAAAGGAATGACGGAACAAACAAAATGGCTACGTTCGACAACCAAACTGTAACCAATCTGTATTAATCTGGGTGACGAGGGGGAGAGGTCGCAAACTGGAGAGCGGCAGGGAGTGTCCATTCTGTATGTTTGTATTAATATATTATATACTTTGCTATTATATTAAAATCGACTAGCAATCAAATCTATCGATCGATTGTGCGTGTTGTAGGACATTTTAAAAACAAATTTAGCTTTTCTGAACTTTTTTTAAAATTTACAATTGGTAAGACTTTGGCATCATCTCACCTGATAGTAAGTGACGATGATGCCGAAGATGGAAGCGGGCTTACCAAGATTCCCCAATGCAATGGAGAACTGGCTATCTTATCTATCTTTAAGCCGGAACACATCAATGTTGTTAACATTGATGTTAGGCGGCAAGACTTAGATAAGATGGTAGTAGCTAGCCAGGCGGGCTTAAAAATGCCCTACCACCAACCAAACCGAGTCTTACAAGTTGACCCCACCGGGAATCAAACCCGCGACCTCCTGGTGTGAAGCGAACGGACTAACAATTACTCCACGGAGGTGGTTAAAAATTTAAGGTTAAACGTTTTTCCCGAAGTAATATGTTTTATACAGGGTGTAAAAAATGGCTTAGGACCCGTTTACTGGGGGTTCTACTCATCATACTGAACAATTTTCCATAAGGAAAAATTATCAAAAAAAACCAAACCACTCTGGGAGTGCCCACAGAATAGAAGACGGCAATTTTTTTTTCTTATCTGTGGGGAGTGCCGACAGAAGTAAAAACTTTTCAGTTTTATAAATTTTGACCCTCCAAGTGTTGCTGGTATACAGTGTCGGTGTCTTTACCAAAGTGTATATATTAGTACCTACTAACATACAGTATGGACACTTCCCGCCGCTCTCTAGATTCCGACCTCACCCCTTAGTCTCCCAGATTGTTTCATATTGGTTACGGTTTGGTTGTCGAACGTATAGGAATTCACCGCCATTTTGTTTGTTGCGTCATTCGTTTTTTGAAATGTCATTTCTGGCCCTTTGTATGAAGTGTCCAGGGTGTGCTTGCAGTGTCCAGCTCGCGGGGATTTCAATTCCATACAAACCTCGTCCTGACATTACGAACACAACAAAAAAAATATTTGCTGATGCTCTGTCTTACATGTGGTAATTTATGTTTACAAGTTTTATATTGACTTCCGTGTTAATTAGTTAGTTAGTTTGAGACAAATCTTGGTAGCTAAATTAGAACCAATTCCAGGTTTCCAGTTAATAATAATAAATAATTCTATATTCAGGCAACCACGGACCCCACAAACAGAAAATTCAGTTAACAATTAAAGAAAATAAATTAAATTCAATAAATTCAAGTTAAGCTAAAAATTTGCAAACACGTTAAGGCTGGAGAACAACAGATGGTTAGCGAAGTGACGTCATTCTAAATCCAATATGGCTGACTCCCAAAGATAGCGGACAAGTTATTTTTTATGCACCCCCATTGTATATTGTTTGCCGAAAAGAATACGAAATGTTTTTTAACATAAAGCTTGTACCTAAGAGTTTTAAGGTTTTACGAAAATTATAATATAAGTAACGTCGATTTAAGCTCATGCGTTTTTGTTTCGAATTTCGTTATTTTATTTTCGCCTCATTTGATTTTTTTTGACATCGTTTTCTTTAAAACATGGAAAACTTATAATCCCAAACCTTACTAATATTATAAATGTGAAAATGTGATTGTTTGTTTGTTGGTTTGTTACCTTTTCACGCTTCAACACATTGACGAATCTTGATGAAATTTGGCATGCAGGTAGCCTGTGTCACGGGAAAGGACATATGCTACTTTTATCCCTGGTATAACTTTGGATGTTTCACTTCAATGGGGACCACACATTGAAACTTTAGCGGGAAGGCTTAGTTCAGCTGCTTATGCCGTTAAGAAAATAAGACAGTTAACGGATGTAGATACTGCGAGACTAGTGTATTTTAGTTACTTCCATAGTATAATGTCTTATGGCATATTACTGTGGGGGCATGCGGCTGATATAGAAACTATTTTCATCCTGCAGAAAAGAGCTATCCGCGCAATTTGTCAGATGCGATCACGTGAGTCGTTACAGAATAAGTTCAAAGAAATCAATATTTTAACTGTTGCTAGTCAATTTATATATGAAAACATCACGTACGTTCGTAAGAATTTGCATTTATTTCCTAAAAACAGTGACAGGCATAATTTGAATTTAAGAAATGTAAATAAAATAGATATAGCCTTTTCGAGACTGAGTAAGTTTAAAAAGTCATTTGTGGGGCAGTGTATAGAATTCTACAATAAAATTCCAGAAAATGTAACTAGTTTGTCAGAGAATAAATTCAAGACTCATGTCAAAAAAGTTTTGTGCTCTAGAGGATATTATAAAATAATAGATTATGTAAATGACAAAGATATACCTATATGTTGATTCTATAATAAATACCATTACCTGAGACTGTAATCTGAATCATGACATTATCACTGTGCCTTAATTTTAAGTTTTATATTAAAATAAATAAATAAATAAAAATAAATAATTTGTAATTTTATTTTTATTGTATTTTTTTTTGTTTTGACTATTTAAAAGTGTGTGTAAACACCTATTTGAAACAAATTGTTTTGAGTTTTTGAGTTTCCCGCAAAAATAGCATAGTCCGATGCAGTTTCTGAGAGAACTGAAAAAAATATCTCTTTTTTGGCTAATTTCTTTAAGATCGCAACGGAACAATAGATTTTTGTGATTTTTTGCACATATGGTTGAGGAGTGTCATATATTGTTAATCACAATAGCCCGATTTGGGATAGGGATCTGGAGAAAACTCATCTCTATAACAAGCGGCTCGCGCACCGCTCACCCTCAAAGACAGTCATAAAAACGATGACCACGAGGGCAAAGCCGCCGGCAAAAGCTAGTAAAACATAAATGTGAAAGGGACCCAAGTTCGATATAAAAAGACCGGGCAAGTACGAGTCGGATTTGTTCACCGAGGGTTTCGTACCACCACACCTGTGCATAATGAACCTTAAAAATAAGAAATAGAAAACTATACATGTTAAATATAATAAAAAATCTGTTTAAGCTTATGCCAATGAAGCCGTTTCATACCCCAGTATTTCCAGTTGCTTACAAGAAAACTTGTTATATTCTGTGCTACTGTGTAACTTGGCAAGTTTAAATAGTCAAGCCGCCAAGCAAGGAAGCTTAGTTTTTAAAAATATATGCTAATATATATGTCGAAGGGGGTGGTTAGGTTAAGGATGGCCTCGTGGTTCAGCCCTTAACTATGTCGGTCGTGGGCGTCGAAATAACAATGCAGCTATATCTCAGAGGTCCTCTTTCAATAGTCTTGATCATTCGGTAATCGAAATTGTACAGGATGCCTTGGATAACAATGGATGCAAACGCGGTGATCCCAGCGATAGCGTGACAAGTCCGTTTTGATTACAGATCACCACTACTTGTGCTCTCCTCGACGCTCCGTCAAAAAGTGTCTGCCTCGAGACTGACGTCCAGCTAATATGGCTTCTCCACAGATCGAATAAATTCTCAACTCAGAGCTGCCACCTTAATCACAAACAGCCTTCCCTTAATACGTCATCTTTGCTACCACAAACGATCGTCTCACGAGTACAAACGATTGTCACTCCACCACCGATTTCACCGAGGTACTAATACCTGACGTTTGATCCACATAAAGTTTAACGATCTATGTAAACGTATCTCGAGCTGGTGTTGGTCGCGTTTTCAATGACGCTCCGACATAGAATATAATTGGATAATGAATTTCATTTCATTATCCAATTATAATATATATTGGCGTATAAAATGAATTTCGTTCCATTATCCAATTATATTATCTATTGGCAATCCTCTTGACTGTCGATTTCCGGGACCCGGAAAAAAAAACAAATTCCCTATCTGTCGACCTACCGGGAGTCGGAAAAATTACGGCCGGCGGGACAAATTAGCACCTAAAAATACGCCAAAGGTTGGCAGGCCCGATTTAGAATGCATATCGACATGTATGGGAGTGAAGCAGTCTGCCTCTGTGACTAATCCTTTGCCACACTAACAATATAAAAATATTCAGAGAAACTTCATTCAAAATTCAGATGTCGTACTTCAAATCGCGAGTGTGTCATTTATTTTATTGCTTTCTTTGTTTTTTTGTTGTTTGTTTTGTATTCTTTTGTTTTTATTGTATTATAAACATACTTAGGTATCAATTACAGTTATAGAAAAGTTCACTTATTGTTTAATTTTTATTTTTAATCAAGAAATATAGTTAATTTTTAGGTTATGTATGGGTCATAATAAATAATAGTAATTTATATCAATTATCATAATGTAAAAGTAAAAACAATAAAAAGAAATAAGTAAAACACCCTAATTAGAATAATATTTTTGAATGGAAACACACAATATTTTATTTAGATTCACAGAAAATCCATTAAACCTGTCCAGAACCCTGTCTGTCAAATTCCGGCTGCCGGAAAAAATCCTGTCTATCGAATTTCCGGCTCGCGGTTCGACGGACAAGGGGGTGTGGCCCAATAACAGCGTGACAGTTGGGAGGATATTATGAATTTCATTTTATTATCCAATTATATTCTATATTGGCGTATATTTGAAAAAATAAGCTTCCTTGCTTGGCGGCTTGACTATTTAAACTTGCCAAGTTACACCATTAGTAGCACAGAACATAACAAATTTTCTTATAAGCAACTGGAAACCGTAAATATTTCAATTCTCCTATCAATATAATAGCTATGGACCGGCCTACGCGAACAGCGGCAGCGGTTTAGATGCCTACAGAATGAGCTCATTCGCTCATTTCACCTTAGTCGATCAATATTCCCCAAATGGGTTGAAGGTCAAAATTAGTGAAATTTATCTCATTCGTGGTACATTCCTAGTACTGTCATTGTTTATATTTGAACGAGACTCGGTAGGCTATAGTGGCACAGATGAGAATAATAGTGGCACAGATAGTGGTGTGAGTGTGTGTTTGCGTACAGTTGTATTTGACTCATTATTAGGGTTCCATACCCAAAGGGTAAAAACGGGACCCTATTACTAAGCCTCCGCTGTCCATTCGTCCGTCTGTCACCAGCTGTATTTCATTAACCGTGATAGCTAGACAGCTGAAATTTTCACAGATGATGTATTTCTTTCTGTAGCCGCTGTAACAACAAATACTATTAATTAGAAAAAGTGAAAAATAAAGGGGTCTCCATACAAATATTTTAAACATGAAGAAACTAGCGCCATCTAGTATGATGGTACGGAACCCTATGTGTGCGTTTCTGACTCGAACTTGGCCGGTTTTTTATGATATTTATGTATGGATAGGGCCGCTTCATTATATTAGGTCATTGTACATTTTCTATTATTTGAAGAAATTCAAGATAAATCTTTTAATTTGGAGTCCCGTAGCTACGATTTAAGAAAACAAATATGATAAAATTTTTGCTATCGAACTTGACCTCCTTTCACATTTATGTTTTGTGGAAACATGAATAATTTTTGTGAAATAATAATATTTATCTATTTAAATTGGATTAAGAAACTTTTTTAATCTTACATTTTTTTACGTGAAAGTTTGTATGTATGGATGCTTGTTACTCTTTCACGCTTCAACCATTGGAAGGATTGGGATGAAACTTGGCGCACATATAGGTTAGGTGCTGGAATAGGACATAGGCTACTTTTTACCCCGGGAAGACGTCTTATTTCCACGGGGAAATCGAAAACAACACGGGCGAAGCCGCGGGCGTACGGCTAGTTAATTATGACACAACGGTGGTGGTACGGAACCCTCGATGCGCGAGTCCGACTTGCACTTGGCCGGATTTTTGAATATATATTTAATACGCTCAATAACCTATTTCGATTCTAAATTTCGAGTTTATAAGTCACCTGGAAGTGGTCTATATTTTGATGACTAGTTTGTGGTACGGAACTCTAATTTAGCTAGTCCGACTGGCACTTGGCCGGTTGTTTTTTTTTTTGCTTTGTATACGCCCAATAACCTACCTAAATGCCAAACAAGTTTCAAAGTCACCTGGAAGTGGTCTATAACTTTTTTTTGTATTCGCCTAGTATCTTATCTCGATGCCAAACTTCGGTTATAAGTTACTAGCTTTTGCCCGCGTGGGATGACCTGGTGAAGGTCGCGGGAAGCCGCTGGATGCGGGCAGCGCAGAACCGGTCGTCGTGGAGATCCTTGGGGGAGGCCTATGTCCAGCAGTGGACTTCCTTCGGCTGATATGATGATGAGGGTGAGCGGTGCGCGAGCCGTGCGTTTTCTACAGATCCCTATCCAAGATCGGGCTATTCTGATCAGTAGTCTGTGATACTTCTCACCCCCTAAACCAATTCTGTACAAAAATCACTTCAATCCGTTGCTCCATCGCGACGCCGACGCGTGGACGTCCTTCGGCTGATATGATGATGATGATGTAGGTATGTATGTCTGATTATTTAAAATCTTGCGATCGATTGTAGAGTGTTTTCCAGGGGTCCAATTAAGCTGATATATGGAATGAAGCCGTATTCCCGGTGACAATCGATCCTTCTTTTATTTTTAAATTGATCTGATGATGAACTTTGGAGGTGGAATGAAGGTCCCAGAATCACCTTTTAACATTAGAATCGTAGGAAATACAATATTTTGCTCACTTTTTTCAATTTGGAACCGTGTATTTTTGTATATTCATTTGAGCATTTGGCTTTTTGAGCATAATTAAAAACCTAACGACTCCGAGAGTGCCGACAGAAGTTAAAACTTTTTATAGTTTTATAAGTTTTGACCCTGCAAGTGTTCCTGGTACGGTGTCGGTGACGGGTTAGTGTAGCGAGTTCAATGTGTTTCCCATCTCAAAAATACTTGACGAAGTGTTGACCCTGCGAGTGTTTCGCGTACGGTGTCGGTGACGGTTACAGTGTCGCGATTTCAATGGTTTTTTCCCACCTCAAGAATGCCCAACGCGCTTATAGAAGTTTTTACTTTAAAAACTATTTGCGAATAAAAGCTTGTACCTAAAAGATTTTAGGTTTTCCGAAAATCATTTTTAACGTCAATGAGCCAGGCCGTTCCGCTGCCCCTAGGGACTCGTGACACTTGAGCGTGGAAAATCGGTATCGCAGGGCACTCGTGACGCATCAGAGGTGCACAAGAATTGTTTAGTTTTAATTTGGCTAAAATCTATCAGTTTATCTGCACTAAAACGGTAATTTAACCTTTATGAAAAAAAATTAGGACGAAGTAGGCATACGAGTTGGGATGAACCGGGAGTAACTAATCAACAAATATTTTTTTAGGACGAACGGGGCATACAAACTGGGGTTTTTTTTATGTGGGACAAAGCTCAGTGGGACGAACGAGCCATAAATCATATTCACAAGAACGTCAATCAATCAATCAATCAAATATGCTTTATTGTACAATAACATAAATATATATATAGAGAATAGAACAAAATAGACAGTAAACTTTTAAATTGTACAATTCAGGTGGCCTAATTGCTTAAAGCAATTGCTTCCAGGCAACCCAAAGAATAGAGTCGATCTTGTTCACACCCACGTAAACTGTAGTTGCTTAGCATAAGCTTCACATGATACTGTTGGGAAATATTCAGTCAATTCGCATTATCTTGCGCCCGCCCGCTTCCATCTTCGGCATCATCGTCACTTACCATCAGGCGAGATGATGCCAAGGGCTTACCAATTGTGAATAAAAAAAACTTCTTGACTTCCTACAGGTGATTTTTTTGTTACATCAAAAAAGACGTGTGGCACTCGGGGACTGCCGCGGTAAAGCTATTGCATAGCATTTTTTATCAACTTATGCAATTATAATTATTTATTTATTTTTTATTTAAGCAGTAAATATCAGTACCATATAGTCCTTGGGGCGCGGGATGTTTATTTAATAAATTAACACTAATAAAGTTAATCATCATCATCGTCGTCGTAGTCTTCGTCGAAATCATCATCATCATCATCATCAGATGGCAGTGTAAGTTTTTTAGAACTCAATTTTTTTTATTTTTTTTGGGGTGTTGGGTTTTATTTTCGTTACGAAATTTCTTGATTCTGTCCCCTCAAACCCCGCGATAAAAGCTATACAATAGCTTAATAAAAATAATTAATAAGTACGAACATCCCCAGGTGCCAAATATTACTAACCGTCCCTTCTTATTGTTTTCGAGTCGACGGCAAACTCAGATAGTCCCATCCCAAAACCGAGCCACGCCAATTGCCACTCTCCCTTCTGATCGAGAGTCATTACCGTCTCCTGGATTCCAATTGAAAATTGCATTAGATACGTACGTCCATCCATAAAAATTGTTTACGACGTAAGTAGTGAAACGCAAACTATCGTTTCGAGCCGATCTCCTTTGTTGCTGTTTCATATTAAATTCTTTTTGGTTTCCGCTGTTGGCTCCTTCAGTTTTGGATTATATTCACTTTTCCGAATTGTTTTGAAAATTGTGATTGATTGTCAAACTGCCGTGTGTTGTTTTTTAGAGAGAAAGGAATCGTCATCGACTATTATTTGTATTTTTCCGAAAATATTTTATAAATTTATTTAATAGTGCCAGTTTCGCTCAGCAAGATGTTTTAATGTATTGTCCTGGGTCCCTCTCCGATATTTTTTAAGAGGTAAGTATTTCCATATTTATTTCATCGTTTTAACTTGTGTCAGGTGGTGATGAGAATCACGGTCCTTTTACGTTTTAGGGTCTTGGTCTACGACGCCCCAACAATGCTGAGAGCCAGCTCGTGCTCGTCATTATGAGCACCAAAGAACTAGGGTGTGCGTTTTTTCGTCCGGCCCACCGGTTTTTGTTTGAGCGCCCCCCATTTGGGTACACCTCAGCGTGGACAGCGTGGTTGATTGCAATTCAAGTAATACCTTTTATTTATTCTCTCCCGCGAAATAGAAGATACCCAAACGTAGGAATTAAATGATCTTTAAATTTAAGTCAAGATTACAAGTGCCATTTATTTTTAGATTTTGTGTGCTAACTTAATATTTTTTTAAAAGAAAACCATCTGTCATAGCAACTCTGCACGTGCGTGGTTGCTACCGTATATTTAAATATTTCATTATTTTAATTGTTTGAAAACTTGTAAATTCCAAATCTTATTGTTTAGTTCCTTCTTTTTCCAATCATCGATGACATTCCTGTTTTATAATCTTTGACATTCCTATTTTATAATCTTCTTTTAATCCTCTAAACTATTTCTTTGATTACATTTCTTTATTTACCATGCAATTTTCTTTTTCTTTCATAGGTTTCAACTATTAGATAATCTTTCAAAATTCTACGTATCATGTAGCATTGTTATAAAATTGATTTAAATTCATTTATGCTACAGTAGGTATTATGTTGTATTATGGATGATTGCATAAATTGATGAGTTTTTAGGGTTCCGTACCATGTAACTAGACCCTACGAGTATTATTGGACCTACGCTACAGTTGCTGTTGCATCTAACATCCTGGATACCATTTTTATATTTAACAGTTTATTGTGTACAAAAAAGATTACTTAACAGGCAGAAAATAAAATTATACAATAGGTATTATATATTTCTTATTAGAAATTTCTTCCAGCAAACCCGGGAAAGAGTAAGTTTCACTTGAAATGGCAGACATGTATGCAATTAAAGAAGCTATTAAAATATATAAGTAAGGCTTCAATAGTGTAAAATTCATATAATTAGTATAAATAGTTTAATAAAGTTTATAATGCTACTTTTGAAGTTTTAATCAAATTCAAATTATTTATAACATAAATACGTAAAAATAAATACGTAATAAATACTTATATAGGTTATTATAAGTATATATAAGATAGAATACATATAATAAATACTATAATACTTACATGGCTTATCAAGCTTAAGAAGAAAGGGAGAGGTAGTGCTCCTTGAGTTTCTTTTAAAAGGAAAAGATGCTCTCACAATCGAGGATTTCATGAGAAAGATAATTCCATAACCTAACAGCATGAAAAGAAAAAGAGTAAGAGTATAAATCTGTGGTATGAAGGGGAACGTTCAGGAGGGATTTTAGGTGGGATCGGGATTGTTGTTCTGGCTGGTGCTTCCAAATGAAGCGTTCGCGCAGGTAACTTTTTTCATTTTTTTATTTAAAATTTGAGTGCGTTTGACTGCAACTCACCTGATGGTAAGTGATGATGCAGTCAGTCAGTAACTAGAGGAGGTGGAGAAGAGGAGACAGAGGATGTGCATGTTCCTAGTTCCCTTTGCAAGCGGATCGGCAGGCATTTTAGATGGTCACGGAACTGAGAGACATGGTAAAATTTTACCATCGTCACTTTTCTTCAGGTGATATCTGTAATATCTTTACTGCTCGGTGTATGTTTGTTGTACCAATTTTTTTTTTGTAGTGTGTACAGGGTGATGATGAAAAATATGTAGATGATTTTAACCTTGTCACAGTATTGTTTTGTTTTTATGTTTTGAAGCGTTTCTACTGATCCGATTGTTTTGATATTTTTTTCTTGATATGCTAAGACGCTACTCTAACATTAAGGCATAAAATCTGGTCTACATTTTTTTTTAAATTAGTGGTTCCTTGTTGCGTTTTCGGTAATTTTTGGGTGTTTTTTAAACGTTTTTTTTTAATTTGTTGGCACTTAGGCCATTTTTTTGTTGTTTTGTTTTAGATTACATAGCTAACAGAAAAATGTAATTTCATATGTACGAGTATCACTATAGTACCTGTATATAAATAATAGAAATAGTAAAGTAAAAAAAAAAATTAAACGGATAGTAAATTTTACATTTATAAATCATGTATTTTATTTATTTCTGATCCAATACATATAAATTAAATATCGTTAGAAAGAAAATTTTATCAGGTTTCTAAAGCAGAAATCAGTTTTCATAGATACTTAAAAAAATAACATGAAATCCTTGAAAATATGCAGCGTGGCCAAAACGCCCGCGTAGTATTAAATTTAATTGCCTACTTATTTTGAAATACTGAAATAAATATAAAAGAAACGAAAAAAAGCTTATTGAGAAATATAACGTGTTCTATTTTGTTTGTAACACATGTAAAATAAAAGTGGTTTCAGATTTCTAGATCAATAAATATTTTTTTACAGGTTTGATAATATATACGAGTATATGTTATGTGTGTCCCGACTCCTACAATTTGGGGATCTTTAAGGCGAGAGTGAATAGGCATTATTTGAGTTTGCGTGTACAATCCTCGACTACATCGTCACTTACCATCAGGTATATATAGTCAAACGCACTCAACTTTTTATAATATTATTTTTTTAAAAAGATACATAAACACTGAGCAATCTCAGAAATCTGCCGCGCGGTATAACCGCACTACCTCGGCGAAATTACCTTTGGCATTGAGTGAGCCCCTGGCGGCGCGTGCGCATTCGGCAACTCTTCTTTTTGCCGCAACAGTCCACTAGGTGTAATAGCAGGCTGGAACTAGTAATTGCGCTTAATGTCGTCCTAAAGGCTATTCAGCGCATTTCAATGCAATATTTATTTATTTCAAGTCTAGCCCCTCGGACAGGCTCAACTAGATTTTATCTTGTCACGCCTCTGCTCATTGTGAATGCCCAGTTTTGTTTCAGAAAAAATACTGCTATCCCGCATTCGTGCGACTTGTAATCAGTAGTGAGGCGTATTTACCACAACAGTTAAAAGTCACCAGTACCTATTTTTATGGAACAGTCCGTACCTGATACAAATATCGTTGACTCGAAATACATTTACATTTCTTTAATTTTTTTATACATTTATTTCAATAAAAACAGCCTCTTCGGCGTATTATATTATAGCGGCGGTCACAGCCTGTTAAACAGTTTGTGAAAAACACACTGTTGTGCAGTTACAGCCTGTTACTAGTAATTTAAGGAACAAACTGTTATGCAGTAAAATACAGTATTTGAGAAAGAGACTGTTATTTAAAATTTAGAACACAGATTTAACCCGGCGCCAATGACGCTGGGTCATATTGACCCGAGCGATTTTCAATTCGGGAAATTTCGAAAAAAACATATTATAATCGTTATTGATTTTCTCAGTAGCTGGAGATAAGACCTCAATTCATATGATTTGTACCATAGTGTAGTGAGCAAGCGCCAGTGAAGAATGGTAAAATCCTTTTTCTTGAATAAAACGGCTACAGCTCCATACATTTTTAGTTCCAAAAGAGAAATTCTTTTAGTTGCCCTTTTGAGGTTGTTGCATTAAAACTAAATTATAGCTTGATATCTAAATTAACTTAAACATCTTGGTACTACAATGACTTCATGGTCATGCAATAGTTCTTACTTTGTATTAAATTTTTTATAATTCAGCAGATAACCAGATAATTAAGAAAAAAACATTCGGGTCATATTGACCCAGCGTCATTGTCCGCGTTATTTTTTACACGTCATTGGCGCCGGGTTAATCTTTTTCAGTCTATGTAACTGATAAGGTAGGTAATCACAGGTGATTTAGTATTTTAATTTGAGTTTTGACTGGCTGTTATTTAATAACAGGTACTTGGAACAATTATTTAAATAACAGATTGAATTTGTTGTGTATAACCCACCTCTAGTTGTAATAAGATAATAAGGTACCGAGTGCTATTTCCATAGAAAATGTTCACAATTTAAGCCGGGTTATATTCCCAGTCCTTGCCACTGGCTCCGTTACCACTGGGGACCCTATGTGATCTCTGTGAATGCAGAATATAATCTTTTTTTTGATGTGTAAAATCTTTGCTCTCGCTTTCCTGCAATTTGTGGGAGTGATTTCGTGAAATGGGACGGAAATGTGTAACAGGAAATGCGAACGTTTTTTAATTCTCGAAAACTAAGGTTGTCATAGCCATGCCGCCTAGTGTGATGGCAAAGGCAAAGATGACATACTACTATTCGAAGGGTCGGCCCGTGAATGTACGACCCGATAATTAATTAATTTCATAAGTATTTTTTCACATGTTATACACATCATATGCGAGTACTGTAGGTCTCGTTTTTTTTTATTATTCAATATTGGTAAACCCTTGACAAAATCTCACCTGGTGGTAAGTGACGATGTTGCCGAAGATGGAAGCGGGCTTACCAAGATTCCCCAACGCAATGGGGAACTGGCTATCTTATTTTTGACTGACTCGGTGGCTCAGTGGTTAGTGCTCTTGACTACTGATCCAAGAATTGTGGGTTCGATCCCCACCCAGGGCAAATATTTGTGTGATGAGCAGATTTGTTTGCTCTGTGTCTGGGTGTTAAATATCTATATATGTATGTATTTAAACGTATATAAGTATGTATATCAGTCTCTGGTTCCCATAACACAGGGAATCCTACTTTGGGGCCAGATGACCATGTGTGATTTGTCCCAGAATATTTATTTATTTATTTATTTATTTATATTTTCATGCCGGAACACACCAATGATATTAACATTGGTATTTGGCGGCAAGACTTAGATAAGATGGTGGTAGCTAGCCAAGGCGGGCTTAGAAAATGCCCTACCACCAACCAAACCGAGTCTTACAATTGACCCCGCCGGGAATCGAACCCGCGACCTCCTGTGTAAAGCCAGTGAATTTTGCCTCTGAGCTACGGAGGCGGTTAGTAAAGGGGTTTCAAAGTTATTGGCATACTGAGGATTCGCCATTTTGATTTTTTTTCAAAATGGCGTCGCACAATCTAACCTGTGTTTTTGGATAGAGGACCTATAGAAGAACAATAATGTCATATATAACATTTTGGCCTAAAGTATCACATTTCTGAGATAATAATATAGAAGTTAAAAATAATCAAAATTATTATGGAATAGGTATATATAATTTAATTATCTCCGTAACATGACGTTTTAGGACACTATGTTACATGACATTTTTGTTTCATAATAACATTCACCGATATAGGCAGAGATATGCTATATATAAACAAATCTCTGGATATAGGTACATTACCTATGGCAAGTTTCTCAAAAAAAAACCGGCCAAGTGCGAGTCAGAACCGCACACATAGGGATTCGTACCATCATACTAAATGGCGCTAGTTACATATTTCAAAGAACATCATACTAGATGGCGCTAGTTTTATTCATGTTAAAAACAACACGTATTTTGTATTGAGATCCCCTTTATTTTTTAACTTTTTCTAGTTTTTAGTATTTGTAGTTATAGCGGCAATAGAAATACATCATCTGTAAAAAAATCTGCTGCCTAGTTATCACGGTTCATTAAATACAGCCTGGTGACAGACGGACAGACAGACAGATAAGTGGGGGTTCTACTTATCACATTAAACGAATAATTTCGAAAACCTAAAAACTATTAGGTACAAGCTTTTAATGTTGCTCTGTCATGCGATATACATATTAATATGTATGTTTACTTTTTAGTTTATCCTTTTATATTTTTAATTGCTGAGTATTGCATAAAATAATTTGTCTATCTTTATACATGCAAAATTTCAGCTCAATCGGAAACCGGGAAGTGGGTCAAATTTAACTTGCAAGATTTCATTACAGACACCGGGACAGGTGAAACTAAACAAAAGCTTGTAAAATGCACAAAATTGGTCGATCAGCTGATCAATATGCATGAAGAGTTTTTTTGCGATTTCAGTAAAGTCCGTGAACAAAAGTTGTTTAGTATTAGAAGCCCCAGTTAACGGGATCTACACCAATTTTGCTACACCCTGTATGTGCCATATCGACTGCACCTAGACACCCGTGTCATGTGCAACATCGACTGCACCTTGACACCCGTGCCATGTGCCACATCGACTGCACCTCGACACCCGTGCCATGTGCCACATCGACTGCACCTTGACACCCGTGCCATGTGCCACATCGACTGCACCTCAACACCCGTGCCATGTGCCACATCGACTGCACCTTGACACCCGTGCCATGTGCCACATCGACTGCACCTCGACACCCGTGCCATGTGCCACATCGACTGCATCTCGACACCCGTGCTATATGCCACATAGACTGCACCTCGACACATGTGCCGTTGTAAGTATTATATTATATTTGGCCGTGCCGCCGCAGGAACATCGGGAAGATTTGAATCCCAGTATTATGTAGCTCAGTGCAACTTGCATTGGGTCAATCGAGCAGTTTAACTGACTAGGAGCACGGTCCTTACCTGGATTGATTGGATTGATTATGGCGATTGATGATAGCGGATGATGACGATGATGATGAACTTTCTTAGTGTTAATTTATTACATAAACAAAACATCCCGCGCCCCAAGGACTATATGGTACTAGTAAATACTGCATAAATAAAAATAAAAAAATATATAATTGCATAAGTTGATAAAAAATGCTATGCAATATGTATGCAATAGCTTTACCGCGGCAGTCCCCTAATGCCACACGTCTTTCTTTATAATAGCGTCTTGTATAACTAATGAAAGTAAAATTTGTTGTGTATTATACAGATGACCGTAATGAGTTAAATGAGTGGGCGGGGCACATAGCTCGTAGAACAGATGGCCGTTGGGTCAGTAAAGTTCTCGAGTGGCAGTGATGTGACCGCACACCGGAAAACGTAGAGTAGGTAGGCCCCCCCCACTCTATTTACCTATGACCTGTTGAAGGTCGCGGGAAGCCGCTGGATGCGGGTAGCGCGGAACCGGTCGTCGTGGAAATCCTTGGGGGAGGCCTATGTCCAGCAGTGGACGTCCTTCGGTTGATATGATGATGATGAGAATGAGTTAAATCATCAATGTTTAATTTTCGCCACTCGTGCCACCGTCTGTGTTCTGTCAAAATATCTTGACAGATATCTGTATTTGTACCGATTCCGTTGGTGTTATTTGTTTTTTGTGTTGACAGTTTTTGTTTTTTTTTCTGTTTCTATGTGTTTTACTTCTTTTTTATGTTGTGTAATCAGTGTGTGTTTGTGTCAAATAAAAATCTGTCTATTGTCTATTTTAACCTATGATGGATGACGGAACAGAGGCGGTAAATCCGTTGAGGCTTGTGTGCCTGTGTTTTTGTGTGTCTGTTACCATTTTCCTTGAAAACTACTGGGTCAATTTCGTTGCGGTTTTATGCATTTAAAAGGTATCATTTCAGAGCAGGCTATTAGACATGTTTTATGGCGGTAGACCACCAGGGAGCGCTGCAGCAGCCAGGAGGGTAGGTGCTTGAGAGCTTCTCAGAAACTATTCGGTGGATTCCGATCCTTTTTTTTAATATCATCATTACAGCTCATATACGTCCCCACCGAGGGGCTCGAGCCTACCCTGAATCAGGGCGATTAGGCCTTAGTCGACCACGCGGGCCCAGTGCGGGTTGGTCAACTTCACACACAACCTTCGAGTTTCTTCGCAGGCGTGTGCAGGTTTCCTCACGATGTTTTTCCTTCACCGTTAAAGCAATTTTTTTAATATATAGGGTCTTAACAAAGGTACGCACTTTTTTTTAACTGGAGCTTGTACTCATGAAACTGAACAACTTTCCCCAAGAAACCCATGGTCAATTTGCAATTACTGTTTTGTAATTAAATTATCAACTGTTCCGAATACAACTCCCAGCTGGTATCCGCGTATTAACAAGTTCAATGACCGCGCCGGCCCGCCACGCCGCGCCGCTGCCACAGATTACTAATTAGTTACTACCGCTGCGGCGTATTCCGCGCAATTTTATAATTTCAATAAAAAAAAAACAAAAGCGAAAAGACTATGGGTTTCTTGGGGAAAGTTGTTCAGTTTCATAAGTACATGCTCCAGTTAAAAAAAATTGCGTACCTTCGTTAAGACCCTGTATATAGTTGTCATTTTTCAGAGCAAGTCTAGACATGTTTCACAGCCGTAGACCATCAGGGGGCGCTGCAGCTCAATAGAAATTTAAAAAGCCTATATATGTATGTAACTAGCTGTCCGCCCTCGGCTACGCCCGCGTTGTTTTCGATTTTCCCGTGGTAATAAGATGTTTTCCCGGGGTATATGTCCTATTCCATGAGCTAACCTATATGTGTGCCAAGTTTCATCCCGATCCGTTAAGAGGTTGAAGTGTAAAAGAGCTAACCTAATGTGTGCCAAGTTTCATCCCGATCCGTTAAGAGGTTGAAGTGTAAAAGAGCTAACCTATATGTGTGCCAAGTTTCATCCCGATCCGTTAAGAGGTTGAAGTGTAAAAGAGCTAACCTAATGTGTGCCAAGTTTCATCCCGATCCGTTAAGAGGTTGAAGTGTAAAAGAGCTAACCTATATGTGTGCCAAGTTTCATCCCGATCCGTTAAGAGGTTGAAGTGTAAAAGAGCTAACCTAATGTGTGCCAAGTTTCATCCCGATCCGTTAAGAGGTTGAAGTGTAAAAGAGCTAACCTATATGTGTGCCAAGTTTCATCCCGATCCGTTAAGAGGTTGAAGTGTAAAAGAGTAACAAACATACATTTTCACTCGCTCTAGTGATTATAATATTAGTAGGATTAAATTCATACGGATAAAAAAACATTTAAGAGTAAGCGGTTCAAGGCTTTGAATGGGAAAGAGAACTTATATAAAGTAGTCTCTAAAAAGTTAAAATTAACAAGCTAAATAAAAAAACACCGGCCGAGTTCGAGTCAGAACCGCACACATAGGGTTCCGTACCATCATACTAGATGGCGCTAGTTTCATGTTTTAAAAAACCATAATACTCGATGCCGCTAGTTTCTTCATGTTATAAAAAGCACGTTTTTTGTACGGAGACCCCCCTTATTTTTTCACTTTTTCAGATTTTTAGTATTTGTTGTTATAGCTGCAATAGAAATACATCATCTGTAAAAATTTTAGCTTTCTAGCTATCACGGCCGGACAGGAGGTATAGCGGCCCAAGCCGTTACGCCACCGAAGCTCTCTTAATCCGGAGATAACTTACCACAGGGTATGCGAAATAAAGTGTTAACCAAGGGAACCATCACTCGTAATCGCTGGCACATATAAAATTGAAATTCGAAAACACATTGGTATGTGGTAGAATTCGAAGAACGACCTCCCGGACAGGAGGTAGCGGCCCAAGCCGTTACGCCACCGAAGCTCTCTTAATCCGGAAATAACTTACCACAGGGTATTATAAATAAAGTGTTAACCAAGGGAACCATCACTCGAAGTCGCTGGCACATATGAAATTGAAATTCGAAAACACATTGGTAGGTGGCAGAATTCAAACAACGACCTCCCTATGATATGAGATAGTGGCCCAAGCTGTTACACCACCGAAGCTCTCTTAATCCGGAGATAACTTACCACAGGGTGTTATAAATAAAGTGTTAACCAAGAGAACCATTACTAGGAGTCGCTGGCTGTACAGTCATATTATCAAAATCCACGCGGGCGAAGCCGCGAGAAAAAGTAAGTATATGTAATACTCGTATAAAGAAACCGTAACTGACTATCCGTCTACCAATGCAACGCGCAGCCAAACTAACCACTAGAAATTTGGCATACAGATAGCAATTACGACGCGACATAGGCTTTCGCTACGAAAGGATTTTGGGAATTTCCCAAGGGAACGTAAAAACGGGATATGCGCGAGCAACGTTAGTAATTTATATTTAGACATGGAATCATATTTCATTCTTTACATCGATATGACAAGGTTTCGACTTCTGCTCCGGATCGTTCCTGGTGCAGAGGCTGTGCGTCCATAGCCATTCAGCGCGGAAATACAGCTAGTGTTATGGCAAATTATAGTATTAGTACTAACGTATTTATGGGTTGGGATGATGAGGGACGGGTTATTTTAGGTGTTTTATATATAAGGTTATGTAGGTGTTTTATATATAAGGTATTTTAGGTGTTTAGTTTAGGCATTTTATTTTAGGTGCAATTTGTAATTAGTGTGATATTATTTTTAGGACTAATTAATTATAGTTAAAACACATTCAGGACATTTATACATTATAGTTATATTTTCCACTCAATAAAAGTGTACCCATTTTGTTATAATTTTGGATTTACTAAAATTGTAATGACACGTGGTACGCTAAAACATGTCGTAGTAAGGTATTTGGCTCGTTTATTGTATTTTTTTAAATGACGTCACAGTCCAGTTAAGGTGATTTTCTTAATACAAAATCCGAAAATCGATTCGCGAATATCTCAAAAACCTTGGACTTTCACCAAGCTGACATTCCTGTCAGGCCGATAGCATTTGAAGTCCTCTCTGAATATAACCTGCAGCAGCCTATCACTCTCTCTTGGGACACCTGTTTAAGAGATGTCAGTTTATTGAGTACCTACTAGTTTTTGTCAGCGACTTCGCTCTCGTGAACATAGTTTCTATGACTGTTATCGAGGGTGCGCGGTGCGCGAGCCGCAGCGAGCGTGAATAAAAGTAGCTTATATGGTAATCAAGGTCCTAATCGGTCTACATACCAAATTTAATCCTGATCCGTTTATCTGTTGTGGCGTCAAAGAGTAACAAACATCTATACATACAAACTTTCGCGTTTATAATATTAAGTAAGGATATTACATAATTAAATTTGATTACATATTATTATTTAAGTATTTATTAGCCTATATTATAACTATAGAGTCATCGATCTATGTTTAATCTTGACTTAGCTATTAGGCAGAGTTGACCACTCTTATCTTTATCATTACCTCATACAAATGGCCAAGTAATTGATGTATCTAGAGAAACATTATCAAGTGTCCAATCCATCAAATATTATCATTGTTGTTACGTCATTTTTCTTTTCTCCAACCTGCGCGGAAATGTGATCATTACTTTCGAAAAAAGAATACCCAATGTGTCACTCTTATAAATACCTACAGACCGTTTATTTAAAAAAAGATGCCAAGTGATTGTCGGATCACGCGCAAAGTAGGGTTCTGTAGTGATTTCAATAAACCTTCCACCAATCACGGTTCGTGAAATATAGCCCGCTGAAAGATAGACGGACGGAGGGCAGTAGAAACACATTCTGTAAAAATTTCAAGCGTCCACCAATCACAGTTCGTGAAATATAGCCCGCTGAAAGAAAGACGGACGGAGGGCAGTAGAAACACAATCTGTAAAAATTTCAAGCGTCCACCAATCACAGTTCGTGAAATATAGCCCGCTGAAAGAAAGACGGACGGAGGGCAGTAGAAACACAATCTGTAAAAATTTCAAGCGTCCACCAATCACAGTTCGTGAAATATAGCCCGCTGAAAGATAGACGGACTGAGGGCAGTAGAAACACATTCTGTAAAAATTTCAAGCGTCCACCAATCACAGTTCGTGAAATATAGGCCGCTGAAAGATAGACGGACGGAGGGCAGTAGAAACACAATCTGTAAAAATTTCAAGCGTCCACCAATCACGGTTCGTGAAATATAGCCCGCTGGAAGATAGACGGGCTGAGGGCACTAGAAACACATAACTGTAAAAATTTCAAGCGTCCACCAATCACAGTTCGTGAAATATAGCCCGCTGGAAGATAGACGGGCTGAGGGCACTAGAATCACATTCTGTAAAAATTTCAAGCGTCCACCAATCACAGTTCGTGAAATATAGCCCGCTGAAAGATAGACGGACTGAGGGCACTAGAAACACATTCTCTAAAAATTTCAAGCGTCCACCAATCACACTTCGTGAAATATAGCCCGCTGAAAGATAGACGGACTGAGGGCAGTAGAAACACAATCTGTAAAAATTTCAAGCGTCCACCAATCACAGTTCGTGAAATATAGGCCGCTGAAAGATAGACGGGCTGAGGGCAGTAGAAACACATTCTCTAAAAATTTCAAGCGTCCACCAATCACAGTTCGTGAAATATAGCCCGCTGAAAGATAGACGGACTGAGGGCAGTAGAAACACAATCTGTAAAAATTTCAAGCGTCCACCAATCACAGTTCGTGAAATATAGGCCGCTGAAAGATAGACGGACTGAGGGCAGTAGAAACACAATCTGTAAAAATTTCAAGCGTCCACCAATCACAGTTCGTGAAATATAGGCCGCTGAAAGATAGACGGGCTGAGGGCAGTAGAAACACATTCTCTAAAAATTTCAAGCGTCCACCAATCACAGTTCGTGAAATATAGCCCGCTGAAAGACAGACGGACTGAGGGCAGTAGAAACACATTCTGTAAAAATTTCAACCGTGCACCAATCACGGTTCCATCAAATGTTATCATTGTTGTTACATAATTTTTCTTTTCTCAAACCTGCCCGAAACTGTTATCATTACTTTAAAAAAAGCCCGATGTATCACACTTGTAAATACCTATAGAGAGTTTATTTGAAAATGGCAAGTACGTGTCGGATCCAGCGCAAAGTAGGGTTCCGTAGTATTTTCAATAAATTGTAATTATATTAAAACCTAAAAACTTTTAGGTTCAAGCTTCGCTCGCGTGAGCCTAGTTTCTATGAATGTATTCGAGGGTGCGCAGTGCGCGAGCCACAAGCGGCTCGTGAGCGTAAAACAAAATTGCTTTTATGTTAATTCAGGTCCTAATCTGTCTACGTAGGTACTAAAATTCATCCAGATCCGTTCATCTGTTGTGACGTGATTGAATAACTAACATTCATCCATTCGTCCAAACTTTCACATTTACAACATCAATAGGATGTGCCTCTTGCCATTCGGTGATCGCTTCCTGTTTATACCGAACTGATCACAAAGACATCATTGAATGTTTGCCTCCTCGTCAACAAGATGATCGTCGATGAGCGTCGGTGGCGTAATGGCTAGGGCCGCCGCCTCCTGTCCGGGAAGTCGTGGTACTAATGTGATTTCGAATTTAGATTTCATATGTACGTTTATCCGACGCACTTACGGTAAAGGAAAACATCGTGAGGAAACCTGCACACGCCTGCGAAGAAACTCGCAGGTTGTGTTGTGTGAAGTCGACCAACCCGCACTGGGCCCGCGTGGTTTACTAAGGCCCTATCGCCCTAATTCAGGGTAGACTCGAGCCCCACGGTGGGGACGTATATGAGCTGATATGACAACAAGATGAAGTCAATCTCTCAATTCGTTACACCATTGGGATGCAATCATGTCCACTTCCGCTGTTATGGCTGTTTTAAGAAGGAGTTCGTCATTAAGACGCCAGCATCTAACCCCTTGCATTACTTTGTCCGTAACCAAATTGCCCAAATCTCTGCTCCCAATCGCTTCATTTGCCCAGTTTTGCGTTGAAGACCCAAAAACAACGGTTTGAGGTGTACGTGAAAGCCGCGGCTGCATCGGCACTTACCATTAAGTGGAGGTGCAACAAAATGCAATTCGACATTTTCTGATCTCTTAGTAGCCAAGCCGGGTGCTTCAATCACATACACTTGTGAAATTTCGACGTAATCTGAGTCTAACTCTTCTGTTATATTTCTTGAACAGACGAAACAGTTAAAAAAGATCTGCAATCTAAGGTTAATAAAACTGACTGACTCGGTGGCTCAGTGGTTAGTGCTCTTGACTACTGATCCGAGAGTTGTGGGTTCGATCCCCACCCAGGGCAAACATTTGTGTGATGAGCAGATTTGTTTGCTCTGTGTCTGGGTGTTAAATATCTATATATGTATGTATTTAAACGTATATTAGTATGTATATCAGTCTCTGGTTCCTATAACACAGGGAATCCTACTTTGGGGGCCAGATGACCATGTGTGATTTGTCCCAGAATATTTATTTATTTAATATTTATTAATAAAAGATCTAAATGGTAACACCCAAAATGTTGCGTCGATCGGCTAGACTCCGCGGCGGCAGCCGGACGCTTCGGACTTCACCTTATGAGGAGCTCGGCCTTCGGCCTCGCATTGGGTGGCATGTTCATGTTGCCTTAGCCTTCTTGACTAAACAAACCTGATCACCACTTGATTTCACACCTCATACATTTTTCATATCTGTCTCTTTATAAGGTTAGTAAAATTAGACTATGGATTTCATGGGGAAAGTTGTTCAGTTTTATGAGTAGAAGCACCAGTTAAAATAGTTTCAGCTTATTTGGTTAGACCTTATAATATATGAATCAAGTCTAAAGGAGTAAACTCATAAGATCGTGACGTGTTTTCGTTCGCTGAGTCGACTGCACATTGAGTCGTTCGTAATTTGATGTGCCCTTACTTACCTACTCATCATATCAGCTCATATACGTCCCCACCGAGGGGCTCAAGCCTACCCTGAATTAGGGCGATCGAGCCTTAGTCGATCACGCCGGCCTAGTGCGGGTTAACTTCTCACCTAATCGTTATCAATCAATTAGATAAACGCCTTGTTAGTTAACAGTACCTGAAGACAGTTGTTAAACATATAATTAAGACGAAATTCAATTGAAGGTGAAAGGTGTGCAAGGTACTGTGCGCAGAAAAACGTAACGCTTTTAAGTTAACGCAAATTTTACTCCTCATAAAATTTCCATACCGGGGGCCTTATATGAAAACTGATTCTTTAGTAAACTCTAAAATACCTTGCTAAAAATTACAATTTCATTTATCATCATTGGCACAGTATTACAATATGGCCTACAGTAGCGCAACGCCTTTGATGTCGCACGATGCCGCCACGGTGTAAGTACTAGCCTGTAGCATCAAACTCGCGGGGTTTGGCAGGCTGGGTCCCGCCGCCCGCTCGCTGCCGCGCAAGTACGCTTCCGTTGCTCTGTGTAAGTACATTCGTTGCACTACTGTAAGCCGCTATATTGTAATATACTGTGTCATTGGGTAAGATCAGTATCAGTAATGCATACCTACTTGTACCATAGAGTTCAATGTAATTTTAAATGCTCTCACCTCCGAATTCGTAGACGCACGAGTCATTTACATCCGTGATGTCAATGACACGCGGATTCTTATGCAATGAGCACCTTGACAATACAATGTGTAGATATATTATTTTACGATGTTTATACAGTATACTAATCTATTTTTACCTGACTGCACACAAAGGAGAGTAATGCTTTTCGAGTGTTTGTTGGTATATCTGTTTCTTTTAGCAAAGTATACAGTATTGTAGGAGCGTCGGTGGCGTAACGGCTAGGGCCGCCGGCTCCTGTCCGGGAGGTCGTGGTTCGAATCCTGCCACATACCAATGTGATTTCGAATTTAGATTTCATATGTACGTTCATCCGACGCTCTTACGGTGAAGGAAAACATCGTGAGAAACTCGCAGGTTGTGTGTGACCAAGTCGACCAACCCGCACTGGGCCCGCGTGGTCGACTAAGGCCCGATCGCCCTAATTCAAGGTAGGCTCGAGCCCCTCTGGTGGGGGGGGGGGACGGGACGTATATGAGCTGTTATGATGATGGATGATACAGAATGTAACAAAATTGGTGTAGGAACCGTTAACTGAGGGTTCTACTCATCATACTGAATAACAATCCCCAAGGAACCCACGTTGACGTTACTAAATCAAAATAAATAAATTAAAAATAAACATACACTCACACACGCATACACACCCTCACACACTCTCACACATACAATAAAACTAACAAACAACACATCTGATGTAGTTGATTGCGTGCGGATAGATAGATTTGAATATACACGCACACACTCTTACACACACACTGACAAACAACACATCTGATGTAGTCGATTGCGCGCGGATAGATAGATTTGAATATACACGCACACACTCTTACACACACACTGACAAACAACACATCTGATGTAGTCGATTGCGCGCGGATAGATAGATTTGAATATACACGCACACACTCTTACACACACACTGACAAACAACACATCTGATGTAGTCGATTGCGCGCGGATAGATAGATTTGAATATACACGCACACACTCTTACACACACACTGACAAACAACACATCTGATGTAGTCGATTGCGCGCGGATAGATATATTTGAATATACACGCACACACTCTCACACACACACTGACAAACAACACATCTGATGTAGTCGATTGCGCGCGGATAGATAGATTTGAATATACATGCACACACTCTCACACACACACTGACAAACAACACATCTGATGTAGTCGATTGCGCGCGGATAGATAGATTTGAATATACACGCACACACTCTCACACACACTCTCACACACACACTGACAAACAACACATCTGATGTAGTCGATTGCACGCGGATAGATAGATTTGAATAATTAAGTTAATTTTAAGAACTTGAAATTTATTGGCATATGTATTTTCTAAAGTTTGATTACTGTAGATTTAACGCTGTAATTTCAATAAATATAAAAAAAAATTAAATAAAAATATAATAAATACAAATATTTTTACGAGTGTATTTTTTTTGCGAATTTATCAATGTGATATAATATAACAAAAGTAGTTCAGTTTGATGAGTAGAAGCCCCAGTTAACGGGACCTACACGAATTTTGTTACACCCTGTATACTTAGTAATAACGTCTTTTGGCTAAGTCTGTAGCGTTAACGGCTTCATGCATTTTGGAATGCTAGGTGTCGTTAAATTTGTCTTGATCCCATGAATGACATAGGATACATTTTAAGAAGTCGGGTTTTTAGGGTTCCCTACCAGGTAATGGGACCCTATAAAAGCCTACGCCTCTACGCTGTCCCTCTGTTTGTCTGTCCGTCTTTTAAAAAGCTGAACCGTAATAGGTAGCCGGCTGAAATTTCATATGTATTTTTATTGGGAATTTACTAACAAATAATCGAAATTATCAAAAGCAAATATTAAAGGAATTCCCATTAAAGAAACGTGTTTGTAAAGTTTTTTTTTTGTTTTTGCTTTATCGTTAAAACAATTGTAATTTAAATACCAGCTTAAAACTTGGTGTCTTTTAAAGTAAATCTCCTAACTAAAGTATCATCATATCAGCCGAAGGACGTCCACTGCTGGACGTAGGTCTCCCCCAAGGATTTCCACGACGACCAGTTCTGCGCTGCCCGCATCCAGCGGCTTTCCGCGACCTTCCGAAATCATCGACCCACCGAGTGGGAGGCCTGCCTACGCTACGCTTTCCGATGCGCGGTCACCATTCTAGAACATTACTACCCCAACGTCCATCCGTTCTACGAGCAATGTGCCCCGCCCACTGCCATTTAAGTTTAGCAATTCTGAGAGCTATGTCGGTTACTTTGGTTCTCCTACGGATCTTTTAAAGTATAACAACAAATAATAAAAAATTCGAGCGAGACCTACAGTACTCGCATATGATGTGTAACATGTGACAAAATACTTTATAAAAGGACGGCAAAGATACGGCAGACTAGGCTGTATGGTCATAGATACCTTTGCCTTTTCCGCGCTTTTAAAGCCTGAAAAAACGCGACTCCCTGTTACACATTTCCGTCACATGGGACACTTTTCCGTCCCATTTCACGAAATCACTCCCACAAATTGCAGGAAAGCGAGAGCAATGATGTTACACATCAAAAACTGGGCAAGTGTGTCGTACTCACGCTAAGTAGTCTAAACTTAATAAAAAGTGGAAGAGTGTCGTAATACGTGCAAAGTAGAGTTCCGTAGCCTTTTCAAAAAATTAATGTAAGTGTATTTAAAAAAAAGGTACCTGTCAAAAAAACCCAACAACTCCGGGAGTGCCGACAAAAGTAAAAACTTTTTACAGTTTCATAAGTTTTGATCTTCCGAGTGTTCCTGGCGAACGACTAGGTTGACAAAGTTTTGAACCTGCGAGTGTTCCTGGTACGGTGGCGGCTACATAACAGTATCGCGAGTTCAATAGTTTTTTTCCATCTCAAAAATGCCCAACGCGCCTAAAGAAGTTTTCATTTTAAAAAGTTATTTTTACTGTTGATATAGAACATAAAAAAATAGCTCTCAGAATTTCTAAACTGAAGTGAAAATGGGTGGAGCACATAGCTCGTAAAACAGATGGCCGTTGAGGCAGTAAAGTTCTCGAGTTGCGACTGCGCACCGGAAAACGTAGCGTAGGTAGGCCTCCCATTCGGTGGACAGATGACCTGCTGAACGCAGTAGACGTCCTTCGGCTGATATGATGATGATGAAGATGAATAGGTATGTACTTACTTAGGTATGTATGTACTTGTGTGGAGAGGTGGTGGTGGTGGTACGGAACCTTCCATGCGCAAGTTCGACTCGCACTTGGCTCTCAGTAAGTAGAACTACTTGCTGACAGTACGTACAATTTTAGGGTTCCGTACCCAAAGGGTAAAAATTAGACCCTATTACTAAGACTCCGCTGTCCGTCCGTCTGTCTGTCTGTCCGTCTGTCACCAGGCTGTATTTCATGAACCGTGACAGCTTTACGGTTTAAATTTTTACAGATGACGTATTTCTGTTGCTGCTATAACAACAAATACTAAAAAGTGAAAAAATTAGGGGGTCTCCATACAAAAAACGTGTCTTGTTTAAACATGAAGAAACTAGCGCCATCTAGTATGATGGTTTTTGAAACATGCAACTAGCGCCATCTAGTATGATGGTTTTTGAAACATGAAACTAGCGCCATTTAGTATGATGGTTTTTGAAACATGGTATGATGGTTTTTGAAACATGAAACTAGCGCCATCTAGTATGATGGTTTTTGAAAAATGAAACTAGCGCCATCTAGTATGATGGTTTTTGAAAAATGAAACTAGCGCCATCTAGTATGATGGTTTTTGAAAAATGAAACTAGCGCCATCTAGTATGATGGTTTTTGAAACATGAAACTAGCGCCATCTAGTATGATGGTTTTTGAAACATGAAACTAGCGCCATCTAGTGTGATGGTTTTTGAAACATGAAACTAGCGCCATCTAGTATGATGGTTTTTGAAACATGAAACTAGCGCCATCTAGTATGATGATACGGAAACCTATGTGTGCGGTTCCGACTCGCACTTGGCCGGTTTTTTAAACTATTTGTAAGGGTAAATAAGACGATATACGATCTTGACCTTCAAAATATTTTTATCTACTCACATATCGAAAAATTTGATTGCATTATAAACTTTATGACGAGGGTATATTAGTATACTTTATAAACACCATACAGAAATTTAAAAATATAATCATGTTATGTATAACATACCTACAGGGCAAATCCAAATCATCAAGGAGGTTATATTAATGGTCAACTTTGTAAGACTCGATTTGGTTGGTGGTAGGGCATTTTCATAGCCCGCCTGGCTAGCTACCACCATCTTATCTAAGTCTTGCCGCCAAACATCAGTGTTAACAACATTGATGTGTACCGGCTTGAAGATAAGATAGCCAGTTCTCCATTGCGTTGGGGAATCTTGGTAAGCCCGCTTCTATCTTCGGCATAATCGTCACTTACCATCAGTGTGATGTTGCTAAGGGCTATTGTGTTTTTTTTTATGTTTGATAGATTTATTGTTTTTTTAATTATAATAAACAGTTTTTTTATGTACTTTATGTTTGCACTAAAATATCAAGATCCTGCATCTACAGTGTTCTAGCAAATAAGCCTTTTGAGTATGAGTTTATTTATGTAACGCTAAACTTAAGTGGTAGTGGGCGGGGCACATAAATTAATTGTATATAGATGGCCTTTGGGGTAGTAAAGTTCTCGAGTGGCGATCGCGCACCGGAAGACGTAGCGCGACGACGTGGTGAAGGCGGAAGACGCTGGATGCGGGCGGCGCAGGGCCGTTCGTCGTGGAAATCCTTAGGCCTTTGTCCAGCTGTTGGCGTCTTTCGGCTGATATGATATGATTATGACCATTATTGTTAATGATGTTCCTTAAAGTCAAAAGCTATTAGAAACACGTTGAGCAGTTTTAGCTCGATAGAAAAAAATCCCAAAGATAGGTAAAGGGAAAGATAATCCCAAATTGTTACATAAATCATCATCATGATTTATGTAACAACTAGCTGATTCCCGCGGCTTCACCCGCGTGGACCACATTTCTATGACTTTTCGAGGGTGCGCAGTGCGCGAGCCGCAAGCGGCTCGCGAGCGTGGTAAAAAGTAGCCTATGTCTTAACCCAGGTCCTAATCTGTCTACCTACCAAATTTCAGCCAAATCCGTTCAGTAGTTTTTGCGGGAAAGCGTAACAGACAGACAGAGTTACTTTCACATTTATAATATTAAGTAGGGATTTCATTCTATCCTATGAAAAGTTAAGTGATTCTCTTCCAAGATCAGACATATTAACGTATCTTACAGCATTCAAAAGAATTCTATGAGACTACCAACAAAGAATGTTAGAGCGTTTTCACAAAATCGTTTCCCATACAAAAGTAAAATTACTATTTCTTGAAAATGGATGGGCCGATTCTAATGAAAGCCATTAATTAGCCACCAGCCATTCTTACTGCCTTCTAACTAACTAGTCCTACGAGATGCGTAGCAAAGGGAATCAAGTACCATAAAATTGTTTACTTTTGAGAATACTACTTAATAGTGCTTGTGATTATGTAAAGGACAACTGCCTATAATATAGGAATAAGGTAATCTCTTTTTTTTTCGAACCTAAGATCTTATCTATCTAATGTTTTTAATTAAGGTTTAAAGTTAGCTCACTTGTGTACTTTCGTATCTATAATATGTTATTTTAATTTATTCACTTACAGCGCGGACGCGACTTGTTCTAGTGAAGGTATTATTATTAGATTAGATTCCGTACTAATCACATGTACTTACAATGAAACGATATTAAACTTAAAATAAAACACATAGGTACGAAAGCCACACAATTCTAGTTTGTGTATAGTAATTTTTTTTTATAAGTGTTGTTACTAAATAATTGTGGTTAAAGGTAGGTACCTCATCTTAAAATTCGATAATCTTTTTTAAAATAAAGCATTTCGAAAATTTTATCTATCCGCAACCTAGAATTTCATCACTTGCATATGTGTATAAAGTTTCATTATAATCGGCCACAACCATTTCCAAGCCGTAGTAATTTTAAGTTTGTATGGGAAACGATTTTGTGAACACACTCTTATAGAGATATTTTATAGAAGTACCTATTGCCGATGAGGAGATGAAATGCGCGCGATAGTATAATTGCACAATACTGCTTTGTCCGTCGCCGTTGCCGTCGCGAGCGCACGTAATCGATTGAATGCTATGAATGAACTATCATCGTACGTTCCGATGTTATCGGGATAATCGTATTCTAATGTTCCTTAACTCCACTGATCGAATATTATCAGAAATCTTAAAGAAATGCTTTAGAGAAGGTGAAATTTCTTATGTCACTGTAGAGTGTAGTTAGGAATGTACAGAGGGCAGCACATCAAGCTAGACACACGCAGTGCGATTCTGATCCATAAGCATACGACATAAGAACGGTACAAAGTCCAAAGTGTGTTGTTCATTGGGTTGTTGCCGTAATCGCCACGCTTGGCAGGCAGGTTGGCGATCGCAGTGTGGTTGCAGGTGTGTTGGAATGCACGGAAAGGACGCTACAAGTAACTAGTATCTCATCTGTGACGCTACTGCTCATCCTCCGGCACAGATGAGATACTAGGTACTTCATAACCTCCGGTTTTAAGTCCTTTAGTCGACTCTTACGACCCCCATTGGAAGAGATGGGATGGTCCTATTTTAAGCTGGGAGCCATACGGCTGGTGGAAAATGTATTTAAGAATATTTATGATATTATCTTTGATAAGACAGCTACCGATAAGCGTATAAATTTTACTCGATACAATTTAGTCCCAAAACGTGTGACCACCTCATTACGTGTCCTTCTTGTCCAGTCACCTACACGCGGGAGGACTTGATGCAGGCCCACTGACAAGGGAATTTGCGTGGCTCGGTTTTGGGATGGGACTATCTGAGTTTGCCGTCGACTCGAGAAGAAGAAGAAGAAGAAGAAGTCCCAAAATAACCTATACAAACGGAATATGACTGTATAATACGGGTCTTGAAACAAAATTTACTCTAGTATCATACTCATTATCCCTACTATTCCCTACTAATATATAATATAAATATATATATATTATATATATATTTATATTATATAATAATATAATATATAATATATAATATAATAATATTATAAATGCGAAAGTAACTCTGTCTGTCTGTTACGCTTTCCCGCAAAAACTACTGAACGGATTTGGTTGAAATTTGGTAGGTAGACAGATTAGGACCTGGATTAAGACATAGGCTACTTTTTACCACGCTCGCGAGCACCCTCGAAAAGTCATAGAAACGTGGTCCACGCGGGTGAAGCCGCGGGAAACAGCTAGTTTATAATAAATATACCTATAAAACTTAATGAAACTTGGTTGAAAAATCGATCATAAGTTTAATATTAATTTCACAGATATAAAATTTCGATAAGATCTGTATATAAAGGCTGTAACAAAATTGGTGTAGGTCCCGTTAACTGGGGCTTCTGCTCATCATACTGAACAACTTTTGTTCTACAACTTTGCTGAAACCGCAAAAAAAAATTTTACTCTTCATACGAATCAACCAGCTGATCTGCATTTTAGTATGGAGGTTCCAATACTTTTTTTTTAAGAATTGACTATGGGTTCCTTGGGGAAAGTTGTTCAGTATGATGAGTAGAACCCACAGTTAACTGGTCCTACACCAATATTTTTACACTCTGAATAAAAGGAAAAGGTGACTGACTGGCACAGGCGAAAGCACTGAACGGATTTCGCTGAAATTTGGAATACAGACAGTTATGATGACGTAGGCAACCGCTAAGAAAGGATTTCGGGAAATTCCCACGGGAACACCTTAAAACGAGATCTGCGCGGGTAAAGCCACGGGCACCCACTGTACGACTGTATACTGCGTGTGCAGGTTGCACACGCCTGCAAAGAAATTCGAAGGTTGTGTGTGAAGTCGACCAACTCGCACTGGACCCGCGTGGTCGACTATAAGGCCCGATCGCCCTAATTCATGGTAGGCTCGAGCCCCTCGTTGGGGACGTATATGAGCTGATGTGATGAATCGCCATGTCACACTTTTAACCCTAATACTACAGCGAGCAAAAACATTTTCAATTATAAAATATTTTAAATTATTGCAAGGAATAGCTACGCGCGGTTAACGGCTGCTAATTAAACTAGGCGATATTATCACTTTTATATGCTTGTCCCAAATTCCAAGATCAGTCACGTTGTTATTCGCTCTATAAACAAAGATTATCGCGACACTGTTTACTGTTGCAAATTCATAAAGATATACGATACGGACCAGTCTTTGAGATGACCCACTGAAAATGCGCTTAGGTAGTATACTAGGAGGTAACGACAAATTTGGTAACGATAACGGGAATGGATAAACTTAGGTTGAGAGGATAAATGGCAACCCTCTGATTTAAAATAAGTCGGTAAGTCGATTACAAATGACCCCGCCGGAAATCGAACCCGCGACCTCCTGTGTAAAGCCAGTGAACTTTGCCTCTGGGCTACGGAGGCGGTTCCGGTATGTCCAGTAGTGGATGTCTTTTGGCTGATGTGATAGGTCGCATCATAATGTCAAACCAGGCATGATTACCAATATTAAGATAATCGCTTATAAGTCTTTGAGATGAGCCACAGAAAATGCGCTTAGGTAGTATACTAGGAGGTAACGACAAATTTGGTAACGATAACGGCAATGGATAAACTTAGGTTAAGAGGATAAATTGCAGCTTTATGATGTTAAATAAATATGTCGGTCTGCCTGCGCAAAGTGGTTGCGTTATGTACTTATAGCGCTTGAAAAACTAGTTTTCGTGACCAAAAAAAAATTATAAGGGAAATGGCTGAGTAAGATATAAAATGAAAGTACTAGTTGTACTCATGACAATTATGCAAAAACTGAATAAATATTCGGTTGCGTTATGGAGCAACGCCCGTTAGTAGTAGGAATTTCGGACCGGGCCCCACCCCCCTGCCGGAGAACCAAAATTAGAAATGGTGGACATTAATTCCTAAAAAAAGGAAAATAATGTATCCCATTTAAATTGTTTGCGCGTGGTCCCATTTCGCTATCTGCAAGCGTTTCCGAGATAATTCTAGGCAACTTTGGGGCTCTGGCAGGGGGGTGGGATCCTGGTCCAGAAATTATATATTTAACATCAGAGGGTTGCCATTTATCCTCTCAACCTAAGATTATCTATTTCTGTTATCGTTACCAGATTTGTCATGACCTCCTAGACTATAGATGCTTCTACGCGTGTAAACTTTTCAAAGCCTATTTCTGTGCCTATCCATAAGCGTAATAGCATATGCTACATTAAAAGTTTAATGAAAACACGACTGTATAAAAACATTATGCCTTTTTGTAGTAAGTCAGGTTTACCAATTGTGCATAAAAAAATAAAAAAATATATATATTATAAGTCGCTCACAAGATCAAGACGAATCTAACGATATCTCGCACTTTAAAATCCACCAAACCGTTTAGAAGATAGCGTGATATAAATAATCATACGTAAATACATACATACCTGAAAACAAAAGCAGTCGTGTAAAAAGCTACTGTCATAGGTCTGTATCGGATGGGGTAACCGATATTTAAAATGCAAATGTTTTGTTTAATTTGATGTGTGTATCACAAGAAAAAATAAATTACATTGCAAATGAGACCATTTTTACCGACTTCAAAAAGGAGGAGGTACTAAGTTCGACTGTATATTTTTTTTTATGTATGTTCACCGATTTTTCCGTCCATTGTGGACCGATTTTCAAAATTCTTTTTTCATTCGAAAGAGTATACTCCCGAGGGGGTCCCGTTGTCATTAAGTCAGGATCTGATGATGGGATCCCAGGGAAATCGAGGGCAACCCTTCAAAAATAATTAAACATTTGAATTTTAAAAGCACTAATTACGTGATTCATATGTTTTCTAAAGCTATTAAAATACTTTCGTCTGTTAGTCATATTCTCATGTTGATAAGCTGATGTAGGAAGGTACAACTCCTTAACGGTTAGGAGTTGCAGGAAAATTCTTTTTAAAGTTATACATAGATATATACGTAGGTATGCATAGACCGATAGTTGTATTCCTTCAGCTTATTCAGATGAGCTGATGATGGACGATTTAACTCCTTTACTTTCATGCTGCTGAGATGATGATGGAAGCCACAGGACTCTGTATCTGTTAATGAAACACAGGTATTATGATTTGATAATTCCTATTGGTGAGTATAGGTGATTGGATTTAACGTTGCTAGATAGATAGCATTACCACTAAAAATAAAGAAAATAAAAAAAGTTTTAAAAAACTTAAAACCGACTTCAAAATGAAATTCACTCAAAAGTGTGAAATAGTATTATTATACATAAATACACAACATTAACCAACAATATCGAAATCAAAGGCGGGAACGAATTAAATTAGGGGCTTAAAATTTTTTTGAGGTCGGTACCAGCACACAGTTACTTACGTATAAAATGGTTTAGATTCAATGGTTTGCTGACACCGACCTCAAAGAAATATTTAAGCCTCTAATTTAATTCGTACCCACCTTTGATTTCGTTATTGTTGGTTAATGTTGTGTATTTAAGTATAATAATATTATTTCACACTTTTGAGTGAATTTCATTTTGAAGTCGGTTTTGAATTTTTATAAACTTTTTTTTTGAAGTCTGTTCTGCTGCTAATTCAATACACATATTTTTCATGAACAGCTACAAAAAAGAAATTGAAAATAAAAATGGCTGCCATTTTAAGGTGAAATGGATGCGACCCCATAATGGGAGTTTTTGTAGATGAAAATGTGGTTACGTTACAATACATGCCCTAAAAATATCGGTAACCCTATCCGATACACACTGTATAAATGCTATACTGGTGGGGGCCTGGTCCAGAATTCTTAGTTCTAACGGGCGTTGCTCCATAACGCAACCGAAGATTGGTCAGTTTTTGCATAATTGTTCTGAGTACAACTAGTACTTTCATTTTATATCTTACTCAGACGTTATAGTTTTTTTATTGGTCACGATAACTAGTTTTTCAGGCGCTATATGTACATAACGCAACCACTTTGCGCAGGCAGACCGACATATTTTACATCAGAAAGTTGCAATTTATCCTCTCAACCAGAGATAAGCTATATATAAGGGGAGGTAGATAGGTTACGTGCATCCAAAAAGTGAAGCAAAAAAAAAGATGCCAATTGGCATCTCTTTTCTTGTAGCATTCGGTGAAATGGAAGCGAACTACCTATAACATTATGTGTGTATATGGCTTCGATTTTCAAATGTTGTTTGTTAGTGCATAACCCATCTATGGTAACAAATCTCTGCTCTCAACCCTAAGTTTATCCATTGCCGTTATCGTTACCAAATTTGTCGTTACCTCCTCCTAGTATACTACCTAAGCGCATTTTCTGTGGCTCATCTCAAAGACTTATAAGCGATTATCTTATTATTGGTAATCATGCCTGGTTTGACATTATGATGCGACCTATCACATCAGCCAAAAGACATCCACTACTGGACATACCGGAACCGCCTCCGTAGCCTAGAGGCAAAGTTCACTGGCTTTACACAGGACGTCGCGGGTTCGATTTCCGGCGGGGTCATTTGTAAGACTCGGTTTGGTTGGTGGTAGGGCATTTTCTAAGCCCGCCTGGCTAGCTACCACAACCTTATCTAAGTCTTGCCGCCAAATACCAATGTTGATATCATTGGTGTGTTCCGGCATGAAGATAAGATAGCCAGTTCCCCATTGCGTTGGGGAATCTTGGTAAGTCCGCTTTCATCTTCGGCAACATCGTCACTTACCACCAGGTGTAATGTTGTCAAGGGTTTACCAATTGTGAATAAAAAAAAGTAAGTGTGTGGTTTTATGAAACCACGGTAAAAGTGAAACTTTACAGAAGACGAAACGATCATGGCTGCTCTCGCTACGGTACAGAGGACGAAACGATCATACCGTCTGACGAAAGCGACCGTCACGCGACATGCAACACACAGTCGAAAAAAATTGAGACTACGATGTAATAAAAGTTTCACTTTAAAAAAATACCCCGAGTTGGGCGCTTGGCAGGCGGTATGTCGATTACAGTGTCCAGTGTGGTGGCGCAGTAGGTACGCAGAAAGAATGCTGCTCTGCTGCCCATTCTTCAGTTTTTGGATCCCTCAGTCTCCTCTACCATCTACGACACCCTTGGGAAGAGATGCCGGCTAGATTTTTTTATTATGCGACTGTAAATCGTTAATCGTGAATCTCCGAGACGCATGTAAGATGTCGCTGTGATATGTCAAAAGCAAGGTTTTATTGTATACTAGTATTCCCGGCGAACTTCGTACCACCTTACACTACACAACTCTAAACTACACTACCCTACCCTACCCTACCCTACATAAGAACCTTCTCCTGACAATAACGAGTTCGACAAAAAAAGAATTAGCGAAATCGGTCCAGCCGTTCACGCGTGATGCCGTAACCAAGGGAAATAGAGATTCATTTTTATATATTATAGAATTGTAGTCTTCCCAGAGACATTATGTTTATTTGGCAAGTCTCATAGAGAATTCAATAAATGGAAATTATATACGAATCACGAATTTGCAGTTCCATTTTGTTAAATACAACACGCACGACCGCGATTCCGTACCTACTTAATTTTGAACAAAAAAAAACCGACTTCAAACAGGAAACTAAGGTTCCCCTTGAATTCTCTGGGATGCCATCATCAGATCCTGGTTTCCTTATCATGATACCACCCTTGGGATATCTCCTTTCCAATAAAAAAAAATTATCAAAATCGGTTCATAAAGGACGGAGTTATCCGCGAACACACATAAAAAATATATTATACGGTCGAATTGAGAAACCTCCTCCTTTTTGAAGTCGGTTAAAAGGTAGGTAATAAGTACCGATGTAGTATATGCATTTTGTGTATCTGCACGGTGCCGGTGGAGAATGTCTTAATTACTCACATAAAATTTCATTACCTACGCTGTACGTATTTGTATTTACCATTCTTAACAAATATTTTCCACTGCTGCACATACTTTTATTTACAAAACAGCTGTTATAACATAAACGTATCTCAAAGGTATCTGTAGTTGGAAAGAATTCAGGAAATACCTTTGCTATGTAAGGCGGGCAAATAGTGCAATTCAACAAACAATACAAAGCAATAATATTCTCCCCAGACTGTGCGAGACTCAGATAAGTAGGTAGGCGATTGTTTATACTATGTTTCTATTAGGAACGTTTATAGCATGTATTTGTTATACAGGATCCAAAAATATTTACTTTTACTGTCAGTGTAGTCAAAGTGTAGTGATATTCGTCACTTATGATCTTAGACCAAATATTTAATGGACCGGCCCTACCCATACATTAATCTCATAAAAATGTGTCAAATACAACTGGAAACAAACACATACTTACACCACTGTAGTCTACCGAGTCTCGTTCAAATACAGTGGACCCCCGGTAATCCGACAAAAGTTTTGCAGGGATTTGTCGAACTATCGAATTTGTCGGATTATAGAGTACTGCCGAGATGATGAACGCACAGTAAGCGGCAACGCTATGTAGTCAAATTCAAATTAAAAGCAATCAAACAATAGCACAATAGTGGTGTAGCGTGCAAGTTAGACCTGTTCAATCATGCATTATCTACATTAGCGAAGATTGGTATAAAAATATTCAATAATAATAGACATGTCGGATTATAGGGGGCGCCGAATTAGATAGAAACCGGATTACCGGGGTCCACTATATAAACAAAGACAGAAATAGAGAGAGGTATTAATATCAACCTAAATAAAGCATTTAATGAATTTCACGAAATGTTTTGCTTGTTTTAAGATCTTTGCTTTCCAATTCAGAAAGTAAAAACATCGAGCAAACCTTTCCTGGGTTGGATTTCAAAAGGCATAAAAAAGAGCTGTAATACAAAAAAGGCTCTTCGGTATAAGTATTACTCAAATAAAACGAATCAGAATAGAAATTCGTATCTAAATTATGCACATCTGTACAAGAAATGTATCCATAAAGCTAAAAAAAATCAATAATACAAAATATATTGCTAGGAGTAAAAATATTGAAAAAGCTACATTGGATATAATAAAATGTGAAACAGCACAAAATGACATGAATAATTATATTGACATAATTCAAAATAATAATACAATAATTAATGATCCTTATGACATAGCAAATGCTTTTAATGATTATTTTATAGACATGACAAACACAATAGACAATCCTGAATTCAATAATGTTTTGACTAACTCTAAGCGAAAATTACAAAACTCAATTTACCTATCACCTGTAAATGAAATAATTATTGAGAAAGCAATAATGTTACTAAATAGTACAAATTCAGTGGGTTATGACAATATTTGCACTAAAGTCTTGAAGGCATGTAGAACTCAAATTAGTAAGGTAATTGCATATCTAATAAACCTTTCAATAGAATCTGGGACCTTTCCTGAAAAATTAAAATTATCGATCGTAAAACCGCTCTATAAAAGAGGCGACAAAGATTCGATGAAAAATTATCGTCCGATAGCTCTCATACACATTTTTTCAAAAATTTTTGAGAGAATTCTTCATGACCAACTGGTATGCTTTTTCAATAAACATGACGTAATCAAGGAAAACCAGTATGGCTTTCAAAAGGGGAAATCTACCTCTCTTGCGGCATTCAACTTAGTTAAGGAAATCATGCAGGGATTAAATAATAAGATGTACACCACAAGCCTGTACTTTGATATGTCTAGGGCTTTTGACAACGTGTCACATGATTTACTTTTGTCCAAACTGGAACACAATGGCATAAGAGGCCCTGCCTTAAATTGGCTCAGATCATACTTGAGTAACAGAACACAATGTGTAGAAGTCTTGAAATTGAATGAAAAACATGAAACTGTCTCATGTTATTCAAGGTCTAGAAATAACACTGTTGGCGTCCCTCAAGGAAGCATACTGCTGTTCTTAATTTATATTAATGACCCACCCCAAAGGACAAATCAAAGAAGTATTCTCTTCGCAGATGATATTTCGGTAGTAGTAACGTCAAGCAAAAACATGAAAATAAATCAGCATGTGGACGACATAAATGATACTTTAAAAAACATAATTTTATGGTTACTTAAAAATAAATTGACACTTAATATAAATAAATCTAAATTCATTAATTTTAATAGCTACAATGACATGATTAATATATATTACGACAGTGGAACCCTCGAGAGTGTTGATAAAATTAAATTTCTAGGAATAATGATGGATCAAAAGTTAAACTGGAAAGACCACATTGACATAGTTTGCACCAAACTAAACAGATTCATTTTTCCTTTGTATAAAATAACTCAAGTTGCTTCAGGAACAACAGCTATGACTGCATACTTCGAGTACATCGAATCGGTACTTAGGTATGGACTTATAATTTGGGGAAATAGCACAGATGTAGGAAAAGTTTTTGTGGCTCAAAAAAAAGCATACGTGCGATTTGTGGTGTCGCTCCCGACGTGTCGTGCAAACTATTTTTTAAAAATCTGCAAATTCTACCCCTTCCGTGTTTGTACATTCTTGAAGCAGCCACATTAGTAAAGATGCATCAAACTAAATTCTACATTGAGGCTAAAGACGCAACAGCTAACACTAGATGTAGAAGATACCCAGATAGGCTAGTTTACGATGAGGTACCAAAAAGCACTAGGTATCAAAAAAACTGTTTCTGGATGTGCAGAATAATTTATAATAAGATTCCACAATTTGTAAAAGAACTTCCAATAAACAGGTTTAAGGTGGAACTAAAGAGATGGCTGCTATTGCATACATTTTACTCGGTCAAGGATTTTCTGGATTTTAAATTTATTAATAATGACTAAATTGAATGTTATTTATTTATTAATTGTAATGTAACTAGTTTTTTCTTTGTTTGCATGCTATAATTTTTATGGCTGAGTTTGGCGTTTCAACAAAGATTTTGTAACACCTAATATTATGTACCTAAATCAAGGGCAAATAAACGAATTCTATTCTATTCTAATTCTATTTGGAATGTAGCACGAATGAGATGATAAATTTCTCTAATTTAAACCTTCAACTCATTTGGGGAACACTGATCGACTAAGGCAAAATGAGCGAATGCGCTCATTCTATAGACCTCAAAACCGCTATTCGCGTGGGCCGGTCCATAGCTGTTACATTGGTCATAGCAGATAATAACATTTTTTACAGTATCATTAATTTACTCCAATACCGCAGTAAACCGTCTTTGTTTTATTAATTGTTGTGTCTGGGCTCGATATCGCGACTACGGTACGCAAGAGGGATAATGACTGCTAGCCATCTGATTTACTCTTTGTCATCTCATCTACCATAAACTACATTTTGTTCTAAAAATTTTAGAATAACCTAGGCGTGACGTCATTAATGTTCAGCGCCAGTGATTTTGATAAATAAAAAATTGAAGACTTAATGGTAATCAAAACGAGTAAGGTTTTAGTAGGAGGAGAGTAATTAAGTTATTATCATATCAGCTTATATACGTCCCTACCGAGGAGCTCGAGCCTACCCTGATTGTTTTTTTTTTCGAAAGTACAAGCTTGTTGTTGGCCGTGGGGGCCTTTACAATTTCACCGGGCAGGGGAAGCGAGTACGGAAGGCACTCAACCTATTGCAAAGCAAAAAGATGCAACTGCCTAAGGGCGCCCAGGTGGGCACGGACCTCGGCTTAGGTCGTTGCCTGGACGGGGGAGGATCGGAGAGAAGCGGGAAACCTACCCTGAATTGGGGCGATCGGGTCTTAGTCGACCACGCGGGTCAGTGCAGTTTGGTCGACTTGACACACAACCTTCGAGATTCTTCGCAGGCGTGTTTGCAGGTTTCCTCACGATATTTTCCTTCACCTACGATGTACATATGAAATCGAAATTCGAAAACAAATTGGTACGTTGCTTCGATCACGAAAAAAAAGGTACGTTGCAAGTTAAAAAATGTGAATAATGGTTAATAGTGGTTTGGGACACACACTGGTCGATTTATTTATTTAAGATACTGCGGTATCTGGGACGTGAAGATATTGCGAAGCTTCCCAAACGCCGCTGCCCAGCCGAGTTGGATTCGACGATTAAACTCTTTCTCGTACTTGGAACTAAATAACTGGACTAAACTCTTTTTTTCCTTACTTGTCTTATCTCGTAAACATATATGGCGTCCCTATGTCAATGTCACTGGAAATAGCTTTTCATAGGGTGGGAAACAATTGAATGAACTGAATGGAAACCATTGAATGAAATGAATGTTAGTCGTGGTTGATTCAATGATGTTAAAGTTTTTTTTCTTACTTGTCTTATCTCATCAACAAAATTTGTACTTCATTTAATCATTGAATCAACCAAGAATAAGAGTTAGTTCATCCATTGGACACATTTCACAGTTCATGAATCACAGCCTGGTGACAGACGGACGGACGGACAGCGAAGTCTCAGTAATAGGGTCTTAGGAATATTCTGAGGCAGTACGACATTATTTAGGAAACAACTTCTGTTTTTTAGAATTTGGAACATAATCTCGTTATCCGACGAGAAACTCGCCTAAGCCTAAACTAAATAAATAACTTATAAAATACATATGAATATATGTACCATAAAATAATTAAAACATAATTATATTTACTGTCTGGAAAATAGTTTGAAGCTTGAAAAAAGATGTTAAGAAACTCTCATTGCTGGTGAAATTGCTTTGCAGTCTACCATTTTTTCCTGATAATTTTGTATTTTGGAAACAAATGAAAACTTATTCCCGAATCTCCGTAAGTACTAAATTCAGGAACGCAACAATATTTCGTTTTTCTGTTTTTATTATTAACAGGTTTCTTAATGTAATCGTGAGCCATCTGATTATATCAAAAATTAACCTCACCTTATCCTCAACTTAAAGCAAAGTGTCGTTCTTAGAAACTTCTTAATTTCGCCGCTAGAGGCGCGTGGAAAATCTTTGCATCGCCAATAATGCTTGCCATCACTTTCTGTTTGAGTACATAGGCTGTATATCAGCCGTGAGACGTCTACTGCTAGATAATTACACTCCCGCGGATGGCAGACTTTTGCCAATTTTATAGACTATAAATAAATAGTGTTTCTGTGATTTTTATTTCTCTGGCTAATGCGAGTAATTAAATTTGCTAAACTTTGAATAAAAACTATCAAAGATGATCTAATTTAATAAAAGATATATAGTCAAGAGTTTAAAAAGCTTCTATTTCCGTCATTTTTCTATTTCCCTAGCTGTCTAGAGTAATAAAATAAAAATTACTAAACTTAATGTAATAAAATGTTTAAAAACTATCAAAGATGACCTAATTTTTAGCTCGCAACAACAGTTCGAAATCATTCATTCAGTCATTCACTTCATCCCTTCTCTACAACAAAGCAACAAAACAATCATGCCGATTTTTAATCTGTGACAAAATCCTTTATCAATTACGCAATTTTATGGAAAAAGTGTTAAAAAATGTATAAAATAATAGCAGTTTTCAGTGTTAATTCATACGTCCACGTCGTACTTACCATTTACAATGTTTCTTAATCTCAAAACTATCAAAGATGACCTAATTTTTAGCTCGCAACAACAGTTCAAAATCATTCATTCTGTCATTCACTTCATCCCATCTCTACACCAAAGTAACAAAACAATCATGTCGATTTTTAATCTGTGACAAAATCTTTTATCAATTACGCAATTTTATGGAAAAAGTGTTAAAAAATGTATAAAATAATAGCAGATTTCAGTGTTAATTTATACTTCCACGTCGTAGTTACCATTTACAATGTTTTTTAGTCTCATAATGTGTATGGTGTATTCGGAAAGTGGTGTTTTTTGTTCGAGCGGTGTTTGTTGACAACATAAGACAAGTAAGGAAAAAAAGAGTTTACTTGTCCCAGGTACACATTTTTGGTAACAACTTCGAGTGTAGAGCCTCCAACCTTCAGAGGAGTAGGTATGACACGGACGTTTGACATGATTTTCGTCTTGTCCAAGTTCATTCTAAGACCTACTTGTTGAGAGGCTCTACTGAGGCCATCGAGCATTGTGCCTAAGTCGTTCATAGTCTCAGCCATGACCACGATATCGTCAACGAATCGAAAGTGGGTGATGTACTCGCCGTTGATATTGATGCCGAGTCCACCCCAGTCCATAACATCTTCCTGGACGGTGGTGAACAGCTTCGGAAATATAACGACTCCCTGTCTCACCCCTCGCTGCAGCCTGATAAATTCCGAGTTTTCATTCTGGAGGCGAACCGACATGGTGGCGTTTTCATATAAACACTTCAGTACCTCGATATATCGATAGTCAATTTAGCACCGCTGGAGAGACTGTAACACAGCCCAAGTTTCGACTGAATTAAAGGCTTTCTCATAGTCCACGATCGCAAAGCATACTGGCTGTTTGTACTCTTCGGTCTTCTGTATTATCTGCCGCAGCGTATGTATGTGGTCTATGGTACTAAAGCCTTTTCAGAAACCGGCTTGTTCGGGAGGCTGGAAGTCGTCGAACCTGCGTGCGAGACGATTCGTAATGACTCTCGAAAACAGCTTCAGATCACTTACTTGAATATTAAAATTAACTTATGTACATAGGCAAAACAACAAAGTCTATCAGTGCCTATTTAACAATTTAAGGGCAGTTATTTATGGTCTTTGGGCATGTGGTTTCACAACTTAATAAGTAAATGTGTGATGGATTTCTACTCCAATTTTGAAACACCCTGTAAAGCCATTGTTTAACCCAACTGATGGGTATACTGAGATAAGATCACTATCTCCGATGATCGATAACGCGGATCGAAAGACCAAGAAAGTAGAATAAGTCGTGATTTTACTAATTATTCGCGTTACGTTAAGTATTTGTATTGCGACATCCATTTGCCTCCTTGTGAATTGCGAGTCCAACCATTTACTGGGTTTATTCAGGATACAGTCAAAGAATAAAGACGTAACTAGCTTTTGCCAGCGGCTTCGCTCGCGTGAACATAGTTTCTATGACTGTCTCCGAAGGTGCGCAGTGGAAATAAGTAGCATATATGTTAATTCAGATCCTAATCTGTCTACCTACCAAATTTCATCCAGTACCGTTCAGTAGTTTTTGCGTGAAAGAGTAACAAACATCCACACATACAAACTTTCGCGTTTATAATATTACATAGTAGGATTTGCTAACGTAAAAGAAGTTTGACTCCGCAAAATCATTCAAATAAATGGCGACTCTTGCTATAACATAATAAAGTGCAATTCAGGTACGCACTGCGCCAGTTACCTACTGTTATATTCACCTACAAGTTGCATCTCTTTCTATCGCGTAAATCTTATCTCTTCTGACTACTGATTTGCTACCTGCAGGAGGCCGCGCGGCGTAGGTATATTTTCATGCCTAAAGCGCGGAGTGCGATAGGCCTGCTATGGTGGCAAACTGCTTTGTATTGTTCCTCGATACTATGCCAACGAATACTTAAAATTCGTTAAAATGGCTTAAGGTCCTGAAATGGGTCAAATTATAACATTCAATGCAAATTTTTTAAAGCCTGCGTAAAGCTATCACTAAGGAAAAAGAAACATATAATCTTATACCTTTAAACGAGCAATATATTTCTGTGATCTCTGAAACGGCTCTAACGATTTCGCTGAAAATCGGTATATGGGGGTTTTTGGGGATAAACAATCGGTCTAGATTAGTCTTTTCGAGTTTTCATGCGTTTTTCTTTCCACGCAGGATATGGTCGCTAATTTCGTGTTTATTGCCGGCTGTCTGTCTGGTCCAGCGGGTTAAGACGCGGACGGCAAGAAACAAGTGTTGCGGGTTCGAATCCCTCCCGGTAAACTAACTTTTGTTTTTTATATATGTTCAAGTTTATATTTTTTTTTTTATTAAAAATTTGAGTGCGTTTGACTGCAACTCACCTGATGGTAAGTGATGATGCAGTCGAGGATGGTACACGCAAACTCAAATAATGCCTATATTTATTTTTTATTGTTTTTAGACAAGTTTAAAAAAATGTAGTTAATGTTTGAGATAACAAACACAGAAATCGATTACCACCATATTACAATGTATAGTTATAACCGAGCAAAGCTCGGTCTCCCAGGTACTATACATACTAAAAGTAATAAAAAATCGATTTGATTGATTACTTATAGAAATGTTACAGGATATTTTTTACATCAAAATTTAACCACTTTTGATGTAAAAAATATCATGTAGTATTTTGGCATTAATTGCAAAATATCTCGAAAACAAACAGTTTACGTTGAATGAAACCATTACACGAAAACCGGCGACTTTAACACCTTCCATTTTAATTGAACATATTTTTTAATTTACATTTGAATCTGAAGGAAAGTAATAAAAACGTAAAAATCGATAATCGGGCGTTCGGTTTCAATGTAACCGCCGCGTTGAAACGCGCATTGATTTGAACTTAAAATGAATTAAGTTTAATATTAATTTTACACTGATCGAACTGCTCGGATTGAGTCGTTTTTTTAACGCCTTGAAAACTCTGCAATTTAATTCAAGTTTTCTATACACATCTGTGGAGGTTACTAGATTCTATGTAAGCCTAACACATATGAGTTCGTATACTTGGAAATAGGCAACTTTATAATTTTGAATTTAATTGCATACGAAAGAACCTTTACAATGTTGTTATACTCTTTCTGCGTGCCATTTCCCATATCATTTGGGGTTGGTCCTCTATTTACCTAGCATTTTGTCGCACTTCCATGTTCCGCAGTTGTATTTTTTCGTAGTTCGTAAATTCCGCATTATTGTGTCGAAGTCATGTGGTGCAGTAACATGCTGCAGAATCTACCGTTGTAGTATGCTAAAATTACCTTTGTTAACTTTGTTCAAAATTATATCCAATCTGGTCACACCACCAGCCCATCTAAGCATGCAGTTTGGCTTCATAGTATTGTTTAGTTGTACAACACTCTACACCGTAGAACGGTCCGTTCTATACTGCAACATCTAGTTGTAAAATTCAAGTTAACAGAAATTGAGACATACATTCTACTTGACATTTTTCAACTGTACATATCTACACAAAGCTTACGCTGCGGGACGTAAAATTCATTTAGAGAATAAAATAAATGAAAATAACATTCAAGTCACAAATTGGCGGTCGTCCACTATTTGAGTAAACTTGAGTGGGCCATTATATACATTATTATAATAGCACTGTAAAGTTATAGTACTTAGTCGAAGTCGTTATAGTGTCGTAATTCTGTTCGCTAGGGATTGGGGCGCTTGCAGTCAACGGGTCGCTTATCGATACATGTGCGCTGGCGTAAAGAAAAGGTGTTGTGGTCGCTCGTTGCCTTTTGTTGATTGTCACTGTGTTATTTTACTGTGTTATCGATATGAGCGTGGAGCGTCACTACGCCTTTCCATAAGACCCGTAAGTGCGACAGGGCGCACTATACGTGGCGCCCTGCTCTTAAATTTTATTGCCCCGTGGGCATCGATTGTTTAATACTGGTATAGAAGAATATCATAGTGTAAAAGGAATAAAATTTATAAAAATTCGAGTTGTAGGTATTCAGAGATGGCGTTGTGCAACTTTTTTTTATTATCATGACCAATTCTTACTTAACATTATAAATGTGAAAATGAGTTTGTTTGTTTGTTACCTCTTCACGCCTCAACACCTAAACCAATCTTCACGGAATTTGACATACACGTAGCCTGCGGCATGCACAAGAACATGTTCGTGCTATCTCCTAAGCCGATTTCGTAGTTTCCATGGGATAGCTTTTTGTAACTCTCTTTTTTTACAAGCTTTATAGTAGGTTGCCATGTTAGTTAGTTTGGGACAAATCTATTTGAGCTTGCGTGTCACATCCTCGGCTTCATCGGCACTTACTATCAGGTGAGGTGCAGCCAAACGCACTCAAATTTTTAATTAAAAAAAATCTAGGAAGCTAAATAAGAACCAACTTCCGATTGAGCTGAAATTTTGCATACACGTTAAGATTGAAGCGCGATGCATAGATAGCTAAGTGATGTCATTCTAAATCCAATATGGCGGACTCCCAAATATGGCGGACCAATTATTTTTTTAATGCACCCCTCATAGTGTATCTACTTAATGAAAGGGATTGCTGAGAATAATATGAAAAAAATGAAATAATTAACAAATTAAAGCTTGTACCTAAAAATTTTTAGGTTTTTCGAACATGATTTGTTAATTTCTTTCACGTCACAATGAAGAGAAGAATTGATTTGATATTTCGCACAGAGATGATTGTGGGGGAAAAAGTGACATAAGCTACTAAATTAGCATAACCCGACATTGTTCCCGAGGGATTCGGAGAAAACTCTTTTCCACCCTCGCGAGCTGCTTCCTTGAAGACAGTCACAGAAACTTGTCCACGGGGGTGAAACCGCGGGCAAAAGCTAGTCGCTTAGTAAAGCCATCCTACTCCACAGCCTGCACGACAATTTATAAGAAGAAATAACGGTTAACTTTCCAGGAAGAGTCGGCCAAGACGTCCCACTCATCATCGAGCATAGCAAATAAGTATTACACATAATGGTTCATAGCTATCGAGCTTAGATTAAATAATCTTTGGGTCAAAATGGCAGGGAAAAACGCCCCGTCATAACTGTGGTGCATTTCCTGACGACCCATAGAACCTGTGCTGTGCTTGGCATACCGATAATTTCCCTATTGAATGCTACATTATCAATAGACGCGGGGGTCATAGAAATAAATCCTTTGTAGGAAGCGCCGTGGCTAAGGTTTTCTTTTGTAAAGACTTTAGTTGACAGACGAGCTGGATGAAATCTATTGAAGGAAGGCCCTTAAGAAAAACGACAGACTTTCAATTTTGTGTTTATCTTTACTACTTAATATTATAAATTATTGTTTGTATGTTACCCTTTTCACGCTTCAATCCCTCCACCAATCTAAATGAAATTTAGCATGCAGGCAGCTTGTGTCACTGGGAAGTACATAAGCTACTTTTTATCTCGAGAAAATAGCATTGAGTTAGTTATTGAGGGAAAAATACTCTTTTCTATAACATCGCAACGGAACAATGCATTGTAGTGATTTGTGAGGAGGTGATAAGTTACATAATTTACTAATTAACATATCCATAGTTTCCGAGGGATCTGGGGAAAACTCATTTCCACGCTCGCGCACGTCGGCGTCGCAACAGAGCAACGGATTGCAGTTATTTTCCGTATAAAATTGGTTGAGAGGGTTGGAAGTGACATGACTGCTAATCAGAATAGCTCATATAGGTCCTGAGGGATCTGGAGAAAACTCACGTTCACGCTTGTGAGCCGCGGAAAAAAGTAGCCTGTGTGTTAATCCAGGTCCTAGTCTGTCAATTACGAGGTTGGCATACTTAAATGCCCTCAGTGCGCGAGGAGTTTCGCTGCGAAGATTGGCTACATAAAGCATCTTCGAGCGCACGCGCGGCAAACTGACTAGGAGTCGAAGTGGTCGCCATGACCGAAATCGGTCGGATAGATCATCAACATCATCTGTCTACCTACCAAATTTCAGCCAGATCAGTTCAGTAGTATTTGCGTAAAGGAGTAACAAACATACATCTATACATTCTTACTAACTTTCGCGTTTATAATATTAGTATCCTTACGATTATTGTCCTATTCAAATCTCTCGATCGACTTTAGAGCGACTTCCAAGCTTGTACTGAAAAGTTTATAGGTTTTTCGAAATGAGTTTATGTACAGAGGCCAGCAAATCAGGCTAGACACTTGTAGTGTAATTCTGATCCATACGCATAGGGCATAAGGACGGTACAAAGTCCAAAATGTCTAACTTAATATGCTAGCCTCTGTACCTACGTAGGTACTTATTTCGCGTGGGTAGTCAAACTATAAACTATCTAACCCGAATCGAATAATTTCTACTACTATAAGGTTTAACAAAATTAGCTGAAACTATTTTAACTGGTGCTTCTACCTATGAAACCAAACAACTTTCCCCATGGAACCCATATTCAAATCTCCAAAAAAATTTTTAACATCTCAAACTAAGTTGGCTGTTCTGCTAATCGAGTTAGTATGGGAGATCAATTTTTTTTTTTGCGATTTGACTATGGGTTCCATGGGGAAAGTTGGTCAGTTTCATGGGTAGAAGCACCAGTTAAAATAGTTTCAGCTAATTTTGTTACACCTTATACACATATATCTATTACTAGGAACAGTTCTAACGTTCAAAACCTGAAAATCTGAACATGATTGCTTAGGATTATAAAACGCGGAAACATCTGAGGATGATAGATACATTTATGTTAACTTTGAGCGTGTATTTATGGAGGTAAACAGTTTATTGCACCATCAGACTGTCGTATCTAGATGCACGATCTCATTGCTCCAAAACTCTTCCTTGAATCACGTTTAGCATGCCGCGAGTAAACTCATTGTACTTCCTATAGGTAGAAGGTTTGCTCAAGCCAAATTATAGAACGATAAATAAAAAACCGGCCAAGTGCGAGTCGGAATAGCACTCCGAGGGTTCTGTACCACCACACCTCTCCAGACAAAACTACGTAGTAAAATGACAATGATACCTATTCACATTTAAAACGCGAGCGACAAAAATATGTTTTTTTTGTGATTCAGTTTGTACTCCGTAGCGCGAGTACGACTCACACTTGACCGATTTTTATTACTTTTTGTTTTACTTCAGTATTAGTAATGTACTCGTAATCACACCAAGTTTCACGTTTGTATGTATTACCGTTTTTACGATAGAGCTAAATAAAAAATACTTCTAAAGACCTATAAAAACCCGTTTTTTTGTACGGAGACCCCCCTCCTTATTTTTTCACTATTTCTAATTTTTAGTATCGGTTGTTATCAGCTCATATATACGTCCCCACCGAGGGGCGCGAGCCTACCCTTCTTCTTCTTCTTTTCGAATCGACGGCAAACTCAGATAGTCCTATCCCAAAACCGAGCCACGCAAATCGCCTGAACTAGGGCGATAGGGCCTTAGTCGACCACGCGGGCCCAGTGCTGGTTGGTCGACTTCACACACAACCTTCGAGTTTCTTCGCAAGCGTGTGCAGGTTTCTTCACGATGTTTTTCTTCACCGTAAGAGCGTCGGATAAACGTACATATGAAATCGAAATTCGAAAACACATTGGTACGTGGCAGGATTCAAACCACGACCTCCCGGGCAGGAGGTAGTAGCGGCCCTTGACATTACGCCACCGACCCTCATTTGTTACTTAGGCACAATAAATGGAACATTAAGAACAATAAAGCTATGTTTAATAGGTACGTCATAGTCAAGTTTGTAATAATTAATGACGTCATTAAGAAATTACAGGAAGTAAGTGGACGCTACCAAGAGTGTCACCAAGGGTGGGGGGATGGAAGTAAGGGGCAGCTTTTGCGAGAGTGAATTCAGTCAAGATAGAAAAGGGGTTAGAGTGAATTCACTTTAAAAATAAATAATTAAATTAAAATAAAATTAATATTTAAGGGTTGTTTTTCATAGATAAAATGGTACGGAACCCTTCGTCCGCGAGTCCGACTCGCACTTGGCTGGTTTTTTTTATTTGCTATTCCTAAATAAATTATTAATTCTCTTATCATTACTTAATAAATAACAATTATCTTGTCACCGTATACGTGTTTTTTTTTAAAATTTTAACTGAAAATAATAAAATTCGGGGAGATACAAAACTTAAAAAGTCCCAAGACTGTGTTGTATTAAGTTTTAGTATTTTGTAGATTAAGAAATTTTAAAGGAGCTCAATTGTTGACTACCTATAAAAACAGTTTTTTTTTATTATTAATAAATAATAATTCTCCTGTCATTATTTAATAAATACCAATTATGCTGTCACCGTACACGTGTCTTATGAATTTTGAATGAAAATAATAAAATTCAGGGAGAAACAAAACTTTAAAAGTCCCATATGTCCCCAAATAAAAATTCGGGGACATACAAAACTAAAAATCCCACATGTCCCCACGTGGGGACAAGCGCGCGGGGAAATATGGGACTAACCCGATTTTGCCAAGGTTTGATATCTTTTTTCAACTCTGAAAACAGCATCCATTCCGGCTTGTTCTCGCTAACAGTTTCCGGCTTGAAGATAAGATAGCATTCCCCATTGCGTTTTGGTAAACCCGCTTCCATCTTCGGCATCATCGTCACATACCATCAGGTGAGATGATGCCAAGGGCTTATCAATTGTGCATAGATAAAATCTGAACTACCATTTCATAGAGCCCCATTTCGGAAGCCAACAAAATTCACTCACCCTGATTTGTCCATCTACATTAGTTGAACCCCTTCGTTCCTTCATCCTGGACCTGCCGCCTCTGCACCTGTTTATCCAACAAGAAGCAGCTAGTGCTGCAGCCCGTCTAAAATTGCTGTCTCTTTGGAGCACAAACAGGATCCCGCACACTGAGCTTCTGCACGATATCATCGCGGAGGAGCCATTGTTCGCAGCGACGAATGATAGAATCCCTAAACGGTATGTCTTTGACATGAAATACAAGGTATAGCTACATGATTAGCCCTGGGAGGGTCAGAACCTGAAAGAACTTCAGGTATTTACCGATGGTTCCAAAACAGGCACTGGCACCGGGTATGGGGTCTTCTCCGAGGATCTGAACATCAGGATAGCTAATCCCCTGGGTGCGCATAACACGGTTTTTCAGGCTGAGTGTATGGGCATCATCAAGGCAGCTGAGGCGATTGCTGCAAGGGAGGTGCGTGAGTACACCATCCGCATCCTCTCTGACAGCAGCGCCGTACTACAGGCCCTGCAGAGCAGCATGATCACATCGGGGCTCATACTGGAGTGCCAACAAAAATTGACAGAGGTATGTAACCGCGGCGGCGTAAATCTGCAGTGGATTAAAGGGCACAGCAACTCACGTGGCAATGATGCGGCGGATGAGCTTGCCAGGAGAGGGTCAGAGCTAATGGCCGTGGGACCGGAACCTATAATACCCCTCCCATATGGCTGGCTACGGTCTACCCTGAGGAATCGCACAAGAAATGAACACAATTTGTACTGGTCCGGTTTGGAAACCTGCAGGCAAGCAAGGGTGGCCCTTCCGGCAACTAACCTTGGTCTATCCAGAAAGCTTCTGAGACTTGGGAGAGCTCAGCTCCGCAAAATAACAGCCGCTATTACTAGACATGGCTATTTTAATAAACACCTATTCGCTCTAGGTATCACCGACAGCCCCCTATGCAGAGCGTGTATGGAGGCTGAGGAGACTGCTGCCCACATCCTACTGGATTGCGAGGGGCTGGCGCAGTGCAGGGTCGTGTACCTCGGTGACCCGAGGTCACTCCAGGAAGTCGTCGGCAACCTACGGGGGCTACTGGGCTTCTTGGAGGAGCTGGGCTGGCAGTGATGCCGGCCAATCACGCAAAATGGGCGCAGTGGTCGCCTGGTTGCGGAAATCAGCCCGCCCCTAACTTCAACTTCAACTTCAACCCCTTCGTTCTTCGAGGAGTTATAGGATCCAAGAAGATAAGGTCCACCTGGGCATTCGATTGTGGTATAGGAGGCTCCGAATCTCGAGGACCCCGTACTAAATAGAAATAAACTGCACGGCAGCAGCCCGCACTAAACTTTGTAGACAATTAAAAAAAAACATTTCATACAAAAATTAAATTAAAAAAATTGCACATATTTGGTCATGTAACACGAAATGATCAAAAACGATTTTTTGATGCTTGACCAAAATTATGTAATTATTCGTAACCAAATGATTTCATGAATCATGATGCACGACCTAATATGTAATTATTCGTAACCAAATGATTTCATGATGCATGACCAAATATGTAATTATTCGTAACCAAATGATTTCATGATGCATGACCAAATATGCAGTTAATCGTAACCAAATATTATTATTATTACTTATTCAGGATACATGACAATTCAATATCTCCAAGCATTTGTAAGTAAATCGCAAGTTTTTCAACACAATTCTTCCCAGACTAATGGGTATTAGAGTCACGTGGGGTATCTGTACGCAGTTTTGAAAAAACAATCTCTAAAACAAAACCAGTTTATTATTTTAAACAACTCAGTCTTTATTCTCACTTATTAGACTATAAGGAACAATAACTAATCATTTGAATAAATCGTAACTTATAATTTTTGTATTAAAACACGTTTTTTTTAAAACTCGGGAAATGCGGACACTTTCCCCGCCCAAGGGGCAAGTGTCCGAATGCTGTAGGTTAAGTATCCGCACTGCGGACACTTAGTCTTCTACACAATAGTCGCAAGTAAATTGACCATTTTCATAGTTGGTACAGTCTTCATGCCACCAGGATCTGCAAACATTGCATTCTATCCATTCTTCTCTAGGTGGATCTTGATATTTTTCTTTGCATAACGGACAAAAATATTCTTTTCCTATGTGACTTAAGGATACCAGCGTGCCAGGACTCTTCTTCTTGTTCTCTTTTGCATTATCTTTTGGTTTCTTCTTTTGTGTTTGCTTCTTAGATTTCTTCGCTGCAGTCATATTTAATTTTGGTTTTCGAACATTGCCTGCTTTTTTATCTTTTTCCTTCTGTTTCTCTTCTAACTTGTTTTTGTATGGACTTGCAGTTACTATTTCTGATTTATTAGCATTAGTACGCCGTTTCTGAATATGGACTGCTTTTGGTAATGGACTTAAGTCTGTTAGGGAAATATGTTTGACAGTGTCTGAATTGTCTTTATGAGGGGAAAGTAAAGAACTTTGCGTGGGTTGAATATATTCTTTGTTTTGTCTATCTTGCACTGTTACAGAATGGTTCGAGTTTATTAATGTGATGTTATGTAATATTGATGGTGACTTCGGTTCCTCTTGTATTTCAGAAATTGATGCAAAGTTAATGTGTTCCGGTGGTGGTAAACAACTGGTTTGTGCATTCATTTCAACAGCAGTTATAATTTTTTGCATTTCAATGTCTTGTCGCTCCAAGGACACAGAAGAACTAACAGCAGCAGACTCTATTTGGTCTGTTTCAAGTATGGAAGGTGAAGAGTTTTGCATATTTTCATTGCCTTCTCTATGTTGCATTGTTATTAGGAGTGTTGAGTTTAGTGGTTCGATGTTAGGTAAAGATATCGTTTGGGTTGGTTCCGTATATATTTCAGCAGTTGTTACAAAGTGTCTGTGTTCCGGCGATGGCGATGGTGAGGATTGTGTCTGTGCATTAACTACAGTACTAGTTAACATTTGATGCATTTCAGTATCTTGTTGTCTCACGGAACTATAAGTAACAGATGGAATTTGGTCTGCTATCTGAGTAGGGGCACTATACATATCAGTCACTGAAGCCGGAGCAAAGTCGGATTCAGTAAAGATGCCATCATTGAATGGATATATTCCTGTGACTCTAAATGCCGACGTTGCATTGCCCACGTTGGCAACTTTCTTGAAGGCTTTGTCAAAAATTGAAGTCACTTGGTACTGATTAATAGCCCTGCCAGGGTGCTGTGCCATCCATCTGTCAGCCTCTACTGTATACTGACCTTTAAGGGGACTAAAAAAAGCTCTGTCGAGGGGCTGAAGCTTGTGGCTGCAATGGGGTGGCAGTGTAAGAACAACAATACCATTTTTTCTGCAAAAAAGAGTGGCATGTAGACTGAGGTGGCTTGAATGATTGTCGATGATCAAAAGTACTGGGTTTTCCACTGTTGGCGAAACGTAATCTTTGAAGTGCTGCAGCCAATTCAAATATAAATCTGTATTTATAAAGCCTGAATCTGATGTCATGCCAACACTACCAGTAGGAGCAGCATCCATGAGTTCACCTTTCATTCGTTTTCGAGGGAATATAAATGCTGGAGGTACATAATTTCCCGTTGCACTGACACAGCAAACAGCAGTTATTGTTTGCCCTCGCTCTCCGGAAACAATTTTATTGACATTTTTCTTGCCCTTCAGAGATATAACTTTAGGTGTCTTTTTTGGGACGGTGCTCATACCAGTCTCGTCCATGTTATATATTCTTCCTGGCGGAAACTCGTATTTGTCTTGACATTCTTTCAGATTTGAATAGAATCGTTTTACTTGGACTTCATTAAAGCCAATAGCTCGTGCAATACTTGTAGGTGTACTTTGCCTTAAAGCTAAATCTGGACGCCTTTTAAGGAATTTATATACCCAGTCTTTGCCAGCCATTTTTGTGGTTTTATCGAACCTATGCTCGATATTATTAATTTCTGCATATTCGTAAACTAGTTTTCTTAGTGCGGTCAGTGTTAGACCAAAGAACATCTCGTCATTAGTTTTGCAATGGTTGTAAATTTCATCCTGAAACAAGAGCATGAAAGATACAATTAAGTATAAAAAAAATATTACATCACTCGGGTGTCGATCATTGACCAGCTTACATTACTTGATTACAATTTACTATTTTAAGCAAGTATACTGAAAAAAGTGTTTGTAAACCTACTTCTTGTTCATGTGTAAATGTTGGCTTATATCGTCCCATCGATGATGCAATGCAATTAAGTTTTAACCGTTTTCGTAGAGTGCTCTCATCAATCCCAACTATACCAGCTGCAGTCCGTTTGCTTTTGCCTTCTCCCAACAACTTCTTGGCGGCTTCAATCTGTTCTCTGGTACATGTCTTTCGATCTGGACATTTTCTTATATACTTTCGTGGCATTTTAAATCTAAAAATTTAAAACCATCATCAATTTATTACAGTTACCTAATAAAACAACTAAACGGGGCAAGTGTACGCGTTTTTAATACTGCGGATGCTTTCCCACGTATACTTACCCCAGTAGACAAAAAAAGAGAAAACCAACAAAGTATAAACATGACTTACTTGCAGCGAACTGCCTAGAATCCAACGAAATATTAATAAGTTTCTGTAAACAAACGCATCACATAATAACCGTTTGACCAGTAATATGACCATGTGCCACGCACTCTAACTTTTGAAATTAAAATAAGAAAACGACGAAAAAACTTCTCTTTCCAATATTATTTTATTTGCTTAGCGAATGAAATGAATGACAGGTTAGTTTTTCTGTATGAATGAATGCTCGCGTAGTTCACTACGGTCCGGCCGGTGGTTGAGAGCGAGACTCGCACAAACTTCACTGCGTATACTTACTCGCCGCGTACGGTTACCCCACGTGACTTTACTATGTAATAGACACAACGCAAAACTAGCAAATCATAATAAGCAACTACGATGTGCAAAATTTTATCCGTTTTTGAGAAAAAAAAACTGTCTTTGTTGTATGACAGTTACTCTTTGGTTTGACGGTACGAAGAAATTTTTGATAAATCCCTCGATGAAATAATTTAAAACTCGTTCCAAATTTGCTCCAAATCGGACTAAAGATTTAACCCCCAGAGTCAAGCGCGACGGACGGACGCACGGACGGACACATACTTAACGATGAGTAACTAGTTAATACGAATAGGTAACTGAAAGCTTCAACTAAATCGGTAAGTGTGTAGTAGTTAGATAAAGTTGAAAAAATAAACCCGACAGTGACTAGAAAAAGACAGTTATTGCACAGCTGTAGTCACAGGACTCATAGGTTGTCATAAGTCTTATAGTCTTAGTTATAGGTAGGTATTTAAGTACTTAAACTTTGTTTGAGATCATAATATCATCATATTATATAAGCTCATATACGTCCCCACCGAGGGGCTCGAGCCTATCCTGAATTAGGCTGATCGGGCCTTAGTCGACCACGCGGGCCCAGTGCAGGTTGGTCGACTTAACACACAACTTGCGAGTTTCTCCGCGGGCGTGTGTAGGTTTCCTCACGATGTTTTCCTTCACCGTAAGAGCGTCGGATAAACGAACATATGATATCTAAATTCGAAATCACATTTGTACGTGGCAGGATTCGAACCACGACCTCCCGGACAGGAGGCGGCGGCCCTAGCCGTTACGTCACCGACGCTCTCAATTGTTTGAGGTAAAACGGTAGAATCACTACCAGATGTTCGACAGTGGGCGTCTGAACTGATGTGATGATGGTCGTCATCTTCATCAAAGCAGGCTGATTGGTAGACGTCATCATCATCGTCACATGCCAAAGCAGACTGATTGGTAGACGTCATCATCATCACATGCCAAAGCAGGCTGATTGGTAGACGTCATCATCATCACATGGCAAAGCAGATTGATTGGTAGACGTCATCATCATCACATGCCAAAGCAGACTGATTGGTAGACGTCATCAACATCACATGCCAAAGCAGGCTGATTGGTAGACGTCATCATCACATGCCAAAGCAGCCTGAATGGTAGACGTCATCATCATCACATGCCAAAGCAGGCTGATTGGTAGACGTCATCATCATCACATGCCAAAGCAGACTGATTAGTACACGTCATTATCATCACATGCCAAAGCAGACTGATTTGATAGACGGTATAGAATCAAAGAAAACTAACTATTACTACCTACGTTATGACGTACGGAACTGAGACATGGTCGCTTCCTATGGGCCTCATAAGAAGGCTCAAGGTCACCCAAAGGCCAATGGAGCGTGCTATGCTCGGAGTTTCTCTACGTGATCGAATCAGAAACGAGGAGATCCGAAGGAGAACCAAAGTAACCGACATAGCTCTCAGAATTGCTAAACTTAAGTGGCCGTAGGCGGGGCACATTGCTCGTAGAACAGATGGCCGTTAGGGCAGTATAGTTATCGAGTGACGACCACGCACCGGAAAACGTAGTGTAGGCAGGCCTCCCACTCGGTAGACCGATGACCTGGTGAAGGTCGTTGGCAGCGCAGAATTGGTCGTCGTGGAAATCCTTGGGTGAGGTCTATGTCCAGCAGTGGACGTCCTTCGGCTGATATGATGATAATGACTACTTACGTTGGAACTGTCATTTGTATCGGTAAAGTACTTAAAATAATATTTGAATTATCACTTTAAAGTTAATAGTCTATCAGCCAACACACATGGAATTCAAGTATCTTCATTCATCTCGGCATTCTTTCGTAATCCGTAGAAAAGGATTTCGTTCGGGCGGCCGTAGGCCTACATTGCATAACTATTCGATTCCCACAAGTGCGTCAGCAATTACACAACATTGCCGGATCTCATACCTCAAGCTCATTAAACAAAATCAAAAATTAAGATAACATCACGAACAATAGAATACTTGACGGCCGAGAGTACTTATACTAGTCCAGTACTTATAAATAGATAATTCTTATAAGCGAAACATAGGTACAAATGACCAGTGAAATGTCCAGTCACTGTAATATCAAAGAGCACGCCTACATGCCCCTGGATTTTGTAGTTACTATTGTAGCAGACAAATCAATTTTCAATTCTATAAATAAGCCTCTATAAACACGTTAAAAAACCGACTTCCATCGCAACAACTTAGTAAGTACATTTTTGCATTATTATTTTTAGTTTTTTTGTTAATTTTCTAACAAAGTACTACACTTAAAAAAAAAAAACAGACGAATTGAGAACCTCCTCCTTTTTGGAAGTCGCTTGAAAATACGAATAACGGAACAACGAAACACAATATGTAAAACTGTACGATACATAAAGATATACTGAAGCCAAAAGCTTGAGTGTCTGAAGCATAAATTGCCTAGAATGGTGGCATGGTACGGAAAATAGACACGTCAAAATTGTCGGGTATTCATACATCAAGATTCAAGAAAAGCCGCGCCGCCGCCTCTGGCATCGTACCTCTGCGGCCATGTGAGTGTGACAAATTAAGCTGTTTCATTGTATTTCAAAACGCATGTACAGGAGCAAGACAGTTCTTGGTGGTTCTTAGAAGTGTTTTAGTGGCTGTCCAAGTCAGGGGTTCCTAAACTTTTAAATTAACGGAACACTCACCAAATACCTTTCATTTTATGGAACCCCATATCAAATGATTACAAATCAAAGACACCATAATTTAAATAAAAACTAAAACTTTTATTAGAAATATTTTAAAAGTGAAACACTTTATTTTTTAATTTGACTTTCAATGTGAAGAATGAACTTGTTGTACTGTTTTTTCAATACCTAATTGCTTTATAGTTCACTATTATGTCCCGGAACCCTGATGACTTTTCTACGGAACCCACTTTAGGAATCGCTGTTCTAAGCTACTGTCTCCTGCAAAAGATAATTTGTGGTTACATAAGCTACCGCAACCGCACTGATAAGTTTTTCTTGAGCTTAGAGAACGACTTTAAAGCGTATAAGAATTACATTAGAATGTAAATGAGACTCATTCAAAAAATCTTTGTGCTAAGACTAGTGCACACACCGCCGTTAGGTTAACAATAGCTAACGATAGTGCCTAGGGCCTGGTTATAAGTAGGAGACACAATTCTCAAGATAACAGATCTACAGGGTGCGCCTGAGTCGATACAAAAACATAAGGCATTTACATTATACAACAGCAGAGGCTGGAGATGAATCGGCCAGATACACACTATCGAAGGTTTAAGTAAAATAAATGGAGCCCTTAATGCACGAACGTACAACGCCCACGGAACCCGGAAGATTCAGGGTCAGGGTCCCGATACGCAGTCTACCTTCACGTGGAATTTGATTTTGTAGTCGATACTTCTTTGTTCGCATCTCTTATGGCCCGCCGTGTATTAACTTTGAAATATGCCTTAAGAGTCTCCAGGAGGCTCGCGTTTCCATACAAACGTAGTTCCGCTTTGAAAGTATATGCCAGTTTTTTTTTAAATACAATTGATAAAAAGAATGTTACAAAAAATTATAATACTAATACATCAAAAACCTTTACAGGTTTATCCGTGTACTACGAGTAGTTAAAAAAGAGAAATTGAATCCAAAATTTGCGAAAATGTTGAATAGACAAATATCGATGATTGTAATTAGTTTTCATTGTAGTGAATTAAAACATAAATGAAATGAAATGAAATGATCTTTATTCGCCTTGAATTAGGTAACATTACATGAAGGTATAGCTGCATAAATTTAGAGCGCTAATTCAGCCATAAATTAAAGCATGCAAACATTATATAACACATTTTAGATAACATTGAATACCTACTATTATTATTTACATATACGAGTAGGTAAAATATTTATTTATAAAGTTAGATTTACAATTTATGTTCTAGAAATTCTTGAATTGAATAAAAATTACGCTGAGTCAGCCATCTATGCAAGGTAGTTTTAAATTTACTCAAGGGTAACTCGCACATATTTGCTGGAAGTCTGTTACAGATTAACCTGCACATCCAGTAACAATTTTTGGTATATCTAGTATCTAGTAGTTTTAGGAATTTCATCATGGACTAAGAATTCCGGAAATCGTCTACTTCTTGGCACTGTGTCCTTTGCCTGTGTGTAAAACTAAACAAAGGCTAAAATTAGTTTTGTACTGAAACATTGAAACTTACATCGAAAACTAATAACAAACATCGATATGTGTCTACTCAACATAATTTGCAAAGTTTGGATTTAATCTAGAATGTAGTTTTTGTATGAAAGCGGAACCACAGATGAGATACTAGTTACTTTAATAATAATAAATTTATTTCACAAAAAGTTTACAAGTTAGAAAAAAAAAAGTCTTAATTCTAGTTGTACATCTTAACTTTAGTTATTGGAACTCTGGCTACTAAACTAGGCTAGAGAAAGCCTGTACCTTAGCAGTCAGCGAGCAGAGATAGGAACAAAATATGCGATGTCAACCGACAAATTTAATTTTAATATTTTCGTGCGAAACTACGTTTCCATACAAACGTACTCGATCCTGGAGCCCCTTAAGTAAGTGGAACATCTGGAAAAACACTTTTTAAAACCTTTTATTTAACTTGCAATGTATGTAGGTAAGTTAGTAAGTTTGTAAAGGTCAAAACTTGCAGACGATTTTAGCGCGACTTCCAGGTGTCCGAACGAGCTGAAATTTGGTGTGAAGCCGTATTTCCGGTGACAATAGATCCTTTTGGTGTTTTGAAGTTGACCTGATGATGAACTTTGGAGGTGAAATCAAGGTCCGAGGATCGTCTTATATTTTCAATAGAATTGTAGGAAATACGGTTCTCGCAATAAAAATAAAATAAAAGCTTGTACCTACCTAAATGTTTTTAGTTTTTTTTTTCCAACTTATACCTATGTGTTTTCCAAAAGTATTACAGTAGTCTCGTTAACATCTCTTTAAGCACTAGCTTTTGCCAGCGGCTTCGCTCGCGTGAACATTGTTTCTATGACTGTCTTCGAGGGTGCGCAGTGCGCGAGGCGCCGCAAGCGTGCAAAAAATAGCCTATATCTTAATCCAGGTCCTAATCTGCCTACCTACCAAATTTCATCCAAATCCGTTTATCTGTTGTGGCGTGAAAGAGTACCAAACATCCATACATACAAACTTTCGCGTTTAAAATATTAGTAAGGATTTTTACCTTATCACATCACACTAATATTGTAAAGACGAAAGTTTGTGAGTGTGTGAATGTGTATGTTTGTTACTTCTTCACGCAAAACTATTGAACGGTAGACGGATTAGGACCTAGATTAAAACACAGGCTAATTTTTCACGCACTAGAGCCGCTTACGGCTCGCGCACTGCACACCATCGGAAAGTCATAAAACGTTGTCCACGCGGTTGAAGCCGCGGAAAACAGCTAGTATAATTCTAATTATGAGCAGGCTGCAGCTATCTGCGGAGGTGATCTCGAATTGTGCAAAGAACCGTTAGATACTGCACGGTGCACGGTCCGCAATGCTGGGTCTAGTGTCTAGTACTAATATATATGTCGCAGGCATACTGTATAATTCGTCATTATACATACGGTCAGGCAAATGTCAGGCAAATTATATAATGGCGAGGGCGGGGAGCCTTGCTACGCGAGGTTTTTTGACAGTACAATCAATCAAACCTGACCGTACCTAATTTGACAATTTGCCTGACTGGGCATTGACCGTTTATATACGGACAAATTATTACAATTTGCCTGGCTCGGCATCTTACAATCTGCGTAGATAATTTTACATCTTGCCTGACCGTTTACATACGGACGAATTATTACAAATTGCCTGAATCGGCGTACAGCATTCTAAATTTTGCCTGACCATTAACATACGGACGAATTATACAATTTGCCTGGCCGTATGTAAAATGATTAATCAGTCAATCAATCAATTAAATATGCTTTATTGTACAACACATAAATATATACAGATAATAAGTAAGTAAGTAAATAAATATACTTTATTGCAAGCCGAAAAAACAATACAGAACTTATAATTTGTGTAATACATACATGGCAAAGGCGGCATTATAAGTAGTATAGAATACACAGTAAAATTTTAAATTGTACAATTTGCCTGCCGCACATATACTGTGGTCTAGTCTAGACGCTCGCTCGTATGGCGGACGAACCAAATCGGTTATTTGTTAGTTACTTGTTGCAACACGGGGTCGCTCGCACGCACATGCGCACTAACCGTCATTGATTTTTCTCACTTTGACACTTCAACCGATGTTTTGGGCCAGCAACTGGCGTCCTAGTAAAGTAAACAAAAATGGCTTTGGATTTCTCTGCAACATACAAACTGCTCGTTTTAGGTGACTCCAACGTGGGCAAGACCTGTATAGTTCACAGGTACTGCGATGAAAGATATTACGATATCTACATATCGACTATAGGTGAGTGGAAATATTGTTTTTTAATTTTTTTAATTTAGGAAACAAACAGTCTTATATATAGAATTACATATAAATTTTAAATTAAAAACGACCTGGAGTTCCACTTAATAAAAATAAAACATGAAATATACGAGCCCTGAGACAATATTAATTTTACTACTATTTTTATTTTAACAGTTTATTTTATTTCTAATCGCACTTTTATAGGCCCCCAAAGTAGTATTAATTATTATTTTTTGGTCATAAGCGCCTTTGAGATGTACACAGATGCTATTATTTTAGTGTTGTTGGAAATATTGAGGGTTGGCTCGTATTTTATTCAAATAACGGTATGTAAAAGCTAGAATAAAAACAAAGCAAAAGGGTCGTTCTAAATATTTATGCTTCAGGTTTTTGTCTAAGACTATATTACTCTTTGTGCAAAAAACATAAATAAAATACTTATATATGTTCGCTCGGATGTTCCTTGTGTACCTCCCACGTAATGTTTTTTTGCGAAGTTTAGTATGTATATTCACTTGTATGGAGGGTAAAAGACTTAGAGGATTGTGAAGCTGCTGCGATTTTTCATACAAATAGCGTTAACGATTTTCACCTCTTAAATGTTAACCGATTTGGACCAATTTTTGATAGGTTGTCAGTCAGCACAAAAGCCAGGCTTATAAGTTTTTGTTTTTTTATAAAGTTAATAAGTTTATTTTTATTGTCTGTCACGTGTTTTCATACAAAACTAATTTCGGCCATTTTTTTGTTTATTTATAACCAGCAATAAAACGAAACGTATAAGCATAGCTTTTGTTCTGACTGACAACCTATCAAAAATTGGTCCAAATCGGTTAACATTTAAGAGGTGAAAATCGTTAACGCCGTTTGTAAGAAAAGTCGCACCTTCACAATCCTCTTAACATATTTAAATCCTTTTTTTAGTTTCTGTATGCACTTGGTACCTAGGTGAAACGTACGATGGGGTCATAGTGTTCTTCGTAGAACCAGAAATGTATCTATTCTCCTAAAATTCACTGCTTAATAACCAATAAAATATAAAAAAAAGCAATTAACTAGTATACCATAGTTTAATGTTTTATGTTGATCATTTAGGTCTTTGTAAGCTTTGTCTTAAGATATTTTCTATCATTTTACAGGCATAGACTTCAAGCAGAAGATTATTAACTTGGACGGTGTGCCGATAAAGCTTCAGATATGGGATACAGCTGGCCAGGAACGGTTCAGAACTTTAACCACGGCATACTACAGGGGGGCTATGGGGATCATACTCATGTACGACATAACGAATTTGGAGTCATTCAATCACCTTTCATATTGGTTGAGGAATATTCAAGAGGTAATATACGATTTCGTGTTGTAATTTGACAAACGCCTGAGTTAAAGCGAAGAGCAATTCGGTATTTTTGGCTTTTCTCGCGAAATACGACGACCATGTAACTGTTGCACCTCCAGGAACAAAAAAAACCGGTCAAGTGCGAGTCAGAACCGCACACAAAGGGTTCCGTACCATCATACTAGATGGCGCTAGTTTCTTCAGTTCCGTACTATCATACTAGATGGCGCTAGTTTCTTCGTGTTTCAAAAAAACACGTTTTTACCTTGTTTTTAAATCACCTTATTTTTCACTTTTTCAGTTTTTTTGTATTTGTTGTTTATAGCGGCAACACAAATACATCGTCTGTGAAAATTTGAACTGTCTAGCCATCACGGTTCATGAAATACAGCCTGGTAACAGACGGACAGCGAAGTCTTAGTAATAGGGTCCCGTTTTTAACTAAAAACCTGAAAACTGCGAGTCGGACTAGCGCTCCGCGGGTTCCGTACCACAACACAACTATGACAATGATACCTATTCACATTACAAACAAAAAATATCAATGCGAGCAACCATTTTTTTTTAATTCTTCAACAAACAGCTTTTTTTTTTTTTATTCACAATTGGTAAACCGTTGACAACATCTCACCTGGTGGTAAGCTGATCGACAGATTTAGTGCATTTTAGTATGGAGGGTTCAATTTATTTCTTTGAGAATTGACTATGGGTTTCTTAGAGAAACTTGTTCAGATGACGAATAGAACCCCCAGTTAAAGGGTCCTAAACCAATTTTTTTACAGCCTGTTTAAACTTTAGGTCAAAACCTAACTTTGATAAATAAGCTTTTCCTGTTGTCTGACAGTGTGTTATCTGACTTTCAGTATGCCTCGCCAGACGTGATCAAAGTGTTAGTTGGCAACAAATGTGACGTGCACGAGAACCATCGAGCTGTCCCCAAAGAGAGGGGACAAAAGGTAATTCCGACGTATTTTAACTAAAATTATAATAATTAACAACGGTAAACACGATAAAGCAGTCTTCTGATTGAAGACTAGCAACCAAGTAAAATTTTTAGATTTCCTTTTAAATAAATAAATAAATAAAATAAATTTTTATTTCATTACCAAAAACACAGTTAAACGATAATACAGTAAGTAGTGGTCCCCACACTAGGCTAGGCCTGTATCGTGGGGGCCGAAAATAAAAGCTTTACCAGGATCCAAACATGACATACAAAGAGAGTACTAAGAGAGGTACTTAATTTTATTAGTTATGAGATATGTGAAGAAATTTATAAAAAGACATAATATAAATGTATGTGTGTATGTGTTGTATGTTTGTGTTTTTTTTTAATTCAATATATTTATTCAAAATAGGTGCAAATTACACTCTTTCTGATAGTCATAAAATAATAATAAAAGTCATTTGGGAAGAATCAAGAAATAAGCAATAACTAGTTAATAACGTCAAAATTCAATCCTTGATATAAACTAGATTATGTCATTAGAACATAAAAACAATATGACACGAAATATATATAGTATACTTACATAAAAATCATTGAATGTCATTCATTAATGCCTTTAATAAGAGTAGACCAGTTCACACGGACAGCACCCGGTCACAAGTATAACGCGAGAGTCAGCCATCGCTCTCCTATAAAAGTAGGTACTTAACCTATTTTGGTACGATTTTTAAAGGACGAGCCTGGGGGCATAACCTACCAATTTAAAAGAATCATTAAAATCCGTTCACAATCGGCGAAGAAATCGCGTATTTTACATTTTACAAAACATACATTTGAATAGAGAACCAGCTTCTTTTTTGAAGTTGCTTGAAAAGGAGGAGGTTCTTAATTCGATTGTTTTTTAGCGTCCCGCACTAAGTAACTTCTAAACCTTTGTTTGCTTTTGTAAAATAAAGTAAGTATTCATACTCAATAGTATAAATAAACAAAGACTGTCCAAATAAGTTGTTCTTAGAAAATAATTTAAAATATCCATGTGCAAAATTATTAAAAATATACCTGCAGTGCATTTTCGTCAAAATCTTGCAAGTAGGTAGTCGGTTTTTAGAACGATCACATAACCTTCTATTTGCTCCTTCATTGCTTGAAGGTAAAAATACAGTTTTTAAGCAGTTAGGTTAAGAGTTTAATTAGACCTGAAGTAAAAAAAATACTTTTAGAAATGTGAAAATGTAACATTTTTTTAACGTCAAATTTCAGATAGCAGACGATTTTGACATGCCGTTTTTTGAGGTATCGTGTAAGAACAATATCAACATTGAAGAAGCGTTCGTCACTTTAGCAAGAAGAATAAGAGAATACAGGGAAACTAAAGTAAGTATATATCTTGTGACAAAAATAATGGGAACTGGGGATAAAAACCCTTACAGAGTTTGCCACATATGATACGTAAGATTTAGAGGTTCGGGCCTAAACGGAGTTTTAAGGAAAAAAAGGTTATGGGGTAAATTAGGATATATGTATTTTCATGATTATTTTAAAAGTAAGGAACAATAAACAATATGAGTATAAAAAAAAGGTGCGATTTCATTGGTTGACCGTGTAGACAATTAAAAAAACAATGACCTAATATATTTATGGAGAATTTACGGAAATAAATTTAAGGTTACAATTTTATTTGTATATAAAATGGTTATTTTATAGTATGCCGGCAGGCAACGATCGTCACCGTCCCTTTGGTACTTAAATAAGTTACTAAGTTTAAAATTTCAGTTTGATCTGAATTACCCTATCTTTTAACAAAATATGTATCAGATACAAAACACATTTTAAAATTTAAAATAAATAACTAAAGGTTAGAAACTGGAAACAGGAAATCTTCTAGGTCGGCAGAAAGGTCAGAGAGTCAGAGAGTCGCTTGGGATAAAAGATAAAATAAATTCACTTCCCTTATGGCGAGCAGCTGGGCGGGCAGTAGAAAGGATTGGCTGGTGATCAGCACTGCTCCGTCCCAGGATTAATCCTTTATCCGGTAAAACTTCGGGGACGTCAAACCTCGCAGGGGCTGGATGAAACCCTACGGAGATATAAAAATGTAGTCCGCCGCAGTACCAAAAATACACGCAAAGCGGTTTCCTTATACAAATTACTTACCACAGAATAAAATGGTGGGCCTCAACAACAACTTATAACACAATTTGTACAAAAAATTTAAATACACATCAGTTTCGACGGGACCACGATCAACCTTTTGTTTTTCTCTTGTCAAAAAAAAACAACTATTTTCAAATTCAAATACCATAGAGCAACGACATCAAAAAAGAATTTAATTATGAAACGCGACAAAAGAGATCGGCTCGAAACGATAGTTAGCGTTTCAATCTGTAATGCGCTAAAAGTTAAATCTATCTGTAATACGCTGTAGTTAGTTAAATCTATCTGTAATACGCTAAAGATAGTTAAATCTATCTGCAATACGCTAAACCTAGTTAAATCTATCTGTAATACGCTAAAGTTAGTTAAATCTATCTGCAATACGCTAAAGATAGTTAAATCTATCTGCAATACGCTAAACCTAGTTAAATCTATATGTAATACGCTAAAGTTAGTTAAATCTCTAATACGCTAAAGTTAGTTAAATGCATCTGTGATATGATAAAATTAGTTAAATCTATCGGCATTACGCGAAAGTTAGTTAAATCTATCTGTAATACGCTAAAGATAGTTAAATATATCTGTGATACGCTAAAGATAGTTAAATCTGTCTGCAATACGCTAAAGTTAGTTAAATATATCTGTAATACGCTAAAGCTAGTCAAATCTATCTGCAATACGCTAAAGCTAGTTAAATCTATCTGTTATACGTTAAAGCTTGTGTGCCATCCTCGACTATATCGTCACTTACTATCAGATGAGATGTAGTCAAACATACTTAAGTTTTTAATAATTAAAACAATTGAAACGAAGAAACTGCTGCGATAACTCAAGAGCTTTAAAATTAAAAATGGTGATTTATTGTGGTGAAAAACACTTTTTCATGGGTTGAAAGCCACCGTTCTCCCAGAATATCTAAATAATAGGCACACATTTACCAGTTATTAATTTTCAATAGTCTGATGCTATTTTGAGAATAAATTTTGTTTTAATAACTATTTTTATTAATATTAATTTTCTTCTATGAACTTTTTTATCCAATCGGCAATTTCATACTTAAACACCTAATATAGTAGAAGCCGTCCCAAAGAGCGCGTTGTCATAAGAAGGTTCTTTTTTTTAATTTCAGGCCGATGCATTCGAACTGCAAGACAGGGATGGCTGCATACAACCATCGGATTCCGAGACCGACGTATCGAAGTGTAGCTGTTAGCATAATAGAGGTTGAAATAAGAATTCTGAACAACACGCGCGATACTTACATATGTTGTTACATATATCAGGTACTTACATTGAGTTGTCAGGTCAAGTTACTTAAGTCATTTTTCGGAGAGTTTATACAGGGGCGTTTTTTAATAGCGTGCAAGGCGTTAAGAGTAGGCTCTTTACGTAAAGTTGATGAATAAGGAGCGGAGTTTTCATAGCTCGATAAGACTAAAGCGTGGTATTGAGTCGACTATATGTTAATAGGCTTCACCCGCGTGGACATACTTTCTTTGACTTTTCGAGGGTGCGCAGTGCGCGAGCGTGAAACAAAGTGCCCTATGTGTTAATCCAGGTCCTAATCTGTCTACCTACCAAATTTCAGCCAGATCCGTTCAGTAGTTTTTGCGTGAAGAAGAAACAAACCACTCACAAAATTTCGCCTTTATAATATTATAGTGTGATTCACCTATTTACTATTCTTAAATTAGAAAAAAGTTTAAATTATTGTGTAACCATACAGACTTTATTGTTGCGATAGCGGTTCTTCCAACTTTTTCAAATTAAAATATAGTGTATGACATGCGTCAATCACATATGCTCAATAACTAAGTGACTAGAAACTACTATTAATATTCTTATATTATCTTTGTAAGTGGGGGCTGCAGTTGCAGCCACACTTCGACCCAGTGGGATCTTTTGTGTCAACCCCTATAGCCTTTGCACCCCAAACCTACTCGAAGATGTGCTGCATCAATGCAGCAATTCCGCTGATTGGAAGGTGCTTGTAGTCCTCCGGTTTTAGGTAGCCATCACCTAGGAGGTACATACGCTTGCTAGCCAGGACATCGCAGTGACACAGTAAGTGTTCCATTGATTCTATATCTTCACCACAGGCCTTGCAGGTCGGGTCATTCGTTAGGCCGATTTTTTTCAGGTGTGCGTTTGTGGCAAAGTGGCCCGTCAACGCTCCTGTTACCGCCCTGACTCGCGTCCTGCTGTTATTCCAAATGTACTTGGTTGCCCTGCGGTGACCTTACTGATGAAGAGCTTAGAGTGTGTGTCTATCCCTGGATAGCCATATCAATCTGTGTCTTCCCTCGGCCTGTTCCTTTAATGCCCTTATAATAGTGCTCCTTGGTAGCCCTATCCTCGGTTCTGGACCACACATTGTTGTCTGTAATCCCATTCTAGCCAGTTTGTCTGCTTCATAATAGTATCGACACCATATCTCGCTTTGGTCTTACCATGCTACGAAAACTCTGCTCCTTGCTGATGAACTGTCCCCGGACCCTTTTCCAGTTAATGGCTCCTGCACTAATTATACTACATCCTGTATAACTTACCTGTTAATGTTGCTTATTTTACTTTTGCAGTAGGTACCTGACATGTAATAATATTGCTCAAACTAAACTCGATGGCACAGAAGTAAGCTCACCAAATTTTTCTCTGTACATTTTCATACAAAGGGCAACATCATCATCATATCAGCCACAAATCGTCCACTGCTGGACAAAGGCCTCCCCCAAGGATTTCCACGACGACCGGTCCTGCGCTGCCCGCATCCATCGGTAAAGGGCAACAGTAACAATTTATTTTTTTTTATCAAGAAAAGTAAGGAACTACGAATTACCGCTTCCGTGGCGTAATGGTTAGTCCATTCGCCTCACACCAGGAGGCCGCGAGTTCGATTTCCGGTGGGGTCAATTTGTAAGACTCGGTTTGGTTGGTGGTAGGGCAGAGTGTTAGGGCTGACGGTGTTCAATGGTTTTTTCCATCTCAAAAATTCCCAACGAGCATAAAGTGCCTAGTTTTCCCTTCAAAACATAGAGAGAAAAAATTTGGTAGGCTAATTTATGTGCCGTTAAGGGGATAATTATCATAATAAGTTTTCAAATTGTTTCGAGTTTAGGATCAACGCTAATTAACAAATAGCGATGTTTATGCTTTGATTATTTACTCTGTAGATATAGCGCGGCGGCGTAGATACGTCGAAAAAAAACCGGACAACAGTTGTCCGGTAATCCACGCACAACGAGAAAATTAGTAGGGTAGCCTTGGCAGGCGCGAGTGGAGACAGTCGTTGTCACTCACACAAGCATAAAAAGCTGGCCCGTTTTTATCACAGTGATTACAAAGTGACACTCTATACAGGGTGTAACAAAATTGGTGTAGGACCCGTTATCTGGTGGTACTACTCATCATACTAAACAACTTTCCCCAAGGAAACCATTGCATACTTAATTCTTTAAAAAAAAAATTGATCCTCCAATTGGTTGATCAGCTGATCATTTTGTATGAAGGAAGAGTTAAAATATTTTTTTGCGATATCAGCAGTCATAGAACGTATGTTGTTCAGTATGATGAGTAGAAGCCCCATTAATGGGACCTACACCAATTTTGTTACACGCTCTATAGAGAGTAAATAATCAAAGTGTTAAAGATATCATAGTCTATGGCGAATGGGTAAAAATTGGGTCGTATAGAAACCCACTATAAAGTATGTAAAGTATAGTTATAATAACGTACGCGAAAAATAAGGCACATGATATTAAGCTGTTCTTCTGTGGACCCACTAGTTTGTCCCACGACGAGGGAGACTCACCCCCCGTGGGACCACTACGAATTTACTCACCCCTTCAGAGTTCGTCAGGTCATAAGCGTGATCCTAGATTCAACAATTTGGAGAGCCGCCGGCCTGGTAATCATCAGACAACTAGTGGGTCTACAGAAAAAAAGCTTCAAAATATGGTACCTACGTATTTTTCTTTAAGAAGAATGTCTATTTATTTTGAAACCAAAGAGTTCAAGGGGTTTTGTAATAAAAGAAACCTCATATTCTGTTCTATAAGTCTGTTCTCAAAAAACGTTTAAGCTCGGGCCAAATCTGCGCGACTACGGCGCGGGACGCGTCTGCTACGCGGGAGCGACAGTCGCGGTCCGTGCAGTCGCACCCCTTTGTTGTTATAGTCGCTTCCCTTAGTGCCATATAGGACCCGAAAAGTTCTTTTGATGAAACCAGCACCAAATTTTAGTATGTTGTTAAGCATGTTATTCTGACTAAAAAACCACCGGGAGACAGTTTCTAACATGGTTGAGTCACCAGCTATGACGTCATCAAAATGGCCGTTGCCGCTTTCAGAATATTGCGTATACAACAGAAAGTATGACACATGTAAACTTGTGCGGGGTGTCATAAAAAGCAAAATTAAATGCGCTACAATATTGTTTCTACATTTGACCTTGTAAATACCATAGTTTGCGAGAAATTTCAAGTTTTATTTAAATTTTTCCAAAAAAACTTTTGTTTTTTGTTTTCATCAACTTTACTAGTAACTTTACAGTAAAACATTGTCTCAAGATATAAATGCTACATTAATAAGCTATAAAATGCCATTAAAATTTTGAAAATCGGTTTATAAACAAGCAGAATACATTAGTTTTGTTCCGTATCGGATGTCACCACCAAGACTCGATTTATTTTTTGTAGCATTCAATTTCTATAAAAATAAAGCAATTACACATGTTTTTATTTCTTTTTCCTAAAAAGATTTTTTTCGATGTAAATACAAAATCTTTCTACCTTGCGCAGCGTCTGGCAACCCTGTTCGCGAAAACGGGTGGGGGCGCGCGCCGCTGGCGCGTCCGTGTTAGTGGCCATTCTTTGTTGGCGCGTGGTTAACATGTAGCCATGTCATTGCTTCATTTAAGTATCTGTCGTTTTTTTAACAAATAAGATAAGTAGTTAATGATAACGATAAACGGTGTGTTCTGGGACTCTCATCAACTTTTCCACAGAACGGCATTATTTCTTAAAATTGGATTAGATATTCACCGACATGCAGTTTTGGTACAAGATGAAATTATTTTAAAGAATTTGCACTCTACCGATTTAGTTGCCATGGAAGCCAAGTATCACAAATCGTGTTATATTAAGCTACTGAACAAATTTCGCAGTATTAAAAGTCAGCATTCAGTACCTGAACCAGAAGTATCAGTTCAAACGGCATACGGTTCTACGTTGAGTGAGTTAGTAACGTACATTCAAGAGCGTTACTTGTACAGTGCTGAAGCTCCGGTTTTTCGTCTTGCTAATCTAACCACAACGTTTAAGAAAATAATGCAAGAGCAAGGTATCGAAAACTTTGAAGTCAACAGAACGAAACTGAAACAACAGCTTCTCGAGTTCATTCCTAGTCTTCGTGAGAATAACGTTGGTCGAGAAGTTTTACTTAGTTTTGAAGATGATGTTCGAAGCGTTGTTGAAATTGCTTGCCAAAACAATGCAATGAGCGATGGTATGTGCTTAGCTCGTGCTGCTAGAATTATTCGTGACCAAATGTTCAATGAATATCCGAAATTAAACGGATCTTTTCAAGATTATTTTACTGTTGAAAACTGTTTACCTAACCAATGCGTTTTGTTTTGCCGATTAGTACTACTTGGCGGCGCATTCACTGAAAATTTTGAAAAAAGAGAATAATCGCAAAGGGACATTAACGTGGTCGCGAAAAACATTGCCTGACTGATCAGATTTAACTGCAAAAAGAAAGTTACCCAAACAAGGACCAGTCAGCGCCACTCACTAGACCGAGAAACACCGTTACCTATATATATTGGTATTTAACTGTCTAACGACAATGTGCGAAAAGAAGTGATTGACAACATGTGCGACCTGGGTTTGAGCGTATCATATAAAAGGGTAGTTCAAGTATCTAAATTAGTGGCTAGTAATGCGTGTAAGTTGAACGCTGCTACAGTAACCTCATGCGCATAGCGGCTTCGTTTTACATGAGACGATTTAAGCATCCCTTCGGTTTTGCCTGGTGTAATTATACCGGCCTCCACTAAATTATCAGTCCAGCCACTGTCTTTCAACAAAGTGCCAATCATAGATATTAGTGCCATTTCGATATGCAATGGGCCTAGCATAACACTCGGTTTATCTTCCCCATATATTTCAGGATATCACCATTGGATTTGTTTAGCGATGGCGTATATTGGTTGATGAGCAGTAATGTCCTGTATCTGTCCTGGATTAGTTTTTTCGTGATTGTCATAATAATATTCATAGTATGGCGAACCATAGCGTGGGAGTTAATGCTTTCTCGAAATATGGGCAAAATATGTGACTAACATTCGATATTTCAGGATTATCCTTGCGTGCATGGTATACAGCCCATGGCAGAGTTTCTTCATCATTTTCTAGCGCTATTTTAGTATGGTCTAGCTATTCTTTCCATTCTGCAGTAAGACTTATTGCACTGCAGTCTCCGAAATTGTAGTTCACTGTTTGCATGGGAACATCCGACTGATTTTTTGGTGTGGGTAGTATATTAGTATACGAATCGGGAAGAAAGATTTCGTATTTGTCTTTCTTCGTTAGGTTTAAAGAGGGCTTTACATTTCTGTTTTCTTCTGGGTTTAAAATAACGGATATAGTTGTACCGTGGAAGGAGTCCATTGAAGTGTTGGAAGAAGTATTATGATCAATGTTTTCGATAGCCGCACATGTAAATACGTTTTGTAGTATACTTTTGGGATAAACAAACCCCTGCTCCTTATATAGATCACACGCATTACTATATTTCAGACACTTGATCTTTTATATGATACGCTCAAACCCAGGTCGCACATGTTGTCAATAACTTCTTTTCGCACATTGTCGTTGTACAGTTAAATACCAATATATAAAGGTAACGGTGTTTCTTGGTCTAGTGAGTGGCGCTGACTGGTCCCAGTTTGGGTGACTCTTTTTGCAGTTAAATCTGATCAGTCAGGCAATGTTTCTCGCGACCACGTTTATGTCCCTTTGCGATTCTTCTCTTTTTTTAAATTTTCATAGAACGCGCCGCCAAGTAGTACCATTCGGCAAAACAAAACACATAGGTTAGGAACACAATTTTCACCAGTTAAAGAATTTTGAAAAGATCCGTTGAATTTCGGATATTAATTGAACATTTGGTCACGAATAATTCTAGCAGCACGAGCTAAGCACATACCATCGCTCATTGTATTGTTTTGGCAAGCATTTTCAACAACGCTTCGAACATTATCTTCAAAACTAAGTAAAACTTCTCGACCAACTTTATTCTCACGAAGACTAGGAATGAACTCGAGAAGCTGTTGTTTCAGTTTCGTTCTGTTGACTTCAAAGTTTTCGATACCTTGCTCTTGCATTCTTTTCTTAAACGTTGTGGTTAGATTAGCAAGACGAAAAACCGGAGCTTCAGCACTGTACAAGTAACGCTCTTGAATGTACGTTACTAACTCACTCAACGTAGAACCGTATGCCGTTTGAACTGATACTTCTGGTTCAGGTACTGAATGCTGACTTTTAATACTGCGAACTTTGTTCAGTAGCTTAATATAATACGATTTGTGATACTTGGCTTCCATGGCAACTAAATCGGTAGAGTGCAAGTTCTTCAAAATAATTTCATCTTGTACCAAAACTGCATGTCGGTGAATATCTGATCCAATTTTAAGAGATGATGCCGTTCTGTGGAAAAGTTGATGAGAGTCCCAGAACACATCGTTTCTCGTTATCACGGACTAATTATCTTATTTGTTAAAAAAACGACAGATACTTAAATGAAGCAATGACATGGCTACAGGTTAACCGCGCGCCAACAAAGAATGGCCACTAACACGGACGCGCCAGCGGCGCGCGCCCCCACCCGTTTTCGCGAACAGGGTTGCCAGACGCTGCGCAAATAATTACCTTGCGCAAGGTAGAAAGATTTTGTATTTACATCGAATAAAATCTTTTTAGGAAAAGGAAATAAAAAAAATGTGTAATTGCTTTATTTTTATAGAAATTGAATGTTACAAAAAATAAATCGAGTCTTGGTGGTGACATCCGATACGGAACAAAACTAATGTATTCTGCTTGTTTATAAACCGATTTTCAAAATTTTAATGGCATTTTATAGCTTATTAATGTAGCATTCATATCTTGAGACAATGTTTTACTGTAAAGTTACTAGTAAAGTTGATGAAAACAAAAAACAAAAGTTTTTTTGGAAAAATTTAAATGAAACTTGAAATTTCTCGCAAACTATGGTATTTACAAGGTCAAATGTAGAAACAATATTATAGCGCATTTAATTTTGCTTTTTATGACACCCCGCACAAGCTTACATGTGACATACTTTCTGTTGTATACGCAATAATCTGAACGCGGCAGCGGCCATTTTGATGACGTCATAGCTGGTGACTCAACCATGTTAGAAACTGTCTCCCGGTGGTTTTTTAGTCAGAATAACATGCTTAACATAATACTAAAATTTGGTGCTGGTTTCATCAAAAAAACCTTTTTTCCCCTAAGGGAAGCGACTATTAATGTTCCACCTTTTCGCACGAATCGTTACGCTTCTTCATTTATTATGCGTACAGCACAGGAGTGGAACTCCTTGCCTGCGTCAGTGTTTCCCGATTCCTAAAATTTGGGGATCTTCAAGGCAAGAGTGAATAGGCATTATTTGAGTTTGCGTGTACCATCCTCGACTGCATCATCAATCACTTACCATCAGGTGAGTTGCAGTCAAACGCAATCAAATTTTCAATAATAAAAAAAAATCGCGGTCCGGGTAGCGGTTGCGGTTCGTGTAATCTTTGGCGCCTTGCACACCTTTGACTCGGTATGCGAGCGGGACAAGAGCGGGACCCACGCGTCTTGTGGTCGTACGTGTATTATTTGTAATTTTACGATGTCTACAGCAAAAGATAGTACAGAGATAGGTTGAGGTGCACTTATAGGGCTGCTATACAAAAAAATATCTGCGTAAAATTAAAAAAATAATAATCTTTCAAGTGCACTTCAACCCAGAGATGTTGATAGAAAGTTTCGCGCCGTGATCGCGCAGGTGTGCAAGAAAAGTTTCGCGAGACGTTTGTAGACGCTCTCCCGAAGACGCGCAGATTTAGCCGTAGCTTTAGACATTCCATAAAAAATGCATGAAATTGGTCAATCAGCTAATCGATTTATATGAAGAGTCTAAACATTTTTTTGAGAATTAACTATGGGTTAATGGTGGGTTTTATAAGAAAAGTTGTAAAAAATGATGAGTAGCCCCAGTTACCGGGTTCCACGCCATTTTGTTACACTTGTACCCATTAAAAACATCATCAGTAATTAACGGGTTCTAGGCAATTTTGTTACACTTGTACCAATTAATAACACAATCAGTAATTAATGGGTTCTAGGCCATTTTGTTACACTTGTACCCATTAAAAACAAAATCAGTAATTAACGGGATCTAGGCCATTTTGTTACAATTGTACACATTAATAACACAATCAGTAATAAACGGGTTCTAGGCCATTTTGTTACACTTGTACCCATTAATAACACAATCAGTAATTAACGGGTTCTAGGCCATTTTGTTACAATTGTACCCATTAATAACACAATCAGTAGTTAACGGGTACTAGGAAATTTTGTTACACTTGTACCCATTAAAAACAAAATCGGTAATTAACGGGATCTAGGCCATTTTGTTACAATTGTACACATTAATAACACAATCAGTAATAAACGGGTTCTAGGCCATTTTGTTACACTTGTACCCATTAATAACACAATCAGTAATTAACGGGTTCTAGGCCATTTTGTTACAATTGTACCCATTAATAACACAATCAGTAGTTAACGGATACTAGGAAATTTTGTTACACTTGTACCCATTAAAAACAAAATCAGTAATTAACGGGATCTAGGCAATTTTGTTACAATTGTACCCATTAATAACACAATCAGTAATAAACGGGTTTTAGGCCATTTTGTTACACTTGTACCCATTAAAAACTCACAGTAATCAACGGGTTCTAGGCCATTTTGTTACAATTGTACCCATTAAAAACACAATCAGTAATTAACGGGTTCTAGGCCATTTTTTTACGCTTGTACCCATAAATAATACACTGAACACAATCAGTAAAATATAAAAATAATAATCATGATTATTTTGTCATCTATGAAATGTTAATTTTTAAGAGAAAATGAAGCAATTAGTTTGTACCTTCCTACCTAATTAGTAAAAATTAATGAATTGTAACTTCTTCGTTATTTAAACATAACATCTGTCGCAATATCATCTTTAAAATTGTTTAAAAGAAAATGAAGGTTTTTCTAGATAAAATTGTAAAGATTTAGTTTCTTACTGCAACTTTGCTGTTAGTATGATTTATGTCTCATACATATTCTACGAGTGTTACTCAATGTAGAGTTAATATTCTTCACCTGTAGTGATGTGTAAGCTAAACCTATTAAAGTACTCGTAAGTACCTATGGTTTGTTAGCTGAATTAACTGCACCTTTGATAAATGCCGCTCGCCGCTGCCGGCTCACGTCAAACACTCCGTCAAAGAGGCCACCCTGAGTTCAATCAGCGGACGGCGCGATTGAACTCAGGGCGGCCCCTTTGACAGAGTGTTTAATGCGAGCCGTCAAAGATGCAGCTAATTCAGCAAACGAACTTAACCATCAAGTTGAATCTGAAGACTACGAAGTATAAAATAAATGACTGAGAATTCTAACAATTTATCCAAACTTTGCTTGATTTTTAAATAAGCACATTTCTCTCAAAAGCGAATTCAAAACAGTGCTTGAGATATCATGAAATGTCAGTTCTATGTAACATATTGCTCACAATCAATAGATTAAATTATAAGAGCACAATTTAATACCGAATTTAAAATATAGGTGATTCTTGTAGAGAAATTTGTTAATTGCCTATCGTAGCGGTTACAATACTGTGATTAAATTGGGTATCGGACTGCTAGTCATTTGAGTTACTTTTTATAATATGTAAAAAACAAAATTTAGTTAAAAAAATGTTTGAAATACCCACAAGTGAGGTCACAGATTTTAAGCGTCATTGACAAATTTATTTTGTGAATTTGATCAATTAAAAATTGAAGACGTGATAGAAAAACAAAACAAGTAAGGTTTTTTAAACTTCAAGAGGAGAGCAATTTAGGAAATCATATTTCAGATTTTATTTTTGATGCAGTCCGATCCCCTATTGGAGAAGATAACAATTAAATTACATGCTTTCATGTCAAAAAGTGCGAAGCATATCAATTAGGGCTGGACCCTAACTGCTGGACAGTATATAAGTGTGTTACGAATAGGTAAAGAGATGCTTGTAAAGGCTGTTGTATACAAGTGATTCTGGAGATGTGATCAGGATATCTTTTTGGTATCAGTGTTCATCTTATAATCGTGTGGCACAATTAACCGTGCTATCCAAGGGATAGACGCCGGTTTCCTGGTGTTGCACTTAGCATCACCCGCGGTCACGTGTAGGGCATTCAGATTTACACCAACGGAAGTGTGCAACGCGACCTTCGTACACATTTGGAATAAGATGTACAGGTTTCTTCACGATGTTTTTATTCACCGTTAAAGCAATCGGTAAGAATATGTTCCGTACCCAAAGGGTAAAATCAGGACCCTATTACTAAGACTTCGCTGTCCGTCCGTCAGTCTATCTGTCTGTTCGTCTGTCACCAGGCTGCATTTCATGAACCGTGATAGAAAAACTGTTGAAATTTTTACAGATGATGTATTTCTGTTGCCGCTATAACAAAAAATACTAAAAATTAGAAAATGTGATTAAATAAGGGAGTGTCCATACAAAAAAGTGTTTTTTTTTAAACATGAAGAAACTAGCGCCATCTAGTATGATGGTATGGAACCCTTTGTACTAGCGCCATCTAGTATGATGGTACGGAACTCTTTGTACTAGCGCCATCTAGTATGATGGTACGGAACTCTTTGTGTGCAGTTCGGATTCCTACATGTTCGGTTTTCTTCAGTTTTAGTGAGATTAATATTCTTTTTTTTTGCGAAAACCATAGCATAGGCGCTCTACATTTCGTTATGATATGTACACTTACGTCACAAAGTAGGTATATACGTTGAAATTTATCGGTATAGATCGCGGCATCTTAGTTCAGTGAGCAGTGTCTTATTTTCAGGTTTTTTTCATTGTTAGTGAGATTAATATTAATTTTTTTTGCGAAAACCAAAGCATGGGCGCTCTACATTTAGTTATGATATGAACACTGAACACTTACGTCACAAAGTAGGTACATACGTTTAGTATTATCGGTATAGATCGCGGCATCTAAGTTCAGTGAACAGTGTCTTATTTTCAGGTTTTTTTCATTGTTAGTGAGATTAATATTTATTTGTTTTTGCGAAAACCAAAGCATAGGCGCTTTTACATTTATATGAACACTTACGTCACAAAGTAGGTACTTACGTTGAGCATTATCGGTATACATCGCGGCATATAAGTTAAGTGAGCAGTGTCTTATTTTCTGGTCTCAATCGAAGGGACGCCAGCCCCCGGCTTCACGCGTGCGCTCCCTACCTGCGCAAGCGATCGCCATTTGTGTCTAACTTATACGCCGCGAATTGTACGGATATGGACCATAATTGTAACTAAACTTAAACTTCTCATAAAAAAAGCAATAGGACAAAAAAGTGAATGTTTCACGTCAATAAGGTAATATAATAAGGAACTGAAATCATTTACTGAGTTCTATAGAGTTGGCCCTGATCACCTCTCCCGAATCATCCTGTATATATGTTCTCCAAATAATCGCATTACTAGTAACAGGAATTATGGCACAATTAATGAATGATATTAAATGTTCTGTGTAATATTAAAGTTTTGAAAATTAATTTAGTTTTTTTTCTCGCAAGACTCCTACATTCCTGCTAGGTACCTAATTATGAATTACAGTTTCAATATTTTTATAGCACTGAAGATTTTTTTTTTCGAAAAACCTATAGACGTTAAGTCGGTAATATTACAGATTTCCGTTATTTTTGACGTCAATTACTTACTCCTAAACGATAGAAAACCCAAGGTTGAAAAAAAAACACTTATTGTTAATGATGTTACTTAATGTGAAAAGCTATTAAGCAGTTTTGAATCGATAGAAAAAAATCACAAAGATAGGTCTACACCGTTACTTCTAACTCTAGTTATGGCTAATATTTTGAACTATGAATTTAAAAAATGTACAACAATATTTGTTATGATAACACAAAGCGAGTAATGTTATTATTTTTATACTTTCATTGTAGTTTTTGACTAAAACGAAAACACATTAAAAAGTGTGGTACGTAAAAAAAAAGACAGAGACAACTGTTCCAGTCAATATCTCGCCTTAAGGTACCTACAAGCTACAAGATTTAATTTGAAAATAATTATAAATAATTTGTATTCTTTTCAGCAAACCCTTTTATTTAATATGTATACCCATATCATATGGGTGCATGAAAAATAACTAGTCCGCCGTCTTTGGGTGTCCTCCATATTGGATTTAGAATGACGTCATTTAGCTAACCATGCAATGTTCAAAAAAAATTACGTAAGTATATGCAAAATTTCAGCTCAATTGGAAACCAAGAAGTGATTCTAATTTAGCTTCCAAGATTTGTCCCAAACTAACACGGCAAGCTAATAAATCGCTTGTAAAAAAATCGAATGTGTTACGTACATAGAGTGGTAAATCATTTAATCAGTTGTGAATAGTTGGCCCTGATCATGTCTCAGAATCACCCTGTATATTTGTTCTAACCTTCGTATTACCGAATATGAACATCTCTCATTAATGGCATTCCTAGTAACAACAATTGATGAAAAAAATCATTCAGTTTATTTCTCACAAGATCTATTCTTGCTAATATCATATTTCAGTTTTAATATTAAAAAAAGCGTCGGTGGCTCAACCGGTAAATACTCGGTCCTTCTAACCAGAGGTACCGGGCTCAAATCTGGACGGCCAATGTACCAATGGGTTTTTCAAAACTTACGTACATATACTTACCGATTGCTTTAACGGTGAAGGAAAACATCGTGAGGAAACCTGCACACGCCTGCGAAGAAACTCGAAGGTTGTGTGTGAAGTCGACCAACCCGCACTGGGCCCGCGTGGTCGACTAAGGCCTGATCGCCCTGATTCAGGGTAGGCTCGAGCCCCTCGATGGGGACGTATATGAGCCGATATAATAATTAAAAAAAGGATAACAACATACCATTAAAATAGTATATAAAAAAAATATTTTACTATAGAATCTTAAACACTCTCAAAGAAAACTTTGTAAAAATAAATTATTATTGTTTCATACCATTAAATATTTAACTTCCGCTTTTGTTTCTTGATTTTAGTTTGTGGTTCACTCTGCGGTTCACTTTTAACCATTATTTCTTTTTTAACCCTAACTAGCGAGTCGCATGTATCTGTAGATTGTTCCTCTTTTACAATTGAAGCAGGTTCCTGTTTTCTGGAACAAATAGAATTATATAAATAACAATGCTCATAATTTCCCAAAGCGATCGATTCAGAAATGAGGAGATCCGTAGGAGAACCAAAGTAACTGACGTTCTCGTAACTCACAAAACGTAGAACAGATGGCCGTTGGGACAGTAAAGTTCTCGATTGGCGACCGCGCACCTGAAGAAGAAGCGCAGGCAGACCTCCCAGGCGGTGGACCGACGACCTGGTGAAGGTTGCAGGAAGCCGCTGGATGCGGACAGTGCAGGACCGATTGTCGTGGAAATCCTTGGGGGAGGCCTTTGTCTAGCAGTGGACGTCTTTCGGCTGATATGATGATATAATTAACAATAATTTATCATCACCATATTTAGTCGAAAGACGTCTTCTGCTGCATTAGGCTTCCCCAATCCATCTACGCTGCCCGAATCCAGAGCCTTCCTGCGACCCTCTACAGGTCGTCGGTCCACCGCCTGGGAGGCCTGTCTACGCTACTTCTTGGACCCTGCCCCCTGCTACTTTTCTTTAGCGATTCTGTGAGTTATGTCGGTTACTTTGGTTCTCCTACAGTGGCCTCTGCCCATGCTACGTCTTACGGTGTGCCCAAAAATTACAGATGTATAAATTATGTGTCCCGAAATAGTCACAAACCTATATGTACTTACAAATAATTTGGAAAAGCATTTAACTAAACCAAATAAACTGCACAATGTAACATGTTTTTTTAACAGAACGACCGGTTCTGCGCTGCCCGAATTCCGAGCCTTCCCGCGACCCTCTACAGGTCGTCAGTTCGACAATGGGTGGCCTCTGCCTACGCTACGTCTTCCGGTGTGCGCAATAATTACTAGATGTTTAATTTCATGTGTCCAGAACTAGTCACAAACCTATATCTACTTACAAATAATTTGGAAAAACACTTAACTAGACCAAATAAACTGAAAACTATAACATGATTTTTTGAACGAATCAAGGTTATAAATTTTACATTATCACAAAATTTATATCAATAAGTTACTTACATTGAATTGCTGCTCTCCTGATTATTACAGATTCTTTCTTGTAACAAGCTACCATCAATACCCGAAGTACCAAACTGTTCCTCGTGACTACAATGGGATTGCATGTGCACTTCATCATTGTAGGGTACTGTCTTGAGATGTCCTGTAATAAACGAACAATTAAAACCCAACTTCATAAAACTTAACTCCTCTTAGGCCAGTCGGGTAAAAATGTATCCTATTCTCACGGGATTAAGACTAGAAATGATCAATATTGCAAAAACATCGATGTTGTCATCGATAGCTGAACATCGATTCTCAATGTTTATCGAACATAAAACATCGATATCGGCCAACATCGATACATCACACAATCGTTATCAATATATGAAACAACTATCCAAATATAGGATTTTTATATTAAAAGTCATTAATAAATTGGAGAGAACAGGGCGCAGTAACAAATTATAAATTCCAATATTTTTTTAATCAATTGACTGCAAAACTGTGAACTCGCTGCTCCAATACGGCGCAGAGCTGTGGGGGCGCGCCTCAGACTGGGAGCGCGCATTTGAGACTAGAGCCGTGCGAGCAATCGTGCAAACGCCGCAGGACACTCCAGAGAGGGTACATTTGCGTGCGTGCGTGAGATATCTGTGTCCTTCGCTCGTAACATCGATGATACGATGTTGGACATAATGCAACATCGATGTTTTATCTTTTGACATCGATGATCATCGATCATCCCTAATCAAGACGTACCTAAAGAACCTATTCTCTATACTCCAGAATTCATCAAGCCGTTAAGGCTACAGAGCGTGCCAAAGAAATATACATCATCATATTATCAGCTCATATACTTCCCCACCGAGGGGCTCAAGCCTACCCTGAATTAGGGCGATCGCGCCTTAGTCGGCCACGTGAGCCCAGTGCGGGTTGGTCGACTTCACACACAGCATTCGAGTTTCTTAGCAGGAGTGTGCAGGTTTACTCACGATGTTTTCCTTCACCGCAAGAGCGTCGGATAAACGTACATATGAAATTGAAATTCGAAAACACATTGGTACGTGACAGGATCTGAACTACGACCTCCCGGACAGGAGGTAGCGATCCTAGCCGTTTATATATGTCACCGTAAGATTGTAAATCCCGTTAGATTATAATCTAACGAGATTTATTTCGCAAGATTGTGAACTATAACATATTGTTTACAATTTCACAAGTGACATTGTAAAACTAGTGAAATTACAATAACATTAAGCGAAGAGAAAAACACTCATTAAATGAGCTCGCGAAGCGAGCGATGTTAGGTTCGGTCAGGTTTGATTGATTTAACAGTAAAGAGCCTGGAGCAGTTCCCCGCCCCCTGGGTAGCAGAATGCTTCGCATCAGAAGAAATCATCGGTTTTATTCGGAGGTACAAGAAAAGGCCGTGAAATTGTGATCTGATTCACGATTTACCGTTATATCATAATCTAACTAATGACATTGTAACATGGCGGTTTTCACAATATCCCGGTGACAAATACATACATACACTCAAAAACGTAACTCCTTTTGGCGCAGTCGGGTGAAAAGCCGGAAAATTTAATAAGTGGAGTGAGGGTGCTTGATATTGGTGCGAGCGTGTGAGGGCAAAGACCGTTTACAAGACTTTCAATCTCTATAGTAACTTGCGTAGGTAACTCATTGATTAGCGACAATCTAGTTACGACTTTTGGAACGTCATAATAAGTTCTCAATTCGGTTGTATTTTTAACACGCTTATATTAGCTACACTTGTAACGGACTCCTTTGCACTCGATTTTGAACCACTTTAAACGGACAGATTTAATTCAAACTTTGTACATTTATCAAAAATCAGTGACAATACAATAATTTCGTAAGTTTATCTCATTATCCTGAACTAAAAACTGAAAAATAAATATAGTTTAAAAAAAACACACTTTTAAAGCACATCAAACTAAAAAGTGAAAAATAATTCTTAAAATATAAGCTGAAAATATTAATGAACAAAAAATACTACTATTATTGTGAAAAAAGCGTGGTTTGCTCTCGATATACCAAAAATATGGCACAAACGCTTTTTTTACAATACACACTAAACTAAATTTAGACATTCTGTCTATTTCTTTCTGTATCGAAAAGACAAGGACCGAATGCTTTAATTTAGTTTAGTCCTGTCAAATAAGTTAAATCGTGTTACACCGAATCGACACCATTAATAATTATTTTTCACTTTTTAGTTTGATGTGCTTTAAAAGTGTGTTTTTTTAGTTTTTTTAAACTGTATTTATTTTTAATGTTATTACCCCAGACAGCACTCCGTCATTTATAAACCGATCTAAAAAAAAATGTCCTTTGAAAGGACATAATTTCAGATTCGTCCCATAGAGATTTCATCAAAATCGGTTCAGTACTTTTCTGGGAAAATAACAGAAACAAAAAATTAAGCAAAATTGTACTTGGTTATGTGATCAAAGTGGGTTTTTACTTTCTTTACCCCATAGTACGGTAGGTAGAGGAAGTATTGTTTTTATTCGGGAAACAAAAAGATTTCCATTTAGTGAAAACGTGCCTACATCATTAACACATACTGAGAAACCAAACATCTCAATTCCGTCGGTCAGTGCGTGCGTCTGTCCGTCACGCTTGGCTCTGAAGGCTTAATCATTAGTGCGATTTGGAACTTAAAGAGTTTTAAATTATTTCATCGACGGATTATCAAAATTAAATTTTAAATTAGTGTATTCCGGCATGAAGATAAGATAGCCAGTCAGTTCCCCATTGCGTTGGGGAATCTTGGTAAGCCCGCTTCCATCTTCAGCAACATCGTCACTTACCACCAGGTGAGATGTTGTCAAGGGTTTACCAATTATGAAAAAAAAAAGTTTATTCGTACCGTCAAACCGAAGAGTAAGTAGGTTAGATGATGCCAAGGGCTTACCAATTGTGAATAAAAAAAGAGCTGCTGTCATACAGATTTTTTTTCAATAACGACTAACTATTTTGATGAAACTTTGCACGTCGTAGTTGCTTATGTTTGTCTACTACATAGTAATACCCATTAGGCTAATATAAATCGTTTGTATGGTTCTCCTACAAATGAAATTGAAACTGTTCTTGCGATTTAGCTATTGAACTGTCATACTGTATTACAAATAAGTATAAATTTGGTCATGCAATATCAATTCAAAATTATTACAAATAATGTGGCGTAAGTCCATTCGTTTCACACAAGGAGGTCGCGGGTTCGATTCCCGGCGGGGTCAACTTGTAAGACTTGTTTTGGTTGGTGGTGGGCATTTTCTAAGCCCATCTGGCTAGCTATAACCATCTAATCTATGTCTTACCGTCAAACATCAGTGTTAACAAATAGAGGGCTTAGAAAATGCCATACCACCAACCCAACTAAGTCTTATAAAGTTAAATCCCGCCAGGTATCAAACGCGCGACCTCCTGTAACACATCAATGTTATGATGTTTGGCGGCAAGACTTAGATAAGATGGCAGGAGCTTGCCAGGCGGGCTTAGAAAATGCCCTACCACCAACCTAACTTATTCTTATAAAGTTAAATCCCGCCGGGTATCGGACGCGCGACCTCCTGATGTGTAGCAAGTAGACTTACTATTACGCCATGAAGGCGGTTCAACTTATGTGTATCAAATAATATTTTATTAACTTACTGAGTGCTATTTCTCCTCCTTCACATTTGTACTCTTCAATCTCTTTGTCCTTTTTCTGTAAAAGGAGCCTCAATTTGTTTTCACTTGACCGTAGATCGCTTATTGTCAATAGCAATTTTTGCGTTACTTTTTGAAAGAACTGGAAAATAAAATCATAATAAAAATAATAATATATAATAATGTATAAAATTGATGACGGATGTAAGGTGGATGTTGGAAGCCACCAGGATGGACAAGATAAGGAATAAGTATATACGAGGTAGTCTTAAAGTAGCACCTATATCGGGAGAAGATATAAAAAAATGGCCAAGTGCATATCGGACCACATAAATGTAAACTAAAACAAAATTAGATTTGCAGTTGTTATAGATAATTGATTATTCACAATTGGTAAGCCTTTGCCCTCATCTCACCAGATGGTAAGTGACGATGACGTCGCGCCGAGGATGAAAGCGGGCTTTACCAAGTACGGATAATCTATGAACTTTTTACGAATCCACTGCACAGCTTAAATTGTACCAATTTTGCATTCATACAACTAAGCAGTAAATTGGCCAGAGAGTTACATAGGCTTCTTTTTACCGCGATAAAAGACATCCACGCAAATGGAGCAGCAGGCAAAGGCTAGTATAATATAAAGATTGTAATATTCAGCAACAGCGCTGTCCATAGTTTTCACGCGACAGAGATTACAATTTAATCAGGCAAACACCCTGAAGGCTAGTTTCTCTCGACAAAGCTACATAGACTTGACCACAGAATAATCTCATTTTAAAAACCTAAAAATTCTTAGGTACAAGTTTTTATACTTTGAAAATAATTTCGAATTTTTCTCAGCAAAACCCTCTTATTTGATACCTTTATCATGGTAACAAAAGTAAGCATAAAAAATAACTGGTCTTTGGGAGTCAGCCATATTGGATTAAGAATGACGCCGCTTAGCTAACCATGCATTGTCATCCAACCGGGAAACTGGGAAGTGGGTCAAATTTAACTTGCAAATTGCACTTAAATACAATATATGAACATAATCATCATCATATCAGCCGAAGGACGTCCACTGCTGGACATAGCCCCCCCCCAAGGATTTCCATGACGATAGAATAGAACCTGTCGTCGTCGTCGTGGAAACACATATGAACATTGCAAGTAAAATAAGAGCTTATAAAAATATGGAAGATCCAATATCCAACACAGCATGTGATAAACCAAACCGTCCGAAACATCACAAAACTCATCATACTAAAGAAACAGGCAGGCCGCACTCCTGTCACTTTCTTCACCACATATGTCATTCTGCGACCGTCAATATCCACGTTCTTTTCCATGACACTAAAATAAAGTCTCACTACTATACAATGCGCAGAACGCTCTTTAGTAATCTGATAGTGTCATCTAGTGGTTATAGGAAAAGCTAAAGTGGAAAACTGAAACGAGCAACATTTAAGTTTATTTGGAGTGCAAAAATCCAGTTTTTAGATGTTTTCTTCATCATATCAGCTCATATAAGTCCCCCCCGAGGGGCTCGAGCCTACCCTGAATTAGGGCGATCGGGCCTTAGTCGACCACGCGAGCCCAGTGTGGGTTGGTCGACACACAACCTTCGAGTTTCTTCGCAGACGTGTGCAGGTTTCCTCACGATGTTTTCCTTCACCGTAAGAGCGTCGGATGAACGTGCATGTGAAATCGAAATTTAAAAACACATTGGTACGTGGTAGGATTCGACCACGACCTCCCGGACAGGAGGTAGCGGCCCTTGGCATTACGCCACCGACGCTCTATGTTATGTTTTCTTACTTACAAATCAATACCTATCACCATGCAACATTTCAGGTTTCTACCTAGTCAAGAAGTCAGCTTTTGTCAGATTTTGAATATCAGTCAGCTAAAGTCAGTTACAAAATTGTAAATTTAGAAATTTTTTCTCTTTGCGAGATTTTGACATAGTGTTTTGAAATTTTCTGGGTATCTTGAGTAACTTGTAGACGGTACAATTTTAAGAATATGATTGACAAAACGAGAAATATGAGGACGTAAAAAACTGGGTGAATTGTTACATGTCAAGCTTGCTGGAACTTGGCCTGTTGCATTGCCATGCGCTCAAATATTTTCACAAGATATTTTTCTGCTTCTCTTTTTTGTCAATTCATGATTTTTGAGTTAGGTTAGGGACTGTTAATGCACAGAATATTTCTGAAGTAAAGTGTACTTCAGAAATATTCTGTGCATTAACAGTCCATATTACTTCATAGTTAATAATAGAAGTCAAGACATCAGAAGTCAGAACATCAATTTGTTATCCAACCTTATATTGACAGTAAAATTATCTTCTTGCAAAATAAGTAGGAATAAAATAGAGCAATTTGCATCATGCAGTTCACTAATTGACCCAGGGCCGTGTTCAGTGAAGGATTATGCATGGTCATATTATGTGTTATCCTCGACAGTGGGAGACCGTCGAAGATGAACAGGGAGGAAAAGACAGAAAGTTTATTTCTTACTTACTAATTCTTTGGAACCAGCAGTGAGGCTAATGCTAAATCTTATTGGGCAGCCATACACAACTGACATTGAGATACATAGTAAATTTCCCTCTTCCTTGAGGACAGCTTTCTTCAAATCTTCAGGGTGATGTAGCAGTCTTGCACCTTTTTCAAGGAGTTCTGCGTCCTCAATTTCCATGCCACAGTTGCTTTCCTGTAATGATACATTTTTAAAATTAATAAATTTTTAATAATACATAACTTAATATTTGTATGTAAAGTAAAAAAAAAAAGTTGTACTACTGTTGTGCTACATGCACAAGTATGGGGGATCTAACCAGTTTATTAAGTTTACAATCACAACCATGCTCCTACCCGACCAAACACCATCTGCTTGAGTTTCTATCTCTAGCAGAAAAGCTTGATCAAACTTCTCACAAAGGGCAAAGTGTTCGGCAATGTGAGCTGCTCTAATCCATTGATAGCTTATATAGTTTGATCAATCAGACCTGACTATCTTGACAATTTTGTGAAGTTTTTTTTTTATTTACAATTGGTAAACTCTTGACAACATCTCATCTGGTGGTAAGTGACCATGTTGCCGAAGATGGAAGCGGGCTTACCAAGATTCCCCAACGCAATGGGGAACTGGCTATCTTATCTTCATGCCGGAATACACCAATGATATCAACATTGATATTTGGTGGCAAGACTTAGATAAGATGGTGGTAGCTAGCCAGGCGGGCTTAGAAAATGCCCTACTACCAACCAAACCGAGTATTACATTTGACCCCGCCGGGAATCGAACCCGCGACCTCCTGTGTAAAGCCAGTGAACTTTGCCTCTGAGCTACGGAGGCAGTTAGTAAAGGGGTTTGAAAGTTATTGGCATACTGAGGATTCACCATTTTGATTTTTTTTCAAAATGGCGTTGCACAATCTAACCTGTGTTTTTGGATAGAGGACCTACAGAAGAACAAAAATGTCATATAACATTTTGGCCTAAAGTATCACATTTCTGAGATAATAATATAGAAGTTGAAAGATTTAACATCCGATCTCAATTTCGGGAGATACATTGAATCCAAGGCAAAAACGGCAGCCAAAAAGCTTGGTATACTCTCGAAGGTGAGACTTTACTTCACACCAGAGCAGCTTCTAATATTATACCAAGCTCAAGTTCGGTCATGTATGGAGTACTGCTCTCACTTATGGGACGGATCGGCTCGTTACCAGCTAGATGCCTTGGATTCTATCGACCGACGCGCTAGGAGACTCATCGGCGACGAGGAACTTGTATCAAACAGGCTCCAAAGCCTCGAGCATCGCCGCAAAGTCGCCTGTCTATCGGTGTTCTACAGGATTCATTTCGGAGAGTGTGCCCTGGAGCTTCACAACCTCATTCCCCACTCTCCATTTCATCATCGGACGACCAGGCGCGGAGGGCGGTTCCATCCCTTTGTCCTCAATGTTCCACCTTTACGCACGAAGCGTTTTGCGTCTTCGTTTATAATGCGAACGGCCAAGGAGTGGAATTCCCTTCCGGCGTCTGTATTCCCCGATTCGTACAATTTAGGAATCTTCAAGACGAGAGTGAATAGGCACTATTTGAGTTTGCGTGTCACATCCTCGGCTGCATCGGCACTTACCATTAGGTGAGGTGCAGCCAAACATACTCAAATTCTTAATAAAAAAAAAAAAAAAAAAAAAAAAATCAAAATTATAATGGAATATATATATTCAATTATCTCCGTAACATGATGTTTTAGGACACTATTTTACATGACATTTTTTGTTTGTCTGTATGTCCCCTATCCAAATATATAGGTCTCAATGTGAGAAGTCATTTTGAAAAAAAAATATATATGGCGGGCTCCAGTATGCCAGTCTCCATACAAAAATTTTCAAACCCCTTTCGTGAATTTGAAAAAATTTTGTTGAATTTGGTAAAAATTTTAATTGAATATCAATCAAATTCCCTCGGGGACTGTATATTAAACAGGGGTGAATTGTAGAAAAGAAAGCTTAGAAATAATATAGAAGAACCACGGGGCATAGGTTGTCTCCATGGTCAAACAGGGAAACAGCCAAAAAAAGTACCTCCTGTACAAATTTAATAATGCTCGACAATCCTGCAAGAGGGTACAGTTTATTTTTATCTACATTTAATAAGCCCTTGGCATTATCTCACCTGATGGTAAGTGATAATGTCAAAATTGGAAGCGGGCTTACAAATATTCCCAAACTAGTTACTTCATGTGGGAACATATAAATGCTGTTAACATAGATGTTGGGAGGCAGGACTTAGATATTAAGATGGAGTTAGCAAGCTAAGGTCAAGTAGGCTTAGAAAATGCCTACCATCAACCAAACCAAGTAACCTTATCATACTCATATTTTTCTACTTTTTCTTTGTGTTATTTATATACCTTGTTTGTTATTTTTAAGTTGTCTGTGTTTATTTTTGTCGACTAAATGTTCTTATCTTATCTTAATCTTGCTGGGACTCGAACAAACCTGCAACCTCCTGGTATGAAGCAAATGAACTAACCAGTACGCCAAGGAGGCAGTTAAAATGACAAAATGCCATTGTGCTACACATATAACAACAAACAAGTGTATTGGTCGGACTGCACTTGAAACGTCTGCAATACAAAAAAACCAAATAGGCATTATTTGAGTTTGCGTGTACCATCCTCGACTGCATCATCACTTACCATCAGGTGAGTTGCAGTCAAACGCACTCAATTTTTTAATAATAATAATAAAAAAAACAACATTTCAAAAAAAGCGTAGGAGGTGTTTAACAAGAGCATGCTTTAATACACTGTTCATCCCAGTAACAGTGAAATCTACTGCTTACGATGGTTGATACTGCACACGGTCTGCGGCGCTACCTCATTTGCGTTCTTCCATTATTACCGGAATTGCGACGAAACTCTAGCTGAGTCTGCGCCATTTATTCGCTATGTAGCTGGTGTTTTGTGGGTTCTTGTACACAGTGCAACTGTGACAGAAGTACCTATAGACTGCATATCGCTTAAGATGTCCTGCGTGCTCTGAAGAACGCGGAACTGGAACGTAGACGTATCTGAAGAGCGGGTAGCAAACCGCTACTTTTGATGTCATTTTCATTCAGTTATCCATACGAACGAAGTCGCGGGCGACTGCTAGTTGTTTTGATAAAATGAACTGTTGAGGTTATCACCTGGAGACAAGTCAGAAAACTGGACTTTGTAAATTGAATACACCAAACTGACACAAAATCTGTAACTATTAATTCATGATTTGGACTAAATGCAACAAAATATTTTGTGTCTTGTATTTTTTTCCACATGATTTTTTGCGAAAAACAAGAAATAAATAACAAACAAAACACAAACTACCTTACAAGCGTGTGTCAAGCCATAGATGAACTAGAATATGTTTTTTTTTTTTTTTTTTTTAACTTCGCCCTTTTAGGGCAGGCTAAGGCTCATTGGCCATACCGCCTAGTCTTCAGTATATGTTATTCAGCAGTAGAATTCACGTCTTCAGTAATTTTTAGTATATTTTTCAGATTATGTAGTAATTTTCTCCTTTTCAGTCTTCAAGGTCACTGTTCTTCACGTTCACATCATATCATTGTCTATATACTAACCTAACCTACATACCTTAGCAAAATGATAGCACTTTTGCTAAAGCTTGCTCGGACTTCTTGTGGGAACTCGAAACACAGTATACACACTTTTATTTCATTATCCTACACAAGAAACACATAAATGATACTTCGCTGATAAATACACTATCAATATTACACATCGAAAACCACTAAATGTAATTTTTCGGATAATAAAAGAAAAATGACAAACTGAACGCTACAAATTCCCGCCAAAAAGTCGAACTAGAATATGTCCAAGCTACCTACCAGCTGTGTTAGTTTTATTGAGAATATATTAACGTCTCTAGGTACGAGCTTTTTTGAGACAGTCTTCAATATTCATATGAATTTCTTTTTTGGTTTGCAATGTCAGTGCCCACTGCCCGTGCATTATAATAAATCTTTTGTGGAGTTCTTTACAACATTTGCAGCAACCTCATTCTTAGGCGGATCACCCGGTCGCAGGTAGAGAGACTTTAAAGGTTAGACCGCACTAGGCGTAACTACGCGACGCGACGCGATGCGGTCAAATATTTATTTGTATGAGATAGAACACACTACGCGGCAGCGGAACTACGCGCCACGGCACTGCGCGACCAAGTTGACCAACATAGCAAATATGACGCGCCGCTTCATAACAGGAGGTCGCGGGTTCGATTTCCGGCGGGGTCAATTTTGTAAGATTGGCTAGCTATCTTATCTATGTCTTGCCGCCAAACATCAGTGTTATCAGCATTGATGTGTTCCGGCTTGAATTTAAGATAGCCAGATCCCCAATGCGTTGGGGAATCTTGGTAAGCTCGCTTCCATCATCGTCACTTGCCACCAGGTGAGATGTTGTCAAGGGTTTACCAATTGTGAATAAAAAAAAATAAAAAAAGACCTGTGTGTGTGGCAGCAGTGGGTACGTTATGGGATGTTAACGAACGTCCTGCTTCAGGACGAGACTGATGAAGGCCATTCCCCCACTGCACGAACTACCCGCCTTCCTCCGTGCGCAGAACGAAACACACGCGCGTCGCGCACGTACAGCCGGTGGCGCGGCATGCGGCAGACTGGGACTGGCGACGTGAGCAAGCGGTCGGCCGGCGGTCGATGGATCCCGCCCCCGTCCCCTCCGATCCTCTCGCCGCGCTTATGCTCTCAATGAAAACGCCGCCGGCTGGACTGCGCGCTCGCACCCGCGCCCCGCCCCCGTCCCTTCAGATGCTCTCGTCGCACTTACTCACTCATTCATAATCGTATGAAAATAAGGTAACAATAAAATTATATCTGCTAAGATTTTCTTATGAAAAATTAAGGTATGACTTTTTTTTTGGCATCAGTATCATGAACTGTATCACCCCTGAAGAGCTCGTTGTCGACCAAAACAACACCCTGTATATATACAGGGTGTAACAGCAAAACCGTACTTCCATTAAGGGTGTGAAAGTTAACCCGATTCTGATCACATTTCAATAAAAAAAATACACTTTATTTTTTTATGAAAAATCCACATTTTTCGTGACATGTAGTCATCACTGATAAGAACAAAGTTCATTCAACCGTGCCGTGCGGCAGGCAGCGCCGGCTGTCAGCTGATCACGCTTTGTTTGTTTCACTTGCACGCACTTGGCTGCCGCGTGCTGCTATCTCGGCCGCTCCCGCATACGTCGTGTGAGTCGATCATGCAACAACGCCCTCCCTGCGCCCTTGCGCAGCGATGCCACTGAGCGAGTCAGTTGCCGACTGTTCTCGACGCAAACGCACGCGTGTGACGTGAAATCCGCAGATCGCGATTCGCTCGGTTTCCGTTATGGCAGTACGAAGTAATTTTTCGAATATTGAACTTTACGACATTGTAGAATTGTACTTTGATAGTGGCCGAAATGCAAATGAAACACAACGCATGTGGAGGCAACGCTTTCCTACCCGTGCCGTACCGACACTACCTAGAATCATCAAAGGCGCCGATATCAAAGGCGCCGCGCGCCGCTTCTTCGTTTTTTTCCCGCGGCCGCCAACTTTTTGCGATGTTGCCAAATGTATTCGCTTGCTACAGACGTCAATGACCCGCGAGGTGGACTAGAATTTAAGTCCATTTTAGTACATCAAAAAGTTACGTTTGTATGGTGATAATAGTACATTTTTTTTTTACATTTTTTTATTATTACAAACAAGCCACCCCATCATGCTCTTAAGGGAAGTACGGTTTTGCTGTTACACCCTGTATATATATAAATATATATTTACATTCAATAACTTTACAATTCTATATTACGTAAGTATTGTTTTAGTTGGATACTGGTGCACTACCAGGTTTTTGTGCTTTTGTCTTCTAACACCGGGTTGCCTGGAAGAAGTCGCTTTGAGCGATAGGACCGCCTAAATTGTATCGCTATAGTACGTAGTAGTTTTAAGTTGTGTTTGTCTTAAAAAAAATAAGTTTATAGTTTTTAAGTTTTACATTGTGTTTATTTTTGAAGTTGTGGGTACAATAAAGAGTATTTATCCCTATCTTTATTTTTTGAAAAGACTACGGAACCCTACTTTTCGCGAGTCTGACTCGCGCTTGGCCGGTTTTTCCAAAATGAACCATGCAGCATATACCAAATTTGCTGTGAAATATCTACAAAACTGTTAAAGACAATTGAATATAAGATTAACCGCCGCACAGGTATTTCAAAATGCTAACAATGCCACATGAATAAGTTACTTTGTAAAATACGATGTGAGTAGCTTTTGTATTTTCAAAATGGACTATTTGAAAACAGATTTTGTGTGGTTTGGAATTTTCTGTCATAACTACATTCAAATCAAAAATGTATTTCATAGGTCAAGCTAGAAGCCGCTAGATGCAGGCCCCGCAGATCCAGTTGTTGTAGAAATCCCCAGGGAGGCCTTTGTCCAGCAGTGGACGTCTTTCGGTTGATATGATGATGATGATTAAAAAATATCATGCACTAAAGAGTTAAAATCGCCTATCAGATCTGTATATATAAAAGGAAATCATGAGTGACTGATCTAGCAACGCACAGCTAGAACCACTGAATGGAAAGACATTTTCACTAATAAAAACATCCGCTAATAAAGGATTTTAAGCAATTCCTACGGGAACGGTAGAAAACTTGATCTACGCGGGCGAAGCAGCGGGAAACAGCTAGTTGAACTATAATAAAAAAGTCGATTGCCTCTGACCAGTAAACCAATATGACGCACTTACTCCATTTTTTAGTTAATCGATATTAGACTCAATACTGATGGACATAAAGTATTGAGTATATTGGCTTGTTTACTTCATAATTTCATAAACGGTGTTTACCAAATTTGTATTAAAGCTTTAAATCACATTATGTTGTGTGGTTTATAAACGTATGCCGCACTTGCCCCGTTTCGTAGAAAGTGCGTCTAAAGGTATAGTTTACATATGTAAACAAAGAAAAATAATAAAAATAGTAAAATATATTTTTTTAAACAAAGAATGTATTAAACAAAATCGAACCGATTTACACACTTTGTAGCTGATTGCATTAAATTTAATTTTATAATCAAAAGTTTAAAAAAAATGTCCTAGGGAATTCAACTTTGTGAAAAACATGACGCACTTGCCCCGACTGACCTTATCTTCTGACAATGCTTTTTTCTAAATGTCATCTACCTACAAACTAGGAGTTCATTTTCATTAGAATCGTTATCAAGAAGTTTAATAGTAATTTTAAGTTTGTAATATGGGAAACGTACAAAGTAATACTTAGTCATACAGATGAATTTTGCGCCTGTTTTAAATGACGATGACATCTAGACGACCTAGTAGAACCATTATGTCTCTCCCACCAAGCGATCCTTATCTATACATTTATCAAAACTGTAACGGGACCGTGTCTGTCAGTACATGAAATATTTTTGGAAAATAATACCTGTGGTGGACTTTACTACCGATATAGACACTAAAATAACAACATTTGGAATTTCGGTCTGTCTGTTTGTATGTTCGCTCATCACACAAAAACTACCTGGCTGATTTAGATGAAATTTTTTCCTTAGTTCCTTAAAGCACGGGTACTTTTATCCCGGAAAACTCAAGGTTTCCGCGGGCACAGCAAGTTGAACAATAAATTGATGAGCGAAAACGCAAGGTTGAAAGTTGAAATTATCGATTTTTACATATTTTTATTACTTTATACTTTCTAATATGTTTAAAAAATGTGTTCAATTAGAATGAAAGTTGTTAAAGTGACGGATTTTTGTGTGTTGGTTTCATTCAACATGAACTATTATTTTCGAGAAATTTTGCTATTAATGCCAAAAACAGGGTTTAGAGTATATTTTTTACATTAAAGGTGGTAATATTTTATAAAGTTGTATTCAATTAAATATATTTTTTATTACTTTAACTGTATTATGTATTTTTTCCATAGCGATAGTTTTACACAGTCTTTCAATAATCTGAATTGAGTATTGTCATTTGACTTATCTTCCTCATGGAGTACTTAGGTACATCAGGGCGATCGAAAAGAACCCGATTTTTTTTGTTTCGCTTTTTGTAGCTTGTAGGTAGACGAAGTCGGGAAACAGGGGAAATATAGTTAACTGCTAATAATTTATGTAACATATCTATCACAGAGAAGGTCTGAAAAATATCTTCTCGTAATTGAATTAGCCTTATTATTTTTTCTTTGAATAACCCACTTCATGGGTAAAGTTCAAAGTTTTATAAAATGGAAGCCCTTCTGTTTAACAAACGAAAAATGGAGGAGGTTTTCAAGTCAATCTGTATATTACAAATTTTAAGGGTTCCGTACAAAAAAAACAAAACTGAACCCTTATGAGATCACTCGTGCGCCTGTCTGTCTGTCCGTACGTCTGTCACAGTTAGTTTGCTTCGAATCTACTGGACCAAGTCAGGTGAAATTTGGTAGGATGGTGTAATCCTATGACCCAAACACAGATGTGCCAAGTAAATAAATGTTGTTTTTTTTATGTTGTGATGCAATAAAGAATATTGTATTGTATTGTATTATATTGTATAAATGATTTTTTTTAAATGGTCAAAATTAGGAAATTATAATAGAAAGTTTTGCAATAAAGAATATTGTATTGTATTGTATTGTATGAATGATTTTTTTTTAAAAAGGGTCAAAATTAGGAAATTATAATAGAAAGTTTTGCAAACCTTACTGTGTAATATATTAATGTAGGTAAGACCACACATAACTTTTTACAGAGTACTCCGATTTCGATATATTTTTTTATTTGGATACGGTACACTTTGAAGCTGGTCCCATTCAAATTAGAAAACAAAATTTCACCCCTAAGGGTAGGAAAACAGTGGATGATTGATTGCTCACCCACTGAATTTTATTCTGTGTACCGTTTTTGTTAAACTTTGTACACATGTGTAGTTCTATTTCTACAACAACATGACGGAGACCTGAAGTTGATTAATTTAACCGCCTCCGTGGCGTAATGGTTAGTCTATTCGCTTCACACCAGGAGGTCGCGGGTTCGATTCCCGGCGGGTTCAACTTGCAAGACTCTGTTTGGTTGGTGGTAGGGCATTTTCTAAGCCCGCCTGGCTAGCTACCACCATCTTATTTAAGTCTTACCGTCAAACATCAGTGTTAACAACATTGATGTGTTCCGGCTTGAAGATAAGATAGTCAGTTCTCCATTGCGTTGGGGAACCTTGATAAGCCCGCTTCCACCTTTGGCGTCATCGTCACTTACCATCAGGTGAGATGATGCCAAGGGCTTACCAATTGTGAATAAAAAAAAAATATTACCCGACTGCGCCAGAAGGAGGGTTATGGCTTTTTTAAATGTATTTATTCTCGAAGATTTGCTAATCCATGCGCGCCCAGCGTCTGTTCCGCAGTCGTACCATGGCGTCTGTGGACACCGCGGCCGCGCTTCACTTCTTTTTAGTGTACGAAGTTACTAGTATCTCATCTGTGGTAGTGTCGGCCCCCGTCACTTAGTCGAGCAGGCGAGATAAGTACCTACACCACAGATCTAGTAGATCTGTGACCTACACATTAAATTGGCGCGGCCTACAAGCCGCGCTCCGCTCGTCAGCGCTAGAACGCCGTACTATCGCCGCCGCAATGAGGAACTTTCCAGGCTACTTTCCTTGAAAAAATCATAGATGACGCTGTCTAGTGTATTTAGCAAAGAGAGTTTAACAAACTAAAAGTTTTTACTTAGTCAAAGATGACCTTTTATTCCCCATATGCATTATATGGGTCTTAATTACGTTGTACTTTTACCCTGATATAACTGCCTCCTAGGCGTAATTGTTAGTACATTCGCTTAACACTAGGAGGTCGAGGGTTCGATTCCCAGTGAGGTCAACTTGTAAGACTCGGTTTGGTTGGTGGTAGGGCATTTTCTAAGCCCGCCTGGCTAGCTACCACCATCTTATCTAAGTCTCACCGCAAAACATCAGTGTTAACAATATTCCGCTTAAATATAAGAAAGCCAGTTCTACATTGCGTTGGGGAATCTCGGTAAGCCCGCTTCCATCTTCGGCATCATCGTCACTTACCACCAGGTGAGATAATGCGAAGGGCTTACCAATGTTAAATTTAAAAAAAAAACAATAAATAAATTGACTAATAAAATATTAATGTCCTATTTTTTTTTTGGATGTGTGCAAAAAAATTATGCCTACACATGATACAATATTTAGGCACGACAGGGACAAACCCAAACCTATAGTTTAGACAAGAATAGACTGTGTTTTTCTTGTCGTTATAGATATTATTTGACCACAATTTGGAAGACCCGAGATTTTTTTCTTATCTGTGTATTCGACGCTAGTTGGTTAGATTGGCTTTGGTCAAAGATAACCTATTATTACTTGCTATTGTTGGTCATACGTTAGTCTCATTTCATCCATTCGCATTGTATCTGATCTGCTTTGTTCATTCAATCATTCTATATCTTCTCTCATTCTATATCATCTCTCTAAGATACGAGCTACAAAATATACTGTGTCAAAGGAAAAACTTATACACAATGTAATAATAATGTATTAAGTAAACAAAACAATTAATTTTTCAATTTTATTTACAATTTTTACAAAAAAAAATACGAATTATACTTAAAACTAAAAATAACGAAATAGAAAGGCAATCAAAAGATACCGACTTCAAAAAGAAATAAACACTCAATACATATACATACAAAACATCGTGAGGAAACCTGCACACGCCTGCGGAAAAAACTCGCAGGTTGTGTGTGAAGTCGGACAACCCGCACTGGGCCCGCGTGGTCGACTAAGGCCCGATCGCCCTAATTCAGGGTAGGCTCGAGCCCCTCGGTGGGGACGTATATGAGCTGACATCATCAAATATTTAAAATCACTGCTAGGAACCTACCAACTGACGCACACCGCTAGCAGTCAATTATGACCACTAGCGCTTTAGGGCGGAACGTCGCGTTGTTCTCACCCGTGCCTACTGTTCTCACTAAAAAAAGACCCATATGATACCAAAGGGGAATAAAAGGTCATCTTTGACTAAGTAAAAACTTTAGTTTGTTAAAATCTCTTTGCTAAGTACACTAGACAGCGCCATCTATGATTTTTTTAAAGAACGGAGCCTGGAAAGTTCATCATTCGCGCGCCGCCCGTGCACGCAGTTATAACCGCTAAGTCGAGCGGCGTAATACCCATGTTTCCATTTATGGAAAGAAGTCCGTTAATAAATGCGTAGGTATTTTAGTTTTAGGAAGTGCAATATCTGTTACGAAGTAACTTGTTTTACGAACAAAAACTCAGTAGACTTTTACTTGTATAAATCTGTATTCATTTACAATATCCAAGCACAAATATTGAAACTTCCGTCGACTGATCTCATCGTAGACTGAATACCAACCGCTCAGTCCGTGAGCAGCAAACCTTGAGATAGGTAGGGGTGGGGAAGATCCCACTCCTGCCCTGAGCTGAGCTGATCACCAGCGCGTGACGGCCGACAATAGTGAGCAGTGTTGCCAATATAAAGTTTGATTTTTCAACTTAAACAATAAATCACGACATTCGGCCATCCGCTTCAGTGCAACCCCCGGTGCACGCTCACAAAATAGTCAGTTGGTCTTCGTCAACAATCCTAACATTCATTGAAAGTCATATTTTAGAATCTCACAAATTCTTAGATTTCTTACAACAATTATGATTTGAAATTAAAATCACCGAATCTCACAAATTCTCATATTAAACAGTTTTGATTGGGGTAAATATATCTATTAAACTTTAGCTCATAGGAGAACCGACACTTACATTTTTTTTATTTACAATAATTAAATCACGACATTCGGTTAAGACACAAAATTAGATTTATAAAAATTTATACCTCCACAATCTACATTGTCTTTGTTATTCCACGGGCCTTCAGGAACTATTTTTTTCCAAAAAAGTCTTCCAGTTCTTCACAATTTAAGGCTATCTCAGATGAGATATCATAATCTATTAATCAAAGTAAGTTTGTCATAGACATATTCTGACCAATAATTAAAGCTGATGTAAAAAGAATTTCTGAATTTTAAACAACAGTTAGAAGATTGAAGAATTAAAAAATAGTATAAGCCACGACACGATACCAGTATACTTAATAAATATAAGTAAAAATATATAGAGCGGAACGTTTAGTTTATTTCCAAAACTTATGTATTGATAAGATGTTTTCCCGGACGATTTAGAAATAGGCCATATTAATCCTAATTGGGTCTTTGACTGCATCAAAAATAAATTATGAGATAAAATATATCTAAGTAGCTGTCTTTCTGTAATTTCAGAAAAACTTGTTCATTCTTTTTACAACATTTTCTATTACTTATTTATAACAATCACATAAATAGTACGTCAATGGTAATGAAAAATTATGACGACATAGCTTAACATTTCAAACATTTTTAGAAATAGTCTCATTTTTGACAGTTGATAAAAAGGAAGTCGGATGACTAGTAAGAAGCAGCTGCCGGAATCCGGTATTGTTAAACTAATACAAACTATTATTTAAACATTTCTTTTTTATCACTGGGTATTTTTTTTATAATCTTTCGAATAAAAATGATGACGTCACCGGCCTAAATACTATGAGAAAAACCGTCACAGTACTAACGACGATTATGGAATGAATTCTGTTAATTTGTGGTATTAAATTACTTTTTACAGTATAGCATCGTCATGTCACCAAAGAGTATTTTCTTTTATTTACACGCTTCATAAAAAACGGAACAATGCCAATTGTATTTTGTGTGATCATACTGCTTTTAATAAACGTATTTTTTTTTGCTATTTATAAAAAAGGATCAAAAACAACTAAAGACCAATAGCAAAGTATTAGTACTAACGCCAATAGCGTTGTTGCCAAATTTCTCTAAATTACTTGAGAAACTCATATATAACTAATGTGATTTCTCAACTTGTAAAACATATTAAATTCTAATAATTAAACTAGTTACAAAATTGTCAAGGCCTTAACTAATGTCTAATTGTCATGAGTTAAAACAAACAAAAGCTTAATTTCAGCTATACTTTTTTTTATAGTGACCGCGGGTGATTTTTAGTGCAACACCTGGCAACCGGCTTCTATCATAATCATAATCATTTATTGATAAACAATGTTTACACGTCAATTTCGATTTAACCAATTACATTAAAATACAAAATAAAAATATTAAAATACTAGATGTTAACATTAAATTAAAATACTGGATTGTAAAAACAGTCAGTCAATACAAAATAATAATATGTCATCATAAAATAAAAATTACCAAAAGATGATGTTATTTTAAATTTAGGAATTGATTCAAACTGTAAAACGTGTGCTCGAGAAGCCAACGCTTTAACTTTGCTTTAAAGCTTGCCAGTGTGGGAGCTTCAGTGACATGAGTCGGCAGCTTGTTGTAGACTGATGGCCCCAACACATGAGTCGTCTTACCGAACTTAGCGAGTCTATCCCTTGGATAGTACGGCCAATAGTACCACACGATTAGAGATAGAGAAAGCGATAAAATAGAACAGACCTAGATGGATATGGAAAACAAAAAAAATAATGTATTAAACTCTTAGATTTGTTCAAAGCTTTCGAGGGTGTATTATGTAAATCATTGTTCAATCAATTAATAACTATATGCACACGTGGAATGTGATGTTTAAAAGTTAACAAAATGAAAGTTATCGATTTTACTAAATTACTGTGACTTATGTGGACCTCGCGTAAATTAAATCTTTTTTTGTTATGTTTACCCTCTGTTGACTAACATACAGTATAATATTTTGGGAAAATTCTGTAAACATTCAATCTATATTAGTGCTACAAAAGCAAGGTTTTCGAATTAACTTTAATAATTAAGCTGAAACACTGAGGACTATATTACTTACTGAACAAAAAATATTATTGTTGAAGTCACAAACTATACAGAGGTAAGAGTGTATTTACATACTAGAAATTTGAATATTTTTAAGAAATAATAGTTAATATTTTAGGAAAACAAACTAAATTATGAGGAATTTACGTTCTAAATATAAATAATATTTATGTTCTGTGAAAGTGACTTCTTACATCTATTATTTAAATAAAAATTAAGTGCTGTCCCTCGGTAAACGCATCACCCGAAAACAGCTGAACTGATTTGGCAAACTTCTTTCGAACATTTGCAACAGTTCAATCAAGGCTCCTATCCAGCATAATATACTTTGAAACAAATTTTTCATTTGAGGAGAAGGGGACAAAATTCACAATACTTCGTCGTAGGCAGAAACTCCACTGCCAATTTCTTTACCGACGTCCGAAAATCAATGAGGTGTTGACGTGGCTGATGTACTGTGCCCGGCCTCTTCAACCATCCAAAATGTCGTCGGAGAATCTGAGAGCTTTGACGGTATCTAGATATTTTGTCGTAACGTTGGTGACGGCGATGGAGGCCTCCGCCGCCTCCGCTGTTGAGTTCGCCCTTGCTTATCAAGATCCTCCATTACCTCGGAGATATTAAAAAAAAGCATTAGACGCTTGTTAAATTATTATACAAGTAAGAAATGTGGCAATTGCAGGTATGTTGCCATTTCTGCCGAGGCATAATATAGGTATGGTGCTTCTCTCAAACAAACAAACAAATAAATTAGAATAATAATAAGAAACTGAAAAACCGCAATTACCTCAGAAAACAGTTAAAGATATCGGAAATCTGCCTGCATTTTTAAGGAAAACAAAGACCAGCCTATATTGGACGTTGTCTGTAACTACTAAGCAGTAATAGTGTACGTTTGACAACGTAATTCAGATTCCGATTCAATTAACCAGGATATAATGGGTTTCGCTTTGCGTATTGTCTTATCTTTCTCAATAATGACGGTATTTTCACGTATGCTCAAATATAATCATTTATAACCAGGGGTTACTAGAATCATGATTGTTAATCTGTTCGTTTTGGACACGCTTGGCCTTGAGTTTTGAAATACTAAGCCTTTAAAACAAATCCGTAGGCGTACCGAGTTAGAAGTGACATATCTAGCCAGTTGATGCATATCCTACAGAGGCTCACTTGGCCCGAAATTCATAGACACACTTGGCCCACAGTGACATACTTAGCCACTAGTTGCTATATAGGCACACTTGGCCCAAGGTGGCATACTTAGCCACATATCTACTTAGGCGCACTTGGCCCACCACGTGCGACGTGGGTACGTCACGACTAGGTAGTAATACCCTAGCTTCGATAAATAAATAAATATAATAAATTGATAACAGCAGTAATAAAATCGCAAGTATATTATAGTACATAAAATATTAAGTCTTTCAATAATACAGTGTTGGCTGGAACAGATCCCCTTTTCGGATAAGTCTGCTTTCGTACAAATTTATATTTTGTTGTTCTTGTATTGTAATAAGAGTTTACAACCAAACAAACAAGTCTGACATACCTTCAGAGTATAATTTAATAAAATAATAATAAGTAATAGTAATGATTATTTACTATCTTTTTTTTATATTGCAGTGTGGTATTGGAATTAAAGTTTCCGACCAGAATAACATTCTAAAAGAGTTTCTTCAATGATATACTCGTAGTCCACAAATGACGGTTTATTAAACCAACGGGTTATATCTTTCCTTTTTAACCAATGCAAAATAATTTCGAAGAACAGTGATGTTTGTTAATTATTTTTTTGACATCGTTTTATTAAAACAGTTTTAACCTATCCTAAGAAATAGCTAGTTGTAAAGAAATACAATTTATTTTTGGTGTCCACGTTGACGAGCAAATATCACTTCACTTCCCACTTCCAATCTGTCGTGAGGCAAATCATTGTTTTCTCCGATACAGGTATTTACAATAGTTTCAAGAATTTTAAGAGACTGACTTTCCACTTCTAAGGTATATTTTGAGCCCATTAATTTTATTAGGTATCTTACTATTCTTATTTATACCACAGATTACTAAATAGTTACTTTTTATACTTCATTTTATTATCTTTCGACTGGTCCTGTCACAAGATGAAACTTATTAAAAATGAAACTAAAACGCGATAATTGTATAACAGGATTATTGCACATTACTTAATTCCAACTTCCAGCTATAAATAAAATAGGAACTGCCCACCTTTGACGAAGTCTTGGGTTTGGCATACATAGCCTTATACATGGGCACATTTGGCCCGTCTCAGTGACATACCTAGTCACTGTGACATCAACTAGACTGTATCTATGGGCTGCTTAGTTATATGAGGACTCACCTGGTCCGATATGTACACGTATGACACACCTGGTCAATATGAGGACTTACTAGGTCCAATATGTATGACACACCTGCTCATTGAACTCGTCTATGCCATGCCTAGTTATAAATAAACTAACTTTGAAAATAACCATCATTTTAATGTCACAATGTCTTAATTATTTGTCATACCCTCAGTTTAAAATTTCAAACAATGTGATTTTTTCAAATTAACAGCAATGCAAGATGCTATTGAAGAACAGTGGCCCTTACAATAACATTTACATCGTTTTCCAGAGTAAAGTTGTCAAAGAGTAGCCTTGCGCAACGATAGTCCGGCAAGTAGCAATTTTAAATAAGTAGGTTATTAGCCGCCATTCGAAGTTTGTGCAAGATATTATTGAAGAACAATGGTCCTTGCAATGATATTTACACAAACCTACCAGAACAACGTAGTCAATAGAGTAGCCATGATCAACGCTGATCCGATTATGACGAACAATTACCCGTTTCTATGTTTAAATTCGAATAACTAAAATAAATTTATGCAATATATCATCGTAAGACAATGGTCGTTACGATCAAAATTACAAAAACTTACCGGAAAAACGTTACCAAAGAGTAGCCTTGGCCAACGCTAATCCGATATTCGTAGTTATTCAAAACGTAACACTAAAGATTTTATGATTTTAAGGCAGAAGGTATGACAAAATAACTACTTAATAAAACACGTGCACTCATATCTTTTGTACAGTTTAAAAAGTTACATACCTTTATGGGCTGAGGGTAGTATCCCGCTTCTGAGTTTTTACGAACAAAAACTCAGTAGACTTTTACTTGTATAAATCTGTATTCATTTACAATATCCAAGCACAAATATTGAAACTTCCGTCGACTGATCTCATCGTAGACTGAATACCAACCGCTCAGTCCGTGAGCAGCAAACCTTGAGATAGGTAGGGGTGGGGAAGATCCCACTCCTGCCCTGAGCTGAGCTGATCACCAGCGCGTGACGGCCGACAATAGTGAGCAGTGTTGCCAATATAAAGTTTGATTTTTCAACTTAAACAATAAATCACGACACTTGTATCTGATCTGTGAAGTAACTAGTATCTCATCTGTGGTAGTGTAGTGTTGATAAAAAAAAGAATCGGAGCCAATTTCACTTTACGTCATTGTTTGGTTGGCGCCGACTCAAAATTATTTAGGTACCAGCTTTTGCCCGCGGCTTCGCTCGTGTGGACATCGTTTTTATGACTGTCTTTGAAGGTAGACGGTGCACGAGCAGCAAGTGGGTCGCTAGCGTAGGAAGGAATTTTCTCCAGATCCCCCTGGAACTATATCTGGCTATTCTGATCAGCAGTCTATGTCACTTCCCTCCCACCCTGAGCCTGGACATGAGTTTTCCCTAGATCCCTCGGGACATGTGTCAGGCTATGCTAATCAGTAGTCTATGTCATTTCCCACTCCCTCAACCATCTCTGAGTAAAAAGTAACTAAATTGCCCTACTGCGATGTTAAAAAGATCAACAAAATAATGATTTTTTAGTTCCCTCAGGGACTGCATCCCACTATGTTATTTTCCCAGGATAAAAAGTACCCTATGTCCTTCCCCGTGACACAGGCTACCTCCATGCCGTTTTGTCAAGATTGTTTGAGGTGTTGAAGCGTGAAAATGTAACAAACAAACACATTTTCACATTTATAACAATAAGTAAGGATTTACGTAAAAGTGTTAGGAGCCTAGTAAGACTGGAAGGGTTCTTTTTATTTTTCGGTTTTTTAGTTCCTTTCTGTTTTCGACGGTTGAACTTTGTGTTTTAAAGTTTTTTTCCTATACAACAAAAGGTACAAGTTTTTTTTATATGACAGTCATGTCAGTTTGGTATCGCTCGACTCCTCGTTTAGTGAGTTGCAAAAAGAACAGCATCATCATCATATCAGCCGACGGACGTTCACTGCTGGACATAGGCCTCCCCCTAGGATTTCCATGACGACCGGTTCTGCGCTGCCCAAATCCAGCGGCTTCCCGCGACCTTCATCAGGTCATCAGTCCACCGAGTGGGAGGCCTACCTACGCTATGTTTTTCGGTGCATGGTCGCCACTCGAGAACTTCACTACCCCAACAGCCATCTGTTCTACGAACAAGACCAAGACCTAGGTATTCAGATTTTGTAAATATTATTTATTTAATGTTTATTGTTTATTGTACACAGTAAATGAGAAATACACAAGTAAAAAAACATAAGATTTACAATTTGCATGCTTAACTCTGTAAGAGTTTTCTGCCAACAAACCAGTAAGTGAGAAAGAAATGAAATACGAACGGGTAGAGGCGTGTACAAATTTGTTATTGGGAATGTTACAAAAAAATACTATCAGATATAAGTTCCTAAGTATTATGTTACATAAAACAAATACGTATAAGTTAATAATAATAATATACCTACTGCATATAAAAAAAAATTCGAGCGAGACCTACAGTACTCGCATATTATGATGTGTAGTGTAACATGTGACAAAATACTTTATAAAAGGACGGCAAAGATACGGCAGACTAGGCTGTATGGTCATAGAGACCTTTGCCTTTTCCGCGCTTTTAAAGCCTGAAAAAAGGACGGCAAAGATACGGTAGACTAGGCTGTATGGTCATAGATACCTTTGCCTTTTCCGCGCTTTTAAAGCCTGAAAAAACGCGACTCCCTGGGACACATTTCCGTCCCATGGGACAATTTTCCGTCCCATTTCACGAAATCACTCCCACAAATTGCAGGAAAGCGAGAGCAAAGATGTTACACATCAAAAAACATAAAATAAATAATAAACATCTATCTATAATATAATAAAACTGTAACGGGGCCGTGTCTGTACATGGAATATTTTTGGAAAATAGTAACTGTGGTGGACATTACTAACGATACAGAGGCCAAAACAACAACTTTTGGAATTTTTGTCTGTCTGTCTGTCTGTATGTTCGCGCATCACGCAAAAACTACCAGGCCGATTTTGATGAAATTTTGTATGGTGGTTCCTTATAGCCCGAGTTAACATATAAGATACTTTTTATCCCGGAAAATTCAAGAGTTCCCGTGAAATCAAAAGTATTCATTTATAGAATGGCTCACCACGCAAATGTGGCTTGACCTATTACAATCAAATTTTACACGTTGATACCCTTATCGCAAACTAAAACTGAGACATTGTGAATCCCAAAAAAAATAAGGATTCCTGCAGGAATGCAAAAAATTGTATCTTTAGAATGGCTCAACTTAACAATAAACAATATGAAACTATTACATTGGGATGGGGTGTTTTGAACATCATTGTATAGTCGGGTATTCTTTATCCAGGAAAACTAAAGAGGTCCCGTGGGAAATTATCTATAGATACTTACAATAATAAATATAGAGTACTTTTTCAACATAATATAAGCTACACATACCACACATTATAATCATAGCAGCAAAATGTCAATATATGGCACTGCAGGAGTAATAAAACGCGCTTAAGTTGTGTTAAAACATTAAAATATTATTTTATACTTTTGAGTGGATATATTTTATGTATTTTTCAGCATACGCTTTTTACACAACTCTCTGGAACTATGGCACGTAGCGATGTGTTTCATACACGAACAGATAGGTATTTTTTTATAGATTGCAATCGTGTAAAAAAATTAAAAACACATAAATCGAGTTTAGCTTCTTTTAACAGGAGGCACAGATATGGGAACTCTTCTGACGGCGACTATTTGCGTGTGGCAGTTGCTCTCCGCCTGCAATATCAATATCTGTGAACCTCATCAATGTATTTGCGGGTCCACGGTGGAGGCAATTGGCCATCACTCACTGAGTTGCGGTCGTTGTTTGTAAAGATTCCCACGTCACCAATTCCTGAATGACCTCACTCGGAGGGCACTGGTATCGGCCAGATGGAATATTCCATCTTTGATGCAGCCACTGGGCTTTAGTCGACGTGATGGCAAAAGGCCGGAGAGTTTAAACAGGTGCTATGGAAGAGAGGAACGTGCCTGCTTTGGGACTCTACTTTTTCTGCCTCACTTCTCACCCGTACGGTACTGCTGCTCAATTTGCGGCGAGCCGCGAGAAAGAAGCATAATAAGTGCTCGGTCTTGAAGGCAAATTACTGCTTTGTGCCGCTGGTCTGTGAGACAACCGGCTGCTTGCCTTCACAAAGGAGATTGGCCGTCGCCTTCGAGAGAGGAGATGTGATGTGACGTCCTACCTGCTGCTAAGGTTGTCTATTGCCATCCAGCGCGGCAACGAGAAGTGCGTCATGGGCTCCTTTGGAGCTGATACGACTCGAGGATTTGACCCATATTAATATTTTTAAGAAGTTTTATTACTAGATTGATACAAAGATTTGAATTAGTTTTTCGATAATATAGGTATATGTGTTATTTCATCATATCAGTTTATATACGTCCCCACCACTCGACCTGCCCTCAGTTAGGGAGATCTGGCTTTAGACGATCACGCGGGCCCATTGCGGGTTGATTGACTTCACACATAAGCTTCGAGTTTCTTCGCAGGCGTGTGCAGGTTTCCTCACGATGTTTTTGTCACCGTAAGAGCGTCGGATAAACGTACATACCAGTATGAAATCGATATTCGTATAGATTTTGATAAGTGGCAGCATTCGAACCACGGCCTTCCGGACAGGAGATAGTGGCCCTAACCGTTCTGCCACCGACGCTCTATATGTTATTTAAGATTTAGAAATCCTTACTTATTATAAATGTGAAAATGTGTTTGTTTGTTTGTTACCTATTCACACTTCAACACCTCTACCAATCTTGATGAAATTTGGCATGCAGGTAGCCTGTATCACTGGGAATGAAATAGTCAACTTTATATCTGTGGAAATTATCATAGCCCGATGCAGTTCCTGAGGAAACTAAAACAATACTCTTTGTTCGTTAAGTTATTTAAAATCGTAACGAAAAAATGAGTTGGTGTGATTTTTAGCACAGAAATGAGGTGGAAAATGATATAATTTACTAATAAGTATATCCTGACATAGTTCCCGCGGGATCTGGGGACAACTGTTTTCTACGCTCGCGCACGTCGGTGGCGTCGCAACGGAGCAACGGATTAAAGTTATTTTTTGTATAGAATTTGTTGAGGGGGTGGGAAGTGACAAAGACTGCTAATTCGAATAGCCCGATACAGTTCCTGAGGTACCTGGAGAAAACTCATGTCCACGCTTGCGAGCTGATTGCGGCTCGCGCACCACTCACCCTCAAAAATAGTCATAAAAGCGTCCACGCGAGCGAAGCCGCGGGCAAAAGCTAGTTCATAATAATAATATAGTACATATGTACCTACAATGTTGTAATAGAAGGGTTGCTAAATATCGTAGTAAGCTAAAGCCCATGTTTAAATTTTCGATAAACAGCATTATTTTGTATGACTTATGGCGTATTTCGGCGGGTACGACAAGGAAAGGATAGGATAATAGATCCTACACAATACATCAACGCATGGACGCAGGGTTGCTACATTTGGAATACGTCCTCGGAAGGGTGCAGGCTGGGATATATGACGTCATTTATCAAAAGCCTATGATATAGTGTTATGTAGGTATATTCCGACGAATGACAGCAAAGTAACGTAACGTTGTATTTTCACTCGCTGGGATACGCAAACTAGGAAGGTACATACAATATGGTGTAACAAAATCCGTTAACTGGGGGTTCTACTCGTCATACTGAACAGCTTTCTCCAAGGAACCCATAGTCAATTCTCAAAAAAAAAAATGGTCCCTCCATACTATGCACAAAATCGGTCAATCAGCTGATCGATTTGTATGAAGAGTAAACATTTTTGTTACGTTTTCAGCAAAGTCGCAGAACAAAAGTTGTTCTGTATGATGAGGAGAAGCCCCAGTTAACGGGACCTACACCAATTTTGTTACACACTGTACACAGGGTTACCTACTGGTAATCTAAATATATAAAACTCAAAGGTGACTGACTGACTGACTGACATAGTGATCTATCAACGCACAGCCCAAACCACTGGACGGATTGGGCTGAAATTTGGCATGCAGGTAGATGTTATGACGTAGGCATCCGCTAAGAAAGGATTTTGGGAAACTCCCACGGGAACCGCAAAAATCGGGATCTGCGCGGGCGAAGCTGCGGGCATGTACTAGTTCGATATATTCCCTTTAAGGGGACCAACTACTGCTCATACGCAACACAAAAGGTCATATTTAATACAGAGGTCGAAAATCAACGCTTTTTAATTAGGGCCAATTTAATTTTAAAATTTTGTACGAAAAACTATTTGTTTTTGTATTACTCATGAATCACGATGTAGTTAAAAAAAAGTTATGATACAGTAAGCACATAAAAGGCAGTAAAGTTCTCGAGTGGCGACCGCGCAATGGAAAACGTAGCGTAGGAAGATCGATGACCTGGTGAAGGTCGCGGGAAGCCGCTGGATGCGGGAAGCGCAGAACCGGTCGTCGTGGAAATCCTTGGGGGAGGCCTATGTCCAGTGATGATGATAATGACAGTAAGCGCGAGAAATACAAGCTGTTTTTTACTACCGAGAAAGCCGTTAAGGGTGGGCTCTACTCATGAAACTGAACAATTTTCCCCAAGAACCCCATACTGAAATCGCAAAAAGAAAAATTGACTCTCTATAGAAAGTTGGCTAATCGGAATCATTGATTTCTATGAAAAGTAAAAAAGATAATTGCGAATTCGGTATGGATTTCTTAATTTCATGAGTAAAGGCCACGTTAAAAGAACACTCTGTATAGAGAAAGTTTCCTTATTTTATCAGCTTTTCAACAAGATATAAAAGTTTTATAAATCAAATTAGTGCATTAAAAGGTGCATCAAATCCCATAAAAAATACAAAAATAGTAGTTTATGAAACTGTTGCATAATAAGGGTTAAAATACGAGTGTAAGTTAAAAAAAATTCGAGCGAGACCTACAGTACTCGCATATGATGTGTAACATGTGACAAAATACTTTATAAAAGGACGGCAAAGATACGGCAGACTAGGCTGTATGGTCATAGATACCTTTGCCTTTTCCGCGCTTTTAGAGCCTGAAAAAAGGACGGCAAAGATACGGCAGACTAGGCTATATGGTCATAGATACCTTTGCCTTTTCCGCGCTTTTAAAGCCTGAAAAAACGCGACACCCTGTTACACATTTCCGTCCCATGGGACACATTTCCGTCCCATTTCACGAAATCACTCCCACAAATTGCAGGAAAGCGAGAGCAAAGATGTTACATACACATCAAAAACAAGCCGTAGGCGAGTTTTTTTATAACATTACACGATTGTTTTAAGACCAAATTATGTGCAGTTTCATACACTACTTTATATAATCTCATACATTGGGATTGAATCAACTAAAATACAAAGATCAAAGTTAAGAGTAAGAAAAAATCCCACGAAATTCAGTAAGTACCTACAACAAAACGTGTCATAGCGCTGAATCCCAGCGCATCACCGCGCTTGCACTGAAGCGGGCGGTGTCATAGACAAGTAAAAACAATTCTTTCACTGATCTCAGACATTTTTAAACAAGAATGAAAATTATCCACGAAATTCAGTATTTCTACTGAAATTCAATGAAAAACCAACACAACGCCGCGCATGCGTTAAAGCGGGCGCTGTCACAGACAAGTAAAAATTAGAATAAAAACTTTTTGTATTGCTGTAAAAATGGCGCGAATCGAATGTGCGTTCCAATAAAAAAAAATGATATGGAACTTCGTTGGTGATATTATCTATTAGGTTTAACTTGTATCGTAATGGAAAAAAAAATACATTATAACCTTATTTCTCTAAAAAAATAATGTGTAACATCTTTGCTCTCGCTTTCCTGCAATTTGTGGGAGTGATTTCGTGAAATGGGACGGAAATGTGTAACATGGGACGGAAATGTGTAACAGAAAGTCGCGAAAGCGCGGAATTCTACTTTACGAGAGTCCGACTCGCACTTGGTCGGTTTTTTTCGTTACTGTCAGATCCGCCACCCAGGTACAATATCGTCATCAAATCTAACTAACCTAAAGTATTTTGTCACATGTTACACATCTTATGCGAGTACTGTAGGTCTCGCTCGATTTTTTTTATTACGGTATTGTGTTTGTAAAGTATGCCAATATAAACTCGTTTTGAAGTTGATAATGCGAACTTTACGATATGAGCGTAGATAAAATAGATTAATGTTATTTTTTTATTTCCGAAAATCATGCTTTTCACGAAACCATGAATTAATGACCCTCTAGTATCATTTTTGATTTTGTAAGTCATTCGGAAGCTTTTTGAAACAATAGATAGATTCGAGGGCTGACCGTGAGCCAGGACAGAGGTCCTTTGAGTAAAAGTATATTTTCATTATCCGCGCGTCTGGGCTGAGTTCCCTAAAACCATAGCATGAAAGTGAGAGGAATCATTGAAGCTAATAATAATCAGTCAGCCGACAGAGCCTTCTATCTTTTTTTTGCTTAACAATAAATATCATCACTGATGATCATTGGATAAGCATACTAAACTTTGATTGTAGATAGAAATCCAGTTACACCCCCGGCGTCTCGTTGACGACGTCACATTTGGTGGAGGTGCCCACATTTAGTGAAGGTGCTCACAGTATCATATCATCCGACGGACGTCCACTGCTGGACATTAGGATTACCCCAAGGATTTCCATAACGACCGGTTCTGCGCTGCCCGCATCCAGCGGCTTCCCGCCACCTTCACCAGGTCATCGGTCCACCGAGTGGGTGACCTACCTACGCTACGTTTTCCGGTGCGCGACCGCCACTTGAGAACTTTACTGGTCCAACGGCCATCTGTTCTACGAACTATGTGCCCCGCCCACTGCCACTTAAATTTTGTTATTACTAATTTAATTTTAAAACTTTGTAATCTTGTTGAGAGGTGATAAAATAAACAATTTTTCTCCACATTTCGTGCGCCTACTTTGTATTATAAATTATAATTTTTATTAACCAACTCTTAATGAATACAAAAAAAATCAAAAATTAAATTGGCCCTAATTCAAATACCGTTGATTTTCGGCCCCTGTATTAATTGTTTTTATTCACAATTGGCATTTATTGGCCCTTGGCATTATCTCACCTGATGGTAAGTGACGATGATGTCGACGAAAATGGAAGCGGGCTTACCAAGATTCCACAACGCAATGGAGAACTGGCTATCTTATCTTCAAGCCGGAATACATCAATGACAATTAAATGACTATTTTTATGTAAATGAGCTGTAGTTTGTCCCCTTAAATAGAATGTATCGAATTACCAGTAACCCTGTATAATATATTAACCAACCTACTGGTAGAGGTACCTACCAACTAACACAGTTCAAATTCACGAATGTCGTGCGTGTCACGGATAAAAAATGAGCGTGCATCAGTTAGGAACAGGTGCTGTTTGCAAAACATTTTATTTATGGTTTTATGTTGCATTTTTTGCTTATATTTATCCTACAGGCTACACTGTTCCAGATCTCTTTTACATAAAAATAGGTTAATAGGAATGAACCCACACTTCTAGTGTAACGAGTGAATTCATTGGATTTTCGATATGAGTAGGGGAAGTAGGGATTCGGTACTGTAGAGTTTTAAATCAATCTTGTAGATAATTATAGATCTATTGATGTCGGCGGCAAATAGTAAGAAACCGGCAGATGGAGATCTGTCCAGATATTTCCAGGCAGATTGTGAAAGGCCCAGGCATATCATCACGGGGCTCCTAAAAATACTAAGTCAACGGAGCCCCTGATAGCACCGACATGCTAAATGAACTTCACCTTTAGTATCGGGCAGATCACGCACGATATGCCGGATTCTTGCGATCTGTCGCCGGTATTATATACAATTATATAAATTTGTCATTTAGTTTAAGTACATATGTTTATACTAAATTTATGTAATAGCCCATCAGTGTAAGCCAGATAGTTTATACTTAGTCGCTTTACTTCAAGAAACTAAATACCTATATTTCCCTTGAAATACACAGCCGTCATCAAATATTTCCTTCTATATACATATCTTTTCAGAAAACACCACTCATACGGTACATAGGGGTACAAGTATACCTACTTTTTCTTTAAATTCTTTTCGTCATTCCACGTGTTTGTGTATGTGTGTGTGTGTGCGTGCGTTTGTGGTTATGTGCACGGATCAGATAAATAAGATCTTATCCGTGGTTATATGCATGCGTGTGTGAATGTTGTTATGCGTGTGTGTCGTTATGCCTATGGTTATGCGCTTGTGTCGTTATGCTTGTGTGTCGGTATGCGTGTGTGTCGTTTTGCGTATCCAAAATGTGTCATTATGCGTGGAACCCTATTTAAGCAATATGAATGAAGACGTACCCACTTTCTATAAACTTAACTAAGTGACTTAGTTATAATTGTGGGGCGGTGCGGTGTCTATTAAACTCCGAGAATTTCTCGTACATTTTCTAGTTTTCCTCAAGTAAGTTTTCAAAGTTATAATTGAGTCACGAGAACATGCCGCATTTCTCGCAATCCTAAATAGGAAGATATCGCTGCATAATATGCCTAACTTGTTAAAATAAGATTAATTTAACATAGTCAGAACGAAGACAGAGATGCTTAAAACAATAAGTACATAGATAGAACACAGTCCAGTTAGGTAGGTCCAACTTCGATAGAGAGATCAATCGTGGAATCCAACTTGGCTGGGTATAACCTTCTATTCGGGATGCTTCGCAATATCTTCACGTCCTAAATACCGCGTAGTAACCTTATTTAAACAGTTTTGTTGCCAGTACTGCCATACGGAACTGAGACATGGCCACTTTTACCAAAGTATAAATTTAAATATATTAGTACTGACTAACATACAGTATGGACACACCCTGCCGCTCTCTACATTGCGACCTCACCACTTCGTCACCCAGATTGATACAGATTAGTGACAGTTTGGTCTCGAACGTATGGGATTTCGCCGTGATTTTTTTTGCTCCGTCATTGGTTTTAGAAATGTCATTTCACGACCATTTGTATCCAGTGTCCGGGGTGTGCTTTTACTATGAGGTTCATAAGAAGGCTCAAGGTTATAAAGGGCGCTTGAGCATGCTATGCTCGTAGTTTTCCTGCGTGATCGAATCATAAATCATGAGATCCGTAAGAGAACCAAAGTAACCTACATTCTTAGCTCTCAGGTGCGTGGCAGTGGGCGGATGGCCGTTCAGGCAGTAAATTTCACGAGTGTCAAATAATTTTCGAAAAACCTAAAAAAATATAGGTAGGTATGTATATTTACAAGCTCTTTTTTAAAAGAGTTTTCCACTTTTCATGCTCGTAAAGTTGTTATTTATGTCAAGAGAAGGCTGCATAATAGTAGATTGTTAATCAAGGGAAGAAAGTGACCCATTTCACTCGAGATATTTCTGGCGCTCGAACGAAGTGAGAGTGCCAATAGTTCGAGGGTGAAATGGGTCAATGGTCACTCTTTCATTTCAACTGTGAGGAAATGTATTATTTATATGATATACTCAACAACTAATTAGATATTAATAAATTAAGTTTACCTATATCCTCTCCTCCAACCTTTTCGCAATAGCCGCTTGCCACGGCCGACTAGATTGTACCTAATCGAGTTGGTCACGAGTCACGACGTGCATCTAGGTGGTCATGCCAAAAATTGAAAAAAGACGTGTTGCACTCGGGGACTGCCGCGGTAAAGCTATTGCATAGCATTTTTTATCAACTTATGCAATTATAATCATTTACTTATTTTTTATTTATGCAGTATTTACCAGTACCATACTAAGTTAAGAAAGTTAAATCATCATCGTCATCGTCATCGACTACCATCGCGACCACAATCACGACCACCATCACGACCACCATCGCGGCCACCATCGCGACCACCATCGCGACCACCTACGCGACCACCATCGCGACTACCATCGCGACCACCATCATGATCACCATCACGACCACCATCACCACCACCATCACCACCACCATCACCACCACCATCACCATCATCATGATGGATAAATAGATGGTACTGTAAGTTTTTTAGAACTTAATAATTTTTTTTTGGGGTGTCAGGATTTTTTTGTTACGAAATTTCTTGATTGGGTCCCCTCAAAGCCCGCGATAAAAGCTATACAATAGCTTAAAAACAAGTGTCAGGTTATCATGGCATTATGGCGCGCAGCAGAATAGAGGAATGATTTTAAATTTTAACCTTCTGTAATTGTGAAAAAATAGACCAACTATAAAATATTTTTTGAATACAGTTGCTCGAAAAATGGTCCTTTATATTTTGCCAGTCAAGTGTGCGCAAAATTGATTTTACCACACACGTGCTTTTACTTTACTACTTTTTTTTAATTTCTAGCTTGGAAGAACAAGACATTTCTAGCAAAAAAAACCAAAGATACAGAATCTTCTATAAGATTTTTGATGGGATAATTTTAAAAGATATAGGTAGTTCCTCCGAGGTTACTCATAACGCAAGCTGTTTAGATTCTCTTTGGGTTATATCTTTGTGAAGAAAAGAGAAAACATATGAATAAAGTGGAACCGGTTACACCAAGGAATAGGTCATCTTTACCAAAGAGGTTAAGTATCCCAAGCCGTATTGTAGTCCATTTATGATAATAAAAAAACACTTACGCATGCGTACGTGTGCTAGCTAAAATATGGGGCAATTTTAGTAAAACTGAATTGAGATGTTTTAGTTGTGAAAACTAATAAAATGAAGAATAGTTAATATATTTGTAATAAAAAATATACTTATATGTATGTATAAGAAAAAAAAGTGAGATTACTCCCCGGACACTTAAAATAAGCCACAAGTCGTGTAAAATGAACTTTGGTTGCTGAAACCTTGATAGGTATGTACCTATCCATGTATTTTGTTTTTCTGTCACGGTCGTTTTTTTTTTATTTTATCTATTTTCTCACAACTGTATTGAAAAATTTCGTATGATACATGGGTGTAAAAGGAAATAACAAACTCTTGACGATGGTAAACCCTGGCCTGCGGCTCGGGCTCACATAGGTCACTCGTTTGTTATTGACCTTTTTACAACCCTTGTATCATAAATAACTATAATATCAACCTATAGATCTTAATAAACACGTCGTTTAATGTATAGCTGAGTTTAGAAATATGAAAAACTCTTATTTTAATGTAATTTAATAATGTGACGTAACTCAATTATCGTCGACGCCGTTACTCGCAATTAAAAAAAAAAACATTCCACCCTAGTGATGAAAATACTTTTCACCCTAGGGATGGAAAAGCAATGTTTCACCCGGGATGAAAAATAGTTTTTCATCCTATTGTACTTCTTTATTGAAGGTCACTGGACTGTGAATTATGTATTTTTTTAAGATTAATAATAAACCTACATTTAATATTTGTTTTTGGGATTTAGGTTATATCTTAATTAAATTACGACATATTAGGTACTAAATACAAATTTATGATTAATACGGGCGTGTATTTACGTTAAAAACAAATAGCGCAAATATTTCTAACTTGGCAATCTTGGCATTAAAAACCTTACCATAATCAAATGTCACAATGGACTTTTTGGCGGGAATTTGTAGCGTTCAGTTTGTCATTTTTCTTTTATTATCCGAAAAATTACATTTAGTGGTTTTTGATATATAATATTGATAGTGTATTTATCAGCGAAGGATCATATAAGTGTTTCTTATGTAGGATAATGAAACAAAAGTGTGTATACTGTGTTTCGAGTTCCCACAAGAAGTCCGAGCAAGCTTTAGCAAAAGTGCTATCATTTTGCTAGAGTATGTAGGTTAGGTTAGTTTATAGACAATAATATGATGTGAACGTGAAGAAACTACTGAAAATTACTGAAGACGTGAATTCTACAAGTGAATACTACTGAAAAACATATACTGAAGACTAGGCGGTATGGCCAATGAGCCTTAGCCTGCCCTAAAAGGGCGAAGAAAAAAAAATCAAATGTCACAAGTTAAAAAAAAGAAAAAAAAGAAGAAAAATTGTGTGGCGGGAAACTAATTATTCGATAAAACTAGCCAAGTGTGTTGTATTTTGGTTGAATATTTATTATTTCCTTGCAATCGAAGTGAAAAGCAGAGTGTATAAACTCGAGCATAAAACCCATTTTACCCTCGACGTGACTATCCAACCTTGACGTACCGGCTCGGGTGGCTATATGAACGTCTCGGGTAAAATTGCTTGTTTATTGTTTATGCTCTTGTTGTACAATCTACTATTTATGCTCATAAAGCCAAATACTCAAATGAATATAATAGGTGGTTCCAAATTCAAAAAAGGCGAGCACAGTAAAGTCTAGTAGTTTGGAAATAGTCAAACATGTAAACAAAACATTTTATTATTCATTATATTTTATCACATTATATTTTGAACATCGAACATGTTCCTACGGGCATTTAATTCATTTAGTGTGTATTTCATTTAAGGCTAAAGTAAGTGATTATAGGACGGATTTAAAGCGAGGGCCATAGATGAATAACGAGCAAGTGAAGGGTTCTAATGACTGAATCACGCGAATCAAGCGACGCGAGTGATTCATGGCCCTCGATATAAACAACTCCGACAAAAAGAAACATATAAGCGAAAATAGACATTTAAATGAAGAAAAAAGTAATTTTAAATTATATAAAAATATTCATTAAAAATGGAACAACAACTAAAATGAAGAGTGATTTTCTTTGTGTTCGTACAACTCCTAGTATTCAAAATAGCGCCAATTTACTAATGAAATGACAGCAAACAGCACAAAACAGTTTTTATTCTAATGCTAAACTCCTTTTCGAAAATATCGAAGAATCAAATCTTGAGGAATTATTTGCACCAGGAGTTTGTATGTCAAATATTATTTGGATATGAAGTTAGTATCTAGAATTTTTGCGCAAGGAGGTTGTATAGCTGAGATGCGAGGTCGTATATATTGGCGTGTTCTAAATTCAAACACCAAAACAGTTATTAAAAGAGCTTTTTATTCACTGTTTTCAGTGAATAAAATAAGCTTTTTAGACATTTTACCATTGCTGGAATAAAATAATTTATTTTTAAGAAAATACTTTACGATTTGTTTACATGTTTGGTAATTTCAATACAACTAAACTGTATTTCCTACGATTCTATTGAAAATAAAAGTTGTTTCTAGGACCTAGATTCCACCTCCAAATATTTATCGTCAGATGAACTTCAAAATACCAAAAGGATTTATTGTCGGCTTCATAAAATATTTCAGGTCAATTGGACCCCTGGAAGTCGCTGTTAAACCGATGCAAGATTTCAATCGCCCTAAACAAACTTAACTTAAATACATAGCTATGTAGCATTCCTTGCTACTTATTCGATCTTTTTGCACTTCGCTCTTCACAGTTTTTAGGTCACATTCTTTTTGTCGAAATTGCATTTGAATATTTTGCTAGACAGATGGGTGTTTTGTTTTTTCCAAACATTGTCATACTTAACTTATATACATAACTATGTAGCATTCCTTGCTAATTATTCGATCTTTTTGCACTTCGCTCTTCACAGTTTTTAGGTCACACTCTTTTTGTCGAAATTGCGTTTGAATATTTTGCTAGACAGATGGGTGTTTTGTTTTTTCCAAACATTGTCATACTTAACTTATATACATAACTATGTAGCATTCCTTGCTAATTATTCGATCTTTTTGCACTTCGCTCTTCACAGTTTTTAGGTCACATTCTTTTTGTCGAAATTGCGTTTGAATATTTTGCTAGACAGATGGGTGTTTTGTTTTTCCAAACATTGTCATTGCACCAGAGTTTTTTTAAAATTAATCTTGGAAGTAATTTTGTCAATTAATAACGGTGAACAACTTTTATTGAATGTTATAACTGTTTTAAATTTTGGACGCAACTTTCACGTTTTTTTTGAGGTAAGTGGTTGAATTCTCGGGCTATTGTTTCACCTATAAGCAGCGAGTATGTTAAAATTGTGGTCTTCTTTACTTTTTTATGGTTTTACCGTTTACCCCACACCTCTGATGCACTTCGCGGAAATACGACTCATTACTCTATCACCTTAAGCCGGCCAGGACTCTTTCGTTCCCGAGTAATTTCTCCGAGCCTCGCAGGCGTTAACTGTATAACACCACGAGTAACGCCGGGACGTGAGCTGCCACTACCACCATTCTCAAGTATTACGAGTATCTTTTATATTTTTTCGGAATTCCTCTACGCCAAAATGGTCAACTTTTAAATTTTTATATGTAGATTTAGTACGACTATGATAATCAAATATATTTAAATTTTAAGCACATCATGAGTTTGCAGCCACGTAAGTACGGGGTAGCTACCTATTTTAGAAATTCCATCGGGTATTATTTCTAATTTAAAAATTCGCACCTGGCCACTTTTTATCCCAAGTGGGATCATTCCCGTTTGTGTTCATACGTCTGTCCGCGGCTTAGCTCAGAGACTATTAGACTAGAAGCTGTCATTTGGAATGGGTATACATATTAATCATTCCGACAAAGTGGTAGGAACAATAAAATCTAGAAAAACTTTTTTAGGTTTCACCTACATAGTAAAGAGGATGTGATTATTTTTTTAACGTACCCTATTATGTGGGGTATCGTTGAATAGGTCTTTCGAAACTACTGAAGTAACATATCTCATCTGTGCTGAGGGTTTACTAGAAGCATTTTTTTTTCAGGGATCTGTTTGTTAAATATTAAGCTTTTAAGTGCTCATTTTTGTTAAAGACAAGTGTCCCACCCTACCAGCTAAACCGCTATTTAAGGACATCTGAAAAAAACTATAAATAGTAAGACATATTATAATCAATTTAAAATAAAACTATCAGGGCCCAGGGCTAAAGTGAATTTCTTAGTCTATGAGTAATAGTCGACCAACTTAAGGTGTGCAGTTGGATTTGAAAATATATAATTTAATATTATTTTGTTTTTAAAAAAAATATACATTTATTTTTTTGAAAAGACTACGAATCCTACTTTACGCGAGTTCGATTCGCACTTGACCGGTTTTTTGGTTTCATTTAAATAAAAAAAAATAAGCCCTGAAAAATGTTTTAAACACAAATGTCCGTGTCTATGCTATGGCACAGCACCCACCACGGCTTACTAAGATCTATGGCTATCCTATTTTCAAGCTGGAACAACCCAATGCTGTTGACATTGATGTTTGGCGGCAAGACATCGATGAGATGGTGGTAGTTAACCAGGCAAGCATAGAAAATGCCCTTCCACCAACCAAATAAAGTCTTACAAAGTTAAACGCCGCCGGGAACTGAACTGCGACCTCCTGATGTGAAGCTAGAACTAACCATTACGCTAGGGAGGCGGTTAAGAATTATAAGAGATAGGTACTCCATTTCAGATGTATTTTTCTTGTCTTGTTTGATGGTCCAGTTTTTTTTAACACTATTGGTAAGCCCTTGTAGTAAGTGACGATGATGCCGAAGATGGAAGCGGGCTTACCAAGATTCCCCAACTTAATGGGGATCTGGCTATCTTGTCTTCAAGCCGGAACACATCAATGCTGTTAACACAGATGTTTGGCGGCAAGACTTAGATAAGATGGTGGCAGCTAGCCAGGCGGGCTATGAGAATGCCCTACCAACCAAACCGAGTTTTACAAACTTAACCCCGCCGGCAATCGAACCCGTGGCCTCCTGGTTAAAGTGAATGGACTAACCATTATGCCACGGAGGCGGTTCCTATTTTGCGTTAGCGCATAAGGCGATGTATTGATTGGAACAGTTGTCTCTGTCTTTTTCTTACGTGTAAAGAGTAAAGAAAATAACCACACTTTTTCACTTTTTCAATGGTTTTTCCTTTCAATCAAAAACTACGATGAAAATATAAAAAATAATAACATTACTCACTTTGTATTATCATAACAAATATTTTTATTTAATTTTTAATATTTATATTTCAAAATATTAGTCATAACTAGAGTGAAAGTAACGGTGTAGACCTATCTTTGGGATTTTTTTTCTATCGAGCCAAAACTGCTCAATCGTGTTTCTAATAGCTTTTGACTTTAAGGAACACCATCATCAATAAGGGTATTTTTTTAACCTTGGGATTTCTATCGTTTAGTAGTAATTGACGTCAAAAATAACGAAAATATGTAATAATACCGCCCTAACATGTACATAGTGAATACCTAACATCAAATTTCTTAGCTGAAGTCATGTTTAACCAAAATTAAACGAGACGCTGCATCCGAAGATATTCTACATCCCGCCCTAACCCTGAATTTTAGAAAATTCATACCTACATGTTACGCGGAATAGTTACCTTTTGGAGTCATTGGAGTCACTATTGGCATAGTATTACAATATAGCGGCTTACAGTAGCGCAACGAATGTACTTACGCAGAGCAACGGAAGGGTACTTGCGGGGCAGCGGCGGGCGGCGGGGTACAGCCTGACAAACTCCGCGAGTTTGCCAGATTGACTACAGGCACACCCCGGACACTTCATACTAACGAGTGAAAAATGATAGATATTATACAAACAACTGACGTATCGGTATACACATGAATGCAGGTAGGGCTGATCACCGACCGGATTCACCGGCGGCATTGGTCACGAAAAATATTTAATGGAATTTTCAATGTACGTTTTCAAAAGGTGAGGTAATGTAATTTTTTTTGTTATATCCGTACAATGGGGAATATGCATGTATTTTTTATATTTAAGCTATTGCATAGATTTTATCGCAGGCTTTGAGCGCGGGGACCGAATCCAGAAATTCCGTAACGAAGAAAAACCTGACGCTCGGTTGCCATGGCAACAATATCGGCTGTCAAAACAAACATATAAGAAGATTTGATCATTTTCGGAGAATAATAAAACTCTTTTCATAAACTGTATATACCTCCATATGACAAAAAAGATTTGATTATTTTTTATTTATCAAATGCAAAAAGATTTTATTTAAGACACAGCTGTTTGTATTTATAGAGATAGGTACAAAAAGATTTTATTCCATATTTGGCTGTATAGTTCCAACTACCATTGCTTAAAAAAAAAGTACAAAAAGATTTTATTCCATATTTGGCTGTATAGTTCCAACTACCATTGCTTAAAAAAAACAAAGATGTAAAAAAGCGCGGTTAAGCGAAAATAAGGACTTTTTGGCGGGAATTTGTAGCGTTCAGTTTGTCATTTTTCTTTTATTATCCGAAAAATTACATTTAGTGGTTTTTGATGTATAATATTGATAGTGTATTTATCAGCGAAGGATCATATAAGTGTTTCTTGTGTAGGATAATGAAATAAAAGTGTGTATACTGTGTTTCGAGTTCCCACAAGAAGTCCGAGCAAGCTTTAGCAAAAGTGCTATCATTTTGCTAGAGTATGTAGGTTAGGTTAGTATATAGACAATGACATGATGTGAACGTAAAGAACAGTGACCTAGAAAACTGAAAAGGAGAAAATTACTACATAATCTGAAAAATATACTACAAAATTACTGAAGACGTGAATTCTACAAATTAATACTGCTGAATAACATATACTGAAGACTAGGCGGTATGGCCAATGAGCCTTAGCCTGCCCTAAAAGGGCGAAGTTAAAAAAAAAAAAAAAAAAAACAAAAAAAAAAAGCGAAAATAAATAATAAATATGAAGGACTTTTTGGCGGGAATTTGTAGCGTTCAGTTTGTCATTTTTCTTTTATTATCCGAAAAATTACATTTAGTGGTTTTCGATGTGTAATATTGATAGTGTATTTATCAGCGAAGTATCATTTATGTGTTTCTTGTGTAGGATAATGAAATAAAAGTGTGTATACTGTGTTTCGAGTTCCCACAAGAAGTCCGAGCAAGCTTTAGCAAAAGTGCTATCATTTTGCTAGAGTATGTAGGTTAGGTTAGTATATAGACAATGACATGATGTGAACGTAAAGAACAGTGACCTAGAAAACTGAAAAGGAGAAAATTACTACATAATCTGAAAAATATACTACAAAATTACTGAAGACGTGAATTCTACAAATTAATACTGCTGAATAACATATACTGAAGACTAGGCGGTATGGCCAATGAGCCTTAGCCTGCCCTAAAAGGGCGAAGTTAAAAAAAAAAATAATAAAAAAAAAAAATAAGCGAAAATAAATAATAAATATGAAGGACTTTTTGGCGGGAATTTGTAGCGTTCAGTTTGTCATTTTTCTTTTATTATCCGAAAAATTACATTTAGTGGTTTTCGATGTGTAATATTGATAGTGTATTTATCAGCGAAGTATCATTTATGTGTTTCTTGTGTAGGATAATGAAATAAAAGTGTGTATACTGTGTTTCGAGTTCCCACAAGAAGTCCGAGCAAGCTTTAGCAAAAGTGCTATCATTTTGCTAAAGTATGTAGGTTAGGTTAGTTTATAGACAATGATATGATGTGAACGTGAAGAAACTACTGAAAATTACTGAAGACGTGAATTCTACAAGTGAATACTACTGAAAAACATTTACTGAAGACTAGGCGGTATGGCCAATGAGCCTTAGCCTGCCCTAAAAGGGCGAAGGAAAAAAATAAAATAAATAAATAATAAATATGAATGAACAAACTGCATTTATTATTAATGAAGAAAGTAATAAAAGCGCGGTTAAGCGAAAATAAATAATAAATATGAATGAACAAAGTGCATTTATTATTAATGAAGAAAGTCACGAAAAAATAGTGAAAGAAAATGAGTGAGTACTCTATATACATACATTTTATTATTATCACAAATGCAGTATTAATTTTGAATTGAAAATATAATACTGCTATAAAGGTGACCTAAATTTTTGATATTAAAATGAGCGATATTAAAAGTAGCCCTCTTTTATACACACAAACACACACACGCGTATAGTTTAAATTCTCAATTTAGATTCTCAATATGTATATATATAAATTCATTCTTCATTATGTATATAACAGAAACCATCAAACCAAGCACGTGTACTATTCAGTACCTTTGTTTTTGGTGTATAGATAATGCACATGAATGCCGCGCAGAGAAAGTATATATGATATTATATCTATATAAATGTACATCGCGCGAAATTCGATAATCACTTCTAAATATTGTTATTTATTTAATAAAAGAAAAAAATGTTTTCTTATCGGTCACCACGCTCAAAAAGTGTAACTTGAATTAATATGAAAGAAAAAGAAATACTGCATGAATAAAATAAATAAATAATTATAATTGCATAAGTTGATACAAAATGCTATGCAATAGCTTTACCGCGGCAGTCCCCGAGTGCCACACGTCTTTTTTTTTAAATTCATTATTTACATCGTTATGCAATAGTAAAAAATATAAATAATGTTGGAAATGTTCAAATTATTTTTTTAAATAATATTTGAAACATCGCTTAAATTTGACCTGTTTGAACGCCGCCATTTTTCGCGGGCCTTGAATGACGTCAAAAGCCAACCAGTGTTTGTTCACTATAAGTTTAACAGCTACTTTTGGTTATTTTATACAGATATTTAGTTTCAAAAGCTATTCACACCATGAAAAAAGCTTAAAACCATTTTATAGATATTGTCTTGTACCAATGTACAAAAACACTATTTTACTTATATTTTTACCCGACATACTTAAAAAAGAGGTTATTTATTACTTCAGCACGCTCTGTAGCCTAAACGGCTTGATGGATTTTGAAGTGAGAGATGTCGTTAGGTTTGTCATGATCCCGTGAATAACCCAGGATAAAACCCGACTTGCAAAAAATAGAGGTTATGTACACCCTCTGCAGGCCCCCCCCGATTGAAATCATAATACGCGCGCGTCCTTTTCAGTGGAGCAGATAAAGGTTCCGGTGATTGGGGGCCACTAATCAGGTACATTTTAGTTAAGTACGCATTAAATACGAAAAAAATAAATGTAAAATTATTGCAATATTTGAAATCAATATAATTTATTACCTGTATTAAAGTAAATGATTTAAGTACTACTCCCCAGAATACAGATTTAAACACAATTTATATAGATCAAATTTAAATAACTCTATAACTCACATCAGACAAACAACACATTACTTGTAGAAAACAAAAAGTAACTACTAAGAGACGTAATGTTTGGACAGTCTTATCGCTGAGAGTGATTTGTACCAGAAAGTTGCTACCACGTAAAACTCATAACGTAACCATGTCAATCTTAGAATATTTATTTATTTATTATATTTAGTTTTTAGTCATTTAATAAATACAATTCCTGAAAGATCAATAGGGCAAACATAAAAATTAAAGTTAATGACTTCTATATTACTCCAAATCTGTGATTAAAGTGCAAGTTTTTGTGAACAAAGGTACCTGCATAAAAATACAAAGTCTTCAACTACCTACATAGCTTAATGATTGTTCCACATGATTTAATGCGACCAGAAATTGGCTAATGAAAAACACTACAGAAACACAAATAAAAATAATTTTTCTTTCAGACACCGTATAAACTGCAACGCCTATAAATCCGATGACATGGTATGTAACGTCACGTATCGGTTCGAGCAATGGTGATGCGTTTGGCAATTTCTAATTTTACTCAATTATTTTGCATTTTTTAATTAATATTTTATGCAATTTAAAACAAACTAAATAGGAAAATAATGGTTGAGATACAATTTCAGGACAATATGGATTCAGGGAAAAATCAATTCAATTTAAACCAAATGCATATTCTAAAGATTGAGAATATTAATAGCATTGTTTCCATATAGTTCCTGTGAGCGAGAGATTTATACTGTTTCAGCAAGACGCAAATAGAAGCGCCGCCATTTATCATTCCCAGTCTAATTGTATATTGCGTAGAGTATCTTATTTATGTGTAGCTTGGTATAATTAATTCAATAAAATTGTACTTGTTATTTGGAATATATATTTTACTAACTTCGGTACGACATTAATCAGACAGGGTTTTTGGAAATGTGACGTATTCCTTTTAAAAGCGTAAACTGAATCTAATTTAAAACAAAAAAGGTCAAATAACTAGGGTTTGCAAATCAACGGCTTTAAAGTAACAGTCAAATTAATTTTCAAATTTTGTATGAAGAACGCATTGACTAAATTTTTCGTAATTTTGTTGAAAAAAATTATATGTAAAACACGGAAAAAACGGCACCTTGTGTGTACATACATTGATTTCTATGAAGAGCGATATTGTAAGATATCTGGTCAGATAAAGAAATCTTATAGTATCTTTCCCGTGTGTGACAACCCTTTCGTTCGGTAACCAAACTGTAACCAATCTGCGTGACGGGGTGGGGGAGGGGGGTGAGGTCGGATCAAGAGAGCGTCAGGGAGTGTCTATTCTGTACGCTTTTACTAATATATATACTGTGCTACAGGCTAGTATGACCTAGTACCTACGCCGGTGGCGCATCGTGCGACATCAAAGGCGTTGCGCTACTGCAAGCCATATCGTAATACTGTGATATTGGAGTCATAAAGACGTTACTTAGCTAACCATGCATTGTTCTCCAAACTTAATGTCTATGCAAAATTTTTGCGTAATCGGAAACCTGCTTAATAGCTTCCAAGATTTGTCTCAAGCTAGCAGACAAACTAACTAACACGGCAAGCTAATATAAAGATTGTAAAAAATATACAACATAATTGGACTTAAAGGTGGCCTGGCCCGCCTGGACCAATAATTAATTGCAACAGCGATGGAGTGAAACTCCTTGCCTGCGTCTGTTTTTCCCGACTCCTACAATTTGGGGATCTTCAAGGCGAGAGTGAATAGGCAGTATTTAAGTTTGCGTGTACCATCCTCGACTACATCGTCACTTAGGAACCATTAGGTGAGATAAAGTTAAACGCACTCAAATTTTTAATAAAAAATAAATAAATAAATTGTAAATAATATCCTCTCAGCCCTCCTATCACTCCTCAATAATCTAACCAATTTGATTAAAAACCCGACTGCATAAGAAATAACGCTTAATTTTGTTTAGTTGGTTAAAAATGTATCTATGTCTAACAAACAAGACGATTCTAATGACACCTCGCACTGATGATGATGATCTATCTGACCGATTTTGGTCATGGCGACCACTTCGACTACTAGTCGGTTTTGCTGCGCGTGCGCTCGAAGATGTTTTATGTATCCAATCTTCACAGCGAAACTCCTCGCGCAATGAGGGCATTTAAGTATGCCTTCCTCGTAATTGTATGAAATGATCGCGGGTGGTCGGGCACCTCGCACTTTATAATTTTTTTGGGCATTCCCTCTCGTATATCTACCAGATACGCTAAAACTACCACGTTTATGATATAGGTAAGTACCTACCCTTAGGCATAACAGTGAGGGCCGCTATTCCTGCCAACACTATAAGGTGACGACAAGGACCAGTTGCGGTAGGTCTTGCCGCCAAGACGCTTGTCCTGGTACTCTGCAAGGCGAGTGCCTCGTGGAAGAGAACCACTACCTACTCTCCAGGTAGGTCCCGGAGCTGTAGGCACGCTCACTTCCCGCGGCTTTCGCTGCTGGCGGTTCGATCCCCGCTTTTTGGGCAGTCGGAGTCGGATAAAAAATTGTGCTTTCATTTTGAATCTCCTATTGTTTTTGTATGCTTAAACTAATGGGTGCCCGCAGCTTCGCCATTCCCGTGGGAATTTCCCATAATGCTTTCTTAGCGTATGCCTACGTCCTAATTGCTATCTGTATTCCAAATTCCAGCGAAATCCATTCAGTGGTTTCGGCTGTGTGTTGATATACTATTCAGTCACCTTTTCCTTTTATATATGACGCAGGCATACTGTATAATTCGACATTATACAAACAGGTCGGGCAAATGTCAGGAAAATTATATAATGGCGAGGAATCGCGAGGCTCTTGGACATTTAAATCATTAAAACCTGACCGATTAACTTACCGATTTAACCACGCAAAATGGGCGCTCGGGCGCCTGGTTGCGAAAACCAGCCCGTCCTTACCATTACCATTACCATTACCAACCTGACCGAACCTAACATCGCTAAACCTAATATTCCGTACGGCATTTTGACAATTTGCTTGACTCGGCATTGACCGTTTATATACGGACGAATTATTACAATTTGCCTGGCTCGGCATTTTACAATCTGCCTACAAAATTTAACATTTTGCCTGACAGTTTACAAACGGACAAATTATTACAAATTGCCTGAATCGGCGTACATCATTTTACATTTTACCTGATCGTTTACATACGGACGAATTATACAATTTGCCTGACCGTATGTATAATGATTAATCATACAATTTGCCTGCCACATTCATACAGATTAATAATTAATTATTGATGCTGCTGGTACGGCGTGAAGTTGGGCCAGTCATCGAGTTATATTCTGTTTTTTGGGAACTGCAGTTCTAAATTAGTTTAGGACCAATGCAATAGATTTATAGTTGACTGACCCGTCATCGAGTTATTTTCTGTTTTTTGGGAACGGCAGTTTTAAATTAGTTTAGGACCAATGTAATAGATTTATAGTTTAGACAAACGTTAGAGTATTGTATGCTCTGGTTACCTATTGATCTGATATTTCGATCAAACGGTCAAATCAGTAAATAAATTAAATTGGAAACGGTAAAGAAATTCAATCGAAATTCGCTTGGTAATTAAATTGGAAACGGTAAATAAATTCAATCGAAATTCGGTTGGTAATTAAATTGGAAACGGTAAATTAATTCAATCAAAATTCGGTTGGTAATTAAGTTGGAAACGGTAAATAAATTCAATCGAAATTCGGTTGGTAATTAAATTGGAAACGGTAAATAAATTCAATCGAAATTCGGTTGGTAATTAAATTGGAAACGGTAAATAAATTGAATCGAAATTCGGTTGGTAATTAAATTGGAAACGGTAAATAAATTCAATCAAAATTCGGTTGGTAATTAAATTGGAAACGGTAAAGAAATTCAATCGAAATTCGGTTGGTAATTAAGTTGGAAACGGTAAATAAATTCAATCGAAATTCGGTTGGTAATTAAATTGGAAACGGTAAATAAATTCAATCGAAATTCGGTTGGTAATTAAATTGGAAACGGTAAATAAATTGAATCGAAATTCGGTTGGTAATTAAATTGGAAACGGTAAATAAATTCAATCAAAATTCGGTTGGTAATTAAATTGGAAACGGTAAAGAAATTCAATCGAAATTCGGTTGGTAATTAAATTGGAAACGGTAAATAAATTTAATCGAAATTCGGTTGGTAATTAAATTGGAAACGGTAAATAAATTCAATCAAAATTCGGTTGGTAATTAAGTTGGAAACGGTAAATAAATTCAATCGAAATTCGGTTGGTAATTAAATTGGAAACGGTAAATAAATTCAATCGAAATTCGGTTGGTAATTAAATTGGAAACGGTAAATAAATTCAATCGAAATTCGGTTGGTAATTAAATTGGAAACGGTAAATAAATTCAATCAAAATTCGGTTGGTAACTAAATTGGAAACGGTAAATAAATTCAATGAAAATTCGGTTGGTAAGCGTTATCTAAGTCTTGCCACCAAACATCAGTGTTAACAGTATTGATGTGTTCCGGCTTGAAGATAAGATAGCCAGATCCCCATTGCTTTGGGGAATATTGGTAAGCCCGCTTCCATCTTCGGCATCATTGTGACTTACCATCAGGTTAGATGATGCCAAGGGCTTACCAATTGTGAATAATAAAAAAAAAAGAAGAAGATAACATTATGTAAATACCTCGTCTGAGATTCGTTCAAGATTTATAGACCCGCTATCTGAACGAGCTTATTTTCCTACTGACGGACGGACGAACAATTTTTTGTTCCTATTGTAGCCATCCGTCAATGTCAACACAACTGCAAACCGACCGAACGATGAGCCAAGAGACCCTTAATATTCCCCTAGGGAGGGTACGAGGTAAGCTTACCAATCTATTTTATGGTACGCGTAGGATAGATTTGGGTCGTTAAGGATTCCTTACATACCTAACTAACCAGTAATAATTAATCTCGCAACATCAACAACTCATAATGTTTGCCATTGTTGGGGAGCAGTTACCTAATTGTTAATGGAAGGTGACAATTATACAGGGTGTAAAAATACCATATCCGGAAACGAAACGGGTGTTTTTCACACATCAAACTGAACAACTATCGCTAGATTGCCATTGTTGGGGAGCAGTTACCTACTTGTTTATGGAAGGTGATAATTATACAGGGTGTAAAAATACCATATCCGGAAACTGAAACGGGTGTTTTTCACACATCAAACTGAACAACTATCGCTAGATTGCCATTGTTGGGGAGCAGTTACCTAGTTGTTTATGGAAGGTGACAATTATACAGGGTGTAAAAATACCAAATCTGGAAACTGAAACGGGTGTTTTCCACACATCAAACTGAACAACTATCGCTAGATTTCCATTGTTGGGGAGCAGTTACCTAGTTGTTTATGGAAGGTGATAATTATACAGGGTGTAAAAATACCAAATCTGGAAACTGAAACGGGTGTTTTCCACACATCAAACTGAACAACTAACTTCAGATTGCCATTGTTGGGGAGCAGTTACCTAGTTGTTTATGGAAGGTGATAATTATACAGAATGTAAAAATACCATATCCGGAAACTGAAACGGTTGTTTTTCTTACATAAAACTGAACAACTATCGCGAGAAACCCATACTTTTTTTGTTGAAATGGCTGAAACCCCATGGCTCTTCCATGTTGAAAAATTTACAAAAACTGAATCGACAAAAAAAAACATTGAATATTGGATCCTGCTCACAAAATTATACGCGCAAAAAAATTTTGGGCAAAAAATCGATTCGCTGATCGATTTTTTGATTAGTGATTTTTTTTTCTGATTGACATTGTTTAATTTTTACAGGTACTAAAATATATCAATATATTTATACTAGATTCTGTTAGCGGTTTCGCTTGCGTGAACATAGTTTCTATGAATGTCTTCGAGGGTGCAGAGTAGAAAAAAGTAGCCTATGTGTTAATCCAGGTCCTTATCTGTCTAGCTACAAAATTTCAGCCAGATACGTTCAGTAGTTTTTACGTGAAAGTGTAACAATCATCCATCCATACATTCATACATCCATACATACAAACTTTCACTTTTATAATTAATATTAATATAGGATACTATTAATATAGGATTAAAAAAAATGAGAAATCTATTGCGAGTCCGTCCGGCCATTCTATAAAACTAATTTGTTATTTTTAAGAAAATTTATAGATGCACATATTTTTCAACAAGCTATGGAAAAGTACGCGAGCCGCTTGCGTCTCGCACACCACGCACTCTCTGGTTCTAATTGAGGCACGCGGTTCGCTTTGGTCTAAGAATATTACCTGAAACGATCTCTTTCATTTGAGCTATTGCCCACTTAAATTGGTTGAGTTATAGGGAAGCTAAAAAGGTGTGGACATTTAACGCGCTCATTCTCGCAAACCGCGCAACATCGATGGCGAGCCGCTTGCGGGTCGCCCACCGAGCACCATTAATCGCGTACCGCCGATCTCCATGCGGCCGAGCCGCGGGCAACTCTATTCATGACTTAATGTTATAAATGTGAAAGTGTGTTTGTTTCTTTGTCCTTCTTTGACATCACAACGGAGTATCAATTCAACGTGGTTTTTGCAAAGTGATAGTTGACGAGGTGATAATAGTGACTTAGGTTACTTTTTAACCGACTTCAAACACATATGTATGTTCGTATGTATGTACGTATGTAAGTTGTCCGCTTTAAATTGAAAAGTTAAATTTGAACCACTTCTCAGTATCCGATTGAACAGGACACACGTATGTAAAGATGGAAACAATGCATTGCTTTGGTACCATCGAGCTGATCTGATGATGGAGCCATATAAAATGTCCGCTTTAAAATTAGCTAAATCAATTTGAATATTTTTGTAAGTAAGTAAAACATTTATTTGCAGAATATTAGTAACAAAAGTTATAGTCTTACATATTATAATGCCATATATATTCCGCCGTAACGACATGAAATCTTTAGTACCAAGGTGAAGAATTAAACAACTTTAAATGATTATGTATATAAAAATAAAAAACACTAGTATTGTCCAAAATTTGTGCTAGTTTACTCCCTGTAATTATTGTCATTTTTGGGTTTCCGTACCTCAAAAAGAAAAAAGAAACAATTACAGGATTACTAGTTGTCTGTCAGTCTCTCTGTCTGTCAAGACCTTTTTTCTCAAGAACATGTAGAGTTATCACTTTCGGTCTACGGTCTCCTAAAGTTGTGGAAAATTCAAGATTCTAAGTCGAATCAATAAGAACATACAGTCATTTGAAGGCCATGTGTTTTCAAATATTTTGAGACTTGCAAGTAAATCAAAACCTATAGGGTACTTCCCGTTGGCTTAAAATCATGAAATTTGGCAAGAAGCAAGGTCACACAGCACAAAAAAGCGAATATCCGAAAATTTTAAATTTGCAGTTTTTGTATATTCATGTGACGTAACAAATAAAAGGGCCCAAAAGAAATACAAATATGTAAATTAAAGATTTTAAAATGCACAGTTTAACATACGAAAATCTCCCCGTTTTCTCTAAAACTATTCATTCTAAAGTGAATAAATATAGTTTAAAAAAATAAAAAACACGCTTTTAAAGCACATAAAACTAAAAAGTGAAAAATAATTCTTAATATAAGCTGAAAACAATAATGAACAAAAAATACTAGTACAATCGTGAAAAAAGCGTGGGTTTGCTCAATTAACGAAAAATATGGCACAAAGCGTCCCACGACGCTCTTTTCACAATAATACTAATATCTTTCGTTCATTATTGTTTTCAGCTTATATTAAGAATTATTTACACTTTTTAGTTTTATGTGCTTTAAAAGCGTGTTTAAGCTTATATTAAGAATTATTTACACTTTTTAGTTTATGTGCTTTAACACTTAGGGACCCGCGCTTAAATTTGTAACACAAACCCTCGCTACCGGGTACATCGGACCCACTACAATATCACGTGTTTATTTTAAAACTGCTCAATAAAAGTGGTTGGTATTTTTGATATAGTTAATAATGTGCAAAAAGTAAACAAATATTAAATAAAGAACAAATATTTATTGTTTTTACTGAATCAAATAGTCATTACAAAAATTGAAGGAATTTGGGCATAGTTTTTTAACTAAACATAAACTAATAGTTATAAATTCTGTAACTATCTATTTCAAACAAAATCTTCTATACTTATTATCTACTATTATTATACTATATATATATATACACTATATATTTTTATTATTATTATTATATACTTTCTTTTTTATAATAATAACTATTATTATTTTTCCTTTTTTATTATGCGCGCTAACTGACAGCTTAGAATCTAAGCCTTAGATGGTAATCTACCGTCTTATACTATGGTCGAAAGGTACTAAGAACAGCAACGTCGCAAACTTCATAATTTTTAAGTAATTCAACAAAATACAAGGGACTGGGTCCACTAGACCCAGTAGCGAGTCCTTAAGTGTTAAAAGCGTGTTTTTTAGTTTTTTTAACTATATTTATTTTTAAATTTTTAGTTTGATGTGCATTTAATCCTGGAGATCCTGATCAGGATAATGAGACAAACATAAGAAATTATTGTATTGTCACTGTTTCTTGATAAATGTACAAAGTTTTCTGTTCGTTTAAAGTGGGTCAAAATTATATAACTTATTCGTAGTTCAAAATTCGAGTGCAAAGGAGACGGTTACTAACATACAAACAAACTCACATACATACATACAGATGAAGCTAATAAACGCGTTATAAAAAAAGGGAATTCTTATAGTTTACAGGAAAATCGGAACGAAAATCTTTTACGGAAAACGGAATGGTACGGAACCATCTCCACTAGAGTTCGATTCACAATTGTCCTTTTAGGGTTCCGTACATGTAAAAGCGTCGGTGGCTCAACCGGTAACGACTCGGTCCATCTAACCAGAGGTACCGGGTTCAAATCTGGACGGCCAATGTATCAATGAGTTTTTCAAAAACTTACGTACATACTTACCGATTGCTTTAACGGTGAAGGAAAACATCGCGAGGAAACCTGCACAGGCCTGCGAAGAAACTCGAAGGTTGTGTGTGAAGTCGACCAACCCGCACTGGGCCCGCGTGGTCGACTAAGGCCTAATCGCCCTGATTCAGGGTAGGCTCGAGCCCCTCGGTGGGGACGTATATGAGCTGTAATGATGATGATGACATGTAAAGGGTAACCGACGGGACCGTTTTACCAAGATTGAGCTTTCCGTGTGTCCGCCCGTCTGTCTGTCAGCGGGATGTATTTCATGAACCTTAATAATTACACAGTTAAAATTTTATAGTGTGTATTTCCTTTGCTGTTATAACAACGAATAATAAAAGAATTAAAGGGGGCGGCCCCCCCGTAGTAAAAACGTGGTTTTTTGCAGTTTTTTTAGAATCTAAGATATCTAGTATGATCTAGTAGTATCTATTGTATAGGTAGTTGATTTATAAAGATGTTATGGCAGGGGACCCTCAGTGCGTGAATCCGACTCGGACTTGGCCGTTTTCAGGGTTTCGTGCCCTTATAGAATCACTCGTGTGTCTGTCTGTCCGTCCGTCTATCACAGGCAATTTTGTCGGAAACGACTGAACCGATTTTGTTGAATTTTGGTACACATATGTAAGTCGGTGACCCAAAGATGCAAGTATAACGTAAATAAATTAATTTGAAACATGGGGGCCACTTTTGGGGGGTAAACTAGAAAAATAAAAAAGTTTTTTAAAATATATTGTGTCACATATCAAATTAAAAGGATTGTTGAAAAAAATCTCAAATATAAATTTAAAGATAAATAGTTTTGAGGTAATTAAAAAAAAATGACGAAAATTGACCATTCCTTCCTCCACCCCCCTTATCTTCGAAACTACTGGGCCCAAAACCTTTTAATAATCACAGTGTATGAAGTTAAATGCATAGATTACAGGAAAATCGACGAAAAATCTAAAGACCTTCCGTCTCCACAGGAAAAATGAAATTTCTTTTTTCCAGAACAATTAGACCCCTATTCACCTAGAGCAAAGTATGTAGCGAAAGGTCATATTCTGTTGGTAGTTAAATTTTTGGTCGAGAACCCTGTTTGCGTAGCCCCAAGTCATACTTAGCCGTTTTTTTTTAAATTTGAGTGCGTTTGGCTGCACCTCAGCTGATGGTATGTGCCGATACAGCCAAGGACGTAACACACAATCTCAAATGCTATAATATTGTAATACTGTGGTATAGTAGTGGTAACAATACAGTCACACGCCGAAATGAAACAAATACCATTTTAATTGTTACCTAACTATACGGATATAGCGGCTCCTGACTAAACCTTTAGCAAAATTTATGTAAAAGCTTGGTTTGTTGAAACGAATTGATCTTTATTCGCCTTGTAACTTTTACCTTTAGTCTAGACCTATAAGTCTAATGTTCAGTGAGCCCTGAGCTTCAATGATGCCTACTTAATGTAACTGTATTTTATGGATCAAGGTTCTTTTATGCCCGCTTGTATTGTTCTACGGCTCCTAAACGAATACACGCCTATTTATTTGTTTCTAAGCAAGAGTTCTTAAATCATTTATTTATTTATTTATTTACACTTATAGTACACCAAAACAATTTCGTAAAGCTAATACTTGATAGTTATTATAATGAAGTGTACAGTAGGCGGTCTCATTGTTACTTTGATGAAAGGACAATAATATTGAGCGATTTTCTGTATTATCAAAATAAGTTTGTGACGCGGAAAATGGTATATTACATGGTTCTATGGTCTCAGTTTTAAATTGCGGAACTATTGTGCCTTGTCGCAATAAAAGGCCAAAAAGTGCATAATTTTTGAGTACCTATATACATTCCTGTACGTACATTCCTGTAGATCCATAATGTTTTAGTATACATTCCTGTACTTACAGGATGTATACTCAAAGTTTATAATAAAATAGTAAACACAAAACCGTGGCACCATCTAGTGCTCTAAGAGAACCCCTGGAAATATGCTCATCTGAAAGATGGCGGTGTACGTCATTCCATACTCCTGTCTCCTTTACTCTTCCGTGTCTAAAGCCTAAAATTTGTGCTCGCAAACCTTTCAGTATATAAATCATTTAAACTCAAAGACTCAATCCCTCAAATTGATTATTGTACAGACGTTGTGGTTTAAATGTCAATTCTGGTATATACCTATAGTCACAGGTGTAACAAAATTAAAGAAGAAGCCGTGAAAATTATTAATTAAGCCGTTAATTTTATTTGTGACTACTCATCAAACTGAACAACTTTCTCAAAGGAACCAATAGTCAAAACAAAAAAAAAGTGTGTGTGTCCGTTCCGACGCACGACTGGAGTTTACTACCTGTTTGATAAGTACCCGTTTATGGCAAAAAAAAACATTTATTTTTGTATATATACATTTATTTTTCTACGTAGTCACCTTTTAACTCTATACACTTGTTCCACCTATACTCAAGCTTCAATAAACCATCCAAAAAGTATGATTTTGGATAGTCATTAAAATAGGCCTCTGTGGCGGCAATGACTTCGTCATTTGATCCAAATCGCTTACCACCGAGCCATTTTTTTAGGTTGGGAAACAATAATTGAAAACGCTTAACACGTTAAAAAACCGACTTCCATCGCAACAAATTAGTACATTTTTGCATTATTATTTTTGGTTTTTGTTAATTTTCTACTAAAGTACTACACCGATTTTGATAAAATTTATATGGGACCACACGGGAAGCACTAGCTTTCAAATAAAAAAAGAATTATAAAAATCGGTTCACCCAGTCAAAAGTTCTGAGGTAACAAACATAAAAAAAAAAACATACAGACGAATTGAGAACCTCCTCCTTTTTGGAAGTCGCTTGAAAAGAAATCGCATGGGGCCAAATCTGGAGAATACGAGGGGTGAGGCAATAGTTCGTAGCGTAACTGTGCTAATTTAGCCGTCACAACTCTGGACGAATGAGCCGGGGCGTTGTCGTGATGAAACAGTACTTTTTCTTTTTTAAATGGGGTCGTTTGTCCTTTAAGACGGCGTCAAATTCATCCAATAAATTAGCATAGCACTGCCCTGTTATCGTTTTCCCCTTTTCTAAGTAGTCAATATGTATAATACCCTGCGAATCCCAAAAAACAGTCGCCATGACCTTTCCAGCCGATGGGACGGTTTTTGCTTTCTTTGGAGCAGGTTCACGGTAAAATCCACTGCTTCGACTGCTCTTTCATTTCCGGGGTGTAGTGGTGAACCCACGTTTCGTCCACGGTTACGAAACGACGCAGAAACTCCTTCGGGTTACGTTTGAACGCGGCCAAACACTGCTCCGAAGTAGTCAGTCGGTTCCGTTTTTGCTCCTCCGTGAGTAAACGCGGCACCCACCTCGCCGATACTTTCTTCATACCCAATTTTTCTTCTAATATGTGTTGTACCCTCTCGATTGAAACGTTTACACCATTAACGCTTTCTCGAAGTTTAATTCGGCGGTCGGCTAAAACGATATTTTCAATTTTCTTAACCATATCGTCTGTAGTCACCTCAATTGGCCGGCCTGGGCGATCCTCATCAAAGACGGTTGTTCTCCCCCGCTTAAACTCGTTATACCAATATCTGACGGTTGTCAAAGAAGGAGCACATTCATGGTAAACCGCTTGAATTCTTACTTTTATTTCATCACATGTTTTTCCTTCCAAAAACAAGAATCTAATTACAGACCGATACTGTTATTTCTCCATTTTAACAATTTTAAGTTCACGCTTTCACTAAATCGCTGTCAAATGAGAAAAAAAACAAAAGAATGCATTTTTTTTTTCTTCTTCCCGACTCTGAAAAATGGCTTAAAAAGGTGGTATACTTGTTTTCGGCCAGTGATATTAATATATTTAGTAAACGGGTACTTATCAAACAGCCTAGGTAAGTACGATTGTCTAAACAGGCACAAAACAGGGCTTGACTTTGGTTTTAAGTTTACTCTGCACAGTTTTTATAACTGATGATTCTAATTTCCCGCCTCTTTTCATAGCTGATGTGTCAGGTGTTTTAGCTCCCATGATCGCAGCTACTAATGATCCATCTGGTGTTTGGCAGCGACTAACCTCATATGCTTTGGATGCGGTTATGCGAGCATATCTTAGGTTATATCATAAAGGGCTCTTACATTGGTTTCGAGTTGACTTTTCAATTAAATCAAGACGACGTCATTCTTTATATCATCACTTGCTTGAATAAGGAAATGATGAAGTGAAACTGTTGAACATCACTGTGTATAAAGTCGTTTTGATACTTCAAAAGTTGCACAACGAAAGGTGCACTGTCGCAACAACCTATTACAGCGTCTGGTAAGTACTAAGTGAGGAGCTACGCCGCAACTGCTGCGAAATTCAGGACTGGCGCTAGTTTTTTCTGCTGGCGAATTCGCGTGCCCCGTATGGGGCCGCTCTACTCATGCCAAGCTTGTGGATACAGCCTTAAACGAAACCTGCCGGATTATTACTGGATGTTTGAAGCCAACCCCGGTGAAGTTGCTGTATCCACTGGCTGGCATAGCGCAGCCAGTTGTTCGCAGAACCATTGCAAGCTCGCGAGAGAGGGCTACGTTGGATGAGGACATGCGGCATCCCCTACATGGGCACGAGCTACCGCCGCAAAGGCTAAAAAGTCGGAAAAGCTTTTTAAAACATGTCGACCCCCTCACAACTCAGCCTTCTCAAGCGAGATGCAACATGTGGCGTGCTCGAACACCGCTTCCTGACACCTTTGTCCCGCTTTCTGAGAGTCTACCGGCTGGACATATATTACCATGGCCGATCTTGAAGTCTTTAAATCGACTTCGGACTCAGGTCGGCCGGAGCAAGGAGAATACGTTCAGGTGGGGGCTCTCGGAAAACCCAAATTTGGACTGTGTGTGTGGAGCGGTGCAGTCCATGGCTCATTTAGTTTCCTGTCCTGCCTGGCCTGTCACCTGTTCGCAGCAGGACTTAATGGACGCCACAAATAGTGCAGTAGAACTGGCTAAGTTCGGGGCCGGAATGATTTAATTTTGTCATCAACACGCAAAGAAGAAGACTTCAACAGTTCGCAATTCATAATTTTCTTCTTTTTTGCTTCTTGAAGAAACCCGTGGAAAAGGTCTGTACTGGTTTCATGATGTGGAGCTGTTTTTTTTTTCAAATTTGATACACTGACGTATTTCATAGTAGTCCCTACCCTCGAGGGGAAGGGTTTTTTCCAGTAACATTCAACCTCGGTGCAGGTAGGTTCTTCACTGTGACGATGGGTCCACATTAAAAATGCCACTGCATGCCTACAACCACCAGTTGAGGTTGCACAGTCCAAGCACTGGCAAATGACCATTTCACCTTTAGTCTCGTCGATCACCATAGTGACTTTGTGTGAACTAGCCCTCACTTTCTTCTCGGAGCAGATCTTGCAATTGAGTGTGCAAAGTCCTGATCCTGATATGGACGAGTATAACGAAAGGTTCGTGGAAGTCTAAGTTTAAGGGTCTAAGTTTTTTAAAACTCGCCGTTCAAACAGAACCAAAAAAATCTCGGATTTCACTAGTAATCTCATGCAAGAAAGACGCAGATTGGTTTTGCAGTCCTCTGAAGACGCTACTTAGTATCGGCAACTAAACAAGCAGATCTCTAAGTCTCTAACTCGCGATTTGCGCCAGTATAATACAAATTGTATTAAAGATAACAACCAAGGCTCAAAAGTGTTTGCGAAAGATCTGTCTGTTGGACAAAGCCAACTGACCAAGCTTAAGACTGAGGATGGCAGGATCATATCGTCTAAGACTGAGTTGCTGGAAGAAATTGAGAAGTTCTACGGACAATTGTACACGACCACACGTCTGCCTGTCAGCGATCTGGCTAAAACCCCAAGAGCTAGACTTACCTGACACTATACCGAAGATATCCCGGACGTCAGCCTGTACGAGATTACAATGGTTCTTAAACAGCTTTAAAACAATAAGGCACCGGGTGATGATAAAATTACGGCTGAACTTCTGAAAGCAGGTGGAACACCAGTACTTAAAGCTCTTCAGAAATGATTTAATTCCGTTATACTTGAGGGACAAACGCCTAAAGCATGGCATAGAAGTGTGGTCGTGCTTTTCTTCAAGCAGGGCGACAATACCCTGCTGAAGACAAGCCGGTTTCCGAAAAGGATTTGGTACCATAGACCACATATATACGCTACGGCAGATTATACAGAAGACCGAAGAGTACAAGATAAATCCAAGTGCTGAAGTGTTTGTATGAAAACGCCACCATGTCGGTTCGCCTCCAGGATCAAAACTCGGAACCTATCCAGCTGCAGCGAGGGGTGAGACAGGGAGACGTTATATCTCCGAAACTGTTCACCGCCGCCCTGGAAGATGTTTTTAAGCTTTTGGACTGGGGTGGACTCGGCATCAATATCAACGGCGAGTACGTCACCCACCTTCGATTCGCTGACGATATCGTGGTCATGGCTGAGACTATGAACGACTTAGGCACAATGCTCGATGGCCTCATTAGAGCCTCTCAACAAGTAGGTCTTAGAATGAACATGTACAAGACGAAAATTATGTCAAACGTCCGTGTCATACCTACTCCTCTGAAGGTTGGAGGCTCTACACTCGAAGTTGTTACCGAATATGTATACCTGGGACAACAGTCCAGTTAGGTAGGTCCAACTTCGAGAAAGAGATCAATCGTCGAATACAACTCGGCCTGGCAGCGTTCGGGAAGCTTTGCAATATCTTTACGTCCCAGATACCGCAGTGTCTTAAGACCAAGGTCTTCGACCAGTGTGTGTTGCCAGTAATGACATACGGAACTGAGACATGGTCGCTTACTATGGGCCTCATAAGAAGGCTCAAGGTCACCCAAAGGGCAATGGAGTGTGCTATGCTCGGAGTTTCTCTGCGTGATCGAATCAGAAACGAGGAAATCCGTAGAAGAATTAAAGTAACCGACATAGCTTTCAGAATTGCTAAACTTAAGTGGCAGTGGGCGGGGGTCAAAGACCTTAGTTTTGAGACATTGCGGTATTTGATGGGACAAGAAGATATTACGAAGCTTCTCCGCTCCGTATGTCATCACTGGCAACACACACTGGTCAAAGACCTTAGTCTTGATACACTGCCGTACTTGGAACGTCAAGATAATGCGAAGCTTCCCGAATGCTGCCCATCCGAGTTGGATTCGTCGATTGATCTCTTTCTTGAAGTTGGACCTACCTAACTGGACTATTTGTCCAGGTAAACATATTCGTCAACAAATTCGTGTGTAGAGTCTCCAACCTTCAGAGGAGTTGGTGCTTCACGGAGATTTACAATTATTTTCGTCATGTCCATGTTCATTTTAAGATCTTAAAGATTTCAATTTTGACACCTTACTTATTTTTATTAAATGAATCGGCTGAAATGCAGAGTTGATAGAGAAAGAACATATTCGTTTTGCTCTGATTTTTAAGGTTGTTACAAGAAAGTTGTCCAGAGTCTAGAGTATAATTATCTGTTTATTACTTTCGGAGATTGTGCTCAAGAACTATACGATCTCATTCCACCAGCTACATTTTACCTTCGGTATGACATTATACAGTCCAAAGCCAACGTTAGAACTTAGAAGTGGTGGCAAATGTCTTGGAGGAAGAGTGAGGATCCGCAGTAATTAAATGGTAAATTCATCAACACTATTGCAACTTATTTTTGTTAATTGGTACAAGCATTTTATTTAAAAGCACAAGAAAAATTAACAAAAGAAAATAATGAGAGGTATTGCACAAAAGTAGGAAACAGAAAAGATGAGAATACAGAATGAGTAAAAAAAGCCAAGTGTACAAACAATAAACAAATTTATGAAAAGAAAAGTCAAAATATAAATTTCAAAAATTTAGATTAATGACAAAAGTGATGATAAAAAAATACTTAGAAGATGATAAGGAGCACTACCTCTCCTTTTCTTCTTGAGATCGATAAGCCATGTATGTCAGTACAGTTTTCTGCCTGTTAATTGTAATCTTTTTTTTTGTACACAATAAAACCGTTAAATAATATAAATAAATAGTAAAGAAATCAAATAATTTGACTTCGTCACAGTTTCCACCCCTTTGCTATCGATATTCCGCCTTGTCTGCGTCCCTGTTCAAGGCGAGAGTTAGTGGCTATTATTTGAGTTTGCTCCTCCACTGTATCGTCACTTAGTGTCAGGTGAGTTGCAGTCAAACGCACTAAAATTTTTATTTATAAACAATATTGTTCATCACAGATTAAAAAATAAGTAAGTAAAAAATAATATAAAGTAAACAAAAACCAGTAAGGCTTCTTTTTCTTGTATAACGGCTGTTTTTAGTTGACATAACCATGGCACCGATTAAAGCGGTAATCAGTTTAATACTTATTAATTCATCAGCGACGCTGGATGGATGGACAGGCAAAAATAAGCAAGTAAAAAATAATACAAAGTAAACAGAAACCAGTATAAAATAGGCTTCTTTGTCTTGGTTAACGGTTGTTTAAGTTGATATAACCATGGCACCGATTAAAGCCTTCAAAATTTATCTCGTGGAAGCATTAAAAGAATTTTCGAGTGGGTACTCAGTTTAATACTTATTCATTCATCAGAGACGCTGGATAGATGGACAGACAAAAATAAGTAAGTAAAAAATAATACAAAGTAAACAGAAACCAGCATAAAATAGGCTTCTTTGTTTGGTTAACGGTTGTTTTTAGTTGATATAACCACGGCACCGATTAAAGCCTTCAAAATGTATCTCGTGGAAGCATTAAAAGAATTTTCGAGCGGGTAATCAGTTTAATACTTATTCATTCATCAGAGACGCTGGATAGATGGACAGACAAAAATAAGTAAGTAAAAAATAATACTAAGTAAACAGAAACCAGTATAAAATAGGCTTCTTTGTCTTGTTTTTAGTTCATATAAACATGGCACCGATTAAAGCCTACGCAATTGCTCTCGTCGAAGCATTAAAAGAATTTTCGAGCTGGTAATCATTTAATACTTGTCCATTCATCAGAGACGCTGGATAGATGGATAGGCAAAAATAAGTAAATAAAAAATAATACAAAGTAAACAGAATCCAGTATAAAATAGGCTTCTTTGTCTTGGTTAACGGTTGTTTTTAGTTCATATAAACATGGCACCGATTAAAGCCTACGCAATTTCTCTTGTCGAAGCATTAAAAGAACTTTCGAGTGGGTAATCAGTTTAATACTTGTCCATTCATCAGAGACGCTGGATAGATGGACAGGCAAAAATAAGTATGTAAGTAAAAAATAAAACAAAGTAAACAGAATCCAGTATAAATTTGACTTCTTTGTATTGGTTAACGGTTTATAGTTGATATAACCATGGCACCGATTAAATTCAATTTCTCTCGTGGAAGCATTAAAAGAATTTTCGAGCGGGTAATCAGTTTAATACTTATTCATTCATCAGCAACGCTGGATGGATGGACAGGCAAAATGTTTTAATTAAGTGAACAAAGTGATTGCTCAATCGCGTCAGAAGCGCTTCTTAGAAACGGCGGCCAACATTTTGTTTCGTTTAATGTTTTGCTCCGTTGGATTTATAAGGCTGAATTAATTGAACAAGATTTCTGAAATAATAAATCACCTACTTAAATAAATAAAAAACAACAGTTAAATATTTTTTTTTGTAGGTATATTGTAGAATCGGTGTCGGTGGCGCTACGGCAAGGGCCGCTACCTTCTATCCAGGAAGTCGTGGTTCAAGTCCTGCTACGTAGTATTCTACCAATGTGTTTTCGAATTTCTATTTCATACGGTTAAGGAAAACATCGTGGGGAAACCCGCACACGCCTTCGAAGAAACTTGCAAGTTGTGTTCGAAGTTCACCAACCCGCACTGGGCCCGCGTGGTCGACTAAGGCCCGATCGCCCTAATTCAGGGTAGGCTCGAGCCCCTCGGTGGGGACGTATATAAGAGCTGATGTAAGGTTTGTAGAATAGCACAAAAAGGAAAACTATGTTTCTCTATTTCTCTTCCTCTCTTTTTAAAATTAAAAATTTGAGCTCGTTTGCCTTCATCTCACCTGATGGAAAGTGAAGATGCATGTAGTCGGGTCATGTGTACCAACACGCAAACTCAATTAGTGCCTATTCTCTCTCTTTTATATCATGCATGTGCCACAATTAATAGGGGTGACGACACCATCAGAAATAAATTATGAACTCTTGGTCACTAAATTGTCCTCCTACTTGAACCTTACTCGATTTGTTTTCCATCAAGCTATCAATTTTTAATTCACCAAAATCACAAAATGAGTACATAAATGACACTGCTAAACTATGACGTCGTTTTTGGCAGATGAGAAAAAGTAAATCAGATGACTAGCATTCGTCATCCCTATTGCTAATAATAAAGAGCTCCCATCGTTTTATGCCTAGTGTAGTTATTAAGTTATATAGTATATATGTCGCAGCCAACTAGTTAAAGTAGCCATTCAATTAAATGCCTAGCCGGTTTATAAAATGGCGGCATTCAACTAACTGGTTAAGCTAATACATTAAATGACTTGGCTGTAGGTCATTCATTAAACGAGCGAAGCGAATACAGAAGTAGGAGCTCCGAAGGTTCTGTCGACTGAGAAATGGAGCAATCGAAGCTAGAGCGGGACTCAAGAGGGAGCGAGCGAAGCGAGCTCGGAATTTCGGAGAAACCCCGACTCATTTGGTAAGGTTCGAGACTGTGTCACACACACAGTCGTAGTGTTAGTTTGAACATGGAAATATAAAACTAAGAGCCCCGAAAATATAAAACTAGGAATCGACTCAGAAATGTCCCCTTTTTTCTCACACTTCCCCCCTTTTTTCTCCCAATTTCCCCCTTTTTTCTCCCACTTCCCCCCTTAAGCACTCGTCCCTCTGAGGTGTGAATTTAAACTACCTGACTAGCAGGAGTCGAATGTTATCGATACAAGTCATTTGCCTGTAGGCGTTTAATTTAATGGCTGAATAATCATTCAGGCAGTTAGTTGAACGGCTTAATTAGTTAAAAAGCTAGGTAGTTAATTAAATGGAGAATTAAGCTAGATGGCTGCGACATATACATTCCGAACAATTTATTTCTATTAAGTTTTACATTGCGATTATTTCGTAAAAAGAAAATTTTGCTTTGAAATAAGCGTTCCTTTTATTTAGCGGACGTTTTGATACAATAGCGTAATAAAAAGCGGTCGTTCGGTCAATAACGAGATTAAGCATTGAAAACCAAGTGATTCGAAATGACCCATAATTATACTTAATTTATATTACCTATAACTGTAGCCCTGTAGTCTTGGCTGACTCTGCTTCGTGCAAATTTTAAGTAATTTGTCTTTGAATAACCTAAACGGTGTTTAACGGTGAAGGAATACACCGTGAGGAAACCTTCACACACCTGCGAAGAAACTCGTAGGTTGTGTGTGAAGTCGATCAACCCGCACTGGGCCCGCGTGGTCGACTAAGGCCCGATCGCCCTCATTCAGGGTAGGCTCGAGCCCCTCGGTGGGGACGTATATGAGCTGGTATGATGATGATGATGAACCTAAACAATTTGATAAACATCAAAAACATTAGGTGCCTTTCTTTTATGTACAGATACACACGGGATCAGGATAAATGTAATGACACCTCGTTACTCAAAATCTATCATGTAGTTTAGGGTCAGCCAAAGAAATAGCTATATACAACACCCGAAAAACATTACCCTTTTTTGAGCAGGCGGGTAAAAAAGTAGGTAAGGCAGCTTGCGATCTAGTACTTCTTGTGTATTTGCGTACATAACTAATTACCCACGAAGGACGGAACGGAATAGAGGCGGTGTATGCGGTTGTATTTGTATGTGTGTGTGTGTGTATATGTTGATATTCAGTTTCAGTCGTTTCTGATTAGGTCTTTTGCATTGTATAGGTTTCATTTCCGAGTAGGTTTCTAGACGTGTTCTACAGCTGTAGATCAACAGAGAGCGTTGCAGTAGCCAGGAAGGTTGGCGCTTATAGATTCCCAGAGATTATTCAACCTAGTCCTACTAATAATATGAACGCGAAAGTTTGTAAGAATGTATGGATGTATGTTTGTTAATCTTTCACACAAAAACTAGTATATGTATACATATACAGGGTTAAACAATTAAAATTGGTGTAGGTCACGTTAACTGGTGCTTCTACCCATCATACTCAACAACTTTTTTTTCTACGACTTTGCTGAAATTTAACCGCCTCCGTAGCTCAGAGGCAAAGTTCACTGGCTTTACACAGGAGATCGCGGGTTCGATTCCCGGCGGGGTCAATTGTAAGACTCGGTTTGGTTGGTGGTAGGGTATTTTCTAAGCCCGCCTGGCTAGCTACCACCATCTTATCTAAGTCTTGCCGCCAAATATCAATGTTGATATCATTGGTGTGTTCCGGTATGAAGATAATATAGCCAGTTCCCCATTGCGTTGGGGAATCTTGGTAAACCCGCTTCCATCTTCGGCAACATCGTCACTTACCACCGGGTGAGATGTTGTCATAGGTTTACCAATTGTGAATATAAAAATAAATAAAAAAAAACGCTAAAAAAATATAAATTTACTTTTGTGCATTTTAGTGTGGAGGATTCAATTTTTTTTTTGAATTGACTATGGGTTCTTTGCGAAAAGTTGTTCAGTGGGATGAGTAGAAAGAAGCCCCAGTTAAATAGTTGTCATCCGTACGTAGCCATCTTTAGTTCCAGGATGCGCCCCATAGCCCATTTTCAAAGTAGCAAGTTGTCTTCTTTTACTAATACGATATCTCCCTTCCTGATGTTTTCAGTTAGCTTTTTCCATTTACTTCGTTTTTGTAGCTGTGTTCGTTTGACCATGATTTACAAAAATGGTGCAGTATGTTTTCAGTTAGTTGCCCCGACGTCACTGTAATCAGAGAGCGGCAGTAATATCGTTTCACTGCCTGTAAGGAAGTGGCCGGGCGTAAGATAGTTATAAAATTCCTCAGGGTCTTCTGCGAGAGAAACCAGCGGTCTCAAATTCATGCAGCCTTCGATTATGGTTAGAAGACTTTAAAATTTCTTTGAATTTGAGTTTCTGGTCACCTAGTACACGATGAAGTTGGTATTTCATCGATTTTACTGCAGTCTCCCATAAGCCACCAGGCGGGGGCGTTAAAATGCCACTCTATCTCCTGCTTTCCAATTTAAGTGAAGAACTCCGGTGACAGGATCTGCTTAAATTCTTCAAATTCCTTTTTTAGGTTTTTTGGCTGCGTCGATAAAGTTAGTACCGCGATCAGAGTACATATTTTTAGGAGTACCGCGCCTGTCCCTCATTCTTTGCAGGGAGACAAGGAAGGTTTCCGTGGTCATGTCGGATGCGAGTTCTATGTGTACAGCTTTGGTAACCATACACACAAAGATAGCTCTGTATAGCCCTTTGATGTTTTCACGCATCTTCCCTTGTTGAATTTGACCTCTATGTGCCCGGTGAAGTCGACCCCGGAATGCGTGAATTCGCTGCGAGGGGAAGTCTCCCATGAGTTAGTAGTTTGGAGTTGACTTGTAGCGATGACATATAACGCAGTGAGGTAGTTGATCCTTAGTCGCACTATTTCCGCCTACAATCCAGTAGCATTGCCTTAGATAGGCCAAAGTCAGGCGTGCTCCACCGTTAGATGCGCATGCTGGATAAGTAGTGACGTCAGTCGACCTCTGTGAGGTAAAATAGCTGGGTTCTTCAAGCCCTCCGACTTTTGTAATCCACTTGCTGTCCAGGTAGGGATTTAGTTTGTGAATCTTGCTATTTTTAGGCAAAGTTTGTTTTACGTAAACGTTCGTTGAAATAGCTTGATTATTTGAACGTTGGCTTCATTTAACTCGCTTGCGCATAGATACTCGGTGTCTCGTTTCGACTTGCCGTGAGTATTTCCGATGAATCGCAGTATATACATACGCTGTGACTCTGATTACCTTCGTTACAGAACTGCATTTTATTTATAAAATTATTTACTATTTTTAACCGACTTCAAAAAAGGAGGAGGTACTACGTTGGACTGTTTATATTTTTTTTAATGTATGTTCACCGATTTTTCCATCAATTGTGGACTGATTTTCAAAATTATTTTTTTTATTCGAAATAGTATACTCCCGAGGGGGTCCCATTGTCACCAAGTCTGGATCTGATGATGGGATCCCAGGGACATCGAGAGCAACCCTCAAATTACTCATTACGTAGGCACTTATTACGTGATTCATATGTTTTCTAAAGCTATTGAAATACTTGCCTTTGTTAGCCATCATCAGATGTTGATAAGCTACAACTCCTTAACGGTTAGGAGTTGGAGGAAAATTCTTCCAATATTATATATGATATATACGTAGGTATGCATAGACCGATAGGTTGTAATCTTTCAGGTTATTCAGATGAGCTGATGATGATGGAAGCCACAGGACTTTGATAATTCCTATTGGTGAGTAGGTGATTGGGTTAAACGTTGTTAGATAGATAGCATTATCACTAAAAATAAAGAAAATAAAAATAAAAGTTTAAAAAACTAAAAACCGACTTCAAAATGAAATTCACTCAAAAGTATGAAATAATATTATTATACTTAAATACACAACAAAAACCAACAATAACGAAATCAAACGAATTAAATTAGGGGCTTAAATTTTTTTTTGAGGTCGGTGTCAGCAAACCATCGAATCTAAAATATTTGATACGTAAGTAACTGTGTGCTGGTACCGACCTCAAAAAAAATTAAAGCCCCTAATTTAATTCGTACCACCCACCTTTGATTTCGTTATTGTTGGTTAATGTTGTGTATTTAAGTATAATAATATTATTTCATGCTTTTGAGTCGTTAAAAATCAATTAGCGAAAACCAGTTTATATGAAACAGCTGTGACAAATATGGATTCTTAGACTGTGGTTAAATGCTACTTTAATAAAAACTGTTCAAAGAAACGCATTATTCATTTAATGAGACCTATTTAACAATAAGTCATCATCATCATATCAGCCACAAATCGTCCACTGCTGGACAAAGGCCTCCCCCAAGGATTTCCACGACGACCGGTCCTGCGCTGCCCGCATCCATCGGCTTCCCGCGACCTTCACCAGGTCATCGGTCCACCGCGTGGGAGGCCTGCCTACGCTACGTTTTCCGGTGCGCGGTCGCCACTCGAGAACTTTACTGCCCCATCGGCCATCTGTTCTACGAGCTATGTGCCCTGCCCACTGCCACTTCAGTTTAGCGATTCTGTGAGCTATGTCGGTTACTTTAGTTCTCCTGCGGATCTCCTCGTTTCTGATTCGATCAGCACGCAGAGAAACTCCGAGCATAGCACGCTCCATTGCCCTTTGGGTGACCTTGAGCCTTCTTATGAGGCCCATAGTAAGCGACCATGTCTCAGTTCCGTAAGTCATCACTGGCTACACACACTGGTCAAAGACCTTAGTCTTGAGACACTGCGGTATTTGGGACGTGAAGATATTGCGAAGCTTCCCGAACGCTGCCCAGCCGAGTTGGATTCGTCGATTGATCTCTTTCTTGAAGTTGGACCTACCTAACTGGACTGTTTGTCCCAGGTATACATATTCGTCAACAACTTCCAGTGTAGAGTCTCCAACCTTTAGAGGAGTGGGTGCGACACGGACATTTAACATTATTTTCGTCTTGTCCATGTTCATTTTAAGACCCACTTGTTGAGAGACCTTACTGAGGCCATCGAGCATTGTGCTTAGGTCTTCCATAGTCTCAGCCATGACCACGATATCATTAACAATAAGTACTTCTAAAAAAATAATTTCATCTCCTTTTTAATGTAGCTACCCTAAAAATGTTTTTTTCTACATATTGACTTCATTTTCTATTACTTTATGTCTAATAGTACCAGAGACAATTGACTGTGTTATAAGGACAAACGAACGGACAGACGGACATGACAAAATTGTAAACGACCTATTTTTGTCAATTTTGGCTTCGGAGCCCTAAAAATCATGACAGAATGTTCTGTTTCCACCGATAATTAGTAAATCTATCTTCGGCAACATCGTCACTTACCACCATGTGAGATGTTGTCAAGGGTTTACTAATTGTGAATAATAATAAAGAAAAATGAAGCCCAACAAGTCACGATGTCAGCCACATAGTTTCTCTTATTCATCGCAATTTGCGCACCTTCTAGTAAGTATACAAAAGCTATTTACTTTGAATAAAAACATAGGCATCGCATTAACAGCAAAATATTCAAACACTTAGTGGATCAAGGTTTTAAATTCATTTCGTACACAGGTGTTCTGTGTAGAGCGGCAAACGAATAATTCATAGCGACTAAAACGGCGGCGGTGCACGGCGTGATGAAATCGGTAAAGTACACAAAAACTGGGATTAGTTTCACGATACTGAATACGTTTTCTCAGCAAATCTATGGCCATTTTGTTCTTCTAAAATATTCTTAGCCTACCCACATGTAAGCAAAGAAGCAAGTTTACAAACTGAAACCCGAATACTGAAAAGTCACGCTAGAAAAATTATGAAACAAGAAAATATACTCATCTAAAATTTTTATGTACAACTATTCAATATTTATCGTCTATTAAATAAACAACTTACACGTTATATATTATTTTAATGTATTTGATAATATCCATAGTGATGGTCAGAAGATAGCCGGGCACTTGTCACGTCTTTGCCCTAAAGCTTATGGTCGCTTACACTGTTCGAATGTAGGTATTGGTAAGGTCTTCTTCCTCGGTCCCTCAGTGCTGAGGATCGCGACCACAACAGCTTGCTCTCCATTGGCTGCGGTTGTAAGTGCTGTGGACTGCCGTCTGGATGTCCGGCCCCACAGTTTTCTTTATGGCGTCTATCCATCTTGAGGGTGCTCTGCCCCTGGCTCGTCTTCCCTCCATCTGACCCACGATCATGTGTTGGTAAAGTAGGGAGCCTTTATCCAGATCAAGACGCTTTCAACGATATGTCATTTGTCAAAATCGATTAAGTGGTTTAGGAAATACGAGGGACCAGATGAACATATATATACAGGGTGACTTTTAATTAGTTCTTGATAGTCAAAGGATATGAATTTACTCGTGATTACAAACAACTTTCCCTAAGAAATTATGTGAATTCAGAAAAAAAAATTAGGTCCTCGATACGTAATAAATAAATTATCAAATCTGCAAAAATGTATATATTAGGACCATTTTTTAAAATAATATTTGACATACAGTTTCTTTGGTAAAGTTGTTTGTAATCACCAGTACATTCATATACTTTGCTATCAAGAACTTATTAAAAGTCACCCTATATAGACACCAGTCAAAATAATAAATATAAAATAACTTATAGCTTTGCCGTAGTCGGGTAAAACAATAAAATTAATATTTTCAGTTTTTGACCAAAGATTCTTAAGATTTTATTTATTTTATTTTATTTAAGATAGTTGTAGAAGGTTGTGTTGTAGAAGTTGAAGGTCGCGGGAAGCCGCTGGATGCGGGCAGCGCAGAACCGGTCGTCGTGGAGATCCTTGGGGGAGGCCTATGTCCAGCAGTGGACTTCCTTCGGCTGATATGATGAAGATAGTTGTATCACCGTAGTTTTCGAGTCTCACAAAAGTTTTTTATACTTATGTACCACACTTATTAAGTATTCTGATATACAGTCTATTTGTGATTTATGGATCGCCATTGACGTCAACAGTTAGACCATAAGTATTCCGTGGTACAACCAGTTGGACAAAGTTGGACCATGGGTCGGGAGCCGTATTTACGTACCTAACATTTGTAACGAAAAGCGAGTCAGAACCGTGAACAAAGGGTTCCCTACCATCATACTAGATGGCGCTAGTTTCTTCATTTTTCAAAAAAACACGTTTTTGTACGGAGACAAACTTTTTCTAATTTTTAGTATTTGATGTTATAGCGGCAACAGAAATACATCATCTGTGCAAATTTCAACAGTGTAGCTATCACGGTTCATGAAATACAGCCTGGTGACAGACGGACGGACGGACAGCGGAGTCTTAGTAATAGGGTCCCGTTTTTTACCCTTTGGGTACGGAACCCTAAAAAAACTTGTTGGACCACTCGCAAGTAGTGTTCCGTAGTCTTTTCAAAAAATAAATGTAGATTCATTTTAAAATTCAAATTTATACGTATTTTTGCAGTTGGTAATTGAACATTTTGTGTGGAAGTTGGTCGACTATTACTTTTGAGCTAATAAGAAAACCTATTTAGCCGTGATAGTTTTCCTTATGCCTACTATTTAAAAACAATTTGAAATGTCCTGAAAATAGGGGTTTAGCTGCCAGGAACACACTGGCACACTTAACTCTAACAAAAATTAGCACTTTAAAGCTTAATATTTCACAAAGAGGTCCCTGAATCGAAAAAAAGTTTTTAAACACCCGCAGTAATTTTAAACGACCTATTCAACGACATCCCACATCATTGTACAGACGGGAAAAAATAGTTTTCAAACACCCGCAGTAATTTTAAACGACCTATTCAACGACATCCCACATCATTGTACAGACGGGAAAAAATAGTTTTCAAACACCCGCAGTAATTTTAAACGACCTATTCAACGACATCCCACATCATTGTACAGACGGGAAAAAATAGTTTTCAAACACCCGCAGTAATTTTAAACGACCTATTCAACGACATCCCACATCATTGTACAGATGGGAAAAAATAGTTTTCAAACACCCGCAGTAATTTTAAACGACCTATTCAACGACATCCCACATCATTGTACAGACGGGAAAAAATAGTTTTCAAACACCCGCAGTAATTTTAAACGACCTATTCAACGACATCCCACATCATTGTACAGACGGGAAAAAATAGTTTTCAAACACCCGCAGTAATTTTAAACGACCTATTCAACGACATCCCACATCATTGTACAGACGGGAAAAAATAGTTTTCAAACACCCGCAGTAATTTTAAACGACCTATTCAACGACATCCCACATCATGGTACAGACGGGAAAAAATAGTTTTCACACACCCGCAGTAATTTTAAACGACCTATTCAACGACATCCCACAGCATTGTACAGACGGGAAAAAATAGTTTTCAAACACCCGCAGTAATTTTAAACGACCTATTCAACGACATCCCACATCATCGTACAGACGGGAAAAAATAGTTTTCAATCACCCGCAGTAATTTTAAACGACCTATTCAACGACATCCCACATCATTGTACAGACGGGAAAAAATAGTTTTCAAACACCCGCAGTAATTTTAAACGACCTATTCAACGACATCCCACATCATTGTACAGACGGGAAAAAATATTCACCCCCACTTTTACGTGTAGGGAGGTTTCTTAAAAAAAATGTTTTCAATTTTTACCACTTTGCGTGATTAATGTATACCCATGCCAAATTACAGCTTTCTAGTACAAAGCGTCGCCACAAAGTTGCCTGCCTATCGGTGTTCTACAGGATTCTGAACACCTCCGTGGCGTTATGGTTAGTTCATTCGCTTCACACCAGCAGGTCCCGGGTTCGATTCCCGGCGGGGTCAACTTTGTAAGACTCAGTTTGGGTGGTGGTAGGGCATTTTCATAGCCCGATCGGCTAGCTACTACCATCTTATCCAAGTCTTGCCGCCAAACATCAATATTGACAGCATTGATGTGTTCACTGTTCTGGCTTGAAGATAAGCTCCACATTGCGTTGGGGAATCTTGACAAGCCCGCTTCCATCTTCGTCATCATCGTCACTTACCATCAGGTGAGATGATGCCAGGGCTTACCAAATGTAAAAAAAAATCGGAGTGTGCCCTGGAGCTTCATGAATTTCATCATCAGACAACCAGGCGCGGAGGAAGATTCACAATACGAACGGCCAAGGAGTGGTATTCCCTGCCAGTGTCGCGGCGCGTTGTACACGTCTGTATCTGCACCGCGATTACCTTGTACGCACTTATAATTAAACTCACATGTAACTCGCCGTACTGGATAACAATTTATGTCTTCCACCATCGAAGAGTACATCCGTGCTGCCAGGTATTCGTCCAACTCCTGTAATTAAACTGGCATGAGTATGATAGCGGATCCCATAATCTGTCGTGGGGAGCGGGGTTCTACCTTGGGATGGACATGCAGTCCATAGCTAAATTACGGGACGAGGATGCACATGAAATTAGCAATCGGTGTTGCATATGGCGCCCTTCTATGAGGGTGTGTTTGATGTCAAGTGTGCATACAAATGAATATCACATAATACAGGAACACAATAGCATGAGTAAAGCAATGGTTAGTCACACATCAAACGATAACAGTGCTGAAAGAAATAAATCATTAATAGGTCAGTGGTAAGGAAGGTACGGGAAGGTAAGGAAAGAGGATCGCATTGTCATGTCCCACGTTGGAGGAGCCACTCTTCTCGTCCCCTCGTCTTTCCCATGCCTGGGCCGCGAGTCGTCAGGGACCGTTGCCATGTCCCACGTTGGAGGAGCCACCTCGTCCCCTCGTCTTTCCCATGCCTGGGCCGCGAGTCGTCAGGGACTGTTGGGGGAGTAACGTTCCCCATGTCCTACGTTGGAGGAGAAACACATCCCCATGTCCCTCGTCGGGGGAGAGGTTTAATTTCCCCATTGCCAGGCGGTATCTGACTATCCGTCCCCTCGTCTTTCCCATGCCTGGGCCGCGAGTCGTCAGGGACTGTTGGGGGAGTAACGTTCCCCATGTCCCTCGTCGGGGGAGAGGTTGAATTTCCCCATTGCCAGGCGGTATCTGACTATCCGTCCCCTCGTCTTTCCCATGCCTGGGCCGCGAGTCGTCGGGGACTGTTGGGGGAGTAACGTTCCCCATGTCCCACGTTGGAGGAGAAACACATCCCCATGTCCCTCGTCGGGGGAGAGATTTAATTTCCCCATTGCCAGGTGGTATCTGACTATCCGTCCCCTCGTCTTTCCCATGCCTGGGCCGCGAGTCGTCAGGGACTGTTGGGGGAGTAACGTTCCCCATGTCCCACGTTGGAGGAGAAACACATCCCCATGTCCCTCGTCGGGGGAGAGGTTGAATTTCCCCATTGCCAGGCGGTATCCGACTATCCGTCCCCTCGTCTTTCCCATGCCTGGGCCGCGAGTCGTCAGGGACTGTTGGGGGAGTAACGTTCCCCATGTCCCACTTTGGAGGAGAAACACATCCCCATGTCCCTCGTCGGGGGAGAGATTTAATTTCCCCATTGCCAGGCGGTATCTGACTATCCACGTTCACAGAAGTATCAGCGGGTACCACGCTAGTCTCACATGTCGATTGATCCACATCTAGGGAGTCGGCACTCCGGAAATATCTGCGGCTTCCCGTAACTTACAGATCATACTCGAGTATTTTGTCTTCCGTATATCCATAAACAGTCTCAGGTTCATCCAAGGTGATTGGGCTCCTGTCCGTTCCGTGTACTCAACAGGATCTGCAGCGCGCTCGCCACGTCAGCGCCACGTCGTTCAATTGTCATCTCTCCACCTAGCTGTGTTAGGAAAACAATGTGTCAAAGGACACGATGATTATAGGTTATGTGCGAGCTGTGGTAGCGTGTATGATGTGTCGTGGAAATATAGTGCAAGGTCGATGGGGTTTGGTGATTGTGGAGCCTTCAGGCTGATACCGGCACCAGGCATTGTGTAAATATCAAGATTACATCGGATATAGTTGCATGGGCAAGTTAGAAGCAAAGAGAGATTTCGACAATATATGAAATCAACTATGATACTCAACTTGGGTCCTTTGGCGCAGTAGTAGTAGCAGCTGGCTCGTGTCTCCTTCCTTCCTCGTGGTTGGCTCGAAGAGGTGTTGATCGAAGCACACGCGAAATCGAAATGAAATGAATAATGAGCCCGGCGCTCCTATATAAAACGAGTGAAATGACTAAGAGGATAAAAACTCTTTGCTGTTTACCGGTTCGTCATAGACTAATCAATTTAAGTTAGGTCATCTTTATAAGTTCATTCGCGACAAGATGTTAAATCCATCGTGTTCGCGACAGCCAGCGTCTGTATTCCCCGATTCGTACAATTTAGGAATCTTCAAGACGAGAGTGAATAAGCACTACTTGAGCTTGCGTGTTATATCCTCCGCTGCATCGGCACTACCACCAGGTGAGGCGCAGCCAAGTGCACTCAAATAAAAAAAAAACTAAGTCTCTGAGTTAAACCGCGGACAGACGGACAAACGGCGAAACTACGAGGGTTCCTCGTTTACTACAAGACTCTAAAAAGATCCTAAGGGTTTTCATTAAATAGTTTTCGTCACTAATATCTAAAACTATTAAAGTGGTGGATAAATTACTAGTAAGTACTTAGGATTTCCACGACGATTGTTTTTCCATTGTTTTTATAACTATTTAATTATTTTTACCTATTTAAGTTTTTATAACAAATGACAGATTATATAATAGGACATAATTTTAAATTTACATCTATTGTAACATATAATCACAAATAAATGAATTCTGAATTTGAACGGTCCTGCACTGCCCGCATCCAGCGGCTTCCCGCGATTGCCACCAGATCGTCGGTTCACCGCGTGGGAGGCCTTTGTCCAGCAGTGGACGTTTTTCGACTGATATGATGATGATGATGATGATGATAAGAATTTAAGGTCATAGCGTCCTTCCAATGTCGCTGCTCATACCAACATGCCGGAGAATATTGACTTGCTAGCGTACGTACCTAAGACATATGCTATCCGAGCTAACTCGATTATCGCAACGTAATACCAAACCTTGTCAAATTGGCTTCCGACATCGGATACCTACCCAATATCAAATACAGAGCTAGACGCTAGATGATACTATTTATGAGAAACAAAGCAGAAGCTATGACAAGTTAGAAATCAAATAATAATCTTCGAAAAACCTAAAAACTTTTAGGTACAAGCTTTTAATATTGCATTGTCATGCGATATACATATGCATGCCAAATTTCAGCTCAATCGGAAACCGGGAAGACCCACTTTATTTAACTTGCAAGTTTTCAACCGAACAAACATACTTATACGTACATTGCAAGTTAAATAAAAGCCTGTAATAAATAAACACAGGTCTGCGATAAAAAAGTTTTTTTTCAATAATTGCAGGTCAAACGTATAACCTAAGAGTATATGTTGCAAATATAATATTTATTTTATTGTATCACGTCACATTTTTTTGTATTTTTTTTGTACTTATGTTGAACAAATAATAGCTCTTTAATTTAATATATTCGCTTGTTTTTTAGCAACATTAATTCTATAGTCTGTATTTACAATCTTTAATCTGTGGGCAACCATCCTATTCTTTGTGGCTGATCATTCTATAGTCTTTGACCAACCGTTTTATAGTCTGTGACTGTGACCAACCAGAAAAAAAAATAGGCAAACTTAAACGAAGCAAATACTCATAAAAGAAAACTAACAAAACGTAGTTTTTTTTCCAAGAAACAACATTATTATTAGTAGTTCTGTTTAAATGTTCTATTATTAATTAATTTGATAGCAACAGACATAATAAAACTTTCTTTAAATAAAAAAAAGTTCAAACTCTCTACATGTAGAGGAAGTCTCCCTAAATTTTTTTTTCAATATTTCATTGTACCACTTTGTCGGCGTGATTAATATGTATAGCCAAGTTACAGCTTTCTAGTACTAAAAGTTTCGGAGCTAAGCCGCGGAAAGACAGACATGGCGAAACCACAGTCTAAGAAACTAATAAGGGTTCTTTGTTGACTTTGGAACCTTAAAAATGAACCGAGATGTTTGTTTTCACCTTTACACCACCGTTCCGTTCCGTTTCAATTTCTTCTGCAAGGGCATTGATATTCATAAAATTTGAGGTAAAATAATTTAATATAATTGTCAATTCTTATCCTTAGTCGAGTACTAATATATATACTTTGGTCGAGTATAAAGATCTAAGAACTATATGGTATAATAAGTATATATAAATGTTGCCACAGAACATCATGTATCTTTGTTAGAACCAAATAGACATTATTGTGGACTAACCCGCAATCAATTCGCACTAGATTGCGTTATAGTGCTGTAAATTGCTTCTGTTGCTCTGCAATAAATCTGCTGTAGCTGTGAGCCTCGTCGGTTTGGTTTCTATGTATTTGTAAACAACACATATAGTTGGTACATATTATATTATTATGTAAATACTCACATTACTCATACGAGTATTACAGTAGATTGTAAACCAAGGAGATAAAGCACTGTTTTATGTCACGGGCGCCATATTGAATCCTGAACGTAACGAAGGACTACAGCTTGTCGCACGGCTTGTTATTAGGTAGGTAGGGAGTGGGTTCCATAAATGATGCCGTGCGTGTTAAATAATTTAATGATATAATATAATGTAAGATACAAGATAAGACCTGAAAATAACATACAAATTATAAAAACGTTAGAACACTGAAATTTTAAATATAAATCACAAACGTATAAAAACATAAATTATTCTTACCCGTAATGGGTCTTTTAGAAAATATTAGAGTATGAATTTATTAGATTTATTGTGATGAGAGCTAATGATCGAGTGTTGTTTTTTAAGGAGATTGTCAGATGGTTTGACAGCGCAGGCGCGGAAAAGAAGAAATAGATGGATGAATAAAGATCGAATGAAAGGAGATTAAATAACTGCGCACCACGCTACAGTACCGGGGGGGGGCCGGTTGAAAAAAAAGTCTAAGGCTTTTTTTTCTTAAAATTTTAAATGATATGAAGAATAATTCAGTACAAATGTGTAAATAAATATTTTGAAATAATTTTGTTGTTTATCCTAAAAATATAAACGAAAAAATGATCTGGATGAAAAAATATACATAGTAAAATTAAGTCAAAGTGTAGAGTAAAGAGGAAATAATAGATATAATAAATTAGATGGATGAAGCGAAAGTTAATTTGGAGTAAGCAAATGAAATTAAGATGAGTATATACAGTAAGACAGTTCCAAAATTCATTCTACCTATTAAAAATCTATCATACATCACCTTCCAAAGTCGTAATCCATTTCTGGATTGATGACTATATCACAAGAGAGAAAGCTTATATATATATAAAAAGCGTTTCTCAAGGAACTGGCTTATGAATAGTGTAGGCTTAATTAAAGGGTTAGTCACCAACCGCTAACTTGAAAAATAGCATAAGGCTTCTTTAACGTGTTGCTAAAAACCGCACGTTGATAATTATTTACAAGTAAGTACCTTAAAGAGGTAGGGCGCAATGAAATTGCGATGCGTGAAACGCAAAAAAAAGAAAAATAAACGTCATGTCCACTCAGACTTACAGACGTAACTAATTAATTAAATAGTTAATATATATGACAAAGTCATAAATTAAGAAAGAGAACAATAATTGAAGAAAATTTAAGTCATCAATTAAAATTAATTGACTTAGGTAGTTAAAGTTAGTTAGTTACGATATTGGCCTATTTAATGAGTTATCATCCGCTCTGAAAGGTAAGATAAAATAATACATAAAAAAAAACTAAACTGAAATGACAATTGTCGTATGAAATGAAATCAAAAAGTTAATGAGGTGAGTACAAAGCTTGAAGTATTTGAGTATGTATTTACTCAGTATGTCCCTTTGTAGAGATCGGTTTAAGGTCTTTTATGTGCCACCGGCCCAAAGGTTTATGATTTAAATCTGACAAATCATAAATCAGTGGCGAAATTTTGTGTGTAATTAAGCATTTAATAAATTTAGGGGCTAATTTAGCAGAAAAATGTTTGTCGGAAGAGCTAAGTGGGTAATTACGCTTCCAAACTATGTCATCTATATTAAATTCCATGTATTGACGATGCTTGTCGTAAAGTTTGGCGTTAACTTGGTGCGATTTAAAAAGTCGTGATTGTACTTGTGAAAATACTGGAATTAAATGTCCCAAATTTTCTGCGTAAATATCGCGAGGAGCAAAAATAAGGTCATCAGTACTGTCTTTATCTGAATAAATTGAACCACAAGTAACTAATTCACGGCCAAAAACGAGGAAAGAAGGGGTAAATTTAGTTGTTTCGTTAACTGATGAGTTAATGGCGAATTGAATATGGTTCAAATGTAAGTCCCAAGTACGGTGGTCGTCGTCAACAAAGGAAGCTATCGCTGTAATTATAGTTTTGTTGTATCGTTCGACAGGGTTTACTTGAGGGCAGTAGAGTGGGTTGTAATGAATGTGAGGTATTTTGTATGTATTAAATAAGTCTTTGAGTTCATTACTTATCATTTGGGGGCCATTGTCAAGTATTATGGTTTCCGGTATACCATAATTCATGAAAACTAAGTTTTCAAGGATATGTTTGATGATAGAAGATGTTGCTCTCTTAATGGGGTAAATAAGGCAATATTTAGAGAAACAACAAGTAACGACTAATATATATCTATTTAATTTACGAGTTAAGGGTAAGGGGCCAATTAAATCAATAGCGATTGTCTGAAAAGGTCGTGAGCAATTTTTGGGATTGCCCATTAAACCGATGATGTTTTGATTTTGATGTTTGTAGGCTAGACAAGTATCACATTTAGAGATGAAAAATGCTACGTCTTTGTACATACCAGGCCAATAATAATTAAGTTTTAGACGATGGTAAGTTTTGAATATACCGAAGTGAGCTGCAGTGGGTGAGCTATGATTTTCCGAGATAATTGACTCTCTGAATTCCAATGGAATTACAAGTTTCCAGTTGTATTCAGAATTTAACTCAGAAACAGCGCGACCATATTTAAATAATTTATTATTTTTAATAATGTAATCTGGAGTCGAACTCGGATTAATTTTACACTTGTCAAATATAGTGTTGTACCAAGTATCTTTAGACTTTTCAAATTTTGTATTAATAGCATTAAGATGAGCGATACGAGATAACTGATCGGGTACCACATGTTCAGAGCCACTTTTATGTTTTATTTCGAAATTAAACATAGAGAGACGGATGCACCATCGTGCTAGTCGACCTGTAGGGTTATCGAGACGTAAAAACCATTGTAAAGAAGAGTGGTCAGTGTATATTATAAATTTTTTACCATTGTCTAGGTAACAACGCCAATGTTCTAAGGACGTAATCACACTTAGTAACACACGTTCAGTAATTGAATAGTTCTTTTGAGCATTTGTTAAGGATTTGCTCATGTAAGCTATAGGTTTTTCGATACCATCGAAATCTTGGGTAAGCATTGCTCCTATACCGTAGGCTGATGCATCACAATGTACAGCAAATGGTTTGTTAAAATCAGGACAGGCGAGTATTGGGGTACTAACCAACGCTTGTTTAATAGCTTTGAAAGCTTCATCGGCTTCGGCGGACCATTTAAAAGGTGGAGCTTTCTTTTTAGTAGATGTAAGTTTATTGAGTGGAGCTGATAAAGTACTAAGATTAGGAACAAAACGTCTATACCAACCGGCAGTTCCAAGAAATCTTTTAACATCTTTAACAGTTTTAGGGGTTTGTATATTCAAAATTGCTTGAACCTTAGAAGGGTCAGTATGTAAGCCGTCTTGGTTTACTATGTAACCTAAATATTTGAGTTCATTTCTAAAGAAGGAACATTTAGGGAAGTTAACAGTTATGTTAGCCTGAGAAAGTTTAGAGATTAATTTCGTCAGTAATTCGACGTGCTGTTCGAATGTTGGTGTAGCTATTACAATATCATCTAAGTAACAAAAGATATTGTTATCCAGCATAAGGTCTGATAGAAGATTATCTAAAAATCTTTGCTGAGTTGCAGGAGCGTTAGTTAAACCGAATGGCATTACCTTAAATTGATACATTCCACGTCCAGGAACATGAAAAGCCGTTTTAGGACGGTCTTCTTTTCTTAATGGAATTTCCCAAAACGCTTTGGCTATGTCAATTGAGGATAAATATTTACAATCTTTTAAATTATCTAAAATATCTGAAATCAAAGGTAATTTGTAAGCATCTTTACGAGTTATGCTATTTAATTTTCGGCTATCCACGCAGAAGCGCCATGTGCCATCTTTTTTAGGAGTTACAATGACAGGACTAAGCCATGGGCTTTCGCAAGGCTCAATTACATCTAGTTTAAGCATTTCATCGACCTCTGTTTTTAGTGCTTTTTGTTTTTCGGGCGATAAACGGTAGCATCGCTGACGAATGGGAGGGTGGTCACCGGTATCGATATGATGTTCAGCAAGGTGAGTTTTTCCTAAAGGTTTAATTACGGTAGAAATTTGTTTGAACTTTTCTATTATTAAATTAGATAATTCTTGTTGCGTTTTAGTTAAATTCTCATAAGTGTGAAGGTTAGTAGAAGTTGAATGAACTAGAAAGTTGTCATTTTGTGAGCTAAATTGATTATTAATGTTGCGAAGTACGCTGGGAGCAATGTTAAATGTTTTCCAGAAATCAATGCCAAGAATTAAATATTCTTGAATATCTGGAATTACGTGGGCAGTAATTATGGAAAATTTATTATTGTAAATTACCGGAAGTAAAATAGTTCCGATAGATTTGATTGGTTGACCGTTAGCTACGGTACCTAAGATACGTTGGTCCTTCCGTAGTGAGAGACCTGACCTTAGTAAAATTTTGTGTGAGTCCTTACCAAGTATGGTAATGGAACTACCACTATCTAATAAACCGTTTAAAATAAGATTATTAACTTTAATATTTAAATATGGTCGAATTGAATCTTGTTTGTTTTCAAAAAGGAGAGTATTCACATTATTTGAGTTAAAAAAAAGTTTTATATAGTTAAGCCAATCAGTCCAATCTTTTTGATCATAATTAATTGAATATTTAATGTGTTTAATATCCTTCTTTATTAGTTTTTTGAATTCGACTTATGACAGTTAGGGCAATGGGGAAATGTGACGTCTTTTAAGCCACATCTATAACAAACTTTTTGTGTATTTTTACACACAGCAAGGAGATGTGAATTTGTTCTACATCTTGGACAGGCGAAGGTAGTTAATTTTTGGGGTATTGGTTGGTTTTTTACTGCATAGATAGTTTTATTAAATGGGTATTCGGGTATATGTGGTGTAGTTTGATTGTAGTACGTTGTAGTAGTGTGAGATGGTTGTTCGAATGAGGTTGATGGTTGAGAAAATTTCGAGTTATAGTAGGTGGATTGATTATTGAGATTTAAAAGTTTATCCGTAAATTTACATGATTCGATTAATGAATCGAGAGAAATTAGGTCGGTTTGTGAGATGCGTAAGTTAAATTCTGGTCTGATGTTTCGTAATATTATTTCTATTTTTTCTTTTTCAGAAATTTTTTCGTGTAATTTAGAAAATAAAGATTCCATGTGAGATATATAGATAATAACTCTCTCATTAGGGTTTTGTTTGCGATTATCGATTTGTTTTTTAAGTAAATAATCATTATTACTTATTTCAAAATCTTTTATTAAAAAGGTTCGTAATGTTTGCCAATCTGTTATGGTCTCTTTCTTTGCTCTGAACCAATCTAGAGCGATTCCTGAAAGAAGGTCAAAAATATGTTTGAAAAGTGTGCTCTCTGGTATGTTACGAACAGAAGCAAACTCTTCTATTCTTTGTATAAAATCTCTTGGGCAGCTATCGCCTTTGAACTTGAAGCGTTTGAGGTCGCTAGTGTATTTGTGCTCTCCAATAGAAATTAATTTTTGCGTTAGAGCATCAAAGTAAGAAAGGGGAGGTATGTTGTTGTAAGAAATGGTAGGTGTGCTGTTTATTACAGATTCTGTTGAGTGATATACAGATTGTTGGGGTGTGTTGATAAGCGTGCTGTATCTGTTTTTTAGTTCTGTAAATTCACTGGATAGTGAATTTAGTGTAGATAGTTGTTCTATTGTCAAGTCTTGGTTTATGTCGATCAGGCATATTCTTTTTTGAATATGTGAAATGTATGCTGGAATCTTGTTTTTACGCATTGGATAAGTATTTATGCAAGATTCCATTATTTTCAAACATTTAGTAATGTCCGTCATATCTGTAGTGAAGTCATTCGGACTGGTATCTGTAGGTGTAGGACAGTCAGGTAAGACTAAAAGGTTATTTAATTGAGTACGGAGCTCCTCTGCCGTTTGAGTGGCGTTTGGATTTTGTCCTCTCAATCTTAATTCATAAATCACTTCTGGTTTGTTCAGTTCATTAGTATCCATGTTTATGAAACTGTGTTAAAATATTTTTTAATAATTGATAAAAATGTAAAATATTATAAGCAAAATCTTTTTTGTCTTAAAGAGGTAGGTATAGACAATTTATGGAAATGATCCAAACTTTTTGATCCTATTTGTTTGTTTTGAAAGTTATGTCAAGCAATATTGTTAGTAAACAAAAAGAAATAATATTTTTGTTATGAAATGGAATGAAAACTAATAATTGTGTCGAAAGTACATGTAAAATATAATGTGGTATTATCTATGATAATAATGAAATGTCTTACTATGATATGCACATGAATGTGGTGATTTTGTGAAATTGATACTCTGTTTTACAAAATCAAATAATTTAAAAATTAACGGAATTAAAATAAAGGAAGAAGGTAAGGCTCGGAGATGGTGCTGCTCACGTCGTTGGTAGGTGCAAGGATGAAGACTGGTGACGAAGTTAGGGCTCGGAGATCTTGCGGAGATGTAGTTGTTCAGGTTAATAATGTTTTAAAAAAAACTTACAGATCTCCGGTTTATTTATGAATCTTATTTTTATGGATCTTCGGTTTAAAATTACCACGTTGAGGCGCCAGTGTCGCACGGCTTGTTATTAGGTAGGTAGGGAGTGGGTTCCATAAATGATGCCGTGCGTGTTAAATAATTTAATGATATAATATAATGTAAGATACAAGATAAGACCTGAAAATAACATACAAATTATAAAAACGTTAGAACACTGAAATTTTAAATATAAATCACAAACGTATAAAAACATAAATTATTCTTACCCGTAATGGGTCTTTTAGAAAATATTAGAGTATGAATTTATTAGATTTATTGTGATGAGAGCTAATGATCGAGTGTTGTTTTTTAAGGAGATTGTCAGATGGTTTGACAGCGCAGGCGCGGAAAAGAAGAAATAGATGGATGAATAAAGATCGAATGAAAGGAGATTAAATAACTGCGCACCACGCTACAAGCTTTCACCTCCGAGCGTAGCGAGGGTGTATTGAGTTTATTTCCGAGCGAAGCGAGACAATTAAGACGGAGTCCTTTGTGCAGTGAGGGATTAAACAAAAAAGACAAAAACAGTTTAATCCCCGAGAGGTATACTTTACTTTTCTCACCTCTTGCGAGACAATAAAAAACAAGACTAACTAGAAACAATGTAAGTATTCCATTCAGCATGTCGTGGCCAGTGCGATTTTCGAATAAATTCGATTTTTACATCAGTTCGGCGAGACGGCGACGGAAAAGTATATATATGTGCGACGGTGAGCGTGCGCCGTGCGGACTTGACGAAACTAGACTCTGAGGATATAACAATAAGAACAATGAGAGGTAAAATCTCATTATTAACCTACGGGTCATTATGAAATTCAATACCATATTACAACTCAGCTATAACTAAGGGCTATATAAATGAGCTTTCGGTAAGGTTAGCATGATAATATAATTTTAGGCATCGTCGAGCAGGTGGTGTGAATAGTGAATATGATACAAGGGTAGCAAAAAGGTCAATAACAAACGAGTGACATTTGTGAGCCCCAACCCGCAGGCGAGGGTTTACCATTGTCAGGAGTTTGTTATTTTCTTTTACACCCATTTATCAATTTCGATACAGTTGTGAGAAAACTGGTAAAATAAAAAACGACAGTGACAGAAAAATAAATTACATGGGTACACCTATCAAGTTTTCGGCAACCAAAGTTTATTTTACGCGACTTTTGGCCTTTTTTAAATGTCCGGGGAGGAGTCTCACTTTGTTTTTCTTTATACATACACATAAGTATATTTTTTATTACACGTATATTCATAATTTTGTTTGTATTTTAAACAACACAATTCAGTTAACGAAAATTGCGCTACATTAAATTTAGTTAAGCACACGTGCTAATGCTTAAGTTTATTTAATATTACCATAAATAGATTACAATTATAAGGCTTTGAATAATATAAATGTAAGCATTAAAACATCCTTGGAAAAGATGACCTATTCCTGTAACCTATTCGCTTCATTCATATTTATTCACCTTTCTTTACAAAGACATAACCCAAAGAGAATCTAATCAGCTAGCGTTATGTACTAACCTCACGGAATTACAAACAGTCTCTTTTAAAATTCTTCTTTCAAAAGTCATAAAGAAGATTCTGTATCTTTGGTTATTAATTTTTTTATTAGCTAGAAATAAAAGTGTGTGTGCCAGCTCCGACGCACGACTGGAGTTTACTACTTAAGAACGATTGTCTAAAGAAGCACAAAACAGGGCTTGACTTTGGTTTTAAGTTTACTCTGCACAGTTTTTATAACTGATGATTTGTGGCGACATCTACAGTACCCGCCACTAACAACTACATACCTCAACTCAAGACTGAACCATCGATCATACTATATGGAGAGTTGCACCTTCATCTCGATAGATGGCACCATCATCACAAGAAGGCTATTAACAAAGCATTTACAACACACTATCAACATTTCCTTGCTCATAAGCATAATATATACAAGCACCAGCCATACACGGTTGGTCCACGGCCGGACCCCAGGCACATAACCTCGCCTGGCGGAGATATCTCCCTTTGTCCTCGTCATGTAGGAGCACATTCGTTCCTAAATTGGTGACCCGACGCTGAACATTGACGCACCTTCGGCAACAACTCCTCAACAGACCTCCAGCCGGTAAAGCAAGCCAACAGCAGCATAGCAGTCCAATGCGAAGTTTACCAGGACCATCGCAGCCGTCATATCGAGCTTCCTGGCCCTGCACTTCACTCCGAAGCCTCATTAGGTTCGCAGCCGTCGACGCAGCATCAAAACTCCACGGACCTGCAGCTTCACTCTTCAGGCAGCAAGTTGTCGGCAGCTCACGCTGTAGAGCACGCGCTCCGCGTAACCTGCTTCCCTTGCACCGTACGCCTGAACCACCTCCTCGTCCCGACTCACCGTGGACTCGAGTAGAGCAACATTGGCCTGGCGTATCGACTCACCGCAGACGCCGCATCGCGACGCGTATCGTCGCTCCGCCGCACCGCAACATTGGACTGCCAACTCAATATGGATATCGACCTCCGGTCTCGGAGGGGGAGTAATGTGGCGACATCTGCAGTACCCGCCACTAACAACTACATACCTCAACTCAAGACTGAACCATCGATCATACTATATGGAGAGTTGCACCTTCATCTCGATAGATGGCACCATCATCACAAGAAGGCTATTAACAAAGCATCTACAACGCACTATCAACATTTCCTTGCTCATAAGCATATATACAAGCACCAGCCATACACGGTTGGTCCACGGCCGGACCCCAGGCACGCCACCTCGCCTGGCGGAGATATATCCCTTTGTTCTCGAGAATAGGAATACACCGTTCCTACGTTCACCGTTCCTACAATTCCAATTTCCGGCCTCTTCATAGCTGATGTGTCAGGTGTTTTAGCTCCTATGATCGCAGCTACTAATGATCCATCTGGTATTTGGCAGCGACTAACCTCATATGCTTTGGATGCGGTTATACGAGCATATCTTAGGTCATACCATAAAGGGCTCTTACATTGGCTTCGAGTTAACTTTTCAATTAAATCAAGAGCTTTATTGTTATGTTTCTTTTGTAATGTTTCTAGTAATTTGTTGACATCATTCTTTATATCATCACTCGCTTGAATAAGGAAATGATGAAGTGAAAACTGTCGAACATCACTGTGTTTAAAGTCGTTCTAATACTTCAACAGTTCACAATTCATAATTTTCTTCTTTTTTGCTTCTTGAAAAAACTCGTGGAAAAGGTCTGTGCTGGTTTCATGATCTGGAGCTGTGCAGGAAGGTTCTTCACTGCGACGATGGGTCCACATTAAAAATGCCACTGCATGCTTACAACCACCAGCTGAAGCTGCACAGTCCAAGCACTGGCAACTGTAGATTTCACCTTTAGTCTCGTATATCACCATAGTGACTTTGTATGAACTAGCCCTCACTTTGTGCTCGGGGCAGATCTTGCAATTGAGTGTGCAAAGTCCTGATCCACGACGTAGTTGCAGGTACCCAATAGCATCGTCACCATAAGATTCTCGTGCAGCCCTGAAAATGCAAACTAATTATTTGAGCAAGTTTCTGCTATCTGCTTTCACAAAAATGACATCCATGATGGAGTGGAATACCAAATTATACGATGGAGATTGTAAAATATCACAAATTTTCACGGTAATATTTTAAAATCTTATTTAAATAGATCAAGAATCGTAAGACTGCAACAATGACAGATCTGATTACTGTGTCGTGACGTCATTTTAGATTCAGCCTATCCTGACTGTTTTACTGGAAGTAAAAGGTGCGCACAATAGGTTGCGCACGAAAAACGTAATGCGATCACTAGATTACTCCTCATATACTCCTCATATTTTTTTCATACAGGGCGCCTTATATGAAAATAATAAACTCAAAAAAAGTGGTAAAGTAAAAGCACATGTGCGGTAAAACCAATTTTGCGCACACTTGACTGGCATATAAAGTATCACTTTACGAGCAATTGTATTAAAAAAAATATTTACGCACTTACTCTGAGCATAAACATAAAGTTACAAATGGGTTTTAAATTAGCCGCTGCACTGTCTTGATATAAGTATTATTAAGTATACTGATCTCTTAGTTTTCCGGTAGAGTACCTTCCTTGAATTCTTCTTGTATTGCTCTAATGTAAGAGTTTTTAACCGACTCCAAAAAAGGAGGGGTTTTCTCGGTTTATTGGAATCTTTCATTTTTCGTCTGCCATCTGTCGTCTGTCGTCTGTCGTCTAGCTGCTTATAAATATCATTTATACAGTCTAAAGAATCTATAAAGTAGTCAATCGGAGACGTCTAGACGGGCCAATCAAGCTGGGCTAGAGTGGAGACCGTGGAGTTTGTAGCGCCGTAACGCGTTACTTTTATTTATCGTTCTTCTTTTTGATCTATTTTCTCATGTGCTGGCACATGACAACCTATGTGTTACATATTGCCTCAAAATCCGTATTCTTTCCTATCCTTCAATATTTTTCGCCTCCAAACTTTGACTTAGCACAGTTGAGATTTCACGGGAATTTATGTAAAATAACTATTTGAAACTGATACTCTCTTGAAGACCCATCTAGGTTAAGATATGATTATGTTTTCTGTGATTTTTTGGTGTGATAATAATTTAACGTATGACATGCTTTTCTAATTCTTGTGTCATTTTTTAGGTCTTATATTTCGACGTCTACTACTCATTACTCCATTAAATTCGTATGTGTGCACGTACGGAGTTATTTACCCACGGGATATTCTGATTAGCACTGCCCCACCCCCTCCAACAATAAAATTCTATGCAAAAAATCGAGCCATAAGTTCAAGCACAAACTGCCATAGTCAATATTGTTCAGTTGTTTGGGACCACTCATTCCAGGAAGCAGAGAAAGATATTATAACACCACAGGCGTTTCTTACATTGTGCCATTTATATGGACTATGAAAGTTTTTTAAATCCACAATTGGTAAGTCCTTGTCATCATCTCATTTATAAGTGAAGATGATACCGAAGAAGCGAGCTTACCAAGATTTCTCAACGCAAACGGTAACTGGCTATCTTATCTTCATGTTGGAAAACATCAATGATGTTGAACACATTGATGATTCGCGGCAAGAGTTAAATAAGATGGTGGTAGCTAGCCAGGCGGGCTTAGAAAATGTTCTCCCATAAACCAAACCGAGTCTCACAATGTTACACGTCCCGCCAGGAATCAAACCCACGATTTTCTAATATGAAGAAAATAACTAAGTATTACGTCACGGAGGCGGAATCACAAAGGAGCTATTTCCTTTAGCAAAGAAAAAAATGTTCAATGTGGTTCTGAGACATGTAACGTTACATAAATAAATAAATAAATAAACTGGCACTGCCCTAAAAAAATATCAAATTCTAGCGTCTACTTCAAACACGTCTATCTCACACATCTTGAAGTTTCGTTTAGGTAGGTAACAAAAATAATTAATTAACAATAATTACTAGTTTTTGCCTGCGGCTTCGCCCACGTGGGCATACTTTGTCTTTGAGGGTTAATGGTGCGCGAGCCGCAAGCGGCTCGCGAGCGTGGACATGATTGTTATCCAGATCCCTAAGGAACTATGTCGGGATATTCTGATTAGCACTGTCCCACCCCCTCCAACAATTCTATGCAAAAAATCACTACAATCCGTTGCTCCGTTGCGACGCCGACGTGCGGGAGCTTGGAAATGAGTTTTCCCCATATCCCTCGGGAACTATTTCAGGTTATGCTAATTAGTAAATTGTGTCACTTCCCATCCCTCAACCATTTCTGTGAAAAAATCACAACATCCAATAGCTACATACATACCTACATACAAATATTGCTAGTTAAATAAAAGCTTCATCCAAAAACCCATTGTTCCGTTTGTGATGTTAAATAAATTAACCAAATAAGAGTTTTTTTTAAATCAAATATGAATATGCTATTGTCATGGGATAAAAAGTAGTCTTTGTCCTTCCCAGTGCCACAGGCTACCTGCTGGCCAAATTTTATTAAGATTGGTCGAGGTGTTGAAGCGTGAAAGGGTAACAAACAAACACATTTTAACATTTATAACATTACTAGCTTTTGCCCGCGGCTTCGCCCGCGTGGACATCGTTATTACGACTGTCTTTTAGGGTGAGTGGTGCGCGAGCCGGAAGCGGCTCGTTAGCGTGGACATTTTTTTTAATTTTTTTTATTAACAATTGGTAAACCCTTGACAACATCTCACCTGGTGGTAAGTGACGATGTTGCCGAAGATGGAAGCGGGCTTACTAAGATTCCCCAACGCAATGGGGAACTGGCTATCTTATCTTCATGCCGGAACACACCAATGATATCAACATTGATATTTGGCGGCAAGACTTAGATAAGATGGTGGTAGCTAGCCAGGCGGGCTACATGAATTTTCTCCAGATCCAAATTCCAGATCGGGCTATTCTGATTAGCAGTCTATGTCATTTCCCACTCCCTCAACCATCTCTGTGTAAAAAATATCAGCAATTCATTGCTACGTTGCAAAGTTAAAAAAAATAACCAAAAAAATATTGTTTTTCAGTTCCCTTAGGAACTGCACCGGACTATGCTATTTTCACGGGATAAAAAGTAGTTTATGTCCTTCCCCGTGACACAGGTTACCTGCATGCAAAATTTCATCAAGATTGATCAAAGTGTTGAAGCGTGAAAAGGTAACAAACATACAAATAAACAAACACATTTTCAAATTTATAATATTTTTTTATATTTTTTATTCACAATTGGTAAACCCTTGACAAAATTACACCTGGTTCTAATTGACGATGTTGCCGAAGATGGAAGCGGACTTACCAAGATTCCCAAACGCAATGGGGAACTGGCTATCTTATCTTCATGCCGGAACACACCAATGATATCAATATTGAAATTTGGTGGCAAGACTTGGATAAGATGGTGGTAGCTAGCCAGGCGGGCTTAGAAAATGCCCTACCAACAATCAAACCGAGTCTTACGACCCCACCGGAAACCGAACCCTTAGCACAGATTACTAATTAGTTCCCTTAGTAAGGATAAGTAATGATTCCTGTATTCGATCATATTAAACCAGTGCGTTCACCGCAGCAGAATGATATCGCCCGTTTACGAGTTCTGTTATCTGTCTGTATGGTGTTAGTGTGACGAATGTGCACACACTGTGCATTATCGCGAATAACACATATCATCCTTCGAATTTTGTAGGAGGCGTTACTGATCAATAAGTGAGTGATTATCAGTAGGTATGGCATTTAATGCCTAAAAGTCAAGTCTAGTATTTCTTTTAAATAATATTTTTATCATGTCAATATGAGCGTCGGTGACGTAACGGCTAGGGCCGCTAACTCCTATCCGGGAGGTCGTGGTTCGAATCCTGCCATGTACCAATGTGTTTTCGAATTTAGATTTTATATATACGTTTATCTGACGCTCTTACGGTGAAAGAAAACATCGTGAGGGAACCTGCACACGCCTGCGCAGAAACTCGAAGGTTGTGTGTGAAGTCGACCAACCCGCACAGGGCCGGCATGGTCGACGAAGACCCGATCGCCCTAATTCAGGGTAGGCTCGAGCCTCTCGGTGGGGACGTAATATATAAAATAAGATATTTTGTCTCATGACGACAAATAGTGTACACTATCATACGATGAATTTAACAAATTATTCATGCTATAACTTTTAAGATTTCTGAATAAATGAATGAATGCGTTTGTATTGCTTGTTTAGCTTTTTGCGGATTTTCGTAATTTTAGATGCCCTTTTTCTCATCACTAGCACCCTTAAAGTTTTAAGTCTGTTATGATGTCACAGAAAGGCACGGCGTATATAATTACTATCGGCTCGTGGATACTACGATGGTAAGCCAATGGGGCGACCAAAAGGCGCCAGAACCCCATCAAAAACTCTATAGATACAGTCCCTTTCAAGTACTCAGACCGATCAGTGAGGGTTTTGACCATTTTATTATTATTTTGTAATCTAATTGATTTCCGACCTCAAAAATGCATCCACACTTAAAATTTTCAGTACTGTGACGAAGTAATTCTTTTAAATTAATTTTTGATCTGTTTTTATGTCATCTTATTTTGAGCCAATGGGGCGACTAAGAGGCACCATAACCAGATCAAAAACTCTATAGATACAGTCCCTTTTAGGTACTCAGACCGATCAGTGAGGGTCAAAAGTTACTATTTTATAAAAATACATCCACACTTAAAATTGACAGTACTTTGACGAAGTCAATCTTTTGAATTAGTTTTTGTTCTCTTTTTACATCATCTTATTTTGAGTTTTGAGTTGACTTTCTAGGGTTCCGTACGCCCAAGGGGTGACCAACGGGACCCTATTACTAAGCCTCCGCTGTCTGTCCGTCTGTCAGCGGGCTGTATTTCATGAACCGTAATAGGTAGGTACACAATACCGTTTCACATAATGTGTATTTCTGTTGCCGCAAATACAAAAAATTAGAAAAAGTGAAAAATAAGGGGGAAAAAGTACAAAAAAACAGTTTTTATAGGTCTAGAAGTAATTTTAGTTTAGCTCTATCGTAGAAACGGTAATACTCACAAGCGTGAAAGATTTTTGATTATAGTACTAATACTGAAATATAATAAAAAATTATAAAAATTAAATAATTACAAATAAATAAAATTTTAATTTGTATTTGGCAAAGTGTGAGTTGTACTCGCGCTAAGGAGTCCGAACTGAATGACAAAAAAGGCATGGCTGTAGTGTGAATGAATAGGTATCTTTGTTATTATACTATGTAGTTGTGTGGAGACGTTTGGTGGTACGGAACCCTCGGAGTGCTAGTTCAATCGCACTTGGCTGGTTTTTACTTTTACTTTTAAAGGTTTTTTTTGACGTATGTTATTCTAAATTCCATTCTGCACTCCTGTTATTTTATCTTTTTTCTTTTTTCTTCTGCCTGTTTTCATTAATTTCTTTTTAATAGAAATAGTTTTAGTTGGTGGTTAATTATACTTTTATTTTTAACCCCCTTGCCCTCCAAGTCATTTTATAGGGTAATGTACGGAGGATGCGTCGAGGCCTCAGTACATATTGTTAAACAACCCGATAACTAACTATAGCATGAATAAATTGTACAGCCATACTTTCTTGTGAAGCCTTCATCGTATTTCGTAGTCGGGCAAACACAAATCAACAATAAACATTAAAATTACTTAGTAGCAAATCTATATACATATAATAAAACTGTAACGGGGCCGTGTCTGTACATGAAATATTTTTGGAATATAATAATTGTGGTAGACATTACTATTGATATAGAGGCCAAAACAACAACTTCTGGAATTTTGTCTGTCTGTCTGTATGTTTGCGCATCATGCAAAAACTACCAGGCCGATTCAAAAACACCGACACCGACCTCAAATGAAAACGCTAAACACGTTAAAAACCGACTTCCACCGCAACAAATTAGTACATTTTTGCATTATTATTTTTGGTTTTTGTTAATTTTCTACTAAAGTACTACACCGATTTTGATAAAATTTATATGGGACTACACGGGAAGCACTAACTTTCAAATAAAAAAGAATCATAAAAATCGGTTCACCCAGTCAAAAGTTCTGAGGTAACAAACATAAAAAAAAAACATACAGACGAATTGAGAACCTCCTCCTTTTTGGAAGTCGCTTGAAAAAATTTTAGGTCCCTAATTTAATTCGTACCCACATTTGATTTCGTTATTGTTGGTTAATGTCGTGTATATAAGTATAATAATATTATTTCATACTTATGAGTGAATTTCATTTTGAAGTCGGTTTTTAAGTTTTTTAAACTTTTATTTTATTTTATTTATTTTAGTGATAATGCTATCTATCTAACAACATTATACCCAATCACCCACTCGCCAACAGGAACCATCAAATCTTATTGCATGTGTTTCATTAACATGTGACATTTTTCATGTGATTCCTGTGGCTTCCATCATCTTAACAGCATGAAGTTAAGGAGTTTAGTCTTCCATCATCAGCCCATCTGAATAACCTAAAAGAATACAACTATCGGTCTATACGTATATACGTATTTACGTAAAATATTTGAAAAATTATCCTCCAACTCCTAATCGTTAAGGAGTTGTACTTTCCTTCGTCAGCTCATTAACATGAGATGATGACTACCAGACGCCAAAACTTAAATAGTTTTAGGAAATACGTAAAACACGTAATATTTGCATATAAAATTTGAGGGTTGTTCTCGATTTCCCTGGGATCCCATGATCAGATCCTGACTTAGTGACAATGGGACCCCCTCGGGAGTATACTCTTTCGAATAAAAAAAAAATTTTGAAAATCGCTTCACAATCGGCGGAGATATCGCGTAACAAACATACAAAAAAAACATACAATCGAATTGAGAACCTCCTCCTTTTTGAAGTCGGTTGAAAAGTCGATAGAACAATATAAAAATGGCAATTCTGTCGCTAGATGTATGGTGTTACTGTGCTTGAAAAGTCGCTTAAATGTATGAAGCAGCGATTTTTTTTGTCGCTAGACTGCTCCGGAAATACGTTAGATCTAGCTACTAAGTCGCTAAATTGGCAACACTGGTAGTGCCGGGGCAGGTAGGTAGGTACAAAAGTACGTAGGTGCCTACATACGTTAGGTAGGTATGTTTCGCACCTTTTTTTATCGAAGAAAGAAAATGTTCCTATTTATTTGATTAAAAACACGTAAGTAAGTAGGTACCTAGGTGCCTACCTTAATCTACTAAGTACGTGTGAATTACAAAAAAGACACTCTAAGCATAATGTAAGACAATCGATCCCCATCAAAATATCAACTGATTTTTTTTTTGCCATCACAATACCTATTTCACTCCTTCGTTGCTCAAAAGTAAAAATCAGTAAAATGCCAGTCGTATGTATATAGATATTATATCAGACTTGATGAAAAATTTCCAAATATTTTAATTAGGAGGTACCTTACTCAGATTTTTCCAGGGATAATGTGGTACTCAGTTAATTAACCCCTAATTATTATAAAATTAAAACCTAATTATTCACAAATTTTCATCAGAATCGTTAGATACATTTTTGAGAAAAAGTAACAAACAACCTGGATTTGTATGGGAAGTGATTAATTCATTTTTTTAAACAACGGAATACCGCGTACTGTAGGCTGTATACAGTTATAGTAAAAACCGAGTTTCATCAAAATCATACAAAAAAAACTTAGGAGGTACCTATACTTAGAAGAAACCTTACTTAGATTTTTCCTGAGATAATGTAGTACTCAGTTGAGTGGGCCTTACCAAACCCTAATTATTTACAAATTTTCATCAGAATCATTATATACATTTTTGAGAAAAAGTAACAAACAACCTGGATTTGTATGGGAGGTGATTTATTCATTTTTTTAACCAACGGACTACCGCGTACTGTAGGCTGTATATAGTTATAGTAAAAACCGAGTTTCATCAAAATCGTTAGTCATTTTTGAGTAAAAAAAATGGGTGATTTTTTTACTATGGCGGCAACCCTAAACAATCAAGATATGGAAAATTTGAAAAAAAAACGCGATTGGAGAAATAAAATTAATATTCACTTTACTCGAATTTCACCCAAATCCGTCCAATAGATTAGGAACTAGAGCATCGGGCGAACGTATAATCAACACGACAGAACATAGTCTCGAAAGTATAAATAAACACGATAGAACATAGTCTCGAAAGTATAAATCAACACGACAGAACATGTATATAGTTATAGTAAAAACCGAGTTTCATCAAAATCGTTAGTCATTTTTGAGTAAAAAAAATGGGTGATTTTTTTACTATGGCGGTGTAACGCCCCACCAGCCTATACATACAAATATATATAAATATAAATATACCTAACTAAACCTACCTATAATACGCATACGTACATACAACATACAACCTACCACTATCTACCTATAAGAAGTATGTAAACTATACTTGATTTTTATTGCATTTTAAGATACGATTAAACGTTTGGCCAGATCGTCTAGAGAACCCTAATTTGTGATCGCAGTAACCCAGAGTCTTTTTGAAGGTGAATGACAAGTTATTTTTAAGAGATTAATCTATCACGTTGTGTTTGGACGAACGATGTAGTCTAACCTATAATTTTGAAGTACTTCGCGCGGAACCCTAGTTTCCCTACTGTGATTGGTCCCTATTTTGGGCCCCCCCAAATTGGGAAGGGTAGCTAGCCCCCAGTGCTCGGAATAACGCAATACTTGGCTGACGTCAGTACTGCATTATTTTGGTGATTAAAACAATGTACATCTAATTCAAAGTAATTGAACGAGCGATTTTAGCTCTAAACAGATAATTACTCCTACGTTGAGCCCCGCTAGCTACTGTCTCCTGCAGGCCACTAAGGTACACGATCGGAGTCCACCCCGCTTCAAGTGTAATTTAATTAAGCTACACGACAATGTAAAGTGTACTATGCCGTGTTCCACCCGAATCCCAAAGCTAGTGTATATAAAACGCTTGTGAGGCGCCTTATTATACGTGTATAGTGTGAACTATAGCTGAGTCTTTACAGCCATAGCTTGTCCATCCCTATTCGTCAGGTAGGATTAATACCTTCGAACAGCGATTGATCGCGAATACATATTAGCACTAGGTACTAAAATAAAGTAGATATTCCGCCTTGAATGTCGCTCATCCTGTGAGAAGAGCACCACGGAACGTGAATTAAGTAGATAAACTACTAATATGGTTCTTAGACCTGGAACTGTGCCATACAGTTGTATATAATGATATAAAGACCTGCGGTCTATATAACTAGAGCGAAATGGACACGATATCCATCGTGCCGCCGGCTCCAAAATAATACATAGTGTTAAAGCTCTGTCTTTAGACGTAGCAAACCCTTGATAAAGGGCGAAAGTAATGTCAGTTTAATAGGTTGGCTGAACGTGAAGAACAACGAACCAACACAGTCGCAACCCACTGTGAGACCCACGCGAATCATAGTCGCGGCATCACAATTAGGTCAAAGCGAGAAGGCGTGTAAGCCTAGTGTTTGGTCGAGGCGCTAGTTCAGGACGCAATAGGAGCCGACAGGACCCGGACACCGTGAACACTGCCCATAATATCCGAAAACCGTAGAATAGATTTAGTTTCTAAATCTAGCGCATATCAACTGACCCTAGCTACGGTTACCATCAGGATGGGTCGGCTACCTTCATCATAATCGGTCTTACTATAATCACTATTAGTAAGGCGCGAACGCCTAACCTATTCGTATGTTTGCTCAATACCTTCCTAGACGCTTGGTCCGATTCAGGTGAAATTCTGCCAAGGCATGCTTGTGATAAGCTACAGATAGGACCTACCTATCTAAAATTACTTTAGTATCAGAATAGGCGAAGCTCGAACGCCTATAGTTTGTTTGTTAGTCCATTACATTTATCCCATAAAAGTGTGGACAGATTTAGCTAAAATTTGGTAAAATTAGGAGTTGTTCATATCTATGAACCACTAAACTACATAACTTCTCAAGTATGACATAGGCCTTTCCCTGCGACAGCATAGCGCCGTACTATCTCGAATGAGATTAGTGAACTGAGTGGACCACGTGTTCACGGAACCCTAAAACTTATTATGCCGCGTGGCACTTGCAGTGAAGGCAGTTCGATGAAATAGGCCTTCCCGCGACAGCATGGCGCCGTACTATCCCGAATGAGATTAGTGAACTGAGTGGACCACGTGTTCACGGAACCCTAAAGCTTTGACCGCACACGTGGCCTCGATGATTTCATCATATCAGCCGCTGCAGAATAGATATCATCTCTCCCCAGCAGTGGACTCAGCACTTCCCACTTCCTGCGCATGTGGCTACAGCAGTTATATCATCAGTCTCTGTTGGACAAATGTCCCAGCATTGGACATACTCTTCCCACATCCTACAAACGTTGTTACAGCAGTTATACCATCAGTCTCTGTTGGACAGATACCCCAGCAGTGGACAGTCTCTTCCCACATCCTACAAACGTTGCTACAGCAGTTATACCATCAGTCTCTGTTGGACAGATACCCCAGCAGTGGACAGTCTCTGTTGGACAGATACCCCAGCAGTGGACTTAGCACTTCCCACATCCTACAAACGTTGCTACAACAGTTATACCATCAGTCTCTGTTGGACAGATACCCCAGCAGTGGACTTAGCACTTCCCACATCCTACAAACGTGGCTACGGTTATCATATCCCTTGTCCAACTGCGGGCCTACAAACTACCTATCCTAATCAAATAAATATAAAACCCTGAAATAAATGCATTAAAACCTATTAAATATAGACTGGAAATTAACACACATTTAAATAAGCTATGAAACCTGGGGAACATAATGAAAACACATAAACTCAAAGAAATAAACACTCACGTGCCTCGTAGAACGAAGATTTCCTATTTCTGTGTCATCTGACTTACTTAGCTGACAAGTCATGGACACGGCCCATGTGTGGGGTCGTCGGGCAGCGTGGCGTCCTCGCAGTTGTCCTTTGGTGGTCTCCTGTGGTGGTCTGTTCAACTGAATTCCCCCAGCGTCCGTGCGTCCGTGGTTTTATAAGCTTTCACACAGATGCAGCCTCGGCGGCGCGCGGGCAGTCGCACGCACACCTATAGACATGGCGTGATCCAAGCCGCCCGACATCGAGGCGCCTGCGCGAACGTCGGTCGCTGCCAGCACCCAGACAGACTGGCGCCAATATCGCTCCGGCCTCAGCTTTCGCGCCATTTATTACCTTAGACAATCTGTTATAACGTGCGCACCGCGTGGTTCGAATGACGACCGACAGGCGGCAGCCTGGCTTCTCGGAAATAATCCCTGAGCTAATTTGTTCCAATAACTGTCTATTCACTCGACTCGAGGTTAAGCCTCACCCGACTGAACAAAGCTTAGTTATGTTTTTCCCAATAGACAGTTCCCTCTGAGTCTATCAAGACTCACTGTAATACCTATAGATATTTATTTATACATATGGATCGTTACAGCGGCAACCCTAAACAATCAAGATATGGAAAATTTGAAAAAAAAACGCGATTGGAGAAATAAAATTAATATTCACTTTACTCGAATTTCACCCAAATCCGTCCAGTAGATTAGGAACTAGAGCATCGGGCGAACGTATAATCAACACGACAGAACATAGTCTCGAAAGTATAAATAAACACGATAGAACATAGTCTCGAAAGTATAAATCAACACGACAGAACATAGTCTTGAAAGTATAAATAAACACGACAGAACATAGTCTCGAAAGTATAAATCAACACGACAGAACATAGTCTCGAAAGTATAAATCAACACGACAGATATTAAATTGTTATACGTACCTTTAATTTTTGTTTTTCACGTAATGCCCGTATCAGTGTAATCCGGACTTAGTATTTGCAATAGACTTTAGGCGGTTGTTTTTTTGCAGGCCTACATGGCCCCCATAATCTCCCACAAAGCCCACCAGCGACCAAAGTCTTGTGCTTACCTGTCTTTCAGTTCAAAGGATTTTTTTTCACTTGAACATAAATCAGGCCTAAAATTGGAAAGATTGATTGATCCTTCTTTCTGTCCGATTTGAGACCTCATTCTGCAGTCAGCTTAAAGTTCTAGTAATGGGGCTTAACTTAGATCCACTGACTTCCATAGTGATCGGGTCCTAATGAGGGTAGACCCTAAAAAAAGAAAAAATGATGTGAGGTAGGTAAGTAAAACAAAAACAAGTGTGCTTTAGACCACACGACTCAAGTAAAACTTCTTTAGCTCCATCTATATGTATGAAAGTAAATAAGTACTTAGTCTTGTTTGTTTGTTTGTTTGTAAACTCTTTATTGCTTTTAAAACAAATACATTAAATATTTAGACAAAAGAAAATACATTAAGCAAAGGCGGACTTATCCCTTTCGGGATCTCTTCCAGTCAACCTTGGAATGCTCAAAGGACATCAGAGCATACGGTCAGGTAAATTTTACGAGTAAAAAAATAATATATTTAACTATCATATTATCGTCTCTAGTACTTATATTAATATATACATAGATATCTATATCAATACAAAATATATACTTATATACAGGGTGTAACATAAAGGTGTGGTGATACTTTAAGGTGGGCTTGTACCCATCAAACTGAACAACTTTCTCCATGGAACCCATAGTCAAATCGCAAAAAAAAATTTGAACTTCCCATACTAAGTTGGCTGATCAGCTGATCGAGTTAGTATGGGAGAGCCAATTTTTTTTTGCAATTTGACTATGGGTTCCATGGAGAAAGTTGTTCAGTTTGATGGGTACAAGCCCAACCTAAAGTATCACCACACCTTTATGTTACACCCTGTATAATAAATACATACTCTACTTACATATTATAATATATTTAGCTTAAGGGAGGAGGATTAAGGTAATGTTTTTTTAATGCAGCCTTAAATGCAAGGAGCGAGGAGCACATTCTGATATCCACTGGTAATGAATTCCAAAGGCGCGCAGCTTGGACAGTAAAAGAATTGGTGTACGTCTTCGAAGCAGTGAGAAGGAATAACGAGCGCACGATTCTTGCTGGATCGGAGACGGCATTCCATTGACGTACAGAAGTTGAACCTCTCTCGGAGATACTTAGGAGCCGCAGGGTTAAACAGCGCATTGACTATTCAATGCGCTGTTTAACCCTGCGGCTCCTAAGTATCTCCGAGAGGTATCTCCGCCAGCGCAGGAACATCCATATCCTTTCTCTTCTATAAGAGAAAGGATATGGATGTTCCTGCGCTGGCGGACAGGTAGCCAATTAAGTTTATTACGGTATTCCGAGATGTGATCAAACTTCCGCAGTCCAAAAATGTATCTGATGCATTGATTCTGGAGACGCTCTAACTTCAGAACGAGTTAACAGATGGATCGAGATAAGCGACATCGCCGTAGTCAAGAAGGGGATAGTCTTCAGAAAATAATAAAATCTTTTTTGTCATAATATGGAGGTATAGACAGTTTATGAAAAGAGTTTTACTATCTTCTGATAAGGACCAAATCTTTTTTATCTTATATGTTTGTTTTGACAACCGATATTTTTGCCTTGGCAACCGATTTTGTTGGTAAACAAAAATAAATATTGTCTCTCTTTCTGTATTAACTAATTTATAATCCATCTCAACTTCCGTTCGCCTCGCCCGATCCCACTTCCGTAACGCTCTCGTCACGCACGCATCCACCAGCTTGCTCCCTAAGTCAAGCGTGCGTAAAAAAGAATTACTTCAAAAAATAAGAATAATGTGAGATAGGTAAGTAAAATAAATTGTTCAGCCACGCTGTCCATACTTTCTTGTGGAACCTTCATCGTCTAGCATGTCGGACATACACAATTCAACAATAAACATTACACTATGACAGGATTGATGAAAAATTAATAAATAATTTCGGTTTGTAGTTCCTATTTTACTCGAGTTTTTTACAGAAAAAAAAAAATTGCCCACCCACTACCCTAGTGCCGTCAAGTCAATTTATGAGAAAAAGTAACAACCTGGTTTTAGGGGAGGTGCCTTATTGCAATTTTCTGGGAATTACGAACTACTCCGTGCTGTGTAGGCCATGTAAAGTTATTATAACGTACCGAGTTTAATTAAAATCGTTAGAGGCGTTATTGAGTAAAAAAATAATAAGTGGTTTTTATCATGGTGGCAACCCTAAAAATCAAGACAGGGGAAATTTTAAAAAGGAGATACAAAAATACTAATTGCTAAAATTTTGCCTAAATCTGTCCAGTAGTTTATAGGCACTTGAGCACCGGATGAAAGCAAGCACACACACATACACACACACCACATAGATACATATTTTTGTTTGTTTGTTAGACAATTAGTGTAAGACAATCGGTCCCCATCAAAATCTCAACTTCGATTCATTTACAATCACAGTAAAAAGTTCAAGGCAAGAAAATAAATCTAGGTTAGTACTACTTAGTCATATCTCTTGGCTGCCTTTTTGTTCACAGTTTGGCTTCTCTTCCGTCTTTTAAAAAACAACTTGAATCGGATTACAATTTATGTAGTGAGAACACTTGGAGAAGAGCGTTCGGGAGTTTTATTAGAATTTTATCTCGTTACGACACGGTTTAACCCCTTCGTCGGCGTCTTTGGAGTTATATATGGCTTAGGTAGGAGGGTGGGACGTGGCAGCTTACGTAGAGAACATAAACAGTGACAGTTTTTCGTCGAGTTTATCGCATCTAGTTCCTTCTTAGTAAAAAAAGGGTATGATTTTATCGATTGTCAATTAAATAGATTCGATCACTAAATAAAAAAAATGAAATTCCCTAAATAGTATAGTTTGTACGTGGTTTGTACTCAAAATAGTAGATCTGTCGCCAAAGTAAAGTCATCAAACAACACCAAAACAATACTCAAAAGAAAAAGATTTATCACCAGAAAAAAAAATGAAATTCCCTAAATAGTATAGTTTGTACGTGGTTTGTACTCAAAATAGTAGATCTGTCGCCAAAGTAAAGTCATCAAACAACACCAAAACAATACTCAAAAGAAAAAGATTTATCACCAGAAAAGTCTTTTATCGATTGTCAATTAAATAGCTTCGATCACTAAATTAAAAATTGAAATTTCATAAATAATATAGTTTGTACTCAAAATAGTAGATCTGTCACCAAATAAATGCCTAAAATTACTAACAAAGGTGACCTACAGATACTCCCACATCCTCTTCGGATCCCGAAAGTTTGTTGATGTTCGAAACGGGCGGCGGGGGCGGGGTCATCTTCCGATGATTTCTTCTGCTGCGAAGTAATTTTGTACCCAGGGTGGGGAGCCTCGCTTCGCGAGGCTCTTTGACTGTTAAATCAATCAAACCTGACCGAACCTAACATCGCTCGCTTCGCTCGCTCATTTATTTATTGTTTTTGACCGATTACCCCCCAGTTTTCGATTTGTTACCTATTATTATGGATCTTTGGGATCGAATTGGCCCTGACCTTGACCTTGAAAAGACGTTGACCGATTACCCCCTAGTTTTCGATTTGTTACCATGCAATAGCTTTACCGCGGCAGTCCCCGAGTGCCACACGTATTTTTAATGACAGATCTATCAATTTAATGACAGATCTATCAATTTGATGACAGATCTATCAATTTGAGAACGAAAATATTGAATAGAGATGAATCTATTTAACTGGGGACGAAAAATATAATTTGATGACAGATCTATCAATTTGAGAACGAAAATATTGAATAGAGATGAATCTTTTTAACTGGGGACGAAAAATATAATTCCCGTAAAAAAAACCACTCCAGGAGTGTCGAAAGAAGTAAAAACTTTTTACAGTTTTATAAGATTTTGGAAGCTTTTGAAATGTGGTGCTGGCGAAGGATGGAGAAAAAAAAGACGTGTGGCACTCGGGGACGGGGACTGCCGCGGTAAAGCTATTGCATAGCATTTTTTATCTACTTATGCAATTATAATTTTTTTTATTTATTTTATTTATGCAGTGTTTACCAGTACCATAATATAGTCCTTGGGGCGCGGGATGTTTATGTAATCAATTAACTCTAGAAAGTTCATCATCATCATCATCATCCGCCATCATTATCCACCATCATCAATCGCCAACATCAATCGCCATCATCAATCGCCATCATCAATCTCCATCATCAATCGCCATCATAAATCGCTATCATCAATCGCCATCGCCATCATCATCATCATCATCATAATGGATAGATAGATGGCACTTTAAGTTTTTTAGAACCCAATATATATTTTTTTTGGGGTGTCAGGTTCTATTTTCGTTACGAAATTTCTTGATTCGGTCCCCTCAAAGCTCGCGATAAAAGCTTTTCAATAGCTTAATAAGCTGGACTGAAAGAGTAACGAACGAAGAAGTATTGAAACGAGTAAACGAAAAGAGGAAAATAATTGAGACAATTGAGAACAGAAGAGGGAAGACGATAGGACACTTAATTAGACACGATAATTTTATCAAGAACGTATTAGAAGGAAAGATCGAAGGAAAGCGCGGAAGAGGAAGACCTAGAATTGCTTATATAGACCAAGTTAAGAAGAAACTTAAGGTGGAAACGTATAGAGAAATGAAGGAGATAGTGTGGGAGAGAGAGACCTGGAAAGAGCTACGCTGACAAGAGTACGGCTCTTAAATTGTGATGATAAGATTTGACCCGCCGAGTGTTCCTGACGAACGACTAGGTTGACTTAGTTTTGACCCTACCAGTGTTCCTGGTACGGTGGCGGTTACATTACAGTGTCGCGAGTTCAATGGTCTTTTCCAAGTCTCGAAAATGCCCAACGCGCCTAAGAAGTTTTCATTTCAAAAAGTGTGCGTGTTAGCTCCGAGGCGCGACTGGAGTAATTTACTCTGATGATTTTTTTATGCAAAGTTTTGACATCCCTGACCTTACAGGAGGGTCGCTCCAGGCTTTGCCCTACGCGGAACTCGGCCTCCGGCCTCGCAATAAAAGTTAGGCAGTATGGCCATGGAGCCGTAGCGTTGCGGAAAAACGTAACGACATAAACTTGGCACCGTTTTGCAAGGAAATTTCTATACAGGGTGTAACCAAATTGGTGTAGGTCCCGTTAACTAGGGCTTCTACTTATCAAACTGAACAACTTTCGTTTTACAAGTTTGCTGAAATTGCAAAAAAAATAATTGAACTCTTCATACAAAACTATCAACTATCTATCAATTTGGAGCATTTTCGTATAGAGCGTCGGATTGCGAATTGCCTATGGGTTTCTTGGGGAAAGTTGTTAAGTATGATGAGTAGAAGCACCAGTTATCGGTTCCTACTCCAATTTTTATACATCCTTTATATCTATTAGAAATACCCTCTTATTTTTTGATTACCTGCGAAACTTTCAGATGTGATTAAGTGTACGATATACGGTCGATATCAATTAAAAAAAACATAGGTTTATTTTTGTAATTTTTTTGTAAGACTGTCTCGTTATTCTAAACACTAATTTGTAGATCATATTTTTTTACATTAACGACCAAATACCAAGATTATTATTACTACGCTTTTGGTGTAGAAGTGGCTACAACGTGAACACAATTAATCGCATTATTTTGGGGTTGATTAGGACAATTTTTATTTCGGTTGATTTAACTAGGTAAGGTGTACATAAAAAAAACGGTTAATGTTGACATTTTAAAAATAAATAAATTTTTACGTACATATTAATTCTTTTTTTTTAATTATATTAATTACACCAATAAGTTGTAAGGTACTGAATCACATCTGAAAATTTCGCGGGTGATGAAAATAACGGTGTATGTATGGAAATTCCTTGCCTTTTTGTTAACACAAAACTTGACTTCCCATCATCGTAATGCGTGTTATAAATGAAAATCGATACTCCAAAAAGTCTTACGCATTAACTTTGACATATGAACTGTTATTGCTCAATGAAGATATTTTTGTTATGTACGCATTTTATTCATTGGCATTATTAGGCAGCGTCGTCGGTGGCGTAAAGGCATGGGCCGCTACCTCCTGTCCGGGAGGTCGTGGTTCGATCCTGCCACGTACCAGTATGTTTTCAAATTTCAATTTCATGTGTTCCGACGCTCTTATGGTGAAGGAAAACATCGTGAGGAAACCTGCACACGCCTGCGAAGAAACTCGAAGGTTGTGTGTGAAGTGGACCTACCTTTACTGGGCCCATTGTGGTCGACTAAGGCCCGATCGCCCTATTCAGGGTAGGCTCGAGCCCCTCGGTAGGGACGTATATGAGTTGATATTATGATGATTTTATTCATTGATGAAATAAACTGTCAGTTATTTATATTACCTCTTTCTACTGTAAAATACTTTAGTATAAGGTATACATACTATAAAATAGTACCTGCTTTCATATTTGGCATTATTGTCACTTACCAATAGGTGAGATGATGCCAAGGGCATCAGATATATCTAGAAGGGTCTAGAAAATCTTTGACAAAAATACAGCTATTACCTAACTTCATGATTTTTGAAAAAGAGTTAACAGAGACAATGTGAATAACACAAACACACACACACACACACACACTTTTACACTCATGCTCACTCACATACCTACTTTCAATACACACGCGCGCACTTTTCAGGATATACTCGTAAACAATGGATGTTTACCACACACAACTCCATGGTAATCTCCACGATACACGCTCTGCCTAGTGTGGAGATCGAGTGCTTAATATGTATTTTTATATTATTTTATCTAATAAATTTATTTGTATTTGTATTTGTAATAAATAATTGCGTTGAAGTCGATTCCGAGATAATGAGTGTTTTGTAAGAATTGAAGTTTCTCGCTTATTATAAGTAACATAATAAAGCTGTTTACTTTTTTACACTCAGAACTACATTTGTAATTTAACTATTATAGTTTCGTTACTGTCAAAAAACCGGCCAAGTGCGAGTCAGAAACGCACACATAGGGCTCCATACCGTCATACTAGATGACGATAGATTCTTCAGTTTCGTACTTTCATACTAGATGGCGCTAGTATTCTTCGTTAAAAAAACACGTTTTTGTTGTTATAGCGGCAACATAAATACGTCATTTGTGAAAATTTCAACTGTCTAGCTATCAAGGTTTATGATATACCGCCTGGTGACAGACGGACAGACGGACGGACAGCGAAGTCTTAGTAATAGGGTTCCGTTTTTACCCTTTGGGTACGGAACCCTAAAAATGGTCCAAGTGCATGTCGGACCATACATAGCGTAGGGTTCTGGAGACATTACTTGAATACTGTCTCAGGATACCCTAAAATAGTTTTCTTAGGTCCAATATAGTTCGCTTAGAAACATCAGGGACATATTTATAACGAATTTGAAGAGCTTTAACTAAAACTACAATTACAATAAATGACGGGAAAATTCTGGAATGGCTTTGACCATAGTATGTTGATAAAAAGCACTATTTCATTCAAAATACCAATTCAATGATATCCCACACGGGATAGTTTACAAAAATGGCGCTTACACTTGTATGGGAGTAAGCCCTAAAAAAATTGTTTGACAAAAAGATTACTTAAAAATAAGTAATTTGGGTTGTAAATTGTAATTAAGAATGTATTTTAAAATTTTATACCTGTAAATATTATCGCAGGTTGTGTGTGAAGTCGACCAACCCGCACGGGGTCGGCGTGGTCGACTAAGGCCCGATCGCCCTAATTCAGGGTAGGCTCGAGCCCCTCGGTGGGGACGTATGAGCTGATATGATGATGATGATGAAATATTATGGATGATAGGTTTTTTTAATATTATAATTTTCGTTATAATTAGTTTATTTATTGAATACATTACATGTCAAAAGTCAAAAGTTTTAAATTTCGTTTGATTATTTAAGTAATATCTACTAAGTATCTGTATTTTTCCAGAAATTTAAGTCCCATAGGGTTGGGGGACACGAAAAACATCATAGACTGGTATGGTCAATAGTTATCCTAAGAATCGGCTTACTTTATCATCTCAATCAAATCGCATAACATATTACTATGTATAGCTCGACGGATCGCTAGAAGAAAGACACGCCTGCCGCCAAGGATAAGATGCAAAAAAGTGGCGCATCTCATCCCAATCTGCTGACTTGTACCGCCATACTCGTCTGGTGCCCTAAGGGCTGAGATCGGGAGGTGAACACGACAGTACAGATTTCACCAGACCATGGTCAGACGTACCCAAAGGTGAGAATACTGACACATTATAACGGTCTGGTTCTGTTGTCAGCAGAAGGTCCAAACAATTTTCCGTTTGGCCATCAACGTCAGGCACACGCGTCGCCTGGTCTACAAGCTGGGAAAGATTTAACGACAAAGCGAGTTTGAGTCTCTCTCTCCCAGCGTGGTCGGTCTTTTCGTATGGGAACAGCCACTCCTTATGGTGGGCATTGAAGTCCCCCAGAAGGACCAGTTGGGCAGACGGGTAACTTAGTTGAGCCACATCGGCGGCCTCACACAGATGTTCAAAAAGCCTGGTTGTCTCCTGATCACCACTGTACGAACGGTATACACAAGCGTAGACTATTTTGTCTACGCCAGTGTCGACCAGCACCCAGAGCGTCGGAAAAGAGGAGTCTTCTAGGTTATGGAGACGCCGGCAGCAGATGTTATCGCTGACGTAGACACAGACACCGGCGTGCGCCTTGAAGTTGTGCTCCAAGGTATTATACCCCGCGTACTGCAAGTAAGACGCGTCAGCCGGGCGTCTGATTTGCGTCTCCGTAAGAAAGAGCAGCTGCGGCTTGTCGGTCTCAAGATGGTTGTGGACTGCATCGATATTGGAGTGCAACCCTCTAATGTTATTGAGGTGCACTTTTAGTGGGAGGAAGTGCCGCCGCTGTAAAACTCTATTTCCTTTTGTCACTTTTTTAATTTTTTGTTTTGTGGAGTGAATCGACAGGGAAGGCGGAAGTTGTACGAGGCGCTGATCAAAATCCAAGGGTGAGCACAGAATCGCTGCACTGAAGGATAGACTAGTCTGGAGACCGCGGGGACGCCCGAACCCCCCCGGAGATGGCCATCGGGTCCTCCCGTCCAATCGCCAATTGGCACTATGGAGCATTCCGGGAGTTTTCGTAAGGTGGCGGGGCAGCCTTTCATAGGTGGCTAGCCTACTAATTGGGCCCCTACTTCCTATGGTCGGCCAGCGGTGCACCGTGCTTCGGATTCCGCTGCCCTCCAAAACTAGCCGCCAAGTGCAGCGACACTCTGACACCGAAACCGCATACTGATTCAGCGCAACTGCACAGACCCGCCTTTCCAAATGGCTTCCCTAGGCATCGTACCGGAACACATCCGTGAACGCGTGGCGGCACGACTTTGCCTAGAGGGTGGTGACAAGCCACGGCCGAAGCCTACCACCTAAAGAAACGCCAGAGTCTCGTTTGTTGTTCGGCAGGGTGCACCACGCGCAGGTGAGGTTGGCTTGGGTCTCTAGAGATGCGTTGGACTCCTTACACCCCTAACATACGGACACATCTGTGACATACGGACAGACAAACATATGGAAAAACGTTTTTTTTGTCATTTTGGCTCGAGCGTCTTAACTATAAATACTGTTTTGCGTAACTAAGTACTTGGCAAGCAACCAAATCGTAATTGTATTGGAAAAAAACATGGACGACTTTAACTGCCTTTTTGCAATACTCTAGCTTACTATCTATTAAAGGAAGCTGCTTAACGAAAATTGGAAGTGCAAATTGGAAACTCCATTCTCTGAAATTAAAATAAGGAAGGGTACTGCAACACTAGCCGTAAACATATTTCACGAGCAAATTAAAATTTGAAATTTATGTTTTCGCATCTTACTTGCAAGCACTTGCTCTGACAATAAAAAAAGTTAAAAAAACTAAAAACCTCTTCAAAAAGAAAATACTCAAAAGTATGAAATAATATTTTTAAACATATAAATACACGAAATTGACCAACAATAATGAAATCAAAGGTATACGAATCAAATTAGGGGACTTCAATTTTTTGAGGTCGGTACCAGCACATAGATATACTTACCCATCAAATGATTAAAATTTAATTGCTTTGCTAGCACCAACCTCAAAAAAAGTTGTAGTCCCCTAATTTGATTCGCAGGTACCTTTGATTTCATTATTGTTGGTTAATTTCGTGTATTTATATGTATAAAAATATTATTTCACTCTTTTGAGTTTTTTCCTTTTAGAAGTCGGTTTTAAGTATTTTAAACTTTATTTTTATTTTTAGTGATTATGTTATCTATCTAACAACGTTAAACCCAATCACCTACTTGCCATTAAGAATCATCAAATCATAATGCATGTGTTAATTAACTGATACAGAGTCCTATGGCTTCCATCATCATCTCAGCAGCATGCAAGTTAAGGAGTTACATCTTCCATCATCAGCTCACCTGAATAACCTGAAAGAATACAACATTCGGTCTGTGTGTATACCTACTTATCTACGTATAATATTTAAAGAATTATCCTCTTACTCCTAACCGTTAAGGAGTTGTACCTTCCATCATCAGCTCTGCAACATGGGATGATGACTACAAAAAAAATAAAACGCACTAATCGCCACTACGATTTTTTAAGGTTTCTCTCGATTTCTATGGGATGCCATCATCAGATCGTGGTTTCCTTATCATGGTACCACCCTTGGGATATCTCCTTTCCAATAAAAAAGAATAGGGGATCGGACTGCATCAAAAATAAAATCTGAAATATGATTTCCTAAATTGCTCTCCTCTTGAAGTTTCAAAAAACCTTACTTGTTTTGTTTTTACATCACGGTTTAAATTTTTAATTGATCAAATTCACAAAATAAGCTCGTCAATGACGCTTAAAATCTATGACGTCACTTGTGGGTATTTCAAACATTTTTAGAACAAAATTTCGTTTTTGACAGATCATAAAAAGTAACTAAAATGACTAGCAGTCCGATCCCCTATTATCAAAATCGGTTCATAAACGAATATATACGGTCGAATAGGGGAACGGACTGCTAGTCATTTTAGTTACTTTTTATGATCTGTCAAAAACGAAATTTTGTTCTAAAAATGTTTGAAATACCCACAAGTGACGTCATAGATTTTAAGCGTCATTGACGAACTTATTTTGTGAATTTGATCAATTAAAAATTTAAAACGTGATGTAAACACAAAACAAGTAAGGTTTTTTGAAACTTCAAGAGGAGAGCAATTTAGGAAATTATATTTCAGAATTTATTTTTGATGCAGTCCGATCCCCTATTGAGAAACCTCCCGCTTTTTTGAAGTCGTTTAAAAAGGCTATCTACTACGTCGTAGTAGTGTAGTAGTGACACAAAACGGCAAATTTCTGATTTGATAAAAAAACCTTATATTAAATTATTCTGAGAAATTATTAAATGGACAATAGAATCTTTTAATGAATTTTATTTGACCTTACATAACGGACGACTGAGAAACATAAGCTGTTTTTCGGTACAACATGCTACAATTACTAATATTTCGAACACATAGGAAAAGCGTAATACGGGTTGGTTGGTCAGGAATAACTTATTGCAGCATGTGTGATCGAATCAATATAATAGGGCGGGTCGGCTTACCGCTATAAGCCAATCTGGTGCCGGCCGCTATGGCAAAATAGGAGCTGTTAAGCCACGCAAGGCGGCGGCTTGACAACTCCTGACACTGAGATTCTACTCTCGTCTTATTGAAACCAGACCAGTGTGCAGAATATTATTCGAAGTAATTTGGCTATACGGTATAACTAAATTAATTTTTCATCTTTCCTGTTCTGAAAGTTTAATTTTCATGAGTAGATAGCCGACATTGCTTTTTCATCCCTACGGTTGCAAGTATTTTTTTTAATTGCCACAGAGTCGAATATAATTGAGTTACGTCATATTATTAAATTAAAATAAAATAAGAGGTATTAATTTATCTAAACTCAGCTATACATTGAACAACGTGTTTATTACGATGTATAGATTGAAATTAAATTATTTTACAGTTGGTCAATTTTTTTCACAATAACAGAAGATCAACATTTAAAATCATTCCTCTATTCTGCTGCGTGCCATAATGCCAGTATAACATAATACTTTTTTTTACGTTTCGACATGGCCATCTAGATGCACGTCGTGACCAACTCGATTAGGTACAATCTAGTCGGCCGTGGCAAGTAACCATTGCGAAAAGGTCGTAGGTTGGATATCATCATCATCTTATCAGCCAAAAATCATCCACTGCTGGACAAAGGCCTCCCCCAAGGATTTCCACGACGAACGGTCCTGCGCTGCCCGCATCCATCGGCTTCCCGCGATCTTCACCAGGTTGGATATAGTTAAACTTAATTTATTTATATCTAATTATTAATTTATATCATATTAATATTAATTAGCGAAATCGGGCCAGCCGTTCACGCGTGATGCGATGACCAAGGGAAATAGAGATTCATTTTTATGTATAAAAAAGATACGAGTATATATTAGCGGCAATACAGCGGTGTCGTTGAATACAAGTGAGGTACTAGAGTAAAAGCTCGGTCATGTAGCAATAAGATAAGGTGTTATACTGTTAAATAAAGCCAGCTCAGGCTTAGAGACGATGCTCTTTTCTTATTGCTACGATGTGTTTCGTGTCGCTGAATTTATTTGTTGCATTGGAATCTTTTGTATGGATAGTAAATTAAGAGTTTGCATCGATGCATGTTAGACTCGTTACTATAGCATTTCTTTTATTTAACAAACTTTAACTCTTTTTCTAGCCAAGAGATCATGGTCTGCGGTGTCGAAGGCGCGAGAAACGTCGCAGAACACCGCTGCGACTTGCCGGCCTGCCTGGCTTTTCGCTTAAACAAGGGACTAAAGATATGGGTCGCTATGATTTCATTGCCGACTTTTTACCTTTGCCCTTATCATAATCATTATATCAGCTCATATACATCCCCACCGAGGGGCTCGAGCCTACCCTGAATTAGGGCGATCGGGCCTTAGTCGACCACGCAGACCCAGTGCGGGTTGGTCGACTTCACACACAACCCGCGAGTTTCTTTGCAGGCGTATGCAGGTTCCCTCACGATGTTTTCCTTCACCGTATAAGAGCGTCGGATAAACGTACATATGAAATCGAAATTCGAAATACATTGGTACGTAGCAGGATTCGAACCACGACCTTCCGGACAGTAGTTAGGGGCCCTTGCCATTACGCCATCGACGCTACGTGTAATGCCATAGACAAATTCTTGAAACCAGTGTGCTTTTTATCCAAAAGTGGTAACCCCTTGGCATCATCTCACCTGATGGTAAGTGACGATGATGCCGAAGATGGAAGCGGACTTACCAAGATTCCCCAACGCAATTGGGAAATGGCTGTCTAATTTTCAAGCCGGAACACATCAATGATGTTAACATTGGTATATGGAGGCAACACTTAGGGAAGATGGTGGTAGCTAGCCAGGCGGGTTTATAAAATGCCCTCCTACCAATCAAACAGAGTCTTTCAAAGTTAGACTACACCGGTCGTTCTTATTATTATGCCTACTGACGCGCACACATAATATTAACCGCGCGATGTACCATTCATTTTATGAAGATAACCTACTATTCTTTCTTTTTACTATGCCATTACGCCTCGGAGGCAGTTATTAACCATTACGTCGCGGGGGCGGTATCAAATTAAAATTGTTTCATGTATAATGTGTCTCAGTCTACTCAGACAGTGAAATTAGTCAGTTCCTAACAGTATTTGCTAGATTTTGTATGATAGGTAGGTATAGAAGCACAGAGTTAAAATAAAATTCGCTCGGAAATCCAATGTCTTTGGATATAAGTGATTGAGACCGACTAGACAGTATTCCCTTCTCTCCTTCAGGATTCAGGATTGACTGACAGGATCCACTGATAAATTATAGTACAACGAATAAAACTAAACTGATCTTGAAGACTAATAGCTTTTTAAAGACCATCTGTATTGTGTCTTGATTCAGCGTTACTGCGCGCCTGGTATGGGTTTTATTGAGTCAGGTAGGATTTGGGGGGTATTTTTGAATAATAATGATTCAATATTCAAAATGTTTATTCAAAACAGGTACATGTCACACTTTTTCTGATGGTCACAAGATAATTATTACATAACATGATGTCAGATTTAAAAAAAAAGAAAAACAAAAAATCATCAGTTAATAATATCAATATAATCATTGTTATAAAACAAATAATGTCATTTGGACATGAAAACAACATGACACGAACCGTTTTTTAGGGTTTTGTACTCAAAGGGCTAAAAATGATTACACGTCGCGTCCTGCTACAGTTTCGCTTTACGTTCTCCAGATAATGTTGGATTACCTAATATTATTTTGTGTCAGACTGTTTGCAAACCTTTAAAAATAGAAGTTATGTATCAACGTTTTACCTCATTATCATATCATAAGAAGAATTAAGGTTAAAAGGCAATGAAGCGTGCTTTATACTCTGAGTTGCCCTGCGTGATCAAATCAATAATTGGAAACGCTAAACACGTTAAAAAACCGACTTTCATCGCAACAACTTATGACATTTTTGCATTATTATTTTTGGTTTTTGTTAATTTTCAAATAAAGTGCTACACCGATTTTGATAAAATTTATTTGGGACCACACAGGAAGCACTAGATTTCAAATAAAAAAAAATCATAAAAATCGGTTCACCCAGTCAAAAGTTCTGAAGTAACACACATAAAAATAAACATACAGTCGAATTGAGAACCTCCTCCTTTTTGGAACTCGGTTGAAAAGTACATCCGTAGGAGAATCAAAGTAACCGACATAGCTTTCAGAATCGCTAAACTTAAGTGGCAGTGGGCGGGGTACATAGCTCGTAGAGTAGATAGCTGTTGGGGCAGTAAAGTTCTCGAGTATAAACCGCGCACCGAAAAACGTAGCGTAGGCAGGCCTTCCACTCGGTGGACCGATAACCTGGTAAAGGTCGCCGGAAGCCGCTGGATGCGGGTAGCGCAGGACCGGTCGTTGTCGATATCCTTGGAGGAGGCCTTTGTCCAGCAGTAGACGTCCTTTGGCTGATATTGATGACGTTGTACCTCAATATCATCATATTTGCAGACGCCCAATGCTGGATAAAAGCACAATAGAATATAAAATCCGATTTACACAACGACCGATGTTGGGCTTCCAGCATCAAGCGGCTTCCTGCGACCTTCACGAGTAGGAGGCCTGTCTACGCCACGTCTTCTGGTGCTCAGTCAACACTCGAGAACTCTACCCCAACGACCTTTTGTTCTACGAGCTATGTGCCCCGCCCACTGCCACTTAAGTTTAGCGATTCTGTGAGCTATGTCGGTTAACTTGGTTCTGATTTGATCTACATCGTACCTACCTATTCATTACCGAAATTATGCTATTAAAACATATCAACGCACATTTCAACCTACATATCAAAGACAATAACACTACCATAGCCACACAATCTATGAATGGTAAATTGCGTTGTAAATACATACCATATTTCCAGTTGCGCCCAATTCATTTAACCCAAACAATGGGGAGAAAATTCCAATATTGTTCTAACCCACATCCCTAAAATGGGGGCCTTGTTACGTCGTCCAGCGAAGCCGTGCAATACATCATGTCCTCGCTTCGCAATCAATACGATAACGAAGTGTGGTAACAATTTATTCAACTCAATTTATAAACGTTGAGGTCGCTAGCTTCTACAATGATAGGAAGCGAAATAAACATTTAAGTCTAAAAAGATATAATTTACAAAAAAAGTCTTAAACCTATTGTTATTGGTACTTCAACAAATGAAACTAGTTAGTGGCTGATGATGATGATGATGATGATGGTCCTAGCCGTTTTCGGCTACAGCGACCGCAGAGTTGTCCGGCTCAGCTGCAAGCGTCCCGCTGCTCCGCCTTCTCGTGCGCCCGCATGTGGCTGTTGTAGCCAATCTTCGCTATCTTAATGGCTATGTAAGCTGTAGACCTGGAGAGTTTTTCGAAATGGCTGAAATATATTTTTTAACGTTTTTAACTTCCATGACTCTGCCATTTTGAAAAATTTCCTAAAACTGAATCTTTGCCTTAAGGCGCAATGGTACTTAAAAATCTGTCTTTGTCTTTTTCTTTACGTGTAAAGAGGGAAGGAAATAACCACACTTTTGCACTTTTTCGATGTTTTCGTTTTTATTTTCATCATATTTATCTTAAATAAAAATCCATTCGATGTTTTCCCTTCAGTCACCTATGAACTTTATTTCAATAAATAAATCATATTATCCCCTATCCCCTTCTACCAGTTAAACCGTTATGAAATAATTAACAGTAGGACTTAATTTAAAATGAAAACTATCACGGCTAAGTAGGCTTCCTTAGTTTAGGCATAATACTCGAACAACATAAAATGTGCAGATAGAATTGAAAAAAGTTAAATTAAATATTCCGTACAAAATGTTCAATTACGAAATACATAAATAATTTTGATTTTTAAAATACATATTTTTTCATTGAAAAGACTACGGAATCGTACTTTGCGCGAGTCCGATTCGCACTTGGCCGATTTATTTTACACTAGCTTTTGCCAGCGGCTTCGCTCGCGTAAACATAGTTTCTATTACGGTCTTCGAGGGTGCGCAGTGCGTGGAAAAAAGTAGCCTTTATCTAGGTCCTAATCTGTCTACATACCAAATTTAAGCCAGATCCGTTTATCTGTTGTGGCGTGATTGATTAACAAACATCCATACATACAAACTTTCGCGTTTATAATATTAGTAGGATGGAGAGTATTAATTTCTTCTGAGAATATTTTTGGGGAAAGTTGTTAAGCATGATGAGTAGAACCCCTTGTTAATGGGTTTTACTCTAATTTCCTAACACCCTATACAGGTTGTAAAAAAATTGGTCTAGGACCCGTTAACTAGGGGTTCTTCTTATCATACTGAACAACTTTCCCCAAGAAACCCATAGTTAATTCCTAAAAAAAAATTGGACACTGCATACTAAAATGCACAAAATTGGTTGATCAGCTGATCGATTAGTATGTAAATATTTTTTTACGATTTCAGCAAAGTCGTAGAACAAAATTTGTTCAGTATGATGAGTAGAAGCACCAGTTAGCGGGACCTACACCAATTTTGTTACACCCTAACGCTCTTAAAAAAATGTTTAAATGAATGAGGGAAAAAAATAGATCGAATCAAATTATGCCCCTGGGATCGTATCGTATCCCTCTTAATAGATCTCCGGAAGGATGTGTGCTTCCGACCGCCCCGATGCTAATATTGAACTAAAGCTATAGTTATGTTTGACTTGGAAATTAATCTATTTGTGGCTTGGCTTGTGTAGTTTGCAGATATGAGTTCGAGGTTTTGGTCTACGATATTAGAAAATAATTCGTTAATTGATATTTGTTTAGTTCAATAAGTGTTTCATTCAACATTTTTACTCGACTACGCCAAAAGTAGGGTTGTGTTTTTCGAGTGTATCGTATGTATGTATGTTTATTTATTTCTTTCTTTCTTTGGCATGCTCTGTAGCGTGAACGGCTTGACGGATTCTGGAGTGCGAGGTGTCGTTAGATTCGTTTAGATTCCGTGATTAAAATAGGATACATTTTCACCCGACTGCACAAAAAAGGTCTATGGTATACTAAAGCTTTTTCGGAAACCGGCTTGTTCGGGAGGCTGGAAGTCATCGAATCTGCGTGCGAGACGATTTGTAATGACTGTCGAAAACAACTTGACTCAGAAGTGAGATGGGTCTGTAGTTCTTCAGCAGGGTATTGTCGCCCTCTTTGAAGAAAAGCACGACCAAACTTCTGTGCCATGCCTTAGGCGTTTGTCCCGCAAGTATAACGGAATTAAATAACATCTGAAGAGCTTTAAGTGCCGGTGTTTCACCTGCTTTCAAAAGTTCAGCCGTAATTCCATCATCACCCGGTGCCTTATTGTTTTTGAGATTTTTGAGGTTCAGTTTTTATGAGGTCGGGTTTTTTATTTTAGCCCCACGTATCACATTATATTATTTATGACATTTCAGACATACTATGTGAAAAAGAGTTGAATCACATTTATTATCTTACTAGCTTTTGCCCGCGGCTTCGCCCACGTGGACATAGCTTTTATGACTCTTTTTGAGGGTGAGTGGTGCGCGAGCCGCAATCAGCTCGCAAGCGTGGACATGAGTTTTCTCCAGGTACCTCAGGAACAGTATCGGGCTATTCAGATTAGCAGTCTTTGTCACTTCCCACCCCCTCAACAAATTCTATACAAAAAATCACTTTAATCCGTTGCTCCGTTGCGACGCCACCGACGTGCGCAAACGTAGAAAACAAATGTCCCCAGATCCCTCGGGAACTATGTCAGGATATACTTATTAGTAAATTATATCATTTTCCACCTCATCTCTGTGCTAAAAATCACACCAATCTATTTTTTCGTTACGATTTTATATAAAACGAACAAAGAGTATTGTTTTAGTTTCCTCAGGACTGCATCGGGCTATGATAATTTCCACAGATAAAAGGTTGACTATTTCATTCCCAGTGATACATTCTACCTGCATGCCAAATTTCATCAAGATTGATAGAGGTGTTGAAGTGTGAATAGCTAACAAACAAACAAACACATTTTGACATTTATAATATTATTAAGTAAGGATTTCTAAATCTTAAATAAAATATAGAGCGTCAGTGGCAAAACGGTTAGGGCCACTACCTCCTGTCCGGAATGCCGTGGTTCGAATCCTGCCCCTTATCAATATCTATAGTCTATACGAATATCGATTTCATACTGGTATGTACGTTTATCCGACGCTCTTACGGTGAGAAAAACATCGTGAGGAAACCTGCACACGCCTTCGAAGAAATTCGAAGCTTATGTGTGAAGTCAATCAACCCGCAATGGGCCCGCGTGATCGTCTAAGGCCAGATCGGCCAGGGCAGGTTGAGCCCCTTGGTGGGGACGTATATAAACTGATATGATGAAATAACTTATATACCTATATTATCAAAAAACTAAATCAAATCATTATAGGTATCAATCTAGTAATAAAATTTCCTAACAATATTAATATGGGTCAAATACTCGAGTCGTATCAGCTCCTAAGGAGCCCAAGACGCACTTCTCGTTGCCGCGCTGGATGGCAATAGACAACCTTAGCAGCAGGTAGGATCTCACGTCACATCTCCTCTCTCGAAGGCGAAGGCCAATCTCCTTTGTGAAGGCAAAGGCCTCTGAGGGTTCAGCAGCCGGTTGTCTCACAGACCAGCGGCACAAAGCAGTAATTTGCCTCCAAGACCGAGTACTTATTATGCTTCTTTCTCGCCGAAAATTGAGCAGCAGTACCGTACAGTGAGGCAGAAAAAGTGGCTTCCCAAAGCAGACACGTTCCTCTCTGCCATAGCACCTGTTTAAACCCTCCAGCCTTTTGCCATCAGATCGACTAAAGCCCCGCCGGCGGCTGCATCAAAGATGGAATATTCCATCTGGCCGAGACCAGTGCCCTCCGAGTGAGGTCATTAAGGAATTGGTGACGTGGGAATCTTCACAAACACGACTGCAACTCAGTGAGTTATGGCCAATTGCCTCCACCGTGGACCCGCAAATACATTGATGAGGTTCACAGATATTGATATTGCAGGCGGAGAGCAACTGCCACACGCAAATAGTCGCCGTCAGAAGAGTTCCCATATCCTGTGCCTCCTGTTAAAAGATGCTAAACTCGATTTATGTGTTTTTATTTATTTTCACGATTGGAATCTGTAAAAATATACCTCTCTGTTCGTCTATGAAACACATCGCTACGTACCATAGTTCCAGAGTTTAAAGTAGCGTATACTGAAAAATACATAAAAGAAATCAACTCAAAAGTATATGAAATAATGTTTTAATACAACTTAAGCGCGTTTTAATATCCCTGCAGTGCCATCTATTGACATTCTGCTACTATGATTATAATGTTTGGTATGTGTAGCTAATATATAGAAAAAAGTACTCTATTGTTATTATTGTAAGTATCTATAGATAATTTCCCACGGGACCTCTTTAGTTTTCCGGGATAAAGAATACCCGACTATACAATGATGGTCAAAACACCCCATCCCAATGTAAAGGTTTCATATTGTGACGTTGAGTCATTCTAAAGATACAATTTTTTGCATTCCTGTAGGAACCCTAATTTTTTTGGGATTCACAATGTCCCAGTTTTAGTTCGCGATAAGGGTATCAACGTGTAAAATTTGATTGTAATAGGTCAAGCCACATTTGCGTGGTGAGCCATTCTATAAATGAATACTTTTGATTTTCCCACGGGAACTCTTGAATTCTAAGGGATAAAAAGTATCCTATATGTTAACCCGGGCTATAAGGAACCATCATACAAAATTTCATCAAAATCGGCCTGGTAGTTTTTGCGTGATGCGCGAACATACAGACAGACAGACAGACAGACAGACAGACAAAAATTCCAAAAGTTGTTGTTTTGGCCTCTGTATCGTTAGTAATGTCCACCGCAGTTGTTATTTTCCAAAAATATTTCATGTACAGACACGGCCCCGTTACAGTTTTATTATATTATAGATTCGTTTATGAGATATATATAGGTTAGTATCAGCCTCAGGTCCAGTCCTTTGATAACAATAGCGACAATTTCTAGGTTACACTCCCGCGCTCCCACAAACCTGAGATCTACTTTGAGATAGCCCCGACAATTCGTACCGTACCTTTGTCAAACCGAGGACACCGCAATAATGCCGACAAAGGAATTTATGTCGACCCCATGACCCCTTGTCCCATCGAAATGGTCACTAAAGTAAAGTACTTGTCACCCGGAATAATACCGAAACACCAAAATAGATTTTCCGGGGTATACCTATTACTGAAGCTGAAGTTTCTGCTGTTCACTCTTCACATTGAAATTGAAATTAAAATATAAAGTGTTTCACTTTTAAATCTATATATATATATATAGATTTAAAAGTGAAACACTTTATACTTTCTTTTATATATAAAAGAAAGTCGTGTTAGTTTCACCATTTATAACTCAAGAACGGCTGAACCAATTTTCATGATTTTTGTGTTTTTGAATTTGTCTTCGTCCGAAATAGGATAATAAGTATTAAAATATGATATTCATCAATTAAAAAAATATTATTATTAAAAAATAATTGGTTTTAGGGTAGGGTAGGGTAGTGTAGTGTAGTATAGTGTAGGTGTAGTGTAGTTGGGTAGGGTGGGGTAGGATAGGGTAGGGTAGTGTAGTGTAGGTTAGGGTAGTGTAGTATAGCTTAGGGTACGGGAGGGTAGTGTAGTGTAAGGTAGGGTAGTGTAGGGTAGGGTAGGGTAGTGTAGGGTAGGGTAGGGTAGTGTAGTGTAGGGTATTAGTTACACCATTTATAACTCAAGAACGGCTGGACCGATTTCGCTAATTCTTTATTTGTGGAGTTCGCCATTGTCAGGAGAAGGTTTTAGGGTAGGGCAGGGTAGCGTAGTGTAGTGCAGTAAAGGGTAGGGTAGGGTAGGGTAAGGTAGAGTAGTGTAGGGTAGGGTAGGGTAGTGTAGTGTAAGGTGGAAGGAAGCTCGCCGGGACAGCTAGTATTTCTAATATAATTGAAAACGCTAAACACATTAAAAAACGGACTTCCATCGCAACACCTTAGTACATTTTTGCATTATTTTATTATTTTTGGTTTTTGTTAATTTTCTCATAAACTACTACACAAATTTTAATAAAATTTATATGGGACCACACAGGAAGCACTAGCTTTCAAATAAAAAAAAAGGATTATAAGAATCGGTTCACCCAGTCCACCCAGTCCACCCAGTCAAAAGTTCTGAGGTAACACACATAAAAAAAACAGACGAATTGAGACCCTCCTCCTTTTTGGAAGTCGCTTGAAAAGCTGTAGTTTTTATTTAAATTACGGTGTCTTTGATTTGTTATCCTTTAATATTTGGTGATTATGTGATAATGATTTTGGTGGGTGTTCCGTTTAATTAAAAGTTTAGAAAATACAGCTAAATGTGCCTTAACAGAAAAATATTGTTTCATGGTCCCGCATCGCGGTTAGTATGGAAACCTTCTCTCCTCACTACACTAAAGAAAGGTAAGTACAAATTAAATAACTTTTCCTAATCTGACTAAATGAGCTTCGACGGCGTAACGGCTAGGGCCGCTTCCTCCTGTCCGTGAGGTCGTTGTTCGAATCCTGCCACGTACCAATGTATTTTCGAATTTCAATTTCATATGTACGTTTGTCTGACGCTCTTACGGTGAAGGAAAACATCGTAAGGAAACCTGCACACGTCTGAAAAGAAACTCGAAGGTTGTGTGTGAAGTCGACTAACCCTCACTGGGCCCGCGTGGTTGACTAAGGTCTGATCGCCCTAATTCAGGGTAGGCTAGAGCCCCTCGGTGGGGACGTATATGAGCTGATATGATAAATCTGACAAAGGGTGCGTTTATATGACACGAAATTTCGTATAGAATGTTGTCACCGCGATCGCCGCGCGGTTTGTTATAAAGAATTTCAACATTGTGTCCTAGTAAATAAAACATAAATTTGCTATGACTGAACAGCTAGCACTTGGCCACTGCAGAAATTTTTCGCGTCGTTTAAATACGCAATAAATATTTTTTCTTAGTTCAGTTTTAGCTTATAAAGTCTACGTCGTCTAACCAACTTTTTATTATTTTAATTACTTTTCAAATGGGTATATTTCATAAATGATATTATATGCAATGTAAATTGTATGTAAAGTGCGATTCGGCAGTGAACTCGCACTAAGATACAATTCGAAACATTTGCGATAATATGACCTGAAACAATATTCTCAGACGACCAAACTACACGCTGGACACTTCGTACAACGGACCAGAAATTACATTCAAAAAACGAATGACGGAACAAACAAAATGGCAGCGAAATCCTATACGTTCGACAACCAAATTGTAACCAATCTGTATCAATCTGGGTGACGAGGGTTTGAGGTCGGAATCTAGATAGCGACAGGGAGTGACCATTCTGTATGTTAGTACTAATATATTTACTGTGACTAAGGGGTGCGTGACTAAGGTAAAAGCGTCGGTGGCTCAACCGGTAACGACTCGGTCCATCTAACCAGAGGTACCGGGTTCAAATCTGGCCGGCCAATGTACCAATGAGTTTTTAAAAAAACTTACGTACATATACTTACCGATTGCTTTAACGGTGAAGGAAAACATCGTGAGGAAACCTGCACACGCCTGCGAAGAAACTCGAAGGTTGTGTGTGAAGTCGACCAATCCGCACTGGGCCCGCGTGGTCGACTATGGCCTGATCGCCCTAATTCAGGGTAGGCTCGAGCCCCTCGGTGGGGACGTATATGAGCTGATGTGATGAAGGGGTGCGTACAGACTAGAGGCGGCCTCAGTGAGCCGGGATGCGTGTGTGCATTGGCTCATTCACTATGGACGCGCTTAGCCCAAGGTCGACGCCCGGTCGGTCGCCCCAGGTATCGATGGCGCGATTTGGTGAACGCGGACCTGAGCGAGCTCCAAGCTGACGACTGGCGCGAAACCGCACAAGACCGGGACACCATCTTATCTAAGTCTTGCCGCCTAATATAAATGTTGATATCATTGGTGTGGTCCGGCATGAAGATAAGATAGCCAGTTCCCCATTGCGTTGGGGAATCTTGGTAAGCCCGCTTCCATCTTCGGCAACATCGTCACTTACCACCAGGTGAGATGTTGTCAAGGGTTTACCAACAGTGAATAAAAAAAAAATAAAAAAAATTCGAGTTCTCGTATCGGAGGCCAGGACACACTTTGGCTTCTTGAGCCAGCGGAGTAAGTAAGTAGTAATTTAGGATTTAAGGCGTATTTGTTACATTAAAATCATCTGTCCCCTAGCGCTTTAGTCTGTATGCACCTATAGATAGGTACACTTTTCAACTGACTTCCAAAAAGGAGGAGGTTCTATAATTGTCGACAGATTTTTTTTTTTGTATGTTTGTTACGCGATATCTTCGCAGATTGTGAACCGATTTGCATGTTTTTTTTTATTCGGTAGGTAGATTAAAATCAGTGTAGTACTTTATTAGAAAACTAACTATGGCCGCGACTTCGTCCGGACCACACCAATGATATCAACATTTATTTGAATTTTCCCACAGGAACTCTTGAATTTTACGGGATAAAAGTATCCTATATGTTAACCCGAGCTATAAGTAACCACCATACAAAATTTCATCAAAATCAGCCTGGTAGTTTTTGTGTGATGCGCGAACATACAGACAGACATACAAAAATTCCAAAAGTTGTTGTTTTTGGCCTCTATATCGTAAGTAATGTCCACCACAGTTGTTATTTTCCAAAAATATTTAATGTACATATACGGCCCCGTTACAGTTTTATTATATAGGACGTATCAAAAAATTGGTGTAGGACCCGTTAACCCTTTCTCAAAAAAAAATTAGGACTCTCCATACTAAAATGCACTAAATTGGTCGATCAGCTGATCGATTTGTATGAAAAGCAAAGTCGTAGAACAAAAGTTGTTCAGTATGATTTGTAGAAGCCACAGTTGACGGGACCTACAGCAATATTGTTACACCCTGTATAATATGTATAATCATCATATCAGCTTATATACGTCCCCACCCCACCGAAGGGCTCGAGCCTACCCTGAATTAGGGCGATCGGGCCTAAGTCGACCACGCAGGTCCAGTGCGGGTTGTTTGACTTCACACACAACCTTCGAGTTTCTTCACAGGTGTGTGCAGGTTTTCTCACGACGTTTTCCTTCACCGTTAAAGCAATCGGTGAGTATATGTACGTAAGTTTCGAAAAACTTATTAGTACATTGGCCGTCCGGATTTGAACCCGGCACCTCTGGTTAGGTGGACCGAGTCGTTACCGGTTGAGCCACTGACGTTTCATGTATATGTATGATAGATCAACTAAAACCAAAAATAATAATGCAAAATTATACTTAGTTGTTGCGATGGAAGTCGGTTTTTTATGTTTTAGCGTTTTCAATTATCTCTGGCAACGCTCTTTAGGTTAAACAAGAAACTTCACTCGGCCACTATCTCTATGTACAGTCGCCATCAGATATATCATAGCGGGCGAGGTGTTCAAATAATTCTGGGCGGTGTTGAGTTCCAATAAATTATGTACACTAAAAGTTGCTATTAATATCTGAACATCAAATTTATTATAAACTACCTTTTTCCCATCGTTTTTATGACTGTCTTTAAGGGGGATTAGTAAATATGTCGTTTTCCACCTACTCAACCATCTCTGTGCAAAAAATCACAACAATAGAGTATTTTTTAGTTCCCTCAGGAACTGCATCAGATTATGCTATTTTCCCGGGATAAAAAGTAGCCTATGTCCTTCCCCGTGACACAGGCTACCTGCATGCCAAATTTTATAAAGATTGGTCAAGGCGTTGAAGCGTGAAAAGGTAACAAACAAACAAACACATTTTCATATTTATAATATTAGTAAGGATATCAAAGCAACAGATTTTTCAGTATGTAGCATTATAGGAAAAAGTATCTTACGTCTTTGTGTGTGAAGAATATACTTATTGTAAAATCTGCTGCTCAAATATTTATGATATGTTTAGATGTTAATAGCAACTTCTAGTGTACTCGCCCGCTACGATATATCTGATGGCGACTGTACTCGGCAAGCGTGAGGGGCTATTTTTCAATAGCTTGATGTCATTTGGCGTTAGACCAAAATGGGAAGTGCGGAAGATAAGTAATCTCCATGTGATATATTGCGAGTCGTTTTTGGACTAGAATTATCAGTAGGTATTACAAAGTACCGCTCGATTGAATAAAGATAATTTTATTTATTTTAAACAGATTTTATTGGCTCATTACGACGGTTCACAATCGACTTCCAAAAAGAAGGGGATCTCAATGAGACTTGTTTTTTTTTAATGTTTATTGCAGATTTTGAAGTACAGTAGAACGCCGATTATCTGAATTAATTGGGACCAGGGTCGATTCGGATAATCGAAAATTCGGATAATCGGTCATAGACTGGTAATGAAGAAAAACTAACTGTCACAGATTAAATAAACTTTATTAACTTTAACAAACACAGTTCTACAATAACGCTCACTTGAACATCTCGATCAGAGTAAGTTGCAAATATGATTTTTTGTTCATATAGATACTCGTATTGTGTTGTTTTTTGTGTGATCTGATAGGTTTGGGTCTAAAACGGATAGGGTAAAAGAAATAATAAACATAAGTATGTATGTATGTACATATATCTGGACTCCAACGAGTTCCAACTTGCTACAAGAAAAAAAAACAAAAATTATTATTTTATATTACGCTTAGGGCCGATTCGGATAAATAGCGATTCTCTACTGTATTTTTTATGATAATTCAATAGGTTATGCTGTCATGTCGGTCCTATATAATTTATCAAAATCGTTTAAATGCTTTTTTAGACAATTAACAAAAATAAAAGTATTTTTATTGTGTTTGGCTTTTCAAATTATGTTTAGAACCTCTAATTATACTCATACCTCTGCCTTAACATACCTTTACTCAAACACGCTATGTAATATTTGCTTTACATTCTTAAGGCCTTAAGATAGGTCAAATAACAATATACAATTCAAATTATGGAAAGACTGCGAAGAAACTCGAAGGTTGTGTGTGAAGTTTACCAACCCGCAATGGGCCCGCGTTTTCGACTAAGGCCCGATCGCCCTAATTCAGGGTAGGCTCGAACCCCTCGGTGGGGACGTATATATATGAGCTGATGTGATGATAGAAAGACTGTGTAAAGCTGTCACAAACTATCAATATGGAAAAAATATATAATATACTTAAAGTAATAAAAAATCGATTTCATTGAATGCAATTTTAAAAATATTACCACTTTTGATGTAAAAAAATATACTGTAGACCCTGTTTTTGGCATGAATTGCAAAATTTAGAACAAAATGTCGTTTTTGAGAGATGATATAAAGTAACTCAGATGACTAGCATTCGTCATCCCTATTGCATTACTGTCGAGCGAAAATATTTTTTTTAAATTGCAACAATCTTATTACACACTGAGAGGCACAGAACACTAATCTCATACAGCCAAGTGACACACCATAGTCGGATAAATAAAAATCTCCTTGGTCTGAGGTTCGCTGGCTGCTTTTTTAAATTTTGAACGGACCGGCGGCGGCGCGACGACGGCGGCGCTATGATTAAAAAAAAGTAAATCGATAAAAACTCCTTGGTCTGAGCTTCGCTGGCAGTATTTTTCAAATTTTGAACGGACCGACCGGCGACAGTGCTGTGATTAAAAAAGTAAATTGGCGGTCAAATTAAAAGTGTGCGTCACTCACTTCATTCCCTATTATTCTTTGGTCACGGTTTTAAATATCGTGTGTATTTTACTTAAAAATATGTTATTGTTTTAATTTCCTCGCTTTGTTTGAGTAAAGCGCTAAGTATACAAGACTCGACCGGAACAGCATTAGGGATGACGACAGCATCAGAAATAAATTATGAACTCCTGATCACTAAATTGCCCTCCTACTTAAACTTCCGAAAACCTTAGTCGTTATGTTTTCCATTAAGTCTTCGATTTTTAATTCACCAAAATCACAAAATGAGTACAGTCGACTCCTCATCAACCTACCCTGTTTGGACTTTGAACCGTTAAAGTTGAACTTGGCGAATCGTGCGAGCGTGTGCGATATATTTATGTTATTTCGTTGCACTTGCGCACGTGCGGCCCGCGCGCAGCGTTGCCGCTCTGCGTCGACTGTCATCTTACAACCTGTTACAATCCATAATATACTATTCGGAGTGCACTAAAGCAGACTCAAGCAAAGATGAATCAGGATTTCGTCAACATCGTTCGCATGTGCTCTTCTAGAATAACTGTTAGCCATGAATACTATAATGGCGTCTTGCTCTTGATAACTAATTTAAAATGTTTTTTTTTTCCATTTATTAATCCAACTAATATTTATAAACGTGAAAGTTTGGATGGATGGATTGACGTTTGTTCTTTAATCACGCTAGAACCGCTAAACGGATCTGGATGGAATTGGGTAGGTAGACCGATTAGGACCTGGATTAACATATAGGCTACTTTTTATACCGATTTTTAAGTGGTTCCCGTGGGATATTGTGAACTCTCTTTTTATTAATTTCTGGCACATAAAGCGAAGGAATTCGTGCTATTGTGCACAGATAGCTGTGGAGTTGGAAAGTGACACAAACTGCTAATAATTATCATAACCCGAAATACCTAGTTCCAGGGATTTAGAGAAAACTCAATTTTCATGCTCGCCAGCCACTTGCGCACTGCGCACCCTCAAAGATAGTTACAGAAAGTATGTTCACGCGAGCGAAGCCGCGGGCAAAAGCTAAATTTTAAATGTGAAACTGTGTTTGTTTGTTACTTCTACACGCTTCAACACCTCAACCAATCTTGACATTTGGCAATCACCTCGCAACCACGTAGCTTGTAGGTAATCTGTATTATAAAAAAGGACATAGATTGTATTGGAATACAACAAACGTGATTTTTTTGTCGTTTTTATAGATATAGGTAAGGAAACCTTCGTGCGCGAGTCAGACTCGCACATAAAAGTTGGCCAATTTCTTAATTATTCCGTAATAATAGAACAGTCCGATAAAGTTCATGAGAGAAAAACTTTATCGCAACATAGCAACAGAATGTTGTGATTTTTTTACACAGAGATGGTTGAGGGGGTGGGAAATGACCCAGGCTACTAACTAGCATATTTCCCGATGGATCTAGGGAAAACTCATTTCTACACTCGCGCACGTCGGCGTCGCCACGGATTGACGTAATTTTTTGAATAAAAAAATGAGGGGACGGGATGTGACATGGACTGCTTATTAATTAATTACTTATTATTTGTTAGGTATCTCATAATGTCAGGCAGACCTAAAAGTCTGTATGTGGTCACAATTTGGATGAAGTGTGAGGATCGGTTTAGATTTAAAAAGAAAAGTAAATTCAGCGAATTTCTTAGTGAAGAAAAAAAATACCTGCCTCTCTTACGTCCAGTACTGATTACTGCTAACGTGATATGATAACAAAACAAAAGAATCACCACGCTGGGCCGTACGAGCACAAAAAATGTGCGGAGCAGAACGGCAACGTAGCGCATACTTTGCGCTGTGGTCTGTGATTGGCTGATGCGCACTATTCAGTCCCTTTCCTACAATTCGCTGTCAAATCTTACGTAGTTATTATTATTCCGGGTGGGTAGCTTGATGTGTCGCCCTGTGTACATAAATGACGCTGTTAAACTATAAAGTCACGCCTAGTTGTTTCTAACATTTTTAGAACAACATCTAGTTTCTGACAGATGATAAAAAGTAACTCAGATGACTAGTATTCGTCATCCCTAAGGCTTCACCTGCGGTTCGGCCTTCAAACTCTACTCATCCAGCGATCGCTAACTTTCCCAGCCTCGTCAGTAATGTACTGCTAATTAATGTGTGCCACTAGTTCAAATACTATCAAAATGTTCACACCACATCTAATAACTGAGCATCGCATTTTAATAAATAACACCCAAACGCTTTCCTAAGTAATATATAAAATCCAGCAGATACCAGTATTATGCATTGTATCGTAATAGGCTTAGTGTTATGGCATACGGCGCATATTGTACTAACTTTGTGTTCTTCGGTTCCTCCGCAATTTCCTCTCCTCTGGAGCGGAAACAATATTGCTGATACCGATCGTTATTGGACTTTAATACTAAGCTATGTGCGGTCTGAGACAGTCTGCGAAGTCATGTGTTTTCATCGTATAAACAGAAATGTAGGTACAGTCGCCATCGGATACATCTTACCAGGCGAGGTGTTCAAATATTTTTGAGCAGTGTTGAATTCCAATAACTTATTCATTTATTTATTTGCCAGGAAAAAATACAATACAAGTTAATATATAGAACAGTGGTACACACTACACTAGAAGTTTCTTTTAATATCTGAACATCAAATTTGTCATAAATATATGAGCAGCAGATTTTTAAATGTATAGCATTATAGGAAAATGTACCTTACGTCATTGTGTGTGAAAAACATATTGAAAAATTTGTTGCTTACATATTTATGATAAATTAGATGTTCAGATATTACATAGCCACATCTAGTGAAATTCAACACTGCTCAGAAATATTTGAATACCTTGCTCGGTAAGATATATATATCTGATGCCGACTGTGCTTAGTAAAATAACACAAAACAATGTGAACTGCCTTTTTGTGGTGAATTGTTCATTAATTCCAGTAGATATTTAGATTTCTTGATACCTTTTGTCGTCGTCGATTATCGATGAGTATACCTTTTTCCCGAACGCACAAAAAGGAGGATCATGTTCTTCGGGTGTATTAAAAGCTAAAGGTGGTCGCCGTTATGTAAATTTTGAAACATTTCGCTTAACAGTAACACTGTTGCAGTTTTTACTTTAAAAGCTAAAGGTGGTCGCCGTTATGTAAATATCGAAACATTTCGCTTCCAGTACAACTGTTGCAGTTTTTACTTTAAAAGCTAAAGCTGGTCGCTGTTATGTAAATTTCGAAACATTTTGCTTACCAGTAACACTGTTGCAGTTTTTACTTTAAAATCTTAATGCGGTTACCGTTATGTCAATTTCGAAACATTTCGCTTACCAGTAACACTGTTGCATTTTTTACTTTAAAAGCTGAAGGTGGCAGCCGTTATGTAAATTTCGAAACCTTTCGCTTACCAGTAACTCTGTTGCAGTTTTTAGACATCAGCATCCGTTGTAAAATATTCTGTTTCGTTGACTCATACAGCTGTTTTGTTTTTTCATACACAGAATCTGTAAAGTACTTGGTGTTCCTGTCGGCGTTTTTTTCAAGGATTTTATTACGGCTGTCAAAATCATTCCAATGATCTTTCAAAGATGTTAGCCGTCTCATAAGATATTCAGGCGTTTTCCGCGATGTGCCATCCTTCTTGTAGTTCGTACAGAGATTTTTGATGCTCTCGAAGGCACTTGATTGAATAGTTAGTTCATCCATCGTAGTTAGCTTGATAGTGTTTCGGACTGGAGACCACGAAGTTTTCGAAGTTTTTCAGTCTTCACTTCCCCAAGGTTTCTTGAAGAGATAGTGATCACTTAGTGTGTTTGCAAACTCGCAGTGACATGCGCCTTCTCAATCCAAGCCGGTGAGACCCGCTTCTGGGAGGCCGACCGGACCGATCGCTCACACTTTTGAGAAATACAAAACACACTTAAGTACTTCAAATAGTCAGTTTTCAAAGCTCGAAGGACCATAAATGTAGGAGCCCCAGCTTAGTAGACGGCTGCGACCCAATTCATTCAGTGAAGTTTGCAGATGTTGAAGTTAAAAGTTTTTCTTTGTAGTAATTAGTTTATTTTGTAATGATTTTACAATGCAATTCTAGTTTTGGTAAGAGTTAGTAGCAAACTTAAAAATTATGATTAGTTATTTATTAAATATAATAGTAACGAGGTCGCACGATGTGCTGCCTCAACATAATGTGCGGTCTTTGAACCGTACAGCAGTTTTTACTTTAAAAGCTAAAGGTAGTCGCCGTTATGTAAATTTCGAAACATTTCGTCTACCAGTAACACTGTTGCAGTTTTTACTTTAAAAGCTAAAGGTGGTTGCCGTTATGTAAATTTAGAAACCTTTCGCTTACCAGTAACACTGTTGCAGTTTTTACTTTAAAAGCTCAAAGTGGTCACCGTTATGTAAATTTCGAAACATTTCGTCTAACAGTAACACTGTTGCAGTTTTTACTTTAAACGCTAAAGGTGGTCGCCGTTATGTAAATTTCTAAACATTTCGCTTAACAGTAACACTGTTGCAGTTTTTACTTTAAAAGCTAAAGGTGGTCGTCGTTTTGTAAATTTAAACACATTTCGCTTCCAGTAACACTGTTGCAGTTTTTACTTTAAAAGCTAAAGGTGGTCGCCGTTATGTAAATTTCAAAAAAATTCGTCTACCAGTAACACTGTTGCATTTTCTGTTGCAGTTTTTACTCTAAAAGCTAAATGCGGTCCCCGTTATGTAAATTTCGATACTTAAAAAATTTCGATACAAAAAGTTTATTTTTTTATTTTTAGTTTTCGGGTCAGTAGAAAAAAATATGTATCCTTATGTAATTTTATTTTTAATAGAGATAGTTTGCCCACCTTCACCTCAAATTTGTTCAAGATTGCATATAGAACAGATATCCTATTAAAACATTATGGTGAAAGGGAGTAAAGTCAGATTAAAAAAATGTGCCAAAAGTCAACTAACGACTTTGCCAATAAAAAGTGATATCGGAATGAGTACCAAGTTCTATAGTAGTTTCTTAAAACACAGCAACGGAAATACAAATCGTGACATTATTTCAAACTTCTCCAAATAGAGAATGTACGTAAAACACATTGGTACGTGGCAGGACTCGAACCACAACCTCCCGGTTAGGAGGTAGCGGCCGTTGCTGTTGCTATCACCGATCTTCCTGTATGTATTTTCGGGAAGTCGTTGTTCGAGTCCTGCCACGTACCAATGTGATTTTGAATTTCAATCTCATACGTAAGTTTATCCGACGCTCTTACGGTGAAGGAAAACATCGTGAGGGAACCTGCACACGCCTGCGAAGAAATTCGAAGGTTGTGTGTGAATTTGACCAACCCGAACTGGGCCTGCGTGGTCGACTAAGGCCCCATCGCCCTAATTTAGGGTAGGCTCGAGCACCTCGGTGGGGACTTATATATGAGCTGATATGATAAAAGTCAAATTATAAGAAAAAAGAAAGTAAAATAAAGTCATGTTAGTTACACCATTTATAACTCAAGGACGGCTGGACCGATTTCGCTAATTCTTTTTCTGTTGTGTTCGTTATTGTCAGGAGAAGGTTTTAGGGTAGGGTAAGGTAGTGTCGTGTAGGTTAGGGTAGGGTATGGTAGTGAAGGGTAGGGTAGGGTAGGGTAGTGTAGTGCAGTGTAGTATAGGGTGGGGTAGGGTAGTGTAGTGTAAAGTTGAACGAAGTTCACCGGGACAGTTAGTTGTAATATAAATCAATTGAAGGTTATAATGTACCTGACCTGTAAATGTAAATAACTATGTACTTTATTTCGTTCTTTGAAACAGGCGAATAATTTTGTTTGTAGCTGTTAATAATTCACGGCGAGAGGATTAATAAATTATTCAATTTTAGGTTAACTTCACAACTTTGGGAGAAAGGTTTTGAATCGTATTTTGATTTAGTTACCAAGCCACATTATTTATTTAACGTTGGGATGTACCCGTTAATAAAACAGAAGTTACAAAAAGGGCACCGGTAATTCATGGTCCATAACTTAATTGTGCTGGCAATGAACATTACAGCTTCAATTTTAAAATAACATTGAGAAGTTTTCGGGTACGATTGATCACAATTGTAGAGATTTAACCTCAATTCCCTTTTAATAATGGAAAAACTTCTCCAAGCAAGGCTAATTGATAATTTTGCGCACCCCTCAGCACCGGAAGCGAGTTGCGGCAATTTAGGGTAAGTGAATTTTGTAATCGGGCTTCAAATGAAAAGATGCGTTTCATTTCATTGAGTGTTGATATACAATAAACTCCACGAATAAATTGTATTACGTTAAGTTACCGATTGATTTAACGGTGAAGGAAAAACATCGTGAGGAAACCTGCACACGCCTGCGAAGAAACTCGAAGGTTGTGTGTGAAGTCGACCAACCCGCACTGGGCCCGCGTGGTCGACTAAGGCCTAATCGCCCTGATTCAGGGTAGGCTTCGAGCCCCTCGGTGGGGACGTATATGAGCTGTTATAATAATAATAATAATACGTTAAGTTAATTAATTGAAAAATAATAAAAAGTGGCCAAGTGCGTGTCGGACCTCACACAAAGAAGGGTGCCGTACTCTTTAAAATAATATTTTCAACCGACTTAAAAATGGAGGAGGTTCTCAATTCGACTGTATATAGGTACGTTGTTTTTTTTGTATGTTTGTTACGTGATATCTCCGAAGATTATGAACTGATTTTCAAAATTCTTTTTTTATTCGAAAGAGTATATTCCCGAGGGGGTCCCATTGTCACCAAGTCAGGATCTGATGATGGCATTCTCGGGAAATCGAGGGTAAACCTCAAATTTTATAGGCACGTATTGCGTGATTCATATGTTTTCTAAAGCTATTAAAATACTTGCGTCTGATAGTCATCGTCTCATGTTGATAAGCTGATGAAGAAAGGTTCAACTCCTTAACGGTTAGGAGTTGGAGGACAATTCTTTCAATATTATACATAAATAGATTCGTAGGTACGTATAGACCGATAGTTGTACTCTTTCAAGTTCTTCACATGAGCTGAAGATGGAAGATTTAACTCCTTAACTTTCATGCTGCTGCTGAGATGATGATGGAAGCCACAGGACTCTGTATCTGTTAATTAAATCCATGCATTATAATTTGATAATTCCTATTGGCGAGTGGGTTATTGGGTTTGACGTTGCTAGATAGATAGCATTATCACTAAAAATAAAAGTTTCAAAAAATTAAAATCCGACTTCTAAATTAAATTTACTCAAAAGTATGACATAATATTATTCTACTTAAATAAACAACATTAACCAACAATAAAGAAGTCAAAGGTGGGTACAAAATAAATTAGGGGCTTTAATTTTTTTTTGAGGTCGGTGTCAGGAAACCATCGAATCTAAAACATTTGATACGTAAGTAACTGTGTGCTGGTACCGACCTTTAAAAAAATATTTAAGCCCCTAAGTTAATCCGTACCCACCATTGATTTCGTTGTTGTTGGTTAATGTTGTTGTATTTAGGTATATTAATAATTATTATGTCATACTTTTGAGTGAATTTAATTTTGAAGTCTGTTTTTAGCTTTTTTAAACTTTTACTAAAAAAAAAACTTTTGCATTTAGTAATAGAACATTTCAGGTGAGGTGATGCCAAGGGCTTACCAATTGTGAATAATATAAATATATTTTGTATGGAAAATCTATGATTTTTTTACAAATCCAACTCCAAATCTTTACTTGGTCGACTATTATTCCTAATCTTAGAAAGCCTGCTTATTTGTGATAGTTTTCCTTTTAAATTAATTATCTTCATATCAGTCAAAAGACGTCTACTGCTGGACAAAGGCCTCAAATTCATCATAATGTCCTACTACTTTCAATTTCCTTCAGATGTCTTTTCCTCTTACAAAAATAACCGCTTTGTAAATTAATATTAATATTTGTTTATAGCGCTTTAAAGCTTATAATATTAGGGACACTTAACTTAAATTTAATTAAATTAGCGCTTTAAATTAAGAGGAAACGCGGTCTAAAGAATAGGTATTTGAATAAAATGTTGCTGTCTCCCTTCCCCAAACCTCTTCGTATACAGCAATAAAGAGAATACCCATGCCAAAATAGCTTTCTAGTACCAAAAAAAAAGGTCTGAGCTAAATTGTGGACAGCGGCTAGGCGAAACTATAGGGTTCCTTGTTGACTACCGAACCCTAAAGAGAAAAAAAAGAAAATCATGAGCTGAGCGATCAATTGAGCGGTCAATTGTAATAAAGTGAAATCTTGTAAAGTATACATAGCTAGGTACTCATTTAATAAGCTCATTTCGAAAAACTTTTAGGTACAAGCAGTCTTCTCAATTCGACTGTATGTTTGTTACGCGATATCTCTGCCGATTGTGAACCGATTTTCAAAATTATTTTTTATTCGAAAGAGTATACTCCCATGGGGGTCCCATTGTCACCAAGTCAGGATCTGATGAATGAATCCCAGGGAAATCGAGAACAAGCCTCAAATTTAATAGGCACATATTACGTGTTGCATGTATTTCCTAAAACTATTCAAGTTTTGGCGTCTACTAGTCATCATCTTATGTTGATGAGCTGATGAAGGAAGGTACAACTCCTTAACGGTTAGGAGTTGGAGGATAATTTGCGTAGATACATAGGTAAGTGTTTGCGCCGTAATCATATTTAAAACTCGCGCATTAGGTTATGTATGTTCAAACTTCAATATCCCGTAATATTCCTCTCCTTTTCCCACTCACGCATCGAATATGGCGCATCGAGTGAGAAGCATACAACGACGCCATGTCTTGCTGGTGTCGAAGTCAAGAACTAACAAGATCAAGATGTCTTCCGTTATGACAATGCAAACGCATGCATGTCGTTCCCGCTAATAAAATTATCAAAAAATATCTAACCGCCGTGAAAGACCAATATAATTCGCGTGTGTTTCGGTAAAATTGTGAAGTGCTAAACAAAGTACCATACCGCAAGGAATTGCAGCTGAAGAGGAGAATTCGAGCCAGCGCTGGCTAACCACATGCCAGTTCTTCACGTCGCTGATGGTGAGTTCCTTTCCCTTTATACTTCTGCCTTTTTCTTTTACTTTCCTGTCTTATTCCGAGGCAGAATAATATCATACGCATGAAACCGAACACACAAAACAAAAATACTTCATCCGCTATATATCATCCCGCTCCGCAAAAATACAGTCCACTTAACCTTCAAAAACCGCGAACCGGCTTCACCATTCTGTTGGTCCATTCGAACCGGATAACTATATTTTATTGGTGTTAAACTCTAATAGTTTGCACGTAACCTTCCCGCTTCCCACTATATTTTATTGGTGTTAAACTCTGATAGTTAACACGTAATTTCCCGCAATCTCAAACTAGGATCCACCATCTTGAATTTGTAGGTACTTGAATGCCGCATCGAGATATTACTTAAATAATTTACCAAAACCTATTTTACCGCTTACTTACTTCCATTTTAACCAAAATTACTTAATACGTAATCAATTTTCATACGCTGATCGCGTTAGCCGCTTATTATAAATAATATTCAGTTAGCCGCTTATCATATTTAGGTACATACCTACATTTCGTTCCGCCTCCATACATACTTATAAATTTATACGAGTACCCACATAACTCAAACTGACTAACATCTGGTTGCGTCGTCTGTGTCAGTAAGCCATAACAATTACGTGTGTACCTGCATAAATATTATCTGCCTAGTACTGCATATAGGTACCTTTATTATTTACGAACGATAAGACAGCCGTTCAAAAATGGAATATAAGTTGTCCATGTTAGAAGCTAAAAACAGTGCGATATTCGCTCGCTTGACCAGTCTCAATGACACCGCTCAAAAAATACCTATAACAAGTGCAGATCTTCGTTCCACAGAGACATTTATGGCAGAATCTGAGACGTTAGCAATCATACGTCAAGAATACATTTCAAATTTAGACTCCATTAATGAGTTAGGCTTTCAAATTAATTCTAACTATAAACCAAATTACTCGCCGCTTAACGCCTTCGAAGACATCTACGCGAGAATTCTAAGAGTCCGGTCCCGTGTTATCGATAGCGCGGCCAAATCAAGTTCGAACACGTGCGGAAATAAGGGCGAGTCTCCACACGTTAAACTCCCGCCAATCAATATCCCATCGTTCGATGGAAAAATTGAAAACTGGCCTGTTTTTTATGAATCATTTAAGGCGAATATACACTCGAATCAAAATTTAACCGACTCTCAAAGGATTCAATATTTGACCGGAAAATTAACGGGTTCCGCTTTAAAAATAATCGCTGGTATCATTCCCTCAGGTGAAAATTACTTGTCAACTTGGGAAAGTCTAGTTCAAAAATATCAAGATAAAAGGGCTTTAGGGTGTCACTACATGTCCATATTATTTAATATTAAATCCGCAACAAATAGTTCCACTTCGTTAAATTCATTTGTGGAAACTTTCGACGCCGCTGTTTCGGCTTTAAAACTTTTGAAGATTGACGACTTAAAATATTTTATTTTGCTCAACATGGCACTACGTAAAATTGACTCAGCTACCGCTCATGCCTTCGAGACTTTTGTAAGAGAAAAAGAGATTCCTTCTTATAAGGATTTCATTGATTTCACTAAAAGTCAGGTAAAAATATTGGACCGCACCGCGCCACCATCGTCACATTCAAAACGCACTGTGGAACACCACCCTAATAGTAATACGAAGCAAAGTCGATCACGTGATACCTACCAATCTCAGACCTTTCTCGCTAATGATGGCGAAGGTCTTGAACCCTGTTCGATGTGTAATAATGTCGACCATCAACAATTGTATAGATGTCCCGCGTTCAAAGCGCTTCCAGCCAGAGGTCGTTTCGAGTTTGTTAAATCGAAACGAGGATGTGTAAACTGCTTAAGTTTATCTCACACCGCTTCCAATTGTAATTCAAAATACGCTTGTAAATCATGTAAAAAGCCGCATCACTCATTATTACATTTAAATAATGATAATAATACACAACTTAGCTGGAGGCACGGACAGACAGACAGACGGACACAACTTGGCTGCTCGGCTAGGGGCACTGCCGTGCCGCCGGACAGCGACGCGTCGCGACAATCACAGCAAGCCCGCGCCACGGTACCCGCTGCGAGCGCGACCGCCGTGGGTGACGCAACAACGCCGCCTCGCTCGCACGCGCAGGCTTCTGATAAGCCCACTGACGCATCAGTCAATGTGTCGCTGTGCGCTCACGCGCGATCTAATGAAACGCAATTTCTTGGTACGGGGTCTTTAAGAAACTCGACTATAATACTTCTCTCAACCGCGCAGGTAAACATTTCAAATAATGATAAGCAAAATATTTCCGTGCGATGTTTAATTGATAATGCTTCGCAGAATAATTTGATTACGTCCGCATGCTGTGAACAGCTCCAACTTAAACCTATTCCGCTTTCCAATTCATTTATCAAGGGCATCGGATCCGCTGCACAAACAGTTCGCGGATACGTTCAGCTTCTTGTAACCGCTAAAAATAAGAAATATTCTTATAATATAACCGCTTTGGTTGTAGATAATATAACCGACCGCATGCCATCTGAATATGTTGACACTACGATAGTGCGACATTTAGTTAACTTACCGCTCGCCGATCCTTTTTGGCACGTTCCAGGTGAAGTCGAGTTGATACTCGGCGCTCAGCTGTTTCCGCATCTGTTGCTAGGTGGCAAGGTCGTTGCCCCCCCCCCCCGCTCCCGCTGCTATTGAAACCGTATTTGGTTATGTTTTGATGGGCGACGCACCTACCACTTCTAACTTTAATAAAAATAACACCGCTGCTAAATGTAAAAATATAAATTCCGCTACTTTCTTCACCTGTTCGGAAGGTGTAGGGGCGCACGACCGCTTCGATAGCTTGCAGCTTGATAAAACTTTAACTAAGTTTTGGTTAATGGAAGAAATGCCTGATAAGCAGTTTCTTAGCCCCGAGGAAAGTCAGTGTGAGGAAATGTACGCTGCCACTGTGTCACGTGACACGACGGGCAGATATTGTACCGCATTGCCGTTCTGTGGAGATCCTTCCGAGTTGGGTGACTCCCGCTCGACCGCGGTCCGCCGGCTACTATCGTTGGAGCGCAAGCTACAGGATCCCGAGCTGCGTACCAGCTATAACGAGGTAGTTCGGGACTACATAGAAAATGGTTATCTCTCCGAGGTGCCGCCCGACAGTGAGGACTACTCACAGGGATATTTTATACCGCATCACGCCGTCGTGCGACGCGACAAAGAGACTACGAAAACTCGTATTGTACTCGACGCTAGTGCTAAATGCCACAATGGCATTTCACTTAATGATATTCTCCATACAGGACCAAATCTCCAAGCAGATATATTTGTCCTGTTATTAAATTTCCGCTTATTTGAAATAGCGCTATCCGCTGATATAAAACAGATGTATCTCAGGATTCTTCTAAAACCTGAACACCGCAAATATCAAAAGATTTTATTCCGTTTTGACCCCTTGCAACCCATGCGCGAATATCATTTTAATCGTGTTGCGTTTGGTCTAAAATGCAGTCCTTTCTTAGCTATGCGCACTGTGCGACAGTTAGCATCGGATGAGCGTGATCGGTTCCCGCGCGCCTCTGAGGTGGCCTCTCATGATTTATATATGGACGATTTGACTACCTCCGTACCTACTGTAGAAGAGGGAAAATCTCTTTCGCAAGAACTTATCGAATTATTTAAATCAGGGGGTTTTCATTTAACTAAGTGGGCTAGTAACTCACCTGAGTTGCTCGACTCTGTACCGCAGTCAAATCGCGCTTCTATTGAATTTTCGGATAGCGAAAATATGAAAGTTTTAGGCCTAAAATGGCTACCCGCTCAGGATATATTTACCTTTTCCGCTTTGCCTGCTAAAGAAACCTTCACCAAGAGAACAATTCTCTCAACCATCGCACGCTTATGGGACGTACTCGGTTTTGCCGCTCCTGTCATACTGTTCGCTAAACTTTTAATCAAAGAGTTAAGGCTACTCAAAGTCGGTTGGGACGATCCCATACCTGACAACATACTTTCTTTGTTTCAACAATTTAATGAGCAGCTACCTCTTCTCACCACTTGTAAAATCCCGCGGCACTTAGGTGTTGCCACTGGTTGCAGCACAAACATAGTCGCATTCGCAGACGCAAGTATGAAAGCATACGGTTGTGTAGTGTATCTTCACGTCACCGATAGCGAAGGAAAAGTTCGTGTCGGTCTTATATGCGCGAAATCTAAAGTGGCTCCTGTCAAAGTGGTTTCGCTGGCACGGCTCGAGTTATGTGCCACAGTAATGATGTCAAAACTTGTTCGATTGATTAATGAGACTTATAGTGCTCGTACAAAAATTGATAATATATTCGCATTCTCTGATTCGAAAATAGCGCTTTCTTGGATCAGTTCTTCACCGCATAGATGGGATATTTATGTCAGTAACCGCGTCGCAAAATGTCAGGAAAACCTTGACCCGCGTCATTTCTATCACGTCAGTGGAATAGAAAATCCCAGTGATTGTTTATCCCGGGGTCTCTTACCGGAACAATTGTTATCCCACCCGCTTTGGTGGCACGGCCCTACATGGTTGTCCGCTCCTATAGCAAGTTGGCCTGTCACCCCATTTATTCCAGAGGCTTATGAGACTCTACCTGAATTCAAGAGCAAAACTCTCGTTTGCTCAACTCCCAATACCGCTGCTCCTGGTTTTATTTATGACCTAGTACTTATTAATTCAAAACCGCTTTGTATTTTATCAGAGGACTCCTATCCAGAGCCTCTTACTCCCGCACATTTTATTATGGCTTCCCCATTAACTTACCTACCTGTCATACCCGTTTCTGAAGGAACGAGGACCCTGCGTCATCGTAAAGAGCTTCTCGATCAGATGGTTAGTAGCTACTGGAAAAGATGGCGTTTAGAATATCTTAATTCTTTACAAATAAGACAGAAATGGCTTACTGATACTGATAACGTTAAGCCAGGTGTTGTCGTATTGATACATCAAGATGATGTTCCCCCGCTCCGCTGGCCGTTAGGCATTATACAAGAGGTTTACCCGGGTAAAGATAGAGTTCGTGTTGCTTTAGTTAAGACCGCGACTACTTCTGTTAAACGTCATATCGTAAAACTTTGCCCATTACCTTCTCAATAATTTCTTAATTATAAATTCCTTAAATTTATTATTTTTTTTTAGGTAGGTAGTAATGTTATCTTATCTCTCTTATTGACTTTTTACTTTAATTTTATATATTGTATCGTAACCGCTTTCTTTGATAATACCATGTATTATCAAGGCCGGGAGGATGTTTGCGCCGTAATCATATTTAAAACTCGCGCATTAGGTTATGTGTGTTCAAACTTCAATATCCCGTAATATTCCTCTCCTTTTCCCACTCACGCATCGAATATGGCGCATCGAGTGAGAAGCATACAACGACGCCATGTCTTGCTGGTGTCGAAGTCAAGAACTAACAAGATCAAGATGTCTTCCGTTATGACAATGCAAACGCATGCATGTCGTTCCCGCTAATAAAATTATCAAAAAATATCTAACCGCCGTGAAAGACCAATATAATTCGCGTGTGTTTCGGTAAAATTGTGAAGTGCTAAACAAAGTACCATACCGCAAGGAATTGCAGCTGAAGAGGAGAATTCGAGCCAGCGCTGGCTAACCACATGCCAGTTCTTCACGTCGCTGATGGTGAGTTCCTTTCCCTTTATACTTCTGCCTTTTTCTTTTACTTTCCTGTCTTATTCCGAGGCAGAATAATATCATACGCATGAAACCGAACACACAAAACAAAAATACTTCATCCGCTATATATCATCCCGCTCCGCAAAAATACAGTCCACTTAACATTCAAAAACCGCGAACCGGCTTCACCAGTAAGTATAGACCGAAAGTTGTAGTCTGTCAGGTTATTCAAATAAGCTGATGATGGAAGATTTAACTCCTTAACTTTCATTCTGTTAAGATGATGATAGGCACATATTACGTGTTGAATGTATTTCCTAAAACTATTCAAGTTTTGGCGTCTACTAGTCATCATCTTATGTTGATGAGCTGATGAAGGAAGGTACAACTCCTTAACGGTTAGGAGTTGGAGGATAATTTGCGTAGATACATAGTTGTAGTCTGTCAGGTTATTCAAATAAGCTGATGATGGAAGATTTAACTCCTTAACTTTCATTCTGTTAAGATGATGATGGAAGCTACAGGAATCTGTATCTGTTAATGAAACACATGATTTATGCTTTGATGGTTCCTATTGGCGAGTGGGTGATTGGGTATAACGTTGTTAGATAGATAAGTAGCATTATCACTAAAAATAAAGAAAATAAACATAAAAGTTTAAAAAACTTAAAAACCGACTTCAAAATGAAATTTACTCAAAAGTATGGAATAATGTTATTATAATTAGATACACGACATTAACCAACAATAACGAAATCAAAGGTAGGTACGAATTTAATTAGGAGCCTAAAATTTTCTTTGAGGTCGGTGTCAGCAATGCCATCGAATCTGAAACATTTGATACGTAAGTAGCTGTGTGCTGGTACCGACCTCAAAAAAAAAATAGGCCCCTATTTTAATTCTTCCCTACCTTTGGTTTCGTTTTTTAAACTTTAATTCTGTCATCCATCCCGGCCCGGCCCGCATCGATATTTCTTTCGGCGAAGTCGGCGTTGACAGATTTTTGTTTACCACCGGCTCTTGCCGATTTAGCGCGGTACAGTGATGGGTATCCTTAAACCACCATTCTGAGCCATATTCATACAGATTGGTTCTCCTGCATTTTAATCCATTTAAATTATTTTTTTAAATTCTTAGAGCCTAGCCACAGTTTCTGGCGGCGCTACGGACGGCGCGATTCGCGGTTGTCAAAGGCTCTATTACTGATCTGAAAAACTATCGACCAATTTTCTTGTTACCTACGCTAGGCAAAATATTTAAAAGAATACTAAAAGATCGACGTGCTAAAAAAATTGAATGATAGGTTAAAAGTAGCTGGGCTATTCCTAGATCTGACCTCCGCATTTGACACAATTAATCATAGATGATTACTAGAAAAGTTGAATTTTTACGGTGTCAGGGATAAAGCCTTCAGTTATTCAAAACTTACTTAGGAAATCGGAAAATGTTTTAAGAACTCAAATCTATTGATGATGACGGACCTGAATGCATAAATCTAGCATAAATAACATAAACAGAGGCGAATAAAATAAAAATTCAATTTTTATATAAACTTCACGAATGACATGATGGCATACATGCAAAATCATCTTGCTGATGACACACAATTAGTGATCTTTGCCGACGACTCGAATACTATTTTGTCAGCTTATGATTTAACTAGACTAAATGATAAAGTTATTGATTCAATTTGTGCTTTCAATACATGGTTTGAAATGAACAGCCTTAGAATTAAAGCAAATAAAACCAATTTTATTCTTTTTCATATCACTGCTCGAAACAAGGAAACCTTAAATGTACATTTTAATGGCAATAGCATCGAAATAGTTGAAAATGCCATATTTCCAGGTGTTCACATAGTTGCTCAGTTTAACTGAAAACATGAGTTAACAAATATAGAAAGTATGAAGTTAGCATGGATCACGAAAAGATAGTTTAGCCCTCGTAAATTCTAAACTAAGATAAAGCATTCAGTTGTGGGGTAAATAGCTACAGCTACAATGTACACAAGCATTTATGTTAGCAACTATGGTACGTATATCTTCAAAAGAGAATCGTGTAAAGAATATCAAAAAGTTAGGGATATTTACAGTACCTAGTTTATATATAATGGTAGTCCTATGTGTAATTTTGCAACAAACATTACAGAATTTGAAAGTAGCCAAGAAAGACATGTAAGAGAATTTGCGAGAAGGCAGAACATGGTAAATAATAAACAACTAAAACTCGAGCTTATTTGCACGGCTCACAATATTAGGCTGTTAGGTTGTTTAACAAGTTGCCAATGCCTACTAGTCAGTTTCGGTTCAGGCTCAGGTCGCTTTTGTTAGAAAAAATATATTAAAGCCTGGATGACTACTTCAAAACATTAATATGATGTCATTGTAAATTACTATTGCTTTTGCGTCATTTTGTTTTGTTTTTGTGGTCTATATTTACTTTTGAATTTTATTACTACGAAATTGTGTAATAATTGCGAATTGTTATTTTGATCTTTTATGACATTTGACATTGATAATTATTAATTTATATGTAGTTATTATTTGTGTAGGTACTTTCAAACACAATTTAATATTTTGTCTGAAATAAATGAAATGAAATGAAATGCTGCAGCCAGCGGGCGCCGCAATGAGCTGTGACCGACTCAGTACTGGCACAATAGTTATTTATGTAACTAGTAAGGAATATTTCTGTTCGATACCATAGAGAAGGTCTTGTCTTTTCAAGCGCCTTCCAAAAAGGAGGAGGTTCTCAATTCGTCTGTATGTTTTTTTATATGTGTTACCTCAGAACTTTTGACTGGATATACCGATTTTTATGATTTTTTTTTATTTGAAAGCTAGTGCTTCCCGTGTAGTCCCATATAAATTTTATCAAAATCGGTGTAGTACTTTATTAAAAAATTAACAAAAACCAAAAATAATAATGCAAAAATGTACTAAGTTGTTGCGATGGAAGTCGGTTTTTAACGTGTTTAGCGTTTTTTACGCTAGAATTTTTTCGAATAAAAATAGAAACAACAAATTGATCGCCGCGCTTTAAGCAATTTTGGAGATAGCTGTGTTTTTTCCGCGTCGTTGAATTTCAATTTCATCGAAGTGTTTCAGATTAAACCGAAGTTTTCAATTATCGACGCCATTAAGGAGAGGCTCGTGTTTGGCCAGGACTCATCAATTTTTATAGGGCTGGAGATAAGCTGGCTCATTACCAGTTGCCAGGGAGGTATTTATCCGTGTTCAGCACATCAGATATGAAAATATTTTTTGGAGACGATTTTATGCAGGGAGAGAAATTGAGTGTTAAATTTGTTAACTCACTTTTCATGTCAGTCACCTTTATATCAAGAATGCTAAGACTCCACGGCCAAACAGCCTAAACGCGTCGCGCTAGAGCTGATACGCAAACTTTCTTAGGGTCCCGTATACCCAACGGGTGACCGACGCGACGGAACCAGCTATTATTAAGTCTCCGCTGCCTGTCCGTTTGTCCGTCCGTCAGCGGGCCGTATTTCATGAACCGTAATAAATAGAAAGTTGAAACTTTCACATAATGTGTATTTTTGTGGCCGCTATAACCAAATATAAAAAACTAAAAGTAGTGAAAAAATAAGGGGGTCCATACAATAAACGTGTTTTTTATAGGTTTTCAGAAGTATATTTTATTTAGATCTATCGTTAAAACGGTAATAAATACAATCTTGAAACTTGGTGTTATTATAGTACTAATACTAAGGTAAAACAACAAATAATAAAAATCGGTCAAGTGTGAGTCGTACTCGCGCTAAGGAGTCCGCACTAAATGACAAAAAAACTTATTTTTGTCGCTCGCGTTGATGTCTTTTGTTTGTAATGTGAATAGGTATCATTGTCAGTATACTATGTAGTTGTGTGGAGAGGTGTGGTGGTACGGAACCCTCAAAGTTCTAGTCTGACTCGCACTCGGCCGACTTTTTTTATTTTTAGTAAGTATGCAAGTTTTTTTAGTATGATAATAAGGGCGTTGCCTCCTTTCAGAGTTGTCAAAAGGGCGTTCGCAAGGACAAAACGTCAAAACGTGAATAATTAGAAATAAAGACAGAAAGAAAGAAATGAAGTTCAATAGGCAAAAAAACAACTACAGTATTACGTACTTAATATAAATAAACTATAGCTAAAATTACACACAAACATAATATAATATAATTATTGTCAAAACTTCATTTAGGAGTGTTGCGGCTTAAAGGAAGAACCGCCTTCGTGGCGTAATGGTTAGTCCATTCGCTTCACACCAGGAGGTCGCGGGTTCGATTCCCGGTGGGGTCAACTTGTAAGAATCGGTTTCGTTGGTGGTAGCCGTAAGACCGTAAGCTCGCCTGGCTATCTACCACCATCTTATCTAAGTATTGCCGCCAAACATCACTATTAACAACATTAATGTGTTCCGGCTGAAGATAAGATAGCCAGTTCTCCATTGCGTTGGGTAATCTTGGTAAGCCCGCTTACATCTTCGCCATCATCGTCAAATAACAACAGGTGAGATGATGCCAAGGGCTTAACAATTGTGAATTATTTTTTTTAAAAAAACACGTCTCATTTCCTAAAGGAAGCACTGTATACTAAAATACAGCTTTAAATATACCCAGCTCGGTTACAAATACTATTTTAACCTTTTTTGTACAATAATGAGCTCTAATCAAGATGTAAGACGCATTGTAAACATTTTTAGGTCACACTTAATATTATAAAGGCGAAAGTTTGTGAGTGTGTATGTTTGTTACTTCTTCAAGCAAAAACTACTAAACAGATCTGGCTGAGATTTGGTAGGTAGACAGATTAGGACCTGGATTAACACATAGGCTACTTTTTATCACGCTCACGAGCCGCTTGCAGCTCGCGCACTGCGCACCCTCGAAAAGTCATAGAAACGTTGTCCACGCAGGTGAAGCCGCCGGAAAAAGATAGTAATAGATAAATATTGGACCGATTTTTTGGTTGTCTAGTTTTCACGATACAATGTGGGATGATTTCTTGGATCTTGAATTTTATACCCTTGCAACAGACGAGACATGGTGCACTAAGCAATTGCACAGTAAGCAAAATTTAATTCATCGTTCGAATCCGGCCCTGGCATTGCTGCTCGGTGGTAGTACCGTGTCAATACTATTCTAGTTGATTAGTTTGCGAAACGGAGCATAATAAAAGACGAGCTAAGTTTACAGCACTGAAGGAGGTTTTTCAAATGTTTTAAGCTTACTCAGCTAGTATATTATGATTTATTTTAATTGTATGTCTGGGTATTAATGCAGTTTATGATGCTGTCCATACAGAATAACTGCTTGCTAGCTGCAAATTTGCAGTTCAGATGCAGTTTTCTTGCAGTTGGCACATCGTCATCATCGTTATATCAGCCGAAAGACATGTTTTACTAGATGTTTAGTTTTACCGCCAATGTCACCAACTACACGGAGAGGCCTCTTATCGTGTGGCTGCAAGGAGGGCCTGGGGGCTCCTCGACTGGCATTGTGAACTTCGAAATGATGGGCCCGATGGATTTGGCGCTGCAGTCTCGGAACTACACTTGGGTATGCGTGGTAACATCTAAGACGTCCATTGATAAATGTAGTCCTCATCATCATCATCATCATCATCACATCAGCCGAAAAATGTCCACTGCTGGACAGAGGCGTCCCACAAGGATTTCCACGACGAACGGTCCTGCACTACCCGCATCTAGCGGCTACCCACGATCTTCACCAGGTCGTCGGTCCACTGCGTGGTAGGTGTTCCCACGTTTTCCGGTGCGCGGTCGCCACTTGAGAACTTTAATGCCTTAATGGCCATCTGTTCTACCAGCTATGTGCCCTGCCCACTGCCATTTTAGTAAAGCGATTCTGTGAGCTATATCGGTTACTTTGGTTCTCCTGCGGATCTTCTCATATCTGATTCGATTGCGTAGGGCACTAAGTTGGCACAACTACATCGAAACTGCCGAACGACTGCGCAGTCCGCTTATTAGAACTGCACGCCAACTGCAAGTGGAATGCGCAGTCAGTCAGAAACTTCGTTGCAGTTGCCATAATAGCGTATTCACAATCGTAAAATCATCGTAATCGTATCGTAAAAAAAATGGAAAACGCTAAACACGTTAAAAAACCGACTTCCATCGCAACAAATTAGTACATTTTTGCATGATTATTTTTGGTTTTTGTTAATTTTCTACTAAAGTACTACACCGATTTTGATAAAATTTATATGGGACCACACGAGAAGCACTAGCTTTCAAATAAAAAAAAAATCATAAAAATCGGTTCACCCAATCAAAAGTTCTGAGGTAACAAACATAAAAAAAAACATACAGACGAATTGAGAACCTCCTCCTTTTTGGAAGTCGCTTGATAATACCGTATCCATCTTAAACTTACTACTTCATGAAAATGGATGGGCGGTTCTAATAAAGCTTCAAACACATAAGCAAGTCACGAAATTCTAGTTTGTGTATTGATTACATTTTCAAAGAAATAGTGTTTTCACTAAATAATAGTGTGGTTTAAAGTTTTCATAGTAATCTTAAAATTCCCTAATCTTTTTTAAAATAAAGTGTTTGAAACATGTAATCTATCCACAAACTAGATTTTCCTGACTTGGTTATGTGTAGTTTCGTTAAAACCGCCTCATCTATTTTCAAGAAGTAGTAATTTCAAGTTAGTACGAGAAACGGTTTTGTGAATACGCTTTGAACTGCAAGCAAACTACATCCTAACTGCAAAGGATACCTACGTAATTCTGTAGCATTAGTAACATACATTTTTTTGTATGTACATACTTTTTTTTCGAAATCTTTTTGCGCACGATGATATTGTGTAGGGTCTTAACAAAGGTATGCACTTATTTTTAACTGGAGCTTGTACTCATAAAACTGAACAACTTTTCCTACGAAACCCATGGACAATTCGCAAAAAAAATTTGGATTTCCATACAAAGTTTGCCCGCCAGCTGATCGATTTGGATGGAAAGACGAAAAATTTTTTTGCGAATTGTCCATGGGTTTTTTGTGGAAAGTTGTTAAGTTTCATGAGTACAAGCTCCAGTTAAAAATAAGAGCAAAACATTTTCGATGCAAACACAAACCGAAAATTAATTAGAACATTTCGATCTAAAGTGTCACTTACTGATATAGTTTGAAAGAAAAAGTGTCACTTACTTATATATATTGAAAGAAAAAGTATCACTTACTGATATATTTAGAAAGAAAAAGAGGGATATTATAGTGTTTTGACAATCTATAACTCCAAATATTTTAGCAACGTAACCAAACCCTGGACACTGAAAAAAGGAATGACGGAACAAACAAAACGGCGGCGAAATCCTATACGTTCGACAACCAAACTGTAACCAATCTGTATTAATCTGGGCGACAAAGGGGTGAGGTAGCAATCTAGAGAGCGGCAGGGAGTGTCCATACTGTATGTTCGTACTAATATAATTATACGAGTATACTTTGACGTGACGCTTTAGAGCAATATGTCCTAATTTATTTTTGGTTAGTTTTTGCATCCCCCTATGGAAATCTATAGGTTAAAATGTGCGCCGAAAGTTTAAAAAAAAACATTTATGTACATTTGTTGTCACTTTGCCACCGTGGTACGAATCCTGCCACGTAACAATGTGTTTTCGATGAAAGAAAACATCGTGAGGAAACCTGCACACGCCTGCGACGAAACTCGCAGGTTGTGTGTGAAGTCGACCAACCCGCACTGGGCCGCGTGGTCGGTGGGAACGTATATGAGCTGATAAGATGATGCCACGTTCAATACAGAAATGTTCTAACCTCTTTGCAGCTGGCGTGCAGTCCGTCTGAATATATAAATAAACGTTTAATATTTCGAAATTCATTTTTTTTTATAGAAGGGTTGTCACCCCGTACACTTAATCCAACGGGCCAGAAATGACATTTCAAAAAAGGAAATGACGGAACAAACAAAATGGCTACAAAATCCTATACGTTCGACAACCAAACTGTAACCAATCTGTATCAATCCGGGTGACGAGGGGGTGAGGTCGCAATCTAGAGAGCGCCAGGGAGTGTGCATACTGTATGTTAGTACTAATATATATACTTTGACAAGGTGTAACCATATAAATATGCAGTGATACTTTAAGGTGGTCTTGTACTCATCAAACATTTTTTTTTTCTACAACTTTACGCGATTTTTTTGGATTGTTCTTACAAATTGGTCAGCTGATTGACCGGTTTTGTATGAAAAAAATACATAAATGCAAAATAAGCATTTTTGCCCTAATTCAGGGTAGGCTCGAGCCCCTCGGTGGGGACGTAATGAGCTGATATGATGAAGCATAGTTGTAGAACAAAAGTAGTTCAGTTTGATGAGTACAAGCCCGCCTTAAAGTATCACTGCACCTTTATGTTACACCTTGTATAATTATAAGTACAGTGCGATTCTGATCTTTATGTATACGGCATAAGAACGTTACAAAGTCAAAAGTGTCTAACTTGATGTGCTGGCATCTGTACACCCTAAAACATAATCCCCTACTGTAAATGACAACGTTGGCAATCTTTTACGTCCAATTGATCGGACAATTGGTCGACTAATTCAGGGTAGGCTCGAGCCCCTCGGTAGGGACGTATATGAGCTGATGTGATGATCGGACAACCTAATCAAACTAAGTGGCTGAACAGATATTTTTGAAGTCATCATATCAGCTGAAAAACTCCACTGCTGGACAAAGGCCTCCCCCCAAGGATTTCCATGACAACCGGTCCCACGCTGCCCGCACCCATCGGCTTCCCGCGATCTTCACCAGGTCGACGGTCCACCGCGTGGGCGGCCTGCCTATGCTCCGTTTTCTGGTGCGCGGTCGCCACTCGAGAACTTTACTACCCAAACGGCCATCTGTTCTACGAGCTGTGTGCCCTGCCCACTGCCACTTCAGTTAAGCGATTCTGTGAGCTATGTCCGTAACTTTGGTTCTCCTGCGGATCTTCTCGCTTCTGATTCGATCACGCAGAGAAACTCCGAGCATTGCACGCTCCATTGCCCTTTGGTTGACCTTGAGCATTCTTATGAGGCCCATAGTAAGCGACCATGTCTCAGTTCCGTAAGTCATCACTGGCAACACACACTGGTCTAAGACCTTAGTCTTGAGACACTGCGATATTTGGGACGTGAAGATATTGCGAATCTTCCCGAACGCTGCCCAGCCGATTTGGATAGTCGATTGATCTCTTTCTTGAAGTTGGACCTACCTAGCTGGACTGTTTGTCCCAGGTACACATATTCGTCTCCAACCTTTAGAGGGGTGGGTAGTATTTTTGAAGTAGTCAAAGATTAACAGCAATTGTCCACAACAAATGTATGAGTTAATTTCTTCGGAAAGGACTAGTTTCTGTAATACAGGATTTATCTCTTAAATCATCTCCAGGTGTTCCTAAGTAACTTATAAATATAAAACCTTATACGATTAGACAATCTGTAAGGATTCTTAATGTGAATAAAACAATTAATTTATTTATACAGGGTATAACAAAATTGGTGTAGGTCCCGTTAACCGGGGCTTCTACTCATCATATTGAACAACTTTTGTTCTAAGGCTTTGATGGATACGCAAAAAAAAAATACGCTTCATACAACTCAATCAGCTGATCGACCAATTTTGTGCATTTAAGTATGGAGGGTCCAATTTTTTTTTTCGAAAATTGACTATGGGTTTCATGGGGAAAAGTTGTTCAGTATGATGAGTTCAACCCACAGTTAACGAGTCCTACATCATATTTTCGCACCATGTATAGTTTATCTCTTAATATGTATTAATACTTACTTAAAAAGCTAGCTACGCGAGAAACTGAATACTTAACACGATCATATAATGAAATAGGTACTAGGTACTATGCTACTGTGGTCATCGTTTTTATGACTGTTTTTGAGGGTGAATGGTGCGCGAACCGCAAGCGGCTCGTGAGCGTGGACTTGGGTTTTCTCCAGATCCCTATCCCAGATCGGGCTACATACTTCCCACCCCTTCAATCAATTTCTATACAAATAAAAATTCGAGCGAGACCTACAGTACTCGCATATGATGTGTAACATGTGACAAAATAAAGACAACTTGAACGATCCATAATTTGTTTTTTACGTGCATTTATAAAAGCGTGTTTTTCTAGTGTTTTTAAACTATTAATTTTGATACATCAGTCTATCACTTTTGCCTTTTATATAGATAAGATAATAGATGTAAAACTTTATTTGTTTGTTCGTTCGTTTGTTTGTTTGTTACCTTTTCACACTTCAACACCTTGACCAATCTTGATGAAATTTGGCATGCAAGTAGCCTGGGTCACGGAGAACCCTAGGCTACTTGTTATGATGCATGCTCGCTTAAATGTTCGTGCGGATGGTAGTGCATTGGGAGCCGGGTCGTTCCTTTCCTTATAAAATGGTTAAGAGAAGCGATGATGCCTGACTCTCGCGTTATACTCGTGACCGGGTGAACTGGCCTACACTTGTCAACGGCATTCATGACATTCAATGATTTAATGTATAACTTCTCGTGTCATATTGTTTTCATGTTCTAATGACATAATTTGTTTTTAAGCTATTGTATAGCTTTTATCGCGGGCTTTAAGGGGACCGAATCAAGAAATTTCGTAACGAAAATTAAACCTGACACCCCAAAAAACAAAAAATGATTTCTAAAAAACTTACAGTGCCATCTATCTATCCATCACGATGATGATGATGATGATGATGGCGATGACGATGGCGATTGATGATGGCGATTGATGATGGCGATTGATGATGGCGATTGATGATTGCGATTAAAGATGACGATTGATGATGGCGATTGATGATGGCGATTGATGATGGCGATTGATGACGGTGATTGATGATGGCGATTGATGACGGCGATTGATAACGGCAATTGATGACGGCGATTGATGACGGCGATTAATGACGGCGATTGATGACGGCGATTAATGACGGCGATTGATGATGGCGATTGATGATGGCGATTAATGAAGGCGATTGATAATGGCGATTGATGATGGCGATTGATGATGGCGATTGATGATTGTGATTGATGATGATGATGATGAACTTTCTTAGTGTTAATTTATTACATAAACATCCCGCGCCCCAAGGACTATATGGTACTGGTAAATACTGCATAAATAAACAATTATAATTGCATAAGTTGATAAAAAAACGCTATGCAATATATTCTTTATTACCCCAAAATTTATTTTCTTTCCGAAATTCATATTTAGGCAGCGAGTAAAAATTCTACGTATAATGTGGCAAAAGCAATACCGCTCTGTTATATTATTTAACCCACTTTAATTAAATTATGCTACAGCAGGTACTATGTGTTATAAAGAAAATTTGAAATTGGCCAGCAGGTTTCAGCACTTTTAGTAGTCTTGTCTCGGCTGACATTAATTTGCCAGGGTTCTGTAGTGATGAGGGTTCGCCGTAGATTGGAATGTCTTAGGAATCTTAAAGCTGGCCTCTGAATGTCTGAAGATTGAAACCGTCAACTCCCAGTTCATTTTATTCAAGTATATTATATAGAATTTTTGGGTCGTTCAGAAGTTTCCCTGATTTGGGTTGTCCCGGTCTCGACCTATTGAATCTTGAATAGAGATCAAACAAGTGAATGAAATTCAATTGGAAAATGAAGTGTCAGTATCATTTTATGATAAAGGGCAAAGGCAATAAAGACTCTGCACGCCGCGCCGGTGGTGCTAAATAGATAATATAATTTTCGAAGAAAGTAAAAGCTTTTTGGTCTTTATTTGAAAAGAGTTCTTATGCTCAAAAAGCCAAATAATTTTTACACGGCGGTTCCAAATTTAAAATAATTGATACAAGTACCTCTGTGCATACCTTTTCACGAAGCCTTCACTGTCTGCCATAGTCGGTCACACACAGATCAACAATAAACATTACACTTCATCATATCAGCCGAAGGATGTCCACTGCTGGACATAGCCCCCCCCCCCCTAAGGATTTCCACTAAGACCGGTTATGCGCTACCCACATCCAGCACCTTCCCGCGACCTTCCTCAGGTCATCGATCCACCGAGTGGGACGCCTGCGTACGCTACGTTTCCCGTTGCACTGTCGCCACTCGAGAACTTTACTGCCCCGAGAAACTCTGAGCATAGCACGCTCCATTGCCCTTTGGATTACCTTGAGCCTTTTCATGAGGCCCATAGTAAGCTACCATGTCTTAGTTCCGTATGTCATCACTAGCAACACACACTGTCAAAGACCTTGGTCTTAAGACATTGCGGTATTTAGGACGTGCAGATATTGCAAAGTTTTCCGAACGCTGCCCAGCCAAATTAGATTCGACGGTTTATCTCCTTCTTGAAGATGGACCTACCTAACTGGAATGTTTGTCCCAGGTACACAAATTCGGCAACAGCTTCGAATTAAGAGCCTTCAGAGGAGTAGGTGCGACACGGACGTTAGAGATAAATTTTGTCTTGTCCATGTTCATTCTAAGATTCTAAGACCTACTTGTTGAGAGGCTCTTCTCAAACCATCGAGCATAGTGCCTAAGTCGTCCACAGTCTCAGCCATGACCATGATATCGTCAGTAAACCGCTAGTCACAGGTGGGTGATGTACTCGCCGTTAATATTGATGCCGAGTCCACCCAGTCCAAAAGCTTAAAAACATCTTCCAGGGTGGCGATAAAAAGTTTCGGAGATATTACGTCTCCCTGTCTCATCCCTCGCTGCAGCCGAATAGGTTCTGAGTTTTGATCCTGGAGGCGAATCGACAAGGTGGCTTTTTCATACAAACACTTCAGTAGCTCGATATATCAACAGTCAATTTGGCACCGCTGGAGAGACTGTAACACAGCCCAAGTTTCGACCGAATCATAGGCTTTCTCAGTCGAATATCATAGGCTTTCTATAGTCCACAAACGCTTAGAATAGTGGATCATTTTACGATTGTATTGTCTGTACTATAATCTGCCGCAGCGTATGTTTGAGGTTTATGGTACTAAAGCCATTTCCGAAACCGGCTTGTTCGGGCGGCTGGAAGTCGTCAATCCTGCGTGCGAGACGATTCGTAATGACTCTCGAAAACAGCTTGTAGACATGGCTGAGAAGTGAGATGGGTCTATAATTCTTCAGCAGGGTATTGTCACCCTTTTTGAAGAAAATCACGAACACACTTCTGTGCCATGCCTTAGGCGTGTGTCCCTCAAGTATAACGGATTAAATAACTACTGAAGAGCTTTAAGTACCGGTGTTCCACCTGCTTTAAGAAGTTCAGCCGTAATTCCATCATCGCCCGGTGCCTTGTTTTTCTTGAGCTGTTTGAGAGCCATTCTCATCGTGTACAGGCTGAAGTCCGGGATATCTTGGATTAAATGTACGTGTCGCACCCACCCCTCTAAAGGTTGGAGACTCTACACTGGAAGTTGTTGACGAATATATATAATAGTCCAACTAGGTAGGTCCAACTTCAAGAAAGAGATCAATCGACGAATCCAACTCGGCCGGGTAGCGTTCGGGAAGCTCCGTAATATCTTCACTTCCCAAATACCGCAGTGTCTCAAGACTAAGGTCTTTGACTAGTGTGTGATTGCAGTGATCACTTACGGAACTGAGACATGGATGCTTACTATGGGTCTATGGGCCTCATAAGAAGGGTCAAGATCACCCAAAGGGCAAAAGAGCGTGCTATGCTCGGAGTTTCTCTGCTTAATCAAATCAGAAACTAGGAAATCCGCAGGAGAACCAAAGTAACCGACATAGCTCACAGAATCGCTAAACTGAAGTGGCAGTAACTCGTAAAACAGATGGCCGTTGGGGCTATAAAGTTCTCGAGTGGCGACCGCGCACCGGAAAACGTGGACAAAGCAGTGGACGTCCGTCGGCTGATACGATGATGATAATAACTACAACTGCCCTTTTACAACATTTAATCATTCTACTTGATGATGAAGAAACTGCAAGTGTGGAGGTCATTATCATGGCGTTTGTAAGTCTTCGCCAGTTAGGAAGAGTTTCGTGCCCCAGCAGTGGGGACATTAGTGGGCTATTAAAACAAAGACCTATCGAATACAACCAGAAATTAAGAGAATTAGAAGTCAATAGCCAAACCAGTTTGTTTTTAGTGCGCCGCATTTTGTCTTTTCTAATATTACACTACGTATAACACTTTAAACTTTCACGATTATTCATAACTAGCTTTTGCCCGCGGCTTCGCCCGCGTGGACATAGCTTTTATGACTCTTTTTGAGGGTGAGTGGTGCGCGAGCCGCAATCAGCTCGCAAGCGTGGACATAAGTTTTCTCCAGGTACCTTAGGAACTGTGTCGGGCTATTCGGATTAGCAGTCTTTGTCACTTCCCACCCCCTCAACAAATTCTATACAAAAAATCACTTTAGTCCGTTGTTCAGTTGCGACGCCACCGACGTGCGCGAGCGTAGAAAACAGTTGTCCCCAGATCCCTCGGGAACTATTTCAGGATATACTTATTAGTAAATTATATCATTTTCCACCTCATCTCTGTGCTAAAAATCACACCAACCCATTTTTTCGTTACGATTTTAAATAACTTAACGAACAAAGAGTATTGTTTTAGTTTCCTCATGAATTGCATCGGGCTATGATAATTTCCACAGATAAAAAGTAGACTAATTCATTCCCAGTAATACAGGCTACCTGCATGCCGAATTTCATCAAGATTGGTAGAGGTGTTGAAGTGGGAATAGATAACAAAAAAACACATTTTCACATTTATAATATAAGTAAGGATTTCTAAATCTTAAATAACATATTATAGAGCGTCGGTGGCAGAACGGTTAGGGCCACTACCTCCTGTCCGGAAGGCCGTGGTTCGAATCTTGCCACTTACCAATATCTATACGAATATCGATTTCATACTGGTATGTACGTTTATCCGACGCTCTTACGGTGAGAAAAACATCGTGAGGAAACCTGCACACGCCTGCGAAGAAACTCGAAGCTTATGTGTGAAGTCAATCAACCCGCAATGGGCCCGCGTGATCGTCTAAGGCCTGATCGCCCTAACTCAGGGCAGGTCGAGCCCCTTGGTGGGGACGTATATAAAGTGATATGATGAAATAACACATATACCTATATTATCAAAAAACTAATTAAAATCATTATATCAATCTAGTAATAAAATTTCCTAAAAATATTAATATGGGTCAAATCCCTGAGTCGTATCAGCTCCAAAGGAGCCCATGACGTACTTCTCGTTGCCGCGCTGGATGGCAACATACAACCTTAGCAGCAGGTAGGACCTCACGTCACATCTCCTCTCTCGAAGGCGACGGCCAATCTCCTTTGTGAAGGCAAAGGCCTCTGAGGGTTCAGCAGCTGGTTGTCTCACAGACCAGCGGCACAAAGCAGTAATTTGTGTCCAAGACCGAGTACTTATTATGCTTCTTTCTCGCCGAAAATTGAGCAGCAGTACCGTACGGGTGAGGAGTGAGGCAGAAAAAGTGGCGTCCCAAAGCAGGCACGTTCCTCTCTACCATAGCACCTGTTTAAACCCTCCGGCCTTTTGCCATCACATCGCCTAAAGCCCGGCGGCTGCATAAAAGATGGAATATTCTATCTGGCCGATACCAGTGCCCTCCGAGTGAGGTCATTAAGGAATTGGTGACGTGGGAGTCTTCACAAACAACGACCGCAACTCAGTGAGTGATGGCCAATTGCCTCCAACGTGGACCCGCAAATACCTTGATGAGGTTCACAGATATTGATATTGCAGGCGGAGAGCAACTGCCACACGCAAAAAGTCGCCGTCAGAAGAGTTCCCATATCTTTGCCTCCTGTTAAAAGATGCTAAACTCGATTTATGGGTTTTTAATTTTTTTACATGATTGGAATCTGTAAAAAAATACCTATCTGTTCGTCTATGAAACACATCGCTACGTGCCATAGTTCCAGAGAGTTGTGTAAAGCAGCGTATGCTGAAAAATACATAAAAGAAATTCTCTCAAAAGTATGAAATAATATTTTAATGTTTTAATTAAACTTAAGCGCCTTTTATTATCCCTGCAGTGCCATCTATTGACATTCTGCTGCTATGACTATGTGTTGTATGTGTAGGTAATATGTGGAAAAAAGTACTCTATTGTTATTATTGTAAGTATCGATAGATAATTTCCAACGGGACCTCTTTGGTTTTCCGGGATAAAGATACTCGACTATACAATGATGGTCAAAACACCCCATCGAAATGTAAAGGTTTCATATTGTTACGTTGAGCCATTCTAAAGATTTTTTTTTTCATTCCTGCAGGAACCCTTTATTTTTTTTGGGATTCACAATGTCCCAGTTTTAGTTCGCGATAAGGGTATCAACGTGTAAAATTTGATTGTCAAGCCATATTTGCGTGGTGAGCCATTCCATAAATGAGTACTTTTGATTTTCCCACGGGAACTCTTGAATTTTCCGGGATAAATAGTATCCTATATGTTAACCCGGGCTATAAGGAACCACCATACAAAATTTCATCAAAATCGGCCTGGTAGTTTTTGCGTGATGTGCGAACATACAGACAGACAGACAGACAAAAATTCCAAAAGTTGTTGTTTTGGCCTCTGTATCGTTAGTAATGTCCACGACTTTTATTATTTTCCAAAAATATTTCATGTATAGACACGGTCCCGTTACAGTTTTATTATATTAAGAAGAAGATAGAAGATAGATGACAAATTAAAAGTGGGACTTGACGGGATTTTATTATATAACATAAGAGCAGGTATTGATGGTTGTTTTTACCTAGGGCCTTTTAGGGTTCCGTACCCAAAAGGTTAAAACGGGACCCTATTACTCAGACTTCACTGTCCGTCTCCGTCCGTCACCAGGCAGTATTTCATGAACCGTGATAGCTAATAGTTGAAATTTTCACAGATAATGTATTTCTGTCGCCGCCGTAACAAATACAAAAAAATAGAAAAAGTGAAAAAATAAGTATCCATGCAAAAACGTGTTTTTTTTAAAACGTAAAGCAACTAGCGCCATCTAGTATGATGGTACGGAACCCTATGTGTGCGGTTCCGACACATACTTGGCCGGTTTTTTCCAACAGTTTTGAAATCTAAAAAGTGTAAACAACGATATCGAATTCATTTCTTTGACGGCATCGATATAAGAGAACGCTGAAGCCCCCAATTTGATGGCAAACAGTTCGATAAAGGTCTCTCACGTTCCACTCCAAGATGGCACCTCACCTTTCTTTTGACAAGTTACAATAAAACCGATGTTTTTATCCCTTTTCTGAGCCCACCAAAAATCTAAAAGGAATCACATTCCACAGCTGCTAGTATTTCGGTTTGTCTCTAGGGAGTGATACACTACTTTTCCATTATATCAGTCCCGAACCAGGAATTATTTTTTTAAGGTTGTAGGTATGTCTTGGCTTGACATACTGGGAGCTTTATTCAAACTCCAAATTATATTTTACTGTTTAATCGCAGAACAGGTACAGAATCGTGGTAGATGGTTCGAATGAATGCGATAATCAGTGAAATAAGATATCCCGAAAAATATTTTCTTTATGCAAATTCAAACAAAGCAAATTTTTCACGTCTGTCCGAAATAAATGGTCACATTTTTCACCGAAACAAGCTTTTGTTAGTGCGATAGATGGCCGTGCACAGACTGATGTGGTGTTATTCGTCGGCCAGCTGGTGTCCGATTATTATTTTACCGAAACCCGCGAAAAAATTCCAAAAAATATCCAGCACCGTGCTGAATGAATTCTGTACGATACCAAAGTACTAACATATAGTATGGACACTCCCTGCCGCTCCAAACTCACTCCCTCGTCACCAATATTGATACAGTTTGGTTACAGTTTGGTTCTTCAACGTATGGGATTTCGCCGTGATTTTGTTTGCTCCGTCATTTGTTTTTAGAAATGTCATTTCACGACCATTTCTAGCAGTGTCCGGGTTGTGACGATATCATGTGCAATCTTTGTTATTCATCTCTAGTCTACCTCCGTGGCGTAATGGTTAGTCCATTCGCTTCACACCAGGAGGTCGCGGGTTCGATTCCTGGCGGGTTCAACTTTGTAAGATTCGGTTTGGTTAGTGGTAGGGCATTTTCATAGCCCGCCTGGCTAGCTACTACCATCTTATCTAAGTCTTGCCGCCAAACATCAGTGCTAACAGCATTGATGTGTTCCGGCTTGAAGACATGATAGCCAGATCCCCATTGCGTTGGGGAATCTTGATAAGCCCGCTTACATCTTCGGCATCATCGTCACTTACAACCAGGTGAATCTCACCAAGGGCTTAACAATTGTGAATAAAAAAAGTCTTTAAAAGGATCGTCCATCCGTCAATCACAGACAGTAATGAACACTTACCTAAACTATTTTTGCGTTAAATTTTATGCTCTTCAGTTACAAAAAAATACTTCATTAAGTATTAGCACAGTATAACGATATGGCTTACAGTAGCGCAACGCCTTTGATGTCGCACGATGCCGCCACGGCGTAGGCACAGTATATATATTAGTACTAACGTACAGTATGGACACTCCCTGCCCCTCTCTAAATTCGACCTCACCCCCCCGTCACTCAGATTGGGTGTAGATTGGGTACCAAACGTAAAGGACGAGCTACGCAAGCACTTTTATTCACTATATTCACTTTGCGCGCCGCCACAGATTACTAAATAGTTACTTGCGCCGCTGTGATTTCGTTCACAAGCATAAAAACCAACGTAAAGGCCCAACTGAAATCTTTTTTTTTTCATACTTGTCTTATTGTTTGAAACAACCACCGCTCGAACAAAAAACACCACTTTCCACAGTATGAGACTATAAAACATTGTAAATGGTAACTTAACACTGAAAACTGCTATTATTTTATACTATCATGAATCTTGGTGATCAAAGAATTGACTTCACCTTTTTTTGGAATAAGCAGCGATTTTCGCCGTCAGAGAAGTGTTAATTCGTACGTCCACATCGCAATGTTTTTTAGTCTCATAATGTGTATGGTGTATTCGGAAAGTGGTGTTTTTTTTTTCGAACGGTGTACGAAAAGTATAAAAAAAAGAGTTTAGTATTCACACAGCATTCAGTAAATAACTAACAAACATTTCGTGACCAATACCGCCGGTGTGATTCAACCCTACCTGCATTCTTGCCTATAGATACGTCAGTTATAATTATGTATATCATTTCTCGCTCGTTTGTATGGAGTGTCCGGGGTGTGGCGTAGGTAATAGCAGTACTAGTCTGTAGGCAGTCTGGCACACTCGCGGAGTTTGCGAGGCTGTGCCCCGCCGCCCGCTGCCCCACAAGTACCCGTCCGTTGCGCTACTGTAAGCCGTTATATTGTAATACTGTGGTATTAGTAATACTTTACCTCAATTTTAAATTGTTATTGCAAAGCCATCGAATCTAAAACGTTTGATAGTTAAGTATACTTTTGTCAAGTGCTATGGTAACAGACCACAAACAATTTTTCTGCCCCTAGCATGTTTCGTACCTACCTTTGATTTCGTTATTTTTGGTTAATTACGTGTAATTATAATAATTTTGAACAAAAAAAAACCGACTTCAAACAGGCAACTAAGGTTCCCCTAGAGTTCTTTGGGATGCCATCATCAGATCCTGGTTGCCTTATCATGGTACTACCCTTGGGATATCTCATTTCCAACAAAAAAAGAATCATTAAAATCTGTTCATAAACAACGAAGTTGTCCGCGAGCACACATAAATATATATACCGTCGAATTGAGAAACCTCTTCCTTTTTTGAAGTCGGTTAAAACTATTATTTCACTAATATTAAAAACGCGAAATTTTGTATGTATGGATGTTTGTTACTCTTTCACGCCACAACAGATAAACGGATCTGGATGAAATTAGGTACACAGATCAGGACCTGGATTGCATACAGGCTCCTTTTTTTCACGCTTTCCGGCTCGCGCACTGCGCACCCTCGAAGACAGTCATAAAAACTATGTTCACGCAAGCGAAGCCGCTGGTAAAAGCTAGTTATTTCATAATTTTTAGTGACTTAATTTTTGGTTTCGGTTTTTAGATTTTTTAGTTTTATTTTTTAACATAGGAACTTAAAATCTTTCATGTATGTTTCCCTTGTATAAACTAACAATGAACACTATTTCGTTTACCTAAACTATTGTAAAAAAATATATATGAGTTTAAAATTATAACAACTGCGGAACTCACACTAAGCGTGACCCGAAACGCACTTGGCCGGTTTTTTTATCATAGGTTAAAAGGTAGATTAAAATGGAGATTTTTCTTTGAAAAGTTTTATCATAAAACTTAAACGTAGTGTAGGCAGGCCTCCCGATCGGTGGACCGATGAGCTGGTGAAGGTCGCGGGAAGCCGCTGGATGAGGGCAGCGCAGAACCGGTCGTCGTGGACATCCTTGTGGGAGGCCTATATCCAGCAGTCGACGTCCTTCGGATGATATTGTACATTAACTACAGATAATTGTATTTTAATGATAAACGTTAGCGTGTTAAGTTATATATAACCTGTAAAATATATTTTTAAAATACCTTAAAGGTAAATTTACTTTTGAGACACGATACGACCTGTTTAAGGTTTGATCAGAAATATTAAATTATGTAATTTCATAGCGACGGTCGACGTAGTTTCAACCTTCAGAGGTGGTGTATTAGTTGCCAGGCAGAGCCTTCATAAAGAGCTAAATAGCTTTAATGGCTTTATTAAACCCCGTCTGGTGACGTGATTCAGAAGGCTTTGTTAGCTTTTGAAGGTGTTAGAAAACTGATTAGGTAATCTATATGTCGCATGCATACTGTATAATTCGTCATTATACATAGGGTCAGGCAAATGTAAGGCAAATTATATAACGGCGAGGGCCCCGCCTCGAGTCTCGATTCGCGAGGCTCTTTGACAGATAAATCAATCAAACCTGACCGATCCTAACATCGCTCGCGAGCTCATTTACAATCTGCCGTACGGCATTTTGACAATTTGCCTGATTCGGCATTAACCGTTTATACACGGACGAATTATTACAAAGTTGTGCTTTTCTTTAAATTTTTAAGTTATGGTTTTCAGTTTTACATTGTGTTTATTTTTTATTTGGATAAGATAAATACTCTTTATTGGGTACAATAAAGAGTATTTATCTTATCTTATCTTACAATTTGCCTGGCTTTGCATTTTACAATCTGCGTACAGAATTTTTTTATTTTGCCTGACCGTTTACATACGAACGAATTATTACAAATTGCCTGAACCGGCGTACAGCATTTTACATTTTGCCTGACCGTTTACATACGGACGAATTATACAATTTGCCTGACCGTATGTAAAATGACTAATCACACAATTTGCCTGCGACATATTTAATATATAATATATTAAAATTTGGGTAGGGCAAGTACATAAAAATTGATGGAAGGAGACCACTCATGCAATATTGCTATTTGAGATTGAGTGCCTCTAAGCAACAAAAAATTAAAGCCTAGCGTCTGTGACGTAAGTGGCGTCGGCGGCGTAACGGCTAGGGTCACTACCTTCTGTCCGGGACGTCGTGGTTCGAATCCTGCCACGTACCAATGTGTTTTCGAATTTTGATTTAATATGTACGTTTATCCGATGCTCTGAATGCAGCGGAATGTTTGATGATTGAAGTAAAAAAAATAAAGTGCTTGTTAAGTCCAAAGACCTTTTGTAGGTAGTTGTCAGACTAGGCAACTACTACGAAACCAAAGTATATAAGTATATAACATACAGTATGGACTCTCCCTACCGCTCTTTAGATTGCGACCTGCCGCTCTCTAGATTGCGACCTCACCCCCTCGTCACCCAGATTGATACAGATTGGTTATCGAACGTATAGGATGTCGCCGCCATTTTGTTTGTTCCGTCATTCGTTTTTTTGAAATTTCATTTCTGGCCTTTTGTATGAAGTGTCCAAGGTGTGACAAAACTCTGTTTGTCTCTGGTGTGGACTGATTTTTTTTGATCGAATCTATTTAATTAGTGATTGATAAAATCGTACCTATTTTAAACAACTTTCGTCTCTCATTAGTATTACTTAAGTGGTGTAAGTATACCTATAATACAGGGTGGACCATAAGTTTGTTCACTTTTCAAACTAAATTAAAATGAAAACTAATTACATCAGGTGAAAACCGTTTATTAATTATGAAAGCACATAAAAAGGGAATTAATTTTTTAAAAATTACATCATCCATATGTGTTCCTTCATTATTTTGGCATTGCTGTAACCTGGAGCGAAAATTTTCAATGACGGCCTGACAAGTGTTCCGAGAAATTTTTTGCATTTCATTTTTTGCATTTCCTCGCGAATACGTTGCTTCAATTCCGCAACAGACACGAGGTTGGTCTCAAAAACTTTACTTTTAAGGTATCCCCAAAGAAAAAAATTGGGGACAGGTCTGGGCTGCGAGGAGGCCAGTTAATGTTAATGTCGCCTCTTTTGGATATCACTTTTTGGCCAAAAATTTCTCGAACTGCACTCAATGTTACAGCAATGCCAAAATAATGACGGAACACATATGGATGATGTAATTTTTAAAAAATAAATTCCCTTTTTATGTGCTTTCATAATTAATAAACGGTTTTCATCTGATGTAATTAGTTTTCATTTTAATTTAGTTTGAAAAGTGAACAAACTTGTAGTCCACCCTGTAATTTTATCTAAAGATACTTTAACAACAGAACCCGCTAAGATTATTTGCTTCAAGAAAGATATTACAAGATTAGATATCATCAATTTGGGTTGGAAATCGTATTACAGGCACTTGAAAAATCACGGAGCGAGTAATATAAGGGTCAGATGGCAACGCCCCGCCACCGGATGGCTGAGAGCCCATTTACTGTTTTTAACCGACTGCCTCAGAAGGAAGGTTATGTTTTTCAAGTGTATGTATGTATTTGTGTCTACGTCTGCTACAGCCTGAACGGCTTGAAGGATTTTAACGTATGAGGTATCGTTACATTCGTCTTGATCGCGTGAGTCACCTAGGACATATTTTGATTTTTGACCCGTCTGGCAATGATTGAAAACGCTAAACACGTTAAAAAAACCGACTTCCATCGGAACAACTTAGTACATTTTTGCATTATTATTTTTGGTTTTTGTTAATTTTCTACTAAAGTACTACACCTATTTTGATAAAATTCATATTATGGGACCACACGGGAAGCACTAGCTTTCAAAAAAAAGAATCGTAAAAATCGGTTCACCCAGTCAAAAGTTCTGAGGTAACAAACATAAAAAAAAAAACATACAGACGAATTGAGAACCTCCTCCTTTTTGGAAGTCGCTTGAAAATACAGACGAATTGAGAACCTCCTCCTTTTTGGAAGTCGCTTGAAAATACAGACGAATTGAGTACCTCCTCCTTTTTGGAAGTCGCTTGATAAGTTTTTACGCAGTCAGGTTTTTAATTTTTAATGCATTCCTAAAGTTATTAACTCAGACCCCTTCAACACTAAAGAAGGGATTTATCCACATACAGGTTAGGTTGGACCACTTGAGTTCTCTCATCAACCTTTATTAGTCGTAGACAAAGTGTAATACAACATAGTGTAATATATGCATCCTTGGCTCAGGTTTAACTAGTTATCTACCACATTTACCGCTGTTTATCTTATAGTAGCTTATTCATATGTACGTTTATCCGACGCTCTTACGGTGAAGGAAAACATCGTGAGGAAACCTGCACACGTCTGCGAAGAACCTCGCAGGTTGTGTGTGAAGTCGACCAACCCGCACTTGGCCCGCGTGGTCGACTAAGGCTCGATAATTCAGGGTAGGCTCGCGCCTCTCAGTGGGGACGTATACGAGCTGATATGATGATCTTATAGTAGCTGTTGCCCGCGACTTCGCCCCTGAGGATATCGAGAGTGAGCGGATTTCTTTAACGCCTATGTCCATCCTGAAATTCCATTCCAACTCTTGTTGAAATATTTTTTTTAAATCGGATTAGTAGTTTTAAGGATTACCCCCTACAAACAAACATAAAAACTTTAAAACTTTATAATTTTAGTATCTTTATATTCAAGAAACGTTTGGTAAATTCGTTAAATACGGTTTTAACTCTTTGTATTCAAATATAACATATCAGCTGATCGATTTAAATAATAACCTTACTAATTTGATTAAAAATAAAAAATCCGACAGAATAAAATGTTAACCCCTCTTTTTGGACAGTTGAGCAAAACGCATCCTCTGTCACTCACGGGGTCAAGACGAATCTAAAAAAACCTCGCACTCCAAACTCCATCAACCCATTTAGGCTATAGACTCGGCTAAAATAATTTTCGAAAAACATAAAAACTTTTAGGTACAAGCTTTTAATATTGCATTCTCACGCGATATACATATACATGCAAAATTTCAGCTCAATCGGAAACCGGAAAGCGGGTCAAATTTAACTTGCAAGTTGCAATATTCTACCCAAACAAACATACATACATTAAAATAAAATAAATATTCTGGGACAAATCACACATGGTCATCTTGCCCCTAAGTAGAATTCCCTGTGTTATGGGAACCAGAGGCTGATATACATACTTATATACGTTTATATACATACATATATAGAAATTTAACACCCAGACACAAAGCAAACAAATCTGCTCATCACACAAATGTTTGCCCTGGGTGGGGATCGAACCCACGACTCTCGGATCAGTAGTCAAGAGCACTAAACTAACCACTGAGCCACTGAGTCAGTCCTAAGTTGCAAGTTAAATAAAAGCTTGTAAAAACAGACATACACACATACACCCGAAAAACATTGCCCTTCTTTTTGGGCGGTTGGTCGGGTAAAAAGTATTGTAATTTGTAAGTTCTTTAGCAGAACCCTTGTATGGAAAAAATGCCTTCAGCACCCTGTACATTTTAATATGTGCACATTTTATTGAAGTAGGCAACATCAAATATTCACTGGTCGTTATTAAAATGATTATGGTAATGAAGCTAACAGAGGCGGTAAACCTTAACTGGATATTTTCACACCAGACTATCGTTTAATTTCGGCGAGACGCCCCAATGTGGGGACGAGACCCGAGGCCATGTTCACCCGTGTAGGTGGGTACTCGCCTAATGGACTATTAGGGGGCGCGACAACCCGGAAAACCGAAATTACATAAATGGTACATTAAATTTTCCCGTAATCTTGTATTACTTAAAGGTTCAGTGATAGTGATAGTCGCTGTATGTAGCTTTTTGTAAGGGTACCAACGTGACCGTAGTACCAAAGTATATATTTTAGTACTAACATACAGTATGGACACTCCCTGCCGCTCTCTAGATTGCGACCTGACCCCCTCGTCAGATTGGTTATAGTTTGGTTCTCAAACGTGTAGGATTTCGCCGTGATTTTGTTAGCTTCGTCATTTGTTTTTAGAAATGTCATTTCAGCACGACCGTTTGTATGCAATGTCCGGGGTGTGGTATTACTTCATACATCGGTCCACAAATGACATTTCATAAAAGGAATGACGGAACAAACAAAATGGCGGCGAAATCCTATACGTTCGACAACCAAACTGTAACCAATCTGTATCAATCTGTGTGACGAGGGCGTGAGGTCGCAATCTAGACAGCGGCAGGGAGTTTCCATACTGTATGTTAGTACTAATATACATATATACTTTGGTATTACTAAGCTTACGCCGCTCATCCGTCTGTCCGTCTGTCTCTCCTATCTTCTTCAATGGATGGTTTTATTCAAAAAGCTTGATGAAATATTGCTTGTTAATACTTGGTGACGCTTGAAATGTACAAACCAATCCCGAGGTAAACATGCAAATAGTAGGTTCATTCAAGCCTTTTTCTATGGTTTTTTGCGTTTTACAGAATTAAATCAATTACTGCGAATATTAAAATTTCGATTATTCGGAATAAATGAAATTATTTACGTTCGTTTCAAGCGAATACTGAACAATTTATTTTCCTTGGGATTTCCAACATAGAGGGAGACTTTTAAATGTTTAGTCAAAATTAATTGAAATTTAAAACAGAAAACAGTTGATTGGCACTCACTAGTTACAAACATTGAGATGTAGCCCCAATTCCCAAACTAGTCGTTAGACTGTATCTTGGGAACCAGTTCCTTCCCTTTTTTTGAGGGCACGATAAGCTAAGTTTCTACAAAACCTTACACGGTTAACCAAACTAAACTTACTCTAATTTTGATAACTTATAAAAAATATTATTGTAGTTCAAGAATTTGCGAGTGAGTGAACTTGTGAACTTGTGTGTGTGTGTGTGAGCGCGTGCGTGCGTGTGTCTGTGTGGGTATGTGTGTGTGTATGGGTATGTGTGTGGGCGGGTTTGTTTGTGTGTGGGTGTGTGTTGCATTTACTTAATTTCCAGGTGCTGATATACGTATTGTCCAATATAGATAATGGAACTGATTAAGTCTTTAGTGGTCTTGTAGTCAAAGTTGTGTAGCCATTCTAAAACATACCTTTTAAGTTTGAATACACTTAGTAGTCTCAGCTCCGTATCCTTCTCATTCCTATTGTAGAGCCTATCTGCTAGATATTCATAGGTTTTTTGCAAATGTAGTGCGACCTTGTGAAGTGGGTCATTTTAGAATCCTTTTTTAAACTTTGTTAGTTTTTAGAGTAGGTACCACATTGCCATGAAATATTATATGATGGTAGTGTTTGTGATATAAACAATTTACGAATGGAGAGCGAAATAGTTCTCAATTAGTGTCCCCAATGTAACGACCCTAAACGACCAATTTCTTGATCTGTCCTTTTAGTTCTCTCAAGAATAAGAATTGTTCATTCGACATTTGCCTAATGGGAAAACTTTCTTGTTGAAAGTGATTTTCCAAAAACGTGTTCGTTCAGACATCTGCCTCACCCTTGGATTTCGTGTAAGAGAGAGAAAAACTTTTAATTACTTACTTTGAAGATGCCCACTTAGTTCCAAATCAAAAGTTTCAAGCAAACGGTTGCTCAGATTTGTACTTGTAAGTTTTTAATTCGATCGTCCAGGTAGCGTTAGCAAACACGCAAATCATATTTTTTTTAACGCAACAAAAATTAGTTTAAATCAGAAATGATGATCTGATTCCTGTAATTTTGGGAACCGTCATGGCGAGAGTGAACACCTAGGCATTATTAGGTGAGTTTATCCGCGACAGCATAATCATTTCCCGTCAAGTGAATTGCAGTAAAACGCACTCAACTCATCGTGAAATGTCTAGTCTTTACGTCCTTACCTTACAGGAGCAACGCTCCAAGCTTCACCCAATGCGGCCTCCTGCCACGTGGTTTAGGCTGTATGGCCATGGAGCCTTAGCCGTCCTGATTTAAAAGATGACTGACATAAAATGAGAGTAATTAACAAAGTTAACATTCGATTTAACTCCGCGTATAAAATCTTTTCTAAAGGAGTAAACTCCAAAAAAAGATCAGCTATCTACGCTTTCCTTGGCGTCAAATTATTTTTATCTTTTTTTTGTGTGTCGTGTAAAGTACGGTTCTCTGCCTCTTGAGATTTACATAGTGACAATTGTTCACATCAGTCCCGGGTAATGCCAGACGACCATCTTGTTAGGCAGTCTCGTAAAATATATGTAAAGCTCTCGACGGCTTCATAAAATGCGTAATTTGATCGGGATCAGGTTTGAAGGCAGCAGATGAACCCGCGGCGGACCCTTGGGATGCACCCGATCGTACCAGTGCGTGATGATATGATGTAGGTACCTACTACCTACCTATCATAGCAAATGGTTTCATATTCTCCATTTTCCCAAATGGTTACACGAAACTTATTCAATTTGTACAGAATTATCAAATATGTAAGGTGTAACAAAATTAGCTGAAACTATTTTAACTGGTGCTTCTACCCATGAAACTGAACAACTTTCCCCATGAAACCCATAGACAATTCTCAAAAAAAAATTTGAACTTCCCATACTAAGTTGGCTGATAAGCTGATCGAGTTAGTATGGGAGAGCCAAATTTTAATCCAGGTCCTAATCTGTCTACCTGTCAAATTTCAGCCAGATCCGTTCAGTAGTTGTTGCGCGAAAGAGTAACAAACATACATCCATACATTCTTACAAACTTTCGCGTTTATAATATATATAAGTAGGGTTATAAATAATGCTCCTTTGTTTGCTCATAAGTATTTCCAAATTATGGCATCTTGTCCCTATGAGGAATCTCTGTTACCTACAACCTACATTATAGGCTTCCCTAGTGCAGGTAGCAGCATCGTCACCTTACGTTAACTACTCTGGTAGTACTTGTATATTATTATTATTATTAGTAGTTTCTTTTACCTACCTGTGAACTATTAATATTAGCTTTTTTTTTTAATTTTTAATTACAATTGGTAAACCCTTGACAACATCTCACCTGGTGGTAAGTGACGATGTTGCCGAAGATGGAAGCGGGGTTACCAAGATTCCCCAACGCAATGGGGAACTGGCTATCTTATCTTCATGCCGGAACACACCAAAGATATCAACATTGATATTTGGTGGCAAGACTTAGATAAGATGGTGGTAGCTGGCCAGGCGGGCTTAGAAAATGCCCTACCACCAACCAAACCGAGTCTTACAATTGACCCCGCCGGGAATCGAACCCGCGACCTCCTGTGTAAAGCCAGTGAACTTTGCCTCAGAGCTACGGAGGCGGTTAAATACTAGCTTTTGCCCTCGGCTTCGACATAGTTTATATGACTGTATAGGTGTAGCTGGTGCCAGTGACATAGTAAAAGAAAATAATTAGTAGGTTATCTTCATACATGGTACATCGCGCGGTTTGTATGAGTGCACGTCAGTAGGCATGCACGAACACTACAATAATAACAATGATTTAAGATAGATTTAAGAGCGGACGCTACCTGAGAGACATTTGGAAAATAGGTATTTAAAACAACTGTTGCTGTTGTTGCGCTTTGACTAAACCGCCTCTAAATACCGTGCGATAAGGACAACTGAATCCCAGTGAATATTTCGATTAAAAATTGCAAAATTCGAGGTTTGGCTCTCGACGATTTTCTCCTCCAAAATTAGACCTATGTTAAAGAAATTGTTCACATACAATAATAACTAGATGTGCTAGGCCCCTATGTTTAACTTTTTTTGTAAATACTTTTTGAATCTCCACTCTAGACGTCATAAGTGGTGATAAAAATTAGGTATTTTTCTAGCGTTTTTGAAGGCTTCCAGTTGCTCGTAAAAAAGGAGCATAAAAGACATAGGAGCATAGAAGAAATTAATATTTATTTTATGTATAAAAATCATTTCTTTAGTGTTAAAAATCAATGAGAAAACTGTCGAGAACGTTTGTATGGAAAAAGCAGTGCCCGCCTCCCCTCTCAAGGCACTTAATCCGAGCAGGTTGATACGTGTTAAAATAATATCGAACGTAAGTCTATTTATTTTAAGTTCATATCAATGCGGGCTTCAACGTGGCTGTTAGTTGAAACCAAACGCCCAGTTCTCGATTTTTCATGTTTTTTATTACTTTTCAACACTTTTAAACAAATTTAAAAAAATGTCATCATCATATTAGCCGAAAATCGTCTACTACTGGACAAAGGCCTCCCCCAAGGATTTTCATGCAATGTCGCAGTGATAGTAAATTAAATATAATTCGTGTTTTATTTATTTTGTTGTAGATTTTAGGACTAAGGAAACGGAAGTTATTTTTTCCCGATTAGTTCCGATCCGCGGTACAAATATGAGGTCAAACTGATTGAACTGACATAAATTTTAATTCCCCATAGTACAACTAGTCAATATTACTCAAAAAGTGATAATTGTACCTACGGCACAAACGATACGAAGATGCATCGTCGTCGATATTGCAACTGGATTGATTCTATTAATCTGTTATTTTCACAATTTGTGGAAATACCTACGGCGGCACCCGCAGTAATAACAGAGAAAAGTGAACCTTAACAGAAGCGACGAGAGCTCAAAATTATGTACAATATTTAGAACGCGCTATTAACATTTCTTCGCTAAAGTATCAACCTACTCCTCTGAAGGTTGGAGGCTCTACACTCGACGTTGTTACCGAATATGTATACCTGGGTCAAACAGTCAAGTTAGGTAGGTTCGAGAAAGAGTTCGGGAAGCTTCGCAATATCTTTACGCCCCAGATACCGCAGTGTCTTAAGACCAAGGTCTTCGACCAGTATGTGTTGCCAGTGATGACATACGGAACTGAGACATGGTCGCTTACTATGGGCCTCATAAGAAGGCTCAAGGTCACCCAAAGGGCAATGGAGATCGAATCAGAAACGAGGAGATCCGTAGGAGAACCAAAGTAACCGACATAGCTCACAGAATCGCTAAACTGAAGTGGCAGTGGGCAGGGCACATAGCTCGTAGAACAGATAGCCAATGGGGCAGTAAAGTTCTCGAGTGATGACCGCGTACCGGAAAACGTAGCCTAGGCAGGCCTCCCACGCGGTGGACCGGCGACCTGGACTGAAGATCGCGGGAAGCCGATGGTTGCGGGAAGCGCAGGACCGGTCGTCGTGGAAATCCTCCCCCAAGGCCTTTGTCCAGCAGTGGACGATTTTCGGCTGATATGATGATGATGATGATGAAGTATCAACCATTCAGGGTTGGTCCACTGTCACACCACCTCGCCTGGTGCAGATACTAGTATCTCCCTTTGCTCACGAAGAATAGGAACACAACTTTCCTACAGTAACTCTCCACATGCCTCTTGTTGTAGTTAAGCATTTGGAAACAATTTGTTTTAGAACATTCAACAGACGCAACACTGTGACCGTATTTTTGTTGTTTTTATGTTTGTTGAGTCGTTGCTAATTAGTTAAGCTATGAGGAATTAAAATTCCCGTCAGCTCAACAAGTTTGGCCTCGCAGTTGTGTTGTGAGTTAAAAGAGATTTTTACTTTCGAGCGACGAAGCAGTGAAGAAGGTATTGTGATGGCAAAAAATATCGGAATTGTCTGACACTAAAAAACAGAAAAATAAATAATGTGTGTGTTAGAGCAATTTTTTTTTATATCTCCAAGTGTTTTTTTTAACCTTTATCTTGTTTTTTTAGGGCTGCCACCATTGTAAAAATCACTTATATTTTTATACCCCAAAATAGCTGTAAAGATTTTGATGAAACTCAGTAAATAAGTTACTATAACTGTATAATATGGCTTACAATGCGCGGTAGTCAGTTGTTCCAAGAAAAATCTGAAAAAGGTACCTCCTACACAAATTGCGATTGTTTGTTACTTATTCTCAAAAATGGCTTTTATTTTTATTTAATTTTTATTCACAATTGGTAAGCCTTGAAACGATTTTAATGAAACTTTGTGAAAAATTAGAAATTAATAAGGCTTACATACCGCATTGGCTACTTTATTATTCCACGAAAGATCTAAGTAAGGTACCACTCATATAATCTGTAAATTATATGTAAATTTTTCATCAAGTCTGTTATACCTAGCTTTATACCTTGCTACTTAGTAAGTGTTATGTTTATATTTGATTTGTATATGCTCGATTACGACAGACGATGAAGGCTTCACGAGATAGTATGCACAGCGTGTCTATACAGGGTGTAACAAAATTGGTGTAGGTTCCGTTAACTGGGGCTTCTACTTATCATACTGAACAACTTTTGTTCTATGACTTTGCTTAAATCGCAAAAAGAAATTCACTCTTCATACAATATGATCAGCTAATCAACCAATTGTAATTGTCAAGTAGAACCCTCAGTTAACGAGACCTACACCAATTTTGTTACACCATGTATAATTTATTTACCTAAAAGATCTAATCTATTAGGAATTTAATTATACACTTTATCTTTTTTACGCTTATTTTTAAATAGATTAGGGTCAAAGGATAGATTGGAGTGTTTCCTCAAAATGATTTGCGCGCAAAACTGCTGTCGGATGTTGAGGATTTTGCAAAAAAAAAAAATACAATTCTGCTGGTGGAAATCTCCGACGCTTCGAAGACATAACCTAGCGTATTGGGCTCTTTCTAGACGTAGTAATAAAGTTTTACGTGCCGCTCCCCAGGAAGTAACGCATTACGATAAAATTGGGCCAAGAGGCCTAGCCATAATAAACTATTTTAGAGATTTCTCGATTTTACGATGCTCTCATACCTACACAATCCAGCCAATTTCTAACTAATATTTTCATACTCACTACATTTATTATAATATTATTTTTTCAATGAAGGAAAAAACACACTACTTTTTTTTCCTTTATGATTTTTTCTGTTAATGTTCCACAGAGGCACAGTATTACGTTATGGCTTACAGTAGCGCAACGCCTTTGATGTCGTACAATGCCGCCACGGCGTAGGTACTAGCGGTACTAGCCGAGTTTGCCAGGCTGTGCCCCGCCGCCCGCTACCCCGCAAGTACCCTTCCGTTGATCTGCGTAAGTATATTCGTTGCGCTACTGTAAGCCGCTATATTGTAATACTATGACAGAGGTGACTTCATTTATTTTGTAAGTTGAGTTCGAAAAAAAAATTAAACAATAAAATACCTTAGGTCTCTAGTTTTCACGATAGAGTGTAATTTTGTATCCCATATTTTGACATTTAATAGGTAAATGTTTTGCTTTCACGAAATAACTTTTGTTACAATCTTGGATAGGGATGACGACAGCATCAGAAATAAATTATGAACTCTTGATCACTAAATTTCCCTCCTACCTAAACTTCGAAAAACCTTTATAAATAAAAAATAAATAAAATAAATATTCTGGGACAAATCACACATCGTCATCTGGCCCCAAAGTAGGATTCCCTGTGTTATGGGAACCAGAGACTGATATACATACTTATATATCCGTTTAAATACATACATATATTATTTAACACCCAGACACAGAGCAAACAAATCTGCTCATCACACAAATGTTTGCCCTGGATGGGGATCGAACCCACAACCCTCGGATCAGCAGTCAAGAGCAGTAACCACTGAGCCAACGAGTCAGTCCTTAACCTTACTCGTTTTGTTTTCCATCAAGTCTTCGATTTTTAATTCACCAAAATAACAAAATGAGTACATAAATGACGCTGCAAAACTATGACGTCACGCCAAGCCATTTCAAACATTTTTAGAAAAAATGTCGTTTATGTTATGACAGATGATAAAAAGTAACTCAGATGACTAGCATTCGTCATCCCTATAGAATATGTGGATTCATTCTTCATTCGCAATGCAACAGTCTCTATGCAAATTGTTGAAAATCAGCATTGCAACGCGAGAATTCTTTGTAAAATCTTTTTAAGTGAAAAAATGTAAAACAAGCTTGTATCGCTTTGTCGACTCGAGGTCATAATGTTATACAGAAGAATCAGTTAGTCGAATACGAATATTATGATCATGGCATTGAATCTTGTGGTAAAGCGTGGAAAGAAAAAACATGTGGTGAAATCTACCATAAGGTAAGTAGTTGCTACAATGACTGATGATGATGATGGTCCTAGTCGTTTTCGGTTACAGGGACTGCAGAGTTGTCCGGCTCAGCTGCAGGCGTACCGCTGCTCCGCCCTCTCGTGCGCCCACATGTGGCTTTTGTAGCCAATCTTTCACACTTGGGGGAAGTCAGGACACCGTTGCTGGTACTGGATAGCCGCAGGTGGTCGGACTTTTATTTCATCCCTTTTGGTATTATGTTGTGTTTTGTGCGAGTCTTTAAAAGAGGATACGTCGTGTGTTACCAGCTGCCTTCATTTAGGGCAATCTCCGGCTACAATGACTAAAAATCAACAAAAATCTCCTTGCATTGTTCAACAGTCAAGTCAAATACAAAACATAGAGCTTCTTCACTCACATTTGGCGCTTATATCGTATGCTATGAGCTATTGAAATTTTCTCAAGAGTTTTATTCAACTATGTATCAAACGGATAGATGACGGTCGGTTCCCAGGAACACCATGAGATATCTTCCTTAGCTCCAAGTTTTGGAAGAAGCTCATCAGAGTTATGATTGATCATCATATCAGAAGAAAGACGTCCACTGCTGGACCTAGACCTCCCCCAAGGATTTATACAAAGACACGCCCTGCGCTGCCCGCTTCCAGTGACTTCCCGCGACCTTTAGCAGGTCGACGGTCAGATAAGCTATAATATACATAACAATATAGATAAAGCTTTTGGTATCGGTATATATATTCATATATATTTTAATTTGGCAGTTCTAAATTGAACAAACTATTTTGGGATTTTTAGCACAAAATCATAAAGTTTCTTATATTTGATCCACTGCCGGTATGGTGTTTGATGGTGTACAATAAGGATGACGAATGCTAGTTATCTGATTTACTTATTATCATCTGTAAAAAAACGACATTTTGTTCTAAAAATGTTTGAAATACCTAGGCGTGACGTCATATTTTTGCAGCGTCATTTATGTACTCATTTTGTGATTTTGGTGAATTATAAATCGAATACAAAAAAACAAAACGATGGAAAACAAAACGAGTAAGGTTTTCCAAAGTTTAAAAAAAAACGGTAATTTAAAAAACTAAAAAACCCGCCTGCGTTTCTGTGTAATTTGGAAATGAAAAACCCTAAAAGAAGAAAGTCGTCATACCCGATTGCACTTAACTTAAGAAAAATTGTAGCAGTCGGGTCCCATTCTAGAAAGTCGGCCGTCTAGTCAGTATATTGGAGTAATCTGCAATGGAATATAGGTATGTGCTCTCAATTCACTATGCCTCCATTTCTAGAATGGGTCCCGACTGCTACAATTTTTCTTAAGTTAAGTGCAATCGGGTATGACGACTTCCTTGTTTTAGGGTTTTTCATTTCCAAATTACACAGAAACGCAGGCGGGTTTTTTAGTTTTTTAAATTACCGTTTTTTATTTTATTCATTTTTTTAGTTTTATTATTGAATCAGTTCATTTGAATTTGGCGCCAAAAATCCGCCATTTTGTTTTTATTTATTTTGATATACCCAGTGTCATTCTCACAGTAAAAACGTATCTAACGACAACCCCTAAGCTATAATTAATCGAGCCGTTCAGGCTGCAGAGCGTGTCAAACATTTGAATTTTGCGCCAGAAATCCGCCATTTTGTTTTTTTTATTTTGATATACCCAGTGTCACTCTCACAGTAAATACGAATCTAACGACACGTCTCAAGCTAAAATCCATCAAGCCGTTCAGGCTGCAGAGCGTGCCAAACAATTATACATACAAACATACATACATACATACATACATACATACATACATACATACTCTCGAAAAACATAACCCTCCTTCTGGCGCAGTCGGGTAAAAAGGAGGGCAATTTAGTGATCAAGAGTTAATAATTTATTTCTGATGCTGTCGTCACCCCTATAGCCCCTGTAGTGGGTACATGCGTTTGTTGAAACAGCTTAGTCGAATTCTTCCCACCATTATTGTTTTTCGACGGAGCACTTTGGTAAATCGGTGAAAGTTTGCTTTTGGCGAGACTAAACAAATACCTCCGTTTTTCATTGGCTCGAGGAGAGCTTTTCAGACAATATTTTGTGGGCAATACTTATAAAGTATGTTTTTGAATTTGTGTAATTTTTAACTGCATAATGTGTTACCAGCAATACATATTATTAAGATTTAAAGATAAACATGTATGTAGTAAATTAGTTCTAAATATGTAGTATTCAATGAACTTTTTAACCGACTTCAAAAAGAAGGAGGTTCTATGTTCCACTTTTTGTATATTTTTATGTATGTTCATCGATTACTTTGTCAATTGTGGAGCGATTTTAATTAATTTTTTTTCGAAAGAGTGTACTCCCGATGTCGTCTCATTGTCACCAAGCCAGGATCTGATGATGGAATTCCAGAGAAATCGAGGGTAACCCTCAAATATTAGCACGTACTAGGTGTTTCATGTATTTTCTAAAGCTGTTCAAGTTTTTGCGTCTGGTAGTCATCATCGCATGTTGATGAACTGATGATAAAAGGTACAAAACTTTAAAGGTTAGAAGTTGGTTGATAATTCTTAAAATATTATACGTAGATATGTCGGTACGTGTAGACCGACAGTTGTGTTTGTCACCAAGTCAGAATCTGATGATGGAATCTCAGGTAAATCGAAGGCAACCCTCAAATTTTATTGGCACGTATTACTTTTTCATGAATTTTCTAAAGCTATTCAAGTTTTTGCGTTTGGTACCTAGTCATTATTTGAGCTGATGATGGAAGGCACAACTCCTTAAAGGTTAGGAGTTGGAGGATAATTCTTTAAATATTTACGTAGGTTCGTAATAGATACTGAAACGCAAACTATCGTTTCGAGCCTATCTCCTTTGTTGCGTTTCATAATTAAATTCTCTTTTGATTTTGTTCCTCTATGAAAGTTTAATTTGAAAATATTTGTGACTTTTTGACAAGTGTAAAACAAAAATTGATTCTGGATGACTGATGACTGTCAAAATAGGTGTTTTGATGAAAATATTTTAAAATTTTGTGATTTTGGTTTTGTTTACAAGACCTCCTATATTTAACAGGGGTAAGTGATTTATGCTTAGAGATAGCTATCCATTTTTATTTGTTGCCGTTGCGAACTAAATTTTATTTCATCGTTGTAGGGTCTTCCACACGGTCCGAACAAGGGTCTTCCATACGGTCCGAACAAGGGTCTTCCACTCGGCCCGAACGAATCACTATTATCCTGGATTACTGCTAGTCTTCCACCGGCGTTCGTTTCACCGCTCTACAACTGCCTGCCGCTTACTCAAAGGGAAGTGGAACCTTTGTTTCTATCTAATTTTAAGGACCATTTTGTTATCACTGGTGACCAAGCACTGCTACTCCCCGGCAAGGTTCTGCTGTCTTCCTCCAAGCGTAGCTGCTGGCCTACGTGTTCTCCTGTTTCCGTTTACTTTGACAATTTTGCATTTATTTTAAAATCATTAAGAGTATTGTACACCCGAAGTGTTTCCTTCAACTTTGGGGGGTAATTTCGACACCCAATAAATTAACTCTATTTATGTTTTAGGTATTTATTCGATCGTGTTTTTACACCTGGGGGGACGATCGATCGTTACCTAACCTTTTTTTATATTTTAAATTTAGGTAATGTGTTATTTTTATGTTTAACTTGTTCCACGGTCATCCATTTGTTATACCAATTATTTGTTACGCCTTTTACCTATTTTTTTTAAATATTATGGTCATCCTTTCTTTACAACTTTAAGTCATCAACTTGTTTACGTCTTTATCTATTTTTTTCTAATCTTATAAAATAAAAGTATTCTATATTACCCCAAAATTTATTTTCTTTCCGAAATTCATATTTAGGCAGCGAGTAAAAATTCTACGTGTCATATGTGGCAAATTCCGTAAGGGTTTTTATCCCCAGTATCCATTATTTTTGTCACATATTTATGGCGGTGTATCCGTTTTCCGGATAATATGGTTCAAGTTTAAATACCTCAAGACCCTTACTTAATTTAATCGTGTAGTTTTCTTTGAAACGTAAGGTTTTTTGTTTGTATGCACGGTATTTTTTTGCTTCTCTTGACACGGGTCGTTTTTTTCCCCGGCTTAATGGCATTATACCTCTTTCTGATAATTGCTTACGTGTTGATGAGTTGTTTTGCCTGTGTATTCCCTTACGATTCCAAGAGAATTTTTAATTTAAGTAGTCAATGGCCAGACTCTAGATTTCTTTCAATCGAAAGTCGGGACAGACTTACTTTTAGTTCACGATTATTTAACGTTGTTTTATGGGAAAAATCTTTAAGGGTTACTGTTTGAAATATTTTTACGCGTTCCTTTGCGAGGTACTCTTAAATTTTTGGCGTACCCTGTTCACTTTTACGTGACAACGTTTCTGTATTCCACAGTATTGTTTAGATTTCTTGAGGTCTTATAACAATTTTCCATTTTTCAAATTTCTTTCATGAATCTTGCCCTTGTCTTACCTCAAATGGCCTATTTTTCGGTAGAGTTGTCCCTTTAGACTCTTACGTATCGCGTTTCAGACTTCCGGTGTTAATTTTATCCGTGAGTCGGATTTTCACGCATACGCCTTTACCGCTTTTGTCCACATTTTCGCTGGGGTAACCGACAATGTTTTAGCAAGTTTTTTTCAGTTTTTATCAACCCTATTGGTCTTAAATGTTTTACTAGTTGTGTGGTTTTACCCTCGGAAAGTGTTAAGCTACTACTTGCCTATTGTGCGAAGTGCTCCGTTTTTTTCTTCTTCGTTCTCTCTTTATACTATCTAGTTTTAGTTAGTTGTTTAGTTATGCTCTTTCCTAATTAATTGACTAGTTTTAGGCTGTGCACAGCGATCCCTTAACACTAGTGTGTTGTTGGGGTTATTAAGTTTGTTCACTTTTAGATGGAGTTTTTGCCGTTTGTATGTGTAGCTTCGTGTATAAATGTCAATTTCTACCAGCTTCAAGTAAACGTTTGTAGTTAACTAGTTACTTAGAGAGTTTTTATTTTTTCTTCTTCAGGGCTGTCCAACGTCCATAGGGTTGTCCAAATTTCAATAATTTTTTGAACTTCACACCTTTTTTTTGTGAGTTTGTGGGTATTTTGAAACGCAAACTATCGTTTCGAGCCTATCTCCTTTGTTGCGTTTCATAATTAAATTCTCTTTTGATTTTGTTCCTCTATGAAAGTTTAATTTGAAAATATTTGTGACTTTTTGACAAGTGTAAAACAAAAATTGATTCTGGATGACTGATGACTGTCAAAATAGGTGTTTTGATGAAAATATTTTAAAATTTTGTGATTTTGGTTTTGTTTACAAGACCTCCTATATTTAACAGGGGTAAGTGATTTATGCTTAGAGATAGCTATCCATTTTTATTTGTTGCCGTTGCGAACTAAATTTTATTTCATCGTTGTAGGGTCTTCCACACGGTCCGAACAAGGGTCTTCCATACGGTCCGAACAAGGGTCTTCCACTCGGCCCGGACGAATCACTATTATCCTGGATTACTGCTAGTCTTCCACCGGCGTTCGTTTCACCGCTCTACAACTGCCTGCCGCTTACTCAAAGGGAAGTGGAACCTTTGTTTCTATCTAATTTTAAGGACCATTTTGTTATCACTGGTGACCAAGCACTGCTACTCCCCGGCAAGGTTCTGCTGTCTTCCTCCAAGCGCAGCTGCTGGCCTACGAGTTCTCCTGTTTCCGTTTACTTTGACAATTTTGCATTTATTTTAAAATCATTAAGAGTATTGTACACCCGAAGTGTTTCCTACAACTTTGGGGGATAATTTCGACACCCAATAAATTAACTCTATTTATGTTTTAGATATTTATTCGATCATTTTTTTACACCTGGGGGGACGATCGATCGTTCCCAAACTTTTTTTTATATTTTAAATTTAGGTAATGTGTTATTTTTATGTTTAACTTGTTCCACGGTCATCCATTTGTTATACCAATTATTTGTTACGCCTTTTACTTATTTTTTTAAATATTATGGTCATCCTTTCTTTACAACTTTAAGTCATCAACTTGTTTACGTCTTTATCTATTTTTTTCTAATCTTATAAAATAAAAGTATTCTATATTACCCCAAAATTTATTTTCTTTCCGAAATTCATATTTAGGCAGCGAGTAAAAATTCTACGTGTCATATGTGGCAAATTCTTTTCCCTCTTTACACGTAAAGAAAAAGCAGACATATTTTTAAGTACCACTGCGCCTTAGTGAAATGATAGCAGCGGAATGCGCGGCCGTGCGGCCGTGGGCGGCGACGTGACGCGTCCCTTTGTTGCAATAGGGATGACGACAGCATCAGAAATATGATCACTAAATTGCCCTCCTATTTAAACTTCGGAAAACCTTACTTGTTTTGATTTCCATTAAGTCTTCGATTTTTAATTCACAAAAATCAAAAAATGAGTACACAAATGACCCTGCTAAACTATGACGTCAAGCCTAGGTATTTCAAACATTTTTAGAACAAAATGTCATTTTGACAGATGATAAAAAGTAACTCAGATGACTAGCATTCGTTGTACCTATTTGCTGAACGTTCCGTTAGTTTGTTTATTTTTAAAGTAACATAGTATAATTTTTAAAGTTTAAATTGTAAATGTTTTTAAAGAGGTTTTTAGATTTTCTTTTTTTGTAAATAAAATAAGCTAATTAATAGCTTATTATTCAAAAGACTTTCAAAAAGGAGGAGGTTCTTAATAATTCGACTGTATGTTGTTGTTTGGGTCCCGAAGTCAACAAGGAACCCATAAAGTTACGCCATGTCTGTCTGTCTCTCCTTCTGCGGCTTAGCTCAGAGACTATAAGTAGGTACTAGTACGCTGTAATTTGTCGTTTTGTATCTTAGCTAAAAAAATGATTTGATTAGGAAGAAAAAAAACAACACGTTAATGACCTCGTTTTTGTAGAAAGTTCAAGAAAAGAAAAAAGAAAATAAGGTTTATTGCATTTTATTTCTTTAATCTATTTTATGTTTTATTTTCTCAATTGTTTTTGTTATAAGTGAATCTCCAGAGGAAACCAACTACCTTTCAATTTAGACCATTTTGAAGCTTGTACTGCTGCTTAATCAATTGAAAACATATTTTTCTTGAAGACCTACAAAAAAACAATTTAAAATAAAAATGGTAATCATTTAGAACGATAAGAATATAATGTGGTGTATTATATCGAGGGGTTCCGGGCTATTTGTTTTAAGCGACATCCTGGCCGATATTGAGTTATATACATATACGGAATCAGCGTATTTTTCTGCGTCGTTTGGTCTCGATTTCGTGGCGATCTGAGCACTTGTTTGGCGCTTGATACAATGGAAAATTTTGGGGCCAGTTGGAATTTGCTTTGTTTGATGCGTCATAAATTTTGTCCATTTTGAGACATCATGGACTTCATACAGTAATTTTTTTACAAATTTGTATTTAAGCTTTTTTTTCTTGTCATAATTTTGAAAGCATGAGGCGTTTAAATCTTTTTTTCTGCCTCTAAATTTCATAGGTGACAATGGTTAAAGCATTTTGCCTGAACTAAAAAATATACAGGAATGTCGTTTAAAACATTTAACCTGTATTTGCAGTCAATAGTCAATGTCGCTTAAAACATTTAAGCTGCGTCTGATTTCAACACAGATAGGCGTTTAAACCATTTAAATCTTCAATTCATGTTGTCTTTGTATGTCGGAGTTTCTCTACGTGATCGAATCAGAAACGAGGAGATCCGTAGGAGAATCAAAGTAAGCGACATAGGTGGGTGGGGCACATAGCTTGTAAAATGGATGGCCTTTGGGACAGTAAAGTTCTCGAGTGGCGACCGTGCACCGGAAAGCGTAGCGTAGGCAGGCCTCCCATGACCGACGATGACCTGGTGAAGGTCGTGGGAAGCCCCTGGATGCGGGCAGTGCAAAAACGGTCGTCGTGGAAATCCTTGGGGGAGGCCTTTGGCCAGCAGTGGACGATTTGTGGCTGATATGATGATGATGATGATGAAAACAACTCACTTCTAAGCACAATCTGCGACATGAATCACTTTGATCTCCAGCTAGTTTTTGATACTTCAGATACTTAAGCTAAATAGCCAGATTCTATATTTCTAATAGAACGGTGGTAAATATAAATACATTTGGCCTGACATTGAAAAAATACCTGTGTTCACTACTTCGTTTTACCTGAACCAATTATTTACAATAAAGGTCGTTTGAATCATTTAGCCTGTGTTTTAGTTTAGTGCATTTTGAATCAAGCGACATTTATTTCTAGTAATAAAAGCTTTTTTAGAAAATATACTTACTTAAATAAGCTGTACCCTTTGTATAACCGTTATATTTAAAATCTGTATTTTATGTATCCTGTGTACAATAAACTGTTAAATAAATAAATAAATAAATTATGCGGACTTTAATACAGAAATCAGTATTACCTTCTTTTTTGTTAAATAATTGATAATTTACAAGTTATGATTTTTTGTTCCCTTAAAATCGCTGCTGTAAAGTTGAAAAAATGGCGCTTCAAACAAATAGCCCGGAACCCCTCGATATGCGTTTAAAATATCGCTAACCCTATCCCTTACAAACTGTATAGAAATTTATTAATCAGACAAAACTGGACAAATGCGTGCCAAAAAAAGCGATGTAATTAGTACCAAGTTTTATAGTATCTTAAATCATAACTACGCTACGGGACTTCCAATTGAAATATTTATCTTGAACTTTTCCCGATAATAGAGAAAGTAAAATGATTTTCAGTTGCTTAAATGAAAATTTGTTATGTTCTGGTGTAACTTGGCAAGTTTTTACTATCGAATTATATTTTCTATTCGCGTATATTTTTAAATATAGTAAGCTTTGCTAGCTTAACGGCTCGACTATTTAAACTTGCTAAGTTACACCATTTAGTAATAACAAATTTTCTTTTAAGCAACTGAAAACCGTTGTTTGTTCTCTATTATTTGTAGGACTTCAATATAAGTAAATATTACATTTTGAAGTCCCGTAACTAAGATTTAAGAAAGCACTAGAGAACTAGGTCTCATTTAGATCTCTGTGAATTTTTTCATGTCGAAATTGACCCTCTTTTACATTTATGTTTTGTTGGGATATAAATAATTATTTTTGTCAAGTTATTATATATTTTGTGTTCTCTCTTTATTCAAGTACTGACACGTACTTGGCCGGGTTTTTGATTTTTTTCCTTAATACGCCCAATAATCTATTTCGATCTTAAAGTGGTCTATATAATTATTTTGTGGTGGTACGGAACCATAATTTTGATACTCCTAGTCGCACTTGGCCGGCTTTTCTTTTTGATTTGTATAAGCCCAATAACCTACCTAAATGCCAAACAAGTGTCTAAGTCACCTAGAAGTGGTCTATAATTTTCATAAATGGTAGTAGTATGGAACCCTAATTTCGGAAGTTCGACTCAAACGTGGCCGGTTTTTGATTTTTTTCTTCATATACGCCTAATAAATTATCTCCTTGCCATATTTCAAGTTTATAAGTTACATGAAAGGGGTCAATACAGAGAGTCCCAGAATAAGTGGATTGATATGGGATATAGTTTAGCTAAGGAACTCTTAGATGAGCTAAAATGACCTTAGTAAAAATGTCATAGATTTTTAGAAATTTTGTTTCTTCAGTTTTAATTTTGTATATCTTTGAATGAGCCGTGATTTTGTGATAATAATGTGTAACACAATAAGTGTGCAGAATATGAAAAATACTTTCTAATTTTATCAGAATTCCAACCAGGTACTAGAGTTTAAAAATATTTATCGATTGTAATAAAAAAGTAAAATAACTCCCAAGCAAATTTATTTTATCATCCTTTTTAAGTATCGTGATTTTTAATTTTAAAAATTTGCATTGCTCTTTGTATTATCATCAGACATTTCTAGACTTTTAGATCATTTGACTAAGCTTGATTTGTATGCTAATCAAAAAAAAACTGAATCTATGTTTCCATAGAAAATTCTTAAAAAATGTATGAGACTTGGTGCACCCTCTTGGGGTTGTTTTTTTTATTTTATTATAACCGATAAACATAATTTTATTTTAGTACCTTGTTGGAAACCTGATAAAATGAGAAAGTTTTTGTTCATTTTCTGCACACGGAACATCGTACTCGTACAAAATTAAAATTAAAGAAGCTCATTCCCATATCAATTTGATTCACTCATTCTGGGACACCCTGTATGTTTTGATGAGTAGCGGTGATACGGAACCCTTGGTGCGCGATTATGAATCACACTTAGCCATTTTTTTAATTTTTCCTTTGTTTACATCCAACAATCTACCTCGATGCCAAATTTTAAGTTTCTAAGTCACCTGACACTGGTCTATAATTTTGATAAGTGAGTCAGTGAGTGCGTAACTCGTAAAAAAGTTATTTTCGGAAGACAATAAAAGGATATATTTTTAAAAATTGGGATTCTAGGTGATCATGGGGGTCTTACTAGACACACAAATTCTCAATTATGTAGGTCAAACAAATTTTAAGTTACGCGTAGGTCGATAGTGGCCTGAAAAGGTTCGTGTAAAATAACCCACGGCCGGTGTCGCCCTTTTGTTTTTGAACTTGGCTGACACACTGCCGTGTGTCTAGATTTTCTGGGTAAAAACATTTAGAAACATAACATGCTTTTATGGGAGGTCCTCCATCCCCTAAATATACGTTTATTTAGGTATCCTAGAACTCAACAAGGATCAAGACAATTATTAGGCACACTTCCTGAAAAGTTATATATTAGCTTGCCGTGTTATTTAGTTTTGGGACAAATCTTGGAAGCTAAATTAGAACAACTTCCCGGTTTCTGATTGAGCTGTAATTTTGCATAGACGTTAGTTTGGAGAACAATGCATTGTTAGCTAAGTGACGTCATTCTGAGACCATTATGGCGGACTCCCAAAGATGACGGATCAGTTTTTTTTTGCATTACCATGATATGGGTATCAAATGAAAAGGGTTGCTGAGAAGAATACGAAATATTTAAAATTATTTTCTAATTTAAGTACGTACCTAAAAGTTTTAGGTTTTTCGAAAATTATTTGTTTGATTGGTTTAGTATTGTAGACTGTGCGATGTAATAAAGAACACATACATACATATCCTGTAACATTTACAACCCTTCCTTTTAGCGAGCAATAACAGTTCTTTAACACAACACAATAAAATGCTTGTCATTAAAAACTCGATGAATATTTTATCTCAGTGATTTCTATTGTATTACAGGTGATAATTTCGTTAATTAAGGGTGGTTTTTCTGCCGTTGGGGCAGTACAGTTCTCGAGTGGCGACCGCGCACCGGAATCCCATCCTCGTCACCACTCATTTTAACGAGTCTGAGCAATAAAACACGGCCATTCTTATTGAGGTTTATTCAGACTGGGGACCAGTGTTGCCACATACATACACTACAGTAGCGTAGGCAGGTCTCGCACTCGGTGGGCCGATGACCTGGTGAAGGTCGGAAGCCGCTGGCAGCGCAGCACCAGTCGTCGTGAAAATCCTTGAGGGAGGCCTATGTGGACGTTCTTCGGCTGATATAAAGATCCTGAAGAAAACTGCAGAAAAATACGAAGAAAGTTAAGATCGATTTATTGAAGTTTAAATTCCAAATACAAATACCAATTGTACCACTTGTGAATAAAAAAAATTAACGTCAGTAATGGCTTACTAACTTAGTTATCTTGAAATACAGGATGCAAATTTAAAATTAACGGCGGTTATTATAAAAGTAATCTGAAGAAAAATACCAATAAAGTAAAGGTCAATTACTGAAGTTTAAATCCAAGTATACATACAATGTTAGTAAAATATTAGCTTGATGGGGTTAATGGGAAGGAAAAAAAACAAATTAAATAAGCTTACGCCTACCGTATTTGTTAAACTGTTTAATTTTAACATACGTCTTAAAATTAACTTCATCACATCAGCTTATATACGTCCCCACCGAGGGGCTCGAGCCTACCCTGAATTAGGGCGATCGGACCTTAGCGTGGGTTGGTCAACTTCACACAGAACCTTCGAGTTTCTTCGCAGATGTGTGCAGGTTTCCTCACGATGTTTTACTTCACCGTAAGAGCGCCGGATCAACGTACATATGAGATCGAAATTCGAAAACACATTGGTACGTGGCAGGACTCGAACCACGACTTCCCGGATAGGAGGTAGCGGCCCTTGCCACAGACGCTCTTAAAAATTAAAAATTAATCAAAATTAACTTACATCTAAGGGAAATATTTGCCCTTAAGTAACCTAAAACAAGTTTACAAATGAAAAAAAAAACAAAGAAATCTCCGGATATGGGGGATGGGGAACAATAAATGGTATTTGGAATAACAAGCAGGTACTTAGCGTCGTTCAGGAAACCTCCACGCAACGAGGCCCCTTTTTATTGGCTGCTCTGATCCCTCTTAAGACAAGAACATAGCATTCGAATGCGTAAGCATCGTAAAAGTTCCCCAAATACGTAGAAATTGAAAATTTAAGGAACGTGGAGAGGTACATAAGAAGAACGGCGGCGTTCGGTTTTCGAATTTCAATTGAGTATTGGCTAAGTTTGCGATGTAGGTTTGGTTGGAGGGTGCGGGTTTTATTAACTATAAAATGTATCAAAAACAGTTTTTGAAGTGAAACTTCTTTACGCACGCTTGACTTGGGGAGCAAGCTGGTTAATGCGTTACGTGAACGGCGATTTCTGGCGTTACGAAAAGTGTGATCGGGCGAGGCGAACGGCACGCTTGACTTGGGGAGTAAGATGGTAAATGAGTTACGCGAACGGCGATTTCTAGCGTTACGTAAATTGTGATCGGGCGAGGCTAGCGGCACGCTTGACTTGGGGATTAAGCTGGTAAATGCGTAACACGAACGGTAATTAAGTTTTAATTCAGTCATGTGGTCCAAAGCACACACGTTTTTTTAATGGAAATTCTTGTGTCACAGTGAAATAATAGGAGGAGCTTGGAGCTTTAGGTACATTTTAAATTTAAAAACATACCTTAACTCGACAACCCCAAATCTTTATGCGTACATATCTCTGAAACACGACGCATTATTTTGTACGACAAGATGACACGTTTCTTTATGTGACAGCTTAAAGAGACGAATGTTTACTGCTTTTGTCGAAAAGAACAATAATATAACGTGAATAATGTTTTTGCTAATGGAAATACCGCTTTCAATTCGTCTTTTATAGGACGACGTTTCTTAAGACCAAGGTCTTCGACCAGTGTGTGTTGCCTTGCCAGCGATGACATACGGAACTGAGACATGGTAACTTACTATAGGCCTCGTAAGAAGGCTCAAGGTCACCCAATGGGCAATGGAGCGTGCTATGCTCGGAGTTTATCTGCGTGATCGAATCAGAAACGACGAAATCCATAGGAGAACCAACCGACATAGCTCTTAGAATTGCTATACTTAAGTGGCAGTGGGCGGGGCACATAGCACGTAGAATAGATAGCCGTTGAGGTAGTAAAGTTCTCGAGTGGCAACCGCGCCCGGTAAACGTAGCCTAGGCAGGCCTCCCACTAGGTGGTGAAGATCGCGGGCTGTCGCTGGATGCGGGCAGCGCAGAACCGGTCGTCGTCGAAATCCTTGCAGGAGGCGATGTCAAAGTATATATATTATAGTACTAGCATACAGTATGGACACTCCGTGCCGCTCTCTAGATTGCGACCTCACGCCCTCGTCCCCCAGATTGATACAGATTGGTTGTCGAGCGTATAGGATTTCGCCGCCATTTTGTTTTTGAAATATCATTTCTGGCCCGTTGTGTGAAGTGTCTAGGGTGTGCCTATGTCCAGCAGTGGACGTCCTTCGGTTGATATGATGATGATGACGATGACGGCGACGTGTCATAAAGGTATGTTTTCAAATTAGATTTTTTGCTGTTTCTGTTCCTCCAATATTGGGTTCAAGATAAACGATTTTAGTGTAAAGTTACGAAGCGCACTTACGTTGCCAAGTACGGAAACTCGTGTACTCCTCATGTTACCATGTCAACCTGTCCGAAGTTTTGCTCGTAATAAATATCCAGTAAACGCCTACGATTTAAACAGATTTGCTTGAAATAACCGCAACCAAGACCAGCCGTCATACAAACTTTATGCATCACATAGGGTTTTTTTTAATTAAAAATTTGAGTGCGTTTGGCTGCACCTCACCTGATGGTAAGTGCCGATGCAGCCAAGGATGTAACGCGCAAGCTCAAATAATGCCTATTCACTCTGGACTTAAAGATTCCTAAATTAGACGAATCGGAGAATACAGACGCCGGAAGGGAATTCCACTCCTTGGCCGTTCACATAATGAACGAAGAAGCAAAACGCTTCGTGCGTAAAGGTGGAACATTAACGCCAAAGGGGTGGCATCACCCTCCGCACCTGGTCGTCCGATGATGAAATGGAGAGGGGGGAATGAGGTCATGAAACTCCAGGGCACTCCAGGGCTAGTACTATAAATGCTATTCCTGCCAAGGCCGTAAAGCAAGGGCAAGGATCAGTTGTGGTAGGTCTTGCCGCCATGACGCTTGTCCTGTTACTCTGCAAGGCGAGTGCCTCGTGGAAGAGACCACTACCTGATTAAATGACCAATCGAATCTGAAATGAGGAGATCCGTAGAAGCACTGAAGTAACTGACATAGCTCACAAGTAAAGGAGTAGTGCAGTTATCTAGTGACGACCGTATATCGGAAGACATAGCTTAGGACGGCTTCCCACTCGACGGACCGACGACCTGATGAAGGTCGGAAGGATGCGGGCTTCGCAGGACCGGTTATTACGAAGATCTTTAGAGGAGGCCTTTGTTCAGAAGATAAAGTTCTTGGCAGATGTTATGACAATAATGATGATGAAGATGATTTCCAATTTTCTTCTAGTCGTACGATACTCATCATCATCATATCAGCTCATACACGTCCCCACCGAGGGGCTCGAGCCTACCCTGAATTAGGGCTATCGGGCCTTAGTCACCCACGCGGGCCCAGTGTGGGTTAGTCGACTTCACAGACAACCTTCGAGTTTCTTCGCAGGTGTGTGCAGGTTTCCTCACGATGTTTTCCTTCACCGTTGAAGCAATCTGTGAGTAAGTTTCGAAAAACTAATTGGTATATTGGCCGTCTTGATTCGAACCCGGCACCTCTGGTTAGGAGGACCGAGTCGTTACCGATTGAGCCTCCTACGCTTCACGCTTTCGATACTCAATTTGTGGAAAAGTATTTTTCTGTTTCACGACATATACATAAACATTTATTCGTTAAAATTTGACACAGAAACCCCATGCAAAATGTCACTTGCATTAGGTTTATGTGTCAAAATTGAAATATAATTAATGAGATGTTTTGTAAAGTTTGTACTGTCAGATTTGAGATTATCCTCTGCCCTCGAAGTAGCTTAAAGACAAGGATGATAATTAACGGACTTTTAACTTTGAAATAATTTACTTTCGTGCTCTTTTCAATGTTTTCTTTGCAGAAGCATTTGTGTTTTTTTTTCTTCACTGCTGTTGCAATATTTTTTAAAAGAAAAATGCAGTTTATGAGCCGCAGTAGAAAAGTCAACTGTACTCGTATATAGTGAAATACCATCGATAGAGCTTGAAAAATAAAAGCCGCGCTTATTTGATTTTGCTCGAGAACTAATTGTTTCAGTAAACAGACCAAGCCGGTGAGCAGTTGAATTTAGTGTTGGGGAATATCGATAACTTGCCAAGATTGGTAAGGAAAAACGTGTTAATAAGTACTGAAAACTATTTATCAATAGTGTAGGTAGGTAGGTATTTTTATAGCGTGATATTCGCCGATGACGCTATAATTGACTGTGAGTGACTTCGATGAGGTTAAATTTAATAGTACGTTTATGAGCTATGACTTTACCACAAAAATAAAATATCGTTCAAAAAATGTAGGATAAATATTTTTTTTTAAGTAAGTATTAATATTTCACAATGAAGTATTTACAGTACAAATTAACTTGAAGAACATAAATTAGAAAGAAAATGTTTCTTGGCGAAGAAAAGTCCGACTATTGTCGAAGCCGGTGCCAAAATACCCATGATACAGCATTACCACGCTGTTACGAAATGTACCAATTTAGTCATCTTTGGCGATACTGTCCTAATAATATGCGGTCCAAGATGACCTATTTCCACTTTGCCATCAACAATAAGCTGATGGGATGGATACTCTTTGAGGTTGACGACTTGTGAAATAACGATGGAGCGAGCTAGTTCAGTATATTAACTAATGTAATGAAAAAGGAGAAAAATCAAAGTGTTACACGGTCCAAAGTGGTTTTAATACAATTCCCCTGCATCCGTAAGCTTCCGCCACAAAGTGGCGACCGTGACAGGACCCGTGCTGCTGGCAGGCAAGGTGTGTCTTGTGACCAGGGCATTTGGTACAAACGAATAAGATGGCGGAATCGAAGGAATATTGCGAACGGAAACATCTACGAAGGACTTTTAAAAGGACCGTGGCATCGATTGAAAGCCACCTAAAGAAAGACGAAACGTCGGAGGCTTTGATTGATTTGGAATTACTCAAAAAAAAATACACTCGACAGAACTGTCTCAATATGACAATACAAAACCGCATGTTAGACGATTAAGAGTAAACTGCTTATGCAATCGAAATAGACACAGCGGAAGAATATTCACACACATGGTATTCGGTAAAGAAAAGAATGAACGCAGCCACTTCAAGGAAACTTGTGATAAAATCGGATGCAACAAATACCCAACCCGGGACGAGAGCAGCCACATCACGGAAGTTCAAATTGCCTCGTATCGAATTCAAAAAAAATATGATTACCCAAAGAGCTGGCTAGGATTTTCGGGCCAGTTCCGGAAAGTACATGAAGACCCCGATATCGAACCCTAAGACAAGTTCCAGTACCTCCTGCAGGCACTCAAAGATGGCTCAAACTCTAAGACCCTTGTGGAAAGCTTCCCACCGTCTGCTGAGAACTACGAGAAAGCAGTGACTCAACTCATCGCGAGGTTTGCCCACGAAGACATGCTAGTTCAGGTTTATATACGAGAAATACTACAGTTAGTTTTATCGCAGAGCAGAAATCAATTAGATACTAAAACGTTGTATGATAAATTGACAACATATTTGTTAGCTTTAGAATCGCTAGGTATAACGAAGGCAAAGTATGAAACAATGTTGTATCCTCTAGTCGAGTCTTCAATCCCAGAAAATTTATTTATTTATTTACACTTATAGTACACCAAAACAATTTCGTTAAGCTAATGCATATAGTTAAAATATTCTGATTGCCTGGAATAGGAATCAACTTCAGGACGAGAAGCAATTGGCACACCTGTTAGACTTTTAAAAAAATGAGGTGATGAGAATATAGTTGCCATGAAGATCAAATTGGGATGGACAGTACAAGGGCCAACATAAGAGCTATTAGGCTATAGTTTAGTCGCGAACACTGTTACCAATGTGTCATGCTTTTCATAGATAAACATTCCAGATACGTGGAGTGTGGAGCTACTAGGAATACAGGACCCATATGAGAAGCAGTGTAAACAAGCGGACAATAGAGAAATATTTAATAATTTTTACGATAATATTTCAGTCAATGAAGAAGGCCGCTATGAAGTTTCACGGTTATGGAAGGAAGGGTGCCCGAAGCTCAAGCCAAACTATGAGGTAGCAAAGAGAAGACTGGAGTCTATTACTAAGAAGCTGATTAGTACAGGTATCCTCAAAGGTTATGATTATGTTTTATGTGATTGGAAAGAGAAAAACATAATAGAGGAGGTTACAAATGATGAAAAAAAGTACTATGTCCCTCATCACTCGGTGATTAAATTATCCAGCACTACAACGAAAGTGCGTCCTGTTTTCGATGCCTCGGCCAGAGACAATAATGGGCTGTCACTGAATAGTTGCGTTAATAAAGGTATAAATATGATAGAAATGATACCAAGACTATTACTCTCTTTCAGAAGAGGTACTCACAAAGTAATAGCTGATGAAAAACAAACGAAATAGAGTCACTATGCTGCGGGAACGACAAATAAAAATACGTCTTACAATATAATAGTCGAGGACACGATACTATCGATACTCGATATACTTACTTTCAGTTACAGCACTAGTCGGCGACGTCGTCATATCGGCGCACATCACAGACCCACTAAGCTGCATCACGTTGTGGAGCTTCCAATTACTTTATATTGTAGAGTTTATTTTATAGCTAAGAGCGTCAGTGGCGCAACGGCAAGGGTTGCTACCTCCTATCCGGGAGGTAGTGGTTTGAGCCCGCCTACGTACCAATCAATGTGTTTTCGAATTTCGATTTCATATGTACGTTTATCCGACGCTCTTTACGTTGACGGAAAACATCGTGAGGAAACCTGCACACACCTGCGAAAAAACTCAAAGGTTGTGTGTGAAGCTGACCAACCCACACTGGGCCCGCGTGGTCGACTAAGGCCCGATCGCCCTAATTCAGGGTAAGCTCGAGCCCCTCGGTGGGGACATATATATGAGCTGATATGATGATGATGATCTTATAGCTGCTCGCTATTATTTTATTTTATTTTAATTGATTAATTTTAGTATACAAAAGGGAAAAGGCTTTGTATATAAAAGATGTACAAAGCCTTTTAGTAATTAAAAAGAATATAATTAACGAAAAACTTAAAAGCTTTTATGTAAGTAGAAGCTTTTATCTGAAAATAGTTTTTATGCTCAAATGAATATAAATACACGGTTCCAAATTCAAAAAGGCAGAATCCCTACTAATATTATAAATGCGAAAGTAACTCTGTCTGTCTGTTACGCTTTCCCGCAAAAACTACTGAACGGATTTGGCTGAAATTTGGTAGGTAGACAGATTAGGACCTGGCTTAAGACATAGACTACTTTTTACCACGCTCGCGAGCCGCATGCGGCTCGCGCACTGCGCACCCTCAAAAAGTCATAGAAACGTGGTCCACGCGGGTGAAGCCGCGGGAAACAGCTAGTTTCCTATAATTCTATTCAAAATAGAAGACGATTCTGGAACCGTGATTCCACCTCCAAATTTGAACATCAGATCAACTTCAAAATACCAAAAAGATCTATTGGCACCGGGAATGCGGCTTCATTCCAAATTTTAGATCAATGGGAGCCCTAGAAGTCGCTCTGAAATCAATCACAAGATTTGAACTAAACAAACATACATACATAAAAACATTGCAAGTAAAATAAAATATTTAAAAAAAGATACCCACGCAGGATAACATAATTCTTGTGATTATTCTTTATATCAGGTGAGTAGATTATTATTTAAGAACCTGCTAGAGTTCATAAATCCCATACAGATGTAGTATTTGATTCATTTGTTAACCAAACAACCGATTTTGAAATAATTTTATATCAATAATTATTTTATATAATTTTATATATAAAAAAAAGTTAACCAATGTTTTTTTTTCCCGTTTTTTACCTTGAAAACAAGTTTATTAGTTAATAATGGATTCCTGTTTCGTTTTCCAATATAGTAATCCAATACCGAGACAGATATACGTCATCCAAATATCGATATAAAATTATTTTAAAATCGGTTGTTTGGTTAACAAATGAATCAAATACTACGTTTGTATGGGATTTATGAACTCCAGCGGGCTTTTAATTAACCCCTATTATAATAGTAGCATTTCCGCCCAAGCTGAAAACAAATTTTCAACTTCACATCAAAGTATTCCGTACTTGCATCGACTGACCAAATCGAACATTGCAACTAAAACTTTTAGGCAAGCCATTCAAAGCCGACAGTGTGTTAGGCGTTCAAAACGGTCCCGGCTTAACCCGTGGAAACCGTAGCCGAGCGGCTACCGTCTGGCGGCAGCAGGAAAACTACGGGATCCCGTTTGAAAATTACTATTGGCCAGTAACAATATTACTTTTCTTCTCACATATTATATCTTTTATAAGCTTCGTCGGTGGCGTAGCGGCTAGGACCGCTACCTCCTGTCCGGGAGGTCATGGTTCGAGTCCTGCCACGTACCAATGCGTTTTCGAATTTCGATTTCATATAAATAATAAATTCATCATCATCATCATCATATCAGTCGAAGGACGTCCACTGCTGGACATAGTTAAATAATAAATAAACAAATTTATTTTCACAAAGTCTTGTTTCTAGTTGTACATCTTAGATCTACTTATTAGAACTCTAGCTACTAAACTAGGCTAGAAAAAGCTTGTAACTTAGCAGTCAGCGAGCAGAGATAGGACAAAGTATGCGATGTCAACCGACCATTTTAAGTGAGGATTAAACAAAAAAGGTAAGTACAAAATGCATGTGCAATTTGTATTTGTGTGTGTGTGTATGTGTGTGTGAGTGTACTTTTATCCGACGACGCTCTTACGGTGAAGGAAAACATCGCGAGGAAACCTGCACACGCCTGCGAAGAAATTCGAAGGTTGAGCGTGAAGTCGACCAAGCCGCACTGGGCCCGCGTGGTCGACTAAAGCCCGATCACCCTAATTCCGGGTAGGCTCGAGCCCCTCGGTGGGGACATAATATATGAGCTGATATAATATGATGATACTGAATTAAATAGGAAAATTATCACAGCCATGTAGGCTTTCTTAGTTAAGGAGTAATAGTCGACCAACTTAAGATGTGTGGTTAAATTTGTAAGAAAATCACAGATTTTCCATACTAAATGTTCTAAACCAATTGTCCTCACGATGTTTTCCTTCACCGTAAGAGCGTCGGATAAACGTACATATAAAATTATAAATTCGAAAACACATTGGTACATGGCAGGATTCGAACCATGACCTCCCTGACAGGAGATAGGGGGCCCAACCGTTACACCACCGATGCTATATTCGTTATAAACTGACGCTATCCATAACTTGAGCAATAGTAATATTTTTTCATAAATAATTAAACTCATGCACTACTCATGCCTCTATGTTTTTATTCTATTGTTAATATGCGTAGTATATGATCTTCTATTTCCAATTCCTTCAGATTTCCTGAAAATTCGGTTTAGTTGGTTTGGGGTGGGGATATGTATCTCTAACAAAAACCAGTCAAGTGCGAGTCGGACTAGCACTCAAGGGTTCCGTACGACCACACCTCTCCACACAACTACAAAGTATAATGTCAATGATACCTATTCACATTTAAAAACAAACGAGCGAGCGACAAAAATTTGTTATTGTTTTACTTTAGTATTAGTACTATAATAACACCAAGTTTTACGATTATATGTATTGCCGTTTTTAAAATAGAGCTACATCAAAAATACTTCTAATGTTTTTTAACCCCCCCCCCCTTGTATTTAGCACACTGGATTTTTAGTATTTGTTATTATAGTGGCAACAGAAATACTTACTCATTCTGTGAAAATTTCAACTATCTACCTATTACGGTTTATGAAATAGAGCCCGCTGACAGACGGACGGACAGACAGCGGAGGCTTAGTAATAGGCTCCCGTTTGTCGCCCGTTGGGACCCTAAAAACCACCACTGAAAACTTAATATTAAGTAAACTAACATATAAAACAAAATATCTTAGCGAACCATCAATAGTTTAAAAAAAATACATGCAGGAGTGGCCCATATTTTTTACAGATTTTTTCATTAATTAATAATCAATGTTGTATAACCGTACCAAATTTCATAATATCTGTAGAAGTCTTAAAGCAAAACGGCTGTGGCATACCGACGGATAGACATACAGATATAGTGAAACTATAAGGGTTCCCAATTTGACTACGGAACCCTAAAAATAATTTCAGAGATGCAATAAAATATCATAAAAATACAGGTCTCCCCCTGAAAATATTTTAAAAAACCACGATTCTCTGCCAAAAATGTTTTACGTCACCTACCCGCATTCTATAAGGGGTGTGAAAAAATCGGTGTAGGACCCGTTAACGGGGGGTTCTGCTCATCCTACTGAAGGAGTTTCCCCAAAGAACCCATAGTCAATTCTCAAAAAAAAATGGACCCCCATACTTAAATGCACAAAATTGATCGAGTGGCTGATCGATTTGTATGAAGAGTATTTTTTTTACGATTTCAGCAAAGTCTTAGAACAGAAGTTGTTCAGTATGATGAGTAGAAGCCCCAGTAAACGGGGCTTACACCAATTTTGTTACACCCTGTATGTCTACACAAATTACCATCTTGCAAACGTATTCTGCCAAAACTTAATTTCATTGAAATTAAAAACTATTAACACAAGTTGAAACTCAGGCTAGCTGCAGAGGCGGCCGCTGTGTACGCTAATCTGCGATCCGCGGCTAATGAAAAAACTTCCGTCTGCCAGCGCGCCGTCGCGTTGTCAGCCCGTGAACAGTCGAAAATCGGCGCCTTTGGACAAGAAGTGGATTACGGAATTGGCCGCTTTTTCTTTTTTTTTTCTTTTTACTTGTTCATGGCAGTATTGTGAGATATTTCAACTTTTTACTTTAGCGATTTATAGGTTATGTAATCAACAAAAAACTTTTGAAAATCGAAACCGTTTATACACACAATTAGGTTATTCGCTTTTGTTGTACTGAATGCTACTAAGAAAAGAGATGCCATTTGGCATTTGGCATCTCTTTATTTGCTTTACTTTTGGGACACATGTATATTATTTTTAAATCCACAATTGGTAAGCCCTTGTCATCATCTTACCTGATGATAAGTGACGATGATACCGAAGATGGCTTACCAAGATTCCCCAACGCAATGGGGAAGAGGCTATCTTATCTTCAAGCCGAAACATATCTTATGCTGTTAACAATGATGCTTGGCGGCAACACAAAGATAAGATGGTGGTGGCTAGCCAGGCGGGCTTAGAAAATGCCCTTCCACCAACAAAAAGCGAGTCATACAAAGTTAGACTCCGCCGGAAATCGAACCCACGACCTCCTGATGTGAAGCTAATGGACTTAACCATTACGCCACGCAACTTATCTACCTCCCCTCACATAATATAGCACACTTCTGTTTTACACAGATCCTTTTGATTGTTTTTATCACGAATCTTCTACTAGTCGCTTAACTTCTACTAGTTGCTTAGAATGTATGTAAAATTATATTGTGAAGGTTAAAGGTACATATTATAAGTAATCATAAAAAATCGATAAAACATCTAAAATTTCGCCCCACAATAAGATAAGTAACTTTTTCAAATTGGAAAAATACTTACAATACCTAATTACCGCTTACCGTCGCTTACCCTCAGGTGAGATGATGTCAAGGGCTAAAAAAAACCCGTTGTTTTCTCAAGGACCCTTTAATTTCTCCCACTAGTGGGAACTGGTGAACTATTTCTCGTAGACCCACTGATTGATATACACTGAGTCACATTGAACTTTATAGAACAAAGCACAATGTTGAATAAGTTCTATTTTTAGCTAAATTAAGTTTGTACTTAGTATTGTTCTAGCAAGTTCTAGGAGAGCAAGTATTGTATGCCGCTCTTTTGATCACAATATATTTAGGCAGAAACTAGAATTCTCGTTTTAGGCGCTAAGATCACTCAATCCGAGCAGGTTTCGTTTTTCAATAATATCGAACGTATGTCTATTCATTTTAAGTTCAAATCAATGCGGGCCTCAACGCGGCTGTTGCGTTGAAACCGAACGCCCAATTCTGGATTTTTATATGTTGTTGTTACTTTTCATCACTTTCAAATAATTTAAAAAAATGTACCTAATTAGATCGCGGGAAGCCGATGGATGCGGGCAGCGCAGGACCGGTCGTCGTGGAAATCCTTGGGGGAGGCCTTTGTCCAGTAGTGGACGATTTTTGGCTGATATGATGATGATGATGATGTGCCTAATTAAAATGAAAGGTCTTAAAGTCATCGATTTTTGTGTCTTGGTTTCATTCAATATTAACTATTGGTTTTCGAGAAATTTTTCAATTAATGCCAAAAACAGGGTCTACAGTATATATTTTTTACATAAAAAGTGGTAATATTCATAAAATTGTATTCAATTGAATCGATTTCTTATTACTTTAAGTATATTATATATTTTTTTCATGGTGATAGTTTTACACAGTCTTTAAATTAAATCGATTTCTTATTTCTTATTACTTTAAGTATATTTTATATTTTTTCCACGGTGATAGTTTTACACAGTCTTTAAATTAAATCGATTTCTTATTACTTTAAGTATATTATATATTTTTTCCATGGTGATAGTTTTACACAGTCTTTAAATTAAATCGATTTCTTATTACTTTAAGTATATTATATATTTTTTCCATGGTGATAGTTTTACACAGTCTTTAAATTAAATCGATTTCTTATTACTTTAAGTATATAATATATTTTTTCGACGGTGATAGTTTTACACAGTCTTTAACTTAAATCGATTTCTTATTACTTTAAGTATATTATATCTTTTTTCCATGGTGATAGTTTTACACAGTCTTTAAATTAAATCGATTTCTTATTACTTCAAGTATAATATTATATATTTTTTCCATGGTGATAGTTTTACACAGTCTTTAAATTAAATCGATTTCTTATTATTTATTTTTATTATATCAGCTCATATACGTCTCCACCGAGGGGCTCGAGCCTACCCTGAGATTAGGCCTTAGTCGACCACGCGGGCCCAGTGCGGGTTGGTCGACTTCACACACAACCTTCGAGTTTCTTCGCAGGCCTGTGCAGGTTTCCTCACGATGTTTTCCTTCACCGTTAAAGCAATCGGTAATGATATGTACTTACGTAAGTTTTTGAAAAGCTCATTGGTACATTGGCCGTCCAGATTTGACCCCGTACCTCTGGTTAGATGGACTGAGTCGTTACCGGTTGAGCCACCGACGCTTATTGAGCCACCGACGCTTGTTAAGCGTCGATTTCTTATTACTCTAAGTATATTATATATTTTTTCCATAGTGATAGTTTTACACAGTCTTTAATTAATTTGATTTGAATATTGTCATTTGACCCATCTCAAGGCCTTAATTTACCCTTTACATTTGTTTTGTAATTGTTTCAGTTGTTTGCTAAGAGGTTATTTTTACCCGACTACAGCAAAGCTGTTAGGAATTGAACTGAAGGAAGGGTTAAGAATATCACCGGTTGTATGTGTATAATTCATCAACATCATCATCATATCAGCCGAAAGACGTCCACTGTTGGCCAAAGGCCTCCCCCAAGGATTTCCACGACGACAGGTCCAGAGCTGCCCGCATCCAGTGGCTTTCTGCGACCTTCACCAGGTCGTCGGTCCACCTCATGGGAGGCCTGTCTACGCTACGTCTTCCGGTGCACGGTCGCCACTCGAGAAATTTACTGCCCCAACGAGAGTTTATTCTACGAGCTATGTGCCCTGCCTACTGCTACTTAAGTTTAGCAATTCTGTGAGCTAGGTATGTCGGTTACCTGGTTCTTCGGCGATCTCTTCGATAAACTCCGAGCACAGCTCGCTCCATCACCCTTTGGGTGACCTTGGGCCTTCTTATGATGCCCATAATAAGCAACCATGTTTCAATTTCCTGTGTCATCACCTGAAACACACACAAGACCTTAGTCATAAGACACTGCGGTATTTGGGACGTGAATATATTGCGAAGCTTCCCGAATGCTAGCCAACCGAGTTGAGTTCGTCGATTGATCTCTTTCTTGAAGTTGGACTAACCCAACTGGACTGTTCGTTCCTTTCCCTCTAATATGGTTGAGAGGAACGATGGCTGACTGTCGCGTTATACTCGTGACCGGGTGCTGTCTGTGTGAACTGGCCTACACTTGTCGACGGCATTCATGACATTCAATGATTTAATGTATAACTTCTCGTGTCATATTGTTTTCATGTTCTAACGACATAATTAGTTTTTTTTTATATTAAAGAATGGATTTTGACGTTATTAACTATATAATGATTGTTTATTTCTTGATATTGCAAATGGTCGCCACTCGAGAACTTTACTGCCCCATCGGCCATCTGTTCTACGAGCTATGTGCCCTGCCCACTGCAACTTCAGTTTAGCGATTCTGTGAGCTATGTCGGTTACTTTAGTTCTATTGCGGATCTCCTCGTTTCTGATTCGTTCACGCAGAGAAACTCCGAGCATAGCACGCTCCATTGCCCTTTGGGTGACCTTGAGCCTTCTTATGAGGCCCATAGTAAGCGATAATGTCTCAGTTCCGTAAGTCATCACTGGCAACACACAATGGTCAAAGACCTTAGTCTTGAGATACTGCGGTATTTGGGACGTGAAGATATTGCGAAGCTTCCCGAACGCTGCCCAGCCGAGTTGGATTCGTCGATTGATCTCTTTCTTGAAGTTGGAACTACCTAACCGCGCACCGGCAAACGTAGCGTAGGCAGGCCTCCCACGCGGTGGACCGATGACCTGGTGAAGATCGCGGGAAGCCGATGGATGCGGGCAGCGCAGGACCGGTCGTCGTGGAAATTCTTAGGGAGGCCTTTGTCCAGCAGTGGACGATTTGTGGCTGATTTGATGATTGCAAATAAAATATGTAATCACTATTTTATGACTATCAGAAAGAGTGTAATTTGCACCTATTTTGAATAAATATCTTGAATGTTGAAGGTATACCTATTTCAAATTATACAGGTGTAACAAAACTGGTGTACGACCCGTTAACGGGGGTTTCAGCTCATCATACTGAACAACTTTCCCCAAGGAACCCAGTCAATTTAAAAAAAAATTGGACCCTCAATACAAAAATGCACAAAGTTGGTCAATCAGCTGATCGATTTGTATGAAGAGTTTTTTTTTGCGTTTAAAGCAAAGTGGTTTAACAGCAGTTGTTCAGTATGATGAGTAGAAACTCCATTTAACTGGACATACACCATATTTGTTACATCCTGTATGTATTTGAGGAAGATTTGTAGATTACTCAGCTTTAACAGCCCGCTGGAGTTCATAAGTCCCATACAAACTTGGGATTTGATTCATTTGTTAACCAAATAACCAATTTTAAAATAATTTTATATCGATAATCGGATGACGTTTATCTGTGTCAGTATCGCATTACTTTTTTAAAAACGAAACAGGAATCCATTATTAACCAATAAACTTGTTTTCAAGGTAAAAAACGGAAAACAAGTTTATTGGTTAATAATGGATTCCTGGTTCATTTTTCAAAAAAGTAATGCGATACCGACACAGATATACGTCATCCAATTATCTATATAAAATTATTTCAAAATCGGTTGTTTGGTTAACACATGAATCAAATACTACGTTTGTATGGGATTTGTGAACTCCAGCGGGCTCATAAATACTAAATCGCTTTAAACAAATGAGATGTCCCTTCATTCGTCTCAGTCCTAATTGTATTCTAGGTTGCATTCAATTCAGTAAATAAATCTCAGAAAATTCAAAACATTCTAGGTGTTTGTGCCGGTAATAATTTGCCAAAGGTAACTTACCGGATATCCTTGGACTCTTTGGTCTCTAAAAAAAATACTAGCGTGCACATTTTTGCTAACGAGCGGTGTTTCAGTAGCTCTAAACATATCACTATACAGCGTTATTATTGGCGTAGGTCCGGTTAATTTGGGTTTTTACTCAACATAGGTACTGAAAAACTTTCTCCAAGGAACCCATAGCCAATTCTCAAAAAAATTGGATCTTCCATACAAAAATGCTCAAAATTGATCGATCGGCTAATCGATTGATATGAAGAGTTATTTTTTTTTCGATTTTAGCAAATTCATAGAGCAAAAATTGTACAGTATGATGAGGAGAATCTATATTGTGGTAGAAGCCCCAGTTAACGGGACCTACACCAATTTCGTAACACCCCTAATACACATATAACACGCGTAATCGGACTAAAGATTTACCCTCTAGAGTCGATTTATTTTCGTTGGATCCCACTTTTGAATCCCAGTTTAATATTTTTGGCGTTGGATCCCACAAAACATTATTATGTATTTCCGTTGGATCCCACATTTTAAAAATGCAAGAGAATTACGTTTCATTATCGTTGAATCCCAAAAACTATATTTCCGTTGGATCCCAAATGCTTAAAAAAAATTAAAAGCGGGTACTATTAACAACAAAATTGCTTATAATAAAATGAGGGTATGTTTATATTGACTGACCATTTAGAATGTTGCAGTCCTCTTGAAGTGCATATTGTTATAGTTTGCAGTGAATGTTGTTATTTTGTGTAAAACTTAATCGAATCACCAAGAACTATGTCTATGAGTGATCAATTCCCATCTACTTCTTTATCAATAGATTTTAATTTTATAGATAGAAAAGGTGGTACAGTTCTTTTATTTGAAGCTCATCAATACACAAAGAAACGAGATAAAAAAAATGGGACTTCTAATGGAGATGCATTATCTACCGTAAAGAAAAATGCAAAGGAATCAGTATTCCGTAAAATGTCAATATACTAGATCGTTCAGAGTCCCGAGACTCACTAACAAGAAGTCGCATAAAATATTGAAAACTCTTTTAATTTACTCGCCATCAAATGATGTGTAATTTTTTTAAAAAAATCGAACAATAAAATATTGAATTACAAACATATACGAGTATGTGCCGCTACTTTTGTAATTTCGTAAACACTGGAAAAAAACGAGTTTCGCGTGTTGATAAAACATTGTTTTTTAAAGAGAAAAAATATCGCTTAAGCACAGCAGTGGCTTATAAAGTTTTATCCGAAATATGCTCCATCTAAACCAAGAACCAACCATTTGCCGGTGGTATGCCAATTTCAAACGCAGTCGTTTGGACATAAATGATGCTGAACGCTCTGGTCGTCCAAATGAAGCAGTGACTGAACAAAACATTAACGAAGTCCTGGAAATCGTGAAAAAAGATCGGAAAATAAAATTGGGCGAGATAGCTGAGATAGTGAATATTTCAAGTGGTAGTGTTTTCACTATATTACATCTAAATTTGCCCATGAAAAAGCTCTTTTTGGCCGATTTTTAAATGTTTGATAATGGTCAATCACTTTTCTTCTTAAAAGTACACATGTTGTTACAACATGGGATTCAATGGAAATAGCAAATGGGATCCATCGTCAATACTAACTGCTCCATTCATGACTTTTCTGATAAACGCAGTTTGCAGCGCCTATTAGATCAAGCGTGGGACGGTGTTTCGAAAGAACCTCATTAACGGAGGTTATAAACAATTGTCCTTACTTTGTGCCGCGTTATTCCATTACGATTTGGGAATTCTTCACGCCAAATTCTCACACACTCAGTTTCGTTTTCACCACACGTAAAGTAATTGCTTAGTACATCGTACAGTTCACGATTACTAAATTGTTCCTGAGCCATAGTCGTATACGGGAATGCCCCTGCGCAGAACGAAACACACGCGCGTCGCGCACGTACAGCCGGTGGCGAGGTATACGGCAGACTGGCGACGCAAGCAAGCGCCGGCAAAGTTTTTTCAAAGTTTTCAAAGTTTTTTCGTTTCAATCATAAACTACAGTGAAAGTATAAAAAATAATAATATTTCTCACTTTGTATTATCATAAAAAATATTGCTGTATATTTTTTAAAATTTATACTTCAAAATATTAGTCATAACTGGAGTTGAAAGTAACGGTTGGTAACGGTGTAGACCAGACCTATCTTTGGGATTTTTTCTATAGAGCCAAAACTGCTCAATAGCTTATTTAGAGCTTTTCAAAATATTCTCCTCCAACCCCTATGCACTTATGCATTCGGGTGAACTAACTTTTAAAACATTTAAAAAACGTATCTTGCGGGAGGTTCAAAATAACCGCCGAGATTCTTCGACGGCCTCATCTGCAGTGTTGAATTTTCAACCACAAAGCATTTTTTTACCGTAGGAAATAGAAAAAAAAATGCACGGAGCTAAATCTGGGCTGTACGGAGGATGGGGTAATATTTGTACCCCCGAAGTTTTCAAACAGTCCATGGTTCTAACAGCTGTGTGAGCGGGCGCGTTATCTTGGTGAAAAAGAATGCCACGGACGCACGGATTCAATTCCCCGAAAGCTGGAGGCAGGCAAACTTCGCAGTACCATTCACTAGTAACGGTTCTACGGTCTTCTAGCAGAATTATTGCTACTGGTCCACTGCGTAGAAAAAAAATTGCTCTCATTTTTTATGAACGCTCCGACGACGAACAACTTTTGTGGGCAACTGGTCCTCTTCAAACCCCCATTGCGTGGATTGCTGCTTCGTGAGAGGATCGTAGCTGTAGATCCAAGATTCGTCAGTTGTAAGGATGTAGGATACGTTTTGCGAACTCCTTCCTTTGAACTTTTTCAGCATAAATTTGCACTAATAAACATGACGGGATTTTTGCTCTTCGGTGAGAGAATGAGGTATCTATCGCGAAGCAAGCTTCCTAACTTTAAGTTTTCATGCAGGATGGCGGAAACTGACTTTGATCCAATTTTCAGTTCAGCTTCAATCACCCCATGTGTCATTGTGTCTATTCTCCCGCAATAGCCACTCTACCCTGATGACAATTTCATGAGTTACTGCTGTTGGTGGTCGGCCGGGTCTGGGGTACGTAGTAGCATTAATTCTATGGTTTGGGGTCATCGTTTAGGTTCTCTTGAACACGTTTAAATTCACGAAACCAATAAGTTACTGTTGCTAACGCAGGAGCAGACTCCCTTGTAAATTTCCGTGAGTTTCCTTGAAAGTTAACCCTCGTTTATAATCATAGAAAACCGTAGCATGAAAAGCTTCCCGCGAGACGTCCATTGTTGCAAACAAAAAGAGAGTGACAGTTAATCACCGGCCAACGATTTTCCACCAAGTAGATTTGTATTGAAATTAGCCGTCACTTAAAAATTGTTTCAGAAAAAAGAGATTGTATTTATTCTGGACTAACAATTTTCGGAACAACCTAGGTAGGTAATTTTTTTACCACACGTATATTAACTACCTATTCATTAATTAAATTCTTACTCACAACCAAAACAACTCAATTCGGTTTTATGAAAATTGCGTCTTATTTTATCTAGGCATACATAATCTATCTTCTTCTGACACAGGCCATTGTGGTATTTATTTTCCTTTCTTCACAAAGATATAACCCAATGTGAATCTTACCTCTCAAATCAAATCTATCTATATATATAAAAGAAAGTCGTCTTAGTTACACCATTTATAACTCAAGAACGGCTGGACCGATTTTTATTATTTTTGTGTTGTTGCATTTGCCTTCGTCGGGAATAGGATAATAAGTATTGAAATATTCATCAATAAAAAAAATATCAGTCAAAAATAATTGGTTTTAGGGTAGGGTAGGGTAGTGTAGTGTAGGTGTAGTGTAGTTAGGGTAGGGTAGGGTAGGGTAGTGTAGTGTAGGGTAGTGTAGGGTAGGGTAGGATAATGTATGGTAGGGTAGTATAGTGTAGGGTAGGGTAGGGAAGTATAGTGTAGTGTAGTGTAAGGTGGAACGAGTTCGCCGGGACAGCTAGTATCTTATAAAATTCTTCTTTCATAAGTCTGAATGAAGATTCTGTGTCTTTGTTTATTATCATCATCATATCAGCCACAAATCGTCCACTGCTGGACAAAGGCCTCCCCCAAGGATTTCCACGACGACCGGTCCTGCGCTGCCCGCATCCATCGGCTTCCCGCGACCTTCACCAGGTCATCGGTCCACCGCGTGGGAGGCCTGCCTACGCTACGTTTTCCGGTGCGCGGTCGCCACTCGAGAACTTTACTGCCCCATCGGCCATCTGTTCTACGAGCTATGTGCCCTGCCCACTGCCACTTCAGTTTAGCGATTCTGTGAGCTATGTCGGTTACTTTAGTTCTCCTGCGGATCTCCTCGTTTCTGATTCGATCACGCAGAGAAACTCCGAGCATAGCACGCTCCATTGCCCTTTGGGTGACCTTGAGCCTTCTTATGAGGCCCATAGTAAGCGACCATGTCTCAGTTCCGTAAGTCATCACTGGCAACACACACTGGTCAAAGACCTTAGTCTTGAGACACTGCGGTATTTGGGACGTGAAGATATTGCGAAGCTTCCCGAACGCTGCCCAGCCGAGTTGGATTCGTCGATTGATCTCTTTCTTGAAGTTGGACCTACCTAACTGGACTGTTTGTCCCAGGTATACATATTCGTCAACAACTTCCAGTGTAGAGTCTCCAACCTTTAGAGGAGTGGGTGCGACACGGACATTTAACATTATTTTCGTCTTGTCCATGTTCATTTTAAGACCCACTTGTTGAGAGACCTTACTGAGGCCATCGAGCATTGTGCTTAGGTCTTCCATAGTCTCAGCCATGACCACGATATCATCAGCGAATCGGAGGTGGGATATGTACTCGCCGTTGATATTGATGCCGAGTCCACCCCAGTCCAGAAGCTTAAAAACATCTTCCAGGGCGGCGGTGAACAGTTTCGGAGATATAACGTCTCCCTGTCTCACCCCTCGCTGCAACTGGATAGGTTTCGAGTTCTGGTCTTGGAGGCGAACCGACATGGTGGCGTTTTCATACAGACACTTCAACACCTCGATGTATCGATGGTCAATTTGGCACCGCTGGAGAGACTGTAGCACAGCCCAGGTTTCGACTGAATCAAAGGCCTTCTCATAGTCCACAAACGCCAAGCATAGTGGCTGATTGTACTCTTCGGTCTTCTGTATAATCTGCCGCAGCGTATGTATGTGGTCTATGGTACTAAAGCCTTTTCGGAAACCGGCTTGTTCGGGAGGCTGGAAGTCGTCAAACCTGCGTGCGAGACGATTCGTAATGACTCTCGAAAACAGCTTGTAGACATGGCTCAGAAGTGAGATGGGTCTGTAGTTCTTCAGCAGGGTGTTGTCGCCCTTTTTGAAGAAAAGCACGACCACACTTCTGTGCCATGCCTTAGGCGTTTGTCCCTCGAGTATAACGGAATTAAATAACTTCTGAAGAGCTTTTAGTACCGGTGATCCACCTGCTTTCAGAAGTTCAGCCGTAATTCCATCATCACCCGGTGCCTTGTTGTTCTTGAGCTGTTTGAGAGCCATTCTAATCTCGTACAGGCTGACGTCCGGGATATCTTCGGTATAGTGTCGGGTTAGTCTGGCTCTTGGGTCTTCAGCCAGATCACTGACAGGCAAACGTGTGGTCGTGTACAATTGTCCATAGAACTTCTCAACTTCTTCCAGCAACTCAGTCTTAGACGATATGGTTCTGCCGTCCTCAGTCTTCAGCTTGGTCAGTTGGCTTTGTCCAACAGACAGATCTCTCGCGAACACTTTTGAGCCTTTATTGTGCTCAATCGCCTCTTTAATACAATTTGTATTATATTGGCGTAAATCGCGAGTTAGGGACTTAGAGATCTGCCTGTTTAGTTGCCGATACTGAGTAGCGTCTTCAGAGGACTGCAAAACCAGTCTGCGTCTTTGTTCCATGAGGTTGCTGGTGAAGTCGGAGATTTTTTTGGTTCTGTTTGAACGGCGAGTTTTAAAAAACTTAGACCCGACCGTTTGAACAATTTCCACGAACCTGTCATTATAATCGTCCACATTCTCGCAGTCTTCTAGGCATTCGAAACGATTGTGCAGCTCGAGCTGAAAGCTCTCGGGGTTTTGGAGCTGGATGGGCGCTGGTCGGAGCGTAGACTTCATCAGTCGACATCTTTCTAGCTTGGTCTTTAGATTCAATGTGCCTCTGACCATCCGGTGATCACTTCCTGTTTTGACTGAATTGATCACGGAGACATCATTGAATATTTGCCTCCTTGTCGACAAGATGAAGTCTATCTCGTTTTTTGTTACGCCATTGGGATGCAACCATGTCCACTTCCGCTGTTTTGACTTTTTAAAGAAGGAGTTCATCATAAAGAGGCTCTCCTTCTCCATAAAGTCGGCCAGCATCTGGCCACGTGCATTTCTTACTCCATATCCAAATTGCCCCACTCTCAGCTCACCATCGCTTCGTTTGCTCAGTTTCGCGTTAAAGTCCCCCATAACAACGGTATAATGGGTCCTGGTGCTATGTAAGGCTGTAGAGATGTCCTCGTATATACTCTCTACCTCGTCGTCGGAGTGTTCCGTAGTCGGCGCGTATACCTGTATGACCTTCATCGAATACCGTTTGGTGATTCTGAGTATAAGGTATGCTACCCTTGTCGAAACGCTCACGATTTGGACCACATTGTTTATTATATTTTTATATTTGCTAGAAATTTTAAAAGAGGGATAGTATAATACACACGTGCGGTAAAATCAATTTTACACACAGTGCTCTGGCATTAAAGGAATGCCTTTTAGTGCGGTAAAATCAATTTTACACTCAGTGCTCTGGCATTAAAGGAATGCCTTTTCAAGCAACTGTATTGAAAAACATCTATTTTGTAGAGAATACACCAGTTATCAGAAACGAGGAGATCCGCAGGAGAACTAAAGTAACCGACATAGCTCACAGAATCGCTAAACTGAAGTGGCAGTGGGCAGGGCACATAGCTCGTAGAACAGATGGCCGATGGGGCAGTAAAGTTCTCGAGTGGCGACCGCGCACCGGAAAACGTAGCGTAGGCAGACCTCCCACGCGGTGGACCGATGACCTGGTGAAGGTCGCCTGAAGCCGATGGATGCGGGCAGCGCAGGACCGGTCGTCGTGGAAATCCTTGGGGGAGGCCTTTGTCCAGCAGTGGACGATTTGTGGCTGATATGATGATGACACCAGTTATATATAACATTGAATTATGTACTACCTACAGCTGAAAAAAGTTAAACTTTAATAAGCATTTCGATACTTGAAAATTTTGGGTACTTATTTAAAAAAAATTAAAGTAAACTCTATTATTTTGATATAGTGGGGTGTTATCTTGAGACATCAAAGTGTATTTCTGAACGAATACAACGTTACCAAACATAAAATTCCTATGCATAATTTTAGAAAGTTCTCAGAGAAGTTAAAAGCCCTTTTCATTTTACAAAAATCACAGTTACCATGTAGTTGAAGGAAAGTTGAAGTAAAATTATTTTACTTATAAAAGGCAATACAATACACACATTAAATAAAAAAAATCATTTTCCAAAGTTCTTAGCTAGGTGTTTTGGTACTTTCAATTCTATGTGTTGTTGAATGTTTTATGTTATTTTCTTTACGTGTAAAGAGTTAAAAAAAATTACCAAACTTTTGCACTTTTTCAATGATTTTTCGTTTAGTTTCACTTTTCTGAATGAAAGTTTAAAAAATAATCACATTTCTCACTATGTATTATCATAACAAATATTGTTGTATATTTTTTTAAATTTATATGAATTACTTCAAAATATTAGTCTTATCTAAAGTTGAAAGTTTGGGTTTGTTTTTCTATCGAGCCAAAACTGCTCAATCGTGTTTCTAATTCAATCAATCGTGTATCATTCTTGTGCAATGCGCGCTGCGATGCGGTCGCATTACGGAGTCAATAAATTAATAGTGACACATTATTATTAATTTACGTGTCGAGCGCGTCTAGCACCGCTGTACGCTGCCCGCGTCATTACGAGCGCCACCGACGCGCCGCTCATCGTCAACGAGCTCCTGGCGTTCCTGCAGCAGAAGTTGGACGTGATGGACGAGCTGTCCGCCATCCAGATCTGCTCCAGCAACTTCAGTGTGAGTGATATTTGCAGCGCCAAAGAGGTGCTCTACCGGTCGCTGAAGATTTGCGGCACCTTTGCCCTCCACAGAAGAGGCGATGAACAAGGAAAGAAGACCCTTCAAGAAATCATCAAGATCCTGAAGGAGACGGATCCTGACGACGTGCCGTCGTTTGTGGCGCGGGTGCTGGCCAAGCTACCGCCCGTCACGTTCGACCACGTCGACGTCACCAGCCTGCTCAAGGACATCGTGTCCCTAAAAGAGAGTCTGGCCGACATGCAGGTGAAATTTGAAGCTTCTCAAAATACCATGGCCGCACTGCAAAACGAAGTACGTTCGCTGCACAGCACTGTAACTAGGCCAGCTGAGGCGTCAAATTACATTGACGCGCTACGTGGAGCCCACGTCAACCTACCGACGTCGGGCTCCGCAGTGTCAGCGATTTGACAGCTGCCGTCGCAGCCTGTGTCTCCGCCTGTGACCGCTGCCTGCGCACCCGCGCAGCCCCCGCCGTGCGCGCCTGTTAACGCCAACCCACCGCGCCTGTTAACGCCAACCCACCGCCACCGGTTCGTATGGGCTACCGTGACGTCACCGCCGCCGAAAGCTGCCGCCGGCGCCCCGCGCCTCCTAAGGCGTCCGGTAAACCAAGGTCGCCGCCAACATCGAGCGAGCCCCTTAATGCCAGGGTGGATAAGGAGGGTTTCACCTTGGTACAGAAGAAGTGCAAAGCCCGCAGAAGCTTATGTGGTACGGCCGCACCGGAAGAGTGCTCCGTGCTGCGCGCCGCCATACCGAACGTCGCGCTCTACGTGTCACGGCTGCACCACTCGGTCACGGCCAAGGACGTGACGGAGTACGTCCGCAAGAAGTGTACTTCACGTCGTACGTGGTGCGCGTGCCGAAGCCTCTACTGGAGACCATCACCAGCACCGACTTCTGGCCGAAGGACGTCGTGTTTCGGCGTTTCCGAGGCACCATGCCAGTCCATTAGTCATCAAAAATTACTAACATAGATTAAGGTAGATACTAACACATGCCTAATAATGTATTTTATTTATAGTATCTATGTCATGTTATTTTTATAAGTTTTTATACATCTATGGGCCTGTAATTTAGTACTAAGTTGGCTGAAAATAAATGAATAATAATAACAATAATAATAGCTTTTGACTTTAAGGAACATCATCAACAACAAGGATATTTTTCTCAACCTTGGGTTTTCTATCGTTTAGGGAGTAAATGACGTCAAAAATTACAAAAATCTGTAATAATACCGCCTTAATAAAATATTCAGATCTGTTTTTCTGTAAAATCAATCATTACAACTGAGATGGATCGAAAGAAAGTGTCTCCGCGCGTTTCGTAAACACTGTAAGGAGTCTCAAGCCAGTATTTATGTATGATTGATGGGGTAAAGTGAGTGAACTGTACAGAATGCCCCAAATATGACGTAGGACGTGGAAAGTATCATATCTGAAAAACCAATTTTTTTAAAATTGTAGAGGGTGTCCCAATAGGAGCGCACTTATTTAAATTTTGCGGCATTTTTGCCAGAACCGCGCGAAACGCGCTATTTAGCAAAAGAAATAATTTTAAACAAAAAAAACGTCTTCAAACGCACTAGTCGCCACTACGATTTTTGAAGGTTCCGCTTTCGCGCGGTTCTGGCAGTTGTACCTACGATAAATTTTCATCTGGTACGATAGTTTTCGAATACCGGTACGATAATTCACTTGCACTCGTCTGGCAACCCTGACCGCATGTGAGCACCGTGGCGTGTCACCAAATTATGATGGCGCGTCGCTAAATCGAGGAGATACTAGGAGGGAAATGCGAACATAAGTACTGGATGGTGGCCTCACTTGAGCTTAGTACGCTTTAGTTGCTGTCTTTCTAATGCATGTGGCAACTCTCAAATTTCACAGCTATCACATTTGATTGTTCCGATTATTGAAATGGAGCGCTAAATAAAAGAAGATCGCGTTATCGTTATTAAAAACCGTTTCGGCCGGAATTTTATGAATTTTCAGTGACTTTTTGGCAAATATGTGGCTGTATCTCAATAAAAGAGCGTCGATGGCGTAACGGCTAGGGCCGCCGCCTCCTGTCCGGGAGGTCGTGCTTCGAATCCTGCCACGTACCAATGTGATTTCGTATTTAGATTTCATATGTACGTTTATCCGATGCTCTTACGGTGAAGGAAAACATCGTGAGGAAACCTGCACACGCGTGCGGAGAAACTCGCAGGTTGTGTGTTAAGTCGACCAACTCGCACTGGGCCCGCGTGGTCAACTAAGGCCCGGTCGCCCTAATTCAGGGTAGGCTCGAACCCCTCGGTGGGGACGTATATGAGCTGATACGACGACTTACTAATGACGCTTTGGATCTCGGCCTTAAGCCTTAAAGTGGTTTTTGGTTTATTTGCATATTGAACCGACCCGAGATTTCAAAAATCCCCAAAGAAAGAAATCGCCAGTCAACATCAGAGTTTCGTGAGAGAGTTTTTATTTTTTTAACACGGTTTTATTAGCTTCTCCTGTATATAAGTAAAGGAATCTTTGAAAGTAATTTTCACCCACCTTAAGACGTCGAATTAAATCGAAAATTTGCACACGTAATGAAAACGATGACAATACAAAAATTTATTTAATTATAATAATTTCTTGAATTATGTAGAAATGAAATGAGGGGCGGGCCGGTTTCCGCAACCAAGCGACCACCGCGCCCATTTTGTGTGATTGGCCGGCATCACTGCCAGCCCAGCTCCTCCAAGAAGTCCAGTAGCCCCCGCAGGTTGCCGACGACTTCCTGAAGCGAGCACGGGTCACCGAGGTGCGCGACCATGTACTGTGCTAGCACCTTGCAATACAGTAGGATGTGGGCACCACTCTCCTCAGCCTCCATACACGCTCTGTATAGGGGGCTGTCGGTGATCCCTAGAGCGAATAGATGTTTAATAAAATGACCATGTCCAGTGATAGCGGCTGTTACCTTGCGGAGCTGAGCTATTCCAAGTCTCAGGAGCAATTAGTTTGGTTTGCTATTAAAGCACGTTTTGAATTTTTTAAGGGTTCCAAAGTCAAAAAGGAACCCTTATTGACTCTCCATGTCTTTCTGTCTGTCTGTCCGTCTGTCCGCGGCTTAGCTCAGGAACTGTTTGTACTAGAAAGCTGTAATTTGGCATGGGTATAAATATTAATAACGCTGAGAAAGAGGTACAATAAAATCTTAAAAAAAAAATATTTTAGGGTTCCTCCCCTAAATGAAAAGAGGGGGTGAATTTTTTTTAGTTGTGAGGTGTCCTTGAATAGTCTTAAAAAACTACTAAAACTTTGCTAAAACCTATTTTCGATTTAAGGATCGGTTCGCAAAATATTAAGCAATAAAGTGCTAATTAGCTGACTTAAAAAAAAGAAGGAGGTTCTATGTTCCACTGCATGTATTTTTTAAGTATGTTCACCGATTACTCTGTGAATTGTGGACCAATTTCCAAAATTATTTTTTTATTTGAAAGAGTATACTCCCGAAGTGTTCCTATTAAGGATAAGGATCTGATGATGGAATCCCGGTGAAATCGAGGGCAACCCTCAAATGTTATAGCCATATATTACGTGTTTCATGTATTTTATAAAGTTATTCAAGTTTTTGCATCTGGAAGTCGTCGTTTCATGTTGATGAGCTGATAATGGAAGGTACAATTCCTCAACGGTTAGGAGTTGGGGATAATTCTTTAAATATTGTACGTAGATACGTAGGTTCTTATGGACCGCCGATAGTTGTATTCTTTCAGGTTATTCAGGTGAGCTGATGACAGTAGGTTTGACTCCTTAACTTTTATGCTGCTGAGATGATGGAAGCCACAGGACTCTGTATCGGTTAAATGAAACACATGTATTTCTAGTCGATTCCTATTGGCGAGTAAGTGATTGGATTTGACGTTGTTAGATAGATAGCGTTATCACTAAAAATAAAAAAAAATAACAAGGTAAAAAAAAACTCGACTTCATAAAGAAATTCATTCAAAAGTATGAAATAATATTTTTATATATGAATACATGAAACTAACCTACTATAATAAAATAAAAGGTAGGTACGAACCATAAATTAGGGGCCTACAATTTTTTTGAGGTCGGTGCCAGCAAAAACATAGATTCAAAACATTTGAAAGAGGTAAAGTAGGTACTGACCTCAAAAAAAATATAGTTCCCTAATTTGATTTGTACTTTGATTTCATTACTGTTGGTTAATTTCGTGTATTCATGAATAAAATTATTATTTCATACATTTGTGTGAAATTAAGTTTATTAAACTTTTATTTCCTCCCCCCACACCCCACCAGCTGAACCGTAATTTCAGGATATCTGAAAAAAAGTGTAAATGGTAAGTCAATTTAAAAGAAAAACTATCACAGATAAGTAGACATTCTTAGTTTAGGAGAAAAAGTCGATCAACTCAAGGTGTGCAGTTGGATTTGTTAAAAGTTAATAGATTTTCCATACAAAATGTTCTATTACCACCAAAAAATATTATTTTGTTTATTAAAAGATATTTTAAACTACGGAACCCTATTTTCGATGGTCCGACTCCCACTTCGCCAGTTTTTTTTTACTATCAATTTTTTTTTACTTAGTTCTTTAGTAGTACAGTCAGTACGTAATCAGAATACTGCCTGCTTACATAATGTTTTATTCCGAAAGCTGACCGAAAAAGAACAAACTGTTAAGGTGCCTCTTAAAACTTGATCCACAGATAAACCTAAACCAAACTCCAATCCACTGCGCCCTTGGATGGGCACGTGACCGCAATTTTTATCACTCCTTTTCTTTGGAATAGCAAAACTTTCCAACAAACATAACTTCAAAACAAACATAGATAAAGCTAAATTGCATTGGGGAACTATTATTGCCCATTCGTTGTCCTATTTTACACTATCCTACAAAGTCGACCTTGCGCATCTAGTCGAAGACGTCATGTCGTATCGTAACACCACAATATGTATTGTGAGAAATTGTTTTTTCAATTCCTGATTTAGTTCTTACAGCACACAACAACAACAAAAAAATCATACATAAATCAAAAATAAGTGTAAATTTAATTATGGTTGCTGTCTTGCTTTGTCCTTGATACAATGCCAGCAAAACATTTATTACAAGTCCAACGGAGCAACGGAAGGGTACTTGCGGGGCAATGGGCGGCGGGGCACAGTCTGGCAAACTCCGCGAGTTTGCCAGGCTGGCTACAGGCTAGTACTGCTAGTACCTAAGCCGTGGCGGCATCATGCGACATCAAAGGCGTTGCGCTACTGTAAGCCATATCGTAGTACTGTGACGTTGGTTTACGCGTCTGTTTCAGACGGTCAACTGCAAGGCGTCTGTTTAGGTAGCGGCTAGTACGGAAGCAACATGATTTTCAATACCTACCTAAACAATATAGTGGATTCTCGGTGAAAAGTGAAATGTTCGTTAGTTTTCTATGCCTGTCACCGTTCAACTGATTACGTTAAAACTTTGTACAGTTGTTGTGGGCACGCCAGAAAAGGTTTCTGGCCAGAAAAACCCACGGGCAAAAAGCTCGTATTGTATAAAAAGACTTTATAAGCCGCTCTGTAAGACCAATGTCAGTCTAGAATATTTTCAAGCGACTTCTAAAAAGGAGGAGGTTCTCAAATCATCTGTGTGTTCTTTTTTTATGTGTGTTACCTCACAACTTTTGACTGGGTGAACCGATTTTTATGATTCTTTTTAATTTTGAAATTTAGTGCTTCCCGTGTGGTCCCATATAAATTTTATCAGAATCGGTGCAGTACTTTATTAGAAAATTAACAATAAACCAAAATAATAATGCAAAAATATACTAATTTGTTGCGATAGAAGTCGGTTTTTAACGTGTTTAGAGTTTTCATTAATAGACAGTTAGGTAACCATCGTTTACTACTTATTGACTCAACAATGTCGGATCGGATGGTGTTAATAGACTCAATCATCCGCGGTCGGAATCGGAGCGGTATCATAAATCAATGTTAATATCATAAATTGTTAGGTGATACAAAAGCCATGCCACTTCTTCATGCATTCGGTCTTTTAGTTTTCTCGGCACCCCTTTAGTTTGTGTATAATATTGAACAACGGATGCATTGTGTACTTCCTGCGTGTATACTTATATTTTGTTTGAAAAAGGATTTAAAAGGTTGGGTATTGTAAGTAAGATTCCATTTATTTCCATTCCATGACTTAACGATTTCTCAAATTTTATAACATCCGACGCTTTTATGAAAAAGCTAGAATAGAAAATAATGTGAATGCCCTTTGATAGGTTACTGAAACCTGTGAATTGGTAAAGTCATGATGGTGTTTTTTAATCTCTTTGTTTTCGGTTTCATGACAATAAAATATGCTACTTTACATTTAGCTGAATATCGGCACAGCAGCACACACTTGTTTCATTTTAGTATAAAGACACTTTTACAAAGGTAGTGTGACACTTTTCGATTTGTACGGACGGTTCACAAACCACAACTTTAGCTTCAACAAAAGTTTGTTCCACTTTTGCCATTAGTGTGTTTAGGAAAAGAGTAATGTGACTCTGTGACCATCTTAATTATTTCTCACTAGCTGTTTCCCGCGGCTTCACCCGCGTGGACAACGTTTCTAGGGTGACTTTTCGAGGGTGCGCAGTGCGCGAGCCGCAGGAGGCTCGCGAGCTTGAAAAAAGTAGTCTATGTGTTTATCCAGATCCTAATCTGTCTACCTACCAAATTTTATCTAGATCCGTTCAGTAGTTTTTCCGTAAAGAAGTAACAAACATACACACTCACACACTCACAAACTTTCGCCTTTATAATATTAGTGTGATTTTATATAGACCAATCATGGGGTCGTAAGAGTAGACTAAGGGACTTAAAACCGGAGGATGGGCAGTAGCGTCCTTTCCGTGTATTGCAACACACCTGCAACCACACTGCGATCGCCAACTCACCTGCCAAGCGTGGCGAGTACGGCAAAACCCCCCAATGAATAACATACCCAGAAAACGGCCCCTAGTCCCCGGCGGCCCTGCTATTCCTGGCTCCGGTAGCAGCTATGGTAATGGCAGGACGGGGGGTGAGAAGAATCCTCGGCAGATGCCAGGCTACCAAATCCAACTAAAACGTAGCGTAAGCAGGCCTTTCACGCGGTGGACCAACAACCTGGCGAAGATTGCGGGAAGCCGCTGGATGCGGGCTTCGCATGACTGGTCGTCGTGGAAATCCTTGGGGGAGGCCTTTATGCAGCAGTGGACGTTTTTCGGCTGATATGATGATGATGATGATGATTATCTACACTATCTGAGTGGTGCAGTGGTTATTCGACTCGCTTCACACCAGAAGGTTGCGGGTTATAATTCTAGTGGGGTCTAACTTTGTAAGACTCGCTTTGGTTAGTTGTAGGGTACTTTCTAAGCCCACCTGACTAGCTACCGCCATATTATATAAGTTCTGCTCACAAAAATCACTGTCAAGAGCATCTTCCGGCATGAAGATAAGATAGCCAGTTCCATCGAGATATTATTACTAACGTACATATGTACATAGCGTTAGTAATAAAATCTGATTACTAACGTTATGTACATATGTACGTTAGTAGACCATAGCAGCCCTGTTGTAGGACGATATAGTAGACCATAGCAGATTAAAACAAACAAGGCTAGGAATGCTGGAAACTATTCGTTTGGTGGCAAAACTTCCACTTTTACGTGGGCGTTTGTGGAATGCGACCAACTTTGTAGAGTTACCTTGTGTCAGACCTGTATGTGTTAAGGTAAGCACACATTAGGGCGGGTCGCATCTGGTCGGACCGTGTCGCAAAAATCTGCCCAAATCGCTTCTATTTATTTTATAGTATGGCCTATCGTATACTATGCCAGGCCGGAATGGGTTGCATTATTGCGAGGCGGATTTACATCCATGTAATGCGGTCCGCCCCCCCTCCCCCCATTGTGGAATTGAGAGTAATACTTTGGGCGCTTCGCTTGTCCACCACAGGGAATGACACCGAATATACTGCACGTAATTTATTTATTTTCCGCGCGTTTAAAAAACGCGTGAACGTTGTGTACTTGACGTTAAAAATCTGGACCTAAAATTTCTACTATACTGATACTAGGATTTTTGCTTTGTAACATCAAAACTAAGTGGTTGTATACTACTAGGCAACCGCCGTCTATCCCTTGATTATCACGGTTAATTGTGCCACACGATAAGAGAGAGAGAGAGAGAGAGAGAGAGAGTGGTTGTATCCAATAAATTAAAATTAAAATTTTATAAAAATAGTCACGGAGCTAACACATCGAAAACACAATAAAATCCATTAAAAAAAATGGAGTTTTGCGATATAGTGGACGGCGATCGCCTTATCTCACCTATTGTAAATTTTTCTACGTTCATCAGGAACTCTACTGTTTCAATCATGATTATAAAAATCAAAGTATCCAAAAACACCTTGTCTTGTCCAGTAAAAATCTGTTGTACAAAATGGCGAAATCAGAATTTCCGTGTAGTGCACAAACGTCTTTATAAATCTTGGTCTGCTACATCGGGTCAGGAAAATTCAGTTATTTCATGCGGTAAAAGTGTGTGTAGTGCGAAAGCGCCCATTAGTATTACTTTTGTGCAATTAGTACGTCTGTCACTAAAGTTATGCACAAATTTTGCGAACTATTCGTCAATGCGTTGCGACCGGAAACTAGTATCTCATCTGTTTTTTTTTTTTTTTTTTTTTTTTTTTCCCCCCTGTTAAGGGAGAGCGGAGGTGAATGCGTTTACGAATACCAGGGGAAGCTTCGGCCGCAGGCCGAAGCTGCCGCTGGTTATGTGGGACTCATAGCTCTGCGCCTATATGCATACGTCCCCGTTACACTCGGAAGGTGTATGAATACGTATGCACAGGCCCAAAGTCCACACTACCCACTAAACACCCCCTCGCGAAGTTTGGCAGCGTAGCCACCTTAAAACTACATCGGTGCGACGCCCCCCCCTGGGGAGGGGGGGGAGTGCAAAAATTACGCTAAAGGGACAGCGCGGAGAGCTCCTGATGGGAGCGGCCGCTAGGTTAATCACATTAAGTGTGCAAGTGAGGGGACTGTGTCATTCAAAAATTAAACACTATCTGTTCCTCCCTGAGCTGCCAGGAGGCAGTTCAGGTCGGCTGAAATTTGATTGGGAGGATCAGACAGTACGTGTCTTGGTCTACGGACCATATTACTAGTTAATACGAGACGCGGGGAATAGTCCGCCGCCTCTCGGATCAACGGATTGGGATGCGACTCCGAGGACTTGAAGAAGTTCTCGGAGAGGCCTTTGAGAAATTGTTGGATGGTCTGAATGTCCATGTCTCGGTGCAGGTCGGCGTTACGGATGTACCACGGGGCGTTAAACGCTCTACGGCAGAAGATGCTTTGGACTGTTTGGATCATGTCCATGAAAGGGGGGGTATCTCATCTGTGCCGACACGCTCTATTAATACTCCCCACTCTTTGTTCTAGTGTGCGAAGTACCTACGCACTTTCAGCGACGCTGCAGCCCGCTCCGCCCCGATGCGACCCGTCGCAATATGCCCTTACCTTTAGGTGTGTAGTATCTGTGTAGGAAACTTTTATTTCATCATTCAATTTTTTGTGTATAGGTATTATACAAAGTTTTCGAGTGGCGACCGCGCACCGGAAAACATACCGTAGGAAGGCCTCCCACGCGGTGGACCGAAGCCGATAGATGCGGGCAGCGCAGGACCGGTCGTCGTGGAAATTCTTCGGGGGAGGCCAAACGTCCAGCAGTGGACGTTTTTCGGCTGATATGATGATGATGAATCTACAAATCAGTTTAAAAATCACTATTACTATAGCAATAAGTATACATACTAATTTTATCCAAAACATTATGAATTTTTGTGGTATGACTTTTTAAATTTGTTTATAGATAAGAAGATTGTACACTGGAATAATTAAATATATACTAATAATATTTGAAATATGTGAAGTTTGTAAGTTTGTATGTAGGAGGTTATTTCTTGAAACTACTCATCCGATTTAAAAAAAATATTTCACCATTATTTAGAATGAAATTTCAGGTTGGAGATAGGCAAAAAAATAACCCGCTCACACTCGATATCCACAGGGCAAAGCCGCGGGCAACAGCTAGTAATAAATAATGGAAGCGCTAAAATAGACTTCAATCGCAACGTTTTTGTTAAAATCCAAAAAGGTTTTGAACGGATTTTGATACTATTCACATTGCAGGCATGACCTATCAATTAAAAAAAGATATCTCACACTCGATATCCACAGGGCAAAGCCGCGGGCAACAGCTAGTAATAAATAATGGAAGCGCTAAAATAGACTTCAATCGCAACGTTTTTGTTAAAATCCAAAAAGTTTTTGAACGGATTTTGATACTATTCACATTGCAGGCATGACCTATCAATTAAAAAAAGAATTACTTCTTCTAACTTCACACCGGTTTATCGAAGACGGATTATGCTATAAAAAGTTATGCGTAATCCATCCATCATAAATAAACAATTTTAAACAAAAAAAAACGACTTCAAACAGGAAACTAAGGTTCCCCTCGATTTCTCTGGATGTCATCATCAGATCCTGGTTTCCTCATCGTGGTACCACCCTTGGAATATCTCCTTTCCAACAAAAATAGAATCATCATAATCGGTAAAAAAAAAATATATACGGTCGAATTGAGAAACCTCCTCCTTTTTTGAAGTCGGTTAATAATACTGTTTCACCTTTGAGCCTCCATTTTTTATCGAAGTCGGTTGAAAAAAACATCATCTTAAGAACTTATGCTTCAGGCATAGTTACTCGTATTTTGTTAAAGCTTTTAACTTTTGCGTCATATTTGTATCCGAAACCACACGTCATATTTGTATAACTTATAAGTATGTATATGTTTTTGTTTGTTTATGTATATATTTATTATTTTATTTTACATCTTATTGTTATAAGGTTCAAGTATTTTATTTATTTCTGTATTTTATGTAACTGTTTATTTGATTTTTTTTCTGTTTTTCAGGCATTAAACTGCCTCTTAACTTGTTCCAACGCTGTTTCCTTACCCAAAGGTTGCCTGAAAGAAATTGCTACCTAGCAATAAGGCCGCCTATTGTATAGGTATTCTACTATTTTATTTCTTTTTTATGTTGTGATGCAATGAAGAATATTGTATAGTATTGTATCTGATCTATTTGTTTGAATCTGAATTGAGATAGGTATGCTAAAAATCACAGAGGTCTTCTGCGTTCCATTTCTTGGAATCATCGCAGCCTAGCACTGCGGCACAAATTAGTCTTGGTGTTGCCCACATTAAAAACACTTTTTGCTACAAATCCTAATGCGCCTCAAAGTAAAATGAGGCGATACGCACCGCTGAGTCCACTTTGTATTCTACCAACGACCAAAAGGGGCTCAACCTATCTACGATATAACTTCATTACCGGTTCGTTAGGGCATCCGAATCGAGGAGTAATTAGCAAGCAGATAGAAGACAGGAGAAAGGCTAATTTGTTCCGTATTCGTCCCATACCGTACTTTAGCGACCGACCCTTAAAAGGTTTACCCTATTTTAAGGTTTTACTTGAACATAATTTTATTTACTTCTGGAAATTTATAAAGGCTGAGTCACGTTCTGTATATTAAAAAGTTAAACTAAGACAAAGTATATAATATATTAGTACTATCGTACAGTATGCACACTCCCTGCTGCTCTCTAGATTCGACCTCACCCCGGGGCCCGGCTCCGTCACGCAGATTGGTTACAGTTTGGTTATCGAACTAAAAGGATGAGCTACGTTACAGCGCCCCGACCGCTGTGATTTCGTTTGGGAATCATTAAATCTAAATTTGGTAAACTGTTCATTTAATGATGTTTTAGTATACATAGTGATAAAGGCAATAAAACAAAGCTTTTACAGATATCCTTTGGATAAAAAGTAACACAAAAAGCCAGTTCATTATTTCGTATTGTGTCACACTTGTATCAAACAGGCTCCAAAGCCTCGAGCGTCGCCGCAAAGTCGCCTGTCTATCGGTGTTCTAAAGGATTCATTTCGGAGAGTGTGCCCTGGAGCTTCACAACCTCATTCCCCCTCTCCATTTCATCATCGGACGACCAGGGGTGGAGGGCGGTTCCATCCCTTTATCGTCAATGTTCCACCTTTACGCACGAAGCGTTTTGCGTCTTCGTTCATCATGCGAACGGCCAAGGAGTGGAATTTCCTTCCGGCGTCTGGATTCCCCGATTCGTAAAATTTAGGAATCTTCAAGACGAGAGTGAATAGGCACTATTTGAGCTTGCCTGTCACATCTTTGGCTGCATCGGCACTTAACGTCAGGTGAGGTGCAGCCAAATGCACTCAAATTTTTAATTAAAAAAAAACACTTAGTATCTGGAGAAAACGCATTAACCTTGCTTTTTTGTCCTTCCGTCTTAAATATTTCTTAAATATTAAATTACAAATCTTAAGATGATTTGCTAGAGTAGAAATAAAACCAATCAAGTGCGAGTCTGACTTGCACACTTAGAATTCCATAGTGTGAGATTTGATTATCGCATTCCTAATTAATATTGACTGTTATTGTAGGTAACCTACCTTTAAATATTTTTTTAAGTGTATAACCTTATCTTTTATTTTCAATCCACAGTTGATAAGACCTTGGCATCATCTCACCTGATGATAATTGACGATGATGCTGAAGATGGAAGCGGGCTTACCAAGATGTCCCCAATGGGGATCTGGCTATCTTATCTTCAAGCCGGAACACATTAATGCTGTTAACACTGATGTTTGGCGGCAACACTTAGATAAGATGGTGGTAGCTAGCTAGGCGGGCTATGAAAATGCCCCACCGCCAACCAAACCGAGTCTTACAAAGTTGACCCCGCCGGGAATCAAACCCGCGACCTCCTGGTGTGTGTATATTGTACTATACTTAAGTCCTTCTCTCTTCAAATATTGTTGTGCCTAAACTGGGTCCATGAAGCACTTTTGTTATTTCTAACATCTGTAAAAACTCGTGTATGCAATAAATAATTGGGTATTGAGTATTGAGTGAAGCGAATGGACTAACCATTGATTTTTAACCGCCTCCATGGCGTAATGGTTAGTCTGTTTGCCTCACACCAGGCGGTCGCGGGTTCGATTCTCGGCGGGTTCAACTTTGTAAAACTCGATCCTTTCGTCGGTAACGCGAGGTCAATACTCACCGGGTCCACGTCAAAGGTTACGTGATTTGATTACGTCTTCATTTTTAAAGTTTATCACATTATCCTTGATAATTATTATCAACGGTTGGTACCTCGAGGTCAATGCTCTCCAGGTTACGTCAAGTTTACGTGCTTTTTTAAAATTTTGTTTGGAAATACGGTCTAACCGTGCGGGGATCATCAAACTATTACTAGCGGGGGATGTGGGTTACCAAGTAGCCACTGTTGATTGTTACATGCAGTAAATATCTAACAAACATTTCGTGACCAATGCTGCCGGTGTGATTCAACCCTACCTGCATTCATGCCTATAGATACGCCAGTTGTTTACATGAATATCATTTCTCGCTCGTTTGTATGAAGTGTCCGGGATGAGTCTAAGATATGTAAAAGTTGTTGATTTCCAAATGGAATAAAAAATTAACAAGTTGTTCACACAGTTCACAGGTCTTCCTAGTATCTCATCTGTGGTGTAGGCATTCACTGTATAATTTTTTTTCCTATCCTCCATTATTATTTGTTATAAATAAATAAATTACTATAATTATATTATCAGTAAGACATTCACCTAATTTAAATCATCGTTAAGAAACCAAAGGGCGTACCATTGAAATCATTGGTTTAACAGTTAGTAAAATGGAAGTGATTGATTGTCGACGAAGTTAAAAATACTTCTTTGCCAACCATATATTATGATTATGACTCAGCAACGCAAGCTAGGAAAACGAGTGAAGTTACGTCCGGCGGTTCGCCGGCCACAGCCGCGGCACACTCGATTCGCTCGCTCGGCTCGCGCGGTCCTTAAAAAATCAAACATAGCAGGTCGTCGCTTCGCTCCTTGCTTCCTAACCAGCCAAATGTGCCCCACCTAGACCCCACCTTGACCTAATCTACTCATGTATCTCACCTAAACCTCAACACTGACATACGGTTACCAGATCAGAATCGTTGCCCTGAGTTGCGTTATTAATTGAATTGAAGGCCGAGAGCGTAGCTAAGCTAAGCTCAAGGCCCCATCATACTGTGGCCAGCAGTACAGTCAGTCAGTGTAGTTAGTTAGTTTGCGACAAATCTTGGGGCTAAATTAGAACTTCTTCGCGGTTTTTAATTGAGCTGGAATTATGTATACACGTTAAGTTTGGAGAACAATGCATAATTAACTTAGTGACGTCATACTAAATCTAATAATATTGCGGATTCACAAAGATAGCGGATGAGTTATATTTTATGCACTTCCATGATATGGGTATCAAATGAAAGGGTTTGCTGAGAAGCATACAAATAAATTAAAATTTGCAATATAAAACTTGTACCTAAAAGATTTTAGGTTTTACGAAAATTATTTAATTTGGAAACGTCGTCGTGTACTTTTACATATTCACATTTAGCACACTGAGCATGTGGATTATTGAGCATAAAAAGGTTTTTTAACATAAAAGATCGTATACCTAAAAATCTTTAGGTTTTTTTGAAAAAAAAATATTCTTAGAACGATAACTCTGCAGTGCACGGCACGGCACGCGTTCAAACATATTTCTGTTAATCATAACAAGCCATTAAAGGGTGTCCATAAAAAAAGTATACATAATTGTATTTCAGGTTATTTTTCACACAAAACAGCCAAAATCTACGAATCACGAAAATAAATTAATACACCATCATTTAATTACTTCTCGGGATGGTTTGCTTAATAACAAACAAAGTTCACACCCTTATATGAGTTATAATTAACAGGGCAACGTAAAAGCCAAAATTAACTTCCAGCTTCCCACCTAACAACGGGTGTAAGGTGAACCTTTGATAGAAGTTATTAATAATCGCCCTTCTGACAGAGTACGATAAGAAAAAGGGCAGCATAATAAGGTACCCACGTTATCACATATAATTATCATCAGGATTCTGCCGCAAAAAGTAATAAGGCAAGCTTTCTCACAACACTGGGGACCGCAAAAAGTGAACGCATTTTTTTTGTCTTGTTTTTTTCTCACAAAATAAATATACACACGCATTCACTACCGAATAAGCTTCGTACGTACTTTGGAACGTTACCACAGATTACTAAATAGTTACTTCGTAAACGTTACACCGTTGGCGAATGAGAGTTAGGTCGAAAAAAGTTTAAGATTTAGACTGTCATGACATTTGCTAATTAATTAATTAATTAAAATAATATTAATTAAGTTATTTTGAACTTAAAAATTCCGTATGGTTCCCGGCTAAGAATAGGACCATCCCATCTCTTCCAATGGGAGTCGTAAGAGGCGACTAAGGGACTTAAAACCGGAGGATGGGCAGCAGCGTCTTTCCGTGCATTGCAACACACCTGCAATCAAACTGCGATTGCCAACCCGCCTGCCAAGCGTGGCGATTACGGCAAAACCTCCCTATGAAATCCACACCCAAAAAACGGCCCCTAGTCCCCGGCGGCCCCGCTATTCCTTGCTCCGGTAGCAGTCGTGGTAACGGCGGGGTGGGGGGTGCGAAGAATCCCCGGCAGATGCCAGGCTACAAAACCCAACGACCTTTGGCCCTGGCAACTTACAACACGCGTACACTGCGGACTGACGAGAAACTTACAGAACTCGAAGAAGTATTGAGCAGGTTACGGTGGGATATCGTAGGTTTATGTGAAGTCCGAAGAGAGGGAGAGGACACCATGATTCTTAAATCCGGAAACCTGCTCTATTTCCGGGAGGGCGACCAACAGTCCCAGGGTGGTGTCGGGTTTCTCGTCCACAAGTCCCTGATTAACAATGTGGTCCAAATCGTGAGCATTTCGACAAGGGTAGCATACCTTATACTCAGAATCACCAAACGGTATTCGATGAAGGTCATACAGATATACGCGCCGACTACGAAACACTCCGACGACGCGGTAGAGACTATGTATGAGGACATTTCTACAGCCTAACATAGCACCAGGCCCCATTATACCGTTGTTATGGGGGACTTTAACGCGAAACTGGGCAAACGAAGCGATGGCGAGCTGAGAGTGGGACAATTTGGATATGGAGTAAGAAATGTACGTGGCCAGATGCAGGCCGACTTTATGGAGAAGGAGAGCCTCTTTATGATGAACTCCTTCTTCAAAAAGTCAAAACAGCGGAAGTGGACATGGTTGCATCCCAATGGCGTAACGAAGAACGAGATAGACTTCGTCTTGTCGACAAGGATGCAAATATTCAATGATGTCTCCGTGATTAATTCAGTCAAAACAGGAAGCGATCACTGGATGGTCAGAGGCACATTAAATCTAAAGACCAAGCTAGAAAGATGTCGACTGATGAAGTCTTCGCCAGCGCCCATCCAGCTCCAAAACCTCGAGAGCTTTCAGCTCGAGTTGCACAATCGTTTCGAATGCCTAGGAGACTGCAATGTGGACGATTATAATGACAGGTTCGTGGAAATTGTCCAAACGCTCGGGTCTAAGATTTTTAAAAACTCATTGTTCAAACAGAACCAAAAAATCTCTGACTTCACCAGCAACCTCATGGAAGAAAGACGCAGATTGGTTTTGCAGTCCTCTGAAGACGCTTCTCAGTATCGGCAACTAAACTGGCAGATTTCTAAGTCCCTGACTCGTGATTTACGGCAACATAATACAAATTGTATTAAAGAGGCGATTGAGCACAACAAAGGCTCAAAAGTGTTCGCGAGAGATCTGTCTGTTGGACAAAGCCAACTGACCAAGCTGTAGACTGAGGATGGCAGGACCATGTCGTCTAAGACTGAGTTGCTGGAAGAAGTTGAGAAGTTCTATGGACAATTGTACAAGACCACACGTTTGCCTGTCAGCGATCTGGCTGAAGACCCAAAATCCAGACTAACCCGACACTATACCGAAGATATCCCGGACGTCAGCCTGTACGAGATTAGAATGGATCTCAAACAGCTCAAGAACAATAAGGCACCGGGTGATGATGGAATTACGGCTAAACTTCTGAAAGCAGGTGGAACACAAGATAAAAGCTCTTCAGAAGTTATTTGATTCCGTTATACTCAAGGGACAAACGCCTAAGGCATGGCACGGAAGTGTGGTCGTGCTTTTCTTCAAAAAGGGTGACAACACCCGCTGAAGAACTACAGACCCATCTCACTTCTGAGCCTTGTCTACAAGCTGTTTTCGTGAGTCATTACGAATCGTCTCGCACGCAGGTTTGACGACTTCCAGCCTCCCGAACAAGCCGGTTTCCGAAAAGGCTTTAGTACCATAGACCACATACATACGCTGCGGTAGATTATACAGAAGACCGAAGAGTACAATCAGCCACTATGTTTGGCGTTTGTGGACTATGAGAAGGCCTTTGATTCAGTCGAAACCTGGGCTGTGCTACAGTCTCTCCAACGGTGCCAAATTGACCATCGATACATCGAGGTTTTGAAGTGTTTGTATGAAAACGCCACCATGTCGGTTCGACTCTAGGACCAGAACTCGAAACCTATCCAGTTGCAGCGAGGGGTGAGACAGCGAGACGTTATATCTCCGAAACTGTTCACCGCCGCCCTGGAAGATGTTCTTAAGCTTCTGGACTGGGGTGGACTCGCATCAATATCAACGGCGAGTACATATCCCACCTCCGATTCGCTGACGATATCGTGGTCATGGCTGAGACTATGGAAGACCTAAGCACAATGCTCGATGGCCTCAGTAAAGTCTCTCAACAAGTGGGTCTTAAAATGAACATAGACAAGACGAAAATAATGTTAAATGTCCATGTCGCACCCACCCCTCTAAAGGTTGGAGACTCTACACTGGACGTTGTTGACGAATATGTATACCTGGGACAAACAGTCCAGCTAGGCAGGTCCAACATCAAGAAAGAGATCAATCGACGAATCCAACTCGGCTGGGCAGCGTTCGGGAAGCTTCGCAATATATATCTTCACGTCCCAAATACCGCAGTGTCTCAAGACTAAGGTCTTTGACCAGTGTGTGTAGCCAGTGATAACTTACGGTACTGAGACATGGTCGCTCACTATGGGCCTCATAAGAAATCTCAAGGTCACCTAAACTGCAATGGAGCGTGCTGTGCTCGGAGTTTCTCTGCTTGATCGAATCAGAAACGAGGAGATCCGCAGGAGAACTAAAGTAACCGACATAGCTCACAAAATCGCTAAACTGAAGTGGCAGTGGGCAGGGCACATAACTCGTAGAACAGATGGCCTATGGGGCAGTAAAGTTCTCGAGTGCTGACCGCACACCGGAAAACGTAGCGTAGGAAGGCCTCCCACGCGGTGGACCGACGACCTGGTGAAGATCGCGGGAAGCTGATGTATGCGGGCAGCGCAGGACCGGTCGTCGTGGAAATCCTTGGGGGAGGCCTCTGTCCAGCAGTGGACGATTTCCGGCTGATATGATGATGATGATGATGATGAACTTAAAAATTGATTTAAGGTTCACATCTTGGGACAATGTTTAAGGACTTTATTTTTTAACGTTTACCATCTTACGGGGTGCCAAGTCAAAAACCTGGACTGTGACGTGAAGTGAAGAAAGACTGTAACGGAAGCACAGTGTAACGGAAGTGACAAAAGAAGATGTTTCCTCCATAGCAACCAAGTAACAAACCGCGAGGCCTGAGGCAAAAAAATGGGAGGAGGGGGGGGGGGTCAACGCTCAATATTTCACGTTAAACCAACAGCAGTGTGTCAAGACACAGCCCCACCAGATTCTTACTTTCGGTGAAGGAGTGAAGTAGGTATTGTGATGGCATAAAAAAAATCGAAGTTGAGATCTTGATCATCATCAAATCATCATCGATTGTCTTAAACTAAGAGCATCTAAAAAACAAAATTCACACAAATAGGGTTGCGTACCAACTACCAACAGAACAATAAGACCTCTCAGTACATAATTTGCTCTAGATAAATAGGGGTCTACTTATTCTGGACTTTTATAAATTTTATTTTTTTTGTGGGAACGGAAGGAGTTTAGATTTACTCATAGATTTTCGTCTATTTTCTTCAATAAATTCAAAACTATATATCTTACAATCATTAAAAAAAAATATTCTCACAATGGGCCCTTTTATTTTATATATCACACAATATAATTTGCATTTTTTTTTCTAATCTACCCCCCAAATGTAAAATTAATTTATTGACGTTGCACTTTGAACTCACATCCGTCTTTGAGTCACGTACTAAATGCTTTGCAAATTTCAACACTATCGATCTAGCAGTTATGAAACCCAGTACGCTACCATAATATTTTTATGGCCTACAGCACAAGAAAAATCAAAGATACCTCTCATACAAATAAATGTTGTTAGTTACTTTCTCAAAAATCGCTTTAAAGATTTTATCATCATCATCATAATGACAAATTGAAAACGGGGCTTGACGTGATTTTATATAATTAGTTAGTAGTAGTCTACTCGCGACCACGGCTATCGAAGCATAGTCGAAACGTTGAGGTAAAAACAACATCAATTATATATATAAAATCACGTCAAGCCCCGTTTTCAATTTGTCAGTATGAATAGTCTTGAAAGTTTAAAGTGTTACATCATCATCATGTCAGCGGAAAGACCTCCACTGCAGTGCTGGACCAAGGATTTCCACGACGACCGGTCCTGCGCTACCCGCATCCAGTAATGATTTTATATAACTTAGTAAATAACTAGAAGGCTACTTCACTAGGTATTTAATAACAAAATAGTCAAAAAACAAACAGAAGCCAAACGCACTCAAATTTGTAATAAAAAATCAAAACCAAAATTATTTTTAAAAGTTTCAAGTTTGATAGACCTAACTCTATTCTTTGCTACTTAGTAAGTATCTTATTTAATACTAGCTTTTGCCCGCGGCTTCGCCCACGTGGACATAGCTTATATGACTCTTTTTGAGGGGAGTGGTGCGCGAGCCGCAATCAGCTCGCAAGCGTGGACATGAGTTTTCTCCAGGTACCTCAGGAACTGTATCGGGCTATTCGGATTAGCAGTCTTTATCACTTCCCACCACCTCAACAAATTCTATACAAAAAATCACAAAATACAAAAAAGGTTGACTATTTCATTCCCAGTGATACAGGCTACCTGCATGCCAAATTTCATCAAGATTGGTAGAGGTGTTGAAGTGTGAATAGGTAACAAACAAACAAACTCATTTTCACATTTATAATATTAAGTAAGGATTTCTAAATCTTAAATAAAATATAGAGCGTCGGTGGCAAAACGGTTAGGGCCACTACCTCCTGTCCGGAAGGCCGTGGTTCGAATCCTGCCACTTACCAATATCTATACGAATATCGATTTCATACTGGTATGTACGTTTATCCGACGCTCTTACGGTGAGAAAAACGTCGTGAGGAAACCTGCACACGCCTGCGAAGAAATTCGAAGCTTATATGTGAAGTCAATCAACCCGCAATGGGCCCGCGTGATTGTCTTAGGCCAGATCGCCCTAACTCAGGGCAGGTCGAACCCCTTGGTGGGGACGTATATAAACTGATATGATTAAATAACACATATACCTATATTATCAAAAAAACTAATTCAAATCATTATAGGTATCAATCTAGTAATAAAATTTCCTAACAATATTAATATGGGTCAAATCCTCGAGTCGTATCAGCTCCAAAGGAGCCCATGACGCACTTCTTGTTGCCACGCTGAATGGCAATAGACAACCTTAGCAGCAGGTACATCTCCTCTCTCGAAGGCGAAGGCCAATCTCCTTTGTGAAGACAAAGGCCTCTGAGGGTTCAGCAGCCGGTTGTCTCACAGACCAGCGGCACAAAGCAGTAATTTCCCTCCAAGACCGCGTACTTATTATGCTTCTTTCTCGCCGCAAATTGAGCAGCAGTACCGAAAGGGTGAGGTGTGAGGCAGAAAAAGTGGCGTCCCAAAGCAGGCACGTTCCTCTCTGCCATGGCACCTGTTGAAACCCTCCGGCCTTTTGCCATCACATCGACTAAAGCCCGGCGGCTGCATCGAAGATGGAATATTCCATCTGGCCGAGACCAGTACCCTCTGAGTGAGGTCATTAAGGAATTGGTGACGTGGGAATCTTCACAAACAATGACCGCAACTCAGTGCGTGATGGCCAATTGCCTCCACCGTGGACCCGCAAATACATTGATTGAGTGAACCTATCACAGATATTGATATTGCAGGCGGAGAGCAACTGCCACACGCAAATAGTCGCCGTCAGAAGAGTTCCCATATCTGTGCCTCCTGATAAAAAAATGCTAAACTCGATTTATGTGTTTTTAATTTTTTTACACCATTGGAATCTGTAAAAAAATACCTATCGGTTCGTCTATGAAACACATCGCTACGTGCCATAGTTCCAGAGTTAGAGTTGTGTAAAGTAGCTTATGCTGAAAAATACATAAAAGAAATCCAATCAAAAGTATGAATTAATATTTTAATGTTTTAATACAACTTGAGCGCGTTTTATTATCCCTGCAGTGCCATCTATTGACATTCTGCTGCTATGATTATAATGTGTGGTATGTGTAGCTAATATGGAGAAAAAAGTACTCTATTGTTATTATTGTAAGTATCAATAGATCTAATTTCCCACGGGACCTCTTTAGTTTTCCGGGATAAAGAATACCCGACTATACAATGATGGTCAAAACACCCCATCCCAATGTAAAGGTTTCATATTGTTACGTTGAGCCATTCTAAAGATACAATTTTTTGCATTCCTGCAGGAACCTTTAATTTTTTTGGGATTCACAATGTTCCAGTTTTAGTTCGCGATATAGGGTATCAAAGTGTAAAATTAGATTGTAATATGTCAAGCCACATTTGCGTGGTGAGCCATTTTATAAATGAATACTTTTGATTTTCCCACGGGAACTCTTCAATTTTCCGGGATAAAAAGTATCCTATATGTTACCCCGGGCTATAAGGAACCACCATACAAAATTTCATCAAAATTGGCCCGGTAGTTTTTGCGTGATGCGCGAACATACAGACAGACAGACAGACAGACAGACAGACAAAAATTCCAAAAGTTGTTGTTTTGGCCTCTATATCGTTAGTAATGTCCACCACAGTTATTATTTTCCAAAAATATTTCATGTACAGACGCGGCTCCGTTACAGTTTTATTATATTATAGATAGATTTATTTGCGTAGGTATGCCTGATAACGATAAATGGTAAAGACTTCTCGAAAAAGTATGCATAGCGTGACTGTAAAATTCATTCACCTCTCGCCTTTATTAACAACTAGCTGTTTCCCGCGGTTTCACCCGCGTGGACAACGTTTCTATGACTTTCCGAGGGTGCGCAGTGCGCGAGCCGCAAGCGGCTCGCGAGCGTGGTAAAAAGTAGCCTATGTCTGAGTCCAGGTCCTAATCTGTCTACCTACCAAATTTCAGCCAAATCCGTTCAGTAGTTTTTGCTCGAAAGCGTAACAGACAGACAGAGTTACTTTCACATTTATAATATTAGTAGGGATTTGTCCGAACTGTTATTTACTAGTTCGATTACAAGAATACCTATTCCTATAAAGTTCGTTCGCTGAATTCGCTGCGCCTTTGATAAATGCCGCGTGCTGCTGCTGGCTCGCTTTAAACGGTTGCGTCAAAGGGGCTGCCCCGAGTTGAATGCACCGCCAACGTTACAACCGCACGGGGTCGCGCGAATCTTGGTACAGACACGGCTTCGTTACAGTTTAATTATATATTAGATATAGAAAACCACTTTCAATTTTGTAATTTTTAGGCTTCCTAAGTCAACAAGGAACCTTTTTAGTTTCGCCATGTCTGTCTGTCTGTCCATCTGTCCACAACTTAGCTCAGAGACTAATTTATTTTTACTATGCTAGAAGTACTAGAAAGCTGTAATTTGGATTGGGTATACATATTAAGTACGCCGGCAAAATAGTACGAGTACAATTAAATCTTGAAAATTTTTTTTAAGGCCACCTCCCTCTACCTACATATAAAGAGGGGGGATTTTTGTCCTTGACGTACGTGATTTTTCAAAACTACTAAGGGTTTTAACGGTGAAGGAAAACATCGTGAGGAAACCTGCACACGCCTGCGGAGAAACTCGAAGGTTGTGTGTGAAGTCGACTAACCCGCACTGGGCCTGCGTGGTCGACTAAGGCCTAATCGCCCTGATTCAGGGTAGGCTCGAGCCCCTCGGTGGGGACGTAGATGAGCTGATATAATATAAAGGTTTTCTAAAACCATTTTTCGATTCAGGTTTGTGAAAGATTAATGTAAACGGTAGGACATATTATTACTATATCAGCTCATCTACGTCCCCACCGAGGGGCTCGAGCCTACCCTGAATCAGGGCGATTAGGCCTTAGTCGACCACGCGGGCCCGGTGCGGGTTGGTCGTCTTCGCAAACAACCTTCGAGTTTCTTCGCGGGCCTGTGCAGGTTTCCTCACGATGTTTTCCTTCACCGTTAAAGCAATCGGTAATGATATGTACGTAAGTTTTTGAAAAAATCCATTGGTACATTGGCCGTCCAGATTTGAACCCGGTACCTCTGGTTAGACGGACCGAGTCGTTACCGGTTGAGCCACCGACACTTCTTAAAGGACATAAATAATCAACAGCCTACAGGCTATCTTAGTTTTGGAGTAATAGTCGACTAACTTAATGCAGTTAGATTTGTAAATAGGTTCATAGATTTACCATACAAAGTATTCTATAAACAACTGCAAATATAATTCTGCTTTGTAAAAAGACATTTATTTTTTGAAAATAATACGGAACCCTACTTTGACGAGTGCGACTCGCACTTGGCTGGTTTTTCTATTTAAATCTGAACCAGTTATTTATTACCCTTGCATTGTTTCTATGAAATACTACGAGAAATTAAGTCTTGAAAAATATGATAATTACATGCTTTTTAATTCACAACCTCATTCCTCATCTACAATGAAACCATTAAGAGGATTGTGAAGCTGTGACTTTTTATACAAACGGCGTTAACGATTTTCGCCTCTTAAATGTTAACCGATTTGGACCAATTTTTGATAGGTTTTCCGTCAGAACAAAAGCTAGTCTAATACGTTTTTTGTTTTTCGATAAAGATAATAAGTTTTATTTTATTGTAGTTCACGTGTTTTCATACTAAACTAATTTCGGCGATTTTTCGTTTATTTATAACTAGCTTTTGCCCGCAGCTTCGCCCGCGTGGACATAGCTTTTATGACTCTTTTTCCTCAAAAAAGTGAGTGGTGCGCGAGCAATCAGCTCGCAAGCGTGGACATGAGTTTTCTCCAGGTACCTCAGGAACTGTATCGGGCTATTCGGATTAGCAGTCTTTGCCACTTCCCACCCCCTCAACAAGTTCTATACAAAAAAACACTAATCCGTTGCTCCGTTGCGACGCCCCCGACGTGCGCAAGTTCGAATCCTGCCACTTACCAATATCTATACGAATATCGATTTAATACTGGTATGAACGTTTATCCGACGCTCTTACGGTGAGTATAACATCGTGAGGAAACCTGCACACGCCTGCGAAGAAACTCGAAGCTTATTTGTAAAGTCAATCAACCCGCAATGGGTCCGCGTGATCGTCTAAGCTCTGATCGCCCTAACTCAGGGCAGGTCGAGCCCATTGGTGGGGACGTATATAAACTGATATGATGAAATAACACATATACCTATATTATCAAAAAACTAATTCAAATCATTATATCAATCTAGTAATAAAATTTCCTAAAAATATTAATATGGGTCAAATCCTCGAGTCGTATCAGCTCCAAAGGAGCCCATGACGCACTTCTCGTTGCCGCGCTGGATGGCAATAGACAACCTTAGCAGCAGGTAGGACCTCACGTCACATCTCCTCTCTCGAAGGCGACGGCCAATCTCCTTTGTGAAGGCAAAGGCCTCTGAGGGTTCAGCAGCCGGTTGTCTCACAGACCAGCGGCACAAAGCAGTAATTTGCCTCCAAGACCGAGTACTTATTATGCTTCTTTCTCGCCGCAAATTGAGCAGCAGTACCGTACGTGTGAGGACGTTCCTCTCTGCCATAGCACCTGTTAAAACCCTCCAGCCTTTTGCCATCAGATCTACTAAAGCCCGGCGGCTGCATCAAAGATGGAATATTCCATCTGGCCGAGACCAGTGCTCTCTGAGTGAGGTCATTAAGGAATTGGTGACGTGGGAATCTTCACAAACAACGACCGCAACTCAGTGAGTGATGGCCAATAGCCTCCACCGTGGACCCGCAAATACATTGATGAGGTTCACAGATATTGATATTGCAGCAGGCGGAGAGCAACTGCCACAGTCATATAGTCGCCGTCAGAAGAGTTCCCATATATGCGCCTCCTGTTATAAGATGCTAAACTCGATTTATGTGATTTATTATTTTTTTACACGATTGGAATCTGTAAAAAATACCTATCTGTTCGTCTATGAAACACATCGCTACGTGCCATAGTTCCAGAGTAAGAGTTGTTTAAAAGTAGCTTATGCTGAAAAATACATAAAAGAAATCCACTCAAAAGTATGAAATAATATTTTAATGTTTTAATACAACTTAAGCGCGTTTTATTATACCTGCAGTGCCATCTATTGACATTCTGCTGCTATGATTAAAATGTGCATTATTTGTAGCTAATATGTGGAAAAAAGTACTCTATTGATATTATTGTAAGTATCGATAGATAATTTCTCACGGGACCTCTTTAGTTTTCCGGGATAAAGAATACCCGAATAAACAATGATGGTCAAAACAACCCATCCCAATGTATGTTTTTCATATTGTTACGTTGAGCCATTCTAAAGATACAATTTTTTGCATTCCTGCAGGAAACCATATTTTTTTTGGGATTCACAATGTCCCAGTTTTAGTTCGCGATCAGGTATCAGCGTGTGAAATTTGATTGTAATAGGTCAAGGCACATTTGCGTGGTGAGCCATTCTATAAATGAATACTTTTGATTTTCCCACGGGAACTCTTGAATTTTCTGGGATAAAAAGTATCCTATATGTTAACCCGGGCTTTAAGGAACCAACATACAAAATTTCATCAAAATCGGCCCGGTAGTTTTTGCGTGATGCGCGAACATACAGACAGACAGACAGACAGACAGACAGACAGACAAAAATTCCAAAAGTTGTTGTTTTGGCCTCTGTATCGTTAGTAATGTCCACCACAGTTATTATTTTCCAAAAATGTTTCATGTACAGACACGGCCCCGTTACAGTTTTATTATATTATAGATCAGTAATTTAAAAAACGATACTCTTAAGCCTAGCTTTTGTTCTGTCTGACAACTTATCAAAAATTAGTCCAAATCGGTTAACCTTTAAGAGGTGAAAATCGTTAAGAGGATATACGAAAAAATATTTACTGTTTGGTGGGCGGAGTCTACTCGTTCAAAACCCCCCGAACCCCGCTTACGAAACACGCGGGCTGCCACCGCGTCGCGTCAGAAAGCGCGCACTGCGCCGAGGAAAATACATGGAGTTGCTTTGAATAAAAATTGTTTATTTATTTTATCAAGAAATTCAATTTCTTTCAGAATATTGTTCTTACATAAATAAAATAGGGTACAGTTTGTAAGTGTGGATCGTAGAGTAGACTCTAGGAGTAATGCAGAAAACTTGACATCCGACAAAAAAATCACTGTACTTTAGAACAAAAGCAAATATAATACATACATATATAAATACATTTTGGAACTTCACAAATATGCATTTGACCTTGCACTTGAAAATACCAGTCAGAGTTTTTCTTTAGAATAATCTGACCAGTTTTTTTGGAGTTTACTCCTTAAGAATCGATTTGCATATAAGGCGCCCGGTATGAAAAAAATATGAGGAGTAAAATCTAGTGATCGAAAACGTAGTTTTTTATATTCTCTTTGCGCGTTACGTTTTTTACGCGCAACCTATTTGTATTGTGCGCACCTCTGTCACGTGATACAAAACAGTCAGGATTGGCTGAATCTAAGATGACGTTCTGTCATTGTTGTAGTCTTAAGGCGTGTCTCCTGCGCCCGCTTTTTTGAAACATTACACAGAAAACATGAAACAAAAACATTTGTTTTCCTATTCAAGCCGTCTCCTGCTACAGGGAAATGTTTCTGAAACAAAAAATGTGCGCGACACGGCTGTTGTAGAAAAATGAAACAAATCCTTCCCCTCTCCACCCGCGCGGGGAGTATAATTGTACTGTATCTGTGTATTGTTTTGCAAAACAGGTCTGAGGAGACGCGCCTTTACTATTTTTGATCTGTATATATAATTTCAGTATATTTATAATATAAAATATTTATGATTATAAATATACTGAAAATTTGTGATATTTTACAATCTCCATCGTATAATTTGGTATTCCACTCCATCATGGATGTCAATTTTGTGAAAGCAGATAGTCAGTTGCCAGTGCTTGGACTGTGCAGGTTCAACTTAAATAAATAAATGCTCTTGATTTAATTGAAGAGTCAACTTGAAATCAATGTAAGAGCCCTTTATGGTATGACCTAAGATATGCTTGTATAACCGCATCCAAAGCATATTAGGTTAGTTGCTGCCAAACACCAGATGGATCATTAGTAGCTGCGATCATGGGAGCTAAAACACCTGACACATCAGCTAAGAAAAGAGGCCGGAAATTGGAATCATCCATCAGTTATAAAAACTGTGCAGAGTAAACTTAAAACCAAAGTCAAGCCCTGTTTTGTGCCTGTTTAGACAATCGTACTTAAGAAGTAAACTCCAGTCGTGCGTCGGAGCTGACACACACACTTTTTTTTTTCTACTTTCCACAAATGCATTTTGCCATTTTTTTATAGCCTCATCTATACCTATTTTATACGGTGCCAAAGGACATTGTAACACCCCCCCTAAATATAAATATATATATATAGCTAAACCTACCTATAATACTCGTACGTACATACGACATACAACGTACCACTATCTACCTATAAGAAACTATACTTGATTTTTATTGTATTTCAAAATAAAGTTAAACGTTTGGCCAGATCGTCTAAAGAACCCTAATTTGTGATCGCAGTAACCCAGAATCTTTTTGAAGGTGAATGACAACTTATTTTAAAGAGATTAATCTATTACATTGTGTTTGGACGAACGATGTAGTCTAACTTATAATATTGAAGTATTTCGCGCGGAACCCTAGTTACTCTACTGTGATTATTCCCTATTTTGGGCCCCCCCAAAATTGGGGAGGGTAGCTGGCCCCCAGTGCTCGGAATAACGTAACACATAACTGACGTCAGTACTACATTGTTTTGGTGATTAAAACAATGTACAGCTAATACAAGATAAGTGAACGGGCGATTTTAGCTCAAAACAGGTATTTAAAGCTAAGTTGAGCCACGCCAGCTACTATCTGCCTGCACACCACTAAGATACACAGGAATCTACCCGTCTTCAAGTGTAATTTGATTAAGCTACACGACATTTTATAGTGTACTAAGCCGTGTACCACCCAAAATCCTAAAACTAGTGTATATAAAACGCTTGTGAGGCGTCTTACTATACGTGTATAGTGTGAACTATGACTGAGTCTTTACAGCCATAGTCTGTCCATCCCCATTCGTCAGGTATTCGGGTGAAATTCTGCCGAGGCATGCTTGTGATAAGCTACAGATAGGATCTACCTATCTATAATTACACTAGTATCAGAGTTGGCGAAGCTCGAACGCCTATAGTTTGATTGTTAGTCCATTACATTTATCCTATAAACGTGTGGACAGATTTAGCTGAAATTTGGTAAAATTAGGAGTTTTTCATATCTATGAACCACTAAACTACATAACTAGCCCATATTGCATGGAGCTTGGTAAACAGCCATCTCAGGTATGAAATAGGCCCCCCTGCGACAGTATAGCGCTGTACTATCCCGAATGAAATTAGTGAACTGAGTTGATCTCGTGTTCACGGAACCCTAAAACTTATTATGCCGCGTGGCACTTGCAGTGAAGGCAGTTCGTACATAAATAAAATGTGAGAAATCAGGTGGATCCCACACCAATACATAATTTTAAATCTCGACTACCCACGTGGTCCCAATGATATCATCATATCAGCCGCTGCTAACAGGTATCATCTCTCCCCAGCAGTGGACTCAGCACTTCCCACTTCCTGCGCATGTGGCTACAGCAATCATATCATCAGTCTCTGTTGGACAAATACCCCAGCAGTGGACAAACTCTTCCCACATCCTACAAACGTTGCTACTCACGTGTCTCGTGGAATGAAGACTTCCTATTTCTGTGTCATCTGACTTACTTAGCTGGCAGGTCGTGGGCACGGCCCATGTGTGGGGTCGTGGGGTAGCGTGGCGTCTTTGCAGTTGTTCTTTGAATACGTGTTTCTCCTCTGGCGGTCTGTTCGACTGAGAGCGAGCGTCGGTGTGTCCGTGGTTAAATAAGCTTTCACACAGATACAACCCAGGCGGCGCGCGGGCAGACGCACACACACACCTAGGGCCATCGCGTGATCCAAGCGACATCAGCTGCCAGACATCCAGGCGCCTGCGCTGGTTTTACCTTCCTTTTTTCCGCGCAAAGCATTACTAGTTACCTTAGATAATCTGTTATCATGTGCGCATCGCGTGGTTCGAATGACGACAGACAAGGCGCCAGCCTGGCTTCTCGGAAATAATCCCTGAGCTAATTTGTTTCAACAACTGTCTATTCACTCGACTCGAGGTTAATCCTCACCCGACTGAATAAAACTTAGTTATGTTTTTTCCAATAGACAGTTTCCTTTTAGTCTATCAAACTCACTGTAATACCTATAGATATTTATTTATACATATGAATCCGTTACAACATTTTATTTCTACTAACGTGTTAGTGTTTGCTATAAATCCATCTGGGTTTGCTCCAAAATATGGTTGGTTTTTGTCAATAAATAAACCACATAGGTCGATTTTTTCCCCAAGCATTTCCGACAACTGTTCGCGCGCTGTAGTTTCGTTCATCAACCCATGATTTATTGACGTGACATGACTTAAATCTGACCGGTATAACATATTTTTTACCATATTTTTACATGGGTTAGTCGTTCTCCTCTTTATGACTTTTCCAAAATTTGAACTTTTCAGTAATTTTCTCCTTAGCTCCATCCATTCACCTGATCCACTTTGCAGTTTAGTAGATTCTTGAATGTCCCGTAGTTCTTCGTCAGTCTTGATCAAATTATCGAGAAATGTCGCCTTTGCCAATCCAAATGTCTCGCTGTCCATATCTGGGTTATCAACATTTTCCCCGTAGTTCAGGTCTGTCTTCTTTTGAATTAATTTTCTATTCTTTTTTCTTATTTTGGTTTTGTTATATTTTCTCTGTTTTTATTGTTTTTCCTCAAACAGTTTTTTTCGTTTTGAAGCAGATTCTTGTTTTATATTTTCGTGAACTGTGGAATAAATTTTTCCAGTATTAAAGGAAATTACCGCGCCTGCGCATCTACCTTGATAAGACCGTTTTAACGCATAATTGACGCGTTTGCCGCCAACAAATTTTGCTATGACTCCGTTGAATCGCTCGACTACATTGCTATCCACGTTTTCCATCAAACTCCTTGCTGATGATGCAACGTTTGCGACAATAACCTTTATTTGAGACCAGATACGGAATTTAAATATATCACTCTGTTCCGTCGTTTCTTTCTTGCAGATAACCTTATTACAATCATTATGGTTACTGTATGCATGCTGAATAGACATGTTGATGTCTCTGTGTAATTTTGCTACACTGTCTGGCTGTTTATTTTTGTGATGATAGTTTATTGCCGAGCAAATATTATTGTTATCCGGATTACCTAGAATACTTACTTTTTTATGTAACTACTAACGACTCTATTACTCTGTTCAGTAGTAAGTAGTTGCGCTAGGTACCTACGTACCAAAACCAACCTAACGTATGTAAGTTGAAATTAATTGAATTGAATTGAAGTGAAGTAATTTGAGCGCGTCAAACATAGGTCTGTCGTCGGCAGTGGCCACAGGCGTAGTGATCAACTTGGAAGAAAGAGAGAACGGTATCCGTCCCAATGTAGTCGGATAGAAATAGAGAGGGCACGCCGGCGTCTTATCTAAATGACGTAAGCGACAATTTCAATACGACTTATTTATGTAAAAGCGAAATAATAAAATTAAAATTTAACTTGGTGAATGAATATGAATTATATAAATCTATAATTTCACAAAATCTCGCTGTTCTAAGTATAGTATTTTACATAAAATCCGAAATAAGGTGAAATCGAAGAGCTTACTTTGTTGTTTTTTTTTATCGAACCAAACTTCGTCAATCATGTTTTGACCTTGGTGAATGACTGATGTATATAGTCAAGAATTACATACTTAAAACTCAAATCATTTCGATTACAGAGTTCAAAAATAATGAGTTTAGCAGTTACAAAAAAATATTCGTATATCCTCTTAACGCCGTTTGTATCAAAAGTCGCAGCTTCACAATCCTCTTAAGGCCAAGCATTGGAAACTTTGGTCGCAGGGATCTCAAATTTTCTCAGCAAATACAAAACATAAGAAAGTTATATTTCGTAACCTGATTCTTCATTTCAAAGACTTTATTTTGTCAGTTGCAGAAACAAGATTCGTTAACTTTATAACAAAAAAAAAACTTAATAAAAGAAGAAATCTCTTTCAAAACAGAGATTTGCATTCCATACAAACTAATACTTATAAAATACCAGCTGTTTTCCGCGGCTTCGCCCACTCAGATCCAGGTAAAATATTTTCTATACCTATTCTCAGACCTACCGAATATTCACAGAAAATCATGGAAATCCGTCCAGTCATTTCGGAGAAGTATGGCAACTAACATTGTGACACGAGAATTTTATATATATTATTTATAGCTGTTCCCGCGGCTTCGCCTGCTCAGAACCCGGTGAAAAATTTTCTATACCTATTCTCAGAACTACCGAATATACATAGAAAATTTCATGGAAATCTGTCCAGCCGTTTCGGAGGAGTATGGCAACTATCACTGTGACACGAGAATATTGTAAAATTATATAATATATTCTAGCTGTCCCGGCGAACTTCGTACCGCCTTACATTACATTACACTGCCCTACCCTACCCTACCCTACACTACACTACACTACACTACCCTACCCTACATACACTACACTACACTACCCTACCCTACACTACCCTACACTACACTACCCTACCCTACATACACTACACTACACTACCCTACACTACCCTACATACACTACACTACACTACACTACCCTACACTGCACTACCCTACCCTACCCTACACTACCGACTATAATTTGAGATTTAAACTATCCTATCTCTCAAGTTGGATCGAACTGCACATGGTGTGTGAATTTTATTATAATCGGTTAAGTGGTTTAGGAGTCCATTGAGGACAAACATTGTGACACGAGATTAATATATATTAAGACTAGCTGTCTCGGCGAACTTCGTTCCACCTTACGCTACACTACCAGCGCCATCTGCCGGGCTGATTTGTGAATCTAAACCATCCTCAAACCCCCTGGAATACACACAAAAAATTTCATTAAAATCGGTCCAGTCGTTTAGGAGGAGTTCAATGACTAACACACGAACAGAAGATTTATATATATAAAAGATTTTTATAAGAGATATTCTAACTATATAGACTTGATATCTTTTTACGGCTCAATGGAGAAGCACAGTCAAGTCAAAGTATATAATTAGTACTAACATACAGTATGGACACTCCCTGCCGCTCTCTAGATTGCGACCTCACCCCCTCGTCACCCAGATTGATGCAGAATGGATACAGTTTGGTTTTCGAACGTATAGGAATTCGCCGCCATTTTGTTTTCCGTCATTTTTGAAATGTCATTTTTGGCCCATTGTATGAAGCACAGTATATATATTAGTACTAACGTAGTATGAAGTGTCCAGGGTGTGGTCAAGTTATTAACAGATTCAAAGAGGTAGCTGAGAAAATTAATCTGTATAGAAATTACACTATAACTGTCTCACTCTCACTACAACAACCTATGAGAAGAATATGCCGTTCGGTACCCCACCACCTCTCCCTCTAATTTTTACGTACTTTACTCTAGGCATATAGGGGTCTACTTATTCTGGACTCTTGAAATTTCATTTTTCCTGTGGGAACGGAAGAACTTTAGATTTTCTTATAGATTTTCCTGTAATCTATGCATTCTACCGCATAAATTGAAATTTGTTTAAAATTTTAGGTCCAGTGGTTTCGGATATAAGGGGGTGGAGAATGGTCAATTTTAGCCTATTTTCTTAAATAACTTTTAAAACAAAATATTTTTGAATTATAAAAACAACAACAAGCCTTTTTATTTGATAATTAGAATGTCACACAATATACTTTGAAAAACCTAAAAAAAAATATTTACCATAAAGTGGCACACATGTTTAAAATTCATTCATTTACATTACATGTCCATATTTGGGTCACCGACTTACATATATTATGTGCACCAAATTTCAACTCAATCAGTCCAGTAGTTTCCGAGAAAATTGGCAGTGATAGACGGACGGATAGACAGACACAAGAGTGATCCTATAACGGTTCCGTTTTTACATTTTGAAGTACAAAACCCTAAAAACTAGAATTTTAAATTGAAGATATTATATTTTTGTGAAAAATAAAAAAAAATCGCAATAATGTTAATATGCGCTTTACATTTTATAAATTGCAAGTTTCGAAAATATAATTCACACACTTTCTACAATTTTGTATTTTAGTTAAATGTTAAGTTTCATTAAGTACAAGCGGGCAATTCATTTTCAAGATATTAGAATTATTCATTTGTGTGGACGACGATTTTGATAAGGGACCATAATAAGATTAGGGATGACGAATGCTAGTCATCTGATTTACTTTTTATCATCTGTCAAAGACGACATTTTGTTCTAAAAATGTTTGTAATACCTAGACGTGACGTCATAGTTTTGCAGCGTCATATATGTACTCATTTTGTGACTTTGGTGAATTATAATTCGAAGACTTGATGGAAAACCAAACGAGTAAGGTTTTTCGAAGTTTAATTAGGAGGGCAATTTCAAGAGTTCATAATGCTGTCGTCATCCCTTAATTTGTATGGTCGACGATTTTGTTAAGGGTTTTTTTTTGTTTTGTTAATAAGCAAAGAACCAACAATTCTCATAGGAAACTTTTTGAATTAACACTTAAGTCATAATTCATAATTCATAATAATTTATTTGCCTTAAACATGGTATAAAAAGATCTTAACATATGTATATAGAACTCATGTTTAGCTAGTATTTAAAATAGCATGCAAAATATTTTAATCTTAGTCACAAACATACAAAATAATGTCAATCTTCAACTAAAATAATCTACAAATTTAAAAAGTCTTTAATATTATAACAGTCTGTGTCATTCAGCCACTTAAGTAATTTGTTATTGAATTGTTTATTGTTTAGATCCTTAATTTCATGTGGTATTTTGTTATACATGCGAATACACATCGTCAGGCAACTTTTATCATATACAAATGACCTGGGAATTTCTTGAAACACTAGCTTTTCTGGGTCCCTGCGGGATCTGATACTTCCATCACATGCTCTTTTAAATAGTCCGCTATTTGTCCGTGCAAATATACAAATTTCATAAATGTAGAGCAAGGGTAGCGGCAAAACACCAAGTCTATTGAAGAGTGATCTACAAGATACGAAGGGTGGGATTCCATACATAGCGCGAATACATTTTTTTTGAGCAATAAAGGCTCGATTCATGTCAGTACTATTTCCCCAAGCTATAAGACCATAACGTAAAACTGACTCTACGTATGCACGGTATGTTAATAAAGCCGTTTTCATGTTAGTGCAATTTTTGACCTGTTTGAGAGCATACACAAATCTATTTATTTTACAGCATACATTATCTATTTGTGGTTTCCAGTTTATATTCTGATCTATAGTTATTCCTAGAAATGTATGTTTATTAACCTCGTTGATTGTATAATTTTCATACTGAATGTCTAAATTGTAATTATATTTATTATTAAGAGACTTATTAAATTGTATATAATTAGTTTTATTCAAGTTAATTTTCAAATTATGAATGTCAAGCCAGTCTATTATTTTTTCTAATGTATTATTAATGTCGTTTTCATGTTCCTTGATTGAAGTACTCTTTTTGTCAGAAGTTACTATAATGGAAATATCATCAGCGTATAAAATGCATTTATGATTAGTTATGTCAGTAATACTATTTACGTATAGTATAAATAAGATTGGTCCCAACACACTTCCCTGAGGAACGCCATATTTATTTGTCTTATATTTAGAGGAGTAGGATAATATGTTGTTTTTGCTGTCTGATTTTTTAATAACTACACATTGTTGTCTGTTAACTAGGTATGATGATATCCATTCAAGCGTAGGACCTCTAATACCAAGCGCTTCTAATTTGGAAAGTAGTATGTCATGCTGAATGCTGTCAAATGCCTTAGAAAGATCAAGGAATAGCCCTGTAGTCATAAAATTTTTGTTAACATTAGTCAGAATAATTTGAAGTAGAGAGAAAAGAGCTAGTGTAGTCGATTTTCCTTTCCGAAATCCAAATTGTTCATCATTAATAAGCTTATATTTTTCACAAAATTCAAGAAGTCTCTTAAGCATGCACTTTTCATATATCTTTGAAAAAATTGGGATTAACGTAATTGGGCGATAATTTTTGACTTCTTCTTTACTGCCTTTTTTAAACAGTGGCTTCACTATTGAAATTTTCAAGGGTTCAGGAAATGTTCCAGTTGAGAACGAGGAATTGATTAAATAAGTCAAGACAGGAACAATTTCATCAATACACGTCTTCGTTATTCTAGTGTTGATCTCATCGTAACCTACAGAGTTGGTGTTTTTTAATGAAAGAACCTCTACTCTTATTTCATTCTCTGTCATCGGCTTGAGAAACATCGAATTGGGTAATGTTTTGTTAGTTTTTTGTAATTTTTTATTGTCACTAGTCTTATCACTTGTAGAATAAATAAAGTGGCTATTAAAAGCCTCAGCTATGTCTAAGGGATTTGTCAAAATTTGGTTTTTGAACTTAATTCTATTAATATTGTCATTTTCTTTTGATTTAGTTATCTCATTTTTTATAACTGTCCATGCAGCTTTGCATTTGTTGTTGCTGTAACTTATGTACTTAATGTTAGAAATCTTTTTTGATTTAAAGATGCACTTTCTTAATATTTTAGAGTATATTAAATACTTATTTTTATTTGAAGATGTTTTATTTTTGTAGTATTTATATCTTAATATTCTTTTGATCTTACAGCTCACTTTTAATCCTTTGCTTTTCCAGTTTCCCTTCTTTTTATGCAAATTGCCTATTTTAACTCGAACTATAGGGAAACATAGTTTATAAAATAGGCAAAAGATCTCATGGAAACTCTTGAAAGCTAAATTTGAATCAGTTTCACTAAATATCTCTAGCCAGGACAAGTTTCTTAGACAGTCTTTGAACTTCTTAATATTTTCAGAGCTGTAATCCTTTTTATATATGTATTGTAGTACATGTTGGTTTGTTTTCTGCTTTATAGGAAAACTCAATAACTGTGCAGTATCATGGTCAGAGAGGTAAAGTGGCAATACATTTGCTACTGCACCTTTGATATTACTCAGAATGTGGTCTATACACGATGTTTTTCTCGTAGGGACATTAATGTGAATAGTTAAATTATAGGCCTGCGCCATATCAAAAAAGTGGTTTGAGATTGTACTACGTTTTAAAGTATTTATGTTGAGATCCCCAGCCAAGACAAGATTCCAGTTAGATTTGTATTTTTTATCAATTTCATATAAGACAACGTCAAGTTTACTTAGAAATACATTAGGGTCGGAATTAGGCGTTCGGTAGAGACAGATAACTAGCAGTTTTTGAGAGGGGATTTCTATGCCACAAGCTTCGAAAGTCTTCTCTTTGGAATGTTTTTTTAAGAGATTTAAATCTTTACAAGGTAAACCTTTCTTTATTAATATACATGTACCACCTCTTTGTTTTTCTCTACAAAAACTGGCTACGATTTCATAGTTATTAATTTTTAGAAAATGATCATATCCAGACTTTAGGAAAGTCTCAGATAAACATATTACATCAGGTTCATTATCACACTCTTTTAGTTCGTCGATTGTTAGTTCTAATATTTCTTGCTTTGATAAGACACTGGCAATGTTTTGATGGAGAATTTTGAAGTTTAACGATTGTGATATTGGTTTATCACGTCGTTCCGAAAAAACTCATTTCTAACAACAGGGAAATAGTACTTAATAGTGCCTTTTTGTGGCTTACATGACTGTTCTGTAGAGCCCTGCGGATCAACTTGGCGTTTAGGGCTATTTACAACTTTTTGCATACGAGCGAAATAGTATGGAATCGTTCCCTTCAGATAATTAGAGGTCCGTCCAGTCAAAGTTAGATTTTGGGGTGATGTGTTGCGCGCTATAAGCTTTTTGAGCTCTTTATAATTAAGATATTTACTGTCGTAATCGAAGCAGTCTACGGCATGATTTACTGATTGACACATATCTGATAATTTATGATCGTAGTGTTTACAGTTAATGTAGCGACAATTTTTGTAATTGTAACACAAGTTTCTGATGCACTTATTTAAATTATATACATTTAAATTATAGTTCTTCACAACACCAAGTATAATTATATTATTGTCACTGAATTTATTTAGCAAAGACTGTAGCTCTTGCAGGATTATTTTTAAATACGTATCATTTTCGCCTACACATATAACAAGTTTGTCTTCGCTATTTAAATTCAGGTTTTTACAGCTTTTTAATATTTCTGCACTAGTCGCATTAGGTTTTATTTCAGCGCAAACTGTATATTTTTCGTACATGGTCAGAGCTCTTGAAAAACGTAAAGCTGATGCAAGGCCTACGCATTGTTGAGATCCATATATCAGCATCTTTCTTGTTGGTTCGCGTGGTTTTTTTTGGTGTATTACGTTGGCTGTTTCAATTATGGGTGAATCTGGCGCACTGTTGTTTATAGTTTGTAATCTTAACAAATCTATTTTTTCACCAAGTTCCTCAAGTTGTAATTTAGAAGTTTGCACATTTTTCTGCAGTTCCAAAGTGATTTTATCCAGGGTTTTTAAATTAACAGTTGTAGGTGCAGGTGAGTTTGGATTCTCACTCATTGATTGTCTTATGGGAGTTGACACAGCAGAGTTCGGAGCAGGTAGGATAGAGAGTCTCTTTTTTTTCATAGTGCTTCTACTCTTTTCCTGTACTGGCGATTGACACATAATCTTCAATGTATTTATTTCTTTTGACATTTTGGTCATTTGTCGTTTGAGTTCATTATTTTCGAGTATTGTGCTTTCAAGTTCATTTTGGGTACTCTCGAGTTCAGATGTCAGTTGGTTTATTGTATCTTGCATCTCCTCAATTTTTATTTTGTCATTTATTGTGTAGTCTAAACTTCTTGAAAGTTTTTCAGGTGACGAAATGGACTCATACGTAATATTATTTGGAGTAAGTAAAAGTGAATCGTTTAAATCAGATCGAGGTGTGTATGAAAGTGGAGAGTTTAGAAGTACGTAGTTAGTACTTTTGCTGCTTTTGTTACTTTTTTTTGCAGATGAGAGATTCGTTTTCACTTTAGGTTTTGAGGGAGCCGCCTTTTTCCTTAATGTGACATTTGAATTTTGGCCCTTAGATGAGATTTGTCCTCTTTTTGTTTGCTTACAGGTAGGGCATTTAATTTTATTCCTAGATTCTCGAGTCATTAAATCATACAGTTTTTCAGAATGACCTACGCAGTCAAATTCATAACTATTTTGACAGGATGAGCAGAGCAGAGTCTTGTTTTTATCAACAGATTTTTTGCACTTGAAACAGATTACTTGTGCTGCCATCTTACGGCCATTGTCGTTTGTATTTCCGTTTCCTTTAGTTGCCATGGTGTGCAGGTATGCTCATCGATTTACGTAGGGATGGGTTTGCGTGAGGTCTAATTTGAGCTAGTTAGTTACTCACCGCTAGATGGCGATATCAACTGGTATCTTCATCTACAGCGTCCTCTAGTGTGGAGCAAACATACTAAATAGATCTATTCATTTATAATCTTTTAGAACGTAGGATATTGATGTATCCGAATTGTATTGTACAACGTCACTTTGACAGTGACTAACCATGAAAAACTTGTCTTGTTTTGTATTTACTCTTTACCAATCAGCTGTTCCAATTTAGAAAATGTTATCTTATTGGCTTATGTTCAAGTCTAAATATTCAAATTGTGATAAATAACAGTCAGAAAATTTGCATACCTCATAGAAAAAGTGCCAAATTCGAAGTTATTTTAGGAGAACAAAACACGCACGACGACTTCCTGAGGTTATATTTTCACTAGCACTGTTTTTCACGTAAGTAAAACACGATTTTACTATTTATTTGCGTATTTTACAAGCAGCAGTTCTATCTCAATCAGGGGTTCCCCCACCACCAAGTCAACCGAGATATTTCTAAAAACGTAGCATATTCTCAATCATTTTGCAAACAAATCCACGTCGCAACAAAAGAAAAGTCGCAACAAAGAGTCCAAAGAAAAGGCATGGCCAAATATGTACGGCAATACAAATAAAAATCCTTTATGTATCTTCTTACGGGCAAGTACACGATTTATTTTCCAATTTAATAAGCTAGAAGGTATGCCAAAGGTGTACCTTGGATATTTCTGCGAATGATAAAATAAACATTTTCAACAAGTTGTGCATATGGTTATTACTTTTGCAATTGATATCTGATCTTATCTTCTTAATCATCATCATCATCGTCATATCAGCCACGTCCACTGCTGGACAAAGGCCTTCCCTAAGGATTTTCACGACGACCAGACCTGCGCCGCCCGCATCCATCGGCTTCCCGCAATGTTCACCAGATCGTCGGTCCACCGCGTGGGAGGCCTGACTACGCTAAGTTTGGACTTATCTAATCTTAACTTTAACTTTTTTTCGCCACAACAGGTTTATTCCTGCCCCTGGTGTCATAATTTTTAACCAGCCACCTGTATCGTGTATGTCTGGTAGTTAGAAAAAGATGCGTGACTCCTTCATCCCTAAAATTGGCAACTCGAATCTCTATGTTTCATATATCGAACGAAATAGCTTGGATATAAAGTTCTTGTCAGCTCCTACTGCAACGTGGCTGTTCAAGCCTACTTACTCTCAAAGGTTTTTTGTCCGTATGTCGATAATTCTTTAAATTCTTTACAAACTTTTATTACACCATGCATACTTTATGAGTTTTTATTGAGCTGCAATGCCCTCTAATGGTCTACGGCTATTAATCTAACAACACCTCGTACTCCAAAATCCATAATTACCAAATAAACCGACTTCCTAAATACATACACTCACACATATATACATACATACAAACATACATACATACATACACCCGAAAAACATTACCCTCCTTTTTAGGCATTGTTGTAGAAATGGCACAAAAAATCGCAGCGGAATTGGTTGAACGTTTCTGAAAAGCTCTCAAGCGCCAACATTCCTGGCTGTTGCAGCGCTCCCTTGTGTTCTACCGCCATAAAACCTATCTAAAAACCTGCTTGGAAATGATACCTTTTAAATGAAAAAAAAACCGTAATAAAATCGGCCTAATAGTTTTTGAGATAAAGGACAACACTAGCGCCAACAATCCTGGTTGCTGCAGCGCTCCCTGGTGTTCTACCGCCATAAAACCTATCTAAAAACCTGCTTTAAAATGATACCTTTTAAATGCAAAACCGCAATCAAATAGGCCCAAAAGTTTTTATTAAAAAAAAAGTTTTTGAGGTAAATGAGAACACTAGCGCCAACAATCCTGGCTGCTGCAGCGTTCCCTGGTGGTCTACCGCAATAAAACACGTCTGGAACATGCTCTGAAATTATAGTTTTTAATGAAAAAAGGGCGCAAAGAAATCGGCATAGTAGTTTTCGAGATAATGGGCAACATTCGTTTGCACACACAAACAAGCAAACAAACAAACAACCTCTTACCCTAAAATCATTCCCCTTCTTCGTTCCGTAGTGGGTAAAAATTGGCGAAAATTTACCATTCTGCAACTACTAAAAATCTTTTGAAAAAATCACAGTACATGAGGTAAAATGCATAAATTACAGGAAAACCAATAAAAAATTTAAAGTCTTCCCGTTTCCACAGAAAAAAATTATCCAGAATAAGTAGACCCCTTTTTACCTAATAGCAAACAATGTGCTGAGAGGTCTTTTTCTGTTGGTGTGTCCCCGAGTCGCACTTGGCAGGGATTTTTTGTTAGAGAGATATTAAATTGAAAAAAATGTATAACACATTTTTTTAAAGTTTTAGTTTCGTATATTATTTATGTTTTTAGAAAAGTTTTGTTGGAAAGCGACGTATTTTTTAACCTTTTAAATGATCGCATAAAAAAATTATCTGTAAAATGAATATGTAATCTGTAAACCAAAACATATAGCACTACCGAAAAAAAATTTCTTACCTCTGACAAACAACGAGGGCACGATTTGTAAAAACATTAGGTATACGGTAACATTTAGGTACACAAAAACAATTTAGTTAGATCAAATAATTCACGAAAAAATATTAAAACAATTCCAGAAGAAATGTTTTGTGAAATGTACCATCGACCATCTCTTGTTTTTTATCTATCAAATTAAATACGAATATCAAAAATTTTTAAAATTTTCGTCACATTTTCCAGCTAGCCAAAAATCGAACCAAACAGATTTTATTTGTGACTACATAAATACATAAGTGTCGATTTCAGCTCATATACGTCCCCACCGAGGGGCTCGAGCCTACCCTGAATAAGGGCGATGAGGCCTTAGTCGACCACGCGGGCCCAGTGCGGGTCGGTCGACTTCACACACAACCTTCGAGTTTCTTCGCAGGCGTGTGCAGGTTTCCTCACGATGTTTTCCTTCACCGTTAAAGCAATCAGTAAGTATATGTACGTAAGTTTTTGAAAAAACTCATTGGTACATTGGCCGTCCAGATTTGAACCCGGTACCTCTGGTTAGATGGACCGAGTCGTTACCGGTTGAGCCACCGACGCTTAATACATAAGTAATATACCTATTTTCTGAACAACTTTATTTTTCCTTTCAGGCAGAATTTAAAGGTATGTTACTATCGTTGTTGTCATCGTTGTTGTACCTAAAGAAGTAACTATTTAGTAATCTGTGCCTAAAAGCTAAAAATTTACGTACAAACAGTCGTTTTAAAATAATACTCTCAGAACAAACAAATCTACAAACAGGAACACATCTATTATTAATATAGAAGTAAAGTAGTTCCTGGCAACAAAAGTATTTTCGAAAGCCGCTGTGTCTACGGCTGTACTTTAGGGTTGCCAACTTTTTTTTCGGCCTTAAGGGATAAACGATCATAAATCTAAATAAATACGGGATTTTTCTTTTTCACCCGGGACAAATAAAAATCATTGCGTTTTTAGTCAAAATTCGTTTTATGCGGAGTATATTATTGTACCATGGCACAGATTATTAAAAAGTTACACCAGTCAAAATCGTAGTTAAACATGGTTATCAGTTCGGCTTTAATTAAATTTGGCGTGCTTTTGTTACGGACGGGATGTCAGTCCATTTTAGGTTCATTTGCGAAAATACTCTTTCGGAGAAACATTTTGTAACCCCCCAACAGCCTATTTTAAATATATATAAATATAAATATACCTAACTAAACCTACCTATAATACGCATACGTACATACAACATACAACCTACCACTATCTACCTATAAGAAGTATGTAAACTATACTTGATTTTTATTGCATTTTAAAATACGATTAAACGTTTGGCCAGATCGTCTAGAGAACCCTAATTCGTGATCGCAGTAACTCAGAGTCTTTTTGAAGGTGAATGACAAGTTATTTTTAAGAGATTAATCTATCACGTTGTGTTTGGACGAACGATGTAGTCTAACCCGTAATTTTGAAGTATTTCGCGCGGAACCCTAATTTCCCTACTGTGATTGGTCCCTATTTTGGGCCCCCCCAAATTGGGGAGGGTAGCTAGCCCCCAGTGCTCGGAATAACGCAATACTTGGCTGACGTCAGTACTGCATTATTTTGGTGATTAAAACAATGTACATCTAATTCAAAGTAATTGAACGAGCGATTTTAGCTCTAAACAGATAATTACTCCTACGTTGAGCCCCGCTAGCTACTGTCTCCTGCAGGCCACTAAGGTACACGATCGGAGTCCACCCCGCTTCAAGTGTAATTTAATTAAGCTACACGACAATGTAAAGTGTACTATGCCGTGTTCCACCCGAATCCCAAATCTAGTGTATATAAAACGCTTGTGAGGCGCCTTATTATACGTGTATAGTGTGAACTATAGCTGAGTCTTTACAGCCATAGCTTGTCCATCCCTATTCGACAGGTAGGATTAATACCTTCGAACAGCGATTGTTTGCGAATACATACTAGCACTAGGTACTAAAATAAAGTAGATATTCCGACTTGAATGTCGCTCATCCTGTGAGAAGAGCACTACGGAATGTGAAATAAGTAGTTAATCTAATAATATGGTTCTTAGACCTGGAACTGTGCCATACAGTTATATATAATGATATAAAGACCTGCGGTCTATGTAACTAAAGCGAAATGGACACGATATCCATCGTGCCGCCGGCTCCAAAATAATACATAGTGTTAAAGCTCTGTCTTTAGACGTAGCAAACCCTTGATAAAGGGCGAAAGTAATGTCAGTTTAATAGTTTGGCTGAACGTGTAGAACAACGAACCAACACAGTCGCAACCCACTGTGAGACCCACGCGAATCATAGTCGCGGCATCACAATCAGGTCAAAGCGAGAAGGCGTGTAAGCCAAGTGCTTGGTCGAGGCGCCAGTTCAGGACGCAATAGGAGCCGACAGGACCCGGACACCGTGAACACTGCCCATAATATCCGAAAACCGTAGAATAGATTTAGTTTCTAAATCTAGCGCATATCAACTGACCCTAGCTACGGTTACCATTAGGATGGGTCGTCTACCTACATCATAATCGGTCTTGTTATAATCACTAGTAGTAAGGCGCGAACGCCCAACTATTCGTTTGCTTGCCCAATAGTTTCCTAAACGCTCGGTCCGATTTGGGTGAAATTCTGCCGAGGCATGCTTGTGACAAGCTACAGATAGGACCTACCTATCTAAAATTACTTTAGTATCAAAATAGGCGAGGCTCGAACGCCTATAGTTTGTTTGTTAGTCCATTACATTTATCCCATAAAAGTGTGGACAGATTTAGCTAAAATTTGGTAAAATTAGGAGTTGTTCATATCTATGAACCACTGAACTACATATCTAGCCCATATTGCATGGAGCTTGGTAAACAGCCATCTCAAGTATGACATAGGCCTTCCCGCGACAGCATGGCGCCGTACTATCTCGAATGAGATTAGTGAACCGAGCGGACCACGTGTTCACGGAACCCTAAAACTTATGATGCCGCGTGGCACTTGCAATGAAGGCAGTTCGATAAAATAAACCTTCCCTTCGATAGCATAGCACTGTACTACCCCGAATGAAGTTAGTGAACTGAATGGACCACGTGTTCACGGAACCTTAAAACTTATAATGCCGCGTGGCACCTGCAATGACGGCAGTTTGTAATTAAATAAAATGTGGGCATCGCTTAGACATACCTACTATTTATTCGCTAATATGATTCGTTTCTTCCTAATAGCGATATTCCTAACCTTAATTCACTATTCCCTAGTAATAGATTATTAACTATATTTCCTACAGCACTGTACTAGCTCGAATGAAATTAATGACCTCGTGCTCACGAAACCCTAAAGCTTGTGATACCGCGTGTCACCTGCAGTGACGGCAGTTCGATAAAGTAAAACGTGGGCATCGCTTAGACATACCTACTATTTATTCGCTAATATGACTCGTTTTTCTTCCTAATAACGTCATCCCAAAACCTAATTCGCTACTCCCTAGTATTAGATTTATTAACTAGATTTCCTACAGATCGCTTCCCCCCCCCCCCTAACTCAGCCCTAGTTTTCCCTATCCTAGCGAGATAGCTAAGTATTTCGAGAGCTAAATTTTATTTGATGTCCATGTCTCAACAAATAGTTACAACTCGTGGCGGCTTTATTCGTCTTTCCCCCGGGGTACTAAACCAACCGTGCCTTCGAGAAGAACCAAATTAGGTGTAGTGTGTCATGGTGTGGTGTGTACCTAAAGCTAACTTGTGTCCTAGTTCCCTACGGCTAAAGTGTACCTGCCCTGAATAAGAAATGCCGCTGCCACGACAGACCAGGTCTGCCGCTTCGCTGCACCTCCTAAACAGTGTGTTTGGATGGGATTTGGATAGGTAAGGCCTGTCCCAAATACGGTGGCTCCGTACATGAGTGCGCTAACGCATGTCCAACCTGTGGTCCTCATGACGGTAGGTCGTAAGATGGTACAGTCAGGATGTTCCGGCCATAACCAAACTTGGGTCGCTAGCCAGGCAAGCCCTCCTGTCAGCTTGCTTTCGGCAATTGCGCTGAAAAACCCACGTTTCGTTGTCACGGTTGCGTATCCACGTGAATTAAATCAACTAGCCTTCCTGAAAACATGAACTACCAACCTGGTCACCTGATGATACCTTCAGCTAGCAACCGACCTGGCATCTTGTTTCAATTCCTAGATCCCAGCTCGATTGCCCACTGTACCTCACTTCCTAACTGCACTAAACTATGGCTTGATCCCAGTTAGGAGCCTGAACTTTCGAAGGCAAATAACTAGGATTTCGGCCACACTAAATTCTATTCTAAACTCACAATATAAAGTGAGATTCCTAAGTTAATTCGCGACTAATAAGTACTTGGCGTGACACTTGCCCGGGGCGTGCGGCAGCTGTTCTTCGGATACGTCCTCCTCCTGTGATGGTCTGTTCGACTGAATCCCGCTGCGTCCGCGTGTCCGTGGTTTTAAAAGCTTTCACACAGATGCAGCCTCGGCAGCGCGCGGGCCGCCGCACACATACATCCGACCTCGTGGTCGAACTGCGCGAGCGCCGGCCGCTGTCCGGACGCAGACAGGGCGACGCCTCTATCCCTTTAGCCTCGGTTTTCGCGCCATTTATTACCTAAGGCAATCTGTTATAACGTGCGCACCGCGTGGTTCGAATGACGACCGACAGGCGGCAGTCTGGCTTCTCGGAAATAATCCCTGAGCTAATTTGTTTCAATAACTGTCTATTCACTCGACTCGAGGTTAATCCTCACCCGACCGAACAAAACTAGTTATGTTTTTCCCAATAGACAGATTCCTTTTAGTCTATCAAGACTTACTGTAATACCTATAGATATTTATTTATACATATGGATCGTTACAATCCAACCCCCTGAAAATTTTTAAAAATAGAATTCAGAAAATTGTCTTTTTAAAATTTTCAAAATAGCTAATAACTATTAAAATTTCCTGTTGGCACATTCTCTCCTATGTGTGGTGTGTATTTAAACCAGGCATGTCATTTACTGTCCCTTGATTGACACGCTCAACCATAAACAAAACCGGATTAGCACAGGACCAGCTCCTGCCATCACAGAGGAGTTCGAACGGGCATTTCGGTTGTGAGTCGAAGCCACTGCTACGTTTCGCGCATAGGCGTATACATTGAGTGGACCACTAGCTTCCAATTCCCCACGCACCAGGAAACTCTACTGGCATAAGCGCATTAGTAAATTGTCAATCTAGTTTACCTCTCCAAACTGTCTGTGATATAACACAAGCGTTTCCCGCGACAATCAGCCAAGTTCTCCAAATAGAGCTTCCCCCAAGTGACAATAGAATCTTACCATGGAGTATGTATAGTGTATAAGTCCAGTTCTTAGCTTCTGGTAGAGTAATTAGCCCAAACCAACGTAATGGAAGACTCAAAAGAACAAATTGTTGGTTCGTACTATTTTTGTATTCATGAAGTAGGACAGCGTGTGCCAACAGCTGACTCAGATATCTAGTATTTGTTGACTCTCCTTCAAGATCACACTTTCCCTTAATTTATCCCCAAAATATCAAAGCAACTCACACAAAACCCTACTTTTCACATCACTCTCAAATATCCTTTTGTAACATTCCAATCCTGGAAAGGTCAACAAATCCTTATCTTCAGCCAGGATAATTATTGTAGTCAACACAAGAGATTACGTAGATCTATTTTCAAGTATTTAAACACAATTCTCACTGTAATTTATAACCAAAACCCTCATCTCGCAAATATGAGAAAATAATATTTACTTCCAATGACAGATTGTGACTTCGTTCTAAAATCAGATCCGAAAATTGAAAATAAATGAGCGCTAATATTCAACGCACCAAAGATGACCTACTTTCACCACAACCCGGCACAACCTATATATAAGAATATTAAATAATTGAAGCAGCATGCATCATTGCAAACTTAAAACTAACCGCAACCTTATAAAACTAACACCGACTCCCTACCTTTCCTATTCATGCGTAATTTCACTACATTTAGCAAGATTATAATATTTTTATTATAATCCTACTGTACCTTCTAATTTGATTACTAAAATCAGCCATTCACCAAAGCGTAGATATGCTAATGTTGAAATAACATAGCTTCGCTGTACCTGTTATTCAAAACATATCTTTATACATTTTACCGGTTTAACGAAATAAAAGACAAGTGAGTTTTTTTTTTCATTTTAAACTAGGTAATAAAACTCAACCGATATTAAAACATTTAATTCAAAAATATCACAATTGTTATTCCGATGGCGTCTCCTTTTAACTTAAACTTATAAAACCTAACCCTTTTTTTTTTCTTCGTGCGATAAGTCCTCGACTGCATATAATTCCTAGTAGATCTGTGATAATTCCTGAACGCACGCGACCCCTGAACTACGCTAGCGCCATTACTTATAAGCGGCAAGTCGACAGACTTTTATATCTGTGACATACTCAGATGGACAGCGACACCTTGTGCAAACAGGCCGAACTACGAGAAAAATGTGGTTGCATCAATATTCGATCGGATTGAACTAAAATATCTCTATCCTATTGAATAAATTCTATTATCGCCTAGTAAGTTAGAAATTTTATGAAACATTGTTTTCAATGAAACCGTAAAATGTTTTGAACAAAATGTATGACCCGTGGCGCCATCTATTGAAAAAATGTCAAACTAACTCCTTACTTTCCCTGTGGCGAAAGGTCACACCTATTATAGCTGCTTAGGTCATTCGTAACAGCGCCACAATCAAAACATTTGAAGGAAATAGTAGGTACTAGCACGCCCTACCTATTTACCTGCCTTTTTTTATAATATTATACAAATAACTAATTATTGGTACAGTATTTAATTAAAAGAAAGTAGAATGCTCTAACCGAAATTTCCGCTGTTGTAAGATTGATTTACAAAACTATTGCGCTAAACAAATAAAATCAAATTTGAAGTGTGTAGGTACTCCCTATGTATCTAATAATGTGATTATGTGTTTGTCTCAACTTCACTCCAAATCTTTTGAACTACGTACGTCTATACTATTTGAGTTTCTTCTATAAATTCGTGAGGACTTCCTTAAAAAATAAACCTTTGAGTATAGAATTCGGACCGACCAACCTATAGATTCTCTAACTTACCTACGTACCGAATAATAACCTATGCCTTTCTATTTGCTCTGCCCGAATAATCCGAATAATTACCTACTTGTCCGAATAATACGAATAACTAGCTATATACTAGTAATAAAAGTTTCATACTGAATGATCCTTAAGATTGAACTAATGATAAGACCTTATTTATTAGTTTTGAATGATGTTTTAAATTACTTAAAATGTATGTACCTATTTTAGAGCTTCATCTCATCTCCCTATTTTACACACTGAAATGTGAAATGGTTGGAAACAATTTATTTTTACCGTCAAAAGGTTTTTCTAATTTAGATTGATAAGCAGTCATAGGTACCTACACCTTTAGGATAAATTATCTATTTAAGTACCTTATATACTTATCCTAGACGCTATTTACTAGACGTCTTTATCAAAACAACAAAATGTTTCAAAACTCATCTATAGCCAACATTTACATAAGGTAAATGCAGGTAGGTAATTAAACCAGAGACAACTAAGTTTTCTTTTCTACCCACCTAACCTACTTAAATCATTACCAATGTTACACACGCGAAACCTTGCATGTACGGATGTATGTATGTTTGTTACTCCTTCACACAAAGCTAGCTAACGTACCTAACTGAATGACTTTAGTAGGCAAATAGCTTAGGATCCGAATTAACATATCGGCACCCTTCTCTCCACACCCGCGATCAGCTTGCGTCTCGCGCACCCCTGGAACCTGCTTCCGCTAGCTATGCCACTAGCCATTCTTACTGTCTGTTAACCAACTAGTCCTACGAGATACATTAAAGGGAATCTAATACACTAATATTGTTCATTTTTAAAAATACTACTTAATAATGCGTAAAGAGTGCCTATATTAGAAACCTAAAACTTATCTATAAAATGTTTTTAACCAAAGTTTAAAGTTAACCTACTTATGTATTTATTGTCATCTACGAGTACAATAATTGTCATTTCAATTTACTTATCTACACCGTGGACGCAGCTTAGTCTAGTGAAGGCATTATTTATAGGTAAAACTAGATTTCCTACTAGTCACCTACACTTACAGTGAAACGATATTAAACTTAAAATAAGTTACATAAATATGTGTAATTAACCCAATTCCAGTAGAATACCGCAGCTAAATGAATGAAAGAATTATGTTAGATTCAAATGAGCTAAATCAAATAAGTACCTACTTAATTTAAAATTATATTTAACTGGTTTTTCGAAACATCCTATTTTCGAATAAGTTTATATTATTTGATCCCGTAGTTATTTTTGTTATGCGTACCCTACTTATATCATTTTTTAAATGACGAAGAACAAAATGCTACCAATTTTAAAATACGCCTACAAATTATTCTCAACGTATACTGACGTACTCATTCATTTTAGCACCATAAGGTTACCTAACTACCGCGTATATACAGTGGCCCTATAAAATATTATATTTCGTCTAGCATACCACGCAAGCCGATTTTATTTTGATTCCTAGTAGAAGACTCGTCAACCCCCCGATCTTAAAGATTTTAAAATAAAACCCAGGTTTAATTTTCTATTTTTGAAATAGGATAAGATAAATATTCTCTATTGTACGCACAAAAGGAAACACATATGATCTATCAAAACACGCAACTAGATGCAAAGGCGGCCTTATCGCTCCAAACGACCTCTTTCGGCATCCCTTGTCGATCGGAAGAGACAAAAGTGAAACTATGTGCGGGCACTCAAGCAACTAATAAAGGCTGAGCAAAATAAAGTATACGAAAACTAATACTGAACAAGGATAAATTACATATACTAAATTAAATATTTATTATTTCATATATTATGTATTATTTAATATTATTATTTCCACATTCATATACATATCTATCATTTATAAAGACTATCCCTTAATTTGTCAGATTGAGTGACTACCGTGGACCTCAACAAAGTATTTATTGTTGATTTTAAATATTTAAATTCCGAGATACTAATTTAAAATAATTTCCTCGTATCTTAACTATCCTACAAGCCACTGCGGTTCGCTTCCGCGATACTGCTATGTAAAAATACTAAGTTCGGACGCCTATATTACCTACACAACCCCCCGTATAGTAGACTTATAAGACCCTGGTTACCCTAATAGGATCTAGAATAAAACTTCCGAAATATTCAATATTGTCTACCATATCACTGGGTACTCCCGGTATAATAGATATGTAACACTATAAAACCTCATATGTCCATTTGTTCTACCTACCCACCTTAATAAATTGTAAGTTGAAGCGTCAAAGACAGGAGTCTTCGCATGTACCCACAGCTACCAGTTACATTCTACCCAAGTATACCACTCGATCGCAGCCAAAACGTACTCACGCACCTTATGAAAATTAGCCTATTTACCTTGATGGTAGTTTTTTTCAATACGAATAATTTCTTAGAATAACCCACCATATGAACTAATCCGTTCCTAAAGACCTAATTCACTTACTGAAAGTTATTACCTAAGAGCTGTATCTGTCTTAAAGTTCCTACAATAAAATTCAGAGCAGTACCTATTCCTGTTTAGGTACTCTGAAATTCCTAACATCCGAACATAAAGCTCGTAAACGGCGACCATACCTCATTATACCTCAAGGTCCCTGGTAAATATTTAAAACTAAATCTTTATTATGTACCCTATCTCGCAACCAATGTCCCTAGGTGCACTTAATATACGTTTGGAAACCTTGTTCTACTGCGGAACAAACCAAACAAAACAATTTTTTTTTTTTTTTTTTTTTAACCGCAACGGAAATCGAACCCGCGACCCTAGTATGCGAAGCTACTAGGTATTCCTAATATATAACGTAAATAAATAAAAACAAAAAAAAATAATTTTTTCAACCGCAACAGGAACCGAACCTGCGACCCTAGTATGCGAAGCTACTAACTATTTCTAATTTACAACCTAAATATATTAAGAAGTAAAATAATTTTTTTTTTCTAAATTTGCCTCTCTCGGGACTCGAACTGGCGACACCAAGTTACGAGGCTAATTACAAACTCCTAATATACAATCTAACAAAAAATAAAAATAAAATTTATCTTTAAAACAAATTACCTCTAACAGGATCGAACTTGCGACTGTAAATTGCAAGGCTACGGATATATTATTGTGCCATAGCGCACTAGCTTGAAGTTCCTACGACAATATCAAGAGCAAATCGCATGTCCTTCACAGACCTCGTTTTGCGATTCCAACGACAGTAGGCATTCAATATAACAACTGCTTCTTTTACGAAATGTAAATAACTTAAATATTACTATAATATTTTGTATTTTGATTCAAAATAGTACTTAACCTATCTAAAATTTACTTAAATTACTTAACCTACTAAATAAGTGCAACTTCACAGCCCCGTCTGCCTACATAAGTACACGCTATTCGTAACGTTCAACTACCTTATTTATCAATTATTATGAGAGGCCTTTTTCTCTGAACTAAATCGTTAACTACTCATCTTATACACCAACTAGAAAATGTACCTACCAAATATTTCTTTCGAACAAATAACTTATTTAATTATTGAAATCCGGAATTTTACCAACGGAATATTGAGAAGAAATTATATTATCAATGCCTACTTCAAATACGCTGTCATATAAAAGAATTCAACGGGAGCGCTCACTCACTCATTGACTCCTGTATTAGTTCTAAGTACAAAGTACGAGCTTTCAACCCCCCGGATATAAGACAATAGCTGGGGTTTAAATTAACCTATAAACTATTAAACTTTATAGGATAAAAATAATGATTTTCTCTTTGTTTGATAGACTAATCATTCAGTTATAATTGTCATTCGCACTTCATTCCATTTCACGAACATCAAATTGTGGCCCAAAACGAAGCCAACTAAAGTTATTTATCTATGTTTATCACAAATAACTGAACACAAAGTTTTATTATATAAAACGACTACCTACAAGATTCAGTCTACGAACGCGAAAATCAGATGTCAGACATCCAAGTTCTTTGGTAGCACTGTAGCCGTTCCCGCCTCCGAATCCTGATTTTGGCTATCCAAATGTAATATTTTGGACCCTCTTCTCATCCTGATCACGGCTTATCAAATTGTAACCCCCCAACAGCCTATTTTAAATATATATAAATATAAATATACCTAACTAAACCTACCTATAATACGCATACGTACATACAACATACAACCTACCACTATCTACCTATAAGAAGTATGTAAACTATACTTGATTTTTATTGCATTTTAAAATACGATTAAACGTTTGGCCAGATCGTCTAGAGAACCCTAATTCGTGATCGCAGTAACTCAGAGTCTTTTTGAAGGTGAATGACAAGTTATTTTTAAGAGATTAATCTATCACGTTGTGTTTGGACGAACGATGTAGTCTAACCCGTAATTTTGAAGTATTTCGCGCGGAACCCTAATTTCCCTACTGTGATTGGTCCCTATTTTGGGCCCCCCCAAATTGGGGAGGGTAGCTAGCCCCCAGTGCTCGGAATAACGCAATACTTGGCTGACGTCAGTACTGCATTATTTTGGTGATTAAAACAATGTACATCTAATTCAAAGTAATTGAACGAGCGATTTTAGCTCTAAACAGATAATTACTCCTACGTTGAGCCCCGCTAGCTACTGTCTCCTGCAGGCCACTAAGGTACACGATCGGAGTCCACCCGCTTCAAGTGTAATTTAATTCAGCTACACGACAATGTAAAGTGTACTATGCCGTGTTCCACCCGAATCCCAAATCTAGTGTATATAAAACGCTTGTGAGGCGCCTTATTATACGTGTATAGTGTGAACTATAGCTGAGTCTTTACAGCCATAGCTTGTCCATCCCTATTCGACAGGTAGGATTAATACCTTCGAACAGCGATTGTTTGCGAATACATACTAGCACTAGGTACTAAAATAAAGTAGATATTCCGACTTGAATGTCGCTCATCCTGTGAGAAGAGCACTACGGAATGTGAAATAAGTAGTTAATCTACTAATATGGTTCTTAGACCTGGAACTGTGCCATACAGTTATATATAATGATATAAAGACCTGCGGTCTATGTAACTAAAGCGAAATGGACACGATATCCATCGTGCCGCCGGCTCCAAAATAATACATAGTGTTAAAGCTCTGTCTTTAGACGTAGCAAACCCTTGATAAAGGGCGAAAGTAATGTCAGTTTAATAGTTTGGCTGAACGTGTAGAACAACGAACCAACACAGTCGCAACCCACTGTGAGACCCACGCGAATCATAGTCGCGGCATCACAATCAGGTCAAAGCGAGAAGGCGTGTAAGCCAAGTGCTTGGTCGAGGCGCCAGTTCAGGACGCAATAGGAGCCGACAGGACCCGGACACCGTGAACACTGCCCATAATATCCGAAAACCGTAGAATAGATTTAGTTTCTAAATCTAGCGCATATCAACTGACCCTAGCTACGGTTACCATTAGGATGGGTCGTCTACCTACATCATAATCGGTCTTGTTATAATCACTAGTAGTAAGGCGCGAACGCCCAACTATTCGTTTGCTTGCCCAATAGTTTCCTAAACGCTCGGTCCGATTTGGGTGAAATTCTGCCGAGGCATGCTTGTGACAAGCTACAGATAGGACCTACCTATCTAAAATTACTTTAGTATCAAAATAGGCGAGGCTCGAACGCCTATAGTTTGTTTGTTAGTCCATTACATTTATCCCATAAAAGTGTGGACAGATTTAGCTAAAATTTGGTAAAATTAGGAGTTGTTCATATCTATGAACCACTGAACTACATATCTAGCCCATATTGCATGGAGCTTGGTAAACAGCCATCTCAAGTATGACATAGGCCTTCCCGCGACAGCATGGCGCCGTACTATCTCGAATGAGATTAGTGAACTGAGCGGACCACGTGTTCACGGAACCCTAAAACTTATGATGCCGCGTGGCACTTGCAATGAAGGCAGTTCGATAAAATAAACCTTCCCTTCGATAGCATAGCACTGTACTACCCCGAATGAAGTTAGTGAACTGAATGGACCACGTGTTCACGGAACCTTAAAACTTATAATGCCGCGTGGCACCTGCAATGACGGCAGTTTGTAATTAAATAAAATGTGGGCATCGCTTAGACATACCTACTATTTATTCGCTAATATGATTCGTTTCTTCCTAATAGCGATATTCCTAACCTTAATACACTATTCCCTAGTAATAGATTATTAACTATATTTCCTACAGCACTGTACTAGCTCGAATGAAATTAATGACCTCGTGCTCACGAAACCCTAAAGCTTGTGATACCGCGTGTCACCTGCAGTGACGGCAGTTCGATAAAGTAAAACGTGGGCATCGCTTAGACATACCTACTATTTATTCGCTAATATGACTCGTTTTTCTTCCTAATAACGTCATCCCAAAACCTAATTCGCTACTCCCTAGTATTAGATTTATTAACTAGATTTCCTACAGATCGCTTCCCCCCCCCCTAACTCAGCCCTAGTTTTCCCTATCCTAGCGAGATAGCTAAGTATTTCGAGAGCTAAATTTTATTTGATGTCCATGTCTCAACAAATAGTTACAACTCGTGGCGGCTTTATTCGTCTTTCCCCCGGGGTACTAAACCAACCGTGCCTTCGAGAAGAACCAAATTAGGTGTAGTGTGTCATGGTGTGGTGTGTACCTAAAGCTAACTTGTGTCCTAGTTCCCTACGGCTAAAGTGTACCTGCCCTGAATAAGAAATGCCGCTGCCACGACAGACCAGGTCTGCCGCTTCGCTGCACCTCCTAAACAGTGTGTTTGGATGGGATTTGGATAGGTAAGGCCTGTCCCAAATACGGTGGCTCCGTACATGAGTGCGCTAACGCATGTCCAACCTGTGGTCCTCATGACGGTAGGTCGTAAGATGGTACAGTCAGGATGTTCCGGCCATAACCAAACTTGGGTCGCTAGCCAGGCAAGCCCTCCTGTCAGCTTGCTTTCGGCAATTGCGCTGAAAAACCCACGTTTCGTTGTCACGGTTGCGTATCCACGTGAATTAAATCAACTAGCCTTCCTGAAAACATGAACTACCAACCTGGTCACCTGATGATACCTTCAGCTAGCAACCGACTTGGCATCTTGTTTCAATTCCTAGATCCCAGCTCGATTGCCCACTGTACCTCACTTCCTAACTGCACTAAACTATGGCTTGATCCCAGGTAGGAGCCTGAACTTTCGAAGGCAAATAACTAGGATTTCGGCCACACTAAATTCTATTCTAAACTCACAATATAAAGTGAGATTCCTAAGTTAATTCGCGACTAATAAGTACTTGGCGTGACACTTGCCCGGGGCGTGCGGCAGCTGTTCTTCGGATACGTCCTCCTCCTGTGATGGTCTGTTCGACTGAATCCCGCTGCGTCCGCGTGTCCGTGGTTTTAAAAGCTTTCACACAGATGCAGCCTCGGCAGCGCGCGGGCCGCCGCACACATACATCCGACCTCGTGGTCGAACTGCGCGAGCGCCGGCCGCTGTCCGGACGCAGACAGGGCGACGCCTCTATCCCTTTAGCCTCGGTTTTCGCGCCATTTATTACCTAAGGCAATCTGTTATAACGTGCGCACCGCGTGGTTCGAATGACGACCGACAGGCGGCAGTCTGGCTTCTCGGAAATAATTCCTGAGCTAATTTGTTTCAATAACTGTCTATTCACTCGACTCGAGGTTAATCCTCACCCGACCGAACAAAACTAGTTATGTTTTTCCCAATAGACAGATTCCTTTTAGTCTATCAAGACTTACTGTAATACCTATAGATATTTATTTATACATATGGATCGTTACAATCTGAGCTAGGAATACTGAAAATAAAAGAAATTATCGTCTAAACGTTGGATATCTCGGTTTTCGAAAACTGTTGTATAATTTTCTTCCATTTTCCGATAGCAATTATGGTCTGTAGATTTTCGTTTAATACGGCACATGGATGGCAACACTGTACTTACTTATACTTGGTTTTTTGGCGGGATTTGTGGTGGACGCATTCGTAGTTTTATTTTGTTGTTTTTTCATTGTTTTCTGCTGGGATTTTGTTCAAGAAGTGGTGCATTTTGGAGAAACTCGTCTAGTGCACGTGAGCAATGTGAAGAACAAGAAAATAAAACGAAGGAGGACGTGAGAACCCAACTTGCTCTGGGTGCAGTTTTATAGACGCCCAACAGCAACTGGGTGTTCCACCTCAGAATGCAGCTGCTGCAAATGCTGTCAAGAACTTCAGAGAAGATTTGTAATGCACTGGCACAAGCATTACAAATCCAAAAACAAATGAAGAAAGTGAAAATTATTTACGAATCCGGCTGAAGGACTAGTTTCCATGGCCAAGAAAAATTCACAACAATACTTATACTTGTTCGTAATACGAAGCTCGTGAGAAGAATACAGTCGGCCACAGAATGGGTCTGTTAATAATAAATCCCTGAAGAATTGACGGGTCGGCCGCCATCGCCAGTGCGTTAGGTGAATATCACACGTCAGTGCGCACGGGCCAAAAGTCGAAATCAACAGAGTGTTTTTTAGATTGTCGTTAACAGGACCCTATTACTAAGCCTACGCTGTCTGTCTGTTCGTCCGACAATAAAAGGCTGTATGTATCTTTTGAACCGTTATAGGTAGCTGTCTGAAAATTTCACAGAGTTTGTGTTATTGTGTAAATTCACTAAAACTTGTACCATGGTTTTAATAATTGAAAACGCTAAAAACGTTAAAAAACCGACTTCCATCGCAACAACTTAGTACATTTTTGCAATATTATTTTTGGTTTTTGTTAATTTTCTAATAAAGTACTACACCGATTTTGATAAAATTTATATGGGACCACACGGAAAGCACTAGCTTTCAAACAAAAAAAGAATCATAAAAATCGGTTAACCCAGTCAAAAGTTCTGAGGTAACACACATAAAAAAACATACAGACAATTTGAGAACCTCCTCCTTTTTGGAAGTCTAAATAAATTAAGGGATCTCCCCATACAATAAACGTGAAGTTTATGTTTGTTTTTGCTTTATCGAAAAAACGGTTCTAGGTGCCGGAGAGAGCGGAAAACATTTTCAATGTTAAAAGGCCTATCGTGTGTTCATTGCTTAAGTTACGACGGAGTTTATCACTACCATCGCCCCTCTAACCCATAACCTGAACAGATATTATTGGATATAAAGGAAGTACGTTGCTGGCTGTTGTAGTAGCCTCTTTCATTTGTCATCTTATAAGATTCGAATAACATTTATAGCAGTTCTCTAAGAATCCGTTATTGGAATTAGAATTACGAGTTTATTAATTACGAGGAGTACCGCGTGCTGCTAAGCAGGATTTTTGAAGTGAAACTTTTATACAAGACGGGGGTATTAGAATTTTTTTCTGTCACGAAAAAGCGTTACGGCCGCGCGGAGGGGGTAGATGATATATCGCGTGGTGAGAGGCGGCAGCGGCGGAGGGTAATATTATTTTTAATCTTTTTGTTTTTGATTTATTATTTTTGAAAAAAATTTTTTGATCGTTTTTATTTTAAATTTTTTAACATATTTTTTGGATATTTTTTTTATTTTTTTTGAATTCCACCTGTCCGTTAAAGTTTCACTTCTACAATCTTTATTATGGTTATCGAGGCTACACGGTGGGTGAGCCGCGAGCAGCTCGTCATTGATGGTGCACGGTGGGCAACCTTCAAGCGGCTCGCCATTGATGATGCGTGGTGTGCGAGAATTTGCGCGTTGAATGTTCACACCTAGTTTCCCTCCAACTCGACCAATCTAAATGGGCCAAAAATCCAAATGAAACAGCTTATTTTAGCGAGTTTTTCTAAATCAAAACGAACCGCGTACTTCAATTAGAACCGGAGATATTGAGAAATCTATGAATAGAACTGGATTAGGCTGGATAGAACGACCAGACGGACTCGCATTAAATTTCACTTTTTTTTAATAAATCAGGTGTAAATATGTCGGGACACACGGCTGTTGGTTTTAATGTAAGACATCTACTTTAGCTCAAAACAGCGAGCTGATGCTAAACAATGACAATATATTCATGTTTTTAGAACTTATTTCTTCCTTTCTTATCGTGTGGCACAATTAAGCGAGGGATAGACGGCGGTTGCCTGGTGTAGCACTAAGCATCACCCGCGGTCACGTGTAGGGCATTTAGATTAACACCTACGCACGTGTGCATTGCGCCTTTCATACATATCTGGGTGTTCACCGTTAAAGCAATCGGTAAGTATATGTACGTAAGTTTCGAAAAAGTCATTGGTACATGGCCGTCCGGATTTGAACCCGGGACCTCTGGCTAGGAGGACCGAGTCGTTACCGTAAAGCTACCGACGCTAAAACTAATAGTTTTGTAGTTGTTTTTGTCCTTTCAAAGCATTACGTTTAGCAATATAACCCTCTAGCGATAAAATTTTCTCATTGTCCTTCATTGTTTATCAAAATTACTGTTACGTTTAACTCGGGTTTTACTCGTTCGGGTATCACAGTGGCACACCGCAAGATAGCCGGAGATAATAAGCTGTGCTTGGGCCAGGTACAAAGTTGGCAGCCATACAGGACATCGATGACCTACTTTGACCCCGGTCCATGGAAATAGTGATATGATAACCTTGAATTGAGATACGTAATTAATGATGGTGAATCATCATCATCATATCAGCCGAAAAAACGTCCACTGCTGGACAAAGCCTCCCCCAATGATTTCCACGACGACCGGTCCTGCGCTGCCCGCATCCAGTGGCTTCCCGCGATCTTCACTAGGTCGTAGGACCACCGCGTGGGAGGCCTTACTACGCTACGTTTTCCGTGGCTCGGTCGCCACTCGAGAACTTTACTACCCCAACGGCCATCTGTTCTACGAGCTATGTGCCCTGCCCACTGCCACTTCAGTTTAGCGATTCTGTGAGCTATGATGGTTACTTTGCTTCTCCTGCGGATCTCCTCGTTTTTGATTATGGTGAATACCTACATTGAATAATATTCACATAATAAAGGGGCAGAACGATTCGTTTATAGGATTAGGGATTTATGCAACAAATTATTAGGTTCTTATGCGATTGTATCAATATGAGTGATTCTGAAAACTAACTTGTTATCTACTTTGGAGCATAGTACCTACAGCTTAGTATGCTAGGCTATGAATTAGACTTTGTTATATTGAATTATGTATTTAAAAATGCACTTTTGCAGCTAATAGGTAAATGCGTATACTAAGGTAAATGTTTGTTTTTGTGCTTAGGTTTATGATATATGACTTGCAGTATTGGCAAAATTGTAAAGACCCACCTACACAAAATGAATTGGCGACTCTGAATTAATCAAGTAGGTTAGAAATTGTGGAGAAGAATGGGATCAGCCCATGTTTAGCTCATAGATGTTGAATGGGGTGGGGGGGGGGGGGGGAGGAAAGAAAATCTCAATTCATTTTTAAATTTATAATATTTTTTGTTTTTCATTACAAAATCAAAAAAGTTTTTAAATGCAAAATCGAAGTTTGTTAGTATCTTTAATTCTGCTTTTACCTACTAAAGAAATACTAAATACACGCTCCCAAGAAGAGTTAGAGACAGGAATAGAAAAAAAAACAAACGTGACAATTTTTTTTAAAATTCGGAACTAGGATTTCTATCTTTTGATTTTGTGAAAGAAGTCTTAACAGTTCCTGGAGTCTAGTAAATCCTGTCCATGTGAGATAAAATTTTCATTCTTTTAGAGATAAAATTTTTTTTGCTTGATATTCTGGATCTTCAAAGTTAAACCACTTTTTTAAATATGTCAAACAACGCGTAAAAAAAGTTATTGACATCAGTTTTAAAATTTTGTTTTCATCAAACTGCTTTGACGAATCCATGGCAGATTTACTATAAAATTGATCAGCTTGTCTGTTTTGTAGCTTCGTTTTCAAATCAATCATTATATCATGAATTTCAGTGCTAACTCTTTTGGATTCCAGTAGTTAAATGGCGTTCTGAAAGAAATGCATTATATTTTGCATAAAATAAAGAAAACATAAGAAGAAATGACAATGAAGCGTGCTATGCTTGGAGTTTCTCTGCGTGATTGAATCAAAAACGAGGAGATCCGTAGGAGAACCAAAGTAACCGACATAGCAGAGCTCTCGGGGTAGTGGAAATAGCTCGTAGAACAGATGACCGTTGGGGCAGTAAAATTCTCGAGTGGCGACCGCGCACCGGAAAACGTAGCGTAGGTAAGCCTTCCACTCGGTGGACCGATGACCTAGTGAAGGTCGCGGGAAGCCGTTGGATGCGGGCAGCGCAGAACCGGTCGTCATGGAAATCCTTGGGGGAGGCCTATGTCCAGCAGTGGACGTCCGTCGGCTGATATGATGAAAGAATACGTAAGACTGCATTAGTTTCGGCATCACTGGCACAAAAAGTATTCCATATAAATGCAGAACAATTTTCTTCACCTTGGACTTTAAAATAAGCAATTAAAGCTGGTCACAGCGATATAATTCACGTGGTGGAAGGCACGTGGTGTTGTGTGTAGCGAAGAGCGAAGGATTCGTATAATTATATAAAACTAGCTTTTGCCCGCAGCTTCGCCCGCATAGACATCGTATTTATGACTGTCTTTTAGGGTGGGTGGTGGAGCGCGGACATGAGTTTTCCTCAGATCCCTCAGTCCCTATTCTGATTAGGAGTCTGTCACTTCCCACCCCCTCAACCAATTCTTTACAAAAAAACACTTTAGTCCGTAGCTCCGTTGCGATGCTGACGTGCGCGAGCGCGGAAATGACTTTTCCCCAGATCCCTAGTAAACCATGTCAGGATATGATAATAAGTAAATTATTTAATTTCTTACCCTCTTAGCCATCTCTGTGTAAAAAAACACAGCAATCCATTGTTCCGTTGCAATGTTAAAGAAACTAACCAAAAAAAAGAGTACTTATATTTTCAGTTCCTTTAGGAACTGCATCAGACTATGCTATTTTACGGGATAAAAAGTAGCCTATATCCTTTCCAGTGACACAGGCTACCTGCATGCCAAATTTCATCCAGATTGGTTAAGGTCTTAAAGCGTGAAAAGGTAACAAACACCTTTTCACATTTATAATATAAGTAAGGATTAATAGAAAATCCGGGCAAATTATTGCCGGAGTCTCCCGGGCAATCCTATTTTTGGCACATATGACGTTTTGGTAGGTACTGTGGTATTTTATTGCACAGAACTAAAATGTCTCGTATGCTTGATCGTTGATTTGTATGAAATTGTTGTCCATCACGCAGGGGTCACCACCATGCAGCTGCTTTGTCTCTCGTGTCTTGGATTACTTCAGAAAAAAACAAAAGAATCTTCAATAATAGACGCTATGAAAAAAAATGATTTTAAAATGAATAATGATATGTAAAAAAAGTGCTACGCTTGTGTGAAGTTATGTCGACGCACAAAGAGTTAGTTTATTTTTAATAACCTAGCCTGTAGGCAGCCTGGCAAACTCGCGGAATTTGCTAGGCTGTGCCCCGCCACCCACTGCCCCGCAAGTACCCTTCCGTTGCTCTGCGTAAGTACATTCGTTGCACTACTGGAAGCCTCTATATTGTAATAATGTGATAGACTCTAACAAAAATTAGCACTTTACCTAATACTTAATCCTTAATATAATATTATTATAATTGTGAAAGCGTGGATGTTTGTTACGCTTTCACGCAAAAACTACTGAACGGATTTGGCTGAAATTTGGTAGGTCGACAGATCAGGACCTGGATTAAGACATAGGCTACTTTTTACCACGCTCGCGAGCCGCTTGCGGCTCGCGCACTGCACACCCTCGAAAAGTCATAGAAACGTGGTCCACGCGGGTGAAGCCGCGGGAAACAGCTAGTGTTTAACATTTCGCAAACCAATCCATAAATCGAAAAATAGTTTTGGCAAACCCTTAAAAGTGTAGAAACACCTGTTCAACGATACCCTACACGATAGAGGTCACCGAAAAAAAAATCCCCCCCTTCTTTACGCGTAGGGGATTAATATGTATACCCATGCTAAATAACAGCTTTCTAATACTCTCTGAGCTAAGCCGCGGACAGAAAGACAGACGGACAGACAGACATGGCAAAACTAAAAGGGTTCCTTGTTAACTACGGAACCCTAAAAAAGCCGTTTACCTACCGTAAACAATCTTCACGTTTACGACCCTGTAAATGCAAAGTACTGTATCACCAACTTATGTCACAGTATTACGATATGATATGACTTACAGTAGCGCAACGCCTTTGATGTAGCACGATCTGGCCCCGCCGTAGGTACTAGCAGTACTAGTCTGTAGGCAGCCTGGCAAACTTGGGGAATTTGCTAGGCTGTGCCCCGCCGCCCGCTGCCCCGCAAGTACCATTCCATTGCTCTGCGTAAGTACATTCGTTGCACTACTGTAAGCCTCTATATTGTAATACTGTGCTTATGTGTATAATAAACTCCGTAAATTAACTGGGAGTACATCTACCATTAAATGGTGCACTCCACGGGTAGCGAGTGAACGTAAAACTAATTAGTCCACAGGGCTTTATAATGGTGTCATAATTATTTTGCTCTGCACTCTACGTCCTACGACGTACCTATGTAATTACTTCGGGACCGCACCCACTCGGCCCGGTTTCGATTCGGCCCGAAGAATAATACCCGATATTTCGGTTTTGATAGGCATTAAAAAGTCGATGTATAGTCAGATAGAAAAGTGTAAAGTTAACGCTTGTACCACGCAAAGTGTAAAATATGAATATCACCATCATCATCATATCAGCCGAAGGACGTCCATTGCTGGACATTGGCCTCCCCCAAGGATTTCCTTGACGACCGGTTCTGCGCTGCCCGCATCTAGCCTTCTTCTTCCTTCTACCAGTGTGTGTTTCCAGTGATGAAATACGGAACTGAGACATGGTCGCTTACTATGGGACGTAGTAACTAATTAGTAATCTGTGCTATGGGCTTTATGAGAAGGCTCAATGTCACCCAAAGGGCAATGGAGCGTGCTATGCTGGGAGTTTCTCTGTGTGATCGAATCAGAAACGAGGAGATCCGTAGGAGAACCAAAGTAACCGACATAGCTCTCAGAATTGCTAAACTTAAATCGCAGTGGGCGTGGCATATAGCTCGTAGAACAGTTGGCCGTTGGGGCACTAAAGTTCTCGAGTAGAGACCGCGTACCGAAACACATAGCGTAGGCTGCCCTCCCACTCGGTGGACCGATGACCTGGTGAAGGTCGCGGGAAATATGAATATGTTATTTGGATAAATAAAATAAAAGTTAAATGATCAGTTTTAAGTAGGTATAATTATTAGTTCAACAATTATCTATGGTAATGATTCAAGTTTACACAAGTCAATAAAAATAATCAACAATATTTAAAAAATCATCATCATCATATCAACTGACTATCTGGTCTAAAAGCTATGTGCCCCGCTCACTGCCACTTAAGTTTAGTGTTATATAAATTTTCTGTCTGACTATACAATTATTACTGAATCGGTAGTAGAATATCTGGTACCTATTATTCTTCGGGCCGACTCGAAACCGGGCCGAGTGGGTGCTAACCCGTTACTTCAAGTTAGCCCGAACAACTTCGTTAGCTTGACGTGACTTGGTTAGCGCTTTGGTGTATACTGTAAGCTGGCCACGTATTTTTGATAAATAAATAATTAACAACGCATGTCATGGGCCCGTCCATATACAACTGCTACCCGCCGATATCACTGACGCTCTCCGAGCAATGTTATCATCATCATCATAATAGCCAAAGGACGTCCACTGCTGGACATAGGCCTCCCCCAAGGATCTCAATATCTCCCTCTTTATCTTTGATCAAGCAATGTTATCCTTACTAATATTATAAATGTGAAAATGTGTTTGTTTGTTTGTTTGTACGTTTGTTTGTTTGTTTGTTTGTTACCTTTTCACGCTTCAACGTCTTGACCAATATTTATGAAATTTGGCATGCAGGTAGCCTGTGTCACGGGGAAGGACATAGGTTACTTTTTATTCCTGGAAAATAGCATAATCTGAAACAGTTCCTGAGGAAACTAAAAAAATACTCATTGTTGTGTTTTTTGCACAGAGATGGTTGAGTAGGTGGGAAACTACATAATTTACTAATCACCCTTAAAGACAGTAATAAAAACGATGTCCACGCGGGCGGAGCCGCGGGAAAAAGCTAGTACTAAATAAAAATAATTGTGAGCCGTCGCGGGATGCCTGGCAGATATGAAAAATATCATATCATAATTATAATTATTTCATATCTTAATTACCTTATAAGGTTGTACGAGCATGAAAGCAACTTCGACTACGTGCGGCTATAGACTCATGACTCATACGCTATGACTCATAGCAATCAACGCCAACAATCGATTTTACGTGCGGCTATAGACTCATGACTCATACGCTATGACTCATAGCAATCAACGCCAACAATCGATTTTACGTGCGGCTATAGACTCATGACTCATACGCTATGACTCATAGAAATCAACGCCAACAATCGATTTTACGTGCGGCTATAGATGTTTCACATCAAAATGACTCGTCGAGCAGTCTTTTTACATTCACAATGAGTTTTTGACCATAAAAAACAATTAATGACCCACAGCTAGCTGGGAAATTTTTACTATTTGTATATTTTCTTTTCTTTTTGTAACATTTTGTACATTAAAATACCTTGGTTATAGCAATGTTTACATTTTTTTTTTTTGTATGACTTAATCTGATATTGTTTATACTATTTTTCTAATTTCATGACGTGTAGTAATGTATAATTATTGTTAATATAATAAATGATGTCTATAAGTACACGTCTATAGGTACCTTCCTCATCATCATCGTCATATCAACCGAAAAACGGTCACTGCTGGACAAAGGCCTCTCCCAAAGATTTCCACGACGACCGGTCCTGCGCTGCCCGCATCCATGGCTTCCCGCGATCTTCACCAGGTCGTCGGTCCAACACCGTACAGAAATCCTTAATAACTTTAGTATAATATTATAAACCTGAAAATGAGTTTGTTTGTAACCTCTTTACTCTTCAACGCCTGTACTAATTTTGATGAAATTTGGCATGCACATAGACTGTGGCATGAAGAGAAACAATAGTATTTTTAAATCTCGATTTCGGTTCTTGTGGAATAGAGTTTGTTATTCTCTTTTTTTGTGTGTGAAGTCGACCAACCCGCACTGGGCCCGCGTGGACGACTATGGCCTGATCGCCCTAATTCAGGGTAGGCTCGAGCCCCTCGGTGGGGACGTATATGAGCTGATGTGACAATCTCTTTTTTGACGTGAAATTTCTTTTAAATCGCGTACGGTGAATTCAGTAAAAACCTGGACCGTGACAAAAGTGACAAAATTCTGTTACTGAAGTGAAGAAAAAATCTGTTTCCTCCAGAGATATGCTATATATAAGGGGAGGTAGATAGGTTATATGCATCCTAAAAGTGAAGCAAAAAAAAGATGCCAATTGGCATCTCTTTTCATAGTAGCATTCGGTAGGTACCTATTATAATGTGTGTGTAAATGGATTCGATTTTCAAATGTAGTTTGTTAGTGCATAACCCATGTATGGTAACAAATCTCTGGTTTCCTCCATATAAATTAAATAACAAACAACGAGGTCAGAGGCAAAAAAAATATAAAAAAATCGGGGAAGTCAAAACTGGACGTTTCACGCACTGGAGTACACGCGCGGGCTACCAGTGTAGCCCATGGGTAAAATTTGCTAGATATTTTTGCAACTGGTCACCCTACCACCGCAACCGTTCAGCTAAGCCTCGTTGAATAAACATCGGACAAATTTACTGTCCCGCTGGCGCGCCCCGCGTACGGACGTCTGCACAATAGTAAGACAAAGTGTTTGGGCTATAGCAGGACCCGAAATCGGAATACTAAAAAACATTGTAACCACCACAGCAAGAAATGAATTTGTACCATCATCAGGTTTGCATATATCCTGATTGTGATAAAAATAATAACTTACCTAAAATAAATATAATATTTAAGTAAAATTTGATTGATCTCGTACTTTAGGACAATTTTGATTTTTTTCAGAGGTTTTTGTTTAATTTTCTAATTATAATATAAAAATGTTAATTACTTTAATTTCTGCTTAATTTCATTTAGAAACCACAAATTTTTACATTTCCGTTGCTTTTATCATGGAAAAACAGTTATTAAAAAAATAAAATTTCGAATTGGGATACACAATATGTACCTCGCGCGAGTAACCGCGCGCTAAGTGGAGGCGCGTGTATCATATAGTTAAATCAACAAATGTGCCCCAAGACAACCCTATCCATTTTTTAAATTGTTTTTTTTCAAGTCGTCGCAATGAAGCTAATAATTTACGTGATGTTTGCAAAGATATACTTATGAGGGTGGAAAGTCCGATATAGATCCTGAGGGATTTGGAAAAAACTCATTCGCACGCTGGCTCGCCGCTTGTGAAGACAGTCATAAAAACTATCTCCACGCAGGCAAAACCGCGGGCAAAAGCTAGCCTTTTATTCGTGAGAAAAAAGTGTTTTTTTTTTTTACATAAGCGGTCGCTTAATCTGTATTAAAATCGGGATGTGGAATATTTTCTGCATACTAGCGAATCTTTGAGCACAAAGTTGCATGAATAAAATTTTGCTTGATGCTTGCATCAAGAGCACTACAGTAATTAAGTGAGATTTTTCTTTAAATTATGCTATGGGAGCGTTCAAGTATTACGTAACGCAATTTTTAAAGATTTTTGACCCCTCCTCCAACCATGTAACGCGCCGTAACGTTTTTCTGTACCCCCCTCCCCCCTAGTAAATCGTTATGTAACCACCAACTGACCATTTTTACCTAAAAGTCATAATAATAATTATGTGGCGTAAAGTACCGGAAAGTCGCAAAAATACCTTTTCTACTGTTTTAATCGCGTTAGTAAGAAGAAGAAAAACAATGTTACGTAACGCGTAGTTCAAACGCCCCCTCCCGCCCCTGTAACGCATTGTAACGTTTTACAAGACCCTCCCCTCCCCCCAAATTTGTTACGTAATACTTGAACGCTCCCTATGTTCTTTTAACTTTAAAAGCTTTTATTTAACTTGAAATAAACTTGCCCGCTTCCATCTTCGGCAACATCGTCACTTACCACCAGGTGAGATGTTGTCAAGGGTTTACCAATTGTGAATAAAAAAAAATAAAAAAAATGTTTGTAGTTTTATTTAATTAGGTTCCAATCTTGCGATCGATCTTAGAGCGGGGTTTGAATGAGCTGAAATTTGGTATGACGCCGTATTTCTGGTGGCAATAGATCCATTTGGTATTTTAAATATGATAATGATGTTGATACCGTCCCAGAACCATCTGTAATCACACAAATATTAAAAAGGCGAAAGTTTGTGAGTGTGTATGTTTGTTACTTCTTCACGCAAAAACTACTGAACAGATCTGGCTGAAATTTGTTTAGCAGACAGATTGGAACTTGGATTGACACATAGGCTACTTTTTTTCACGCTCGCGAGCCGCTTGAGGCTTAGAAACGTTATCCACGCGGGTGAAGCCACGGGGAACAGCTAGTTTTCAATAAAATCGTAGGAAATGCAGTCTAGTTGTGAGAAATTATTCAGCTGACTCCGATGCGTTTTTTGCACTATACTCGTACATTCAGTGACAATTTCGGGATTCTATCTACACATCCCGGTATGAGATTGAATTGGCCACGGATCCCGGCAAGTTGTATCAACTGATGCCCTGATCTGTTTTCATAAAAAAAAAACGAATGAATATTTTATCCGCTGATCACGGTATCTAGGTTTTAAGACTTGTTTTACAGTTGGTTGGCGCTTGGCTTGAGGATGATTGGCGCTTTAGGGCTTCTCAGGAACTATTCAACCGATTTCGCTGCGGTTTTATGCTTTAAACATGCGGCGTCGGGCGCACCCTCCGTCTACGCCGATGCACGCACGAGCAAAAAAAAAAAGGTTCTGGAGGGAAGGGCAGGGGTCTTTACAAAAATAGGTAAATTCACCAAGCTGAATTAAAATATATTTAAAACGCAAAAATTAAAAGGACAGTATGGTTGAATAGCATAGGATTCGAATGACAATTTCTAATTCAAACAAAATAACAAAAACTAAAAAAAAGACAAGAAAATATATAAATATAGATTTAAAAAAAAAAACAGCGAGACCTACAGTACTCGCATATGATGTGTAACAAATCACTGTTACACATTTCCGTCCCATTTCACGAAATCACTCCCACAAATTGCAGGAAAGCGAGAGCAAAGATGTTACACATCAAAAAAACGAGACCTACAGTACTCGCATATGATGTGTAACATGTGACAAAATACTTATGAAATTAATTAAGTATCGGGTCGTACATTCACGGGCCGACCCTTCGAATAGTAGTATGTCATCTTTGCCTTTGCCATCACACTAGGCGGCATGGCTATGACAACCTTAGTTTTCGAGAATTAAAAAAGTTCGCATTTCCTGTTACACATTTCCGTCCCATTTCACGAAATCACTCCCACAAATTGCAGGAAAGCGAGAGCAAAGATGTTACACATCAAAAACTACAAAGATTGACTTCATCACAAACAAGTGTCAGTTTTACCAGACTGCACAAAAAGAAGAGTAATGTTTTTCGGGTGTATGTATGTATGTCCATTTCTGTCGCTGAGCCTGTAGCTTAAACTATTTGATGGATTTTAGAGTGCGAGGTGTCTTAAGTTATTGTCGAACAAACATTTATAGGTACGTATACACATATAAACGCTGGATTGTTCCAGGAGACTCAGAAAACTTAGATCGCTAATTCAAAAAAAATAAATTACAATAGGTACGTTAAACACGTTAAAAACCGACTTCCATCGCAACATCTTAATACAATTTGGCATTATTATTTTTGGTTTTTGTTAATTTGCTAATAAAGTACTGCACCGATTTTGATAAAATTTATATAGGACCAACTCGGGAGCATACACTGTTGAGCACCTAGACAAACCATTCAGGTTTAATGGTGCTAGATGATATTTTTTTTTGTATTTTGTTTTAAAATTAATAAATTAAAAAAAAAATCATGAAAATTGGTTTACTATCTACGAAGATATCGCGTAACAAACATTTTAAAACAAAAAAACCATACAGTCGAATTGAGAACCTCATTGTTGAGGGTGGACCGCAGAAAAACACAGGGTGTCTCTTCAGGGAATTTCCCGCTATTTATTTTCTTTTTCTTCCTTTTTCTATTTTTCTCCTATTTTTTTCTTATTTACTGGATCAGAAGTGAATATCGACCGCTTACAATCGCCCGAGGTCCTTAAGTTTAAGCAATACCGCAAGGAAAGCCCTTATGATTTTGCCCTTATTTTTACGTACATTTTTACTGTCATTGGATCCTATATAGATCCTAATTTTTGTGGAAATTATAGAGTTAGGCCTTTAATAAATCAGTACCTAATGGACGCATATTTTAATAAACTGCTATTCGCGAAAATTATTTTTATCTGATTTCCGTGTGTTAATTATAGCTGGAACGAAATGTTTTTGCTCACTTCTTGTTGCTTCCTTACTAATATTATAAATTTGAAAATGTGTTTGTTTGTTTGATTGTTACCTTTCTACACTTCAACACCTCGAGCAATCTTGATGAAATTTGGCATGCAGGTAGCCTGTGTCACTGGAAAGGACATAGGCAATTTTTTTTGGTTATTTCTTTAACATCGCAACGGAACAATAGATTGTTGTGATTTTTTTCACGGAGATAGATAAGGAGGTGGGAAATGACTTAAACTACTAATTATCATATCTTGACATCGTTCCCGAGGGATCTAGGGGAAACTCATTTCTACTCTCACGCACGTCGGCGTCGCAAGGGAGCAACGGATTTAAGTGATTTTTTTATGTAGAATTGGTTGAGGGGTGGGTAGTGACAAAAACTGAGTAGAATTGGTTGAGGGGGTGGGTAGTGACAATGACTGCCAATCAGGATAGTCCGATATAATTCCTGAGGGATCTGGAGAAAACTTATGTTCACGCTGGCGAGCCGCCTCACCCTTAAATATAGTCAAAAAACTATGTCCACGCGGGCGAAGCCACGGGAAAAAGGTAGTTTTTACTAAATTTTTACAACCTAATTTTATACAACTTCTTTTCTAATTTATTGATAGAATAAAAATCATCTAATTTTATGTCATCATCATCATCATATCAGCCGAAAGAAGTCCGGTGCTGGACAAAGGCCTCCCCAAGGATTTCCACGACGACCGGTCCTGCCCTGTCCGCATCGATAGGCGAACGCGCACCGGAAGACGCAGCGTAGTCAGGCTTCCCACACGGTAGACCGAAGACCTGGTGAAGGTCGCGGGAAGCCGCTGAATGTGGGCAGCGCAGGACCGGTCGTCATGGTAATCCTCATTTCATGTAAAATAAAAATATGAACACACATTTGTATGATAATAAAATTATAATATAATTTATGTACAAGAAGTTATTATTTTTTTTTGGTTTCTATTTGTGTATCAATTGTAATAGAGCGTCGGTAGCGTAACGGCCGCCGCCTCCTGTCCGGGAGATCGTGGTTCGATTCCTGCCACGTACCAATGTGATTTCGAATTTAGATTTCATACGTACGTTTATCCGACGCTCTTACGGTGAAGGAAATCGTCTTGAGGAAACCTGCACACGCCTGCAGAGAAACTCGCAGGTTGTGTGTGAAGTCGACCAACCCGCACTGGGCCCGCGTGGTCGACTAAGGCCCGATCGCCCTAATTCAGGCTAGGCTCGAGCCACTCGGTGGGGACGTATATAAGCTGATATGATGATGATCAATTGTAATGTAGCTTTGAATAAATGTTTTATCTATCTGTCTATCTACTTTTTTAGTTTGGCAGTTTTTCACTCACGGTTACATCAGCAAATTGCTGAAAAAAGCGTGTTTAAAAAACGTCGCCGTCGGTTCACGAGTCGTAAATAAATACGTTTTTCACAGTCTAAATATTGTTATATAAATAAATAAATAAATAAATCCAACATTATTCACTTTGGCCCAAACCAAAATTTAAGGATTAAAAGCTGTGTTTATATTTGTTTTCCAAGAGAAAACATAAAAGGGCCGACCAGATTTAGATGACGTATCAATATTTAGCGAAGTTTTAAATTAAATTGAAAAGTTGGCTATGTAAAATTTAAAAAACAAAATATTATATTTTATTAACGGCTACCCGCCTCACTGCGGGAAATATCAGATGAAAAAACATTTGGGCGCCATTTGAAAAACTTCTTGTTGGATAAAAAACATTATTCAATTGACGAATTAAAAAAAATACACTGACATACTTTGATGTATTAATTTCTATTAATTAATTCATTGTTCTGTTCACTTTTTGACATATCAATTTTTGTGATTTGACATTTCGGTTTTTATAAATTTCTAATTGTGTTTTGTGTAGCTTTTGCCAGCGGCTTGGCTCGCGTGAACATAGTTTCTATGACTGTCTTCGAGGGTGAGCAGTGCGCGAGCCGCAAGCGACTCGCAAGCATGAAAAAAGTAGCCTATATGTAAAAATTTCATCCAGATCCGTTTATCAGTTGTGGCGTGAAAGAGTAACAAACATCCATACATACAAACTTTTGCGTTCATATTATTAGTAAGGATGATCACCTCACTATTGACATATCTATTCCAACAAAACATAAATGTGAAATGGGGCCAAGTTCGATATAAAAAAAATTACAGCGATCTAAATGGGTAGGTACAACGTTCTATAGTAGTTCTTAAATCATAGCTACGGAACTTAAAATATAATAATTTATTTTAGACTTCTCCAAATAATAGAAAAAGTACAACGGTTTTCAGTTGCTTCTAAAAATTGTTATGGAAAGGAAAAGGAAAATTTTTAAAAACGGCCAAGTGTGAGTCGTACTCGCGTACTAAGGGTTCCTTATCACCACTACTCAGCAAATAAGTAAATCAGTTCCAGGTAACTTATAAACTAGAAATTTGGCATCGAGGTAGTTTATTGGACGTATATGTCAAGGAAAAATTCTAAAAACGGCCAAGTGTGAGTCGTACTCGCGTATCAAGGGTTTCTTATCACCACTACTCAGCAAATAAATAAACCAGTTCCAGGTAACTTGTAAACAAGTTTGGCATCGAGGTAGGTTATTGGAAATTCATTGGTTGGTTTATTTATTTGATGAGTAGTGGTGATAAGAAACCCTTAGTACGCGAGTACGACTCACACTTGGCCGTTTTTAGAATTTTTCCTTGGTATACGTCCAATAACCTACCTCGATGCCAAATTTCTAGTTTATAAATTACCTGGAACTGGTTTACTTATTTGCTGAGTAGTGGTGATAAGAAACCCTTAGTATGCGAGTACGACTCACACTTGGCCGTTTTTAGAATTTTTCCTTGGTATACGTCCAATAACCTACCTCGATGCCAAATTTCTAGTTTATAAATTACCTGGAACTGGTTTACTTATTTGCTGAGTAGTGGTGATAAGAAACCCTTAGTACGCGAGTACGACTCACACTTGGCCGTTTTTAGAATTTTTCCTTGGTATACGTCCAATAACCTACCTCGATGCCAAATTTCTAGTTTATAAATTACCTGGAACTGGTTTACTTATTTGCTGAGTAGTGGTGATAAGGAACCCTTAGTACGCGAGTACGACTCACACTTGGCCGTTTTTAGAATTTTTCTTTGGTATACGTCCAATAACCTACCTCGATGCCAAATTTCTAGTTTATAAGTTACCTGGAATTTGGTAAATTAGGGGCCTAAAATTTTTGATTTCGTTATTGTTAATTAATCTCGTGAATTTTTACATAAAAAATATTTTGTACTTTGAGTGATTTTCTTTTTGTAGTCGGTTTTTAGTTTTTCTTAACTTTTATTTTATTTATGGATGTACTTTAATTGTTTCTTAACGCCAAAATATTTAGTTTTACGAGTAAGTAAAATCATAAACAATTAATAGCGCCATCTATAGTTTAAATCGACGCTTATCTGGCGCCATTTAATTTTAAGACAAAAATTCTGCTTGTCAGCCTGCTTTGGCTAAAGTGATGACAATCATCATGATTTTTATTATATAGACCTCCTCCAACATTTGACTCCAAGGTTTGCTACATAATTGCCATGCTTGGCAGGCGGGTTGGCGATCGCAGTGTTCAGTGTGGTGGCATAATCGCGGAAAGGTTGCCATCACCAAATAATGGCCTGTAGTGCGACCCTAGAATAGTACCAGCACCCCATCTCTTCCTGAGGGTGTCGTAAGAGGCGACTAAAGGACATAAACCGGAAGATAGGTAGCCGCCTCCGTGACGTGTTGGTTAGTCCTTCACTTCAAACCAGAAGGTCACGGATTCGATTCCCGGCGGGGTCAACTTAGCAAGACTCGGTTTGGTTGGTGGTGGGGCATTTTCATAGCTCGCCTGGCTAACTACCTCCATCTTATCTAAGTCTTGCCGCCTAACATCAGAGTTAATACCATTGATGTGTTCCGGCTTGTAGATATGATAGCCAGATCTCCATTGCGTTGGGGAATATTGGAAAGCCCGCTTCTATCTTCGGCATCATCGTCACTTACCATCCGGTGAGATGATGCCAAGGGCTTATCAATTGTGGATTAAAAAAAAGCAGCATCCTTTTTATGTACTGCGCCACGCTGACACTGCTCACTGGGATCGCCAACACGCCTGCCAATCTATTCTTACTGAAAGTTATACTGCGTTTAACTGCGCTTCGTCGATTCGCCCCCAATAGGAATAGAAGGCCTAGCCGGCTCGATTGGCCAAGGATGTTTTTTATTTTCGGTTTTCGATCTTCTTTGTACTAAGATAAAGTTCAGTACATATGTAGAGCCTTTGGCCCAAATGGTTTAGTTAGAGCTCAATGCTCAGGCTGGACGATTTTGACGTTCCACTACTGTAATAATTTTTTCCCTACTCTTCGTTTGCGCTGCGCGTCGCTTCGCTGAATTTATAAGCCTATGAAAACGTAAAATTAAATTTTCCTCTTTGATCTGTTAATAAAATTATAATTTAAGTAGATATAGTGCCGATACAAATTTTTCACACGAAATATAGTTTTTACAAGCTTTATTAGTTAGTTAGTTTTGGGACAAATCTTGAAAGCTAAATTAGAACCACTTCCCGGTTTCCGATTGAGCTGAAATAGTTATTTTTATGCACTCCCAAGATATGAGGTATACAATGAAAGGGTTTGCTCAGAAGAATAACAAATAATTGAAGTTATTTTTTAAATTAAAGCTTATAAATACTTTGAAATGAAAACATATTTGTTAGCGGATCGTATGGGGTCTTAGAACAATAAACGTAAGTAATATACAAAACACACTGACGTTCGTTTAAGGCAAGGTATTGATTGGAACAGTTATCTCTGTCTTTTTCTTTACGTGTAAAGAGTAAAGAAAATAACCACACTTTTTCACTCTTTCAATGGTTTTTCGTTTCAATCAAAAACTACAATGAAAGTATAAAAAATAATGACATTATTCACTTTGTATTATCATAACAACTAATGTTGTATATTTTCAAAATTTAGACTTCAAAATATTAATCATTACTAGAGTTGAAAATAACAGTGTAGACCTTTCTTCGTTTTTTTTTTCTGTCGAGCCAAAACTGCTCAATCTTGTTTCTATTAGCTTTGGACTTTAAGGAACATCATCAACAATAAGGGTATTTTTTTTAAACTTCGAATTTTCTATCATTTAGGAGAAATTGATGTCAAAAATAACGAAAATCTGTAATATTACCGCCTTAACGTGAAAGTTCTAGTTTGGACGTCCTTGACCTTACAAGCGGAGGGAATGCTCCGGTCTTCGCCCTACGCAGAGATCTGCCTCCGGCCTCGCAAGGAGCGCTTCGGGTTTCGCCCTACGCGGAGATCTGAATCCGGACTCGCAAGGAGCGCTCCAGGTTTCGCCCTACGCGGAGATCTGAATCCGGCCTCGCAAGGAGCGCTCCGGGTTTCGCCCTACGCGGAGATCTGTATTCGGCCTTGCAAGAAGCGCTCCGGGTTTCGCCCTAATCGGAGATCTGAATCCGGCTTTGCAAGGAGCGCTCCGGGTTTCGCCGTACGCGGAGATCTGAATCCAGACTCGCAAGGAGCGCTCCAGGTTTCGCCCTACGCAAAGACCTGCCTCCGGCCTCGCAAGGAGCGCTCCGGGTTTCGCCCTACGCGGAGCTCTGCCTCGTAAGTATTCTTTTTTCAATTGTGCTAATAACCTAATCCAAATAAAAGTTTTACTTTTGCGTCATCAGAATTAATCTATGTACCTGACACAAACATGCCTTTTTAGGGTTCCGTACCCAAAGGGTAAAAACAGGACCCTATTACTAAAACTTCGCTGTCCATCTGTCACTAGACTGTATTTCATGAACCGTGATAGCTAGACAGTTGAAATTTGTATTTCTGCTGCCGCCATAACAACCATCATTACAGCTCATATACGTCCCCACCAAGGGGCTCGAGCCTACCCTGAATCAGGGCGATTAGGCCTTAGTCGACCACGCGGGCCCAGTGCGGGTTGGTCGACTTCACACACAACCTTCGAGTTTCGTCGCAGGCGTGTGCAGGTTTCCTCACGATGTTTTCCTTCACCGTTAAAGCAATCGGTAAGTATGTACGTAAGTTTTTGAAAAACTCATTGGTACATTGGCCGTCCAGGTTTGAACCCGGTACCTCTGGTTAGATGGACCGAGTCGTTACCGGTTGAGCCACCGACGCTTTTCGCCATAACAACAAATACTAAAAATTAGAAAAAGGGAAAAAATGAGGGGGGTCTCCATACAAAAAAACGTGTTTTTTTAAACATGAAGAAACTAGAGTCATCTAGTATGGTGGTGCGGAACCCTATGTGTGCGGTTCTGACTCAAAATTGGCCGGTTTCTAACAATGCTCAATAAGTAACTAGCTGCAGCTCTTGTTCTCTCAAACATCACTGGAGGTTCTTACCGGAACATTAAATAGAATTTTTATTTACTAAATTCAGAACTCACCTAGCCTTGAGGCCATTACCGTCCATTTGGCGCACTTAGACTCGCTGGCTGGTTGTTGGTAGCTTACTGCTAAATAACAAAGCACAAGACAACCCCGTTCCTGCTCCGGGGTGGTGCATAAACAACAAGAACATTTAGCGGGACGTGTTCTTTGCTCTTGCGGGATGACTGCTCTAGATTTTACGGGTGTACAAAATGGTCGGTTGAGTTTCCATTATCCTTGGAAATTTCAGCATTATTTTGACAATCTTCTTCGAGATACATATAAATTGCGTTGCCAAATACATGAGAGCAGCTGCCGGCAAAAGTTGTATGAAAATCCATATCTGTCGTGTCGCGGCCAAATAAATAGGGATGACGAATGCTAGTCATCTGAGTTACTTTTTACTATCTGTCAAAAATGACATTTTGTTTTAAAAATGTTAGAAATACCTAGGCGTGACATCATAGTTTAGGAGCGTCATATATGTACTGTGAATTAAAAATCGAAGACTTGATGGAAAACAAAATGAGTAAGGTTTTCCGAAGTTTAAGTAGGAGGGCAATTTAGTGATCAAGAGTTCATAATTCATTTCTGATGCTGTCGTCATCCCTATTGCTGTGTAAACTCGTATCTGTCGTGTCATTTGAAAATAGAACGATCTTTTACTCCAAACATGGCAACCAAGTAGGTAACTTATCAAAGGTTTTATTTAAATTCCGAACTGGCTTGCAAATAGACAGCTGTATAATAAAAAAAAACAAATGAACACTCTGGCGCGTGGAAAAATGTACATTTAACAACTGTATTTTCAAATAAAAAATTTAGCCTATGTACTACTTAGTTTTAATTTCCGAGCATTATATTTGAGAAAAGTATATACCTAGGAAAGTGTTCGTTGTCGAAATTTGGGAACAAAAAACGATAATAAACTCATTTTTGTTTTCTTCAATGTTCAGTACCAATCAGAAGTTACTGTGATACTGTCGAAAACAATCTAATCAAATGTACATTAGTTCTATTCGTTGAAACAAACTCCGCTCAAAGGTTAAAGGTTGATAAACATGAATCCGCCATTCGTTATCTGGTTGCGTGCAGAAGTTTGTAGTGATAAGAAATTATTGTCAATTTGTCTAAAGAAATATTTCCATTTATTTTGTCTTCTATTAGTAATAGAAAAGAGGGAGTATATATATATATATATATATATATATATATATATATATATATATATATATATATATATATATATTATTTATTATGAAGAAATTCAATATTGAATAATTGAAAATCAATTTATTTAAAATTAGAGCAGAGAAAAATATAAAAAAGCCAAATTTTAATAAATTTGTAACATTGATGCAATCTAAAATTTGTATTAATTAATTTTGAGGTTTCCTATGAGTTTAATGACTTTTTTTTTCTTTGGGTTATCCTTTATCCCACTAATTTTGTTGGTTGCAAAAACTTTCCAAAATTTGACTCCTGAGCAAACAATCGAAAACTTAACCTCATAATGTAACACTCAATTTGATCTAGATGCCAGATTTACGCCGTGAACTTTACTGCGCATGACTTCTTCAACAGCTGATGCCTTGTTGGTAATGCAGATGTTAGTCTTCTATTGGTCCTTGGTGTGTATAGTCACGAAAGACAGAAAAATTCTTAGTAATTTCAATTTTTTATTCTGTTTGAATAAACTAGCTCAAAAAGTTATTGGAATTTACTTTAAGATTTATCATAAGCAAGTTTCACTTCTTACATGTGAGCTCTGATACACACACGTAATTTATTTCTCTCAGTGTAGTGTCATAGGCAAACTGATTTCATGTTTAAATACTTATTGCATTGATTCATTTTCTGTGATCAGTTGGATTCAGGATTGCAGAAATAAAACAATTTTTTGTCTATGGTTTTTTATTTTGGTTACAATGGTACAGTATTAGTTTCTAGTTGATATGTTCATTAAAACCTATGGAAGTTGGCAATCTAATGATGACAAGACTGGCAGTGGGTGGATTGAACTATTCTAATCTTTAATTATTTCTAGTAATTATTCCGTCATCTGTTACAACAACAAACTGTCCAGGGCCATTGCAAAATTTCAAATCTCTATCTGCTATTTTATTTTTGATTGCATTTTTCGAATGGTAGTCAAAGTTTTAAGATTTTGTAAATTTTCCTTCAATACCAGCATCAATTACTTATTGTCCATCTGAAAAATAAAACATAAATTATATTAGTCCCCTGGCATTTTTTGAGTCCTTGCAATTAAATCTACAGAATAATTTCAGACATCTCAGAGTGAACTCTTATGAATCCATTTCAATGGAAAAAATAAAACACAAATTTACCTTTTACATGAAGATAAACTTTATTTTCTGCAGTTCCTCCAGGAATAGAAGTTACTTTGCAAACGTATTCACCTGACCAGTCCTTGGTAATATTTTTTATAGTAATTTTAGATTCGTGATAATCATCATTTGATGTATTACAGAATGATATTCTTCCTGAAAAGATTTAATAATTATTAAATTATCAAACTTGTTATTAAGAAAAATAATTTGATAAACTTTATTACCGTAATTTCCAATCTTGCGGCCCCCTTTGAACCAAAGTAACTTGTAGATGAAATCTCTAGTTCCATAGCAATGCAGTTCTACAGTATCACCTACGGTAGCATACACGTTTCTTTTGGTGATCCCGAAACTTCCCTGCTGGCTTGACGGAAGTTCTTTAACGGTTGGTGTATAGATTCGTCTTGATGAACAGGAGACTATAAAAAAGAGAAGAAAACTCGTTCAATTTGAAAGTTGCCAGCAGTAATTATAATATACTCCAGAATTACAATAGTTGTAATGTAAATTTTCCCAGAATTCTTTTTCCGTATATACTTCTTCAATCAGACAATAAAAGACAATACTCACATGAAGTTAAAGTCGCGGCAAGAATAGCGAACAGTAGTACAATTTTCCCGGCCATGATTCCAGAGCTCCTGAAGTTCAACTGTGAATTGGTTACAGCTCGAAGCCGTTATATACTATTCTGTTTTATAACATTATTAAATTAATGCGTCAAACTTGTGGTTTTCCTTATGGATTTTGCGAAATGGTCAATACGTAAATAAAAGCATTCGTTATCTGGTTGGGCGCAGAAGTTTGTAGTGATAAGAAATTATTGTAAATTTGTCTAAAGAAATATTTCCATTTATTTTGTCTTCTATTAGTAATAGAAAAGAGGGAGTATATATATATATATATATATATTATTTATTATGAAGAAATTCAATATTGAATAATTGAAAATCAATTTATTTAAAATTAGAGCAGAGAAAAATATAAAAAAGCCAAATTTTAATAAATTTGTAACTCTGATACAATCCAAAATTTGTATTAATTAATTTTGAGGTTTCCTATGAGTTTAATGACTTTTTTTCCTTTGGGTTGTCCTTTTTCCCACTAATTTTGTTGGTTGCAAAAACTTTCTTCAAATAATCATTAAATTGTAACGCAGTATTCATGAATTTCAAGATTTTTTATAAATCAGTCACATGTAGAACTCCTATGACAATCTTAATTATATTGATTGATTTATAATTAATAATTAATAATATTGATTGATTTCACCTAATATCACAGAATTTACCGCAATATTTATCTAAATAAATTGATGCGCATGCACAATTTGTACTCCGAGAACTTCAAACTTCCATTTCAAAGAATTTGAGAAAATTTTAAAGAAAATCATAAAAATCATATGTAGTTTCACATCTCTAGACTAGATTAATTCATTAAATGACTACAAAATCATCATCACTATAAATTTACATGCACCATTGTGCAAAATTCACTCGATCAAAATCTAACACCGAGGCATTTGCACTACACCAAGTTCAAAAAATTTTTCCATCTATCAAATGGGCCAAAGAACCCAAAACTTGTGCTTTTGATTCGTCACAGAAATCATAAATCACACGAGAGCAACGTGGTACTTTTCTAAACCATCCGGAAATTTTATGCTATCTTTGAACTCAATGGACTTGAATGTCTGTTGGCTTAGATTAACTTTTTTCTATTTTTATAGATCAAATGAGACTCATTAACTCAAGTTTCAAGTCTAAAAAAGTCTTCCGTCCTTGAAAGTTTAGAAAAGTTTATTTTAAGCCTAAAGACTAGAGATGAATCCAAATTCTGTTGGAAATCTTTCTCCTGCAGATCCTTTAGATGGAAACAGAAAGTTCAATGCTGAAATATATTTAAAATTTGACAGATTGTAAATTTTGACTGAAAATTCATTTTCTTGAAACGTTACACCTCACCACTTGAAAAAATCCCAGCTCTAGTTGAATAAAATTGCAATCTTCTGAAAATTGAGCTTAGTTTTGACAAAAAATATCATAATTAGGATGTTACAAGTAGAGCTTGGTTCAAAAACAAGCTGATAAGAGCTGAGTGATGGAAGACTACCCTTCTCCCTTGAGACCCCTTCTCTCGTGAGCTTCAGTGATAAGCGCGACTATATAAGATCCACAGCGTTCTAGAATATCAGAGTCGTCTCGAATTAGTAGAGTCAAGATGTTTTGTGGAAAAGCATTAGTTTTTCTGGTGATAATCGGAACCGCATGTGAGTATAATTCACTACATTGTTACTAATTGTTTTTGCAGCTTGTGGTGTGAATTACTTTTGATCTGAAATGTCCTTAAACAAGTACCATAAATAGTTTTTCGTCCTACAGGGTCCTACAGTATCTTACAGGAGCCATGGATGAAAGCAGCTTATTTTGAAGATCCTAACTGTCCTGTTGGATGGACTATGGTGGAAGGGACGCACAAATCACACGATTACGGCTGGGAAGTCATGTGCGAGGGATACTTCCCCGATTGCACTCGTAATGAGAGTTCGTGTACAACCTTTAAAGTAACGAAAACGGTGACTCATGATTACTATTCTACAGACCCGAGTTCTGAGTCGTACGATGATCCAACAATCAACGATACTGGAGTTTATCAAGAACCAGAATCTCCATTAGTAGACCATGGTATTGGATATTTTCCATATTATTATTAAAATTCTGTATAGTGTCATATGCAAACTGATTTTAGTTTCAAAACTCTTTTACTATTGTTAAATACTTCATATTATCTTAGACCTAATAAAGGGCACGGAGAAAAATAAATAATTGTACCTACAATGCTAAATTTTTATTTCGAATCATCTACGATGCTTGGAATATTTTCCAGGATTGAAATAATTGATTTTGTAATTTTTTGATGATAATATTTACCATCAGAGGGTGATAACAGCTATTATGAGGATAGTTATTGAAGTGAAACTTCTGTATAGACGTATGAGAGGAATTTTATAGCATTGTAAAAAAATCGTCACTTCTTTTTGTTACGCGCCATTTTCTTTAGCAAAATTCAGTAGCCGTTAAAAATAATGTTTTGTTAATAAAATGATTAAATAAAAAAAACTTATTCTAATTCAAGTTAATTAATAGTAAAAGTCTGAGTAGTTATATCTTTCTTTTGATAGATCCAACACGTCCAAGTGATTTTGGTATTTATTTTAGGTTAAACGTCACTTTTTCATTGTAAGTCTCAGTAAATGTATATAAATCCATTTAAATTACCAAAGATTAATTAATATGACTGTCAATCTAGTAAACATTAATTTATTTTAAAAATAAAAAAACAAATTAAACAATAATTTAAAAATAAAACAATACACAATTAGAAAATGAAAAGATGTAGACGTGGATTTTTTAAAATTATTAGTTTTCAATGATTTATCTATTGATTTATAATTCCAAAAAATCTCTAGATGTCCACTAGATTTCCAGTTATTTAATAATTGTACTTTAAATAGATAATTCCAATTATTTACTGAAAACTGGTATAGTTGAAAAAGTTATTGGAATTTACTTTAAGATTTATCATAAACAAGTTTCACTTCTTACATGTGTACACTGGTACACACACATAATTTATTTTTCTCAGTGTAGTGTCATATGTAAACTGATTTCATGTTTAAATACTTATTGCATTGATTCATTTTCTGTGATCAGTTGGATTCAGGATTGCAGGATTGAAACAATTTGTTGTCTATGGTTTTTTATTTTGGTTACAATGGTACATTTAATCATTTTTTAGTTTTTTTGATTTACTTTTATCCCTGTAGTTTCATCACCTTCAAGGGAAACATCGTGTTGATCGATAATAAGACCAATCTGGTCACCTCCCGAATGGTTTTCACAATCATTACATCGCGATCTGCGTGGTTTTGCTTGGACCCCTGAAAGAAACACTTCAACGAATATCTCACTAATTTTTCCCTTATTTATTTCACTACGAGAAGTTTGTAATTTGAGTAATTGTGATAGTGTCGAAAACAATCTAATCAAATGTAAATTAGTTCTATTCGTTGGAATAAACTCCGCCCAAAAGTTAAAGGTTGATAAATATGAATCCGCCGTTTGTAGTGATAACAAATTATTGTAAATTTGTCTAAAGAAATATTTCCATTTATTTTGTCTTCTATTAGTAATAGAAAAGAGGGAGTATATATATATATTATTATTTATTATGAAGAAATTCAATATTGAATAATTGAAAATCAATTTATTTGAAATTAGAGCAGAGAAAAATATAAAAAAGCCAAATTTTAATAAATTTGTAACACTGATGCAATCCAAAATTTGTATTGATTAATTTTGAGCTTTTTTATGAACTTAATGACTTTTTTTTCCTTTGGGTTATCCATCAGATGTAGAACTTCCATGCCAATCTTAATTAAATAAAGTACTTTCAGTATAATTATATTGTTTGATTTCACCTAATATCACAGAATTTACCGCAATATTTATCTAAATAAATTGATGCGCATGCACAAAAATTTGACTCCTGAGCAAACAATCGAAAACTTAACTTCATAATGTAACACTCAATTTGATCTAAATGCCAGATTTACGCGGTGAACTCTACTGCGCATGACTCCTTCAACAGCTGACGCCTTGTCGGTAATGCAGATGTTAGTTTCCTATTGGTCAACTTTGGTGCATAAAAGTTACATTAACAATTGGTTATTTAACAGAGATTTGAGTCAAAAATGGTCTGATTTTCCTGTTGATTAAACTGCGAGGGTCAATAGGTCCCTGATCACGTTGTTTTTCACTGAATTGGATCATCAAAATTTGTTTTGTTCTAAATAAAAATCGCAATGACGTCAATCAGCCCGCGGCTTTTTGACATTGTTCACTTGAAAAAAGGTTGCATCGGTCAAATTAACTAAACAAAACAAGTGATAAACTTGTTTTTCTTTAATCTTGAAAATTTATTTTTTTGAAACGTTACACTCCCCACTTGAACAAATCAATCCATATAAATGAATAAATAATTACATTTTAATGAGTAATCATTCCTATGAATAACTCAGCGTGTACGTAAGACCTTTTAACTTTAGTGATAAGCGCGACTATATAAGGCCGAGCGTGCGTTATTGCCACAGTCTTGTCTCAGAAGTCACTTCGAGATGTTTGCCGGACAAACATTTGTTTTCCTGGTCATCATTGGATCCATATGTAAGTACAATTAACTACGTTGTAATTATTTAATTTATTATCCTTATAACCACTGTACTCACTATACTTATTATACTGTATTTTTGATGATTCTGAGGGAGCCTTGGAGAATCAAATAAATGGTTTTTCTATCTTTCTATCTATCTATAATTGCTTTTCCAGATCTTGTTACCGACCACTCAAACTGTTTTTCCTTCTGCAGGGTTCTTTGATGGCAGCGCAGGACTACCAACTGCCGTTGATGGTGAACCAATCCCAGATAACTACAATTCACTCGACCACCCAGAGCTCACTCCTACGACTGTGATGCTACCAAAGCCTCCATCAGGTTTAACATGCGAGTCTGGAAAACTCGTTTGCAAGACAAGCCTTTTTGAGTATGTGCCAAGCCCAAACTCTAAAGGACACTGGCTTTGCGAAGAACCAAAAGTGTGGGAAGATTCTATCAGCGTTCAAAAGTGGTCAAGACCAAAGTCCAGTCGTTAGTTGGTTCCAGCGATGACCATAAGAAGAATAGATATGCTGAACATTCTCGTTACGTAGATTGATCATATGTAGAATTTTTTATAACAATTGGACATTAAATAAAGTAGTTTCAGCATAATCACTTTGTTTAATTTAACTATTTTTGTTTTCCATGGTCATGTAGTGAAGACGGCATTTTTACTATTTTTTTATAGTATCAATCGTATTGCTCGAGTCTAAATTCAATTCTCGGGCACTCAAAATTTTGTTTTAATGGCTTGCGGCAATCGGAGGACGTTGGTCCTTCTTCAGTACCTTCTTAGACATATTTAGAGTAATCTCTGAAAAAATCAGGACGAAGACGGCATTTTTACTATTATTTCATAGTATCAATCGTATTGCTCGAGTCTAAATTCAATTCTCGGGCACTACAAAATTTGTTTTAATGGCTTGCGGCAATCGGAGGATGTTGGTCCTTCTTCAGTACCTTCTTAGACATATTTAGAGTAATCTCTGAAAAAATCAGGACGAAGACGGCATTTTTACTATTATTTCATAGTATTAATCCTATTGCTAGAGTCTAAATTCAACGCTCGGGCACTACAAAATTTGTTTTAAATGGCTTATAGAAACGATTCCTACATTTTTCTTTCCGTGATATTATTATCCTGATAGTAACTGTTATCATTCTGATAGTAACTGTTACAAAATTTATTTTAGAAGTTATCATCAAATAATCATTCATTCTATCATGAAAATTATAAAGTTAACTATTTTTGCACTGAAAAACGTTCCTATCATTCTAGATGATTGGAATTAAAAATCTAGCATTGTACATACAATCATTTAATTCTCTCCGTGTAATTTTTCATTCTAGCTCTTAAATTTTACGAAAAGCACCAAAAATCATTGAGGAACTTTTGCGGAATATTTCCGGAACATTTTTGGAATACAACATATAATTATGTTCTAAAAATGTTTTTTTTATACGGGTTCCGACAATTAATAAGAAAATATATGGTTCTACTTCTAGAAGTTTTGTATTAATAGAAGACAATACTCTTTCACTAAATTTTATTTTACAGATAGAGATCCAAAAATTGGCGCTTCAAATTTTGAAAAATTAGTTTGTTATAGTTTGTACAAACAAATTAATAAAATATTCCGTTAAATAATTGTTTCATTTCATCTCCAGCATTAAATTGAACTTCGAGGTCTTAGAAATTATGTTAGCAATAGTAGTTCACTCATTAAATTCATTACTCAAAAAGCTACAAGAAACTCACATTAATCACGACCTGAATCATCAAAAAATCATGTTCTAGAAGCAATTAATACATCACTAAAAATCACACATCAATAACTGAAATCTCCATGAAAATTCAAAAGCTATATAAGTTTATTACCATTACGCTTAAAAATTTTGCTTCTAGAAATTCCGAGCGAATTTAAAAATTTAGAAATGGTTCCGCTGAACATAACAATGTCTAAAAATAATTTAGAACTCAGTGAATCTCATTGCAAAATTTTTTTAAGATTCGAAGTTTTTGAAATCGAGACTCAGTTCAATGAGCAACTTTCTAAGAGAAAAATATAAGTATAGTTTTAGTAGAAATACTTATATTGCTATCGGAAGAATACTAAGTATAGTTGCCAGAACTATACCAAGTTTTTTTTCCAGCACAATAAATATTCCAAGTAGAAAATACTGTTTTTTCAGTGGACTATATATTTCAAATATGCCATGACAATAATTGCTGTTCAGTACACAATTACCAGAGTATTTGACGTCAATTAGACCCTAGTGAATTATTAAATTAGCAATTCTCTTTATTCAACTAATTCTAAAGGATTTCGTAGCCTGGAAAAGGATGCAAGGATTTTCAATGAAAACTTTTTATATGAATTTAAATCAATCAATTTTATTTATTGAAATTCTGTTGTTAACACTCGTTCTATACTTTGCTAATAATTCAACATATAACTATGATCTAATGGTTTTTTTCCTTCGGGTATTATTGTCATCCGCATACCCGTGAGTTTCGGGTCGTCAAAATTTTCAAAATCGCTGAACCTCGGGCCCGATGGAGTCAAGGGGTGACACATTTTTGTCCTAAAACGCAGTTTGATGCAGTAGGACTTAATGCCAGTCGTATTTTGTTCCGGGTATGTCTAAGAGCCAGTTATTGTTAATGTCAAATGAATTTTATTCCAGCAGTTGATTGTTCCAGACTTAAATTATGTCAGTTATGGTTTGTAACAAATGTAATTAAATGCATATCTTGTGAGAAACTATTCAAGTTTGTGACTTATACACTTTAATCTATCTAGACTTAGTAACAATAGTTCTTTGAGACTTATCAATTTTGCTCCTTTTTCATTTTAAGCTGTACTCATTTTGTTACATTAGTACTTTGATCCTGTCTAAGATACTGCCAATGTCACTATGTTCTAGTTAGAGTTAGGTACATTCACACTTTGAGCCAGATATTGAATGCTACCTGCGTACTTTGTTACCGCCGTTGTTGGAGACTTGATATGTTTGTGCCCGTTCCTGTTTAGTACGCAATAACTTTACGCCAGGCATTCTATGTGACATTTTACGAAACTATTATCGACTGGCAAATATTACCATTATTGTTGATAAAGTAGATTTTCAATAACATCATATAAATAACATTAATGTTTTAAGATATCCCCAGAAATCTACTTTATCATCAAAAATCTACAGTGAAATAGTTTTGTAAAATGTCACACACAATTCCTGGCATAAAGTTATTACGTGCTAAACAGCGACGGGCACAAACATGTAAAGTCGTGAACAACGACCGCAACAAGGTGCGCTGGTAATATTTAGTATCTGGCTCAACGTGTGAATGTAACTAACTCTAACTAGAACATAGTGACATTGGCAGTATCTTAGGAAGGATCAAAGTACTAATGTAACAAAATGAGTACAGCTTAAAATGACAAAGGAGCAAAATTGATAAGTCTCAAAGAACTATTGTTACTAAGTCTAGATAGATTAAAGTGTATAAGTCACAAACTTGAATAGTTTCTCACAAGATATGCATTTAATTACATTTGTTACAAACCATAACTGACATAATTTAAGTCTGGAACAATCAGCTGCTGGAATAAAATTCATTTGACATTAACAATAACTGGCTCTTAGGCATACCCGGAACAATATACGACTGTCATTAAGTCATATTGCATCAAACTACATTTTAGGACAAAAATGTGTCACCCGAGTCAAGCTTGCACAGATGTCTTCTTGACCAACGAAAGATTTGTCCGTAACCAGTCCAGATTCTCCTGGTTGCTTAATGATCAGTCGAGTTCCAACGTAATGGTTGTAGTGATCTAGTGTAAGATCTGCTTTAATGATATGGGTTTGGCCGCAACCATAATACTCATTACGAGCACGGAATAAATTAGTTGTATTCGCGTTATGGTCTTGATTGGCGCCGAAGTACTCGTTGCTCAACTGGGTGATGTCAAAAGCATTTAAAATGTGGGTTTGTTCTGAATCCTGTTCTTCTAACAATCTTTGGTCGCTAGGAAATTGAGATCTGAGACCTGAAATGATAGATCTCAAGTTGAACTAAAGTTCAACTGTGAATTGGTTACAGCTCGAAGCCGTTATACACTATTCTGTTTTATAACATTATTAAATTAATGCGTCAAACTTGTGGTTTTCCTTATGGATTTTGCGAAATGTTCAATACGTAAATAAAAGCAACAATGAGTCATTGTATGAAACTGTCGCCACATTGAGGTTACGCGACTATATAAGATCCACAGCGTTCTAGAATATCAGAGTCGTCTCGAATTAGTAGAGTCAAGATGTTCTGTGGAAAAGCATTAGTTTTTCTGGTGATAATCGGAACCGCATGTGAGTATAATTCACTACATTGTTACTAATTGTTTTTGCAGCTTGTGGTGTGAATTACTTTTGATCTGAAATGTCCTTAAACAAGTACCATAAATAGTTTTTCGTCCTACAGGGTCCTATCCAGGGATGGAATCAGCTTATTTTGAAGATCGTAAATGTCCTTTTGGATGGACTATGTTGGAAGGGACGTACGAATCATACGATTACGGCTGGAAAATCATGTGCGAGGGATACTACCCCGATTGCACTGGTAATGAGAGTTCGTGTACAACCTTTAAAATAACGGGAACGCTGACTCATTATTACGAATCTACGGACCCGAATTCTGAGTCCCCGATAAGAAACGCTTGGATCTTAGCATACACGCTTGTATCCAAATAGTTAGATATGCTTGGATCCAAATTTTGCAAATCCGCGATCCAAGCGGATTCAAGCATATCCAAACAGATCTCAGCAGATCCAAATATAACCATGCTTAATCTTTTAATTTGCGAAATCGTTAAATAAATTTTTATTTGTTTATATTTACTTATTATAACGTTATTGTTCATTTAAATTAATTAATATTGATAAAAAATAAAGTAAAAAAACTTTTGAGTTCAAAAACCAATTTTATTACAAACGGTCACCCATCCAAGTATCAACCATGCTCAATGCTGCTTAACTTCGATGATCCCGACGTACCTTGATGGCCCTGGCCGCTGTTTTGTTCTTGGACGAACAGTATTATTAGAAAGTATATCACATATCAGAGTAGTTTAACATATAGTCATAATGCGAACATAGATTTCATATAGATCTATTTGAAAACATGAAAATTTTTCATTTTCCAAAATTTCAGCTGAATATCAAATTTTTTAATAAAAATCATTGTTTAGAAATTAATCAAATGCAAGCGTTGGGAATGCATTGTAGAAAATTTATTTCTCTAAAATTAGATTTAAATTGAATATAGAAATAACATTTGCCATCATTTTGCGATTTAGGAAATTTGTAAAAAAAAAAATTTTTGAAAAATAGAAAAAAATTTTTTTTTCTAAATTGATTTTCAAATTATTAAAAGCGATTTAAAAAAAGCACAATTAAAAATTTCTTAAAATTTTGTTTCTTAGAAAGTGGGGACCAATTTATTCAGTGTAAATAATTCTACTCAATGACGTCTTTCTAATAATACAAGAGAATTGAGAATGAAAGTTTTTCAAAAAGATGTTAAAGTCCACATCCGATCAGATCTTAACGGATGTAACTATATATGCTCAGATATGGATATGTATGTTTAGATATAGTTATATCTGCTCAGATATAACTGTATCTGCTTGGATATAACCTTTAATATCTCTTTATATCTTCCTAGATATAATTGGATCTGAGCAGATATGGGTATATATACTTGGATATACGTATATCTACTTGGATATATTCTTCGAGACATCTTTATATCTGCCTAGATATAGTTGGATCCAAACAGATATGAGCATATATGCTTGGATATAATGTTTGATACATCTTTATATCTGCCTGGATATAGTTGGATCTGAGCAGATAAAATTATATATGCTTATATATAGGAAGATCAAATATTTGGATACATTTGGATATAAACAGATATAATAAGATCCAGCCATATATAGTTGAATCCAAACGTTTTTCATCGGGTCGTACGATGATCCAGCAATCAACGATCCTGGAGTTTATCAAGAACCACAATCTCCATAAACGACCTCAGTAAACGACTATGGTTGTGGATATTGGCCATATTATTATTAAAAATCTGTATAGTGTCATATGCAAACTGATTTTAGTTTCAAAACTCTTTTACTATTGTTAAATACTTCATATTATCTTAGACCTAATAAAGGGCACGGAGAAAAATAAATAATTGTACCTACAATGCTAAATTTTTATTTCGAATCATCTACGATGCTTGGAATATTTTCCAGGATTGAAATAATTGATTTTGTAATTTTTTGATGATAATATTTACCATCAGAGGGTGATAACAGCTATTATGAGGATAGTTATTGAAGTGAAACTTCTGTATAGACGTATGAGAGAAATTTTATAGCATTGTAAAAAAAATCGTCACTTCTTTTTGTTACGCGCCATTTTCTTTAGCAAAATTCAGTAGCCGTTAAAAATAATGTTTTGTTAATAAAATGATTAAATAAAAAAAACTTATTCTAACCCGATAAAAAACGTTTGGATCTTAGCATACATGATTGGATCCAAATAGTTAGATATGCTTGGATCCAAATTTTGGCGCGATCCAAGCGGATCCAAGCATATCCAAACAGTTCTCAGCAGATCCAAATATAACCAAGCTTAATCTGTTAATTTGCGAAATTGTTAAATAAATTTTTATTTGTTTATATTTACTTATTATAACGTTATTGTTCATTTAAATTAATTAATATTGATAAAAAATAAAATAAAAAAACTTTTGAGTTCAAAAACCAATTTTATTAGAAACGGTCACCCATCCAAGTATCAACCACGCTCAATGCTGCTTAACTTCGATGATCCCGACGTACCTTGATGGCCCTGGCCGCTGTTTTGTTCTTGGATGAACAGTATTATTAGAAAGTATATCACATATCAGAGTAGTTTAACATATAGTCATAATGCAAACATTGATTTCATATAGATCTATTTGAAAACATGAAAATTTTTCATTTTACAAAACTTCAGCTGAATATCAAATTTTTTAATAAAAATCATTGATTAGAAATTAATCAAATGCAAGCGTTGGGAATGCATTGTAGAAAATTTATTTCTCTAAAATTAGATTTAAATTGAATATAGAAATAACATTTGCCACCATTTTGCGATTAGAAAATTTGCAAAAAAAAAAATTTTTGAAAAATAGAAAAAAATTTTTTTTTCTAAGTTGATTTTCAAATTATTAAAAGCGATTTAAAAAGAGCACAATTAAAAATTTCTTAAAATTTTGTTTCTTAGAAAGTGGGGACCAATTTATTTAGTGTAAATAATTCTACTCAATGACGTCTTTCTAATAATACATAAGAGAATTGAGAATAAAAGTTTTTCAAAAAAATGTTAAAGTCCACATCCGGTCAGATCTTAACGGATGTAACTATATATGCTCAGATATGGATATGTATGTTTAGATATAGTTATATTTGCTCAGATATAACTGTATCTGCTTGGATATAACCTTTAATATCTCTTTATATCTTCCTAGATATAATTGGATCTGAGCAGATATGGGTATATATACTTGGATATACGTATAACTACTTGGATATATTCTTCGAGATATCTTTATATCTGCCTGGATATAGTTGGATCCAAACAGATATGAGCATATATGCTTGGATATAATGTTTGATACATCTTTATATCTGCCTGGATATAGTTGGATCTGAGCAGATAAAATTATATATGCTTATATATAGGAAGATCAAATATTCGGATACATTTGGATATGAACAGATATAATAAGATCCAGCCATATATAGTTGGATCCAAACGTTTTTTATCGGGAATTCAAGTTAATTAATAGTAAAAGTCTGAGTAGTTATATCTTTCTTTTGATAGATCCAACACGTCCAAGTGATTTTGGTATTTATTTTAGGTTAAACGTCACTTTTTCATTGTAAGTCTCAGTAAATGTATATAAATCCATTTAAATTACCAAAGATTCATTAATATGACTGTCAATCTAGTAAACATTAATTTATTTTAAAAATAAAAAAACAAATTAAATAATAATTTAAAAATAAAACAATACACAATTAGAAAATGTGTCACCCTTTAAACCACACCTTTTATAGATATGAAACTTGGTCAGAATATATTCTTTCACACATAATATAAATTATTAAGAACGAATTTTACGAAATTTCACCCCCAAAGGTCGTCTGGCCCGTCGTGGTGGAGTCAAGCGTATCTCTGGGCACATCTACGATGAAACTCGCGGTGTCTTTAAGGTCTTGCTGGTATGGTCAGAGATCTAATTTATTTTTCCCGGGTATGAAGGGACAATCTTCTTTTTTTATGCATGCCCAGTTAGAATCCCTCACGAAGCCTTCCTTGCAGACGCAGCCTGCCATACCAATCTGAAATACAAAAAACAATCATTAAACTTATGAAGTAACTAGAATTTTACAAAGCGCGCTGAGGCGCGCCGAAATTTGTAAAAGTATTTGAGTCAAATAAATTAAAATTCAGTGTTAAGGTTGTTGAATTTTTAAATTTGCGATCTAGATGACCAACATTTCGACAAAGTTTATCGGATTTGAATATACGGCTGCTGGCTATATATGTAATCTTATTAGTGACTTTGTCGATTAAGTTTGTTGTTGGTCGTAAATATTTATTATTCATAATGAAATCAAATTATTCAAGTTATGATGATTTTGAATTTCGATATCTTTCGATTATCGACATGTTCAGGTACTACCGTGTATAATCAATGGTAGATGAGAAACATTTCACGTTCAACCAATAAGGAATTGTAGCCTGTTGTTTGTGAGTTTCGACCTATGACTAACTTCAAAACTTTCATCTATTTTATTTTAAAGGATACAGAGAAATACAAAAATAGTACGCGAAACTATGTTTCTTACTTTGATAAAGAAGTAAGGCTCGGGATCTGCACAAGTTGCATGGCTAGCTGCCGCAGTGTAGGTGAAGTACTCATTGATGTCGCAAGAGGTAGGATGTTCGTCGCTCAAGTAGTTATAAACTGGTACCGCTTTTATCCCTGTAAGAAAATCATGATAAGAAAGCATAATTTCAAAGGATTTTTTAAATATATAATAAAATAACAATAGGCAAGTTATTGTTAAAACTAAAAGAACTGGTCGACAGCAACATGAGTCTAAGATTATGGCATACTTATTATGTGGCGACCACAAATTTGAAACAAGGAAAACGAGGAACGTTGACATTAGCGCCTTAGGTGAATCATTCTTGTTTGCTGGTAGAATACCTTGCTCTATTCTAACTCCTTTCAAAACTATACGAATGGAAAACGTAAGCAATTTCAAAAGAAGCTAAAACAGTCAAGATTCAATCTCTTCTTGTGATGAGCCTTCGCCATACTTTGGTATCTAGTGTTTCTGATGAATAATTAATTAAAAAGCATCACTCACAAAAGATGCCAAGATATGAAGCCTAAGACATTTCTTCGGGTCTTGATCACCAAACTTCAAACTCTGTAATCTTTTCTTGGTGCAATCTACACTAACTCTGATACAAGTTGCTAGAAGAAACGCAAAAGTCTATCAGAGTTAGCTGACAGCATTAAGAACCATTTCTTCCTTGAAGTTCTATTACCTGTCTGAGTAATGTGAGTCATATATAATAGAAAACATATAATTAAAATAACCTGGAAAGATCAAAAATTGCTCTAATGGCCCGATTTCTTCTGGAATAATATGGCTGCCTTTAGATTAATTCAGTTAAGACAGATTACCATGATGGCAACATATGTGCAAACTGAATCACCCGAAAAAGACAAGTGTTGTTTCTTCTTTGCTTCTAAAGCGCCAAGTGGGTGGAGTTATTTATCTAAGCTCACTCATGAATCTCATCCACCTATGGAATGAAGAAATACATAGATAGGATGAAATCCATAACTGAGACTAGATAACTTATTTTTTGGTCCAAGGCTTCTTTAGAAGTTAATCTTGGAGATGAACGGTCTTCGATCACGTGCAAATTTTGAAGTTTCTGGAAAAAACTTATCGACTAATACACATTTTAGTTAGTTCAGAGATGAAGGAAATAATTAGTTTTTCATATCAAAATAAGAAAGAATAATTTCAAAGGATTTTTTAAATTAAATAAAAATAGGCATGTGTCACAACCTATTATGTGTTATGTATACGAATGGATATCTTTGATTTTTGATGTTTTTTTTTATGATCCTGAACTTACTGGTTTCAGGAACCTTGATGTCATTATCGTCTATAAGTTGGGCTGCAAGTAAGACTCGATACCCGGAGGTACTTTGGGCAACGCCTTCGTATCTTCCGTTATCTTCGGGGCGCGCTGACGCGATTACCACTTTGGAACGTCTTCTGTAATTTACATTAAATAAAGTGTGTAATATTATAATGATAATCACGGATAATGATATCTAGTACTTGATATATCATGATCCCTAAAGTGGTGAGAAGAGAATAAGAGAGGCTTAAGTCAGAAAGCAAAGACGTAACGAGATGAAAGGAAATAACGACAACCGAGTAGCGAGTTGTATGAACGAGGTGGATTATATAAATAGAAATAAAGTTTAAGATGAACAGGAAGAGAGAGAAAAAGAGAGCCGAGAGTGCCGCTAGTCTAGACGGAGTGCCGATTGTTCCTCGGCACCAAATTAGAAACTCCGACTGTGGTTGCTCAAGTTATTTATTTTTTAACTTTACTTTTTATTATTTTTTAATTTATCTTTATCTCTATTTTCTCCCGATTCCGATCCAAAAGTCCGCCGCTCTTAGGCTCAGACTCTTTGGTTATTTTTTAATTCGGGCCTATCTCTACACTCTGCTAAGCTAAAGCCCTTTGCCGCAATAATAATCTCAACAGAATTGTTCTCACCGTTTATCCTGAATTCTCAGGCCCCAACGCGGATACAGCGGCGCACCGTCTTTCAGCCAGTGGACTATCGGTGGTGGTGACCCTCGAGTCCTAAAGGCAAGCTCCCTCGTTCTTGCCATCGAGTCTCTCAGCTCCGTCAACGTAACTTCTCTGACTGGAAAATAACAAAGTATTGTTTAAATTAAGTGTTTTCTATAATAAAGTTTAACACGACCAATAATACTGATCACCAGGACCGGATTTAAACCTATGCTGCCCCTGGGCACCGGAAAAATGCTGCCCCCCTCCCGATCCTAGTGTACCTGCAGTAAACTGGAGAAAAAATCCTGCTCACGCGGGGATTCGAACCCAATACCTTACCCGGTCTAAGCGTCCAACCGGCGCCATAGACCGCTCGGCTACACTGGTCGGTAAAGAAATCTTAAGTATTTAATATAATACTTTTGAAAATATTGATCCCTAAAAAAGAATCGCTCTACTTACTAATATTTAAATTATTTTTAGTTTTATTATAAATACTAGCGGACCCGACAGACGTTGTCTTGATTACAGCGCTACCTGTCAGATCTAACGTAAAAGATTCCCAGATCAACAACTATATACTTACAAATAAAATATTAATTAAAAAAACATTTCTCAGTGGACCAAGTTGTAAATCAACCATTCTCGAATCCCCTTAAACACACAAAAAATTTCATCAAAATCGGTCCAGCCGTTTAGAAGGAGTTCAGTGACATACAGACGGACAGAAGAAATATATAAAGAAGAATAAAACTACAAAATTGTATTTTATTCATTTTTATGTGTCGTGAGCGTTAATACTTGTGTTTGGGGGGTTCATATATTCAATCTATAAAAATATAGACAATAAAATACAATACTTACATGAAGTTGAAGTCACGAAAATCACTGCAATTACTAGTAACATGGTTCCGGTCATTCTCCGACAGTTTCTAGATTATAACTGAACAAAACTTATTACCGCAACTTAATTATTAGTCCAATGATTTCACCACATTTTTGAATTATTGCACAAAACATTTATTTTCCGTGTAGCGACAAGGAAAACCTAAGAGAATACGTAATGGGTAGTTACAAACTGGACTTGTATAACATGAATATTTGAAAATTCAATAAAGATATATAAAATAAAATCCATAACTAAATTTTAACATCGCGAGGTATTCAGTTACAAGGCTTGGCCACAACTAGGCATTGACGGACCTACTTATGTGTGCCTCGGCTTCGCTTCGGCCCACATTTACACGTTCGTTCAGCAATGCCTCTTTTGCTTGCCGCTTCACTAATGTACTTATGTTAAAGTGGAATCTGAATTTTGGCTGATAATATTCTGCGATTTACACAAAAATATTTATGTTTTTATGTGTGACGGTCGGTCAAGCTGTAAACTTATACTTATCATAATGAGAGTTTTATTTAAGTAAGCATAATTATGAACTTAGGAAGGAGTTTGTTATCCTACTTTATTAAAGTTTCTTATAAATCTGAGTAAAAATAGCCGGCCGAGTTTTTCGTAAGTATATTAAGTCTTATAGGATTTTTGTATAGATTTTTCTGTATACTATAAGAAATGTCCCATATTCCTTGTTTTTCAAAATTTTTGCTTTAGTAGTTTCTGGGATAAGAGAGGGTTGAGGGGGAAGGTATGCTCAATTTTTGTTCTACTACTTTTGTAAATTAATAAGCCTCCACTGTCTGTCCATCTGCCCGTCCATCAGCGGGCTATATTTCATGAATCGTACATAATAGGTAGACAGTTGAAATTTTCACAGAATGTGTATTTCTGTTGCCGCTATAACAAAAAAAACTAAAAATCATAATAAGGAAAAAAATAAGGTGGACTAATTACAAAAAACCTGTTTCTTATTAAGTCTTCAGAAGGATTTTTATTTATTTCTATCGTAAAAACGGTAATACATAGAAGCGTAAAACTTGGTGTGATTATAGTAGTTATACTTAAGTAAGACAATAAATAATAAATATTGGCCAAGTGTGAGTCGTACTCGTACTAAGGAGTCCGAACTGAATCACAAAAAAGCAAATTTTTGTCGCTCGCTTATGTCTTTTGTTTAAGATGTGAATAGATACCTATCATTGTCATTATACAGTAGTTGTGTGGAAAGTTGTGGTGGTACAGAACCCTCGGAGTGCTAGTCCGACTCGCACTTGGCCGGTTTTTAATGTTAACTAAACTAATGTATATGTATTAATTGTGAGCCCTTTTACGTTATGTCACAACATGTATTTAGAAAAAAATGTGTTTTTTTAAACAGTCGGATGGACCAACAGACACTGATTCATTGGATTTCATTTAACTTTTCCTGTAACCTTAAAGCAAAAAGCCTCTATAATCTGACTTAAAAAAAAGGTTGCACTGGCGGTTGAAGGACCTTACAATGCGCTTAGTATTTTCTCGATTAGTATAGGAAAGTGAAAATTTATTTGAATATAGGTTTTAAAAATGTTCGTCCTGTGTTCTTACTGAATAATCCCTTCAAATTTCTTAAGTGATTTTGTGTCACCCTGTATTTCTATATCTAGCCTGGCTGCCATAAAAAAATAATTTTTATTTCCACCCTCCCCATCTCACGAGAAAACAAAATTATTATAGCGACCGTGACACAGCGGCGCGGCTGCGTGTACATATTATCAAAATTCGTTGTTGAAATTAATAAAAACGTATCCCGTGATTTATGGCCGGCCCCTGCGCACCGAGTCGCAACGTTTATGAGAGCGAGTGCGACGTGACAAACGATTCAAGAGTTCCACTCCCTTGTTGGAAATTTAATTTGTGGGAGGGACTGAATTTTTAATGCAGTACCCATCTACTGTTGAAGAGTTGATGAGTGATTTAAAATATTTTTATATACCTACCTGATAACTTCATGATTTTCGGACGTTTTAGGGAGCGTAATCGGACCCCTTCTCTTCATCCTTACTATATATTTATACTATCCTTACTTCCTTACTAATATTATAAATGTGAAAATGTGTTTGTTTGTTACCTTTTCACGAATCAACGCCTTGACCAATCTTTATGAAACTTGGCATGCAGGTAGCCTGTGTCACGGGGAAGGACATAGGCTACTTTTTATCCCGGGAAAATAGCATAATCTGATGCAGTTCCTGAGAGAACTGAAAAAATACTCGATTGTTGTAATTTTTTGCATAGAGATGGTTGAGTAGGTGGGAAACGACATAATTTACTAATCACCCTTAAACACAGACAGTCATTAAAACGATGTCCACGCGGGTGAAGCCGCGGCAATTTTATATAAATGACATCCCTCATGTAACTCAGCACAAGTGCGTTCTCTTCGCTGATGATATTTCTATAGTTGCGAGGTAAAATTACTGATATTAATACAATCTACAATCACGAGTCTGACATAAATAAAACTATTTATGTTATAATAAAATGGTTGAATATGAATAACTTACAGATTAATCTTTCAAAGACAAATTACATTAATTTTAACAACAATAGGATTTGTAAATTAGAAATTAAGGAATCGTAAAAATTTATGAAATGAATAATACTTAATTCTTAGGCCTAAAAATTGACAACCAACTAAACTGGAAACCACAACATGAGAATGTTAGGTGAGTTGCAGTCAAACGCACTCAAATTATTAATAAAAAGAAAACTCAACAGATTTGTGTGCGTCCTAAAGCGCCTAATAAGTCTAACAAACATGCCCACTGTTTTGTCTGCCTATCATCCGTGTGTAGCTTCGGTGCACCGTTACGGTCTTATTATAATATGAGGAAATGGGACCCACTGGAAAATAGCCTTTATAGCACAAAAACATATGTCTAAGAGTCGTCCTAAAGTCCTCAAGAGACTCCTGCAAGCCACTGTTTAAGGAGCATGCTCTGTTGCCACTATCCGTGCTTTATATATTTGAGCTTTGCGTGTTTGTGAAGCAGCATACGCAATTATTTAAAAAAGCCAGTGATAAAACCACAAGAACCATTACAGATCCATACATGCTAGTTTTTAACGAAACCCCATTGACTGAAATGTATAGCCGAAATTGTGTATGATTGTTCGAATACAGTGTGATAGGGGCGAGTCTTCTAAGCCGTTAAAGGGATAAAGTACATCTAATTTGCAACAAAAAAGTCATATAAACAGGAGGTCGGAAATTAACGGTTTTCGAGTTGGAGCCCATTTAATTTTAAAATTTTGTATGAAAATGCATTGATTTTTCCAACAATTTTCGTAATATACTTACTTATTGTAGTCTGTTCATGATAATATAAAAAAAACCTTACGCATGTGTACGTGTGCTCGCTAAAATATGGCGCAATTTTCGTAAAACTGAATTGAGATGTTTTAGTTGTGAAAACGAATAAAATTATGAATAGTAATTAATGTAATAAAAAATATAACTATGTGTATGTATAAGAAAAATAACAAAGTGAGATTACTCCCCGGACATTTAAAATGAGCCAGAAGTCGCGTTTAATGAACTTTGGTTGCCGAAACCTTGATAGATGTGTACCCCATTGTATTTTATTTTTTTGTCCGGTCGATTTTTATTGGGGTTCCGTAGCCAAATGGCAAAAAACGGAATCCTTATGGATTCGTCATGTCTGTCTGTGTCTGTCCGTCCGTATGTCACAGCCACTTTTTTTCCGAAACTATACGAACTATACTGTTGAAACTTGGTAAGTAGATGTATTCTGTGAACCGCATTAAGATTTTCACACAAAAATAGAAAAAAAAAACAATAAAATTTGGGTGTTCCCTATACTTAGAACTGACACTCAAATATTTTTTTCATCAAACCCATACGTATTGGAATCTATGGATAGGTCTTCAAAAATGATATTGAGGTTTCTAATATCATTTTTTTCTAAACTGAATAGCTAGCGCGAGAGACACTTCCAAAGTGGTAAGATGTGTGTCTCCACCCCCTTGTAACCTCTAAAATTATAAAATTAAAAAAAATATATGATGTACATTACCATGCAAACTTCCACCGAAAATTGGTTTGAACGAGATCTAGTAAGTAGTTTTTTTTAATACGTCAATTATTATAGACAATGGTGCGGAACCCTTCGTGCGCGAGTCCGACTCGCACTTGGCCGGTTTTTTTACCGCTCATAACTGTATTGTAACACTTTGTATGATACATGGGTGTAAAAGACAATAAAAAAATCGTGACGATGGTAAACCCTCGCCTGCGGCTCGGGCTCACGTTTGTTATTGACCTTTTTACCACCCTTGTATCTTAAATAACTATTATCATCTACTACCATGTTTGATGCAATTATCATTACATTTCAAATTTTGTATATTGCTTACTTACCAGAAAAATTAAATATAATAATATAATTACTAATAATATGTATATTTTATTTTTACCCGACTGCCTCAAAACGGAGAGTAATGTTTTTAATTTTTAATTAAATCAGTTAGGGTATTATTGTCTAATGAAAAGTGCCTTTTAAGTGCTTTCCCGTACAATGTATATTTGAGTTTCACGTTTGTTCAGATTGTACACCTAAACAAACAACAGATTAATTTTATTAAGCTGCTTACGTGTTCTCTACTTAGTTAATTTGTTCCTAATGGAATGATATAAAGGCGTGGATATAATTATGGAAACCCTAAAATTTTCGCAAAAATCCGCTGCTTTTTTAAGGGTTCCGTACCCAGAGGGTAAAAACGGGACCCTATTACTAAGACTTCGCTGTCCGTCCGTCTGTCTGTCCGTCTGTCACCAGGTTATATTTCATGAACCGTGATAGCTAGACAGTTTAAATTTTCACAGGTGATGTATTTCTGTTGCCGCTATAACAACAAATACAAAAAAAATGAAAAAGTGAAAAAATAAAGGGGGTCTTCATACAAAAACGAGTTGTTTTTGAAAAATAAAGAAACTAGCACCATTTTTTCAATTCAATATAGTTATTAAAAATAGGTGCAAATTAAACTCTTTCTGATAGTCACAAAATAATAATAATAATGTAATTTGTGAAGAATCAAGAAATAAACAATAATTATTTAATAACGTCAAAATTAAATCCTTGATAAATATAAACCAGATTATCTCATTAGAATATGAAAACAATATGACACGAAAAGTTATACATAAAAATAATTTAATGCATTTAACAAGAGTATGCCAGTTCACACGGACAGCACCCGGTCACGAGTATAACGCGAGAGTCAGCCATCGCTCCCATCAACCATATTAGAGGGAGGAACGACCCGGCTCCCGATGCGCCACCATCCGCACGAACATTAAAGCGAGCATGCACCACTCATGTCAATGCTAAGATAAAAATATTCATGAAAAGAAGTACTAGACTTGTCATGTCTCATCGCTTCTACGCCATTTCTTAGGTTGGTCATCATTTTCTTACTATTAAACATGATTAGTATTGTTGATAGAAGAAACACTGTCTACCCATACATTTTTGTCATTTAAATATTCGGAACCTATAATTTAACCTTTTTTACAAAGAGTTCTTTTGATACAATTTTTAAACTGTTTTTCTGACAAATTTAACACATCATCGGGTAATTTGTTATAAATGAGTGAGCATTGTCACACAAAGGATTTATTGATTTTGCTAAGTCTGTTTTTTTATTTTTATTCCATACAATATTTTACAATTGTGTCGGAAATTTACAAAATAAAGAAGGTTATTGAAAACGAGAGAAAAAACAGTTATACAATTACACTTACATCAATTATTACTTACACTTCGTTAAAATTCATAATAGTCTAATTTAAATGCATTCTTCAATATTTATTTATGTTACTAATTAATGATTCTTAATAAATATATTATTGCGTCTACGTATCTCTACAGTTTATAAACTCGTCTATACCTTCAACAAAAAAAGCCTTAAGCTGAGTCCTGAATGTTTTATGATCATGTATCACTTTAAATTCGTTTGACAGACTATTAAATAACCTAACTGCTTGATACCTTACACTGTGCGCTGCCAGATTTAATTTTGGATTAATCGCATAAGGTAAGTCGGTCCTACGGGTTTTTTCTCTTTCGGGTCTTTCATTAGGTGTTTCGTATCTTTCAGGTCTCTTTACAAGATCCTTCAATATAACCAGTATATAAAGAGCTGGTACTTTTAAGATTCCTAGTTCTTGAAAATAACATCTACAAGATTTCCACTGCGGTATTCGTGCCATAGTTTGTATGGCCCGTTTTTGCATAACGAACGCTTTGTTTACGTTATATGCGTAGCTATTTCCCCAAAACTATACCTCAAGTGTGATTCGACTACAGTGTAGTAAATAATTTTGAGTCCCCAAAACTATACCTCAAGTGTGATTCGACTACAGTGTAGTAAATAATTTTGAGATGTTCAATGTTTAGCTCATCGCGTAAGCTTCGTAGTGCGTAACATGCTGAACTGACTTTTGCTTCTATTTTGTCTAGTTCACCTTTTCAATTTAAGTAACAGTCAATGATTACTCCCAAAAATTTAACACTCCCCACAGTTTAAACTTTTGTGTTGTCAAAAAATACATTAATGGTTTCTTTCTTTTTGGATGTGGTTCTGAAAATCATAACAGTAGTCTTTGCTACGTTCAGAATAAGGTTATTTGCACAAAACCAACGATGAAAAATAGAAATAGTATTATTTATGTCAGTTTCCAGCTCCTGGCAGGATCTTGCCGAAATAATAGCATTAGTGTCATCCGCATAACTAACCATTTGGCCCCAAAACAGAGCCTTGTGGAACACCCCTTTTTATGGCAGTTAATTTGCTTTTATTAATAGTTTTTTTGTCATTATGCACACATTTAACTTCAACAAATTGATACCTGTTACTCAAGATTTTAGTAGTTTTAAAACTTTTCCCTGAATACCATAGTAAAAAAGTTTGTCAGTTAAAATATTATGATCAATTGTATCAAAAGCAGCTAACAAATCAAGAAATAAACCAGCAACTCTCTCTTTCTTATTCAGGCTCAGAATAACGTCATCTAATAGCGTATCTAAAGCCTCTACAGTACTAATAGCTTTCCGATATCCGAACTGCCGATTGCTCAAAATGTTATTAGATTTTAGGTGGTTCTGTCTTAACTAATTTCTCAAAATTTTTTAGAAGATTGGTAAAAGCATAGAACTACTTCGGAAATTTTAAATTGGTCGGGAAAAAGTTCTTTATCAACACATGAGATGTAAAAAAGTGATAATGGTTTTGCCAGAATATCAATGTTATCTTTAATGACAGTTATGGGAATATCATCATATAGAACGTTTATTCTGCATACTCTTTACAACCCTTTCAAGTTCAGATGGTGTGATACGTTTCCATCTCATGGTGAGCCCAACACAATTTGTGTTCTCTTCTAACATAGTTTTAGCTATAGTTGTATCTGTCGTCAATTTAAAATTACCGAAGTCAAAAATTGCTGCAAAAAGTTCGGCTATTTCTTTTGGATCACAAATTACACTATCTCCAACCTTTATACTAATGTTTTGTTTCCTGTAACATCTATTTTTGTTTCTATGATTATCAACCGTACACCAAATAGCTTTGGAAGAACTTCTTGCTTTAAGTATGTCTCGTTGAATAGTGATTTTACGCGCACTTTAAATTACGCGCCTGTACAATCTAACATAGTTATTTTTATAATCAATAGTTGATTTATGGCAGGTGGTGTTATATCCTGATCCTAAAAACCGTTTCATTTTGCTTGAAGTCTTAATGCAATTCGAGTGGCGACCGCGCACCGGAAAATATAGCGTAGGCAGGCCTCCCACGCGGTGGATCGATGACCTGGTGAAGATCGCGGGGAGCCGATGGATGTGGGCAGCGCAGGACCAGTCGTCGTGGAAATCCTTGGGGGAGGCCTTTGTCCAGCAGTGGACGATTTGTAGCTGATATTATGATGATTAATGCCATTTGTGATCCATTTTAATTGTTTGCTCTTGCTTTATCTAACTTTAACTTTCTTTTCTGGAAAACTTTTTTTGAACACCTTTTTTTGTAGGAAACTATTGATCCCACAGCTTGACAAATTCTGCACCATTAAATTTTGTCTAAAGCGTCGAGAGTTATTTTGATTAAAGATCCTTTTTTCTGTGATGAAAAAGTCATCTTGTCTATCTTTAGTATCAGGAACGGCTATGCTACAAAACAGACAAGCATGGCCATTAGATAATGCATTGTGGTCAACGGTCGTCGACAGAACTACCTCTTCAGGGAGATTTTTCAGGAAATTATATAAACAAAGTGTGCATTTCCTTTTATGTGGTATAAGTTACTTGAAGTTTATTACTATTCACTATTTAGTAAAAAGAGATGCAGATATTTACGTAAATACATTATATTTTCATAAATGTACTGACACGGGAAATTCATTATATTTATATCTTTGAACTTATCTCGGAGCGACTCATGAGAACGCATTCCATAAATCGCGCGAACCGCTCTTTTTTGCAAAACAAATATGGTATTTATATCAGCTGCATGTCCCCACAAAAGTATCCCATAAGAAATAATACTATGGAAGTAGCTGAAATATACTAGTCTTACGGTGTATACATCTGTAAGGAGGTCAGCTATGTTTCTGGCCCCATTGAAGCCTTAAATCTACAGTTAATCCTAGAAACACGCTTTGATTTACAAATTCTAATACATTACTAGCTAAGGATACATTGTTGTTTACTTCAATAACATTAGGTAATGTGAATTTAATACATTGGTCTTTTTTGCATTTAAGACTAAGTTGTTTATAGTAAACCAATTGTATACTTTTCAAAGAGTGTCATTTACTTCGTCAGACAAATTATTTTTTCTGACAACATTAAAAACTAGTGATATATCATCCGCAAACAACACAAGTTTCGACAGTGATTCAACCATGAATGTTAGATCATTAATATACATTAAAAAAAGGAAAGGTCTCAAAATAGAACCTTGAGGCACACCCATCTTTACCCCTGAACCTCTTGATTTCGTACCATTTATTTGTACTTTTTGTATCCTATTTACTAAATACGATTCTAAAAGATCTAGAGCTTTATTTTTAACAACCATCTAGTATGATGGTACGGAACCCTATGTGTGCGGTTCTGATTCGCACTTGGCCGGTTTTTTAAGGATTCCGTACACTAACCCTAGCCTAACCTAAGTACCCTAGTACTAAGCCTCCGCTATCCGTTGGTCCGTCCGTCTGTATGTCGCCAGCTGGGTGTATTTCATAAATTGTTATAGGTAAATAGTTGAAATTTTCACGGAGTGTGTATTTCTGTTGCCGCTATGATCATCACATCAGCTCATACATACGTCCACGCCGAGGGGCTCAATACCTACGCGGGCCCAGTGCTGTTAGTCAACTGCACACACAACCTTCGAGTTTCTTCGCAGATGTGTGCAAGTTTCCTCACGATGTTATCCTTCGATTTGTCAAGGGTTTACCAATAGTGAATAAAAAATAAATAAAAAAAAGATCTGCTTAAAAATTACCTGAGACTGTAATCTGAATCATGAAATTATTTGTAATGTACAATTTTTTTTTTGACTATTTAAAAGTATGTGCAAACACTTATTTGAAATAAATTGTTTTGATTGATTGATTGGATAATTCCTTTCATCGGATAAACGTACATATGAGATCGAAATTCGAAAACACATTGGTACGTGGAAGGACTCGAACCACGACTTCCCGGATAGGAGGTAGCGGTCCTTGTCGTTGCGCCACCGACTTTCATTTAACAAAGATTAAATAGTAACACAACAAAGGTTTCAAACAAAACAATAACCTTTGATTTGTCATGAAGTTAGTATAGAGGTACTAAGTAGTTACTTTCTAATGGCCGACCGCAAGCTGCTCAATCTCAGTCCAATTGATGTCGTGTCAACGATCTTTGGTGCTAGTGGTCTTTCGTACAATATTAGTTATATATAAGGTGTAACAAAATTAGCTGAAACTATTTTACCTGGTGCTTCTGCCCATGAAACTGAACAAATTTCCCCATGGAACCCATAGTCAAATCGCCAAAAATAAATTGGCTCTCCCATACTAACTCGATCAGCTGATCAGCCAACTTAGTATGGGAAGTTCAAATTTTTTTTTGAGATTTGACTATGGGTTTTATGGGGAAAGTTGTCCAGTTTCATGGGTAGAAGCACCAGTTAAAATAGTTTCAGCTAACTTTGTTACACCTTATATAAAATATATTTTAGTGATTTGGAGTAGAGCGTCAGTGGCGTAACGGTTACGGCCGCTATCTCCTGTCCAGGAGGCTGTGGTTTGAATCCTGCCACCTACCAATGTGTTTTCGAATTTCGATTTCATATGTACGTTTATCCGACACTCTTACGGTGAAGGAAAACATCGTGAGGAAACCTGCACACGCACTGGACCCACATGGTCGACTAAGGCCCGATCGCCCTAGTTCAGGTAGGGTAGGCCCCTCGGTGGGGACGTATATGAGCTGATAAGATGATGATGAAGATTTGGAGGAAACACACTCAAAGGAGACAATTTTTAAATGGGGAATAGGCCCATCAGAAACTGTAGCGTATAGTAATGAAACTCATGACGATTTGTTCCTCATAATCTCTAGCTTACAGCAAAAGCTGTAAAAACTCAAAACAGAGATTTTTAGGGTTCCGTACTCAAAGAGTGAAAACGGGACCCAATTACTAAGACTCCGCTGTGCATCCGTCTGTCTGTCTGTCTGTCCGTTCGTCCGTCTGTCACCAGGCTGTATTTCATGAACCATGATAGAACAGTTGAAGTTTTTACAGATGATGTATTTTTGTTGCCGCTAAAACAAAAAATACTTAAAATTAAAAAAAGTGAAAGTCTCCATACAACAAACGTGTTTTTTTAAACATAAAGGAACTAGCACCATATAATATGATGGTACGGAACCCTTTGTGCGTGGTTCTGACTCGCACTTTGCCGGTTTTTATTTAAATTGATTTCATGATTCCGGTATCACATTTCCCTTATCTTTTGTCCGATTACTATAATAAATTAATATTTTTTTTGAGCATAATACCATAAATAAACGTGACAGTTTCTATGAGCTTTAAAAAAACTCATTTTTAATGAAAATGAAAAAATAAACTTACGAGCAGGCTGCCCGCATGGAACTGGCAAAGTGTAATAAAAAAAATGCTATACAATGTGCGTAGCCCTTTTCAACAAGGTACCTGAGGAAATTAAAACGCTGCCTACAACTAAAATGAAAGTGGTTCTAGCAAGTGGTTGCTACAAAATACATTTAGCGTCGGTGGCTCAACCGGTAACGACTCGGTCCATCTAACCAGAGGTACCGGGTTCAAATCTGGACGGCCAATGTACCAATGAGTTTTTCAAAAACTTACGTACATACTTACCGATTGCTTTAACGGTGAAGGAAAACATCGTGAGGAAACCTGCACACGCCTGCGAAGAAACTCGAAGGTTGTGTGTGAAGTCGACCAACACGCACTGGGCCCGCGTGGTCGACTAAGGCCTAATCGCCCTGATTCAGGGTAGGCTCGAGCCCCTCGGTGGGGACGTATATGAGCTGTAATGATGATGACATTTTACTCTTTAAATGAGTTCTTATATTTTAAAAACAAAGTAGCACGAGTCTGTGCGGGGTATCTAGACATACATATTGAACTACCTATACATTTACAATTACTAAAATACTTAAATGACGAATACTATAATGATGAAAACATGATATTGAATAATAATTATTTACCTAATCCTTTGAAATACGAGTTGACTAATTTACAATTTTGGCATGAAATTTTTATTATTATTATTGTATAATTATTGTTTTGATTTTAAGATATGAGTTTGAATTCATTAATTGTTTGTTAAAATAACTCTCTAGACATTTTACGATGATAGGTGGTGCTATAATTGTGTGATTTTATATTTACATGCTATTACTATGACTAAATAGGCTTGCTTTACCTTTTTTCTATTCGCAGTTGGTAAGGCCTTGGCATCATCTCACCTGATGGGTAAGTGACGATGACGCCAAAGATGGAAGCGGGGTTACCAAGATTCACCAATGCAATGGAGAACTGGCTATCTTATCTTGAGCAATTTTGAGCTCACGAAGCGTGATTGGTGTAGGGCTTCTTTGTTTTACGCATCTCCCTAGCTCGTCCCAAGCATGCTCGATCGGGTTGATATCCGGGCTGCGTGCAGGCCACTCCAAACGAGTAATGTTCATCTCTTGAAGGTAGTCATTCACAATCCAACCCGTATGAGGCCGGGCATTGTCATGCATAAAAATAGCATCCTCACCCAAATTGACCATAAATGGACCAACGTGTTCATTGAGGATTTCTTCCACATATCTTTCGCTAGATATAGAGCCGTTTTCTATGAACACCAGTTCTGTGCGACTCTCAGAAGAAATTCCGGCCCACATATGTACAGACCCACCACCGTAGGCTACTTTTTTTCGATGCATGCTTGCTTGAATCTTTCCCCTGGTCTTCTATACACTCTGTGTCTTCCATCGTGATTGTAGAGCATAAATTTTGATTCGTCGGAGAACATAACTTTTGACCAATCTCCAGTACTCCAATTTAAATGGTTCTGGGCATATCTTAGTCTTGAAATACGATGCCCACGCTCCAGTTTAGGGCCGTTTGCAGGTCTAAGTGGTTTCAAGTTAGCTTCAGAAATTCGTCGCCTTACTGTCCATGCGCTTGGGTTACTTCCTCCGAGGCGTCGAAACTGATTTGTAAGTTCAGTTCCTGTGAGAAAGCGATTACGAAGCATTGTGATCACCAAGTATCGATCTTCTCGTGCTGTGGTACACCTGGTTCTGCCTGTTCCTGGTCTGCGTAGGGTAGAGCCAGTTTCCTCGTAACGTTGGAGAACTCTTTGTACTGTTGAGAGCGACACACCGACAGTCGTGGCTGTATCGCGCTGACCCCGGCCGTTTTCCAGCATTGTGAGTATTCTGGTGCATTCTTCAGGTGTAAGCGACATGATTACTGCTTGAATAATAAATATTGAACACTATCAACATGGTTTATGTACCCACTTAAATAACAGATTAGAAACAAAAGCAAAAACAAATGTAGTAATTTCGTAGTTCCCTCTTCGAAAGTCTCCCTTTTTAAAATTTGATTTTTTTATGACATAACTTTACAATAACTAAGAAGCTTTAATGACTTCATTTAAGGAGTATTAAATTGTCTATTAAACACAATTTATTTCATTTAGATAGCCTTCTTAGTTTCCGAGATTTTTAGGATTCTTTAAGTGACCCGGATTCATCGCTCTCGAGTGTATTACGGCCTCTACTCATGAAACTGTTTTCTTACCCAACTGCCCAAACAGGAGCTTAATGTTTTTCGGATGTAGGTAGGTATACATGTGTGTATGTATGTCTGTTGCTGAGTCTGTAGCCTAAACGGCTTGCTGGATTTAAGAGTGATGATAAAAAATAAAAATAAACAAACTCTCAAAACATAATCAATAATGATTAACCAATGATTTGTTTGTTACAATCTTTGACATAAAGTATTGTAATTACTATTTTACTGAAGAATTCACTAGGCTCCCCTGGGGAATCAGGCTAGGGGATCCTCGTGGACGCGCTAATTTTATGACCACCAGAAAGGCACCTATTTTCAGTAAACATTTTGAAATTTGAAATCTTTAGCAAGTATTACTAGTTGATGCCCGTGGCCTTGCTTGCGTAGTCATTGAGGGTGCACGGTGCACGAGCCGCAAGCTGTCTGTCCGTCTGTCTGTTTGTTAGTGAGCTGTATTTCATAAACCGTAATAGGTAGACAGTTGCAATTTTCACAGAGTTGTGTTTTTTATTGCCGCTGTAACAAAAATAATTAAAAAATTGAAAAATTAAGGGGACGGTCCCCGTACAATAAACGAGTTTTTATAGGTATTTTTAGACAGATTTTTTAAATTAGTTCTATCGAAAAAACAGTAATATATACAAGCCTGAAATTTGGAATAACTGTAGCACTAATCCTGAAATTAAAGAAAAATAATAAATCTGGCCAGGTGTGAGTGGTACTTGCGCTAAGGAGTCTGAACTAAATGATTTGCATTTCCTCTGCCGCTCGCGTTGATGTTTTTTGTTTGTAATGTGAATAGGTATCATTCTTATAGTTGCGTGGAGAGGCGTGGTGGTACGGCACCATCGGAGCGCAAGTCTGACTCGCACTTAACTGTTTTTTAGATCAGTAGAATACATGCATCGATTTAAGAAACGCTGGTGGTGCTCACTAGCAAGGCGACCACTGTAATTCCGGTATAAACTGAACATATATCTCCTCTACTCAGAAAAAGAAAGAGAACTTTGGAGAAATCTATTTTTGAAATTCAATAGCATCGTGTCACCAGTTACCAAAGGCCACTATTACTCCTCGACATCGGGTGTTTGAGTAATTAACGCCATTCACATTATCCAAGACAGCGGATTAATTCAGAGACCTTTGTTGTACCAAATTAGTTCTATTCTTGTTTATTTAAGGGTGTCGGCGGTGGGTGGTGGCTGGGAAAGTACGGAAAATAAAGGTGCTTAAAGCAGATCAGTAGATTATAATTTACATTAGACTATACTTGGGTTTTCTGCTGACGGAATGAATCAAGTACAAAATTACAAGGGATTATTATTGCTCAGGCCGACACTGTCCCCCCACGTCATCTGACCGTCTAATCAAGTGTAAAGAAAGCAAAGAGCACTTTAAACAATTATTTTTAGTAAATCAGTTTTTGAGTTGATTATACTGGGTTTTCTGCTACGGAATGAATCAAGTACAAAATTATAAGAGATTAATTATTGCTCGGGCCGACACTGTCCCCCCACGTCATCTGACCATCTAATCATGTAAAGAAAGTAAAGAGCACTTTAAACAATTATTTTTAGTAAATCAGTTTTTGAGTTGATTATACTGGGTTTTCTGCTAACGGAACGAATCAAGAACAAAATTACAAGAGATTAATTATTGCTCGGGCCGACACTGGCCCCCCACGTCATCTGACCATCTAATCATGTAAAGAAAGCAAAGAGCACATTAAACAATAATTTTTATGTTAGCTATGGTTTTGTAAATTTTAACTTTTATGCAACTTCACAAGCAGAACAAGAGGTGACGTTATCGCGTTATCACGCGTATTAAAAATGTAAAGACGCCCTGCTGCCCGCATTATTATTGATATTAATATAAATATCTTTAAATTGTGAGTACTTACCTATTTTGCTTACATAAGTTACTTTTACGTAGCTGAGCTATATTGTGTTGGTTTTTTCTAATTTAAATAAGGTTGTAATTGGGTTAGAATTACTGTCTGCCTAATTAAATTAAACTATTATCACTGTTGTTGATATTTATTACAAATCCCCCCCTAAAACGTAAGCTAGAAATACCTAAAAAGCTCGATTATCCTACATAAATAAGTTATTGAGTTACTGTTTAGTCGTAATTTTATAACATTCCTTGGTTCTTTAGAAATATGAATTCTTATATCAAAAAAGACAGAATTTACTTATAAAATAATTAAATTGCATCAAAATAAAATTTGTCTCATGCGCACTCTTTGCTAACAGCATTGTAAAGAGTGCGCGCTTATAAGCATCCATACATTTAAAAGTTCCAAAGCCAAGGTAGTGCACTCATCATGCCACCAAGCCTCGAACCGACTGCACTGGATCCAATCTTCATCTGGCAGCTCAATTTATACTTCCATGCAAAGAAGGCACCGAATTACTTATCTGCCTGTACTCGTTTGTGCTAGAATTATTCTATTTTGCATGCGCACTCTTTGTCTTAGTAGTCTTACCGTACACGACTTTTGATTTTAAACCATTTAACCTCCAAAACATACAAAATGGCGTCATACTTTTTCTCTCAAAGTGGTCTTTCGTAACAACATTTTAAGAATAATCTATATTCACAGACTTAATGTACTCAAAAACCTTACAATATAGGTTTAAAAATGCTTAAAAATAACATCAAAATAACGTACTCGTAAAATAGAAATATTGCAATAAAATTTTATATACATACCAGAGCAAATCAAAAACATGTTCTTCTTCTTCTTCTTTGCGTGTCGATGACAAATCAAATCATTCCGGCCCAGAACTTAGCCACTTCGACTGCACTATTTGTGGCGTCCATTAAGTCCTGCTGTTGGTGACAGGGCAGGCAGGACAGGAAACTAAATGAGCCATGGATTGCACCGCTCCACACACACAGTCTAAATTTGGGTTTTCCGAGAGTCCCCACCTGAACATATTCTCCTTGCTCCGAGTCCGAAGTCGATTTAAAGACTTCCAGATCGGCCATGGTAATATATGTCCAGCCGGTAGACTCTCAGAAAGCGGGACAAAGGGGTCAGGAAGCGGTGTTCGAGCACGCCACATGTTGCATCTCGCTTGAGAGGGCTGAGTTGTGAGGGGGTCGACATGTTTTAAAAAGCTTTTCCGACGTTTTAGCCTTTGCGGCGGTAGCTCGTGCCCATGTAGGGGATGCCGCATGTCCTCATCCAACTTAGCCCTCTCTCGCGAGCTTGCAATGGTTCTGCGAACAACTGGCTGCGCTATGCCAGCCAGTGGATACAGTAACTTCACCGGGGTCGGCTTCAAACATCCAGTAATAATCCGGCAGGTTTCTTTTAAGGCTGTATCCACAAGCTTGGCATGAGTAAAGCGGCCCCATACGGGGCACGCGAACTCGCCGGCAGAAAATGCTAGCGCCAGTCCTGAAGTTCGCAGCACTTGCGGCGTAGCTCCCCACTTACCTAGTACTTACCAGACGCTGTAATAGGTTGTTGCGGCAGTGCACCTTTCGTTTTAGGCCCTCACAATTCTTTTTGAAAGTGAGGGACCTGTCCAGTAGAACGCCGAGGTATTTGGGGGAAGGGTTATGAGTGATGATCACTCCACGCCAGGAGATCTTGAGCTTACGTCCGTTACGTTGTTAAAAACATGTTCACTAACCCAGCATGCGACTGTCAAAACTGTCAGGTAAAGATGTGTTGCCAGCAGAAACAATACTTTCTCAAATAGTAGACGTGAGCACTCTTGGCTTTCTTAACTATATTTGCGATAGCTTAGTTTCTTTTTTTTTCAAATTGATTTTCCGATATCAAAAATAAATTATAAACCGCTGTTGCCTGCGGTTCCACCGCATGGACATTGAGGGTGCACGGTAGGCGAGCCACGTGCGGCTCGCCATCGATGGTGCGTGGTGGGCTACCCGCGAGCGGCTCGTCATCGATGCTGCGTGGTGTGCGACAATGTGAGTGTTGAACGTCCACACCTAGTTACCTTCCAACTCAACCAATTTAAGTCAGCCATAGCTCAAATGAAAGAGCTCATTCCATCGAGTATTCTTAGACAAAAACAAACCGCGTACCTCAATTAGAACTAGAGTGTGCGCGGTGCGCGAGTCGCAATCACAAAGTAAGTTATTCAAAAACATTAGGTACATATTTGTTTGTGTAACACAAATAATTTTAGGACAAAATGGCGTTTTTCACCAGTGGTAAAAAGAAACTGATTTGACTGTGGAAAATACCGTATTGTGCACTGCACTGCAGTCCGCGTGAAGTCGATGTCGAATTATAAGACTTGCAGCAAGATTTTCCGGATAGTGTTCAAAGTCAGCTATTACCTTATACGAGTTAGTTAGCTACGTGATCCGATAAATAATACACCCGTAGCCAGAAAGTTTTCTATTCGTAGAACGAAAGTTATCGTATAGTCAAATTGTAAGTAGACTTACCTAGCCTATTTGATATGAAACTAATGAACACCTGTCAGGAACACTAATAGAATATACTCTGTGAGTATAATACTTTAGTTAGTAACTAATTAGTAATCTGTGCTTTAGTATCCGCGCGCTCTGCCATTGTAGAACGTACATGCATTTCGTTTTATTTAAGAGTAAATTGATGGTTGCTACATAATTAGACAGGTAGGCTACTGAAGTCAGAAGTTAGGACCAAAAAAATCACCAGAGCTCTCTTATTGATGTAGTTGTCGCTCACGACTTTGATCAGTAGTTTAATTCATTATCGAAAAAGCTATTAATTTCTAAATTTGTAGATTACAGATTCTATCGTAGTACCCAATAAATTACAAATTAAAACCCAATAAAAATTCACAATACATAGTATTTTTCTGGAGAATTTTACTTTGATATTTAAATTTATTTGTTTTTATTATTTTTTTTTTATTTATTAAATCAGTAATACAGATATTCATATAATATTAAACATAATAATAGACATATGGGGCATTCCATACCAACTCATCCTACCAATGAACTTTGCATCTCCGATTTTGCTGAAACTTGGGCATTTTTTTCTACCCCTCGAAATAGATTTCTGTGATTTTTTACAAATTTTTTTATCCCGTTGTTCAGAAAATATGAATTTTTGAGAATTTCGGGGTTTTTTATGTTCAAATAGCTATAACTTGGCCACGAATTGTCCGATTTGAGTCTTTTTTTTTTCAAAATTCTTGTTATTTGATAAACTTTCTGAAAAAATTATGCAACAAATTATCAGTTATAAATTTGATTGTTTTTTCTTCATTTCAAAGGTAAAACGTGGATTTGAAGACTGTATGTATCTTTCAATTTTCTTCAAAAAATTCTCAAAAAGATATATCTTCATTGGTAGGATGAGTTGGCATGGAATGCCCCATATATATCTGTTCTATAGAGATGTTAACAACATCTGTTCATAGGACTAATGAGAAATAATAGTCCAAAATTAATATTTAATGATATTTATTCCACAACTTTTCGAACAGCTCTTGTCTTATCTGAATTTAAAGACATAACAATTGTCAGACAAAAACAACAATTTATGAGCTACCGACAGCTTGAACAGAAAACCGTAAGCTCAAACAGCCATAAAAACTTTTAAAGATTTTTGAATAAACAATAAGCAAGTATTTCTTCAGCCACAGATGGGACGCGAACTACCGCCTCAGCGGTTCCAATTCAAGCACTTAGAGACGGGCTTAGAAGCATGTTATTGGATTGAAAAAACATTTCTTGATCGTGATACCCGCCTGAAACAAAGATAAAAGTTGAAATTTTATAGGTGCTTTAATCACAGGCTGTTATTTTGGGGAAAACAACTTTTGATTTATTTTCACTATACATCACGCTTTAAAGTAGTAGTCTGCCAATAAGTTGATCGCGGAGTAGTCGGTAGCGGAGTAGCCGGCGCCCGTAGAGACCACCAGTATTTTTTCGATTTTTCTATGTAGTTAGTACCATTCAATTCATCTATAAGTTTAAAATATTTTTGCCGGTTAGGAATTGACCGATAGGTTGTGCAAAATTTCTTTCCGAATTGGAAGCAGTGGAGTGGCTCAACGTGGAATTTTTGCAAGTAATAATGGTGACAACACGGTTTTATTGAGCACTGAAATACAAAAAAAATCTGGTCAATATAAAATTGCGTGTCTTTAGATCTCTTCTAAAAAAAATTAAAACAGTTATTTAACATGAATACTTTAATCAATTGGTTTGACAGTTTGAAAATGTGTGTCTTTAATGCTTTTGATTATTCGAAACTCTTTGGAGGCGTGCAAAGACAATCAAAAAGGGTTACTTACAATTTCTCCAATAAGTGCGCACTTAAACGAAATCATATTTGAATATACTGGTTTAGCCACTACCAGAATAGCCAACGCGATCAGGAACGAAATTGTCTTCATTTTTAGTAACCGTTCACTTTCACGTTCGGCGATAGAGTAATTGTCCAGGTGAGATATGTGGACTTTTTAAATAGAGTGGCCCTTACTGTGTTTTGAAATTGGGCAGCTGTTGTTTACACAAATATTCCTGGAATTCGCGTGTTTTACTCCCATTTTCCAGAACTTTTCTAATTCACTGATCGCATGCAAACACTATACTGTAAATGACAACTCAATATTTTATACTCAAACAGTATGGCTGGTATTTTATTGGTATCAATATAAAGTAGTGACCCGACAATATGTACGTGAAACTAAGTAATGATAATAATATATGAATCTAAGGGCTGTTAATGGTAGAAAGCTTCGGGGACGACTGTTTGGGTCAGTGACTGCTTGTAGTTGCCTTGGGTCCTGACTATTGGAGTGGGAGTAGCTGCTTTGGGATGCTCTGGCGTCAGAGCACTTGGGGTCCTCAGGTATAAGCCATGGGCTTCAGGGGACCGCTATGTACTGACGCTTACAATACTATTAGAGGTTATTTATGATTTTGCTGTACTAATTCCTATACGGAAAAAAATGCATGCCAAAAATTTATTTATTTATTTATTTTATTTAAATTCTCAAAAATAGATAAATAAGGGGTGAAGGGTGACACATTTTTGTCCTAAAACGCAGTTTGATGCAGTAGGACTTAATGCCAGTCGTATTTTGTTCTGGGTATGTCTAAGAGCCAGTTATTGTTAATGTCAAATGAATTTTATTCCAGCAGCTGATTGTTCCAGACTTAAATTATGTCAGTTATGGTTTGTAACAACAACATGTTAATTACAAATAAACGGAACAATATTAAGCCATCATTTTCAATAGGGTTCTCCGATAAAGTATAACGACAAGATTGAAAAAAAAATTAAGACCTAAAATTGTATATATTTTTAGTTATCTTGATCACACCGCGATAAAATTTAAAACTTTTTTTACTATAAATCATAAATATGGGTTTTTTCACTAAAATTGATAATTAATCTATATTTGCCAGTACCCCACCGGTAGCACCGGGCTTGGGGAAACCATCGAAAAACGCCAAGCCTGTACAGTCCGGCGTGGGAATTGAACCCACGCCTGGCCCGTACTCTAGTCCGAAGTCTAGCACGTTACCCTTAATGCTAAATTAAAAACAAGTACATTTTCTTACCTCAACAAGAGAGCTGTGATCATATTCCAGTTGACTCTGCGGTATTCCGTCTAATATCAAACGGCTTTACTGTCTAATCTCTTTGCTTTAAATTAAAAACTAATTTCAAAAAATACTGTCCAGCGCGTCTAAGCAGGAAGCAGTCAAGTTACATATTGACTAATGTCCATCTTAGGCAACATATTATTAATGCTTGATCATTTTTTTTCGTGAGCATCAATAGGCATAAGGCATTCCATTGTTACTCAATATTTTGATAACCCGTGACCCCTGAGTTATTAGTATGACGTAGTTTTCAAATGATTTCTTTATGCATCATGTGTAGTTGGCAATAGAACAAAGAACAATTCATCAGAGAAATTTATGTTTATTGTTACTGTGCGGCCAACTTGCGGAATCCCATATATTCTTAAAAAATGTTTTTATGTGTCATGACATGAATCATAGGCTACATCGGACTACAAGAATTTACAGCAAAACGACACGCGTGAACATTTGATTAAACAAAATGGTAACAATAACTACTCTGTTAGCGCGCAACTATGAATAATATTGGCCATCATTCAGCTATTTGTGCTTTGAGTTCGTTAAACTTTGCCAAGGTGCTAAGGTCACTGAAAGTGAATCGATTACCTCATACGAAATATGCAATGGTAGTTGCTATATATTAAGGACTTAATTTCAACTTAGTGTAGTGAAATTTCTATACTAGTGTGGCTTTGCTAGTATCTGATAGCAAGTAAGGTGTTTAGAATTAAAAAACACTTCAGTATTACAGTTAGAGTTCATTGCACAGTTAAGGGTAAATAGATATAGTCAATAATAATAAATTGACGAAAGTGCAAAATAAACGGTAGCAAACTGAGCCTAAACTTATAAAAAAACAATAGATACTTAGACAGTCCAAAACACGAGATCAATTGGCCTTTTTTCTCTCCAAATCAAACTGATAATTCATAGCTGCTCTAACCGACTCATCCGTAGATTTCCGCCAATTATTAGCACGACCATGCCTTAAGACGAATTCCACTATAGCAGCAGTCGCATTAGCGTCTAATCGAAGATCCTGCCTGCCTCTTTTGCTTCCAATGTACTGACACTTTTTGAAGGCAGCCTCGGTAAATATTTCTTTAATTAGCAATCGTGCCAACTGAGTACACTTCCTTGAGAACCGTAAGTGCTAGCGAAGTTCTGCCTCCCCGATATAAACCCCAGAATTGGGTATCAGCTCGACAAGTCCTAGTGCATACTCCTGATGCTTTAGTGTCCATTTTTGAGTGCTGTCTGCAGAGTTCCAAAGCGGGCCAATAGCAGCTCCATACAGATTGTTTACATTATGTCCTTGACGATCTGCTGTTCTTAGTGTTGTCAATTTCTTGTTTATCTTGGAAGACCTTACAGATAAGTCCAAAGGAAGGTCATCATCGTCATTACCTGAACAGGAATCTGCAACAGAAACGTCATGGCCATTCGAGTTGAATTTGGCAGAAGTATAATAATAGAAAACCCTAAAACTTACATGTGCTCTTGATGATTTCTGCACAATACAAGTTCCAATTTTCGTTAGGATTTTCATGTCTTTTCACCCGCTTTCTAGTAATCTCTTTTGGTTCATTAGGAAGGAACAATAGTACGGTAGGACATCCCTCGTGCTGCCACGTAACCCAAGATGATGGTACTAGATAGTCTCCACTAACGTTAGTGCTCTGTGGTCCCAAAATTCGGACCGTGTAATATTTCCGAATCAGCATTTTATTCATCTACAAAAATCACATGTGATCAGGACATTATTATTATAAGGTTTCCTGTTACACGTAGAAGTATTAATGACGTAAAAAGACTTACCTCAGTAAACTTATAATAAATTCCTTGTTACGCTCCGGATTTATCAAAATTACACTCTATTTCACGGTTTCGCGTCACTAATCTAATAAAGTGTATGAAACAATGTAATTAAACACGACAGTTTTGATGGAACACAGGGTGACACATTTTTGTCCTAAAATGTAGTTTGATGCAGTAGGACTTAATGCCAGTCGTATTTTGTTCCGGGTATGTCTAAGAGCCAGTTATTGTTAATGTCAAATGAATTTTATTCCAGCAGCTGATTGTTCCAGACTTAAATTATGTCAGTTATGGTTTGTAACAAATGTAATTAAATGCATATCTTGTGAGAAACTATTCAAGTTTGTGACTTATACACTTTAATCTATCTAGACTTAGTAACAATAGTTCTTTGAGACTTATCAATTTTGCTCCTTTGTCATTTTAAGCTGTACTCATTTTGTTACATTAGTAGTTTGATCCTGTCTAAGATACTGCCAATGTCACTATGTTCTAGTTGGAGTTAGTTACATTCACACTTTGAGCCAGATACTAAATATTACCAGCGCACCTTGTTGCGGTCGTTGTTCACGACTTTACATGTTTGTGCCCGTCGCTGTTTAGCACGTAATAACTTTATGCCAGGCATTCTATGTGACATTTTACGAAACTATTATCGACTGGCAAATATTACCATTATTGTTGATAAAGTAGATTTTCAATAACATCATATAAATAACATTAATGTTTTAAGATATCCCCTGAAATCTACTTTATTATCAAAAATCTACAGTGAAATAGTTTTGTAAAATGTCACACACAATTCCTGGCATAAAGTTATTACGTGCTAAACAGCGACGGGCACAAACATGTAAAGTCGTGAACAACGACCGCAACAAGGTGCGCTGGTAATATTTAGTATCTGGCTCAAAGTGTGAATGTAACTAACTCCAACTAGAACATAGTGACATTGGCAGTATCTTAGACAGGATCAAACTACTAATGTAACAAAATGAGTACAGCTTAAAATGACAAAGGAGCAAAATTGATAAGTCTCAAAGAACTATTGTTACTAAGTCTAGATAGATTAAAGTGTATAAGTCACAAACTTGAATAGTTTCTCACAAGATATGCATTTAATTACATTTGTTACAAACCCTAACTGACATAATTTAAGTCTGGAACAATCAGCTGCTGGAATAAAATTCATTTGACATTAACAATAACTGGCTCTTAGACATACCCGGAACAAAATACGACTGGCATTAAGTCCTACTGCATCAAACTACATTTTAGGACAAAAATGTGTCACCCGGAACACAGCTCGCTAATGATGAACAAGTTGTATAATGAACTGGGTGCTATATAGCACTCATTATCAAGTTCCAGGAAAAAATAAATACGTATAGTTATAACACAACGTTAGCAATTATTATTTGTAACCCATAACCTTGCACGTATCGTAGATTAGTATTGGAACAGTTTTATGGTAAAATCAATATTTTGGTTTCCTTTTAACCTACTGCTCAATATTCTAGCGTTGCAGTTGCAGTCGATTTATAGTAAATCAAGATCATAAGCAGTTCTCTCTCCGACGTTATCTAGATATTGCAATGCCCTTATCAGTGGTAGAAGCAGAAATAAATCATCAATCTGATATGAAAAGAATTTTAATTATTTGAAAATTATAGTTTTTTTTTTAAAATTCACTAATAATCTGATAAATTATATTTCGTTTAGTAATAAAAATCTTAAGTATATATTAGTATATACTAATATATTAATAGAATAGTATATATTATTCTTAAATATAATAATATATGAAATTATTAAAAATGATTATTGGACTAGGGTACTAGCGGTTACTTCAAAATTTAAACAGCACATTTCGCAAGCCTTTGATCGACCGATTGCTAGTTTCAGCTCCTGAAGAACTTTCTTCACTCTTTCCGGAGCCGCAGCCAAAAGCAAAGCAAAATGTTGAGGACAAACGGTCATGAAAATCTGCGAACAACAAAAAAAAATATTATTTTTATAGAGAATTACATACAGAACTTCTTATCAAACTAATACGATTTCATTAACAATCTGATAGATGGTTAAGTGCAAATTATCAAAATAACAATCCAACATAGTAGTAATAGCAATATTTTTTATTTCAATGCATTAGTAACCACCTCTAGCAACTGTTGCCTAGCAACAAGGCTTCACTTTTTTCTACACCATTTTATACCTACGCTAATACGACTTTCATTCGATATTTTCCTTAAGGTAAATGAAATCAATAAGTTTTTGTGGACCCTTCGATGCACATATAAAAAATCCGTACTTTACTCTACTACTCAACTATTTTGTACCACTACGGTCTCAGCGGGTTAATAGAATCTTAATACTACTGAAACTTACCCCCAATAAATTCAGTTCCCTGAACAACGCCATCGATCTCCATGGAGTAGAGTCCACCAGCCACATTGCTTCTTCCGTAGTCATCGGAGCAAGAACCCCAACAATAGGATCGGTAAATGGGATGTCTACCCAATGCTCTGGCAAAAACGTCATTCTAAATGATGGTATTATTTGCGGAAGATCTCGCGATTTCACTTTTAGCCCGGAGATCGGAAGAAATTTCACGGTGAAGTCATTGAATGGTCTAGGAACTGGTTCTTTTCTACTTAGTGATAAGAGTTCTATTCGTTTCTCCTGCTCAATTGCAGATCCCTCAACTACTGCATCGTCTACGACAGTCTTTTTTGCAACGTTTTGGGATAACATTTTTGAAACGAAAGATCTGAGAAAATTAAAGTAACTACTTAAATCACTTGCTAAAATTTTTGAAAGCAGCGAAACGCTACAATCTCTTCCTTTGATAGTTTGAATGCGTACTAAAAGCTCGCAGTCGAGCACATCAATCTTTAGTTTATTTGTAGAATCAATGAGCTTATCATCAATTGATGCCAATCTGAATACAAGACTCGACGTGGCTGTGATTATTGACATAAGGGTATTTTTATTAAGATGCACGAATTTCTGGTTTTTTTTTCTGGAACACCATAGAAAAAAATAAAAAATAGTTTTTCCATCAATTTCTTCACCAGTTAATTATTGACATTTGAAGGGTATACAAAATAAATAACATCCCGGAAAAAAATATATATATGATCATATATAAAAGTGGCTATATATGATTACATATGGTCATATCAGAAAAATATATTAATATTATATTGTTAATAACAAAAATTACATCATTTTGGTTATAATTTAAAAATAACCTTTTTTTATTTATAAAAAATGAATGAAAAAAAAACGAGTAGTCAATTATATATGACTTAAATGCGACGGTCACCCATCCAAGTTCTAACCACGCTCAATGCTGCTTAACTTCAGATGTCTCCATGGTCCTTGATTTTCCTTTTTTTTTTTGAAAAAGTTTATTTGCCTTACAACGATACATTATATACATATTTACATGCTTAGTCTAGGCTGCAAACCAGAAAACTTAAAAAATAGCCATTTTTACTCTTAATGTAACATTATAATGTTTGTTCTTTTGCGTAAAGCGTCTCACAATATTTATACAGATCATTAATCATATATGATCTTATCTATTTACATATAATCATATATAATTTTTTTTCCCGGGATTAGAAAAAGTTATTAGTAATTCGTAAAGAAGAAAGATGTAGTTATTGCACTACGAGGGGTCTATTTACAAAATTTTTTTTCACAATATAGCGACGGTTCAAAAAATAAGTTACATTTGCTCTTGCAGAGAAATGTTTCAAACTACTGCCATTACAAATTGATTTGATCTGGAAACGTATCGTTCTATGTATGAATACATTACTTATTGATTCGGTCAAAGGTGAGGCTATGAAGTTATCATTGAAAACATTTGGCATTATAATTTTGGTTACTAAGTGATTAAAAAGAATTCGATTTTCAGGTATTTAGAGAGGATGCTTTTATCGCTTATGGTATAATTTAATTGTGATACACCACAGACGTAAGGGATCCATTAAAATGAATTAAAACAATGTTATAACAATTTCATTTATTTATTTTTATATAAAAATTAAAATTTTTTTTTATTTTATCTATTACTTTCGACCCAAATACGAAAAAATTAAATATCTATTGCCAAATCATAGACTTAAGTGTTGACCCGTATTTCGAACTTGGTTAGTCACGGCCAAACCTAACTTTTCATGATATAGTAAATAATTTTTTTTAAATTCCATACTATAATCATATGACTAATTCAATAACTATCAAAAAACATACTGAGTTACCCATAATCTTATGAATGTGTCAGTAGAATCTTAGTCCGTTATTACAATACATGATGCTAATCTAATTTTTCTATGCAAAAATCCTAAGCCTTTCGTATCTTAATTACTTTTGGAATTATCGGCTATATTTATTGAAATAAAATGATGCGCATGATGGATTAACAAAAACCCAATATGACACTAATAATTACGTAAATCTTTTTTTTTTCCTTTTGTCCTACAGTCCTGCAGTTTGTTCCTTAAACTATTGATAATACATTGAGTTTCTTTAGTACACCATCCTTCTTTGCGTCCGTATACCTCAACGTATTTCATCATAGTGTCCCTCGCACTGTCGTCTAATCCAGGCCTGATATCTGTTTCACCACAGTCAAAAAATGTAGGCTTTGCACCAGTTAGCGAGCATACTTTTAGTGCACTGTCTGAAAAAATTTCCATCATTAATCGCCTCGCTAATGACTTGCAATCCCTCGCGAGTCTCTGGCACGTCTGGAGCTTTATAGCATGAACGTAGACACCACTAGGAGGTGAAAGTTCTATCAGATCTGGTCCCGGTTCGCGATACCTCAAGGTCCACCTTGAGTCATCTGGATCGTAGTTTGGAGGTAGAGTAAATTTAGCAATTTTTTTTTTGACCAGTTTACGGGTATCATCACTGCAAGATATCACTTCATCACCTATATCTTCAGTAAATCTATCACTCTGAGATGCTTGTGACTCAGAGGCAGTAAGATCCTTCCAATTCTGGTAGTTTTTCATCAATTCCGCAATTTCGCTGAACTTATCCCCACTTTTAGTGTTAATTATCCCCAAATGTTCTACCTCCGAAGTGAATCTTAGAAGATGGGCTAGCATGTCACTGAACAGAGTGTCAAATTTCATGAAACAGCTAGCGTACTCTTCTGTAAAGTCTTTTCTGATCTCTGGTTTAAATCGTTTCATCATCGAACAATTCTGCAAACAAAACAGTATATTAACGTTACTATCATGAGAATAAACACAACAATGACAACTATAATCTAAACAATTCTTTTAGCAAGCAGCAAAAAGGATAAATTAAGAATATAATTATAAACTTACATGTAAAATATCAACTGACCTAGAACTTTGCTCGTCACGCCATCTGTTTCACGTCTGTGGAACTCCGTCGTCCTTATCAAACTCTGGACGTGAGGGCGCCACGGTATAGCAACTGCATTGCCTGCCTGAAAATAACAAGATTTGTATGACGCAATGAGGTTAAATGTCAAGTAAAATACGTTTCATAGTGGCCCTACATTCATTAGCTCGTTATAACAATTAGACGAAAAAATACTAAACTATAGTTATAGAAATAAATCAATTTGTACCTTAGTTCCCTCAAATTTCCGTGCAACTCAGTTTATATATAAATTAACTTCAACACTCATGAACTAAATTACAACACGTCTTATCAAGACGCACCAAGGCCCACAATAGAACTGAAGTTAGCAGAGAGCTACATACATGCTGACGTCTATTCGTGCGGGAGGGAGATAGATATAGTATTCACTAATAGCTGATTTTACTCGGTTAAATCTTGGATGATTAATGATCAAGGTCGCAAAGCGCCGGCGTCTAGTGAAACTGAGTTCCAACGGAGTTCTATTGGATCTTATCAGTTGTTTCATGTATTTTTGAATTTAATTAGTTGTGTAGTGATAAAACTTATGCGTTATCAAACTAAATAGTAGTTTGGTGTAGTAACGAAATTTCTATTCTCAACTATGAGTAAGTGAAAGTGATTGAATTAAAAATTCCTAGATTATCTCCCTGAGTTTATAACATAATAGAAAGGTAAGAAATTCTATTAAACCTATCGATAGTATGAAATAAATTGAATAGATCTTTTATAGCAAGCAATGATTACAAATGAAAAATCACGTTTAAAATAAAAAAACGCTTTAAGATGACAATTAGAGTATAATGCACAATTAAAAAATGATTTAGAAAATTACATTGAGTATTTCGATAATAATCTAAAGCAGTAGCAATGATTATTTTATGGCACAAAATCAGTACAGACTTATTCTACATTAAATATCTAAAAACATCCTTCAATTCTACGGATAAATGCTCGATCAGTCAAAACATAAAACAAGAGGTTATGTATTACTTTTTTTTTAACAAACTCATCTGGTAACTTATGGCCTTTCTAATATATTTTTCACACGACGGACGCCAATTCTGGATGAGCCCATAATTTAAGGCAAATTTCACTATCGTGGCAGTAGCTTGTGACTTTAACTGATTATTCTTTAGACTATTTTGGGAGTCAACGTACAAACACTTTCCCGAGGCAGCTTTAGTAAAAATATTTCTGGTTAGATATCTCGCCAATTCAGTGCACTTCCTTGAAGATTCCAGGCAACGATCAAATTCTACCTTCACAATGTATACGCCAGTATTGGGTATAAGTTCGATGAGTCCTGGTGCATACTCCCGATGCTTTAAAGTCAAATTCTTATCAGTACTTCCATTTTTAGATGAATCATCGGTAGTTCCATTCGTATTGTTAACCTGTCTTAGACTCTGTACTGATCTTGGTGTAGATTTCTGAACCTTTTTTAAAGACGTAGATAGATCCAAAGGAACGTCATTGTTACCACAATCAACGTATTCTTGATCTGATATTCCAGAATCTAAACTGATTGATTCGTTTATCCTGTTCACCATCGATAATCGTGGGTCATCAGAATTCGGCTGCTTATTAAACCATTTTTGAAGCTCTGACCAAAATGCGTTTTGATCATTGATTTCTGAGCTCAGCGATGTTTTGAGTGATGCAAAAGAAGTAGGTCTCTTAATTTCTGTGCAGATTTTTTTACCACTGCTGAATTTTTCCAAACTACGTTCACACTCGTTGATGCACCGAACCACGTTATAGTCGAAATCTGCAACGAAAATATCATTGTCATCTTATCAGACCCGCCCATCCACTATCAAGATTAGATCTTCTCGCACAATGCCTCAAGAGACGATGCATTAATACGCCTCTAGTGAAGAGAACATTGAAAAGCTGTAAGGTCTAGAACTTACTTATGCTAGACTGGATCTGGGCCGAGAGCAATCGCCAGTATCTTCCAGGACCTTCATAGTTGTCGATCCGCTTTCTCGTGATTTCTTGTGGCTCATCAGGATACGCCAGCAGCACTGTTGAAGATTCTTTATTCTGCCATCTGACCCAGGATGCTGGTACACAGTGGAAGCCGCTCAGTAAATTGTTCTGCGGTGTGGAAACTTGCACCACGTGATAAACTCGACTCTGATTTGTATCCATCTGGAAATGATAAAAACTAAGTACGTTCAATCAACCACAAGTGTCTGTAGCGTACATTAACAATAATGTTGAAAAACAAAACCTTACCTCAACAAAATTATTATGACTAATTCTAAATATAGAGTGCTATAGCGTCCGATAACAATTTTCCTGTTATGTTAAAACAATTAAATAAATACAGTGACCACGCAACGCGTCTTAACAGAAATCCAGCGAGGAATAAAATGAGCTTGTTTCGGTTTTCGCCATGTACATTTTCAAGCGTTGGTTGTGTATGTCAAACAAAGAGATATCTAACTCTGTTGTGAGTCACTCAGATAATATTTCAACTCTGACCAGTCACCAATATTATATTTCATTTTCTAACATGCTATGAGTAATCCTATTTTTAAACAAACAACTTTACATCTCAGGCTTATTTTATTTGAAAACAACTCTTCAAATTAATTCGATAAGTAGAGATGATCTATTTCGTCTCTTATTGATATAATCGTGGCCCTCTGCGCAGTTCATAAGAGTGATTAAAGCAAAGCTGTGACTTTCGCTCATTAAGCCGAATTAAGTACTTATCAGTGTCACATTATCTTTATATTTCTCGATAAAATAAAAATAAACAACTATATGTTCATTCAAATTATGTATTTATTAAGAAACAATATGCATACCTCCAGAACAATATAGTTTTACATGTGAAAGCTTATTCTGAGGTGCCATTAATTATTGAAAGTAGTTGTTCCATCGCTTTTTTCATTTCGTCACTAATTGCCTTTGTAGCAGTATCAAGATCTATAGCATTTGTGCCATATAAACTTATGTAGTGCATTATTTTGGTTTGCCAAAATTTATCATAAGTGACGGCCCGTACGTGCAGATACTTATAATGCTCGTTCCTTTCGAAAGTTTGGGATGGGCCACTGTTATTGTCACGGAATAGGTCAACGGAACAAAGAACACTGGCAACTAAGGGGCGAACAATGCTGCATTGTTCGGTCAATGTAAGCTTTCTAGTAGCTTCCAATGTTCCGAAGAATGACTCATCGACGATAGTATTTTGGTAGACGTTGAGGAAAAAGCTGATTGAGGTTCTCTATGCGGAGATATGTAAAGTGACGCGTAAAGCATCGCATCTTCCAAGTCATCTGCACAGAAAAAAAACCGAATCTAAGGTCCAACTCTACTAAATATTACGAATCGTCAATTGGGTATCGATTTACCTGTTTGGTAATAAAGTGTAGCCATGTAAAGTTTCCAGTGACGCAAAGCTGGCGAGTTATCAATAACTAATTGTATAACCTCCTGGTTTTCATTTAAAGGTAGGTAGCGGATAAACACATTCTTTACTTAAGGTGAATTCAGCCACTGACTTCGGACGCATTTTAAGCCCGACTGGTCATTGAATCTGCCTATAAATTTAACTACCAAGTATTTTTTGGCTGATACCGTCGGCGTGGTCTGAAAAGCGCAAATGCTCAATTTAGAACTGGGTACACGCGTACTGAACTTATAACACTATGCAACGACACTTACCATATTCATGGACATAACTTTAGATCAAGAACTCGGACTTCACCAAAAAAACGTGTGCTTCTGAATTAGAAATAGGAAAATGTTGCTAGATAACGAAGCCTATGGTCTTTTATAGGCAAACTCCCGAGGGAACAGCTACATGGATAAGTAAAACGTCAGACGACCCGTTTACATTAAAAATTTATTGGAATCTCAATTTCGAATCTATTAATATTAAACAGGCAAAATATTGCAATGGTATAGAAACAAAAAATGTGATGCTATTTAGGCGGTAGCATATCTCGAATATACTGCAACGCTCATGTAACTTTCCTGCATTGAGCCGATGACTGTTTTTGCATGTGTTCAGCCAATCGTTTTTGGATGAATTGCACCGCATCCTGGATATCATCTGTAATTAACCCAACCGAGCAAATTAGAAGATGCCGAATAAATCAATTTCGAAGGACATAGAAAAAACAGACTCTAACCTGTTTCATATTCCACCTCTGCTGAGTAGACTTCTGAAACGTTCATGTGGTGAGTGCAAAGTGACTCGATGTCGTGCAGCGGACAAGCAACAAAAACATTTCTGCGATCACGGGTCACGATACACGACCTATGGATGCACTTGTAAGAGAATTGACTAAACACTTCAGGCAAGCCCAAGTATTTTATTACTACGAAATTTGTATCAACTAGTTGTGACATTTCGATTAATTTGAGTTTAACGTTTCGTCTTATTGGAAGTCAAAGTGGTATTAAGACGAAAACAATCTCTTCTCATGACTTCTATGACCCGACGAGGTGACATTTGTTCAGATAAACATTTTGCTGCGATAACAGAGATGCTGCAGAACGTCGAACAGACAAAATGAGTCTCACCTTAACGTGTCTTCTATTCTCCCCAAGGTGACTTTCAATGAATATAATTTTGTACTGTTCTCATTTACAGCCATGATTTTTAACGATGTTTTAGGTTGAAGTGCTACTTCTCTAACTGATGAACCATCGTTGCATTGAAAGCTATTTCATTTACAATGCATACCAAAGGCATATTCGAAATTCCTTTGTAAAAGCTACTCAGAACCAAATAAATACAAAACTGACTACGCAGTTATATTGTGTTAGGGACAATTTGATGGTGACTCATTGCAAACCATAATGTTCCATTTAAACTAAATGAAACAACATGATAACAAATTACAGTAAATTACTCACACTAGCACGTAATGAACTGTGCAAGGTTATCAGAAAAGTATTGAGTGATATATTACTAAGCGACAGAACCAACGCAATGATCTAACACTTATCCCTTAACACCTGTACAACTTTTATTAAATATCCTAAAAAATCAAATTGTTTTGTGTCTAGAGTAGTTTGCCCTTGACCGATAGTGAATTTGAATTCGAGACCTGCAAGTCAAGTTTCGACAGCGCAAAAAGTTTAACCACGTGAAACATATTTGTTTTCTCGTAACACAAGTCTCGTAATAGTGAATTTGCAAGTGGATATTTAGATACTCATCTAGACACTCAGTGCGACATCAAACGTACTTCCGCAAAAGCAAAGTTCGGCGCTAGATTTATTGCAAGGAAATTTTTATGCAAATTAAACGCCAAGTATTTTCGAAATTTCTACTTGAAGAACTATCCTAGTAGTGCCCTTGCGGCGACCAACGCGGCCGCATGCCAGATAAATTTCGCGCCAAAAGTGAATTTCTACAATAGTAGAACGTGCGATTACTCGCCTTACAATTTTCTCGAACAAATTCACGTACGAGTATGCAGCGCTCCTGCACCAGATGCAGAATGTAACGACTGTATTCCCATAGTAGATTTATCCAGACTATCATATAATTCTTCTATGTCCTGATAAAAATGAAGAAATGGAGGTAGAAGACACAAGTTACTAATGAAAATGGGCATTGGAAGATAAAGCGTTTCAATTTTGCCAAAAAAATTTTGTGCGTTTTTCAAGAACTCTGATTTTTAGTTCCTAATATTATTTTTAAATTTATATTGTTTGTCTTATTTAGTTTCCTAATAAAACCTTTCTCAATATGGCATAAACATATTTTCTAATTTATGAAAGTTTCCTTTAAAAACACTTAGAATAAAAGTGTTCTACACATGTAGAGCGCGCGAGCACTTGCGTACCAAATAGGGGCGCGGGTAACGGAGTAATAATCTAAGGGAACACTCTTTTACTATTTATTAGAGAAGCAGTAGAGTCGACGCGATCCTTCACTGCAGTTAAGACACTAAAATCACTTAAGGCTAACGACCAACTTTGTAACCACCTTTTACTTCAATTAAGGATTTTGTTATAGAAATAAAATGTTTTGTAATTTACAGGATATGAGGAGTGATTTTGATTTCCTCGAATTCTATTAGAAAACACAGAACTAAAGAAAAAAATATCATGATGCACCCTTTTTTAATAGTTGTAACCATAGAACTGCTGCACTTTTAATCTAAACATTATGATAATTTATGAACTTCTTCACAAAACAATATAAAATGATTTTGTTTTCTTACTTTTTTAAAAATTTTTCTTATTTTATTTATAATGAATCAAAAACAATTTTCACGATTGAAGTACCAGCCACGTTGTAGTACGAGCTGACAATAACTTTAGCTCCAAGCTATTTCGTTCGATGTTTGAAACATCGTGAATCGAGTTGCTAATTTTAGGGACAAAGGAGCCTTAAACCGAGCAGGTAACGACTGCGCTCAGATCACTATGCTTCTCCGTAAGTGGAACGCATAGCGTGTTAACTACTTACACTTTATTGCCCATGCGCAGCAGCAAAGGATTGCACAGATTCAAGTATTCATATTCATTTACTATGGAAACTAAAAAAAAATTATACACGAAAATGCATTGTAATTTAATACTACGAGAACCTCGCTCAGTCCATATACACGATGTAAAAAAATGGTCTAGAACCCGCTAAATGGAGGGGGGGGGGGTCTACTCATGATACAAAACAACTTTGCGCAAGGAAGCCATAGTCAATTCTCAACAAAAAAATGGGCCCTCCATACAATAATTTAAGATTTTTTTGAGATTTCAGCAGTCATAAAAAAAGTTGTTTAGTATAATGAGTAGAAGCCCCAGTTAACAGAACTTAGCTAATTTTGTTTTTATGGCGTGTATCTTGGCAATTTTGTACGAAATCTCTCACAGGCAGCGCGCTTATTGACATGGGCAGTAAATACAAATTTTTAACCATTAATTAGAACGCCTAACATAAAAAACCGGGCAAGTACGAGTTGAACTCGCGTGGAGAGGGTTCCGTACAATGCCTAAGTATAATTCAAAATATCACATTTGAAATCCTTACAGTAAGACGTGAGTTAACTACTACTAGCGCTATCTAGTGGTGTTTTAGCGAAATATTTTCTGTAAGTGAACCTTTTATATTGAGTTTACCACTTTATTTTCAATGGATTGAATTCTTATAGGTTTTCCTGTTATCTACTAGAAATGAACTATATTTTGTATTTTTTTTCATAATTTTAGGCTCAGTAGTTTCGGAGATAAAAAGGCCCCCCCTTTTTGGTCAATTTTCGTCTTCTTTCATGAATAAAATCAAAACTATTTATTTTACAATTATAAAATATATATTTGAGATCCTCATAACTAGCCCTTTCGTTTGATGTATGAAACAATAAGGTTTGCAAAAAAAATTTTTTAATTTCATGATTTGTCCTCCAAAATTAACCCTTATTTAAAAAAAAAAAATACTTTGCATATATGTGTTTACGTACATACTTACCGATTGCTTTAACGGTGAAGGAAAACATCGTGAGGAAACCTGCACACGCCTGCGAAGAAACTCGAAGGTTGTGTGTGAAGTCGACCAATCCGCATTGGGCCCGCGTGGTCGACTAAGGCCTAATCGCCCTGATTCAGGGTAGGCTCGAGCCCCTCGGTGGGGACGCATATGAGCTGTAATGATGATGATGATATGTGTTTGGGTCATAGGATTACACCATCTCACCAAATTTCACCTGTTTTGGTCCAATAGGTTCGGAGCAAATTGGCTATGACAGACGGACTGAAAGACAGACAGACGTACGAGTAATCCCATAATGGCTTTTTTATGTACGGAACCCTAAAAACATAGTTCCCCCTGTTGTAGAGGTTGACACAATACGACACTTTGTCATAAGTTAAACTTTAAAAACTTCACGTTCCTATAGTTAATATCGTATCAGTGCAGAAGATTAAACTGTTTGAGGTGAACGTTAAATAATTTTCGTTATTACTTCGTACTAGTTGATAGGCAGTGAAAGTAATGGGCTGCCTACAAATAGAAGGGATGAAGCATCCTTCCATAAAAGGAGATACGTATCCTTGAAACGGGGAGATATTCTGTAACCGGGTGTCAGGTGCTAAGGCGATAACTCTTAGTGGGCCATTACGTCCCAGATAAACCACTTGATATCGCGAGGTACTAAAAGAGTCTCTCAAAGAAAGCCCAAGGCTGTTAAATCTAGAAACAATATCGTGTTTCTACTTATTGTTTTTCTAGGTACTTTACTTTTTAGGATTCCGTACACCTCCCATCAGCTCATATACGTCCCCACCGAGGGGCTCGAGCCTACCCTGAATTAGGGCGATCAGGCCATAGTCGTCCACGCGGGCCCAGTGCGGGTTGGTCGACTTCACACACAACTTTCCGTACACCTAACGGGACCTTATTTATAGGCCTCCGCTGTCTGTCTGTCCGTCTGTCAGCGGGCTGTATTTCATGAACCGTAATAGATAGACAGTTGTAATTTTCACAGAATGTGTATTTCTGTTACCGTTATAATAACAAATACAAAAAATTAGAAAAAGTGAAAAGACACAACAAGATCTTATTAATAGGCCTCCGCCGTCTGTCTGTCTGTCTGTCAGCGGGCTGTATTTCATAAACCGTAATCAGATAGAGAGTTGTAATTTTCACAGAATGTGTATTTCTGTTACCGTTATAATAACAAATACAAAAAAATAAAAAATGTCAAAAGACCTAACGGTACCTTATTAATAGGCATCCGCTGTCTGTCTGTCCGTCTGTCAGCGGGCTGTATTTCATGAACCGTAATAGATAGACATTTGTAATTTTCAAAGAATGTGTATTTCTGTTACCGTTATATTAACAAATACAAAAAATTTAAAAAAGTGAAAAGACCCAACGGTGCCTTATTTATAGGCCTCCGCTGTCCGTTAGTCCGTCTGTCAGCGGGCTGTAGTTCATGAACCGTAATAGATAGACAGTTGTAATTTTCACAGAATGTGTATTTCTGTTACCGTTATAATAACAAATCCAAAAAAATTGAAAAAGTCAAAAGACCCAACGGTACCTTATTTGTAGGCCTCCGCTGTATGTCTGGCCGTCTGTCAGCGGGCTGTATTTCATGAACCGTAATAAATAGACAGTTGTTATTTTTACAGAATGTATATTTCTGTTACCGTTATAATAACAAATACAAAAAATTTGAAAAAGTCAAAAGACCCAACGGTACCTTATTAATAGGCCTCCGCTGTCTGTCTGTCCGTCTGTCAGCGGGCTGTATTTCATGAACCGTAATAGATGGACAGTTGTAATTTTCACAGAATGTGTATTTCTGTTACCTTTATAATAACAAATACAAAAAATTAGAAAAAGTGAAAAGACCCAACGGGACCTTATTAATAGGCCTCCGCTGTCTGTCTGTCTGTCTGTCAGTGGGCTGTATTTCATGAACCGTAATAGATGGACAGTTGTAATTTTTACAGAATGTGTATTTGTGTTACCGTTATAATAACAAATACAAAAAATTAGAAAAAGTGAAAAGACCCAACGGGACCTTATCAATAGGCCTCTGTTGTCTGTCTGTCCGTCTGTCAGAGGGCTGTCTTTCATGAACCGTAATAGATAGACAGTTTTAATTTTCACAGAATGTGTATTTCTGTTACCGTTATAATAACAAATACAAAAAATTAGAAAAATTGAAAAGGTATCCACTCTCCATACAAAAAAGCATGTTTTTTTATAGGTCTTTAGAAGTTTTTTTGATTTAGCTCTATATCGTAAAAATGGGAATACATACAGTCATACTAGCGTGAAACTAGGTGTGAAAATTATAGTTATAATACTGAAATAAAACTAAAAATCTATGGAGTTCGAACTGAATGACATAAAAGCATATTTTTGTCGCTCGCGTTAATGTCTTTTTTTTTGTAATGTGAATAGGCATCCTTTTAATTATACTATGTAGTTGTGTGGAGGGCTGTGGTGGTACGGAACCCTCGGTGTGCTAGTCCGACTCGCACTTGGCCGGTTTTACTTTATTTCTTCCTTTGTCGAAGTGCGGACTTGGTATGGCGGACGGCGGAATATCAGATGAAACCAGATCGAGAATAAAAGCGTGGCTGTATTTTGTACATAGGCACAGTATTACGATATGGCTTACAGTAGCGCAACGTAGTCGGCACCATCTTTTTCTTTGTTATAGCTTATGGTTAGTTAGTTTATGGTCAGTTAGTCTATGATGGTTCCGAACCAAGGTATCGTGTCGGCTTCATGCGGACATTGAGTCGTCAGACTAAAGAGTCGGACAAACAGCTGTCGTCAGTCTGTAGCATTGTCAATGGTAGTCGTGTACCTACTCAGTGCCTCTTAACTTGCACTGATGCAACAGATAATAACAGATTTCTCTTTAATGAAAACTGCTCACCAGATGGAATTCCAATATTGTGCATCAACCACGCAAAGGTTGACTCTCTTCTCCATCACTGGGGCAGCTTCGCAGGTGCTTCCCTCTTGGCTGCATCGCTTCAAGCAGCTAGACATGTAGTGGCCCTGCCCCTTGCCGATATGGGTCGTAAATACACAGATCCGTAGTAGCAATCCATGCACGTGCATTCACATCCAATCTATATAGGGGTTGAAATCGGGTAATCTCAATTCATGGGATGATGATGGCGTCCGCATCAGCGTCAGAAAATTCTGATTTCGTTTTCCAGAAGCACATTCTATTTTGTGTTGCTCACATCACTATCTGGAACACGTGGGGCGTCCATGTCCTATCCCAATTCTGATTTCGGATCATCAGAAGGGTTTTGGCCGGATCTAAGAAATAAACTCGTCTTTGAGAAGTTTTGGAGTGTACAATCAATATTCACACACGTTTGCAACACGAGGCTTCACGATGATTCGGATGAAAACCGATTATTTTATAGACTGCGATGAGTTTGGCAAGGGGCTGGCTTCCCAAGTTGACAGTTCAGCTGCTCGATCAAAAGTGTTCGTAAAATAATTAGCGCCTCTGTCGTAGCCTCTGTAGGTAGGCTGAATTGTCATTTAATGGTTCGATAATCACAACGATTCTGATTGGCTAACAAACAAGTACCAACACTACCAACTTCCGCGTTCCGGTCTCGCACAGACCACGCCTAGGCCAAAGATGACTATTATTACTACCCTAGCTAACCGCTTAACGTTTCAAGATAAAACACACGGTGCTTCGACGCATGCATAGATGGCGCCACGTCCTTGCGCTCCGACATATATGTTTTTAACATGAAACTTGGTATGAATCTAATATAAATATATAATACTATACATATATAAGGTCTAACAAAATTAGCTGAAACTATTTAAACTGGTGCTTCTACCTATGAAACTGAACATCTTTCCCCATTAAACCCATAGTCAATTCTCAAAAAATTTTTGAACTTACCATATTAAGTTGGCTGATCAGCTAATCGAGTTAAATATAAACAAATATGTAGAAGATGGTATGAATACTACAGCAGTCTACTGAATGAAGAATTTCCACGCCAACCGGAATCAGAACTACCGAAGACGCAAGGACCAGTGAATGAAGTTTCTGTCAGAAAAGCAATTTCCAAAATGAAGAACCGTAAAGCTACCGGACCAGACGGCATTCCAGTAGAACTTTGGAAGCTCCTTAAACAGGAAGGTGAAGTGTGGCTTACTAGTTTGTTCAACAAAATCATTACAAGCGAAACCATGCCCGACTCTTGGCGAAAAAGCACACTAGTACCATTCTACAAAAACAAGGGAGATGTACGTGAATGTTGTAACGGATCCATATGTATAAATAAATATCTATAGGTAATACAGTAAGTCTTGATAGACTAAAAGGAATCTGTCTATTGGGAAAAACATAACTAGTTTTGTTCGGTCGGGTGAGGATTAACCTCGAGTCGAGTGAATAGACAGTTATTGAAACAAATTAGCTCAGGGATTATTTCCGAGAAGCCAGACTGCCGCCTGTCGGTCGTCATTCGAACCACGCGGTGCGCACGTTATAACAGATTGCCTTAGGTAATAAATGGCGCGAAAACCGAGGCTAAAGGGATAGAGGCGCCGCCCTGTCTGCGTCCGGACAGCGGCCGGCGCTCGCGCAGTTCGACCACGAGGTCGGTTGTATGTGTGCGGCGGCCCGCGCGCTGCCGAGGCTGCGTCTGTGTGAAAGCTTTTAAAACCACGGACACGCGGACGTAGCGGCATTCAGTCGAACAGACCACCAGAGGAGGAGGACGTATCCGAAGAACAGCTGCCGCGCGCCCCGGGCAAGTGTCACGCCAAGTACTTATTAGTCGCGAATTAACTTAGGAATCTCACTTTATATTGTGAGTTTAGAATAGAATTTAGTGTGGCCGAAATCCTAGTTATTTGCCTTCGAAAGTTCAGGCTCCTACCTGGGATCAAGCCATAGTTTAGTGCAGTTAGGAAGTGAGGTACAGTGGGCAATCGAGCTGGGATCTAGGAATTGAAACAAGATGCCAGGTCGGTTGCTAGCTGAAGGTATCGTCAAGTGACCAGGTTGGTAGTTCATGTTTTCAGGAAGGCTAGTTGATTTAATTCACGTGGATACGCAACCGTGACAACGAAGCGTGGGTTTATCAATGCAAGTGCCGAAAGCAAGCTGACAGGAGGGCTTGCCTGGCTAGCGACCCAAGTTTGGTTATGGCCGGAACATCCTGACTGTACCATCTTACGACCTACCGACATGAGGACCACAGGTTGGACATGCGTTAGCGCACTCATGTACGGAGCCACCGTATTTGGGACAGGCCTTACCTATCCAAATCCCATCCAAACACACTGTTTAGGAGGTGCAGCGAAGCGGCAGACCTGGTCTGTCGTGGCAGCGGCATTTCTTATTCAGGGCAGGTACACTTTAGCCGTAGGGAACTAGGACACAAGTTAGCTTTAGGTACTCACTTCACCATGACACACTACACCTAATTGGTTCATCTCGAAGGCACGGTTGGTTTAGTACCCCGGGGGAAAGACGAATAAAGCCGCCACGAGTTGTAACTGTTTGTTGAAACATGGACATCAAAATAAAATTTAGTTCTCGTAAAACTTAGCTATCTCGCTAGGATAGGGAAAAACTAGGGCTGAGTTAGGGGGATTGCGATATGTAGGAAATCTAGTTAATAATCTATTACTAGGGAATAGCGAATTAGGTTTTGGAATATCGCTATTAGGAAGAAACAAGTCATATTAGAGAATAAGTAGTAGGTAGGTCTAAGCGATGCCACGTTTTACTTTATCGAACTGCCGTCACTGCAGGTGACACGTGGTATCACAAGCTTTAGGGTTCCGCGAGCGCGTGGTCCACTCAGTTCATTAATTTCATTCGGGTTGGTACAGTGCTGTAGGAATTCTAGTAAATAAATCTATTACTAGGGAATAGCGAATTAGGTTTTAGAATAACGTTATTAAGAAGAAATGCGAGTCATATTATTGAATAAGTAGTAGGTAGGTCTAAGCTATGCCAACGTTTTATTTATTTACGAACTGCCTTCACTGCAAGTGCCACGCGGCATAATAAGTTTTAGGGTTCCGTGAACACGTGGTTCACTCAGTTCACTAATCTCATTCGAGATAGTACGGCGCTATGCTGTCGCGGGAAGGCCTATGTCATACTTGAGATGGCTGTTTACCAAGCTCCATGCAATATGGGCTAGATATGTAGTTCAGTGGTTCATAGATATGAACAACTCCTAATTTTACCAAATTTTAGCTAAATCTGTCCACACTTTTATGGGATAAAATGTAATGGACTAACAAACAAACTATAGGAGTTCGGGCTTCGCCTATTCTGATACTAAAGTAATTTTAGATAGGTAGGTCCTATCTGTAGCTTATCACAAGCATGCCTTGGCAGAATTTCACCTAAATCGGACCAAGCGTCTAGGAAGGTATTGAGCAAACATACGAATAGGTTAGGCGTTCGCGCCTTACTAATAGTGATTATAGTAAGACCGATTATGATGAAGGTAGCCGACCCATCCTGATGGTAACCGTAGCTAGGGTCAGTTGATATGCGCTAGATTTAGAAACTAAATCTATTCTACGGTTTTCGGATATTATGGGCAGTGTTCACGGTGTCCGGGTCCTGTCGGCTCCTATTGCGTCCTGAACTAGCGCCTCGACCAAACACTTGGCTTACACGCCTTCTCGCTTTGACCTAATTGTGATGCCGCGACTATGATTCGCGTGGGTCTCACAGTGGGTTGCGACTGTGTTGGTTCGTTGTTCTTCACGTTCAGCCAAACTATTAAACTGACATTACTTTCGCCCTTTATCAAGGGTTTGCTACGTCTAAAGACAGAGCTTTAACACTATGTATTATTTTGGAGCCGGCGGCACGATGGATATCGTGTCCATTTCGCTCTAGTTATATAGACCACAGGTCTTTATATCATTATATACAACTGTATGGCACAGTTCCAGGTCTCAGAACCATATTAGTAGATCAACTACTTATTTCACATTCCGTAGTGCTCTTCTCACAGGATGAGCGACATTCAAGTCGGAATATCTACTTTATTTTAGTACCTAGTGCTAATATGTATTCGCGATCAATCGCTGCTCGAAGGTATTAATCCTACCTGACGAATAGGGATGGACAAGCTATGGCTGTAAAGACTCAGCTATAGTTCACACTATACACGTATAATAAGGCGCCTCACAAGCGTTTTATATACACTAGCTTTGGGATTCGGGTGGAACACGGCATAGCACACTTTACATTGTCGTGTAGCTTAATTAAAATACACTTGAAGAGGGTGGACTCTGATCATGTACCTTAGTGGCCTGCCAGAGACAGTAGCTAGCGGGGCTCACGTAGTTATAATTATCTGTGTAGAGCTAAAATCGCTCGTTCAATTACTTTGAGTTAGATGTACATTGTTTTAATCACCAAAATAATGCAGTACTGACGTCAGTCAAGTATTACGTTATTCCGAGCACTGGGGGCTAGCTACCCTTCCCAATTTGGGGGGGCCCAAAATAGGGACCAATCACAGTAGGGAAATTAGGGTTCTGCGCGAAATACTTCAAAATTATAGGTTAGACTACATCGTTCGTCCAAACACAACGTGATAGATTAATCTCTTAAAAATAACTTGTCATTCGCCTTCAAAAAGACTCTGAGTTACTGCGATCACAATTTAGGGTTCTCTAGACGATCTGGCCAAACGTTTAATCGTATTTTAAAATGCAATAAAAATCAAGTATAGTTTACATACTTCTTATAGGTAGATAGCGGTAGGTTGTATGTTGTATGCACGTATGCGTATTATAGGTAGGTTTAGTTAGTTATATTTATATATTTATATTTATATATTTTAAATAGGCCGGGTGGGGTGTTACAATTTGATAAGCCGTGACCAGGATAAGAAGAGGGTTCAAAATATTACATTTGGATAGTCAAAATCAGGGTTCGTGGGCGGAAACGGACGGTTACAGTGCTACCAAAGAACTTGGATGTCTGACATCTGATTTTCGCGTTCGTATACTGAATCTTGTAGGTAGTCGTTTTGTATAATAAAACTTTGTGTTCAGTTATTTGTGATAAACATAGATAAATAACTTTAGTTGGCTTCGGTTTATGCCACAATTTGATGTTCGTGAAATGGAATGAGGTGCGAATGACAATTATAACTGAATGATTAATCTATCAAACAAAGAGAAAATTGTTATTTTATCCTATGTAGTTTTATAGTTTATAGGTTAATTTAAACCCCAGCTATTGTCTTATATCCGGGGGGTTGAAGCTCGTATTTTGTACTTAGAACTAATATAGGGGTCGACGAGTGAGTGAGCGCTCCCGTTGAATTCTTTTATATGGCAGCGTATTTGAAGTAGGCATTGATAATATAGTTTCTTCTCAATACTCCGTTAGTAAAATTCCGGATGTAAATAATTAAATAAGTATTTGTTCGAAAGAAATATTTGGTAGGTACATTTTCTAGTTGGTGTATAAGATGGGTAGTTAACGACTTAGTTCAGAGAAAAAGGTCTCTCATAATAATTGATAAATAAGGTAGTTGAGCGTTACGAATAGCGTGTACTTATGTAGGCAGACGGGGCTGTGAAGTTGCACTTATTTAATAGGTTAGGTAATCTAAGTAAATTTTAGGTAGGTTATATACTATTTTGTATCGAAATATAGTGATATTTAAGTTATTTACATTTCGTAAAAGAAGCAGTTGTTACATTGACTGCCTACTGTTGTTGGAATCGCAAAAGGTCTGTGAAGGACATGCGATTTGCTCTTGATATTGTCGTAGGAACTTCAAGCTAGTGCGCTATGGCACAATAATATATCCGTAGCCTTGCAATTCACAGTCGCAAGTTCGATCCTGTAAGAGGTAATTTGTTTTAAAGATAAATTTTAATTTTATTTTTGTTAGATTGTATATTAGGAGTCTGTAATTAGCCTCGTAACTTGGTGTCGCCAGTTCGAGTCCCGAGGGAGGCAAATTTAGGAAAAAAAATATATTATTTTAGTTCTTAATATATCTAGGTTGTAAATTAGAAGTACCTAGTAGCTTCGCATACTAGGGTCGCAGGCTCGGTTCCTGTTGCGGTTGAAAAAAATATTTTTTTTTAAGTTTTAATTTATTTACGTTATAGGAGTACCTAGTAGCTTCGCATACTAGGGTCGCAGGCTCGGTTCCTGTTGCGGTTGAAAAAAAATATTTTTTTTTTAAGTTTTAATTTATTTACGTTATAGGGGTACCTAGTAGCTTCGCATACTAGGGTCGCAGGCTCGGTTCCTGTTGCGGTTGAAAAAAATATTTTTTTTTTAGGTTTTAATTTATTTACGTTATAGGGGTACCTAGTAGCTTCGCATACTAGGGTCGCAGGCTCGGTTCCTGTTGCGGTTGAAAAAAATATTTTTTTTTTAAGTTTTAATTTATTTACGTTATAGGAGTAGCTAGTAGCTTCGCATACTAGGGTCGCAGGCTCGGTTCCTGTTGCGGTTGAAAAAAATATTTTTTTTTTTAAGTTTTAATTTATTTACGTTATAGGAGTAGCTAGTAGCTTCGCATACTAGGGTCGCAGGCTCGGTTCCTGTTGCGGTTGAAAAAAATATTTTTTTTTTTAAGTTTTAATTTATTTACGTTATAGGAGTAGCTAGTAGCTTCGCATACTAGGGTCGCAGGCTCGGTTCCTGTTGCGGTTGAAAAAAATTTTTTTTTTTTAAGTTTTAATTTATTTACGTTATAGGAGTAGCTAGTAGCTTCGCATACTAGGGTCGCAGGTTCGGTTCCTGTTGTGGTTAAGAAAAAAAAAAAATGGCTAAATTCCAAAGTAATCACACAATCTGACAGAATAAAGGATGGTCTCTTTGCACTAGTGTTGGTATAAGTGTAGCATTCGAAGGAGGGGGATTCCATAGCAAGGTGTCTTGTAGATAGGATAAAATTGAGGTCAGAGCTGTTTAGTGAAAGAAGCTTCGCAAGACCAATATCGAATGCAGTGTTCGACGAAACCGTCGAACCGCAGGATGAGGATGATAATTTTAGGTCGGAGATCGAGGTGCAGATTTATCAGTATGAGTTGCTAGGGTTGTTGGATACAGGTAGTGATGTTACGTGTATATCTGAAGAGTTTTGGAATGAAATTAGGAATAAAGTCGATAAAATACCTATACTACCTGTCAAACCTTTTCATATAAAAGGGGCAGTAGGGCAGAAAAGCGCGAAAATACAAAGTATGGTCCTTTTGCCAATGAAACTAGGAGATAGAGTGTTTGACACAAGCTTTTTGGTTATACCAGGCCTGTCGCGACCACTGATAATAGGATTTGATTGGATGACGAAACATGAAGTGATATTAGACTTGAGTAGTGAAACAAGGGGTGTACTTATTAAAAATGGGCAAGAAAAATTGGTTTTGGAATTTTCCATCAGTAGGTCGGAACAAAAGAAGAATAATTCAAATGAAATGAGTAATGGAAATAGGAGTTTTAACGTGAAAATAGGGGATATTAGGGACCATGAGGCCCTGATAAAATTGGAATCCATATTCAACAGACACTCGAAGCTTTTCACGGTGAAATTAGGAAGGGCCAACTGTTATGAGCATGAGATTAAGATGGGAAAACATCCTATTATCATGAAGCGATCATATCCGGTTCCGTATGCGTACAGGGCCAAATTAGATGAGAAGCTAAGCGAAATGGAAGGGTTAGGGATCATAAGTAGGTCAGCTACTCCGTATAGCAGCCCATTGACGTTCACGCTAAAAAAGGACGGTTCAATACGCGTTTTGTTAGATGCAAGGGAGATAAATAAGTACATGGTATCCGATTCGGAAAAGCCTCCAATGCAAGTAGATATCATAAATGCCTTCCATGGAGCTAAGTATATGACTATAATTGATCTTAATAACGCGTATTTTCAGATTTCACTTACGGAAGCTAGTAAAAAGTATACAGGGTTCACAGTGAACGGTAAGAGTTACGTTTATAATGTCCTACCTCAAGGGTTAAAAACGTCAGTAGGTAGTTTTAGTAGAGCAATGGATATAATACTAGGTACAGAGGTACGCGAGTTCTGCGTGAACTACTTGGACGATTTGGCTATAATTACCTGTGGGGATTTAAGTTTACACTTGGAACATATAGACAAGGTGTTGGAAAGGTTAGAAATTGCGGGTATGACATGTAATTTAGAAAAGTGTGAGTTCTTGTGTAAGGAAGTAAGGATGTTGGGGTTCATAATTTCAACTGAAGGGGTTATGACTGATCCAGAAAAGGTTAGGTCTATACAAGAGTTCCCGCGTCCGGGGAAGATCAAACAGTTAAGGGCCTTTTTGGGATTGTGTAATTTTTACAGGCGGTTCATACCAAACTATAATAATTATATCGTACCATTATGTAAATTATTAAAGAAAGGCGTGCCGTGGACGTGGGGTCGAGTGGAACAGGAGGCTTTTGAATTAATTAAGAGCGCCTTTATAGACACGATTAGGTTGCATTTTCCGGATTTCTTGAGACCATTCTATTTACAAACTGATAGTTCGGGGATAGGACTTGCTGGGGTGCTGTTCCAATTAAATGACGCTTCTGAACAGCGTATAATAAGTTTCTACAGTAGGTCATTGAGAGGGTCAGAGTTAAATTGGACAGTTACGGAAAAGGAGTTTTACGCTGTAATAAGCTGTATTAAGAAGTTCGAGACTTATCTTAGGGGTGCCGAAATTATCATACAAACGGACCATAAAGCTTTGCAATTCGTAAAAAAGTGGAAATTGTATAATGGACGAATAACTCGGTGGATCTTGTATTTAGAACAGTTTACGTACAGGGTAGAGCATATAAAAGGCAAGGAGAATGTGGTAGCTGACACTCTGTCGAGATATTTACCTACAGGGGAAAGGGTTCAGGAAGAAAAGATCATACAACCGGAAATATTATATACCGAAACGGGGAAAAATAAGGAGTTAGAACAAAAGTTGTCAAGGTTGGCCGAGCTTCAATGCCAAGACGAGGAAGTTAGAACAATTGATATGCAAATCAAGGCACAGCTATTTGAGTCGAGTAGGATAGGTAGAGTAGCGTCAATTTGCGTTGAAGAAAATGGCATAGTTTATGTCAGAAGAAACGATCTTAGTAAGGTCCCTTATTTACCTAAGAGCTTGAGGGATGAAGTAGTTATACAAACTCATGTAGAGATGGGGCACCAGGGGGCTTATAAGATAGTGAGGTACCTAAGAGAACGGTTCTATTGGATCGGCATGTCCAGAGATGTAAAGTCGTGGTTAAGGCTATGTCACATTTGTCAGATGTCAAAGAGTAACAATGCTAAGCAAGTAGGACCATGCCAAAGTGTGGTAACTCAGGCAATAGGGGAGTTAGTGATGGCTGACTTGTACGGCCCGCTGCCTAAGGGGAAATTCGGATCTGCATATATTCTGGTTGTACAGGATTCGTTTAGTAAATTTGTGAAGTTCTATGATTTAAAGAAGGCAACTTCTAAGGCTGTCGTGGGAAAAATAAGGCAGTTTGCACAAATCATATGGCCACAATCAATAATGACGGACAATGGGACTCAATTTAGTAGTGATGTATGGAAAAATGGTATGAGGCAACTGGGAATCAAGGCAATTTATACTACAGTGAGGAATCCTAGACCAAATATCACAGAAAGGGTAAATAGGGAATTGGGTAGGTTATTTCGTACCTTTTGCCATACTAACCACAGGGGTTGGGCAACTATGTTACCAAAATTGGAACAATTATATAACAATACTTATCATGAAAGCACGGGATTCACACCAAGCGAGATTCTTTACGGAAGTCCCACGCGAATGAGTTATGATTCAATATTAGGGTATCAGAGGTTGGGTAATGTTGAGGAGATACGAGGCCAGGTAAGGAAAAACCTAGAGAAGGCTAGCTCAATTCGACAGCGGGCATTTAATAAGAGGAATAAGACTATACAATTTCAAATAGGGGATTGGGTTAAATTAAAGAAATTGAATAAATCGGATGCTCAAAAGAAATTGACAAAGAAATTTGAATTACTTTATGAGGGTCCGTTTAGGGTAGCTTCAATACCGTTCCAAAATGTGTACACTTTGATGCACCCTAATACGGGTGAAATTAGGGGAAACTTCAATGCCGTTAATCTATCACGGTACTACAAGTAAATAGGACCGGGGATGGGACAGAAACTAGTTTGAGAGGTTGATTCCGAAATTCGAGTAATTAAAACGCGTTACAAGCATTAAGTTGATTTAAGATTTGTTAATTATTTCATTACCTAAATAGTGGGCAAGTAGGATAAGTAATTAGATAAGGATGTAATAGAACTAGGAAATAGTGTAGTAAGTTAAGGTTTCATAGTATGTGTTAATTAAGAATAATAAATATTATATGTAGAGTTCTAGCATTGCCTTTACATATGGGTATGTGTATGTGTGTGGGTGTGTACATAATATGAGTTTCGAACTTTGGCTGGTGTTAGAGTAATCAAGTTCGCCTGGGGTAAAGGTAAAATAAATCCTAGGATAGGAATTGACTAGCAAAAGAGGAGTATTGTTAGAATAAATGTGTATAAGGAATGATATTTTATTTTCCCCGCTATACGGTAAATTACGGTAATAAAATTGGGTTTACTACAGAAGGTACAGCTTGAATATAGTGGTAGAGTTCTATTATATTCTTGCTAGGTAACGGTAAATTACGGTAATAAAATTGGGTTTACTACAGAAGGTACAGCTTGAATATAGTGGTAGAGTTCTATTATATTCTTGCTAGGTAACGGTAAATTACGGTAATAAAATTGGGTTTACTACAGAAGGTACAGCTTGAATATGGTGGTAGAGTTCTATTATATTCTTGCTAGGTAACGGTAAATTACGGTAATAAAATTGGGTTTACTACAGAAGGTACAGCTTGAATATAGTGGTAGAGTTCTATTATATTCTTGCTAGGTAAAAGGTAAAAGGGTAAATGTTTTTCAGGTACAGGAGGTATATTAAACTTGTAAAACGAAAGGTTATAGTTTCAGTCTATTTGTAAGGAAGATCATGCATTTCTATTGGTTGGATTGCGGACTGACTGAGGGGAAGGTGGAGGTCAGTAATACACAGCACAGAGTCGTAGTTAACTCTGATTGAAAAAGGGAAATGCGTGATATTCTTGTTCAAATAATTTACTTAGGGCAGCCTTGTTGTTATAATACATACTGGCGTTTAGTAATGAAAGATAGTCTCGGAACGTGACTTAGCTGCGATATGAAAATGTCACAGTCATAGATGTGTCCATGTTTGGGGTTTATTGGAGAATTGTGTTTAAATACTTGAAAATAGGTCTACATATTCTCTTGTGTTGACTACAATAAATATCCTGGCTGAAGATAAGGATTTGTTGACCTTTCCAGGATTGGAATGTTACAAAAGGAAATTTGAGAGTGATGTGAAAAGAGGGGTTTTGTGTGAGTTGCTTTGATATTTTGGGAATAAAATTAAGGGGAGCGTGATCTTGAAGGAGAGTCAACAAATACTGGATATCTGAGTCAGCTGTTGGCACACGCTGTCCTTCTTCATGTATACAAAAATAGTTTGAACCAACAATTTGTTCTTTTGAGTCTTACGTTACGTTGGTTTGGGCTAATTACTCTACCAGAAGCTAAGAACTGGACTTATACACTATACATACTCCAAGGTAAGATTCTATTGTCACTTGGGGGAAGCTCTATTCGGAGAACTTGACTGATTGTCGCGGGAACCGCTTCAGTTATATCACAGACAGTTTGGAGAGGTAAACTAGATTGACAATTTACTAATGCGCGTATGCCAGTAGAGTTTCCTGGTGCGTGGGGAATTGGAAGCTAGTGGTCCACTCAATGTATACGCCTATACGCGAACGTAGCAGTGGCTTCGACTCACACCCGAAATGCCCGTTCGAACTCCTCTGTGATGGCAGGAGCTGGTCCTGTGCTAATCTGGTTTTGTTTATGGTTGAGTGTATCAATCAAGGGACAATAAATGACATGCCTGGTTTAAATACACACCACACTTAGGGGAGAATGTGCCAACAGGAAATTTTAATAGTTATTAGCTATTTTGAAAATTTCAAAAAGACAATTCTCTGAATTCTATTTTTAAAAATTTTCAGGGGGTTGGATTGTAACGGATCCATATGTATAAATAAATATCTATAGGTAATACAGTAAGTCTTGATAGACTAAAAGGAATCTGTCTATTGGGAAAAACATAACTAGTTTTGTTCGGTCGGGTGAGGATTAACCTCGAGTCGAGTGAATAGACAGTTATTGAAACAAATTAGCTCAGGGATTATTTCCGAGAAGCCAGACTGCCGCCTGTCGGTCGTCATTCGAACCACGCGGTGCGCACGTTATAACAGATTGCCTTAGGTAATAAATGGCGCGAAAACCGAGGCTAAAGGGATAGAGGCGCCGCCCTGTCTGCGTCCGGACAGCGGCCGGCGCTCGCGCAGTTCGACCACGAGGTCGGTTGTATGTGTGCGGCGGCCCGCGCGCTGCCGAGGCTGCGTCTGTGTGAAAGCTTTTAAAACCACGGACACGCGGACGTAGCGGCATTCAGTCGAACAGACCACCAGAGGAGGAGGACGTATCCGAAGAACAGCTGCCGCGCGCCCCGGGCAAGTGTCACGCCAAGTACTTATTAGTCGCGAATTAACTTAGGAATCTCACTTTATATTGTGAGTTTAGAATAGAATTTAGTGTGGCCGAAATCCTAGTTATTTGCCTTCGAAAGTTCAGGCTCCTACCTGGGATCAAGCCATAGTTTAGTGCAGTTAGGAAGTGAGGTACAGTGGGCAATCGAGCTGGGATCTAGGAATTGAAACAAGATGCCAGGTCGGTTGCTAGCTGAAGGTATCGTCAAGTGACCAGGTTGGTAGTTCATGTTTTCAGGAAGGCTAGTTGATTTAATTCACGTGGATACGCAACCGTGACAACGAAGCGTGGGTTTATCAATGCAAGTGCCGAAAGCAAGCTGACAGGAGGGCTTGCCTGGCTAGCGACCCAAGTTTGGTTATGGCCGGAACATCCTGACTGTACCATCTTACGACCTACCGACATGAGGACCACAGGTTGGACATGCGTTAGCGCACTCATGTACGGAGCCACCGTATTTGGGACAGGCCTTACCTATCCAAATCCCATCCAAACACACTGTTTAGGAGGTGCAGCGAAGCGGCAGACCTGGTCTGTCGTGGCAGCGGCATTTCTTATTCAGGGCAGGTACACTTTAGCCGTAGGGAACTAGGACACAAGTTAGCTTTAGGTACTCACTTCACCATGACACACTACACCTAATTGGTTCATCTCGAAGGCACGGTTGGTTTAGTACCCCGGGGGAAAGACGAATAAAGCCGCCACGAGTTGTAACTGTTTGTTGAAACATGGACATCAAAATAAAATTTAGTTCTCGTAAAACTTAGCTATCTCGCTAGGATAGGGAAAAACTAGGGCTGAGTTAGGGGGATTGCGATATGTAGGAAATCTAGTTAATAATCTATTACTAGGGAATAGCGAATTAGGTTTTGGAATATCGCTATTAGGAAGAAACAAGTCATATTAGAGAATAAGTAGTAGGTAGGTCTAAGCGATGCCACGTTTTACTTTATCGAACTGCCGTCACTGCAGGTGACACGTGGTATCACAAGCTTTAGGGTTCCGCGAGCGCGTGGTCCACTCAGTTCATTAATTTCATTCGGGTTGGTACAGTGCTGTAGGAATTCTAGTAAATAAATCTATTACTAGGGAATAGCGAATTAGGTTTTAGAATAACGTTATTAAGAAGAAATGCGAGTCATATTATTGAATAAGTAGTAGGTAGGTCTAAGCTATGCCAACGTTTTATTTATTTACGAACTGCCTTCACTGCAAGTGCCACGCGGCATAATAAGTTTTAGGGTTCCGTGAACACGTGGTTCACTCAGTTCACTAATCTCATTCGAGATAGTACGGCGCTATGCTGTCGCGGGAAGGCCTATGTCATACTTGAGATGGCTGTTTACCAAGCTCCATGCAATATGGGCTAGATATGTAGTTCAGTGGTTCATAGATATGAACAACTCCTAATTTTACCAAATTTTAGCTAAATCTGTCCACACTTTTATGGGATAAAATGTAATGGACTAACAAACAAACTATAGGAGTTCGGGCTTCGCCTATTCTGATACTAAAGTAATTTTAGATAGGTAGGTCCTATCTGTAGCTTATCACAAGCATGCCTTGGCAGAATTTCACCTAAATCGGACCAAGCGTCTAGGAAGGTATTGAGCAAACATACGAATAGGTTAGGCGTTCGCGCCTTACTAATAGTGATTATAGTAAGACCGATTATGATGAAGGTAGCCGACCCATCCTGATGGTAACCGTAGCTAGGGTCAGTTGATATGCGCTAGATTTAGAAACTAAATCTATTCTACGGTTTTCGGATATTATGGGCAGTGTTCACGGTGTCCGGGTCCTGTCGGCTCCTATTGCGTCCTGAACTAGCGCCTCGACCAAACACTTGGCTTACACGCCTTCTCGCTTTGACCTAATTGTGATGCCGCGACTATGATTCGCGTGGGTCTCACAGTGGGTTGCGACTGTGTTGGTTCGTTGTTCTTCACGTTCAGCCAAACTATTAAACTGACATTACTTTCGCCCTTTATCAAGGGTTTGCTACGTCTAAAGACAGAGCTTTAACACTATGTATTATTTTGGAGCCGGCGGCACGATGGATATCGTGTCCATTTCGCTCTAGTTATATAGACCACAGGTCTTTATATCATTATATACAACTGTATGGCACAGTTCCAGGTCTCAGAACCATATTAGTAGATCAACTACTTATTTCACATTCCGTAGTGCTCTTCTCACAGGATGAGCGACATTCAAGTCGGAATATCTACTTTATTTTAGTACCTAGTGCTAATATGTATTCGCGATCAATCGCTGCTCGAAGGTATTAATCCTACCTGACGAATAGGGATGGACAAGCTATGGCTGTAAAGACTCAGCTATAGTTCACACTATACACGTATAATAAGGCGCCTCACAAGCGTTTTATATACACTAGCTTTGGGATTCGGGTGGAACACGGCATAGCACACTTTACATTGTCGTGTAGCTTAATTAAAATACACTTGAAGAGGGTGGACTCTGATCATGTACCTTAGTGGCCTGCCAGAGACAGTAGCTAGCGGGGCTCACGTAGTTATAATTATCTGTGTAGAGCTAAAATCGCTCGTTCAATTACTTTGAGTTAGATGTACATTGTTTTAATCACCAAAATAATGCAGTACTGACGTCAGTCAAGTATTACGTTATTCCGAGCACTGGGGGCTAGCTACCCTTCCCAATTTGGGGGGGCCCAAAATAGGGACCAATCACAGTAGGGAAATTAGGGTTCTGCGCGAAATACTTCAAAATTATAGGTTAGACTACATCGTTCGTCCAAACACAACGTGATAGATTAATCTCTTAAAAATAACTTGTCATTCGCCTTCAAAAAGACTCTGAGTTACTGCGATCACAATTTAGGGTTCTCTAGACGATCTGGCCAAACGTTTAATCGTATTTTAAAATGCAATAAAAATCAAGTATAGTTTACATACTTCTTATAGGTAGATAGCGGTAGGTTGTATGTTGTATGCACGTATGCGTATTATAGGTAGGTTTAGTTAGTTATATTTATATATATTTATATATTTGTACGTATAGGCCGGGTGGGGTGTTACAATGTGGAAACTTCAGAGGTATAAAACTCACCTCACATACTCTCAAAATATGGGAGAGGGTTTTAAGCGAGCGTCTTCTAAAGCATATCACTCTGACAGAAAACCAGTTTGGATTTGTGGCTGGTAAAGGAACTACTGATGCAATCCATGCGGTACGTACTATCATCGAAAAAGCCCAAGTTAATAAGCAAAACATATGGATAGTCTTTATAGATCTTGAAAAAGCCTTCGACCGTGTACCAAGGTCCATAATATGGCAGGCACTGAGAGAAAAAAATGTACCAGAAATATACATAAGACTAATTGCAGACATGTATAAAGATATCCAGACACATGTGAGAAGTGCAGCTGGGGTATCAGACAGCTTCGATATTAGAGTGGGTGTTCATCAAGGAAGCGCCATGAGCCCTTTGATATTCAACATCGTGATGGATTTTCTTACCGCAAAAATACAAAAACCCACTCCGTGGAACCTTTTATATGCCGACGACGTAGCACTAATATCCGATAACTTTCAAGATGTACAAGATAATTTAGAGCAATGGAGGGAGGTACTCGAGTCAAATGGGTTGCGCATCAGTAGAACTAAGACGGAATACATGGTCTTTAACTTCGATCCGGGTAACTCAGCGCACGCGGACGTCAGGCTAGATGGCACAGCTCTACCTAGAGTAAAGAATTTCAAGTACTTGGGTTCCGTTATCTCGGCGGATGGATCCATTGAAGCAGATATAGCTCATCGGACAACCTGTGGGTGGAGTAAATGGCGTACTCTTACAGGAGTACTGTGCGATAGCAAAATGCCAATAAGAACAAAAGGCAAGGTATATAAAACTGCTGTTAGACCAGCTCTCCTCTACGGCAGCGAGGTATGGGCTGCGAAGAAAAGCCATGTACAGAAGCTACACACGACCGAGATGCGAATGCTGCGCTGGGCGGGCGGAGTTACACTTAGAGACAGGGTGCGCAATGAACACATAAGAGGTACCTTTAAAGTTGCGCCTATCGCAGAAAAAATCACGGAGTCTAGGCTGAGATGGTACGGTCATATACAGCGAAGACCAGACGTCCATGTCGTGAAGAAGTGCCTTTCCATGGCTACAAAGGAGAGAGGGAGGGGAAGGCCCCCAACTACGTGGATGACGAATGTCCGCAAGGACATGAAGCAGTTGGGGCTTTCAGATGACGACGCATACCAGCGGAATGAGTGGCGCCTCAGCACCAGGAAAGCCGACCCCGCGTAACGGGAAAAGGCGAGGCCAAAGAAGATCAGCTAATCGAGTTAGTATGGGAGAGCCAAATTTTTTTTTGCGATTTGACTATGGGTTTCATGAGGAAAATTGTTCAGTTTCATGGGTAAAAGCACTAGTTAAAATAGTTTCAGCTAATTTTGTTAGACCTTACATATGTATATGATGTGAATATAGTATTTATCCTGAAGTAAAACCGACGGTTATCCGGTTATCTGCCCTCACACTAGGATTCATTTTACTATAGAAACCATAGACTGCTATAAATAGAAAGTTTAAATACATTATATAGTTGTCTGGAAGAGATTGCTTTTAGCAATAAGACCGCCTGCTGTACACTATATCTCTATGTATTAGCTTTAAGAAATAGTTTTTGGTGTACTATAAGTGTAATTATATAAATAAAAATAAATATATAAAATAATAAGTAAATTACGAGTAACACAGAGCAAACCTGTTTGTCACACGTTTGTCACACAAATGTTTACTCCGGGTACTTTTTAAACTAATATTTTTAAGTGGGGATGAATTCTACGATTCTGAGGCCAGTCCAGTAGGCAGAAGCTGACCACTAGACCAACGCGTCAGTCTTCCATCTCTTGTGATCTACCTCTTGTTTAAAAGACGATGTTTGGTTTCTCAAGTGAGGAATATTTTTCTATCGTAGTGGTGTTATTAGGATACCAACGCTTTCTTTCTAAAATTGAGAAGGAGCCAAAATTGTTTTTTTTTTATAATTAATAAAAAAAATATACACAATTGGGGCACAGTTGAAATTTTGTGAACAGGTTTGATAATTTTATGGAATTTATTGTCGTATCAGTTTTTGGATTTTTTTTCAAAAGGATGGAGCCTTGGGAGTAGAAAACGTAAAAAAAACGGCCAAGTGAAATTTTTATTATCTATCAAAATCACGTTTGTTGTGGGTGCCACCCTTAAATATTTATTTTATTTTAATTATTTATTTTTAAAGTGAATAAAATACAACTCAATATGTAGATTAATATTTTAATCAATATTGAACTAGACAGGATATGAATCAGCTGCAATCTCAGAGCTGCATTCTTACTTTGAACTAAAATGAAAATCGTTTCGATCGGTGGCGGGCCCAAAATATTTTCTCACGTTCCATCCCTGACCTTAGGTAGTAGTTTAGTAGGTATCAGGACATACTCTCTAGCCTTCATAATAATTACATGTCAAAATAGAAAATAAAAATAAAAAAATATATCAAAACTCAAAATATTATTGTTTATATCGTTTTGTTGTTACATTTTTCATTGAGTCAATGTTTGGTATCAAATAGCGCTACTAGAGGGCACTGTCTACTTTTAGTCCGCGCTATCGTTTTGTTCACACGATTTAGTTACTCAAGCATGTATTTTGTACTACAAGTTTTGCGAGTTTGACAATAAACAACTCACTATCGATTTCTTTTTGTTTGTTTTTTGGGAGGACCTTTCAGTAGGCGGTTCATGGTCCTTCTCCGGATCATGAACCGCCTACTGAAAGGTCCTCCCAAAAAACAAACGAAACGAAATCGATAGTGAGTTGTTTATTGTCAAACTCGCAAAACTTGTAGTACAAAATACATGCTTGAGTAACTAAATCGTGTGAACAAAACGATAGCGCGGACTAAAAGTAGACAGTGCCCTCTAGTAGCGCTATTTGATACCAAACATTGACTCAATGAAAAATGTAACAACAAAACGATATAAACATACCGCCCGCCAAGGACATCGTGATGTCCTTCCATTTTGAAAAAAAAAACAAATTAAAATGTTAAATTATAACGTACGAATTAGTAATATGTAACAATTCAAACTTGTTCTACTGGAAGGCAGCACACCTTGGTGATCGGTCGCTTAATAATAGTATTTTTACACTTCACCGTAACGAATCTTACTAAATTGTCCACTCCAGGTTGCACGTCTACTATTCTTCCAAGAGACTACTTGGACGGCGGAAGATTATCTTCTTTTAATAAGACTAAATCTCCAGTTTTGACATTTGGCTGCTTAGTCATCCATTTTGGTCTTTGCTGAAGACGAGTTAAGTATTCTTTTGACCATCTGCTCCAAAATTCTTGAAGCATCCTCTGAGTATATTGCCATCTTGTCAATCTATTGATGTTTGAATCTAAGTAGCTTTCTTCAGGGACAACAGTGGCCGATTCGCCAATCAGAAAATGACCTGGAGTTAAGGGTTGAAGATCTGTAGGATCATCACTCATTGGAGAAATCGGACGACTGTTTAAACAAGCCTCAATCTGTGACGCCACTGTAGACATTTCTTCATAGGTTAGTGTTGTATTTCCAAGGACCCGTTTTAGATGAAATTTTATGGATTTAACTCCAGCTTCCCACAAACCGCCAAAATGTGGAGCAGAAGCAGGAATGTGATGCCACGTAGTCCCGTCATTAGCCAGAATGTTTTCAATGTCTGATTGTAAATTGTCTTTACTTTTGATGAGCATAAGTTTCAGTTCCTTGTTTCCAGCTGAAAGATTTGTTGCATTGTCTTTTCACATATCAGAGCAATGCCCTCGTCTTGCAACGAAGCGCTTGAATGCGGCAATGAAATCTTGAGTGTTCAGTGAAGTTACCATTTCAATGTGTATGGCACGGGTAACTAAACATATAAATATGGCTAAGTAACCCTTTTGTGTTTTGCAACCTCTTCCTTTCGAAAGTCTTAAATCAATAGGTCCAGCAAAGTCAACGCTGCTGTTAAGAAAAGGCTTACTTGGTGTTACACGCGATGCCGGTAAAGATCCCATCAATTGTTTACTAGTTGTAGCTCTGAACCTGATACATTTAACACATTTGTGTATAATTTGTTTTACTAAGCTCTTACCATGCAATATCCAATACCTTCTGCGTAGGTTGCTCAACATCAACGTTGGTCCGCCATGGAATGTTTGTATGTGGCATTCGTTAAGTATAAGTTTAGAAAACGGATGATTTTGAGGCAAAATGATTTGATGTTTGCTATGATCAGGTAAGTTACTATGTTGAATCCGACCTCCAACTCTTAAAACACCCTTTGCATCCAGAAAAGGATTAAGTGTTCGGATCTTGCTGCTTTTCTTTAAATTATTCCCTTTTGTTAATCTTTCAATTTCTTCTTGGAATGATTCTTCTTGACATAACTTTATACATTTTTCTCTAGCTTCATTTATCTCTTTTCCAGTTAGATGTATCTCTTTAGGTTTTTCCTTCTTGAATGTTCGTAGTAGGTAGGCAGTAACTCTCAACAGTTTTACTATATTTGAAAATCTTCTCAGTAGGTCAAAATCATCTTTGTTTTCTTGTATAGTGTTTGCCATCGCTTTTATTTTTATATTTGCCTTCTCCTTTTTTATTTCTAAATCAGTTAAATTTTCTTTAGGTTGTGTTCGTATTTAATTTCTCTTTCTATCAGATTACTCGGTCCAGTCCACCACAGATGATGTTGTAAAATCTCAGCTGGAGAGGCACATCGTGATGCTATATCTGCGGGATTTTTATCTGATGCTATGTGACTCCAACAGCTTGCTGGTAAAATGTTCAAAATCTCAGAAGTCCTGTTAGCAATAAAAGTCTTCCATTTTGTAGTATGGCATTGTAACCAGGCCAATACGATGCTTGAGTCAGTATAGGCATGAATATTCTTTTGTTCAATGCTTAGATGTTCGGCGACTTCTCTAAGTAATTTTGTGAGTAATACGGCTCCACAGAGCTCCAGACGATGCACAAAAATTGTTTTAATAGGTGCAACTCTTGTTTTTGCTGTAACCAACTTGACATGAATAGTGTCATCATCTGTAACCACTCTTAGATAGACAACTGCCGCGTATGCCATCTGTTAAGCATCACTATAACCATGTAATTCAAGCCTTTTGTCCGTTGTATTAGTTGTATACCATCTATCAATACTAATGTCCTTTGCTAGTTCCAGGTTAATGCAGAATTGTATCCACTCTCTTTGTATGTTTTCAGGAATCTCCTCGTCCCAAGAAACTCTTGACAGCCATAACTTTTGAATTATAACTTTTGCTATGATAATAACTGGGGATAACCATCCCATCGGGTCAAACAAGCGTGAGATCTCAGAAAGAATAAGTCTCTTTGTCACAGTCTTCATGATTTGTGGTAAATTGATGTGATATTGAAATGTATCAGTGCTTTTGTTCCAACTAATTCCTAGTGTTTTCACTATCTCGTCTGATTTAATTATGTATGAAGCATCTGTTTTGGATTTTTCGTTTTCTATATGTTTTTCAAAGTCTTTATTATTGCTTCCCCATTTCTGCAATTCGAAACCTCCAGAACTCATTAACCGTGTCATTTCTGAATAAATTTCTTTTAAATTATCTGCTCCGGATAGCAGGTCATCCATATAATAATCACTGCGTGTAATAAGGGAAGCCCTTGGGAATCTTGTTTCTTCATCTATTGCAAGTTGTTGAAGAGTTTTTGTTGCAAGATATGGAGCACTAGCAGTGCCAAAAGTCACTCTAACCATCCGATACACTTTCAGTTTGCCATTGACTCTCCATAAAATTCTCTGATAATTTGCAGATTCTTCAGTGACTTTTATTTGTTTGTACATCTTAACACAATCAGCAATGATAGCTATTTGGTGTCTACGCCACCTCATTACGATGTGTCTCAAATCTAACTGCTGTTTAGGACCTACCATCATATTTTCATTTAAAGATTTTCCGTTTGGACCCTTGCAGGAAGCGTCAAAAACTATTCTCACTTTGAATGTAGTTCTGTCTTGTTTTACTACAGCATGATGAGGCAGATAAAATTTATTTGTTGTATCTTCTTCCTCGTCTTTAATTTCTTCCATGTGATCTAAATCAGAGTATTCCATTAAAACCTTGTAATATTATTCTTTTAAGTCTTTTTCTTTGTTTAATCTTCGTTCTAGTTGCTCTAATCTTCTTTCAGCTATGTGTTTCGTGTCTCCAAAATCAAAGTTTTTCTCTTTAAATGGAATCTCCACAATATATCTCCCTTCAGTGTCTCTTGAATATGTTTCTGCGTATATTTGTTCACACTTCATCTCTTCTTCAGTTAGTATTTTTTTTGTTTTTGTATGTATCTTCAGATTCTATTTCCCAGAATTTTTGTAATTGTTCTAAATCTTCCTCATGAGTTGTAATATGCATGTTTACGACATGGTGATGATTTATGTTGTTGGATGAAGAATGCATTGCTCCAGATAAAATCCAACCTAGACTAGTTCTTTGTGCTAATGGTGAACCTTGTGCTCCAGATACTATGCCATCAAGCATAATTCGGCTGTATACCTCCACTCCTAAGAGTAAATCTATTTGTGCTGGTTGACCATACTCGGGATCTGCTAATGTTAGTCCTTGTAAATGTTTCCACGTCTTGTTTATTTGTTTTGATGGCAGCAAGCGTGTTAATGATTTCAATACATAAGCATTGACTGAAAGATTCAGTGTCTTGTCGTAATTTGATTTTAGAGTAAAAGACACTGAATGCTTGGCTTGCATCACTGTATTATCTCCCAAGCCACTTATTGAGCCATTGATTGTATTTCTCCTCAGACCAAGGTTTTGTGTTGCTGACTCAGTAATGAATGATCCCTCGGAACCTTGGTCGATCAATGCTCGTAGCTGTAGTGTGCGTCCCTTCTCGGCGGTCACCTTTACAAGTGCCGTGGCTAACAAAACGTTAGTTGTATATGTTTGCGAGGACTCCATAGCGTGATGACTTGCAACATTGTAGTTTGTATTGTTATTTGTATCATTTGTTCGTTCTCGGGTATTGTTATTCATCTCAGTTGTTTGTTCTCGTGAAGTTTTGCTCTCTCTTTGTGTTATATCTCGTCGTTCGTTTGATTTGGGAGTATTCGTGTTAGTAGTCTTCGTGTGAATGAGTGAATGATGGCGTTTTCCACAAATGCGACAACATGACTGTTGTCTATAAGTTTTTACACCATGGTTTGGTATTAGGCAATTAAAGCATAAATGATTTTTCTCAATGAAAGCCTTCTTGTCATCCAGAGACATTTGAACGAAATTCTTACATTGGAAAATGAAATGATCACCACCACAGACTACACATCCTTCTTTCGGCGTAGTATAAAAAACTCTTTTGTTGTCCGGATTTGTTCTTTTTGTGTACGTGTTGTTTTTTGTGGATTGAAGTCTGAAATTATGTTATTAAATTAAATTATTCAATTATGTCAAATTATACAATATTAATTACTAATTTTAGGTTAAATACGAATATGTAGTCTAGGAATTTAAAAAAATAAAAAATTCGTTGATATTATAAAACGCCTGCTCGACAAGCCAACGTTTAAGTAACGACTTGAAGCTCCTCAGACTCGGGGCATTGGTTATGTTGTCCGGTGGTCGATTATAAAGTTTAGTTCACAAGTACAATTGAAATGAAATCGATGGCGTTTCATATACAAGATGAAAAAAAATTGGTGTAGACCCGTTAACTGGGGCTTCTACTCATCATACTGAACCACTTTTCCCAAGGAACCCATAGTCTATCCGCAAAGAAAAATAATTCGACGCTCTATACAAAAATGCACAAAATTGGTCAAACAGCTAATCGTTTTGTATGAAGAGTTCAAAAACTTTTTGCGATTTCAGAAAACTTGTAGAACAAAAGTGGTTCAGTTTGATGAGTAGAAGCCCCAGTTAACGGGACCTACACCAATTTTGTTACACCCTGTATAGAGTTAGAATACGTGGGTACTTGGTGACATTGACAGCAGGGCGCTGCTTAGAACAAAGATGTCCGAAATATCAATTCCATCATCATATCAGCTCATATACGTCCCCACCGAGGGGCTCGAGCGTACCCTGAATTAGGGCGATTGAGCCTTAGTCGACCACGCGGGCCCAGTGCGGGCTCGTCGACTTCACACTCAGTCTTCGAGTTTCTTCGCAGGTGTTTGCAGGTTTCCTCACGATGTTTTCCTTCACCGTTAAAACAATCGATGAGTAATATCTACGTAAGTTTCGAAAAACTCATTGGTACATTTGAACCCGGCACCTTTGGTTAGGAGGACCGAGTCGTTACCGGTTGAGCCACCGACGCTTGAACCGACGATTCCATAGACCGACTTAATAGTTCCTATTTTTGTCACGTGCCAAAGATCCTTTTCGCTCTGTAAAGACCAATTGGCAATCGCGTAAAATAGGCAACTGCCATTGAGAGTCTAGGGAGCCCCTAGCATAGTTTCTGGGGAATCAATTTCCTACGAATATAATTCAAGAACTTTAACGTCCGCTGAATAATATCCTTATAGATAATCGTATCAGACACGAGGAGATCCGTAGGAAAATCAAAGTAACCGACATAGCTTTCGGAATTGCTAAACTTTAGTGGCAATGGGCGGGGCACGTAAAACAGATGGCCGTTGGGGCAGTAAAGTTCTCTAGTGGCAACCACGCACTGGAAAACGTAGTGTAGGCAGGCCTCCTACTCGGTGGGCCGATGACCTGGTGAAGGTCGCGGGAAGCCGTTGGATGCGGGCTGGATGTATCCTTGGGGGAGGCCTACGTCCAGCAGTGGACGTCCTTCAGCTGATATGATGATGATAAGATAATTTGCTGCACTAAGAGTGCAAAGTTGAATTCTAATTGTATGCACGATCAAAACTCAATACAATAACAAATAAAAAGTGACTAGGTACGTGTCAGACCACGCGGAAAATAGAGTTCCGTAGTCTTTTCATACAATAAATGTGAAATATAAAACACAGATATTTTTTCGTTTGGTTAAGAACATTTTGTATGCAGTAATAGTTACAATGAAATTTTTACAAATCCAACTACACATCTTAAGTTAGTCGACTAGTTATCCAAAACTAAGAAAGCTGATTTCATCATCATCATCATATCAGCCGAAGGACGTCCACTGCTGGACATAGGCCTCCCCCAAGGATCTCCACGACGACCAGTTCTGCGCTGCCCACATCCAGCGGCTTCCCGCGACCTTCACCAGGTCATCGGTCCACCGAGAGGGAGGCCTGCCTACACTACGCTTTCCGGTGAGTGGTCACCACTCGAGAAAGCTGATTTAGACGTGATAATTTTCCTCATAAATAAAGTACATGCCGTACTATCACAGATTACTAAATAGTTACTGCTATCACAGATTACTAAATGTACTATTTCCAATATTGACAGATTTACTGAAATATCGTTTTAGCTGTGAGGGGGTTAGGGACAAGTTACTCTAACAAAAATTACCACTAGCTTAATATTTCATAAACTAATTAATTATTATAAAAATGTTCTTCACAAATACTCAATTGTTTTAAAAGACCTGTTCAACGATACCCCACACAATGGGTAACGTGAATGAAGAAATCACACCCAATTTACAAAAAGGGTAGGTATCCCAGATTTCATATAGATTTTATTCCATTTACGGGCGTCAAAGATTTGTTTGAAAATGCCGAATTTCAAGTTAACAGCTATACTACCTTTTTCCAGCGGCTTCGCTCGCGTGTACATAGTTTATATAACTGTCTTCGAGGGTGCGCAGTGCGGATCGCTAGCGTGGAAAAGTTAGCCTATATGGTAATCCAGGTCTTAATCTGTCTATCTACCAAATTTCATCCAGATCCGTTTTCCTGTTGTGGCGTGAAAGAGTAACAAACATCCATACATTCATACATACAATCTTTCGCGTTTATAATAATTAGTCTTATTCCTAGTTAGACAACGGAACCCTAAAAACGCAATGGTACCTAATAAATAAAACTTCACATGTCGAAATTTTTAAAATCGAACGCCGTACATCGTAAGACTTGTTATCATGGATTTCTGAGTCCAAACGGTGCAAAGTTAAAGATAGGTACTTCTTTAGGGGTTTTAAGTAAAAATATGCAAAACAAACGCTAAGTCGGCTTGTTTCGTTGAATTTGTATTAAAATATTTATCACCTTAAATTATTTTAATGTACACAAAGGCTTTCCCAAATCTTTTCTCAATTAATATCTTAATAATTTATATTTACTATACTGGTGCGGTAGGCATGAAAATGTACCTACCTACGCCGCGCTCTACGCTGCGCGGCCCCCTGCATGGGGCAATTCAGTAGACAGAAGAGATAAGAGTTACGAAACAGAAAAAGAGACAACTTGTAGGTGAATAAACCTGTAGGCAATAAGCGCTTTGCGACCTGAATTTGCACTTTATTGTGTCGTAGCGAGAGTCGTCATTTATTTAAATGTTTTTTACGAGTTCGAAAAGAAAAGGCGACACCTGCCGCGGGTTATATTACAAGAACCAATCCTGGCCACTTTCTACCTACCCGTAACTTAAATTTCGTTCACATAGCCGAGGGCTCCTATAAGACGTTGATTTTAGTTTAAGACCAAAGTATATATATTAGTACTAACATAAAGTTTGGACACTACCTGCCGCTCTCTAGATTGATACAGATTGGTTACAGTTTTGTTTTTCGCCGCCATTTTGTTTGTTCCGGCATTCCTTTTTTGAAATGTTACTTCTGGCCAGTTGTACGAAGTGTCCAGTGTGTGATAAGACATTGATTAACATTTGTTTTTATTTATTTGCTTAGCTGATCATCATACCTAGTACTTTTGTAAAAATGCGGAAAAATGCGACTCATAAGTATCGACTGTGTATCATCAGATCATCCGATAGACGTCCACTGCTGGACAAAGGCCTCCTCAATGATTTCCACGATAGCCAGTCCTGTGCTTCCCGCATCCAGCGGCTTCCCGCGACCTTTACCACTTCGTCGGTCCATCGAGTGGAAGGCTTACTAACGTTGTCTTTCGGTGCGCGGTCACCACTCGAAAACTTTCTTCCCCATCGGTCATCAGTTCTATGAGCTATATTTGCCCTGGCCACACCCACTTAAATTGAGTAATTTAGAGAGCTATGTCGAGTACGTCACACACCTCCGATTCGCTGACTGAGATGATAAGGCTGAGACTATGAAAGACCTAATACTATGCTCGATGTCCATAGTAAAGTCTTCAATAAGTAGGTCTTAAAATGGACCTGGGCATGACGAAAATAATGTTAAATGTCCGTATCACACCCACTCCGTTGAAAGTTGGAAACACTACACTCGAAGTTGTTGACGAATATGTACACCTGGGCCAAACAGTCCAGTTATGAAGGTCCAACTTCAAGGAAGAGATCAAACAATGAATCCAACTCGGCTAAGCAGCGTTCGGGAAGCTTTCCAATATCTTCACGTTCCACTTACCGCAGTGTCTCAAGACTAAGGTCTTTGACCTGTGTGTGTTAACGGTGATGACATACGGAACCGAGACTTGGTCGCTTACTATGGGTGTCATAAGAAGGCTTAAGATCACCCGAAGGACAATGCAGCGTGCTATGATCGGAGTTTGAATGCGTGACTGAATCAGAAATAAGGAGAACCGTAGGAGAACCAGAGTTACCGGCTGTCACCACAATTGGAAACGCTGAACACATTAAAAAACGACTTCCATCGCCACAAATTAGTACAATTTTGCAATTTTTTTTTCTGAATAAATTACTTGACCAACTTTGTAAAATTTATAGGAAATCAAGATAGAAGCATACCCTGTTGGATAAAAAAAAAACTTGAAAATCGTGAAAATCGGTTCACAATTAGCGAAGATATCGCGTAAAAAACATACAAACAAAAAAAAATAAAAAAAAAAATAAAATAATATGTCTTGGCCATTTAAGTATAGCATAGGTATTTATATTTTCATCTAAGAGTCGTCGTGTAGGGGGACCGCTAAGTTGTGAAATTATAAGTAATTAGTTGTAGTAAAGTAAAACATTTATATTATGTTTTTATTTTATTAACTTAGCAGTCCCCCTCCGAAACGACTCTTAGATCAAAATAAATAACTACTTATATTATACTTAAAGCGCCAAACTTATTATTTTCTACTTTTCTGAAGTTTTTTGTCGGGTGTTATTTAAATTTTTAATTAAATTTTTATTTCATGCTTTTTAAAGTTAATGTATCTCAAACAAGACAACTCTGCTATAAGTTGATAAGGAGTTGGGTATCATTCAGATACTAGGAGATGCTGCAGCATCAGGTCAAGGTTACCATGTTTGAGTCTATTCCAATGAGCCCAAATACGATACCTTTACTGTAAGTTGGCGAGGAGTTGGGTATCCTGCAGATTCCAGAAGATGATGCAGCATCGGGTCAAGGTGACCATATTCTATCTAACACTTATTCATTAATACTATTTCAATAAGCCCAATATGATGCCTCTGCTGTAAGTTGGTGAGGAGTTGAGTATCCTGCAGATTCCAAGAGATGCTGCAGCATCAAGCCAAGGTTACCATGGTTTTGCAATATCGTTACAATTACAAGGCACCAAATTTCGAATCGATCAGACCGGTATGAGTTGCCCACGTTCTTTTCATTACCTATATAAGAGCTAATGATCGTTAAATTGCTGAATAGATTTTTACCAAATATAGCTATGAACTACTGCAAGGAAATAATGCTTTCATGTAAAAAAACAGCATCAAAATTGGTCCATCCGTTTAAGACCTACGATGACACAGACAAATAGAGATACATCACACACATACATTGGCGTCAAACTTATAACACCCCTCCTTTTGCATCGGGGGTAAAATGCAGTGATATTGAGAACCTCCTCCTTTTTGGAAGTCGGTTGAAAAGGAAACCATCTTACAGCTGATAATAATTAACACATTGATAAAGTTTATACAAAAGTAACCCAGTTTTCTTATGCCGTATATAATATGTTGGGAAAAACGGTCAATAGTAAAGCAGTGCTCGCTGCTTATCATGGCTATGCGGTACCTATCTTGAAATATGGAACAATATTTTGGGGAAATGTTACTGGTAAAGAGAGGCGGTACTGAGATATCAAAAAAGACGCATTAGAGCCATCTGTAGGCTACAAAAAACAGACACTTGTGTGCCGTAGTTCAAGCAACTAAAGCTACGCACAGCACCAGCTACTTTGTATATATTTGAAACTGCAGTTTTTGTTAGATCACATCCGGAGTATTTTCAGCATGAAACACGAGCGCAACTTCGTGATCGTCTGTACCTCGTAAAATGCAAAACTTTACTTTTTCACAGCAGCATATTTGCAATGGCTCCTAAGCTATACAATAAAATTTCTAAAGTTATACGTGACTGCAGTCATTAAATTTTAAATTCAATGGCTCCAGTACCGGGACAGATTACACAAGACAACTTAAAAAAATACACTCTTTTAATGATATACTCAATTAATGATTTTATAAATGACCACTACCACTACCACTACCGCTACCGCTACCGCTACCACTACCACTACACTACCACTACACTACCACTACACTACCACTACACTACACTACTTTTTGTAGATATTGCAGGAATTTTTAGGTATTTATTTACACATTGGGTTACATTTTTTAAGTTTTAGAAAGGATCCCTAATTATTTGAATATATAATATAGGCTTTAGCAACCGCGGATAGTGTATTCTTCCAAACGGTGAAAGAATTTTTCAAATCGGTCCAGTAGTTTCGGAGCCTTTTCATGACAAACAAACAAACAAACAATCAAATCTCTCCTCTTTATAATATTAGTGTAGATAAATATACTTGACATATTCGTTTTTAATAGAATTCGATATTAATATTTCATCGGTAGGTATAAGGTATTGGACATGTTTGGCTTATTATAAAAAATAATTACATTTTATCTTTTACTTTGACATTATGATGAATTACAAGTTGTTTTTAATTATACAATATTGTGGCAATTTAGTTATGTAATTTTATTTTCATTTTTAGGACTTTATTGATGTTTTTAGTAAATTATTATTATTTTTAATTTGTACAACAAATGACAGATTATTTAGTAGGACATCAATTTAACTTAGCATCTTTGTAACATACAATTTGATTTTTTTACAACGATAATAGGCACACAAAGGTCAAAGACGAAGTTGATGCGTAGAGGACTTTTAGAATTATGAAAATCTTTATAGTGTTCAGTAATGCTTCCGGTAATGAAATACCGACATCAGAAAAAAAATGGCTTAGGTTCAATCATACGATTTTTTAAATCTACAATTGATAAGCCCTAGGCATCATCTCACCTGATAGTAAGTGACGATGACGCCGAAGATGGAAGCGGACTCACCAAGATTCCCCAACGCAATGGTGATCTGCCGGAACACATCAATGCTATTAACACTGATGTTTAGCGGCAAGACTTAAATAAGATGGTGGTAGCTAGACAGGCGGGCTATGAAAATGCCCTACCACCAATCAAACCGAGTCTTACAAAGTTTACCCTGTCGGGAATTGAACCCAAGACCTCCTAATGTGAAACGAATAGACTAACCATTACCCCACGAGGCGGTTAAACGGTAAAGCAACGAGCTGACCGGCCCAGGGGCATCGTCAATATTGTAGCTCCATTATTACATCGCCCACACTCTCTCATATTTCATAGGTAGGTACGTATTTTATACTTTTATTCCGCCCAGGTTTAAGCCAAAATGAACAATAAATTTTTATATTTAACTATAAAAGGAAGATATTGAAACAAAGCTTACGCTTACATTGACTTAGTTTGAAAAAGATAGATTTATTGCCCCAGATAAGTTTGAATCCAAATACTAGATTGGGGCAGATTCCATTTATTTTTATTAGGGGTCTGATATCAGCATACGAATGCGTACAAAAATTGCGAGACGATAGCAACACATGTGGTGTAGCGGATACGTGCGCTATAAATTTCTTATATTGAAAAAAGTTCCCATAAACTTATAGGAAAGGATAAGATACACACTACCGCCGCACTATCACAATATTACGATATGGCTTACAGTAGCGCAACGCCTTTGATGTCGCACGATGCGCCTCCGGCGTAGGTAGGTACTAGCAAATACTAGCCTGTAGTCTGTGCCCCGCCGCCCGCTGCCCAGCAAGTACCCTTCCGTTGCTCAGCGTAAGTATAGCCCATTCGCTTAGAAAGCGTCATCCGTTTAAACAAAATGCAAGAATAAAATTTAGATACTTTAATAGACAATTTACATACTGTGGGGTGATGCTGCGGATAGGCTACGAGTATTCAGACTACAAAAACGTGCTATACGCATAATTGCAGGTATTCCAAATGACCATCCGGCTCGGGAACTATTTAGAACCTACAAAGTACTCACGATACCGAGTCTGTACATTCAAGAAGTAGCTAAATACGCTTGGAAACATATACACAAGTTCGAAACCGTCGGCCAATCGCATCAATTTAATGCTAGGCACCAAAATCGACTTCGATTGCCGATGCACCGACTAGTTAAGTCGAAGATGTGTCTATATGCAATGGCACCGAAGGTGTACAACAAACTACCGCAAGGAGTGAGAGACAGCCCTATCTACGCGACCTTTGTGACTAAGTTAAAGGAAATGTTGGTTAATGCGGCATTATATGACACAAATGAATTCCATAATAAAACGTGGTCCAAGTGACTCAGCACTACGAAGGTAGAAAAGATAAATGATTTATTTAATAAATCATAAAATATTATATTCAAATTTATAAATAGATGATTGTATTTTATTTTATTGTACAGATGATAGATACAAATCAAGTAATACATATGTGTAGCGACGCTATCTTAGCGAAAGGGCTATAAATTTGTTGCACTACTGTAAGCCGCTATATAGTAATACTGTGGCACTATCTATGAGGATTTATCTTAATGTTGTAGTCATAGCGAACACGTGATGTGCTTTTATGAGTCGTACAAACAAGCCAAGTAAAACTTAAAACTTTTTGGATAGTACAAGCTTTTATCTGCCGTCGAAGGTACCACCTTCTGGCTCCATCATCAGTCCCTGGGTATCTTCTAAGACCAGCAGAGTGCTTGTCAAGACGAATAAAACGAGCTGAAACTTGATGGGATTGAGTCGTTTTATTATAAAGTACCTATAGCCTTCTTCCAGTTCTATCAGGAGATCAGCTCCATGTCATAATTGTCATAATAATATAGCATAGACACATAAAAATAAATAAAAGTTTGTTAAATTTAAAAAATAATAATTTTTTTTTCTGCTACAGAGAAATATCAATTACTTTTGTAAAAATGCAGAAAAGTACGACTCTTCTGTGCCGGCTGTTAATCATCATCTTCATCATATAAGCCGAAAGACATCAACTGCTGGACAAAGGAATCACCCAAGGATTTCCACAACGGCCGGTCCTGCGCTGCTAGCATCCAGCGGCTTCCCGCGTCCTTCACCGGGTCGTTGGTCCACCGAGTGGAAGGCCTACCTACGTTACGTCTTTCGGTGCGGGGTCCCCGCTTGAGAATTTTCTGTCCCATCGGCCATTTGTTCTATGAGCAATGTGCACTGCCTACACCCATTGAAGTTTAGCAATTCTAAGAGCTACGACCTTCGATTCGCTGGTGAAGAGTCACCATAATGTAATAAGCAAAATTATTGATGCTGATGAGAATCCTGTTTTTATAATAAATTTGAGTGCATTTGACTGAAACTCTCTTGATGATAAGTGATGATGTAGTCGAGGATGGTACACGCAAACTCAAATAATGCCTATTCACTCTTGCCTTGAAGATCTCCAAACTATAGGAATTGGGAAACACTGACGCAGGCAAGGAAAATAGTTATAGATATGCTAGCAAGATAGTTCAATTTTTCATGCCTAATTTCTCGGTCGCTTTGAAATGAAACATTGAATGAACCGCGATATTTGAATATATTACTTATGCATGGATCTATCCATAGACCCATCTGGTAAGTAGATTTACATATCTTTATTGTGAACAATCTCAAGCTAAATGCCTTTTTAAAATCTTTTATTTAAAATGCAATGTTTGTATGTATGTTATCTAGTTTATTTCATCATATCATTCGAAAGATGTCCGCTGCTGGACAAAGGCCTCCCAAGGATTTCCGCGACGACCGGTTCTGCACTGCCTGCATCCAGCGGCTTCCCGCGACCCTCACCAGTTAAGTATTAGTTTGTTTAAGTTGGTCAAACCTTGCGATCGATATTACACCGACTTCCAGGGGTTCGAATGAGCTGAAATTTGGTATGAAGCCGTATTCCCGGTGACAAAAGATCCTTTTTGTATTTTGAATTTGATCTGATGATGAACTTCGGAGGTGGAAGGAAGGTCCCAAGATCGTCCTTTATTTACAACAGAGTCGTAGAAAATACTGTGCTTGCCTTTTTAGAATTTGGAAACATGTATTTATGTTCATTTGAGCATTTGGCTTTTTGAGCACACAAACTCTATACAGGATGTTACAAAATTGGAGTAGATCCTGGTGATTGGGGCTTCTTCTTATCATATTGAACAGCTGTTCATGAATTTGCTGAAATCGCAAAAAAATAAAACTCTTCATACAAATCTATCAACTGATCTACAGAGTTAGTGCATTTTTGTATGGACTGGAGGGCTCAATTTTTATCTTGAGATTTGATTGTGGTTTAAGTGCGGGTAGCGCAGAACCGGTCGTCGTGGAAATCCTTGGGGCAGGCCTATGTCCAGCAGTGGACGACTTTCGGCTGATATGATGATGATGACATCAGTCTCTTCTCTGGTTGCCATAGTACAAGGAATCCTAGTTTGGGGCCAAATGACCGTATGTGATTTTATGATTTCCTTAAATATTAGATACTTGAGACAACAAGTAACAAACGTATATAGTATCAAATGAAGCAAAAAGTTGTAGTTGCATAACAAAAAACGCTAGACACGTTAAAAAACCGACTTCCATCGCAACAACTATAGTAAAATTTTGCATTATTATTTTTGGTTCATGTTATTTTTTCTAATAAAGTACTATACCGATTTTGATAAAATTGATATGAGACCACACAGAAAGCACTAGCTTTCAAATAAAAATAGAATCATCAAAATCAGTTGACCCAGTCAAAAGTTTTGAGGTAACAAACATAAAAAATACAGTCGAATTGAGTATCTCCTCCTTTTTGGAAGTCGGTTTAAAATGTTTCCTACTTATGTGGGATTTCTACTGCAAGCGCCTATATAATGTGTAGGAGCATTATGGGTTCATGATCGATCTCCCCTTTTGATCTGTCAGACCTGCCAAACTCGATATGTAATCAGGGGCGTAGCTACCGCCGTATTTGCCGTATCAATTATACGGGGCCCCCGGGCCACGGGGGCCCCCAAAGTGTGTAAGGAAAAAGAATAAAAACTTTCTAATTTATTTTATTTAAACCTATTATAATTAATAAATATGTGTACGCATGCATCCACCGCCAAATTGGCGGTGGATGCATGTGGTACAATTTATAGTAAAGTGGTTAAGTTGTTCAGTACCTATGATGTCGATGAGCAGAAGCCTTGATGAACGGGTCCTACACTAATTTTGTTACACCCTGTATATACTTACCTAAACATAGAGGTTTGGTAGTTAATACTTTTAGGTTGGCATCTAAACATCAAACTGAACAACTTTTTGGAAGGAACACATGGTCAATTCTCAATAATTTGGCTCTCCATACAAAATTGGTCAACCAGCTGATTGATTTGTATGAAGAATCCATATTATTTTTTGAAATTTTAGCAAAGTTGGTTGTCGAACAAAAGTTGTTCAGTTTGATGTGCAGATGCCCACCTTAAAATATTATATCACCTTTTTGTTATACCCTCTCTCTCTACCCTCTAGCTAATAAAAAATTACTTAAGAACTTCGATGGGACAAGAACGGCTGTCAGACATCTCACTATTGTCCATAGAGGCAGAAACTTTAGAAAAACTAAAATCATCATCAGCCATAAATGATTTAATAAATCAGTTTGCCGAAAAAAAGGCAAGGAGAGTGATTATTTAAAATTCGATTTTTATTTGTAAAATGGGTAAATTATGTGATAAATAAATATTTCTTCTCACAATATTTTTTTCTTTTGTGAAAAATCTTTACCTCCATATAAGGGCCTCTATAAGGGCCATATAATCGTAATGATGAAGGGCCTCCAAAAAAATTTTTATACGGGGCCCCGACAAGGCACGCTACGCCACTGTATGTAATCCTTACTAATATAATAAATGTGAAAATGTGTTTGTTTGTTTTCAAGCTTCAGAACCTCGCAAAATTTGGCGTGCAGGTAGCGAGTGCCACTGGTAAGGACATAGGTTACTTTTTATTTTGTGAAAATAGCTTAGTCCGATGCGGCTCCTGGAGGAACTGAAAAAATACTCTACTGTTTTAATATAAATTTTCTTCTTTAGTTTTTTCATCCATTCGGCAATTTCATACTTAAGCACGTAAAACATAGGTACCTACCTACAATTGATACAAACATTTTGGTTGCCAATAACACGCGATCAGCAATTACCAAGGATGTTCAATCGCACTTTGGAACTAACTCTGACTGACAACCTACAGTCGGCATCCCACATAACCTATATCCGGTCTCCATATTTACTCCATTTTACTCATATTTTCTTCATACAAGAAAAAGTAGCGCCATCTGACATAACTCGTACGAACTAGCGTGGCTAGACTTGACGTCAGTGCCGCGCTTAAAGGACCTTGGCCAGTAGAATTGTCGCTTTAAAAATGCGTTTATTTAATTTGTTTACAAGAAAAATACAATGTGCCTTGCCGATGATATGACATCCCATGTTTATTTTTAGCCATTCTTTTATGATTACAGCCTCTAACAACACAATAAGGCATTTTTATATGGAACATCTTTCCACCGTACAGTACAATTTCCCGCAGACGACTGAGTCGCGAGTGTGCGAAACTTTCGATTTTCGCACCAATTGCTGTTAGCATTAGTCGCGCGCATTGGCCGGGCTCTTACGTCAGTAATATATGTCATTGCCAAAAAGTTTATGGGTAAAACTGGAGGCCACACTCTAAATACTTAATTAAAGCAAAGAAATATGGCCTTGAAATGTCTCGTTACCGCTCCGTCTCTTTTCAATTAGCTGGTGTTAGCTTTACCTATAAACGTCTTTTTCGTCATATCAGCTCATATCTGTCCCCACCGAGGGGCTCGAGCCTACCCTGAATTAGGGCGATCAGTCCTTAGTCGACCACGCGGGCCCAGTGCGGGTTGGTCGACTTCACACACAATCTGCGAGTTTCTTCGCAGGCTAGTGCAGGTTTGCTCACAATGTTTTCCTACACCGTTCAAGCAATCGTAAGTATATGTACTTAAGTTTTTGAAAAACTCATTGGAACATTGGCCGTCCAGATTTGAACCCGGTACCTCTGGTTAGAAGGACCGAGTCGTTACCGGTTGAGCCACAAACGTCTTGTTCACACCTTCTTATTAGAAAGAGACGGAGTGGTAACGAGAAACTTCAAGGCTATATTTCTTTGCTTTAATTAGGTATTTCGAGTGTGGCCTCCAGATTTACATATAAACTTCTTGGTCATTGCTGACCTTACACTAAAACGATTCAATAACCACTAGACCAGATATTGGTCAGCTGATTGTTGGCTCATAATGTACTCTGTACGCGAACGCTGCCGACCCGATGTTCAGTTTGACAAACTATAATAGAGACAGAACTTGGATTCTGTACTGTATGCGTCGGACAGCATTTACAATTCAAAGTTGAATTTATCTCGCGAACTTATTCAATAGGTAACTTAACTATTAACAGTTTTTGAAAAACCTAAAAAACTTTTAAGTACCTACAAGATTTTATTTAAAAACAGTTTTTATCACGCTTTTACTAGCTTCACCTGTATGTATGTATGTTTGTGTGTTTTTAACCGACTCATTTGCACTCGATTTTGACCCACTTTAAAGGGACAGATTTAATTCAAACTTTGTTCATAAGAAAATACACAAAGTGAGCAATGTTAATATTTTTTAATACTTTCATTGTAGTTTTTGATTGTAACCAAAAACTATTAAAAAAGTAAAAAGGTGTGGTTATTTTCTTTACTCTTTACACGTAAAGAAAAAAAAACTGTTCCAACCTTTACCTTGCCTTAAAAAAAACCACACCTCTCCACACAATTCATAGTACAATGACAATGATACCTATTCACTTTACAAACATTCCTTTTCATTCAAAGTGAAACCGGAGTATTAAGTACGAATAAATATATAGATACAATTAATGATAATGGTACAATGTTAGATGAACCTAAAGCTATAGATGAATCATTTAATAATTTCTTCATTAACCTAACTAATACTACTAAAAATTTATGTAGTAGAAATAGAAATAGTGTTTTGAAAAACAAAATACAAAACACTATATATTTGACTCCTGTCGACAAAGCAGATATAAATAACGTTATTTTTAGCCTAATTAACACAAATGCTGATGGTTATGACAACATTAGCACGAAGGTAGTAAAAGCATGTAGTCACCAAATCAGTAAAGTTTTAGCCTTTTTAGTGAACCTATCCATGGAATCAGGTACTTACCCCGACAAACTTAAGTTATCTGTTGTTAAACCACTTCACAAAAAAGGTGAAAAGACATTAAGGGAAAATTATCGCCCAATAACCTTGATACCAGTTTTCTAAAAATTTTTGAAAAAGTAAGCATGGGAAACTTATGGCATTTTTTAATAAATATGACGTTATCGATAAAAATCAGTTTGGTTTTCAAAAACAAAAATCCACGTCATTGGCAACGTTTTCTTTAATAAAGACGATTTTACAAAGTACCAACAAAAAATCACATACAACTGTGTTATTCTTTGACATGTCAAAGGCGTTTGACTTTGTTTCACAGGAAATACTACTTTGTAAACTGCATCACAATGGAATAAGGGGGCCAGCCCTTGATTGGCTTCAAACATATTTGCAGAATAGGCTGCAATGCGTTGAGGTGCAAAAAATTAACAAAAAACATACATGCTTGACTTTTTGTTTTGAATTTCGACAAAATCTATTTGTGGTTCCACAGGGTAGTATCCTTGGGCCTCTGTTATTTTTAGTTTATGTTAATGACTTGTCAGAGATGACGAAGCATGATAGTGTTTTATTTGCGGATGATATTTCAATTGTAGTGACGACGAATAAAACTATGACATGGGAACAACACGAAATTGACATAAATAATGTATTGAGCACAACAATAAAATGGCTTAATAATAATAATTTAAAAGTAAATATAAATAAAACAAAGTACATAAATTTTAATAATTATAACAAAGTTTTTTCTATAAATTACAAAAATGAACTTCTCTCGAGGGAAATAACTACAAAATTTCTTGGCATAGTAATTGACGAAAAACTAAATTGGAAGGGTCACATAGAAAAGATTTGTAGTAAAATTAATAGATTTATTTTTCCCTTGTATAAGTTGACGCAAATTGCAAGTAGACATACAGCTATGACAGCATACTACGCTTATATTGAATCTGTATTAAGGTATGGTATCATAATCTGGGGTAATAGTTCTGATATCTCTAAGGCATTTATTGCACAGAAAAAGTGCATCCGAGCAATTTGTAACGTTGCTCCTGATATATCATGCAAACCCCTGTTTAAGTCGCTGAAGGTACTACCGCTCCCATGTCTGTATGTTTTTGAATGTGCAAAATTTGTAAAACAATATCAGTCCAGTTTTTTCACACAGGCAAAGGACACAGTGCCAAGAAGTAGACGATTTCCGGCATTCTTAGTCCATGATGAAATTCCTAAAACTACTAGATATACCAAAAATTGTTACTGGATGTGCAGGTTAATCTATAACAGACTTCCAGCAAATATGTGCGAGTTACCCTTGACTCAATTTAAAACTAGCTTGCATAGATGGCTGTTTTTAGCGTAATTTTTATTCAATTCAAGAATTTTTAGAACATAAATTGTAAATCTAGTTTTATAAATAAATATGATACCTACTCGTATATGTGAATAATAATAGTATTAAATGTTATCTTAAATTTGTTATATAATGTTTGCATGCTATATTTTATGGCTGAATTGGCGCTCTAATTTTATGCAGTAACTTCATGTAATGTTACCCAATTCAAGGTGAATAAAGATCATTTCATTTCATTTCATTTCAACAAAAGACATCAACGCGAAAGACAAAAGTATGCTTTTTTTGTCATTCAATTTGGACCCCTTAGCTCGAGTACGACTCACACTTTGCCGATTTTAATTATTTGATGTTTTACTTTAGTATTAGTTATATAATCGAACCAAGTTTTACGCTGGTATGTATTACCATTTTTACGATAAAGCTAAATAAAAAATACTTTTTAAGACCTCTAAAAAACACGTTTATTGTATGGAGACCTCACTTATTTTTTCACTTTCACTAATTTTTAGTATTTTTATCAGCTATAGAAACACTATCTACCTAATAAAAAAAAATAACTATCTACCTGAAACGGTTCATAAAATTAAGCCTATTGACGGACGGACAGTTTTTTTTTTTTTTTTTTAAAGGACAAGCTTGTTGTTGGTCGTTGGGACCTTTACAACTTCACCGGGCAGGGGAGGACGGACAGACAGCGGAGGCTTAGTAATAGGGTCCCGTTGACCACCCGATGGGTGTACGGAACCCTAAAAAGTATTTTATTTTTACTATATCAGCTCATATACGTCCCCACCGAGGGGCTCGAGCCTACCCTGAATCAGGGCGATTAGGCCTTAGTCGACCACGCGGGCCCAGTGCGGGTTGGTCGACTTCACACACAACCTTTCGAGTTTCTTCGCAGGCGTGTGCAGGTTTCCTCACGATGTTTTCCTTCACCGTTAAAGCAATCGGTAAGTATGTACGTAAGTTTTTTGAAAAACTCATTGGTACATTGGCCGTCCAGATTTGAACCCGGTACCTCTGGTTAGATGGACCGAGTCGTTACCGGTTGAGCCACCGACGCTTCAAAGTATTTACTTCATTTAAATTTGGAGTATTGCAATGAAACGCTCGCGAGTATGGATAAAATCTATAACATAGATTTAATACAATATTATGGTCGTTAAAGTGTAGTTTAGTTATAATGAGTATGAGTTTCTGAACTTCGATGAATGTGAACACAGCAACGAAATAATGTATCTTGTGACTAGTTTAAAAGAGGTAGTGATGATCAAAATTGGTCTTGGTCTAGCAGTCTTGGTCTTGCAGTCTTGGTCTTGCAGTCTAGCAGTCTTGGTCGTGCAGTCTTGGTCTTGCAGTCTTGGTCGTGCAGTCTTGGGTCTTGCAGTCTTGCAGTCTTGGTCGTGCAGTCTTGGTCTTGCAGTCTTGCAGTCTTGGTCGTGCAGTCTTGGTCTTGCAGTCTTGTTCTTGCAGTCTTAGTCTTGTGAAAAACCAATGAACAAGACCAAGACTATCCGAGTATTGGTCTTGGTCTTGCTTTGCTTATCACTAAAAAGAAGTTTAGGTTAGCTTTCTATAAAAAGTTAAAAGATGAAAATTAATATTAAGAAAAAAAGTTATAATAAGAAAATGTATTCTTAAAATAGCATTAGACTATTAGAAATTAAATAATGGTAAACACTAAACATATGCCTATTACTTAGATATTTTGAGAGCACGGTGGCTTTAACCTCATCAAGTCGGGATTTTTCGTCTTTATTGAGGCTAATAATACACATTTTTTATTTGAAAGCTCTAGAGTTATCGCAGCAGTTTCTTCGTTACTTATGTCATATTTGGGAATACTCCGCATAAAATGTCGTCACTCTCAGGAAAGTTCAAAAAAATTAACTTGTCTAAAAAAATGCCCCATCTGACCACTAAGAAAACGCCTTTTTTTCCATTCAAAGGTACGAGCACATAGCTCAGGGGATTAAACCCGAAAGACATGCCACTAGTTACTAATAAAAGACCATAAGTAGTGTCACCTTAAGGTCAATAATAAAAAACTTTTTTTTATTATCAATAAAAATTGGCATTGAACTTCAAAAACTGAATCGGCAATTACATAGGTAAAGACCTGTTAATATAAAACAATGTACCTGTGTTGCATCTGTCTGCCTGTCTAAAGTTTTCACCAATAGACGGAGTGGTTCAGTCAGGAGAAAGATTTCGGTTTGCGCACCGCGCACCTCTAGTACATATTACGAAGTCCCCCGCGTGTCTCTCTGTCTGTCTGAATGCAATAAACTCTGAAACTACCGAACGGCTTATTATACGGTTTTTACCAAAGGACGAAGCGAGTATATGCTTGTGGCTCGCGCACTGCGCACCCTATAGTAAAATATATTCTATTAAAAAAGTATATCCTTTTGTTTATCAAAATGATATTATCATTTATTTCATAAACAGACAATCTGTGTGCGAAACAATTTTAAAAACTTAAATCTAATAACATAATATTCAATTTCATGTTAACATTTTATAAAAACAAATTTAATGTCAAATATACAAACAAATTTAATGTCAAATATAAAACAAATTTAATGTCAAATATAAAGTAAATTAATGTAAAATTTCAATGTCACAATTTTAAAAGTCATCAAATGAATAACAATTTTTATCCAACAAAACCAATTTTAATTTTTTCTTGAAAATGTCAACCCTAGTTTCTACCTTTAATTCTGTCGGAAGTCTATTAAAGAATGCCACGGATTGATACAGTGGACAATGGTTCACAACATTTAAACATGGCTCGATAACGTGGTGTAAGTCCTTTCTCCTAGTAACCATACGCAAATTCATCATCTCATCGGATTCAAAAACTAATCTATGTTTTACCAAATCCACTAAAAGAACAAGAATATAGAGACCAGGAACCGTTAATATTTTGTATTTTTTAAAATAGTCCCTACAGGATTCCCACGGAGGAATTCTAGCTATTGTTCTTATAGCCCTCTTTTGGAAAGTAAAAGCTTTTGTCAAATTATACTTATAGCTACTTCCCCAATACTTAATACTATAACGCAACTTTGATTCGATTATGGCAAAGTAAACAGATTTCAACTGTTCCAACGTCAACACATCTCTTAGGCTTCTTAAAGCATAACAAGCCGAGCTAATTGAACTTTCCAGTATATTTAGTTCTGGTTTCCAATTTAGTAATGAGTCAATTTGTATACCCAAAAATTTTACCGAATTCAGCACCTCTATATACTCATTATTTAAAATCAATCTAAGAGAATCTCGGCTCCTTGCAGTTGACTTAAACAAAATTGCATTGGTTTTTTGTGGATTAAGCATTAGGTCATTAGCTTCAAACCATCTATGGAAAGCTGCTAGAGTCGAATTTACACTGTCATTTAGTTCCTTGATACTAGTTCCTGACAGGATTGCATTTGAGTCATCAGCGAACAACACTAATTGGGCATTTGGAACTTTAGTAGTGACATAATTTGCCAAGTCGTTGACAAATATTATAAAGAAAATAGGGCCCAAGATGGAACCCTGCGGTACTCCTCTGGTGATATTAACTAGCTCAGAGGTTTTAATTGTTTCCTTACTATTATTATCAATTGATTTAACCTCTACAAACTGTTTTCTATTTTTGAGATATGATTCTAGTAACTTCAAGATCCTGCCCCTAACACCGTAGTGTTCAAGCTTGTTTAATAGTATACTATGATTAACCATATCAAAAGCTGAACTCAAGTCCAAGAATACCCCAGCAACTTTAAGCTTATTATTTAGTTTGATTACTACGTCATTAACTAAGGCATCAATAGCATCAGAAGTTCCAATTCCCTTTTGGTAGCCAAATTGTCTAGTATTTAAAACGCGATTAAGTGTCAGATGAGCAAGTAATCTAGATTTTATGAGTTTTTCAAAGATCTTAGACATTGTTGGCAATAAGGAGATTGGCCTGTAATTACTAGGGTCGAGCTTACTTTTTTTCTTGAAAACAGGCAATATTTTGGCTATCTTCAGTTGATCTGGAAATATACAGTACTCAAAACATTGATTGAAAAAAACGGCCAAACTCTCATCCAACACATCGATATTGTCTTTAATAATTGAAATGGGGATGTCATCATACCCACTCGAAGTTTTCAGTTTCATTTTTCTTACAACACGTAAAATTTCTGTAGCAGTTACGAATTCAAAATGTATGTCTCTCTGAATACACTCAGTATGTTCACGTAAATACTTTAAAGCAAGTGCACAGTTTCCAGAGGAAGGCAAGAGACTACGGTCAAAATGCTTCGAAAATACCTTAGCCACTTCCTGAGGATCGTTTACAATACTACCGTTTATCTTTAACACAATGTCCTTACTACAACCATTTCTGTTTTTTCCGTCCTTGTTGTTAACGACTTTCCAAACCCCTTTAGCCTTATACCTTTCCTTATTAATAGTCTCTTGTACCGCCATACTCCTAGCTACCCTAAGAATCATCCTATAAATTTTCAAATATGCCTTTTTATATGTAAGTATACTGATATCATTATTTGAACTATCCGTATTACATAAAACGCGTTTCATGGCACTGGATACTTTAATTCCATTTGTTATCCATTTGGCCTCCCCTATATTCTTTGATTTTACCTTTTTCTTTCTTTTCAAAAAGTTATTGTTAAAAGCACATTTAAATTTTGCCAAAAATCCATTTATACCTAGACTTTTCCAATCGATTTCTTTAACGGTTTTTCTAAAATTTTGTTTGTTTGTACTACTAAAAATTCTACGCTCCATATAGACTACTTCTTCGATCCACCTTTTACGACTGGAGCTTCCTACCACTAAACTTGCCATTATGGCAGCATGTCCATCTGCAAGCCCATTATGATCAACCGAGGCATTCACAACAGAATCTGTCTGAATGTTAGTTAGTATGTTATCAATACAATTGTTATCAATATCTTTTACATCTTCTAAATCTCAAATCTAATCACTACGAGATGTCACAGCTTGACCAAAGAGATTGAAAGTTGAAAGGTCGGATGTAACCCGCAAGGTTTATCAACTCCCTTTAAAAATACTTTAGGTAGGTACATTCATACTTTATTTACAAAAGGCACCAAAAATCCCATTTCATACTCAAAAATGTTGATTTTAAAGGATAGTATTTAAACGCAAATCAAAAAAATACTTTTTGTATAATAAAAGAATCCCAATTGCCATAAAAGTTACTCTTGCAAAGTACTTACCTCAAAATAGAATTAATTAAGCAACAATTTAGGTTTTTAGCGCACCACTATTCACCTAAAAGTATAGCGTTTATCTGATTTAAATAAAACTGTTTTATATTATTTCGTAAGTCAGATCCACCACCAAAGAGGGGGGAGCTTTTTCGCGAAGCTTCTTGACCTTATAATCAATCAAACCTAACCGAACATATTATTGCTCGCTTCGTTCGCTCAACTCTAGTCCAGTTGAGAAGGATGGTTAATTTGATGTGCAATCAGTATTTTTGATATGATTGTCATATATAAGTCACTGTATATAAATGATGAAAATAAATTTGATAGGTGATTAGTTGTTTGATGAGCATTTAAAAATATACCTAATACGATTTTAAAGACACTTTTTAATAGTTAGAAAATACCTTAATGTCTATAACAAATAATCTCATGACTCAGATTACAGTCGGCTTATGGTATTTGCTGAAGGATCAATACATATTCAATTTATCGTTGTCATTTACATAATAATATATATTTTTTTATAATATCCTCTTTAGATAAATTATTCTCTTTAAGAGGACTCTGAAGCTGCGACTTTTCATACAAACGGTGTTTACGATTTTTCACCTCTTAAATGTTAATCGAATTGGACCAACTTTTCAAAGGTTGTCAGTCTGAACAAAAGCTAGGCTTATACGTTTTTGTTTTTTCGTTAAAGTAAATAAGTTTAATTTTATTGTCCTTCACGCGTGTTCACACAAATCTAATTTCAGCTATTTTTTGTTTATTTATAATAAGTAATTTAAAAAACGAAACTTATGAACTTTTGTTTTGACTAACAACCTTACGAAAATTGGTCCAAATCGGTTAACATAAAAGACGTGAAAATCGTTAACGCAGCTTCACAATCCTTTTTATATACCTTTTTTATTAATGAGGAGATCCTTAGCAGAACCAAAGTAACCGTCATACTCGTAGGTCACAGAATCGCTAAAATTAAGTGTCAGTGGGCAGGGCACATAGCTCGTAGAACAGATGGCCGTTGGGGAAGTAAAGTTCTTGAGTGGCTACCGCACACCGGCAAACGTAGCGTAGACCGACGACCTGGCGAAGGTTGCGGGAAAACGCTGGATGCGGGCAGCGCAGGACCGGTCATCGTGGAAATCCTTGAGGGAGGCCTTTCTACAGCAGTGGACGTCTTTCGGCTGATAATATGATGATAATGATGATGATGATCCTCATGTATTTTTGGACACGAGTCTTTTCATTTTATTTCTTTTGATTAACTTCGTTTAATCGTAATAAAGTTAAATACTTACCAATTTTCAACAAAGTTAATGTAATGACAAATAACGACAAACATGGCATCTTATTATCATAGCCCTTTATCACGAGGTAATATTGTTTCAATATTTTTATCGACTTATCACTTCAGTTAAGTAGATAATCTGTAGATAATACGGCTAAAAAGAACTGGGTCTACTGTGAATTTCAGAATATTTAGATCATTGTACGTTATTATTGTGCATTGTGCAACATCATATTTAGTGTAAATAATAAAAATGTTTAAAGTAATTTTCCTCCTCGGATTAACCGCATTATGTAAGTACTTGCAGCGTTTCTAACTGGTTTGGGCAACAATATGGTGATTTGTTAAGGCTTTAAGATGGGCAATGACAATATTCAATTCAAATTATTGAAAGACTGTGTAAAGCTATCACTATGAAAAAAAAGTAAGTGTGTGGCTTTATGAAACCACGGTAAAAGTGAAACTTAACAGAGGGCGAAACGATCATACCGTCAGACGAAAGCGACCGTCACGCGAAAAATATACTTAAAGTAATAAAAAATCGATTTACAATTACAAAAAAAAATAACAATAAAAATAATAAAAAAAATAAAATAAAAAATAATTAAATAATTTTAAAAATAATACCACTTTTGATGTACAGTATTTTGAGGGTAATCGGGGATAAGTACGAGTGCCCATTATGAGGCACTGGAGTTCACTTCATGTGACCTGACATTGGAGTATTATTTGACATTGAATATTGTTAAATTGGAATATTATTGTAATTTGACATTACTATGATTGATATGTTTGACATTTTTGTTGATACCAACCTTGTTTTATAAGATGTCTGTTACTAATTCATTATGGATTGATTATCTGAAATTAATAATTTGAATTGATGTAAAAAATATAATGTAGAGCCTGTTTTTGGCATTAATTGCAAAATTTCTCGAAAATAAATAGTTAATGTTGAATGAAACCAACACAAAAAATTATAAAAAAAAATTAAAACTTTTTTGGAAGTGACGAAAAGTAATAAAAACATGTAAAAATCGAGAATTGGGCGTTCGGTTTTAACGTTACAGCCGCGTTGAAGCCCGCATTGATTTGAACTTAAAATGAATAGACTTATGTTCCTGCTCGGATTGAGTCATCTTAAAGCCTTACATGTTTTGATTATTATTCTTACTTTTTGTAGCATTTAAACATTCATATCATTAAAATGAATTAACCCGATTGTTTATTTACGGTGTAAAATACTTGGTGTAGAACTCGTTCACACCTCGCGCCAAACTTTATTATACTGATCTGAAGTGTGATGCGAGTGCTGACTGCGCCGGTATAACCGAGAAGTATACCTTTACGTCCTACTAAAACCCATTTTGCTACTGCGATGCTACTTGCGACCAACTTCAGAGCCGTTATAAAGTTTTGCGCGAAGTGTACTGGGGATCCATACTGAGCAATTCTTCCCGAAGAATCCATAGTCGATTCTTAAAAAAAAAACTCTACAAAATTGGTCGATCAGCTGATCGATTTGCGTAGAGTCAATTTTTACTTTCGTGCGACAAAGGAGTGAAAAAGGTATTGCGATGGAAAACAAATCGCATTTAAGATTTTTAATGGGGTCGATTCTCTTAAAAATAACTAATAGAGTCTATTAAAAATGTGTCTTTACGTCCGTCCGGTGCTCTAGTTAGAAAACTCATGAACGGATTTGTGTAAAATATGGGTTAGGATATTGTTATTTTTTTATCTCCAGCCGTATTTTTCTAAAAATTTTTTCCTACATTGATTATTTAGTGTTGCCACCATATTAAAAATAACTTTTTAATCTCAAAATTGGCTCTAACCAATTTTACGAAACTCTGTACATTATTTAAAACTTCATATGGTGTACTTTACGCTGTTGTTCTTTATTCCAGGAATAATCAGAGTAAAGTACCTTTCATACAAACCCAGCTTGTTTGTTACTTTTTCTCAGAAAATCTCAAAACGATCTTAATAAAATTTTGTGAATAACTAGGACTTTATAAGACTCAAGTAATACACTGGGTAGTCCATTATTTCAAGAAAAATCTGAATAAGGTACTTGCCTTAAAAATCCAAATTATTTTAACTAATTATTAAAAAAATGTTAACCACCCTATAATACATGGTTTTTCCCTTTTTTACAAGGAAAAATCTTTTGTAATTTTTAATTTTGTCAGCTATGCATCACATCACATCATCACATCAGCTCATATACGTCCCCACCGAGGGGCTCGAGCCTACCCTGAATTAGGGCGATCGGGTCGTAGTCGACCACGCGGGCCCAGTGCGGGTTGGTCGACTTCACACACAAACTTCGAGTTTCTTCGCAGGCGTGTGCAGGTTTCCTCACGATGTTTTCCTTCACCGTAAGAGCGTCAAATAAACGTACACAATGTATATGAATAAAAGAAAAGTGCGAGTCGACTTTCATTCCTAGGGTTCCGTACTTCCACGCCTCTCCACAGAACTACATAGAATATTAACAATGATACCTATTTACATTACAAACAATATACATCAACGCGAGCGACAAAAATTTGATTTTTTGTCATTCAGTTCGGACTCCTTAGCAAGAGTACGACTTACACTTGCCCAATTTTTATTATTTGTTGTTTTACTTCGGTATTAGTACTATAATCAATTCACAATAAGTTTCACGCTTATTAACGTTTTCACGATAGAGCTAAAATGAAAAATACTTCTAAAGATCTTTAAAAAAACCACGTTTTTTGTATGGAGACTCCCCTTATTTTTTCAATTTTCCTAATTATTAGTATTTCTTGTTATAGCAGAAACAGAATTTCTCATTCTGTGGAAATTTTAACTATATTATACCTATTACGGTTCATGAAAAAGCGTCGGTGGCTCAACCGGTAACGACTCGGTCCCTCTAACCAGAGGTACCGGGTTCAAATCTGGACGGCCAATGTACCAATGAGTTTTTCAAAACTTACGTACATACTTACCGATTGCTTTAACGGTGAAGGAAAACATCGTGAGGAAACCTGCACACGCCTGCGAAGAAACTCGAAGGTTGTGTGTGAAGTCGACCAACCCGCACTGGGCCCGCGTGGTCGACTAAGGCCCGATCGCCCTAATTCAGGGTAGGCTCGAGCCCCTCGGTGGGGACGTATATGAGCTGATATGATGATTGACGGTTCATGAAGTACTGCCCACTGACGGACGCACAGACGGACAGTCGGACAGACAGCGTTGGGTGTACGGAAGCCTGAAAAATATTATTTATTTATTTGTTAATATTTCAAAGTCTAGTAGAACTTTATTCTTTGCTGCTAAGTAAGCGTGATGTTTCGTGTTGACTTGTGTGTATGTCCGACTACGCTTGACGATGAAGGCTTCGCGAGAAAGTATGCACAGTGTGGCTGCTCAATTTTTTTTAAAAGCGGTATTATTACAGATTAGCGTTATTTTTGACGTCAATTACTCCTAAACGGTAGAAAATTCAAAGTTGAAAAAAATACCCTTAATGTTGATGATGTTCCCTAAAGTCCAGAGCTATTAGAAACACGATTGAGCAGTTTTGGCTCGATAGAAAATAATCCTAACTAAAGATAGGTCTACACCGTTACTTTCAACTCTAGTTATGACTAACATTTTGAAGTTTATAATGTAAAAAATATACAATAATATTTCTTATGATAATACAAAGTGAGCAATGTTATTATTATTTTTTATACTTTCATTGTAGTTTTTGATTGAAACGAGAAACCATTGAAAAAGTGTGGTTATTTTCTTTACTCTTTACACGTAAAGAAAAAGACAGAGACAACTGTTCCAATCAATACCTCGCCTTAATATTTGACAATGGGTCTCTTAAGGAAAGTAGGGAAATAATGATGAGAAGTCCCAGTTATCGAATTCTACAAAAATGTTGTTATTACCAGTACTGTGTTTAATTTGTAGCCAAGGCTACGAAGATAATTTTACTTAATTATGATGAGAAGCCCCAGTTAACGAATTCGACGCAAATTTTGTTACTACCAGTACTATGTTTAATTTGTAGCCAAGGCTACGAAGATAATTTTACTTAAATATGATTTGAAGCCCCAGTTAACGAATTCTACACAAATTTTGTTACTACCAGTACTATGTTTAATTTGTAGCCAAGGCTACGAAGATAATTTTACTTAAATATGATGAGAAGCCCCAGTTAATGAATTCTACACGAATTTTGTTACTACCAGTACTATGTTTAATTTGTAGCTAAGACTACGAAGATAATTTTACTCATCGCTAAATAGTTAAAACAAATCTTATGCGTTGCTCTACAGGTACAAATTCGATCGTACTGAAGGAGCCCACGAGCAGAATCATAAACGGTAACCTGGCCGCCGAGCAGCAATTCCCGTATATGGTGATTAAACATTCATAATTTAATGGTTCAACTAGTGAGGTTCTGTATTTTAAATAGAGAAGCAATGTCTTTTAAAATCTCGACGGAAAAATGGAGTCAATTAACAGCACAGATCTACTACAAATAGATTAGTAAAGAAATTGTAAGAGAAAGATGGATACGCTATGGCACGAGTGCGAAAAATACGGAGGAGTACTCGTATGCCGTAAGGTAAGGCGTATTCCAATGTGACATGTTATCTCCCTCCTTACAGGCAGAACTGATGAACTGTTAAGGGTCGCAGGAAGCTGGACAACGCAGGAACACTCGCTGTGAAAATCCTTGAAGGAGGCATTTGTCTAGCAGTGGACATCTTAAGGCTAATTTGATGACGATGATGATGACAATCTCCCTCTGGAGACACAGAAACTCATTTGGTTCAACTATCCTACTAAAAGGATTTGGATTGGACGGATACATGGTTTATTAATACGCAAACGCTTGTAAAACTTGTTAGGTACAAGATGTGTCTAACTCACGTGATAGTTTAGCACTTACTTGAGAAAAGGAGATTGCCACGGTTTCATACAAGGATTGTCTCAATTTGCGTCATGACTAAACCTTTAACATTGGCTAGGGGGCAACTTACATATTTTTTAAGTGAAAAACTTAATCTCATTTAAACCGAGGTAGCAGAGTTTTGTCAGTTTCAATGTAAATTTTTGAGGTTACTTTAGGCAAAGAGGATTTAATCACTACATACTTTAGGTACCCACTCAATAGAACGCAAAACAATTAAAAAGGTGATACTCCTAGTCTAGTTTTAGATAAAATTCCCCCTAGATTTAGATTTAGTTTTAGATTTTAGATAGTTCTTCCCCCCAAAATAAAAAATGTTTTATTGGTCTCCGCTTTCGCAGCTTAACTTTTTTGCATCAGTGGCTTATTCGACTTAATATAAGCCTGATTTTTAAGCTAAAATAAGCTTTATTGTAGCATAGGCTAGGAACCGCGAGGTAAATGCCACATTGGCTCTATGGCCAGTCCCGGCGCAATATCTACGTAGGAATAAGCCCCGATGGAAATGGGTATATTATATTGGGAATTTACTTTATCCGCCCAAAAAACCCAGGCATAAACTCATCTAGGCATGCCTCTTCGATAAGCAAGAGGCATACGCCCGCCGTTGAAATTGAAAGCGAAACGGAATAAGAACAAGTGTGATAACAGCAACTGTAGTTATGGAACTAATTTTATGGAACGCAGCGTAATGTAGTAAGTGTAAGTACTCTTTGACAGAAAGAAACTCGTAACAAAAATCGAATGAAAATCTCTTACCTTAATCTTTTTTTCCTCCAGTGAGAATGAGCTTAAAACAAATGAAAGTTGCTTTATAAAATAAAACTGCGATTTTCTACAATGGTTTGGTCATGACGCAATTTGAGACCAAAACGGGCAATCTCTTTTAAATTCAGTTCCAATTATTTAACCGCTCCAATACCGCAGTTAACCGTCTTTTGTTTAACTATTGTGTCTGGGCTCGATATCGCGACTACGGTACGCGAAAAGTTAACTTGGGTTGTGCCTACCGTATTTTTTTTTTGATACCTACCCGTTTATTCATGTGGGGGGGAGGCTGTCCTCTCTTGCTGAGCGCGACCTCAGCGTCCTGCACTTCGATTGAGACCTGATAATAAGAGACTGCGCACTGTTGAACCAAAGTATATTTATATTAGTACTAACATACAGTATGGACACTCCCTGCCGCTCTCTAGATTGCGACCTCACCCTCTAGTCACCCAGATTGATACAGATTGGTTACAGTTTGGTTGTCGAACGTATAGGATTTTGCCGCCATTTTTTTTGTTGCGACATTCCTTTTTTGAAATATCATTGACCCGTTGTATGAAGTGTCCAGGGTGTGGTTGAACTAAGATGCCGCGATCTCCTCCTCCGCGTCGCTTTCCTCATTCATTATTGAGGGTTGTGAGATCACCGTTGGATCAGCTTCTTACTAACGATGTTCCGCCATCTGTTTCTGTTCTTGGCATCGGGTAGCGCAACATGCAGTTGGGTGTCCAGAATATAGCGGACCTGATCCGCCCATCTTGTAGGGCTGCGGCCTCTTGGTCGTTGCTGTCAACCTTGCCAGTAACAGTTGCCGTGATCTATACGTGCTATATTTTTTTTTAAATAGGTGCTTTAGAAATGTACCTGGCTAGCAACATTACATAAATACCTACTGTTGTATTATAATTTGGGTGTCAATTAAATGGTTAGCATAGTATTGTTATTTCTGTGAGCAGAAAAATATAATCGGTCAGCAGAAATAGCTAATCGGTCAGCAGAAATAGCTAATTGGTCAGCAACTCATGGTCAGCAAACATTTCAAAATCAATCAGCAATTTATGTCATTCTGGATGGCTGTAATTATTTTAAACATCCCCGTACTACACTCTTCCTACAGTGTTGAGTGGTCGACGGAGCCCCTTCGGGGCTCCTACTTCTGTGTTCTCATGTTAAACCTAACACTACGACTGTGCGGGGAGGCGAGCTTAGCTCGCCTCCCCACACAGTCTCCGAACCTAACGGATCCGAGTCGGGGTGCTCCGCAAGTCCGAGCTCGCTTCGCTCGCTCCCGCTTCCATTTAGAACTCCCCGTACCACACTCTTCCTACAGTGTTGAGTTGCTGCTTATAGACATGTTTTTCTGCCGCTCAATCATGAAATCTTGCCGCTCAAGTAGTTATTTTGCGGACTGAATGTTTATTATGCCTTTAAAAAATATATATTTCTTATAATTTTATCATGGCTACAATCGCAAAATGGCTGTTAGAATTAGTACTAGCATCCTTACTAATATTATAAATGTGAAAATGTTTGTTTGTTACCTTTTCACGCTTCAACGCCTTGACCAATCTTTATGGAATTTGGCATGCAGGTAGCCTGTGTCACGGGAAAGGACATAGGCTACTTTTAACCCGGGAAAATAGCATAATCTGATGCAGTTCCTGAGGGAACTTAAAAAATACTCGATTGTTGTGATTTTTTGCACGGAGATGGTTGAGTAGGTGGGAAACGACATTATTTACTAATCACCCTTAAAGACAGACATAAAAATGATGTCCACGCGGGCGGAGCCGCGGGAAAAAGCTAGAAAGTTTGTAAGAATGTATGGATAAATGATTTTTACTCTTTCACGAAAAAACTACTGGCTGAAATTTAGTAGGAAGACAGATTAGGACCTGGATTAACACATAGGCTACTTTTTTCCACGCTCGCGAGCCGCTTGCGGCTCGCGCACTGCGCACCTTCGAAAAGTCATAGAAACGTTGTCCACGCGGGTGAAACTGCGGGAAACAGCTAGTAATAATATAAACAACGTATAAGAATTTCTCATCATATCAGCTCATATACGTCCCACCGAGAGGCTCGAGCCTACCCTAAATTAAGTCGATCGGGCTTTAGTCGACCACGCGAGCCCGGTGTGGGTTGGTCAACTTCACACACAACCTTCGAGTTTCTTCGCAGGCGTTTGCAGGTTTTTCCTTCATCCTAAGAGCGTCAGATAAACGTTTAGATATAAAAATCAAAAGCATTTTTACTCGCAAAGATCAATGATCAGCTAATCTGCTTTCTTCTAGTCGTATTTATTAAACCACCTCAGTGGCGTAGTGCTTAATTCGCTCGCTCCACATCAGGAGGTCACGTGTTCGAGTCCTGGTGAGATATAACTTTGTAAGACTCAGTTTGCTTATCTAAGTCTAGTCGCTAACCATCAATGTTAACAATATTTATGTGTTCCAGCATAACCATTAGATAACCAGTTCCTTATTGCTTGGGGAATCTTGGTAAGCCCACTTGCATCTCCGTTATCATCATCACTTACCATCAGGCCAGAGGATTCTACTATCTTGTTGTGGGTTCGATCCCCATCCAGGGCAAGCATTTGTGTGATGAGCAGATTTGTTTGCTCTGTGTCTGGGTGTTAAATATCTATATATGTATGTATTTAAACCTATATAAGTATGTATATCAGTCTCTGGTAACCCATAACACAGGAAATCCTACTTTGGGGCCAGATGACCATGTGTGATTTGTCCCAGAATATTTATTTATTTATTTATTTATCTTAACGATTGTAAATTAAGAAAAAGAAAATTATGTGTGTACCTAATAATTTTACAGGCATCACTGCAACAACTACAGGCAATCAATCAAGTTACTGAGACGAGAGGCCACAGATGTGGTGGCGTTCTTATCACCTACCAGCACATGTTGACCGCAGCAAGTTGCCTCTACGATATTGTATCCGGGTAAGTTTAGCTAGCTCATATTATCAGTAACCCAAGTCACCGACACGAGACGACACAGATTATGGTGGCGTTCTTATCACCTACCAGCATATGTTGACTGCAGCTAGTTGCCTCTACAACATTGTATCCGTGTAAGTTTAGCCAGCACATATTGTCAGTAACCCAAGTCACCGACACGAGATGTCACAGATTATGGTGGCGTTCTCATCACCTACCAGCACATGTTGACCGCAGCTAGTTGCTTCAACAACATGTATCCGGGTAAGTTAATTAGCCAGCTCATATTATCAGTAACCAAGTCACCGACACGAGAAGTCACAGATTATGGTGGCGTTCTTATCACCTACCAGCACATGTTGACCGCAGCTAGTTGCTACCACAACATTGTATCAGGGTAAGTTTAGCCAGCTCATATTATCAGTAACATTCCCCCCCCCCCACCCCCCCGGACCTTCGTGCGAAGTAGACGTCACTTACGTTTTTTGTGCTTTAAAAATAAATATCTTACCCTGAAATATAAAAAAAATCCTGTAAAAGCAAAGTTATAGTAATAGTGATCAACATCAATTGTTTTCTTAACATAAAATTATCTGTGATAAGTGTTATTCTCGAGTAAAAATTCTTTAGTGTGTTCGTAATTAATTTTAGACTACCCTCATTTTTGACTACCTTGCACTAGGATATTTGCTGATAGTAAAGAATACTAAATACTTCTGATAGTGAACCCAGAGCCATCTACTAACGAGTTCCTGTACTTTACAAGTGAAACTATGGGAAAGAGTAAAGGATGCGGGAAGTTTATGTCACCCGTAGAGGGCGTTGCTTGCCGCACTTGCCATAACTTACCATCAGGCGTGTGTGGGTTTGCCTGAAAAAGCTAAGGTCATGGTCTTGTCCAGAGTCGAACTAAAAACTCAAAGCAATCCACAGACAAGCCTGACATAACCGCTGGCTCAGAAAGTGGTCCGCTAGCGTCTGTCGCAGCTAAGGATGCCCAGACAAAAGAAACACCCCAAACAAACTCCTCAGGAAACCTTTCTGAACCTGAGGACCTCGCACGTGAAATAAAAATGTTTCGGGAAGAAATGAGTTCTTTCCGATTAGAAATGCAAGAGTTCCGTACCACCTTAGCCAGCGTGTCTGACTGTTCAAGGAATTTTATTTAATACTTTTAAGGCCTATTAGTACGTAGTAACTAATTAGTAATCTGTGCTATTAGTAGGTCTTTGGGCCCTGTAAAGTGTAAAAAAGTAAGCCAAAAAATGTCTTTGGGTCTGAATGTATAGACTGTGATGAAGTCCTTGACGTAGGATCTTGGTCTTTATGAATGCGGCTACCTTATGGCGATGCATTGGAAACTTTGGAAGCAAAGATCTCGATTTTTCTCAGCAATTACAAAACATAATGAAAGTGGTATTGTGTAACCTGATTTTTCATTTCAATGACTTCATTTTGTCAGTTGCAGGAACACGATTCGATAACATTTTTAACAGAACAAATACATCAAAGAAACCATGAGGTATAAACAATATATCAAAGGAAACAGAGATTTGCATTCTAAAGGCAAACCAGACCGATTTAGTACTTTTAAAATTTCTTAGTCGATTAGTATAAAAACACACACTCGAATATGCCGCTTGGACTTTTAAAAAATAATTGTAGTTTTTAATTATAACGAAAAAAACATTGAATATGTGTAAAAGTGTGGTTATTTTCTTTACACACGTAAATAAAAGACAGAGACAACTGTTCCAATCAATGCTTCGCCTCAGTAGGTGCAGTTCAGAAACACTGAAGCTATTATGTTTTCCAAGTGCTAAGTGGTTTTTGTCTTGGTAGGTTTTAGGTTACAGACCCTTTATCTCTATACCTCTTTTTCATCATCATCATATCAGCCGGAAATCGTCCACTGCTGGACAAAGGCCTCCACCAAGGATTTCCACGACGACTGCCCGCATCCATCGGCTTCTCGCGATCTTCACCAGGTCGTCGGTACACCGCGTGGGAGGCCTGTCTACGCTACGTTTTCCGGTGCGCGGTCGCCACTCAAGAACTTTACTGCCCCATCGGCCATCTGTTCTACGAGCTATGTGCCCTGCCCATTGCCACTTCAGTTTAGCGATTCTGTGAGCTATGTCGGTTACTTTAGTTCTCCTGCGGATTTCCTCGTTTCTGATTCGATCACGCAGAGAAACTCCGAGCATAGCACGCTCCATTGCCCTTTGGGTGACCTTGAGCCTTCTTATGAGGTCCATAGAAAGCGAACATGTCTCAGTTCCGTAAGTCATCACTGGCAGCACACACTGGTCAAAGACCTTAGTCTTGAGACACTGCGGTATTTTGGGCGTTTTGGAATTGAGCTTCGAAAACACATTGGTACGTGGCAGGATTTGAGCCACGACCTCCCGGGCAGGAGGTAGTGGGCCCAACCTAACCGACGCTGTGTTAAATTACTATGATTGTATTTATATTATAATTGGTATTATTTTCTTTTAATACATAGGATCCAAACATTAATAAACCCGACGGAGTTCAGAGTTTTTGCGGGTTCTTCTCTGCTAACGAATGACAGTATTGCTGACCGCGTGAGGACCATCGCCAACTTCACCATACACCCAGAGTACCAGGCCCCGCTGTCTCATGTCAATGACATAGCTATCGTCACGGTGAGTAGCATTCTCATCATCATCATTCACTTAAGGACCTAGAGTCTCCATTGAGGTGCGCCCCTTTTACTGAATTTTCCTCTCGTTTCATTCAGCTGTCTCCATCAGGCAACTTTGCGTAAAATCTAGCCGATAACATCCTCGAAAGTTACAATTTCACGTTGAGTAACTTCATCATCATTCACATTGGGACCTAGAGCCTCTATTTAGGTGCGCCCCTTGTGCTGAATGTCCTTTTCGCTTTATTCAACTGTCTTCATCAGGCAACCTTGCCTTAAATCTAGCGGATAACAACCTCAAACGTTACAATGTCACGGTGAGTAATATTATCATCATCATCATTCACTTTAGGACCTAGAGCCTCCATTTAAGTGCGCCCCTTGTGCTAAATTTCCCTCTTGCTTCATTCAGCTGTCTCCATCAGACAATCTTGCCTTAAATCTACTCGATAACATCCTCAAACGTTACAATGTCACGGTGAGTAACATCATCGTCATTCACTTTAGGACCTAGAGCTTCCATTAAGGTGCGCCCCTTGTGCTGAATTTCCCTCTCGCTTCATTCAGCTGTCTCCATCAGACAACCTTGCCTCAAATCTAGCCAATAACACCCTCAAACGTTACAATGTCACGGTGAGTAACATCATCATCATTCACTTTAGGACCTAGAGCCTCCATTTAGGTGCGCCCTTTGTGCTGAATTTTCCTCTCGCTTCATTCAGCTGTCTCCATCATGCAACCTTGCCTCAAATCTAGCCGATAATATCCTTAAACGTAACAATGTCATGATGAGTAACATCATCATCATCATCATTAACTTTAGGACCTATGACAAATGCTAGTCATCTGATTTACTTTTTTTCAACTGTCCAAAACTACATTTTCTTCTAAAATGTTTGACACACCTAGGCGTGGCTTCATAGTTTTGCAGCGTCATTCATGTACTCATTTTGTGATTTTGGTTAATTAAAATTCAACGACTTGATGGAAAACAAAACGAGTAAGTTTTTCCGAAATTTAAGTAGGAGGGCAATTTAGTGATCATGAGTTCATAATTTATTTCTAACTAGCGACCCGCCCCGGCTTCGCACGGGTGCAATGCTGATACTAAATACACTACAGAAAAACTGAGAACGTTGTATATAAAAACATAGCGGCCCGCTCCGGCTTCGCACGGGTATAAAATATATAGCCTATGTGATTAAAATCGATTCAGTAGTTTTGATTTATTCATTACTGCCCGTGGCCCGCACGCGTTAAATTTGGAGTAAAACAATCCCCCTTTCCCTATACCATGAAGATTTCCTGCTATCTTTGGAATATCTAAATTCATACACTACATTTTTACTTATTTACTTTTTACATTTTTAACTATTTATTTTATTTTTACAACATATTACAGAATGTCTTTATAAACAACGTTCACAGCTTTCTTGTCATTAGACAATACAAACATGTTTTCTCTGGAGGTCACTCTTGAAAGAGCGACATACAGTTGTCCATGTGAAAAACAGTCAACGCTCAAATCTAAGCCTGCAACGTTGAAGGTTTGACCCTGCGATTTATTAATGGTCATTGCAAAAAAAGTCTTTACCGGAAACTGTAAACGTTTAAATTGGAAGAGTAAATCCGATGGTATCAGAGGAATTCGGGGAATCAATACATCTTCTCCGGTACCACATCCTGTGAGTATTGTGCACTCCATTATGAAAGTTTTAAATGATTTTACCAGCAAACGCGTGCCATTGCAAAGTTTAGGTGGATTCAGGTTTCTTAATAAAATAACAGGACAACCTACTTTCAACACCATTTTGTGAGGAGGGAGTCCAGACGGGTTCAAAGAATTTAGAAATTCTGTAGGAAAATGAACAGCTTCTTCCAAATCGAGAACAGTATCGACCGAGTAGTATATTTTCGTCGGCGCATCAATCTTTAAAAGAATCAAGTTATTTACTTTATCTACTTGTTCGTTAGTTGGTGACAGAATCGCTCTTTCTTTAAACCAAGATATTGTCTTATAACTTATGTTATCAATGTCAGGATAGACATTGTTGACTAACTCTTGGATGTTGTCTATCAAAACGTAAAAGTTTTCTAGGTCAATCCTTCCCTCACTTTGTGTTAACTCTCCATTGCCAACTTTTAGCAGCATCTCTGGAAATAGCCTGTTCTCACGTGAAGATGACGAAACCCTCATATTAGTTTTAAGCTCTAATTTATTGACATGTGGCCAAAGGTTGGATCTTTTTAGGCAAGCATTTATTTCGTCAGCACGTGATCCTCGAGCGGCCGGCCGGTACCGCCGCAAACGCTACGTCCCGCAATTTTTAAATCTGTAATATCTTCGAAAATATTCACTTAAATCATACGGTGTAACGGGCCATATAGATCTATATTAAATGAACAATGTATTCAAGGTATTTAATTGGTTAAGGATTAATGCTGTATTGGTTAAAATCGCTTCGAAAATTAGCCATTATTTGTCGTAAAAAGTAAATGACAAAAAAAGTTATTGTGGGTTATCCATAAGAGATAGACATATACCATCACGGACTTTTCTGTAGACCTTTTCAATGTGTACAATACTTAGTACATTATTTTGATAAAACTCGTAGGGTTCAGCCTGCGTTTGCAATGTAAGCGGAAAAAATGTAATTATTTACGACATCACATTAGAAACCTCAAAAATAACAGTACTTCTCTACTATTTAATGGATGTGATTATACATATAAACCTTCCTCTTGAATCACTCTATCTATTAAAAAAAACCGCATCAAAATCCGTTGCGTAGTTTCAAAGATTTAAGCATACAAAGGGACATAGGGACAGAGAAAGCGACTTTGTTTTATACTATGTAGTGATGCTGTCGTCATCCCTATTGTAAGGGACAGAACCTATTACCACAAACAAACTTTTAACTTGGTTTCCTCACTTCATCCATTGCATCAACATTATAATTGCGGTACAAAACACCTTACCCTTAGGATGCAAAACACCCTAAACCCTTTCAACAAAACTCGTTAAAATTTCCACTTCAGCTAACTTTCTTTTCCTCGTCAATTTAAAACTTTTTGAGTTTTTCTCAAATATGAAATGTTTTTTTGTCCACAGTTGCAAACTCCGTTCTTAAACACGACCGTTGTGCCGCTGCCTATTCAGAGAAACCCAGTGGACCCTCCTGAGGACACTATTTGCACGGTATCAGGATGGGGCTCAAATTCTCCATTAACCACTGTCAACGTAAGTTTTAACTTTGTTTTTCTTTCAAACTCACTTTTAACTGAACTTTTAACCGCCTTCGTAGCTCAGAGGCGAAGTTCACAGACTTTACGCAGGAGGTCGCGGGTACGATTCCCGTCGGGGTCAATTGTAAGACTCTGTTTGGTTGGTGGTAGGGCATTTTCTAAGCCCGCCTGGCTAGCTACCACCATCTTATCTAAGTCTTGCCGCCAAATATCAATGTTGATATCATTGGTGTGTTCCGGCTTGAAGATAAGATAGCCAGTTCCCAATTGCGTTGGGGAATCTTGGTAAGCCCGCTTCCCTCTTACAATTAGGCAACTTCGTCACTTACCACCAGATGAGATGTTGTCAAGGGTTTACCAATGGCGAATAAAAAAAAATAAAAAAAAACTCAGCGGCTAGTTGTTACTCGACGGATAGGTGTAGGGTACGGTAGATAGGGAAGTAGGGCGTGGGTTAAGAAATTCCGTTCCGTCCTGCATTGTTATCTATAGTAATACAAAATGTAGCATAAATGAATTTAAATCAATTTAATAACAATGCTACATGATACGTAGAATTTTGAAAGATTGCCTAATAGTTGAAACCTATGAAAGAAAAAGAAAATTGCATGGAAATAGATTAGAGGATTAAAAGAAGATTATATAATAGGAATGTCATCGATGATTGGAAAAAGAAGGAACTAAACAAAAAGATTTGGAATTTACAAGTTTTCAAACAATTAAAATAATGAAATATTTAAATATACGGTAGCAACCACGCACGTGCAGAGTTGCTATGACAGATGGTTTTCTTTTAAAAAATATTAAGTTAGCACACAAAATCTAAAAATAAATGGCATTTGTAATCTTCACTTAAATTTAAAGTTCATTTAATTCCTACGTTTGGGTATCTTCCATTTCGCGGGAGAGAATAAATAAAAGGTATTACTTGAATTGCAATAAACCACGCTGTCCACGCTGAGGTGTACCCAAATGAGGGCGCTCAAACAAAAACCGGTGGGCCGGACGAAGAAACGCACACCCTAGTTCTTTGGTGCTCATAATGACGAGCACGAGCTGACTCTCAGCATTGTTGGGGCGTCGTAGACCAAGAACCTCTTAAAAAATATCGGAGAGGGACCGAGTACAATAATTAGAACATCTTGCTGAGTGAAACTGGCACTAATGGATAAATTTATAAAATATTTTCGGAAAAATACAAATAATAGTCCGATGACGATTCCTTTTTCTAAAAAAACAACAGACGGCAGTTTGACAATCAATCACAATTTTCAAAACAATTCGGAAAAGTGAATATAATCCAAAACTGAAGGAGCCAACAGCGGAAACCAAAAAGAATTTAATATGAAACAGCAAGAAGGAGATCGGCTCGAAACGATAGTTTGCGTTTCAAAATACCCACAAACTCACAAAAAAAAGGCGAGAAGTCCAAATAAATTTTTGAAATTTGGACAACCCTATAGACGTTGGACAGCCCTGAAGAAGAAAAAAAAATAGAAACTCCCTAATTAACTAGTTAACTACAAACGTTTACTTGAAGCTGGAAGAAAAAGACATTTATACACGATTCGCGTACACATACAAACGCCAAAAACTCCATCTAAAAGTGAACAAACTTAATAACCCCAACGACACACTAGTGTTAAGGGATCGCTATGCACAGCCTAAAACTAGTCAATTAATTAGGAAAGAGCATAACTAAACAACTAACTAAAACTAGATAATATAAAGAGAGAACGAAGAAGAAAAAAACGGAGCACTTCGCACAATAGGCAAGTAGGGCTGTCAAGCTTAACACTTCTCGAGGGAAAAAACCAGACAACTAGTAAAACATTAAAGACCAGTAGGGTTGTCAAAAACTGAAAAAAACTTGCAAAACATTGTCGGTTACCCCAGCGAAAATGTGGACAAAAGCGGTAAAGGCGGATGCGCGAAAATCCGACTCACGGATAAAATTAACACCGGAAGTCTGAAACGCAATACGCAAGAGTCTAAAGGGACAACTCTACCGAAAAATAGGCCATTTGAGGTAAGACAAGGGCAAGATTAATGAAAGAAATTTGAAAAATGGAAAATTGTTATAAGACCTCAAGAAATCTAAACAATACTGCAGAATACAGAACGTTGTCACATAAAAGTGAACAGGGTACGCCAAAAATTTAAGGAGTACCTCGCAAAGCAACGCGTAAAAATATTCCAAACAGTAACCCTTAAAGATTTTTTTCTTAAACCAAGGTTAAATAATCGTGAACTAAAAGTAAGTCTGTCCCGACTTTCGATCGAAAGAAATCTAGAGTCTGGGCATTGACTACTTAAATTAAAAATTTTCTTGGAATCGTAAGGGAACATACAGGCAAAACAACTCAACAACACGTAAGCAATTATCCGAAAGAGGTATAATGCCATTAAGCCGGGGAAAAAAACGACCCGTGTCAAGAGAAGCAAAAAAATACCGTGCATACAAACAAAAAACCTTACGTTTCAAAGAAAACTGCACGATTAAATTAAGTAAGGGTCTTGAGGTATTAAAACTTGAACCATATTATCCGGAAAACGGATACACCCACGAACGACAAAAAAACGGGTTCGTTAGGGAAAGATTAAAGCATTTATGATTATAACATTCTCTGGGCAAAACTAAGTGCCTTGGACTTGCCGAGAGAAGTAATAAAAATTTTTAAATATTTGTATTTGAACCAAACCAATGTCGTGAAATGGACTGATAAGCACTCGAAGTCATATAAATTGGTATGCGGTATGAGGCAGGGTGGATTATCCTCGCCTGCGCTTTTTAATGTTTACATAAATCAGCTGATCGCTGAGCTCAGTGGCACCATGGTCGGATGTTCTATTGATGGTATTATGATCAATAATATAAGTTACGCAGACGACATGGTGTTGCTGAGCCCATCGGTCAGTGCACTCAGAAAACTTTTAAATATATGTGAAGCATATGCACAGTCTCATGGACTTAAATATAATGTAAAAAAGAGCGAGCTGCTGGTGTTTCGGGCGGGACGTAGGAGTCCTTCTTGTGTTCCGCCAGTGACACTAAGTGGGCTCGCTTTGAATAGAGTCACCCATTTTAAATACTTAGGCCACTACATTGCCGAGGACCTGGGTGATAATATGGACGTGGAAAGGGAACGCAGGGCGTTGGCAGTTAGGTGTAATATGCTTGCTCGCAGGTTTGCTCGCTGCTCTATGGATGTCAAAGTAACATTATTCAAGGCTTTTTGCCAGTCATTTTACACCTGTAGCCTGTGGGTAAGCTATACACAAAAGGCTGTCAACGCCTTGCGGGTCCAATATAATAATGGACTTAGGATGCTGTTGGGGCTGCCGCGATTCTGCAGTGCATCGTCGATGTTTGCTGAGGCACATATAGATGACTTTTTTGCAATTATGAGAAAAAGGGTTGCCTCCTTAATGCACCGTGTTCGCGGCAGCGCCAACAGTCTCCTAACTACTGTTGGGGACAGGATTGATAGCCCTATGGTAAGGCACTGGGTAACTGTCCATCTTGCCCCAAACCGCAAGCTTTAAAAACTGTTATTTGCTTTGGTGTTACTAACCTTTAATTTTTGTGTCTTTTACTAACCCATTTAAATATGAGTTTCTCATGATTCGAAATAAAAAGTATTCTATTCTATTCTATTCTATTCTAAAGGCAGAAAAGGGGATAAAAACATTAGTTCGGGCGCCATAAAATGTAGCATAAATGAATTTAAATCAATTTAATAACAATGCTACATGATACGTAGAATTTTGAAAGATTGCCTAATAGTTGAAACCTATGAAAGAAAAAGAAAATTGCATGGTAAATATAGAAATGTAATCAAAGAAATAGATTAGAGGATTAAAAGAAGATTATTAAACAGGAATGTCATCGCTGATTGGAAAAAAGAAGGAACTTAACAGTAAGATTTGGAATTTACAAGTTTTTAAACAATTAAAATAATGAAATATTTAAATATACGGTAGCAACCACGCACGTGCAGAGTTGCTATGACAGATGGTTTTCTTTTAAAAAAAATATTAAGTTAGCACACAAAATCTAAAAATAAATGGCACTTGTAATCTTCACTTAAATTTAAAGTTCATTTAATTCCTACGTTTGGGTATCTTCCATTTCGCGGGAGAGAATAAATAAAAGGTATTACTTGAATTGCAATAAACCACGCTGTCCACGCTGAGGTGTACCCAAATGAGGGCGCTCAAACAAAAACCGGTGGGCCGGACGAAGAAACGCACACCCTAGTTCTTTGGTGCTCATAATGACGAGCACGAGCTGGCTCTCAGCATTGTTGGGGCGTCGTAGACCAAGAACCTCTTAAAAATATCGGAGAGGGACCGAGTACAATAATTAGAACATCTTGCTGAGCGAAACTGGCACTAATGGATAAATTTATAAAATATTTTCGGAAAAATACAAATAATAGTCCGATGACGATTCCTTTTTCTAAAAAACAAAAGACGGCAGTTTGACAATCAATCACAATTTTCAAAACAATTCGGAAAAGTGAATATAATCCAAAACTGAAAGAGCCAACAGCGGAAACCAAAAAGAATTTAATATGAAACAGCAAGAAGGAGATCGGCTCGAAACGATAGTTTGCGTTTCAATACATATAAAAGTCAATTTGTGTGTATGTATGGACTTCAAAACCCTATGGTTGCTGTGGCACCTCATGAATATATTATGTAATTATTATTATTTTACTAGCTTATTCCCGCGGCTCCGCCCGCGTGGACATCGTTTTTATGACTGTCTTTAAGGGTGATTAGTAAATTATGTCGTTTCCCACCTACTCAACCATCTCTGTGCAAAAAATCACAACAATCGAGTATTTTTTTGGTTCCCTCAGGAACTGCATCAAATTATGCTATTTTCCCGAGACAAAAAGTAGCCTATGTCCTTCCCCGTGACACAGGCTACCTGCGTGCCAAATTTCATAAAGATTGGTCAAGGCGTTGAAGCGTGAAAAGGTAACAAACAAACAAACATATTTTCATAATTATAATTTTAGTAAGGACCAAGGGCTAGATGGGCAGACGATATAGTAGCAATGGCGGGCGGAAGTTGGATGGACAAAGCCAAGGATAGAGAATCGTGGCATTCCTTGGGGGAGGCTTTTACCCAAACGGGGTACATACAAACAATAAAGAATTAAATTAAATTGAAATAACAATTAAAATTTTAGAAATAAATACACAAACTTAACTTATATTACCAGAAAGAGCTATACGTTTAATAAATTTATTAATTTTATAATGGCTATATGTATAGTATGAATTTATCATTGTAATCTGTATGGAATTAAATAAAGCTTTATTATTATTATTCACAAATATAAAATTAGAGCCTCTCTGCTCACTTGGCACGAGGCGAAGTGGCAGGAGCACCTCCAGCGGAAGCACAGTCGGCTGGAGTTCAGTGCGACGGGGAGAGAAAGCGTCGAACTATCCGGGCATTGTCGAGGAGGACTGCTTTCTGCATTGCTGCAATTATTGGTCTGCCTCGGAGTTCCAGCCGCCTTAGGTGACGTTCAAGGTCGGCTGGAATTAGTCCGTTCACGGATAGGACTACGGGGATGATTTCAGTGGATTCCACTTGCCACATATTATTATTATTATTATTTACCTCAACTTTAGTTAAGAATTATATACTTTGGTGTGGTGTTACTGAAACCAATAAACGTATTTCTTTATTTCTTTCTTTCAAAACGACATTAGAGAACTTGATAAAATTTTCAGGGAAGCTTCAGATTAAAAGTAAAAGCTGATTACCTTTAAAGTAAATTCATAACAGACCAAAACAAATGTTTCTGACATCAAATAATAAATTATTCTTAACTTTGAGGTAAAACTGTTGTTATAATGTACTTAATAGCTTCATGTTCCGCATATTTACCTGATTGCCTCAGAAGGAGGGTTTTGTTTTTCCAATGTATGTATGTATGTATGTAGATTTCTGTGTTTCCTGTTACAACCTGAACGGCTTGAAGGATTTTAACGTATGAGATATCGTTTGATTCTTCATGTGAGCGCGAGTGACACTGGGTATATCAAAATTATAAAAAGTCAAAATGGCGGATTTTTGACGCCAAATATTGTCTTCAAAAAAATTTTTTCTTCAAAACCTGTTGTGGGATATCAAAATATAGGATAATTTAAAGGGATTAAAATTTTTTTTGCAACTTATATGTTTAAATGTATTTTGGAATGGGAAATGCTTAATTATATCAGGTGCGATGATGCCAAGGGCTTACCAATTGTAAATAAAAAAAAATGTGAAAGAGAGACTAACAACAGAAAGATACAAATACCTAACATTAAGTTCGTAGGAATTTATAAACGTGCATATTTATAACTGACTAGCTGTCTGCCCGCGGCCTCGCGTTGTTTTCGATTTTCCCGTGGGAATAAGTCGTTTTCCCGGGGTAAAAAGTAACCTTTGTCCTATTCCAGGACCTAACCTATATGTGTGTCAAGTTTCATCCCGACCCGTCCCGTGGTTAAAGCGTGAAAGAGTAACAAACATCCATACATACTTCCATACATCTATACTTATAAACTTTCACATTCATTATATTAGTAGGATAAATTCATTCACTGCGAAAACCAAAAAAAAATTGAAATAAATAAAGAGTAAATAAAAATAACTCAAAAACCCGACTGCGTAAAATTTAAACTTTCTATAGATGGAAAAAATATGACCTATTCTGTCTCCAATGCAACACTCCGCAAGTACACCCTAGGCTGAGATCCATGCCCATTGGCTAAGTTGTCCCCACAGATAAGATTTTTTTTTGCCGCGTTGTCCCCAATCTTATTCTGCAGAGCGTAACACATTCATAGTCCTCTCACCAGTCTTAATTAAAATTCTTTTTAAACTAAAGCTTGTATATGAGCTGATATGATGATGGAAAAAGGTACATGCCTTTTAAGTTCTGTCGTTTCCATATTTCCCGGCAATTTTGAATTTGGAACTGTTCTATATTCAAATGTGTTTAAATTTTGAATCTCAAAACAGTTGAAAGTATTAGGATTAATGCTATTGTTTAGTCACAGCGTCGATTGGAATCTGTCAGGTTACGCACGAAAATGAATCTTTCTAAGGAAAATGTTCGTGCAATAATTTTCTACAACTTTAGAAGAGGCCCGACACGGCTTCAGTGTTTTGAAAAGCTAACATCTGTGTTCAGTGATGAAGCCCCATGTCTGCGGACTGTCGAACGCTGGTATTTAGAATTCCAGCGTGGACATACTAGTGTTAGTGACAAATCTCGCGAAGGACGCCCAAAATACGCCTTCACTGAAGATAACATCGTTGCTGTGAGACAACTAATTCTCGAAGATCGTCATGTGATGTATCGAGAGATAGAGGCTCTATTAGGCATCTCAGGGACAACCATTCAAAAGATCTTGCATGAAGCGCTTGGTGTGAGAAAGCTAGTTTGCCATTGGATACCGCATCTGCTTTCCGACGATCGCAAGGCGGCCCGCGTCAGATGGTGTAAGAAAACTCTGCAAAGGTTCAACAGAGGAGAGTCAAATCACGTCTACAATATCATCAGTGGTGACGAATCTTGGATCTATGCCTACGATCCTGATTTCAAACAACAATCTACAATCTGGGTCTTTCAAGGCGGGCCAAAGCCGACTAAAGTTGTTCGTTCTCGAAGCACTTCAAAGAAGATGGTGGCCACGTTCGTTGGAAAAACCGGCCATGTTGCGACTATTGCACTTAAAGATCGTAAAACGGTTAACGCAGAGTGGTATACCACAGTTTGTTTACCACAGGTCATTGCCGAATCTCGAAAATCTAACTTAAAGCGACGCATCATCCTGCACCACGACAACGCAAGCTCACACAGCGCTCGTCAAACGATTGAGTATTTGAAGCAGGAAAAAGTAGAAATTCTTGACCACCCTCCATACAGTCCTGACCTAAGCCCTAACGATTTCTTTACATTTTCTAAAATTAAGAAAAGTCTTCGTGGTCAAAGGTTCCAGTCCGGTGAAGAAGCAGTCGACGCTTTCAAGTCAGCCATTTTGAACACCCACCCTTTAGAGTGGAATAAATGTTATAATAACTAGTTTGAGCGAATGGAAAAGTGTTTTAAGCTACGTGGTGAATACTTTAAAAAAAAATAAAAAGTACTATAAGGTTCTAGTTGTGTTTTTTCTTCAAACGACAAATCTTAAAAGGCAGCCTTCGTATGAAAGATTTGCTGAAAAGAAAAAGAAATATTTCAAAATTCTTTTCAAATTAAAGCTTGTACATTACAGTTTTTAGGTTTATCAGTAATAATTTGATTTCGAAACGTGGTGAGAGTTAAGCTTTTGAGCACAAAAACTCTTTTCAAATAAAAGCTTGTACGTAAATTAGGAACATAACCCCTATTTTTTGCCAGTCGGGTAAAAATGTGTCCTATGTCACTTACGAGATCGAGACAAATCTAACGACATCCCCATTATCTTATCTAACTCCAAAATCCATTAAGCCGTTTAGGCTACAGGGCGTGCCAAAGAAATAAATAAACATACATACATACATTCATACAAACATACATACACTCAAAAAAAAAACCGTCCTTCTGGCTCAGACGGGTTAAAAAAAACTTTTGATTTAACTTATTAATGAAAAAAAATCAATATAAATTGTCCTGAAACTTTTTCATCCAGTCGGCAATTTCATACTCAAACACCTAATAGTACTTACAACTATAGCTGGAAAAATTGGCGCAGATCCAATAAGAAAACTGCAAGGACTACTTAGACGCGAAGAACGGTGAATGTGATAGTATTATAAAACTTAAAACAAGTATTATTCAAGTCGATAGTGAAAAGGCACTATTTGAGCTTGCGTGTTACATCCTCGGCAGTATCGGCACTTACCATCAGGTGAGGTGCAGCCAAACGCACTCAAATTAAAAAAAGTTGCTGTTAGCTGTAAATGAATAATTTAAAAGGTTAAGCACAAAAGTTAATTTAGGTTTTAGCTTTTAAACCAAATTTTTTGGCCGTCGAACGATGTGAAGGTCATCCGTTTGCCGGGGCAGAACTCGAATGAGCAGAGGTTGTATGTTAATCTCACAGAAAGCTACTTCAGCTTTATGAATTATATTTAAGCACGAAATACGTTTATGAGATAAGACTTCATTTACATAATAAGCCAACAAATAAATTCTTCTTTCTCAAAATGAATTTATTATTTACGTAAAACGAATTCACGCCGAACTCCTAGGTTGTTCAGGTATTTTTGTGAGATTTTTTGGAATAGGAGACTATCTGATTGAAAAACTTCTGTTTCGTCGTTCATTATGCTAACGGCCAAGGAGTGGAATTCCCCAACTCGTATAATATAAGAATCTTCAAAACGAGAGTGAATAGGCACTATTTGAGCTTGCTTGTTAAATCCTGGGCTGCATCGGCACTTACCATCAGTTGAGGAGTAGCCAAACGCGCTCAAATTTTTAATTTAAAAAATTCTTTTCAGGAAATCCACTTACCTGCAAATTACACAATAATTTTAAGTAAGAAGTATTGAAGAGCGTCGGTGGCGTAATGGCAAGGGCCGCTACCTCCTGTCCGGGAGGACGTGATTCGGTCCTGCCACGTACCAATGTGTTTTCGAATTTCAATTTCATACGTACGTTTATCCGATGCTTTTATACGGTGAAGGAAAACATCGTGATGGAACCTTCATACGCCTGCGAAGAAACTCGAAGGTTGTGCGTGAAGTCGACCAACCCGCACTGGGCCTGCGTAGCTGACTTAGGCTCGATCGATCGATAATTCAGGGTAAGCTCGAGCCCCTCAATGGAGACGTACATGAGCTGATGTGATGATGAAGATGTATTTCTTCTAGAACTAGTAGATTATTTGTTTCTAAAGAAAAAATACTTGTTTTCAGGCCAGTGCGCAACTGCGGTTTGGAAGCAAAACCATCTACAATCAGGAGCTGTGCACTTTAATATACAACATGCAGGCGAACCAGCCCAACATCCGATCTTCGATGATCTGCGCTGTGTCCTTCAATCTCACTACCGCAGGTTGCAATGTAAGTACCTACTTACCTTTTTTATCCACACTTGAAGAGCCCTAAACATTATCTCACCTGACGGTAAGTGACGATGATGTCGATGATGGAAGAGGGCTTATTAAAATTCCCCAACGCAGATGGGGGAACTGGCTATCTTATCTTCATGCCGGAACATATCACTGCTGTCAACATTGATGTTTGGCTGTAAGACTTACGAGTAAAAAAGATGGAGGAAGCTTATCAGGTGGGCTTAGCAAATGCCCTACCACCAACCAAACCGAGTCTTACAAAGTTATAACTCCCCGGGTCGAACTCGCGACCTCCAATTGTGAAGCGAATGGCCTGACCATTACGCCACAGTGTTAAAACTCTATACTTAATTTGTGCGTATACTTTGCACTGTAAAGTTTAATTCTTAAAATTAGAATCAGTTTATATGTACGTTTATCTTAATCTTGAATCTTGGTGAGCCCGCTTCCATCTTCGGCATCATCGTCATTTACCATCAGGTGAGATGATGCCAAGGGCTTACCAATTGTGAATAAAAATAAAAATAAATTGGTTGTCTGTAAAGTCGGTTTACGGACGATAGTTTAACGTGGCGACGTTATAACGTAACGGGACAATGAGAGTAATGGGACAATGAGTCATCCTTTTTCGTGCGTGCAGGCGGCGTCCATCGCTTTATTAGACGTTGTCACGTCAATAAATCAGTTGATAACTTTGTTTGGAAATTAAGTAAGTATATTATTGTACTTAAAAAAAGGGTTATGAAATTTCATGTAGGCCTTCATCTAAATCGAAACATAATCCTTTTTAAAATTAGACCACCCACTAGAATCAAATATCTCAGATAACTTGCTTAAACATATTAAACGTATAAGCCTAGCTATTTTTCTGACTGACAACCTATCAAAAACTGATCCAAATCGGTTAACATTTATGAGGTGAAAATCGTTAACGCCGTTTGTATGAAAGTCGCAGCTTCACAATCCTCTTACTACTATCGTACTCTTATTCTCATTCATTATCATCATATCAGCCGAAGGACGTCCACTGCTGGACATAGGTCTCCCTCAAGGGTCTCCACGACGACCGGTTATTTGAAAGCTAGTGCTTCCCGTGTGGTCCCATATAAATTTTTTAACCGCCTCCGTAGCACAGAGGCAAAGTTCACTGGCTTTACACAGGAGGTCGCGGGTTCGATTCCCGGCGGGGTCAATTGCAAGACTCGGTTTGGTTGGTGGTAGGGCATTTTCTAAGCCCGCCTGGCTAGCTACCACCATCTTATCTTAGTCTTGCCGCCAAATATCAATGTTGATATCATTGGTGTGTTCCGGCATGAAGATAAGATAGCCAGTTCCCTATTGCGTTGGGGAATCTTGGTAAGCCCGCTTCCATCTTCGGCAACATCGTCACCTACCACCAGGTGAGATTTTGTCAAGGGTTTACCAATTGTGAATAAAAAAAAAAATTAAAAAAATTAAAAAAAAAATTAAAAAAAATCAAAATCGTCGTAGTACTTTATTAGAAAAAAAATATAAATAATAATGATGCAAAAATGTACTAAGTTGTTGCGATGGAAGTCGGTTTTTAAACGTGTTTAGCGTTTTTAATTATAAAGTGGCGTAACTTCCAACAAAATTCGTGTTACAAAATTTGTAAAGTTATTTCCACCTGCTTCCATAACCTGTCGGACACAAAGAGCCGCTTCATATTGGAACTTGAAACATGGACGTGTCAGTTTGGCACAGTAGTAGCCAAGCCATATTATGATTTATGTTTTTTATGGCTTTGAATGTTCGCAAATCAATCTCATACAAAATTTTAAACATTTGTCAGGGTCGTGTACTCTGATTCTTATAAGAGTGCATTAATTTTGTATTTGTAGCGACATGTACTACTTATAGCAATTCTGAGAGCTATGTCGGTTACTTTGATTCTCCTACGGATCTCCTCGTTTCTGATTCGATCACGCAGAGAAATTACTTCTATTATAACGTCTTATTCACACGGGAAAATCGAAAACAACTCGAGTGTAGCGGTGGACAGACGACTAGTAACTTAAAAATATAAAATTAGGCCCTAGCCTTTACGCCACCGACGCTCTAGCGCCACGCAGATTTCACACACAGGCGGCATAAAAAACTTGTAACTTTGTGGTTTATCATTAGGCCACACCCTGGACACTTCGTACAACGGGCCGAAAGGACATTTCAAAAAACGAATGACGGAAAAAACAAAATAGTGGCGAAATCCTATACGTTCGACAACCAAACTGTAACCAATCTCTATCAATCTGGGTGACGAGGGGGTGAGGTTGCAATCTAGAGAGCGGCAGGGAGTGTCCATACTGTATGTTAGTACTAATATATATACTTTGATTAGGCCTACAAACTTTACCGTTCCGGACTGGGCCCCCGTGGTATGACCAACCTTCCCCAGACTGGACAAGGGGGACGTTTGTGAGTTGCTAAAGTAAACAAACTATACGTCGGTAACTGGATATGATACAACAATTAGAAGGAAATAAATGTTTAATGAACAGGCTCGCTTACTAGGGGGCCTCATAAGAAGGCTCAAGGTCACCCAAGGGGCAATGGAGCGAGCTATGCTCGGAATTTTCCTACGCGATTTAATCAGAAATGAGCAGATTCACAGGAGAACCAAAGTAACCGACATAGCTCACAGAATCGCTAAATTGAAGTGGCAGTTGGCAGTGCACATAACTCGTAAAACAGATGGTGGTTGGGGCAATAAAGTTCTCGAGTGGTGACCGCGCACGGGAAAACGTAGCGTAGGCAGGCCTCCCACACGGTAGACCGACGACCTGGTGAAGATCGCGGGAAGCCGCTGGATGCGGGCAGCGCAGGACTGGTTGTCGTGGAAATTCTTGGGGGAGGCATATGCCAGCAGTGGACGTTTTTCGGCTGATATGATGATGAAATGTTTAATATTTGATCTGACACTTTCTTATCTAAACACAAGTAATGAATGATTTCATTATCAAATATCATGAATCATTGCCGGATACTTCATGACAAAACAGAACGTATGAATCACCTTCAAACTATGATGACAAATATGGAAACCCGATAATATTACATTGAAACAATACTATTTATCTTATCAGAAACTCCGATAAATTGTGACTGCCTCCGTAGCGTAACGGTTCAATCCTTTAACTTCTCATCAGAATGTCGAGGGTTCGATTCTCGGCGAAGTCTAACTTTGTAAGACTCGGTTTAGTTGGTGGAAGAGCATTTTCAACGCCCGCCTGGCCGGCTACCAACATCTTATCTAAGTCAAGCCGCAAAACATCAAAGTTAACACCATATTTTTTTCAACAACAATCTTAAAAACGTATTAAACATCCGACTTGAAGATAAGATAGTTAGTTCCCCATTGTGTTGGAGATTCTTGTTAAGCCCGCTTCCTACAGTTGACATGATGCCAAGGGCTTACCAATTGTGGATAAAAAAAACTCTAGAAGACTATTTGTCTTTTGTTTTATTTGGCCCGCGTGGTCGACTAAGGCCCGATCGCCCTAATTAAGGGTAGGCTCGAGCTCCTCGGTGGGGACGTATATGAGCTGATATAAAGTATGGCATCTGATACGGCTTAATGACTGCTATCTAGTAACTGACACCAATGGCTTAATAGATATTGCGATCGTGAAAAATGACACTAACAGTCAAAACCATCCAGGTAATGACCTTGATTAAGGTCAGTTAACCTACGTGATAGAACTGGCAACGCAAGTCGCACTGAAAAAGAACCGCTTACTTAATTTGTATCGCAAGAAAAATGTTACCCCCACACGATGAGTGAACTAAAAAAAAATTTTTTTTAGGGAGACATTGGCAACCCGCTAGTATGCAGTGGAACTCTGGCCGGTCTTTTGTTTGTCCACACAAACTGCGAAGTCTCTTCCCACCCTGAGCTGTACACCAGGGTCGGCAACCACACCGACTGGATCAGGAGCATAACTGGAGATGCTTCTTCCATCGCCCCTGGACTTGTGTTGCTGACTGTACTCACTATTGTGCAAGCATTGTTCAAAAACATTTTCTAACTATGCCAAGGAAATATTATTCCTCCGCGAGGAGTTAAGCAAGTTAATTTGGAGTTAAGACATTCAATTGTTTGCAATAAATAATAATTATCATTATTTTAGTCATATTTTCGTGATCCTTGTCACATCATTACTTCCAGGTTAAGATGGATTATCTGTAACCTTAAGGCTTTAATATGCCTCAATCCGAGCAGGTTAATATTTGTTAAAATAATATCGAACGTAAAGTCTATTTCATTATAAGTTCTAATCAATGCGGGCTTCAGCGCTGCTGTTAAGTTGAAACCTAACGCCAGATTTGTTTTTATTACTGTGCTATACTTTCAAATAAGTTTAAAAAAATATATGTTTAATTAAAATGAACGGTCTTATAGTCACCGATTTTCGTGTGTTGGTTTCATTCAATATTAATTATTTGTTTTCGAGAAATGCCAAAAACAGGGTCTACAGTATATTTTTTTACATCAAAAGTGGTAATATTTTAAAATAATTGTATTCAATTTAATCTATTTTTTATTACTTTAAGTATATATTTTTACCATAGCTTATAGTGTTAGCTTAACACAATCTCTCAATAATTTTAATTGAACCATAGTTCATAACTTATTAATGTTCAATAGTTACCTACCCAGAGTACCAAAATAGTATGTAGTAGTGTACCTAACACCATGAAGATTCAATTTCAATAGTGAACCGACTAAAAAATAATTAACAACGTTAAAACACGTTAAAAATAACGAACTTCCAACGTAACAATAAGATTTTTGCTATTTTATGTTTTTTTGTGGTACTTAAACAATAAATATGAAAATAAGGGACCATCCTGAAGTTAAAGTTTATCAAATAAAAGAAGAATAATTAAAATCGCCACTTATGTTTAGCAATTCTGCGAGCTTTGTCGGTTACTTTGGTTCTCCTACGGATCTCCTCGTTTCTGATCTGGGCGGGGCACATAGCTCGTTGAATGGATGGCCGTTGGGGTAGTAAAGTTCTCAAGTGGCGACCGCGCACCGGAAAACGAAGCGTAGGTAAGCCTCCCACTCGGTGGACCGATGACCTTGTAAAGGTCGCGGAAAGCCGCCGGATGCGGGTAGCGCAGAACCGGTCATCGTGTAAATCCTTGGGGGAGGCCTATGTCCAGCAGTGGACGTCCTTCGGCTTATATTATGATGATGAATAAACTTGGTTCATAATCGGTGTTGAAATCGCGTAACATACATACAAAAAAAGTCGAATTTAGAACCTCATTCCTTTTTGAATTCAGTCCGAGAACAGAGCCGGGTCTATAAATAATGAAACGAAAAAATCCGGCCAGGTGTGAGCCGGACTAGACCTTAGAGGGTTCCGTACCACCATACTTCTCCACACAAGTATGACAATCATAGGTAGGTAGAAAAATGATTTTTTTTTCAATCAGTTTAGACTCCTTAGCGAAAAAAAAGATTTAAAAAACATGTTTCTTGTATGGGAGCCCCTTTTACATTTTTAGGGTTCCGTACCCAAAGGCTGAAAACGGGACCCTATTACTGAGACTTCGCTGTCCATCTGTCTATCCGTCCGTCTGTCACCAGGCTGCATTTCATGAACCGTGACAGTTAGACAGTTGAAATTTTCACAGATGATGTATTTCTGTTGCCTCTACAACAACAAATACTAAAAAAATAGAATAAAATAAGTATATAGGGGGGCTTCGATACATCAAACATGATTTCTTTTTCTCATTTTTGATAACGGCAACAGGTAGACGCTTGAAGTATTCACAGAATATTGAGTTGTATTATTCACTTTTTTTTTTTTTTTTCACAATTGGTAAACCCTTGACAACATCTCACCTGGTGGTAAGTGATGATGTTGCCGAAGATGGAAGCGGGCTTACCAATATTTCCCAACGCAATGGGGAACTGGCTATCTTATCTTCAAGCCGGAACATATCAATATTGTTAACATTGATATTTGGCGGCAAGACTTAGATAAGATGGTGATAGCTAGCCAGACGGGCTTACAAAATGCCCTACCACCAACCAAACCGAGTCTTACAATTGACCCCGCCGGGAATCGAACCCGCGACCTCATGTGTAAAGCCAGTGAACTTTGCCTCTGAGCTACGGAAGCGGTTATAAAATATAAGAGATATAAATAAATTACAATACAATTAATATTTATGGGAGCTTCCATACAACAAACGTGATTTTTTATAGATAATACGGAACCCATCGTGCGTGAGGCGGACTCGCACTTGGCCGGTTTTTATTATTATTTGGTTACACGCTTTGTGAAAAATTTAACTGTCTATCTATTACGGTTCCGATGTACAGCCGGCTGACAGGCATACAGAAAGACGGACGGACGGACGGGCGAACAGCCAGAGGCGGCTTAGTATTAAGGTCCCGTTGGTTACCCTTTGTGTGTTCGGTACCCTAAAAATTTGTGCCATTACCATAATGGTGTTTGAGGTAAAAGCTGCTTGCAAAGTGACTAAAATGTTAAAGGGATCATAAATTTCGAACACGTTCATTAGGCTCGCACGCGACCTCTCGTTTCAGCTTTAAAGCGACTACACACGTAGGAATTTCGTAATAAGATTTCCTTAATTTAAGGGCTCCACCTTTATGAAGTACAGGTACTAACAGCAAAATCATCTGTCCAGTTCTAGACCTTAACTGAAAGACAAGAGCGAATATTTGTTTTAGGGGTCTTTTGTTGATAGTACGTGGTTCTAGAAGAAATACTATTTACCTTGCTGGCGCACGAGTTGTATAATAAACTAGCGGCCCGTGAAATTACTTCGTTACCTCTGTCAGACTGAAGATGTTTAGTAAGCAGTAAATTATCTAATGTGAGAGGAAGCTGTATTTTTTTTTTGAATGTATATTCTAAACAATTTGTTTATTCCTATGAATTTTGTTCTACTCTGTATAGCACTGTTCCGATCTTTGCCAAACTGTACCATAATCAAAGTAATATATTAGTACTAACATACAGTATGGCCACTCCCTGCCGCTCTCTAGATTGTGACCTCACCCCCTCGTCACCCAGATTGATATAGATTGGTTACAGATTGGTTGTCGAACGTATAGGATTACGCTGCCAATTTGTTTGTTCCGTCATTCCTTTTTTGAACTTTCATTTTTTGCCCGTTGTATGAGGTGTCCAGGGTGTGCCATAATACTGTGGAGGGACTGATACATCAATATTTAGCGTTTATTTGTGTCTTTCCATAGTTTATTTTCTAAAATAAAGGTTTCTAAACTTTTTAATATCAGATTTCATACAACCGCCAATTTTTTTTTAATATATTAAAAAAACATACAAATGGAATATTGCTTAAATTAATATAGATAGAAATAATATTTGATTTACCGATTAGAACAGTAATTAGTTTTTATACAAAAATACAGAGAAAACCTTGAGAAAACTTTGGATATCAGCAAAGCGCCAAATGGACTACCGTGCGGCCAAATACTCTCTCGGCGTGTTTTTTTTTAAATAAATGCAAAAAAAGGAATCTTGATTAAATTAATATAGATAGAAAAAATATTTCATTAGCTAATTAGAACAGTAATTAATTAGTTTTCTACAAAAATATAAAGAAAACCTTGTGAAAACCTTGGATATCGGCAAAGCGCCAAACACACTACCGTGCGGCCAAATTACTCTTCCCGCGTGTTTTTTTTTAATTAAAGGAAAAAAAAGGAATCTTGCTTAAATTAATATAGATAGAAAAAATATATCATTGGCTAATTAGAACAGTAATTAGTTTTTATACAAAAATACAGAGAAAACCTTGAGAAAACTTTGGATATCGGCAAAGCGCCAAATGGACTACCGTGCGGCCAAAACACTCTCACTCCGACGCGGTGGCGCATTGGATATCCCCGCTGGAAGGGATAAGTAAAAATAAAACCCTCTCTCTGGCGCAGTCGGATAAAAAGGGAAGGGGCAGTTAAGACACTGACGTTTTCTTTCTTTTTTTTTTCTTCTTTTTTTATGTTGTGATGCAATACAGAATATTGTATTGTATTTATTATTTACGTGGAACGTATGCAAAAGCGTCGGTGGCTCAACCGGTAAAGACTCGGTCGTCTTATCCAGAGATGCCGGGTTCAAATCTGGACGGCCAATGTACTCGTACCAATGAGTTTTTCGACACTTACGTACCGTACATATACTCACCGATTGCTGTAACGGTGAAGGAAAACATCGTGAGGAAACCTGCACACACCTGCGAAGAAACTCGAAGGTTGTGTGTGAAGTCGACCAACCCGCACTGGGCCCGCGTGGTCGACTAAGACCCGATCGCCCTAATTCAGGGTAGGCTCGAGCCTCTCGGTGGGGACGTATATATGAGCTGATATGATGATGTAAGGAGAAAAATAAACAACGAAATGTATGAAGTATTTTAATTAACCGAGAGAGCGCGAAGCGCGAACAAACTGTCTCCTTTTCAGCTTGGGAAAAATGCTGTAGTATGTCCGGATATCCGGCGGATGTCCGGCTTTTCTCCTCTACAGGTTGCATTTCTCAACTGATTCTCGTGAAACTTTTTGAGCAGGATCGATAATTATATGGACTTTTTTGTCGATTCAGTTTCAGGAAAATTTTCAAAATGGCGGAGAAAAAATATAATTTTTCAGGCATTTCGAAAAACTTGCGAGGTCTACCAGCTCACAAGCCATAAGTTTAAAAATATATATCATAAAGAGTAAGCATTTCATTTTTTACCCACGATAGTATAGAGGATGTAATCCGTTTGACCTAAGAAGTTTGAATGTGTGTCTATTACGTCTTGACCCCTTAACAGCTTAACAGATTCTAATGAATTTTCCTACACGGTAAATAAATTAATATGGGGTAAATTTCTTAAATTTTTTTTTTTACTTTTTAGAGCATGCTGTCAGCATTTGGAAACCTCTCTGTCATTTCGGTATGAGCTGTTCCACCTTCGTTACGCTTCTTCATTTATTATGCGTACAGCGCAGGAGTGGAACTCCTTGCCTGCGTCAGTGTTTCCCGATTCCTATAATTTGGGGATCTTCAAGGCAAGAGTGAATAGGCATTATTTGAGTTTGCGTGTACCATCCTCGACTGCATCATCACTTACCATCAGGTGAGTTGCAGTCAAACGCACTCAAATTTTTAATAAAAAAAAAAAAGCGGGAACCTACACAGAGAGTTTCGCTACCATGTTGCGCTTATAACTCAGAGAATAATCAACCGATTGTTGTAACTGTTGTATCATCATCATCATGTCAGCCATAAATTGACCACTGCTGGACAAAGGCCTCCCCCAAAGGATTTCCACGACGACCGGTCCTGCGCTGCTCGCATCCATCGGTTTCCCGCGATCTTCTCCAGGTCGTAGATCCACCGCGTGGGAGGCCTTCCTACGCTACGTTTTCCGGCACGCGATCGCCACTCGAGAACTTTACTGCCCCCACGGCTATCTGTTGTACGAGTTGTGTGCCCTGCCCACTGCCACTGCCATCGTTGTATGTGCAAATAAAGGTTAGCCCAAAGTCCCTCTTTGGGGTGAGTAAGCATAACGGAGCGTGCGTTTTTTTTAAATCCACAATTGATAAGCCCTTGGCATCATTTCACCTGATGATAAGTGACGATGATACCGAAGATGGGAACGGGCCTACCAAGATTCCCCAACGTAATGGGGATCTGGCTATCTTATCTGTAAGCCGGAATACATCAATGTTGTTAACGTTGATTTTTGGCGGCAAGACTTAGATAAGATGGTGGTAGCTATCCCGGTGGGCTACAAAAATGTCCTACCATCAACTTAACCAAGTTTTTCAAAGTTAAATCGGCCGGGAATCGAACCCGCGATCTCCTGGTATGAATCAAATGGACTAACTATTACGCCACGAAGGCGGTTTTTACACATTTAATTTAATATTAAAGTGAAAATTGTACAATAATTATCAGTAACGAAAAAGCCTGTAAAATATTTTCTCTGGTTACGGATATGGCGTTCTCGCACTCAGCGGGAAACGGAAATGGTTTATGAGGCTGAAACATAAAAATAACGAGCCCATTATACTCGAATCATTGCACAGGTCAGGTTTTATTTGAATCCCTCTCGATTTTCCGACAAGTCCCTTTGTATAAGTGCATCAGATTACAGGATTGTTTTATGACTACATACCTAATACTTTCGTCGGTGGCGCAACGGCAAGGGCTGCTACCTCCTGTTCGGGGAGGTCGTCGTTCGAGTCCTGCCAAGTACCAATGTGTTTTCAAATTTCGATCTCATATGTACGTTTATCCGACGCTCTTACGGTGAAGGAAAACATCGTGAGGAAACCTACACACATCTGCGAAGAAACTCAATGGTTGTGTGTGAAGTTGACCAACCCGCACTGGGCCCGCGTGGTCGACTAAGGTCCGATCGCCCTAATTCAGGGTAGGCTCGAGTCCCTCGGTGGGGACGTGTATATAAGCTGATGTGACCTAAAACTTTCAAAACAAAATTAGGTTTGATAAAACGCATGATCGATGATTTAGTTAAGTGTATTCGGTAACTATAATTATTTTTACAAAAAACTAGAACTGATTCTGTCGTAGAGCAACTTTAAAAGGTGGTAAATAATAATTTTAACACTGCTTTTTCACGCGATATACATATGCATGCAAAATTACAGCTCCATCGGAAACCGGAAAGTGGGTCAAATTTAACTTAAAAGATTTCATTACAGACACCGGGACAAGTAAAACTAAATATTTCGAAAACCTTAAAACTTTTAGGTACAAGCTTGTCACTCGATATACAAATGCATCCAAAATTTCAGCTCAATTGGAAACCGGAAAGATTTCATTACAGACACTGAGACAGGTGAAACTAAATAAAAGCTTGTAAAAACTAGGCTTCCGTAACCAAAGGTTAAAAATGGGACCCTATTACTAAGACTTCGCTGTCAGTCCGTCTGTCCGTCTGTCACCAGGCTGTATCTCATGAACCGTGACAGCTGGACAGTTGAAATTTTAACAGATGATGTATTTCTGTTGCCGCTATAACGAAAATAAATAAAAAATAGAAAACAAGAGTTTTCATACAAAAAACGTGTTTTCTTTCAAAACTTAAAGAAACTAGCGCTACCTAGTATGATGGTACGGAACCCTTTGTGCGCTGTTCTGACACGCACTTTAGTTACTTTTCTCTCAATATATAGAAAAATCTTGTAACCTTTCTCTTCCCTTACTTATTAGTTACTAGATTAGTTACAAAACATTATTTTCTTGCTAAACAACATCATCTTAGTCAAAGAAACTAAGATTATCCTCGGGATAGAGATGATATATTACGAGACCAATGGGCTTACGTCGTCGTCTGCTGAAGCCCGAGAAAGCCTATTCGAGCCGAAGACAATAAAAAGATAGTGTAAACAGGGTTCGGGTAAAACTCACAGTTAAGTCAAAGTATATATATTAGTACTAACATACAGTATGGACACTCCCTGCCGCTCTCTAGATTGTGACTTCACCCCCTCGTCACACAGATTGATAAAGATTGGTTACAGTTTGTTTGTCGAACGTATAGGATTTCGCCGCCATTTTGTTTGTTCCGTTATTCCTTTTTGAAATGTCATTTCCGGCCCATTGTGAGAAGTGTTCTGGATGTGGTTAAGTGCTGTCAGACATATTATTTTAGTACTAACATACAGTATGGACACTCCCTGCCGCTCTCTAGATTGTGACTTCACCCCCTCGTCACACAGATTGATAAAGATTGGTTACAGTTTGTCTGTCGAACGTATAGGATTTCGCCGCCATTTTGTTTGTTCCGTCATTCCTTTTTTGAAATGTCAATTCTGGCCCGTTGTATGAAGTGTCCAGGTTGTGGTTAGGTGCTGACAGACATACTTACTGAGGGTTACTGTTGCCCCCAACGGGTCACCATTTGCAGTTGAACAAAGTAGGTAAACTATGCCACTCACTTTGGTATATATTTACACTAATTCCACAGAAATTGAATAAAACTACACTTTATAATTTGTCAGCGACCGGTTTCGAATACCATCTTTACGCAGACTATTTATTTACACAATGTGTGGGTTAAATAGGAAGTAAATTTTAGGGTTACCAGTTAATTAAAATATCTTCAGATTAGTGTTATAATGTTCCATCAAGAACCTACAATCAAAAGTATCAACTAGGTAAACGATGATTTTATTAATATTATTATTATATTTATTTAACAAACAACATGGGCCCGTGATAATTATGTTAGTGAAAAAACTATTTGACTACTAGCTGTTTCCCGCGGCTTCACCCGCGTGGACATCGTTTCTTTGACTTTTCGAGAGTGTGCAGTGCGCGAGCCGCAAGCGGCTTGCGAGCGTTAAAAAAAGTAGCTTATATGTTAATCCAGATCCTGATCTATCTACCAACCAAATTTCAGCCAGATCCGTTCAGTACTTTTTGCGTGAAGAAGTAACAAACATACACACTCACAAACTTTCGCTTTTATAATATTAAGTGTAATGTTAGTAAAACAAGAAAGATACAAAGAAATGAATGAAAAAAAAAATGCAAAATGAATTTGTTCTTTATCTTCATATCAGCCGAAAAACGTCTATACTACTAGACAAAGGCCTCTCCCAAGGATTTCCGCGACAACCGGTCCTGCACCGCCCGCATCCAGCGGCTTCCCGCAACCTTCCCCAGGTCGTCGGTTCACTGAGTAAGAGGCCTGCCCACGCTACGCCTTCCAGTCGCCACTCGAGAACTTTACTACCCTAATGACTGTCTGTTCTAAGAGCTGTGTGCCCGGCCCACTTTGCAGTTGAGTTTAGCAATTCTGTAAACTATGTAGGCTACCTAGGTTCTCCTAAAGATTTCCTCATTTCTGATTTGATCGCGTAGGCAAACTCGTTCGTTATTCATTCATGTCAGCTTATATACGTCCCCACCGAGGGGCTCAAGCCTACCCTGAATTTAGGGCGATCGGGCCTTAGTCGACCACGCGGGCCCAGTGCGGTTTGGTCGACTTCACACACAACCTGCGAGTTTCTTCGCAGGCGTGTGCAGGTTTCCTCAATATGTTTTACTTCACCGTAAGAGCGTCGGATAAACGTGCATAGAAAATCTAAATTCGAAATCCCATTGATACGTGGCAGGATTCGAACCACGACCTCCCGGACAGGAGGCGGCGGCCCTAGCCGTTACGCCACCGACGCTCTACATGTCTATACATAATATGTTCGTTGTATCCTCAAAGAAATATCTGCAAATCTCAGCGCACTCCAAGTCCCTTGCCACTCCCGGGAAATAAAAGATTACTTACTCTATATGAATAACTCTGCAGCGAGTCCGCTCCGTGATGTTTTTCAAGAAGCGCGATAATCTTTTCCATTATTCTTTCCTCTCCGAAACTCACTTTATCAAATGGTGTTGAAGTCTCGTTCGGATTGAATTTAGGCGGGTACTTAAATTTTGTTTGCAATTTAATTTAAAAAGGATTATTTTATTTATTTGTTTATTTATGGGCACCTTTGCACCGGGGATGACGAGGGACGGGTTATTTTGGGTGCTTTATATTTTATATTTTAGGTGTTTTATTTTAGGTAATTTAAGTGTTTCATTTAAGGTATTTAAGGTGTTCTATGTTAGGTGTTTTAAGTGTTTCATTTAAGGTATTTTGGGTGTTTTATGTTAGCTATTTTAAGTGTTCATTTAAGGTATTTAGGCAATATATTTTAAGTGTTTTAGGTAGTGTACTTTATGTGTTTGTATGACTTATCATAGATAAATTATTTACCTTCCCATAAAGGGTAAAAAAAAAAATTTGGACGGAAATAAGGTATGGCGAGGTATTGATTGGAATAGTTGTCTCTGTTTTTTTCTTTACGTATAAAGAGTAAAGAAAAAAACCACACTTTTGCACTTTTTCAATGTTTTTTCGTTTACTTTCATTTTATGAATAAAAGTATAAAAAATAATAACATTTCTCACTTTGTATTATCATAACAATGTTATCATAACAAATATTGTTCTATAATACAAAGTATATTTATTTAAAATTTATACTTCAAAATATTAGTCAGTACTAGAGTTGAAAGTAACGGTGTAGACCTATCTTAGGGATTTTTTCTATCTAGCGAAAACTGCTCAATCGTGTTTCTAATAGCTTTTGACTTTATGGAACATAATCAACAATAAGAGTATTTTTTTCAACCGTGGGTTTTCTATCGTTGAGGAGTGATTTAAATCAAAAAATAACGAAAATCTGTAACATTACCGCATAAGCACACGTAGAGGTCTCACAACAAAAGTCCTAAATAAACAAGCAATGTTACGATTTGACCGAAGCATAATTTACAAAATATGTCATAACAGCCTTATAGTACCTACCCACGGTACAATAGCTGTGATAATTTCACCTAAATAATCCTATAATGCTGGTGCGTGTTACCGTAGATTTACATCTCATTTTGTGGAGGACAAAATACGAAGGTAGGTACTTAAGTACGAGGGATAAGAATGATAAAGGATAGTGCAGTGTTTGTAAGGAAGTTAACCGCCTGGTTAGTCCATTCGCTTCACACCAGGAGGTCGCGGGTGCGATTCCCGGCGGGGTAAACTTTGTAAGACTTGGTTTTGTTGGTGGTACGGTATTTTCATAGTCCCTCCTGGCTAGCTACCACCGTCTTATCTAAGTCTTGCTGCCAAACATCGGTGTTAACAGCATTTATGTATTCCGGCTTGAAAATAAGATAGCCAGATCCCCATTGCGTTGGGGAATCTTGTTAAGCTCGCTTCCATCTTCGGCATCATTCTCACTTACCATCAGGTGAGGTGATTCCAAGGGATTATCAATTGTGGATAAAAAAAGGACAAAATAGGAAGGTAGGTATACAAGTGGTACAAATTACAGGGTGTAACAAAATTTGTGTAGGTCCCGTTAACTGGGAGTTCTACTCACCATACTGAACAACTTTTCTCAAGGAAACTATAGTCAATTCTCAAAAAAAAAAATTGGGCCCTACATACTAAAATTTACAAAATTGTCCAATCAGCTGATCGATTTGTATGAAGAGTAAAATATTTTTTTTGCGATTTCAGCAAAGTCGTAGAACAAAAGTTTTTCAGTATGATGAGTAGAAGCCCCAGTTAACGGGACCTACACCAATTTTGTTACATTCTGTATATGTACGAGGGACAGAGATGATAAGGATAGTGCGGTGTTTGTAAGGAAGTTTACGGCAGCTGTTGCGATTCTACTGACGTGACGGGGTGAAGTCACGCTACACGCAGTTAACGGGACCTACACCAATTTTTTTACACCCTGTATAAGTACGAGGGACAGGGATGATAAGGATAGTGCGGTGTTTGTAAGGAAGTTTACGGCAGCTTTTGCGATTCTACTGACGTGACTGGGTGAAATCACGCTACACGCAGTTGACGGGACCTACACCAATTTTGTAACACCCTGTATAAGTACGAGGGACAGGCATGATAAGGATAGTGCGGTGTTTGTAAGGAAGTTTACGGCAGCTTTTGCGATTCTACTGACGTGACTGGGTGAAGTCACGCTACACGCAGTTGACGGGACCTACACCAATTTTGTAACACCCTGTATAAGTACGAGGGACAGGGATGATAAGGATAGTGCGGTGTTTGTAAGGAAGTTTACGGCAGCTGTTGCGATTCTACTGACGTGTCTGGGTGAAGTCACGCTACACGCAGTTGACGGGACCTACACCAATTTTGTAACATCCTGTATAAGTACGAGGGACAGGAATGATAAGGATAGTGCGGTGTTTGTAAGGAAGTTTACGGCAGCTGTTGCGATTCTACTGACGTGACGGGGTGAAGTCACGCTACACGCAGTTAACCCCGGACAAGAGCCCTACATTACCAGCGTCCGATTGCTGATGGCCATGATTTCCGACGGTTAGCGCCACACTGAAGCCTTTTCACACATTCACGGATAAGATATATAAGGTTGGATTGGCAATAGTCACACTTTTGTTTGAAAACCAGCGTCGCCGCCTGTCTCCCACCCATCAACTCCACACGAATTGTGCACACTAATAAACAAAACACACTTAGAACCCACGGGGCTGCAATTGTGTCTCATACCATTTCGAGAGTCTGTACGTTACATACAACCACACGCAAATTAAAAAGTATGAACGCGTGCTTTGGTTGAGTATGATTGTCTAATCATACTTGTGGCGCGCCTGCCCAGCGCACATTTCCAATCCAACCTTATTTATCTGTTCCGTGCCTTTTTACGTGACCTAAACGACGTTTCTGCCGAAATTATCGGACTTCACGCTCGGATTCACCACATTCAAGGGGCACGAAATGAAGTAACAAAAGATAGAATCAACACCTCTGGGAGAAAAGTCTTCGGACTTTCGTCTGATTTTTTTTCTCAAATAAAACTTTTCAGAAACATAAATTGGATAAAACTTAGGAACCTATAAAAATGTTACTCATATTATCAATCAATCAATCAATCAAAATAATTTATTTTAAATAGGTGTTTACGCTCACTTTTAAATAGTAAAAAAAAATCTATTGTATATTACAAATGGCTTTGGTTTAACTGTTTACCAAATTAAATAAAAATCGCAAACCAAAAAAATGTATTTTTAACCCAAAAAAGGTAAATGTCTACCAAAATTTGACACCCTATTTTATACTAAAACGCATACATTTATTTAATTTTACATTAGCCAATTAAAGCACATGAGACCCAAAATAAGCTAAGTTTGCCCACATTTTGAATAGCATTTAATTATTCAATAGACTGTCAAATATTAACATAAGGGTACATACCTATTTTAAAGTTTGTCGATTTTAGAACTCCCCGTTCCACACTCTTCCTACAGTGTTGAGTGGTCGACGGAGCCCCTTCGGGGCTCCTACTTCTGTGTTCTCATGTCAAACCTAACACTACGACTGTGCGGGGAGGCGAGCTAAGCTCGCCTCCCCGCACAGTCTCCGAACCTAACGCATCCGAGTCGGGGTGCTCCGAAAGTCCGAGCTCGCTTCGCTCGCTCCCGCTTCCATTTAGAACTCCCCGTACCACACCCTTCCTACAGGTGTACTGAATTTGGTAGACATTTACTAATTTTGGCTTTCGATTACATTTTAAAGTTCGAGCATAACTTTATCAGATAAACGCACTTTTTTAATTGCGTTGCGGATACACTTTTTTACGCATTCGTTTTTTGGTACACTATTAATTTTTTGGTATACCTTGTCGTTTTATGGTAAACGTGTTTAGGTATTAAAAACTGATTTTGGTATACAATATATTTGTTCCCATTACAAATAATGTCATGATTCAGATTACAGTCTCAGGTAATGGTATTTGTTATAGAATCAACATATGTATCTTTGCCATTTACATAATCTATTATTTTATAAAAATATAGTACATAATTTTAAATAAAAAAAACGTCTTCAAACAGGAAACTAAGGTTCCCCTCGATTTTTCTGGGATGTCATCATCAGATCCTGGTTTCCTTATCATGGTACCACCCTTGGGATATCTCCTTTTCGAAAAGAAAATTCATCATCCAAATCGGTTCATAAATCCTGAAGGGGATAGCTGACAGGTATGATTCCCAACTCTTTTCGCACTTCATGCGTGTACTAGTCAGACAGGGGCCCTATGCTTCCTATAACTGGTGAGCGCATGGGGTGTGGAAGGGTTTTTTAATTTTTATTCTCTGTTACTGTATTATTTTATTCTGTGTTCTACTTACATTAGTGTAATAAGACGTTTGTGTTACTAACAAAAATGGACCATGTTGTCTGAAAAATAAAGATAATAATAATAATAAATGACGAAGTTAACCGCGAACACACGTAAAAAAAATATATAAGGTCGAATTGAGAAACCTCCTCCTTTTTTTTTGAAGTCAGCTAAAAATATAAAACAATAAAAATATCAAAAAGTTCCCTTTCAACTGTCTTCATTTTGCAAAATTGTGAATGGTAGCGTCGTAAATTAAATACGACATATTTCCAGAAGCGGGGCGCAAACTTTCCTAAACTTACAAAGGTCACTATAAAAGTGTCACATAGGCGGCAAGAGGCTGCAATTTATCGTATAATAAACTTCAGAGGCGTGAAGAAGGACTAAGAGATACTTAGATGGCTCCATATACTAAATCCACTACGGTAGCTCGTATGTATTATGGGCTGTTGTTGAGATTTTTCTTTCTTTCTGTTTGTTTCTCGTAATAAGCGTATCCCATTTTCCGTCATGAAAATAAGATACAACGTCATATCGTAACCTAACACGTTTGTAAGTAATATTTTTAAAAAAAAAACTTTTATGTACAAGCTTTTATTTGAAAAGTGTTTTAAGCTCTAAAAGTCAGTGTAAGCCGAATGGTCAGTGTGCCATATGTAAATAAAAGTACACGACGTTTTCAAATAAAATAATGACCCGACTGAGCACAAACTTAAACCCTATTTTTTGTATAGTCGGGTAAAAATGTATCCTATGTCATTCACGGGATAAAGACGAATCTAACGACACCTCGCACTCCAAAATCAATCAAGCCGTTTAGGCTGCAGAACGTGTCAAAGAAATCTACATACATACATACACTCGAAAAACATAACCCTCCTTCTAGCGCAGTCGGTTAAAAAAGACGAGCACAGTATTTCCTTCTATTCTATCTATTACATATAGTAAAACTGTAACGGGGCCGTGTCTGTACATCAAATATTTTTGGAAAATAATTATAATAACTGTGGTGGACATTACAGGACAAAACAACAACTTTTGGAATCTTTGTCTGACTGTGTTTCTGTCTGTCTGTCTGTATGTTCACGCATCACGCAAAAACTACCTGGCCGATTTTGATGAAATTTTATATGGTGGTTCCTTATAGCGCGGGTTAACATATAGGATACTTTTAAACTCGGAAAATTCAAGATTTCCTGGGGGAAAATTCAAAACCTCTACGCGGACGAAGTCGCGGGCACGGCTGGTTAAACATAAAAGACGATCCTAAACCTTGATTCCACCTCTAAATTTCATCATAAGATCGACTTCAAAATATCAGATGGATCTATAGAGGTCACTGAGAATACGGTTTTATACAAAATTTCAGCTCAATTAGATTTCTGGAAGTCGCTGTAAAAGTTTGAAAAACTTTACCTAAACAAACTATCACACATACAAACATAGCAAGTGAAATGAAAGCTTTTAAAAATGACAAGTGATTAACATTCTAATTTATGAACAGCGACATTAACACACATCAACTAATCATCGAAATGAAAATGAAGATCCAATCATTAAGATAAGAGAAGATGAATATTATTTATAATGCACACCAAATATCATCATCATCATCATCATATCAGCTCATACACGTCCCCACCGAGGGGCTCTAGCCTACCCTGAATTAGGGCGATCGGGCCTTAGTCGACCACGCGGGCCCAGTGCGGGTTGGTCGACTTCACACACAACCTTCGAGTTTCTTCGCAGATGTGTGCAGGTTTCCTCACGATGTTTTCCTTCACCGTTAAAGCAATCGGTGAGTTTAAGTACGTAAGTTTCGAAAAACTCATTGGTACATTGGCCGTCCGGATTTAAACCCGGCACCTCTGGTTAGGAGGACCGAGTCGTAACCGGTTGAGCCACCGACGCTTCTACACCTGACACCAAATATACAGAAATTAAATACATATTAAATATCAAAATATCGAAGACATGCAAAGACGGACTTATCGCACTAAGCGATTTCTTCCAGCCAACCTTTGGTTAATGGAGGAGACGAGAAAGTGCAACGATAGCGGGTGGGTGTAGTATGTGCAGTGGAACTAATAAAGGCAGTGTAATATAAAGCATACGAAAAGTTAATACTTAATACGATCAGCTGATCGATCGATTTTGTGCATTTTAGTATCAAGGTCCAAAATTTTTTTTGTGAATTGACTACGGTCCGACGCATCTCGGTGGCTATCCAACGCGACAATGCCGCCAGTGTTATGGAATCGTTTGGGTCAGGCGTGAATGAGTTAAATTTCTTGTAATTTTTTTTCTCTAACATTATTATTTTTATATTTTGTTTATGGATTAACTAGGAAGAACACAAGATACATTATAACAGAATAGGAAAAGTAAGGAATAATTGCATATTAACAAATTCATAATTAAGATAACTTTTGAACTTTTTAAATTAGTTTTATAAGAGCAATCTTTATTTTAAACTGGATAAGTTCAACAGCCTTTTGGTTGTTGAGCTATTGCGCAGCGACCCAAAACAGATGTTCGCCTCCAACATTGTATGGAACCTACTTTACACTTGTATAGTGGAATTTTGGAGAACTTGTTATAAATAATACAATTTTGGAGGACTTGTAATAAATAATAAAATTTTGGAGGACTTGTAATAAATAATAAAATTTCAAAGGCGAAAGTTTGTGAGTGTGTATGTTTGTTGCTTCTTCGCGAAAAAACTACTCAACGGATCTGGCTAAAATTTGGTAGGTAGACAGAGTAGGACCTGGATTAATACATAGACTACTTTTTTACGCTCGCGAGCTGCTTGCTGCTCGCGCACTGCGCACCCTCGGAAAGTCATAAGAACGTTGTCCACGCGGGTGAAGCCTCGGGAAACAGCTAGTAAATAAAAATTGTAATACATATTTGTTGCTTTTCTTGTGCTGTAGCGTTGCCTGTTTGTCAATTAAACGAGCGAGAGCGAAGCGTCTTCGTTTCAGTTTGTGCAAAAATGCTTCGTATGTCTGTCCGGATGTTCGGCTTTTCTCAAACGATTCTCGTGTAATATGTGAGCAGGTTCGATAATTGGGGATCGGACTGCATCAAAAATAAAATCTGAAATATAATTTCCTAAATTGCTCTCCTCTTGAAGTTTCAGAAAACATTACTTGTGTTGTTTTTCTATTACATCTTCAATTTTTAATTGATCAAATTCACAAAAAAAGTTCGCCAATGACGCTTCAAATCTATGACGTCACTTTTGGCTATTTCAAACATTTTTAGAACAAAATTTCGTTTTTGACAGATATTAAAAAGTAACTCAAATGACTAGGAGTCCGATCCCCCTATTGAATGGATTTTTTTGTCGATTCAGTATTTGTTAATTTTTCAAAATGGTGGGTTGAAAACGTAAAAAATGTCATGTTTCAGCCATTTCCAAAATCTCGCCAAGTTTTCAGCACACAGAACCACTAGAGGATGTCACTGCTGGACAAAGGCCTCCCCCAAGGATTTCCACGACGACCGGTCCTGCGCTGCCCGCATCCATCGCATTTTCACCAGGTCGTCGGTCCACCGCGTGCGAGGCCTTCCTACGCTACGTTTTTCGATGCGCGGTCGCCACTCGATAACGTTACTGCCCCATCAGCCATCTGTTCTACGAGCTATGTGCCCTGCCCACACCCACTTCAGTTTAGCGATTCTGTGGGCTATGTCACACAGGTGATAGGGTTATTAGAGTTTTCAGGAATGCCATATAGCGGAACTCTTGGCCTGCGTCTGTGTTTCCAGAATTTTACAATTTGGGGATCTTCAAGGTAAAAGTGAATGGGATCATTTGTTTTTGCGCGTACCATACTCTACTGCGTTGTCACTTTCCAGCAAGTGAGGTGTAGTCAAATGCACTCAAATCTTTAATAAAAAGTCGCCAATTGCGAATCACACTCGCGATTCCGTAGTCTTTTCAAAGGATAAACGTATATTTTAAAAACAAAATTGTTTTTGCAGTTGGTAATAGAACATTTTGTATGGAAAATCTAAGAACCTTTTAAAATCTCAACTGCGTATCTTAAGTTGGTCGACTATAATTACTCCTAAACTAAGAAAGTATACTTTTTTTAGATGTCCTGAAATAGCGGTTTAGCTAAGGGGAGGGAAGTTGGCGGGGGGCATGGGGTGCGACACTTGACTGTAACAAAAATAAGCACTTAAAAGCTTAATATTTCGCATAGAGAACCCTGAAACGAAAAATAGTTGAAGAAAACTTTCAGTTGTTTTGAAAGTCCTATTCAACGATACCCCACACGAAAGGGTACGTCACCAAAAAAACGACACCCCCGCTTAACATGTAGGGAAAGTACCCCAAAAAGGAAAGGAAGATTAAGGGAGCATATATAAGGGAAGATAATACTAAGATAGAGTGATAGTGTTTGTAAGAGTCAAGATTTGTTTTATTCACAATTGGTAAGCCCTTGGCATCATCTCACCTGATGGTAAGTGACGAAGATGCCGCAGATGGAAGCGGGCTCACCAAGATTCCCCAACGCAATGGAGAAATTTCTATCTTATCTTCAAGCCGGAACACATCAATGTTATTAAACACTGATGTTTGGCGGCAAGACTAAGTATCGTTAGTGAAACGCAAATACATATAAAACGTAAACCCAGACGTTCAATAATTAAGGTGCCAAACATACTATGTGGTCTAACCCCTCGCCATAAATTACATTATGTTCACAATTGTGCCCTAGAGAAATAATCTGTTATGCCTCTTCAGACCATACGATATTTTCGGCTGATAAAGTTTTAATTTCTAGGGTTACGACACGTACTTGTGACCAATACTTGGTGTAATAAATGATTTATTTATTTATTCATTCAGTTGCTTTCATGTACATGCATAAAGTTCTTATATCTAAGGGTAGTAGGGTACATGAACCCTTGTAGGGCATTGCAAGATAAAAAGATGAGTAGTCCGAAAGAATTACTATTATTTTAAGTATTAAACATTTGAAAAACAATAAAATTAAACAAAAGAACAACAAATTAAGTAGGTACTTTGTCCGTCATGAATTCATTGACTTAACACCTGCTAAGTAGGAATTGTTTTATTTTATTTTTGAAATTATTATCTTTATTTTCAGATTTTATATTTTGTGGTAATTTATTGTATATAGCTATTGATCTGTAATAGGGTTCATTTTTATATATTTCTAATTTAGGTGCGGGTGGCGGAGCGAGCTGGAGTATCCGGCTTATACCACTTATCATAGTAAATATGTCACCGAGATATTGTGAAAACCGCGATATTACAATCTCACTAATTAGATTATGATATAACGGTAAATTGTGAATCGGATCACAATGTCACGGCCTATTCTTGTACCTCCGAATAAAACCGATGATTTCTTCTGCTGCGAAGCATTCTGTTACCACGCTCTTTTATTCAGTGTTTTTCACTTCGCTTAGTGTTATTGTAATGTCATTAGTGAGATTACAATGTCACTAGTGAATTTTTTTATTATTTATTAGTTTTAAATTTTTTAACGGATTTTACAATCTTACGGTGACATATATATCGTAGGCACACTGTATGATTCGTTATTTTACATAAGGTCAGACAAATCACATAATGGCGAGGGCGCGGAGCCTCGCGACGCGAGGCTCTCTGACAGTCAAATTAATCAAACCGACCGAATCTAACTTAGTTTATTTTCAATCTGCCTTACGGCATTTTGTCAATTTGCCTGGCTCGGCATTTTCCAATCTGCGTGCAGAATTTTGCAAGTTGCCTGACCGTTTACATACGGACGAATTATACAATTAGCCTGACCGTAAGTAAAATGTCTAATCATACAATTTGCCTGCCACATATAGACTACTTCCAGGTGACTTATAAAGGAAAACCGGACAAGTGCGAGTCGGACTCGCCCGCAGAGGGTTCCGTTAGTTCCGTACAAATTTGTAGGTACATATTAAAAATCATAACAGTGCAACCTGTTAGGTACTACATGCACCACAATTATTAGGTACCTACCTATACATATATACTCGTAAAACAGGGAAAAGATTTCATTTTCATTCTTCGTCATTAATTTAAAACTATAAATTATAAAAATAAATTGAAAATCTGGTTAAGCTTATGAAAATGAATCCCTTTCATACGATAACCCACATGACACGGTTAAATCCACAGTGAAAAAAAAATTGCCGCTCGTTAAATCAATTCTAAATTTGAACCACCGTTCCTTGCATAATTGATAACGTACTTTAAATAAAGAATATATTTTGTCTGATTTATTTACAAATGTATATTTTCCAGACTTTTCCAGTATAAGACGCTACATATGGCTTGCGAAATTTCATAGTTCTAGGTCTATATCCCTATTATATCTATTAATATAATAAAACTGTAACGGGGCCGTGTCTGTACATGGAATATTTTTGGAAAATAATAACTGTGGTGGACATTACTAACGATACAGAGGCCAAAACAATAACTTTTGGAATTTTTGTCTGTCTGTCTGTCTGTCTGTCTGTCTGTATGTTCGCGCATCACGCAAAAACTACCGGGCCGATTTTGATGAAATTTTGTATGGTGGTTCCTTATAGCCCGGGTTAACATATAGGATACTTTTTATCCCAGAAAATTCAAGAGTTCCCGTGGGAAAATCAAAAGTATTCATTTATAGAATGGCTCACCACGCAAATGTGGCTTAACCTATTACAATCAAATTTTACACGTTGATACCCTTATCGCGAACTGAAACTGGGACATTGTGAATCCCAAAAAAATTTGGTTTCCTACAGGAATGCAAAAAATTGTATCTTTAGATTGGCTCAACGTAACAATATGAAACTTTTACATTGGGATGGGGTGTTTTGACCATGATTGTATAGTCGGGTATTCTTTATCCCGGAAAACTAAAGAGGTCCCGTGGGAAATTATCTATAGATACTTACAATAATAGCAATAGAGTACTTTTTTCTATTTATTAGCTACACATACCAAACATTATAATCATAGTAGCAGAATGCCAATAGATGGCGCTGTAGGGATAATAAAACGCGCTTAAGTTGTATTAAAACATTAAAATATTGTTTCATACTTTTGAGTGGATTTCTTTTATGTATTTTTCAGCATACGCTACTTTAAACTCTGGAACTATGGTACGTAGCGATGTGTTTCATAGACGAACAGAGAGGTATTTTTTTACAGATTCCAATCGTGTAAAAAAATGAAAACACATAAATCGAGTTTAGCATCTTTTAACAGGAGGCACAGATATGGGAACTCTTCTGACGGCGACTATTTGCGTGTGGAAGTTGCTCTCCGCCTGCAATATCAATATCTGTGAACCTCATCAATGTACTTGCGGGTCCACGGTGGAGGCAATTGTCCATCACTCACTGAGTTGCAGTCGTGTTTGTGAAGATTCCCACGTCACCAATTCCTTAATGACCTCTCTCGGAGGGCACTGGTCTCGGCCAGATGGAATATTCCATCATTGATGCAGCCGCCGGCCGGGTTTAGTCGATCTGATGGCAAAAGGCCGGAGGTTTTAAACAGGTGCTATGGCAGAGAGGAACGTGTCTGCTTTGGGAAGCCACTTTTTCTGTCTCACTCCTCACCCGTACGGTACTGCTGCTCAATTTGCGGCGAGAAAGAAGCATAATAAGTACTCGGTCTTGGAGGCAAATTACTGCTTTGTGCCGCTGGTCTGTGAGACAACCGGCTGCTGAACCCTCAGAGGCCTTTGCCTTCACAAAGGAGATTGGCCTTCGCCTTCGAGAGAGGAGATGTGACGTGAGGTCCTACCTGCTGCTAAGGTTGTCTATTGCCATCCAGCGCGGCAACGAGAAGTGCGTCTTGGGCTCCTTTGGAGCTGATACGACTCGAGAATTTGACCCATATTAATATTGTTAGGAAATTTTATTACTAGATTGATACCTATAATGATTTGAATTAGTTTTTTGATAATATAGGTAATGTGTTATTTCATCATATCAGTTTATATAGGTCTCCACCAAGGGGCTCGACCTGCCCTGAGTTAGGGCGATCTGGCCTTAGACGATTACGTGGGCCCATTGCGGGTTGATTGAATTCACACATAAGCTTCGAATTTCTTCGCAGGCGTGTGCAGGTTTCCTCACGATGTTTTTCTCACCGTAAGAGCGTCGGATAAACGTACATACCAGTATGAAATCGATATTCGTATAGATATTGGTAAGTGGCATATTCGAACCACGGCCTTCCGGACAGGAGGTAGTGGCCCTAACCGTTTTGCCACCGACGCTCTATATTTTATTTAAGATTTAGAAATCCTTACTTATATTTAGTATTATAAATGTGAAAATGTGTTTGTTTGTTTGTTACCTATTCACACTTCAACATGATGAAATTTGGCATGCAGGTAGTCTGTATCACTGGGAATGAAATAGTCAACCTTTCATCTGTGGAAATTATCATAGCCCGATGCAGTTCCTGAGGAAACTAAAACAATACTCTTTGTTCGCAAAATTTAAAATCGTAACGAAATGGATTAGTGTGATTTTTAGCACAAAAATGAGGTGGAAAATATAATTTACTAATAAGTATATCCTGACATAGTTCCCGAGGGATCTGGGGACAACTGTTTTCTACGCTCGCGCACGTCAGTGGCGTCGCAACGGAGCAACGGATTAAAGTGATTTTTTTGTATAGAATTTGTTGAGGGGGGGGGGGGGGGGGGGGAGTGACAAAGACTGCTAATCAGAATAGCCCGATACAGTTCCTGAGGTACCTGGAGAAAACTCATGTCCACGCTTGCGAGCTGATTGCGGCTCGCGCACCACTCACCCTTCATAAAGAGTCATAAAAGCTATGTCCACGTGGGCGAAGCCGCGGGCAAAAGCTAGTCTATAATATAATAAAACTGTAACGGGGCCGTGTCTGTACATGAAATATTTTTGGAAAATAATAACTGTGGTGGACATTACTAACGATACAGAGGCCAAAACAACAACTTTTAGAATTTTTGTCTGTCTGTCTGTCTGTCTGTCTGTCTGTCTGTATGTTCGCGCATCACGCAAAAACTACCAGGCCGATTTTGATGAAATTTTGTATGGTGGTTCCTTATAGCCCGGGTTAACATATAGGATACTTTTTATCCCGGAAAATTCAAGAGTTCCCGTGGGAAAATCAAAAGTATTCATTTATAGAATGGCTCACCACGCAAATGTTGCTTGATCTATTACAATTGAACTTTACACGTTGATACCCTATATCGCGAACTAAAACTGGGACATTGTAAAAAAAATAAGGGTTCCTGCAGGAATGCAAAAAAATGGTATCTTTAGAATGGCTCAACGTAACAATATGAAACCTTTACATTGGGATGGTGTGTTTTGACCATCATTGCATAGTTAGGTATTCTTTATTTCGGAAAACTAAAGAGGTCCCGTGGGAAATTAGATCTATCGATACTTACAATAATAACAATAGAGTACTTTTTCCCCATATTAGCTACACATACCATACAATCATAACAGCAGAATATCAATAGATGGCGCTGCAGGGATAATAAAACGCGCTTATGTAGTATTAAAACATTAAAATATTATTTCATACTTTTGAGTGAATTTCTTTTATGTATTATACGCTACTTTACACAACTCTAACTCTGGAACTATGGCACGTAGCGATGTGTTTCATAGACGAATCGTGTAAAACAATTAAAAATACATACGTCGAGTTTAGTGTCTTTTAACAAGAGGCACAGATATGGGAACTCTTCTGACGGTGACTTTTTGCGTGTGGCAGTTGCTCTCCGCCTGGGCTGCAATATCTGTGAACTTCATTTTTTTTTTTTTTTATTCACTATTGGTAAACCCTGGACAACATCTCACCTGGTGGTAAATGACGATGTTGCCGAAGATGGAAGCGGGCTTACCAATATTTCCCAACGCAATGGGGAACTGGCTATCTTATCTTCAAGCCGGAACACATCAGTATTGTTAACATTGATATTTGGCGGCAAGACTTAGATAAGATGGTGGTAGCTAGCCAGACGGGCTTAGAAAATGCCCTACCACCAACCAAACCGAGTCTTACAATTGACCCCGCCGGGAATCGAACCCGCGACCTCCTGTGTAAAGCCAGTGAACTTTTCCTCTGATTTTTTTTTTTTTTTTTTTCCCCCCTGTTAAGGGAGCGCGGAGGTGAATGCGTTTACGCATACGGTTATGTGGGACTCAGAGCTCTGCGCCTATATGCATACGTCCCCGTTACACTCGGAAGGTGTATGAATGCGTATGCACAGGCCCAAAGACCCCACTACCCACTAAACACCCCCTAACTTTGGCAGCATAGCCACCTTAAAAGTGCATCGGAGCGACCCACACCCTTAGGGAAGGGTGGGGTGCGTAAGTAGGGATGGGGTTGCACCGAACGCACCGAGTAGATAGCCAGTGCGCCCAGTGCAGGGGCCCCTCCCGTGGTGATGTGCCATACGGGGATGGCACATGAACTGAGAGGTGGGAGAGAGACGGCAGGGATCGCAGTAAGCTGCCTTGAAAAAGGCGGCCCGAAACCAGTATGTGCCGCAGACCGACGAACAGTTCCCCGACGACGAATGGCGCGCGAAATGTCAGTGTACATTCCTCCACATGTGGCCGGGGACTTAGGCGGCATGCTTCTGGCAACGGGACCTCTTCACACGCAAATTCGTCGCCGGGGTACGCCATCCGAAGCACGCGGCACGACGGTAATGCTCGTTCGAAGCCGTGGGGCCGCGACGTGTATGGCTAAGTTGGCTTCCCGACGATAGACACGCTGACCGAAGCCTCGCTACGATGTTTTATCCCATCATTGCCATCTTCGATCGAACGTGCTTCCCCATCGCCGTGATACACCTCCGAAGCACACGACGACCCGCGATGACGGTGAGTTGAACGTAAAAACGGCCTTGAAAAAGGCGGCCCAGAAACTAGTATGGTCTAGCACACGTCCACCGCAAGCAATAGACGGTGAAAGACCGCGCGCACTCTCACGGTATCTTTCCTCTGAGCTACGGAGGCGGTTAAAAGGCTAAAAAAGGCGGTCATCAATGTATTAGCGGGTCCACGGTGGAGGCAATTGGCCATCACGAGTTGCGGTCTTTGTTTGATGAAGATTCCCATGTCACCATGCCCTTAATGACCTCACTTGGAGGGCACTGGTCTCGGCCAGATGGAATATTCCATCTGTGATGCAGCCGCCGGATTTTAGTCGATCTTATGGCAAAAGGCCGGACGGTTTTAACAGGTCCCATGGATGAGAGGATCGTGCCTGCTTTGGGACGCCACTTTTTCTGCCTCACACCTCACCCATACGGTACTGCTGCTTAATTAGCTGCTCGATAAAGAAGCATAATAAGTCTTCGGTCTTAGAGTCAAATTACTGCTTTGTGCCGCTGGTCTGTGAGACAACCGGCTGCTGAAGCCTCAGAGGCCTTTGTCTTCATTAAGGAGATTGGCCGTCGCCTTCGAGAGAGGAGATGTGACGCTGCTCCGTCCTACTTGCTGCTAAGGTTGTCTATTGCCATCCAGCGCGGCAACGAGAAGTGCGTTATGGGCTCTTTTGGAGCTGATACGACTCGAGGATTTGACCCATATTAATATTTTTAGGCAATTTTATTACTAGATTGATATAATTATTTGAATTAGTTTTTTAATGTGTTATTTCATCATATCAGTTCATATATGTCCCCACCGAGGGGCTCGACCTGCCCTGAGTTAGGGCGATCAGACCTTAGACGATCACGCGGGACCATTACGGGTTGATTGACTTCACACATAAGCTTCGACTTTCTTCGCAGGCATGTGCAGGTTTTCTCACGATGTTTTCCCTCACCGTAAGAGCGTCGGATAAACGTACATATGAAATCGATATTTGAATAGATATTGGTAAGTGGCAGGATCCGAACCACGGCCTCCCGGACAGGAAGTAGCGCCCTAACCGTTACGCCACCGACGCTCTATATGTTATTTAAGTTTTAGAAATCCTTACTTAATATTATAAATGTGAAAATGTGTTTGTTTGTTTGTTACCTATTCACACTTCAAATTCGTCTACCAATCTTGATGAAATTTGGCATGCAATTAGCCTGTGGAATCAAATAGTCTACTTTTTATGTCTTGAAATTATCATATTAGCATGTATTGTTTTTTAATTATTTAATTAAGTTGCTTATTTCTCTGCCCTTCTGTAAAATTAAGTATTTCATGATCTCCTGTAACTAAAGGTTGTCTGGAAGAGATTGCTTTTAGTAATAAGACCGCCTACTGTACACTACATTATAATAACTATAATATGTATTAGCTTTACGAAATTGTTTTGGTGTACTATAAGTGTAAATAAATAAATAGCCCGATGCAGTTACTGAGGAAACTAAAACAATACTCTTTGTTCGTTAATTTATTTAAAATCGCAACGAAAAAATGGATTGGTGTAATTTTTGGCTCAAAGATGAGGTGGAAAATGATATAATTTGCTAATAAGTATATCCTCACTCACCCTCAAAAAAGACATAAAAGTTATGTCCACGCGGGCGAAGCCGCGGGCAAAAGCTAGTTATATTATAAAATATTATAAATGTGAAAGTAACTCTGTCTGTCTGTTACGCTTTCCCGCAAAAACTACTGAACGGATTTGGCTGAAATTTGTTAGGTAGACAGATTAGGACCTGGATTCAGACATAGGCTACTTTTTACCACGCTCGCGAGCCGCTTGCGGCTCGCGCACTGCGCACCCTCGAAAAGTCACAGAAACGTTGTCCACGCGGGTGAAACCGCGGGAAACAGCTAGTAATATAATAAAACTGTAACGGGGCCGTCGGGCCGTGTCTGTACATGAAATATTTTTGGAAAATAATAACTGGTGGACATTACTAACGATACAGAGGCCAAAACAACAACTTTTAGAATTTTTGTCTGTCTGTCTGTATGTTCGCGCATCACGCAAAAACTACCAGGCCGATTTTGATGAAATTTTGTATGGTGGTTCCTTATAGCCCGGGTTATCATACTTTTTATCTTAGAAAATTCCAGAGTTCCCGTGGGAAAATTCAAAACCTCCACGCGGACGAAGTCTCGGGCACAGCTAGTTTAGGATAGTAAAAACTTGCCAAGTTACACCATAAGTAGCACAGAACATAATAAGTTTCTTATAAAAAATGAAAACCTTAAAATTTAATTTGAATTGCCATAGTTACGATATAAGAAACCACTATAGAACTTGGTACCTACCCATTAAAATCTCTGTAATCTGTTTGTTAAGGAGCGTCGGTGGCGTAACGGTTACGGCCGCTACCTCCCGTCCGGGAGATCGTATTTCGAATCCTGCCACGTACCAATGTGTTATTGAATTTCGATCTCATATGTACGTTTATCCGACGCTCTTACGGTGAAGGAAAACATCGTGAGGAAACCTGCACACGCCTGCGAAGAAACTCGAAGGTTGTGTGTGACCAACCCGCACTGGGCCCGCGTGGTCGACTAAGGCCCGATCACCCTAATTTAGGGTAGGCTCGAGAATCTCGGTGGGGACGTATATGAGCTGATAAGATGATAAAGAATTTGTTTGTATTGAACTTGGCTCCCTTTCACATTTATGTTTTGTTGGGATATTTAAAACACAAATCATTAACAAAGATATTAGGAGCTCAAAAATGCGTTGAGTTGCTTCGAGAAAAGGGTGTACGGCAGTGCTTGTCTGCTCGACTTGACAGGGGACACTGTCGTGCAACCTGATACTTTAAAATGTATTTCGGAGACGGTCCCAAATAAACTGGTATCAAATAACAGGAGAAGGATGATGATGATGATGATTAAATGTTTGTGCCTATGTATGGAATAACCTTTTAACTGAATGTGATGTGTCAAGACAAGGACTTGTATAATCACGATCTTCAAAAGCAGTAATCGCATTTTTTCATCATCATCATCATCATATCAGCCGAAAAACTTCCACTGCTGGACAAAGGCCTTCCCCAAGGATTTCCACAACGACCGGTCCTGCGCTGTCCGTGTTCATCGGCTTCCCGCAATCTTCACGAGATCGTCAGTCCACCGCGTGGGAGGCCTGCCTACGCTACATTTTCCGGTGCGCGATCGCCACTAGAGAACTTTACTGACCCAAACGGCCATCTGTTCTACGAGCTGTGTGCCCTGCGCACTGCCACATCAGTTTAGCGATTCTGTGAGCTATGTCGGTTACTTTGGTTCTCCTGCTGAGCTCCTCGTTTCTGATTTGATCACGCAGAGAAACTCCAAGCATAGCACGCTCCATTGCCCTTTGGGTGACCTTGAGCCTTTTTATGAGGCCCATAGCACAGTATTACAATAAAGCGGCTTACAGTAGTGCAACGAATGTACTTACGCAGAGCAACGGAAGGGCACTTGCGGAGCAGCGGTCGGCGCAGTTTGCCAGGTTAGTACTGCTAGTACCTACGCCGTAGCGGCATCGTGCGACATCAAAGGCGTTGCGCTACTGTAAGTCATATCGTAAAACTGTGCCCGCAGTAAGCGACCATGTCTCAGTTCCGTAAGTCATCACTGGCAACACACACTGGTGAAACAAAATCGGATTGTTTAAAAAGTCCCAATACCTTAGCGGTCGATCATAGCCCAAATTAAATTTACTGCCGCGCAAACCCAGATCGCCATAACGACACTAACTACCCTCATTAATTGCCAATAAAAAAATATTTTACTGATTCGCTTTTACTGGTCCGTGTAGCAGTTTTTAGGGGTTTCTCCCACAGGCATTATGCTGTTTATTGCTCTTCGTAATTGGAGCATTTATCGGCTTTAAGTGGTTCGGCATTGCCGCTGCCATTAATAAAGATTAAATTGAAGTTTACAAAATGAAGTTGTTTTAAGTAGTTTCTATTGTAAGTTTGGGGATTTCCCGCCGGGGTTGAAATTCGACATCACCACTCCGCCGATAGGCATTATTAATCGTAGCACGAATAACACAACATGTTATGCTAAGTAGCTTTCCTAGTAAAACCGAAGCAGATATGTTCTAAACAAGTTGAAGAAAGTAGTGTAGGCAGGCCTCCCACTCGGTGGACTGATGACCTGGTGAAGGTCGCGGGAAGCCGCTGGATGCGGGCAGCGCAGAACCGGTCGTCGTGGAGATCCTTGGGGGAGGCCTATGTCCAGCAGTGGACTTCCTTCGGCTGATATGATGATGATGATGATGAAGTTGAAGAGAAACCTAAAGATACAAGCTTTTATTTGAAAAGGGTTTTAATGCTCAAAACCCAAATGCTTAAGGCTCCAAATTCAAAGAAGGCGAGCACAGTACCAAAGTATATATAATAGTACCAAAATACAGTATAGACCTCAACCCCTCGTCACCCAGATTGGTTACAGTTTTCTGGCCCGTTGTATGAAGTGTCCAGGGTGTGATAGTATGATTCCTTTGTAAATTAAATACGACCCTTAGACTTTTATTCCATCACCAAAGTTCATCATCCCATCAACTTTAATGAGGGATCTGGGAAAAACTAATTTCCACGCTCGCGTACGTCTGCGTCGCAACGGAGCAATGGATTGAAGTATTTTTTTTTTATATAAAGATAATTGGTTAAGGGGGTGAGAAGTAACGTAGAATGACTATTAGTAAGCGTTAATTGGTAAGCGCTTGACATCATCTCACCTGATGGTAAGTAACGATGATGCCGAAGATGGAAGCGGGCTTACCAAGATTCCCCAACGCAATGGAGAACTGGCTATATTGTCTCTAAACAGGAACACATCAATGTTGTTAACACTGATGTTTGGCGGCAAAATTGCCCGAGGTCAATCAGGATAGCCCGATATAGTTACGATCATAGAAACGATGTCCACGCGGATGAAGTTGTGGGCAAAAGCTGGTATACAACTATTGCAAGTTACATAATTTTTTTTAAAATCTATTTTCTTATTTAGGTGCGATGAGAAAAATCACAGTAAAATAAAATATTCTCAAACGTACGCAAGATTACGCAAAGTATGACATTTATGTAAAGAGCAAAATCACTCTATTCAAGCTGAATGACATGGTGCCTATTTTGAATTTGGAACAAAACAGTGTTTATCCAAGTGGAACATCATTGATCATATCGTGTTTTATAAGTTACTAGCTGTTTCCCGCGGCTTCACCCGCGTGGACGTTTCTATGACTTTTCGAGGGTGCACAGTGCGCGAGAAGCAAGCGGCTCGCGAGCGTGAAAAAAGGAGGCTATGTGTTAATTCAAGTCCTAATCTGTCTACCTACCAAATTTCAGCCAGATCCGTTCAGTAGTTTTTGCGTGAAGAAGTAACAAACATACACACTCACAAACTTTCGCCTTTATAATATTAGTGTGATATGGATTGGCATTGAGACCTTAAGATGGGTCAAATGACAATATCCAATTCAAATTATTGAAAGACTATGTAAAGCTATCGCTATAGAAACTAATCACTTAAAGTAATAAATAAACGATTTAATTGAATACTATTTTAAAAATATCACCACTTTTGATGTAAAAAAATATATACTGTAGACCCTGTTTTTTAAACGACTTCAAAAAAAGGAGGTATCTCAATTCGACCGTATATATTTTTTTATATTTTTAAAGTTTGTTCGCGGATAACTTCGTCGTTTATGAACCGATTTTGATGATTCTTTTTTTTGTTGGAAAGGAGATATCCTAAGGGTAGTACCATGCTAAGGAAACTAGAATCTGATGATGGCATCCCAGAGAAATCAAGAGGAACCTTCAAAAATCGTAGTGGCGACTAGTGCGTTTGAAGTCGTTTTTTTTTTGTTTAAAATTATTTCCATTAATTACGAAATTTCTCGAAAACAAATAGTTAATGTTGAATGAAACCAACACGAAAAATGGTGACTTTAACACCTTTCATTTTAATTGAAAACATTTTGTTAAAACTTTTTGTAAGTGAAGAAAAGTAATAAAAACATGTAAAAATCGGGAATTGGGCGTTTGGTTTCAACGTAACAGCCGCTTTGAAGCCCGCATTGATTTGAGCTTAAATTGAATAGACTTACGTTCGATATTACTTTAACACGTTTCAACCTGCTGCTCGGATTAAGTCATCTTAAATCCTTAAAGCAAAAGTTTGTCTGAGATTGATTCTCGATTATCTTTTATTAAAAAAAGAGCAAGAACACCGGAACACCAAAGTTCGTTTTGATTCTGAAACAAGAAGTTTGTATGTATAGGGTGTTTTTTTAACACCGATCAAGCCAGCCAGCTTTGTATGGAGATTTTTTTTGGCGATTTCAGTATGGGTTTCTGGAGGAAAGTTGTTCAGTTGCATGAGTAGAGCCTTCTTATAATGGCTTGCTCGGTGTTAAAAAAACACCCTGTATATCTTTGTACTGTGCCTGTCTGTACCAGTGACATCTCCTTTCTCATCCTGTGCCAGTGACGTAATAAAAGTATTTGCTTTATTTGCGCGTATTAAAATTTTCAGTGATGTAAATGTCATTAAAAAAAAATCTACGTCACTTTCACGTAATTTTTGATATTTTTTTTATTTCCTTGCATTTTTTGTAAGAAAATTACTGTATAGGATGTTCCAAAATGGACGTAGGAACTGTTGACTTAGGGCTTTTACTCATAATACTTTTGCCAAAAGGTCCCACAGCAAATTCACAAAAAAAATTCACTACAATTTATTTGGTCAATATTTATTAATTCCAAATCGACAGCTGACTGAACAAGTTTGTAACTTTTTGCATGAATGGAGCGTCGATTTTTTTTTTTGAGATTTGAACATATTTTGTAGTAGTTTATTGACTAGAAGCCCCAGTTGATGGGTCGTCTACGAATTTTGTTGCATGCTGTTTATTATTTCTCGAAGAAAATTGTTATTTCACGTCTCGTACTAACTAAAGCTATTTTAAAATTAACTAAATTTCGACCTGAAATTCCTTCATTTCTTCCCTAAACAATAATTTTGTCGTACACTATTAAAAAGTTTTCTTATTTTCCTTTTTAAACCCTATACATTTTGACATCACACATGCCAGTGGCGTACTTCTCGAGCGTCGCGCGGACTACTGATAGACCGCATAAGATTCTCTTTCTTGAGCGTCGCGGGGACTACCGATAGGCCGTATAAGGCCCACAAAAATTTAACTCTAATTATCTAAAGCAGTGTCTTAAGACCAAGGTCTTCGACCAATGTGTGTTGCCAGTAATGACGTACGGAACTGAGACATGGTCGCTTACTATGGGCCTCATAAGAAGGCTCAAGGTCACCCAAAGGGCAATGGAGCGTGCTATGCTCGGAGTTTCTCTGCGTGATCGAATCAGAAACGAGGAGCTCAGCAGGAGAACCAAAGTAACCAACATTACTCACAGAATCGCTAAACTGAAGTGGCAGTGCGCAGGGTACACAGCTCGTAGAACAGATGGCCGTTTGGGGCAGTAAAGTTCTCGAGTGGCGACCACGCACCGGAAAGCGTAGTGGAAGGCAGGCCTCCCACTCGGTGGACCGATGACCTGGTGTAGGTCGCGGGAAGCCGCTGGATGCGGGCAGCGCAGAACCGGTCGTCATGGAGATCCTTGGGGGAGGCCTATGTCCAGCAGTGGACTTCCTTCGGCTGATATGATGATGATGATGAATTATCTATGATAGTACAATGAAGATAGTAATAAGTTTTTTTTTTGATGTCGACTTTGTATCTTTGTAACCGGTTTTTAGTAGGAATATTGAGCATTTGCTATATGCCGAGCAAGTAAAAAAAATAAAATTTGCAATAGAGTTTCCGCGAGCTGCCATTTTCGCTGTGTGTCGGATTTCTGTTGTAAAGTGAAAAAAAAATTTTCTTAATGAAATAAGTGTATAAGTGTTTGATGGGAATCCTATATCAAATTACTGGGAAAATAACGCAGATTATGCGTAATTAATAAGTTTTTGGAATAATTCTAAAATACTTTGTAAAAAAATGCAATGAAATTTTTGTGCCAGTGAAAAGTGAAAGTTCAAGATAAATTTCTAGATGTTCAAAGAAAACCAAAGGATTTACACAACAGGTAAACATTTATTTTCAATAGAATTACATCAATTGGTTCGGCAATTTTATGACGAACACAATGGCATATATTCCATTAGGTAAACATATATATTTATCACCAAATAAATTAAGATTATAACACTTTAAACTTTCACGATTATTCATACTGACAGATTGAAAACGGGACTTGACGTGATTCAACCCTAACTTATTAAGTGAAATTTGTGGTGACCCTAACCCTTCACAAAATGAAGTGAGGGTAGATGGAGGTGTTCCTGCGATGCGCCGGCGGCGATGACACCGCGGCTTTAGTCTACTCGCGACCACGGCTATCGAAGCATAGTCGAAACGTTGAGGTAAAAACAACATCAATTATACAAAATAACGTCAAGCCCGTTTTCAATTTGTCAAATTAAGATTACTTAGGCCATGAGCAAAAAACGGAACTTATCCCTAGACCTAAGTCAACGTAGACACTCTAGGTCTAGGGAAAGCTCGCCCCTTATGGGTTAAATGCACGTATAAATAAGTTTTTTTATTTTATTTTTTATTTTTTTATTCACAATTGGTAAACCAGTGACAATGTTGCCGAAAATGGAAGCGGGCTTACCAAGATTCCCCAATGCAATGGGGAACCAATGGGGAACTGGCTATCTTATCTTCATGCCGGAACACACCAATGATATCAACATTGATATTTGGCGGCAAGACTTAGATAAGATGGTGGTAGCTAGCCAGGCGGGCTTAGAAAATGCCCTACCACCAACCAACCCGAATCTTACAATTGACCCCGCCGGGAATCGAACCCGCGACCTGAACTTTGCCTTTGAGCCACGGAGGCGGTTTAAGTAAATATATGTAAGTAGACAAACAAGAATGGTAGATAATCACAATGTACTGTCAAGGGTTCAGTCCTTTGTAAAACATGTTTCAATAACGAGATCTTGGAAGAAACAGAATGAAATGAGAATTTAATTACACACTTGAGCGACCAATGAATGACAAGGGTTTTGGCGTGGTTTTCGCCCAAATATTTTGTGTGTATACCTAAAAATACACACATCACAACCATTCGCATTTATACCTACTGACTTTATGTTAATTTGTTTTTCTTTTTAGGGTTCCGTACCCCAAAAGGTACAAATGGAACCATTGTAGGATCACTCGCGTGTCTGCCGTCTGTCGTAGCCAATTTGCTACGAAACTATTGGAGCGATTACTCAATCGGTAAAAATTTGGTACACATTTAGAAAAATTAAAAAAAGTTTTGCTAACCATATCATGTGACATATCAAATATAAGGGCTTGTTGTGATAATCTTGAATATTTTTTATAATTATAAGATTAATAGTTTGGAAGTTATTTTACGAAAATTGATCTCCAAAACTACTGAGCCTGAAATCTTGAAAAAATAACAGTATATGAGTTTAAATACTTAGATTACAGGAAAACCTATGAGAAAATCTAGAGTCCTTCCGTCTCTACAAGAAAAAATGGAACTTACCTAGACCAAAGTATGTATAACTGAGATGTCTTTTCTGTTGGTAGATTAAAGTTTTGGTGCGGAACCCTGTTTGCATGACCCCGAGTCGCACTTGGCCGGTTTAGGCGGTAATATACAGGTAAGGTACAGATTTTCGTTGTTTATGTCGTTAATTACTCCTAAACTATAGAAAACACAAGGTTAAAAAAATACCCTTATTATTGATGCTGTTCCTTAAGAGTCTCCAGGAGGCTCGAGTTTCAATACAAACGTAATTCCGCTTTAATACAAAAACTACATGTCGGATTAAATCAAAATGTTTGTAAATATATTGAGTAGACACATATCGATGTTTGTAATTAGTTTTCATCTATTTTAACGTATAAATAATAATAATTCATCTATTTTAATATATAAATTTTAATGTAACTAAATTAAGGCTTAAATTAGTTTTGTACTGAAAGTTTGAAACTGCTCTTATTTTTTTCCGTTTTATATTAATACATCGAAAACTAATTAAAAACATCGATATGTGTCTATTCAATATATTTGCAAAGTTTGGATTCAATCTGGAATGTAGTTTTTTTATTAAAGCGGAACTACGTTTGTATGGAAACTCGAGACTCTTGGCGGCCCTTATAGTCAAAATCTATTAGAAACACGATTGAGCAGATTTGGCTCAATAGAAAAAAATCCCAAAGATAGCTCTACAGCATTACTTTCAACTTTAGTTATGACTAATATTTTGAAGTATAAATTTAAAAAAAACATACAACAACATTTGTTATGATAATAAAAAGTGAACATTGTTATTTTTTTTATACTTTCATTCAGAAAATTTAAACTAAACAAAAAAACATTGAAAAAGTGCAAAAGTCTGACTATTTTATTTACTCTTTACACGTTAAGAAAAAAACAACTTTTCCAATCAATGCCTCGTCTTAAGAAAAGTCTGACAACCGGACTGGTTTATTTTGATAATTAAAGTTTCGGTTGGTCGAATTGCATTTCGTGGCTTTTGCGTTTTGTCCATTTTGCATTTTGTAAATTTGCATTTTGTATAATTTGCGTGTGGTTCTCATTTTGCTCCGAAGCGAAAATTTCACCCAATGGAAATTACACAAATTATATAAATACATTATATTTATACAATACCTAGCTATACCCGGCGTACTTCGTACACTACACTACCCTACACTACCCTACCCTACCCTACCCTATCCTACACTACACTATAGTACAATACACTACCCTACCCTACCTTACACTACACTACACTACACCCACCCTACCCTAGACTACCCTACCCTACCTAACCTATCCTACACTACTCTGAACTACCCTAGCCCTACAGTAGAAATCGGTCCAGCCGTTCACGCGTGATGCGATGACCAGAAGAAATAGGGGTTTATTTATTTATATATATATATATATACTGGCTGTTTCCCGCGGCTTCGCCCGCTCAGATCCCGGTAAGAAATTTTATATTTACCTATTCTCACACCTACCGAATATACATAGAAAATTTCATGGAAATTCGTTCAGCCGTTTCGGAGGAGTATGGCAACTAACACTGTGACACGAGAACTTTATATTAAAGACCATAGATTTATACAGTATAGATTTAATATAAATGTAACCGTGTGTTACATATGTACGGTTGTACGACAGCTGAAGGTTGCGTGGAAATTACGAAATGTGAATAAGTTTGCAGTTCACGAAAGTCCGAATTTATTTCGATTTGAAATAATTATTTTACATAAAGTAAGGTTGTATCCTAGGTTATGTCTATAAAGAAGCGAGAGTGGGGAACGACTGGCGAGCCGAGCCCAGTGCATTGATTAGCTGCACTGCAGCCCAAATAAAATAAGTAGTACATGATCATATCAGCCGGAGGACATAGACCTCCCTCAATGATTTCCACGATGACCGGTTCTGCGCTGCCCGCATCCAGCGGCTTCCCGCGACCTTCACCAGGTAATCTGTCCACCGAGTGGGAGGCCTGCGTACGCTACGTTTTCCGGTGCGCGGTCGCCTACCGAGATTTTTACTGCCCCAATGGCCATCCGTTCTACGAGCTAAGTGCCACCCGTTACTGCCACTTAAGACCAAGGTCTTCGACCAGTGTGTGTTACCAGTGATGACAAACAGAACTGAGACATGGTCGCTTACTATGGGCCTCATAAGAAGGCTCGAGGTCACACAAAGGGCAATGGAGCGTGCTATGCTCGGAGTTTCTCTGCGTGATCTAATCAGAAACGAGTACATGTCGCTACAAATACAAAATTAATGCGATTGATTTGCGAACATTCAAAGCCAAAAAAAACATAAATTATAATATGGCTACTACTGTGCCAAACTGACACGTCCAAGTTTCAAGTTCCAATATGGAGAGGCTCTTTGTGTCCAACAGCCTATGGAAGCAGGTGGAAACAACTTTACAAATTTTGTAACACGAATTTTGTTGGAAGTTACGCCACTTTAAAATGTTACTCAGCTTTTGCAGAGCTTAAGGCTGGTTTACATTTGCTTTTTTTTAATACGTTGTTAGCATGCTATTTCAAAGCGTACTAAAGAAGCGCTGAAGAAATGAGAATGTGCTATGCTTTTTAGCACGCTAAAAAATCAGACTGACGGTCAGATTTTTTATCATTGTTTTTAGAAAAGTATCTAATAAAAATGGCATCGCGAGTGAAGTGGTATTTGACAATTAAATTGTTAACAGAATACGACAAACATGCGTGCTTGTGGGAATCGTTCAGTAAAACTTATAAAAATAAAATACTTCGAGATAATGCATATGCAGACATTGAAAAAACTTTAAACGTAAATATAAATGATGTGAAACTAAAAATTAGGTGCTTTCGTCGCCTTTTTAAACCAACTTGTGATAAAAATAGCATAGCAAGTGTGTATCGGCGTCTTTAATGTGCACTCTTTTAGTTTAGCATGCTAAAATAGCACGGAATTTATAGTAAATGTATACCAGGCTTTACTAGCGATTCAAGTATTAGGTCCAATGAATCAGAAAGTCATTAAAACGGTTCCTTTCGCAGTGGCTGGATCCGGAATGTTTTCAGTTTGCAAAACTTTGCTTTAATCGCTGAAATTTTGCAGCTATGACTTTTGATCTCGTTACGTCCGTCCATACTTCTTTTACGGAATGTTTAACTCGCTGCAATGGAAAAACTTATAAAAGTGGTTTTTACTTTTTTAATAAAGCGACTTTAAAACAGGAGGAGTTTCTCGATTCGACATGTTTTGTATTGTATGTTTGTTACGCGATTTTCTTTTATTATTACATATAATTATGATTAGGTCTCAAAGTGTTCCAAAAAAATTGGAGTAGGCCACGTGAACTGGGGTTTCTATTTAATACTAAGCTTTTGTTCTATGACTTTGCTGAAATCGCAAAAAAAACTTTTAACTCTTCATACAAATCGATCGGCTGATCGACCAATTTGGTGAATTTTTGTATGCAAGTTCCAGTTTATTTTTAAGATAAGTAATTAATTATGGGTTCCTTGGAGAAATTAGTTTAGTATGATGAGTAGAAAGAACCCTCAGTTATCGGGTCCTACACCAATTTTTTTTACAGCATGCATAAATTGTACCAAAATTTGTAGAGCACTTTTTGTAAAAAAAGAACTACAAATATTTAGTAAAAATTGTACTCATAATTCTAAGCTTTTGTTCTATGACTTTGCTGAAACCGCATTTTTTTAACTCTTCATAAAAATCAATCAGATTTTCGACCATTTTTTTTTTGAAAATTGACTATGAGTCCCTTGAAGAAAGCTGTTCAGTATGATGAGTAGAAACCACAGTTATCAGATTATTCACCATTTTTAACTGCCTGTCTATGTTGTATAAAGATTGGTAGAGCACATTTTGTAAAAAAAATATATACAAATATAACAAAATTATAGTTGTCGCGATTTACGAATAAATCGATTGTTTTCAATGTATTTGGGGCTGTAAATCATGTAGAGGGTGTCCGTAATTTCAAAATTATATCAAATTCATTAAATGGGCGATTCTCAGTTGAGGCACATCCCGGACACTGCATACAGTGGTCGTAAAATGACCTTTCCAAACAACAAATGACGGAGCAAACAAAATATTCGCGAAATCCTATACGTTCGAGAACCAAACTATAACCAATCTGTATCAATCTGGGTATCGAGGGGGTGAGGTCGCAATCTAGGAAGCGGTATAGTGTCCATACTGTATGTTAGTACTAATATATATACTTTGCCCCGGACACTGCATACAGTGGTCGTAAAATGACATTTCCAAAAAACAAATGACGGAGCAAACAAAATCTCTGCGAAATCCTATACGTTCGAGAACCAAACTATAACCAATCTGTATCAATCTGGGTATCGAGGGGGTGAGGTCGCAAGCTATGGAGTGGTATAGTGTCCATACTGTATGTTAGTACTAATATATATACTTTGCCCCGGATACTGCATACAGTGGTCGTAAAATGACATTTCCAAAAAACAAATGACGGAGCAAACAAAATCTCGGCGAAATCCTATACGTTGGAGAACCAAACTATAATCAATCTGTACCAATCTGGGTGACCAGGGGGTGAGGTCGAAATCTAGAGAGACTCTCTTCCATACTGTATGTTAGTACTAATCTATACACTTTGGTAGAGTTCTATTGTCCAATCTACGCCTCAAGTCTCAAGAGTCCAATACCGATGCCACAGCTGATGCGATGTGTGTGACGTCACAGTTTCACAGCTACAGGGTAACCGACGACGCCGCGAACGTGCATAACATCCCGCCATCGTCAGGCCACACTTGGCAGGGACAAAGAATCCACTCACACGTGAGGGAGGAACTTTCAGGCAGGCCGAGCACGTTTTGTTAGCTCCTCAACTCGAGACTCGAGATTAAAGTGATATACGTTGTCTACACATTAATATGGAAAGAGGCAGTTGGGCTCATATAGGGTTACCAGGACTTTAAATCGAAAAGTCGGTTGAGAGAGTGTGAAAAATCCGGTCTTTGGCCGAAAATAAAACTTAGTACATTAAAACTATACGATATATTGTACTTATATTTCTGTCCACTAATAACATCTTTCAAAAAATCTTTTTATGTGGAAATTTCACCTTGAAATTCTTCACATTCGCGCGAGCGGCGCCTGTTATTTATTGGCATGACGAAAAATCCGATCTAGAAATAAATCCAGGCGTAGTCCGGTCTACACTCTTAAAATCCGGTCTAGACCGGATTTATCCGGTCAGATGGTAACCCTAGCTCGTATCGTAGCTGTCGAAGAAGAAGCGGGCATTCGGGTCGTGTGACGTCGTTCTTTATTAAACTTGAATGTCATGAACAAGTTAAGAAAATAAGTAAGATATTATAAATGATATTCTGTGTACTTTTGATAACTTGACTGTGTTACGACTTTTTGGCGGGAATTTGTAGCGTCTAGTTTGTCAGTTTTCTTTTATCCGAAAAATTGCATTTTGTGGTTTTTGGTGTGTAATATTGATAGTGTATTCATCAACAAAGTACCGTTTGTGTGTTTATTGTGTAGGATATTTTGCGATTAATTTTAGAGCAACTTCCAGGGGCCTGTTTGAGCTGAAATTTGGAATGAAGCCGTATTCCCGGTGACAATAGATATTTTATACTTTTGGTTATTTGAAGTTAATTTGATAATGAACTTTGGATATAGAATCAAGGTCCCAGAATCGTTCACTAGAATGGTATAAATATAAAGCACAGTTTATTTTATTTTGTTTATTTCATTGAAATAAAAGGGTGTATACTGTGTTTCGAGTTCCCACAAGAAGTCCGCGAAAGCTTTAGCAAAAGTGCTATCATTTTGCTACAGTGTATAGGTTAGGTTAGGTTATAGAAAATATATATATTATAAATATTATATAAATATATATATAAACAGTTATCTTGAAGACTGACTCTACAAATACTACTGAAATAATATTATACTGAAGACTAGGCGGTATGGTCAAAGAGCCTTAGCCTGCCTTAAAAAGGGCGAAAAGACAAAAATGTTACAACATTTCCTTGGTGGCACCTTGGTGGTATCCTCACAATTATAATAATTTTAATGATTCATAGACTCTGAGATTTAAAGTTAGAGTAAAATGATAATAAATTGTGTTTCTAATTTGTTTTACTAGCTTCATATTAACTTGTCGTGTAAGTTTGTTATTTTTGGACAAATCATGAAAGATAAATTAAAACCACTTCCCGCGGTTTCTGATTGAGCTTAACTTTTACATACACGTTAAATTTGTAGAACAATGCATGGTTAGCTAAATGACGTCATTTTTAAAACAATATGGTGGACCCCAAAGATGGTGGACCAGTTATTTTTATGCACCCCGATATTATGCCGAAGCAGCCGAGGATGTTACACGCAAGCTCAAATAGTGCCCATTCACTCTCGACTTGAAGATTCCTACTAATCGGTGAATGCAGGCGCCGGCAGGGAATTCCACTTCTAGGCTGTTCGCATAATGAACGAAGAAGCAAAACGCTTCGTGCGTAAAGGTGGAACATTGACGACAAATGGGTGGAATCACCCTCCGTGCCTGTATCAAATGAAACGGTTTAAATTATTCTCAATTTTTTTGTACTCAAAAGGTTATAGCTTTTTTGAAATTTTTTTTGAATTTCTGTATGTTTAGACACCGGTCAGACCATTCTAATGGCATAGTTAATAGATTCAAGTTTTCCTAAATAACCACCAAACCTATACTTTCAAAAACTAAATCTCGCTTAGGATGTAGGAGAAATAATTTTCGAAAAACCTTAAAGCTTTTTGGTACAAGCTTTGATTTGAAAGAGTTTTTATATCAAAAAAGCCAAATTTTTAAATGAATATAAAAATACACGGTTCTAAATTTAAAAAATACTGTGCTTTATATTTATACCATTCTATTAAAAATTAAGGACGATTCTGGGACCTTGATTGCATCTCCAAAGTTAATTATCAAAATAACTTCAAAATACCAAAAGGATCTATTGTCATCGGGAATACGGCTTCATTCCAAATTTAAGCTCAATCAGGCCTCTGGTAAGTCGCTCTGAAATTGATCGCAATATTTAAACTAAAGAAACATACAAACATACAATCATACATATACATACATCATCATCATATCAGCTCATATACGTCCCCACCGAGCTCGAGCCTACCCTGAATTAGGGCTATCGGACCTTAGTCGACCACGCGGGCCCAGTGCGGGTTGGTCGACTTCACACACAACCTTCGAGTTTCTTTGCAGGCGTGTGCAGCTTTCCTCACGATGTTTTCCTTCACCGTAAGAGCGTCGGATAAACGTACATATGAAATCGAAATTCCTTCAAAAACAAATTGGTACGTCGCAGGATTTGAACCACGACCTCCCGGACAGGAGGTAGCGGTCCTTGCCATTACGCCACCGACGCTCACATACATACATACATACATACATTGCAAGTTAAATAAAGGCTTTTAAAATTTAAGTTTGGTATAACTGTCCAGCAGTGGACTTCCTTCGGCTGATATGATGATGATGATGATGATAACTTGAATGAAATAATTCGCTGCTTTTAACCTTTCACTGCCAAGTCATGCAGAGCCGCTTTGTGTTCTGATCTCAAAGGTTAAAATATTTTGTTTCAGCTTTTACGATAAGAATGGAATTTAAAGATTTTGTGTTGCTTCCTGTTGCAGAAATAGCAAAAAATTGTGAGGATATCTTCAGAATTCCAATAATATTATCTGAGTTTTTTTTAGGGTCCCTTGTCAGGAAATCTTAAGTTCGCCTGTTCGTCTGTCTGTCCATTTCAGTATTACATAGCGTCATAGCACAGATGATATATTAGTTATCGGCTTGATTCAGATCGAAATGACAAAACAATATTAAATTTATTTAAAAAACATAAAGATTAGATTTGCTTGATAAAATAGATAGCGGCCACTGGCATTCTGCATAGTCCTAGTATACTAGGAGGTAACGACAAATTTGGTAACGATAACGGAAATGAATAAACTTAGGTTGAAAAGATAAACGGCAACCCTCTGATGTTAAATGTGTCGGTCTGCCTGCGCAAAGTGGTTGCGTAATGTACTCATAGAGCCTGAAAAACTAATTATCGTGACAAAAAAAAACGATAAGGGAAAATGGCTGAGTAAGATAGACAATGAAAGTACTGGTTGTACTCATGGCAATTATGCAAAAACTGACCAAATATTCGGTTGCGTTATGGAGCAACGCCCATTAGTAGTAGACATAGTGAGTTTTCTGTGACAGAATCCCACCCCCAAAGTTAGAAATGGCGGAAATTAATTCCTATTAAAAAACACATTAAAACAATGGTGTCTCTCCCCATTCAAATTGTTTGCGCGTGGTCCCATTTTGCAATCTTCAAGCGTAGTTTCCGAGATACTAATTCCAGGCAACTTTGGGGCTCCGGCAGGGGAATGGGATCCTGGCACAGAAAACTCGCTATTCCTACTACTAACGGGCGTTTGTCCATAACGCAACCGAATATTTAGTCAGTTTTTGCATAATTGCCATGAGTACAACTAGTACTTTCATTTTCTATTTTACTCGGCCATTTCCCTTATCGTTTTTTTTTTGGTCACGATAACTAGTTTTTTGGCACTATTAGTACATATCGCAACCACTTTGCGCATGCAGACCGAAATATTTAACATGAGAGGGTTGCCATTTATCCTCTCAACCTTAGTTTATTAATTTCCGTTATCGTTACCAAATTTGTCATGACCTCCTAGTCTATAGCGGTACGACAATAACAGCTGCAAATGATGTCAAAAGCATGAAAATCGTAACGATTGAACTTTACGCATCTCTCACGCGTTACACGAAGGAACGTGAACGCGTCGATATCGTTTATTCGATGACTCACTGTGGGCAAAATGTCAAAAATTGTGAAGTGTTCAAATTTTAACTTCGTAATCAACAAATTACTGACTTTTGTGAGAAATGTCATAGATTATATGGATGAGGAAAGTATGGTATATACTGTATGGTGTTACACGAAGGCACGTGGACGCGTCGATATCGTTTACCTATTCGATGACTCATTGTAGTGCAAAATGTCAAACATTGTGAAGTGTTCAAATTGTATCTTCGTAATCAACGAATTACTGACTTTTGTGAGATATGTCATAGATTATATGGATGAGAAAAGTATGGTATATACTGTATGGTGTTACACGAAGGCACGTGGACGCGTTGATATCGTTTACCTATTCGATGACTCATTGTAGTGCAAAATGTCAAACATTGTGAAGTGTTCTAATTTTATCTTCGTAATCAACGAATTACATAGGTTACTAGATAAATTTAGCAAAACGACTTCATTTTTTACAATCGCTCTAAGTAATTTCTGTTACAGTTAATACATTTAGTCATACGTAAAAACCAATCATCAAAAATACCTATCCATTTGTTTTCTGGAAGTACAGCACACTCATGATCCCAAGCTCCCAAAAGTTCCTCGTCGCTGGCAAATTTCCGCCCTTTCAGCTTATCTTTGATAATAGGAAAGCAAAGTCACAAGGGGCTAGGTCGGGGCTGTATGGTGGATGCTCAACCATTTTTATCCTAGCAGTTGTCAAAAAGTTCACTGTGAGAGCCGCTCGATGTGCCGGTGCGTTATCATGGTGAAAATGCCAAGTACCGAGTCTGGAGTTGGGACGCATTTCCTTAAGTTTATCAAGCACCTGAGGTAAACATTCGTTAGTGTACCAGTTAGCTGTTACAGTACGCTGACTGTGCAGAACTACTCGATCGATTATAACACGGCTAGTAAAAAATACAGCTATCATCTTCTTTTTAACAGATTTTGATTTGCGGGGTTGTGTTGGCGTAGGCTCATTTTCAAAGAGCCAAACTTTATTTTTACTTCTAGATGGTTCATCATAATAATATAGCCAAGTTTGATCACCAGTGACGATGCTGTTAACATAAGCACTTGACCCGTTTTCAATTTTTTTTTACATTTTTTTACACTATAATACACGAGTCCTTTTGCTCCTCCGTTAGGTCGTGAGGTACCCATAAAGTGCAAACTTATCTTACTCTAAGAATTTCGTGCAAAATTTTGTGAACACTTGGTGCACTGATGCCCAGGGCTTCTTCTATTTGCCTATAGGTCATTCGACGATCAACTGTTAACATTTTTTCTATTTTGGCAACGTTTTCTGGAGTACACACGACACTGGGTCGTCCCGATCTTGGTGCTTCAGAAACTTCAAAATTTCCACGTTTCAACTCACAATACTAACGGTAAACAGTCGTACGATGAGGTCAGTTTTGTTTGAATACAGATTGCATTTCCTCGAGACAGTCATCTAACGACAGACCCCTTTCAAAGTTGTAACGAATTACAACTCGTAAATCGTCTCTAGACCACGCCGACATCTTTAAATATTAAATCTGTTTTTTTAATAAAAAAATAATAAAAAAGAATAATTTTTCCCGCCAAACTTTGTCTATGGATACATAGTTTTAAAATATATATATGATATGCCACCTCTTTGTTTCATATTTGTGTATTGCAAAACTTATCTAGTAACCTAGTACTGACTTTTGTGACAAATGTCATAGATTATATGGATGAGAAAAGTATACACCAGGCTCTGTACCACATCTTTCTCGGTGGATGATATTGCTAAGGCCAAATCTCTACTCTGTGATTTAATGCGAAGTGCAAAATAACCTAACCTAATCACTTCGGGAGTGCTGACAGAAGTTAAAACATTTTTACAGTTTTATAAGTTTTAACCCTCTGAGTGTTCCTGGTGAAGGACTAGGTTGACAACGTTTTGACCCTTCGAGTGTTCCTGGCACGGCGTCGCTGACGGTGTCGCGACTTCAATGGTTTTTTCCCATCTCAAAAATGCCCAAAAAAAAAAACCTGTACGTCGTAAAAAGGACAAGAAAAGAATGTCTCGAGATGTGGATGACATCATTAGCCTAATGAAAAGTGCTGATCCTCAGATCTTCCCTGTCTTCGTTGCCAAAGACCTGCATTTGATCCCACCAGTGACCTTTGATCATGTGGATGTAACGCGTTTTCTGAAGGAACTCCTGTGGTTAAAAAATCAACAGTGTGTAATTGAGTAAAACACAGTGACTTCTGAACAGTTTAACCTACTTAAACAGGAGGTTGAGCTGAAACACGCTTCAATATTAGATATAGCCAGAGCCACCCAATTGCACAAGAAACAACAATTTCAAAAGTGCTGGTCGGTGTGCTTAATTCTTATTTAAAAAAAAAATTAATAAACATGATGCGCAGTTCGTATTCCGATCTGGATTTTCTTTTGAAACCGCAATTGTAAGCCTGAAGTACACTGTACAATATTACACAGAATGTAGAACACTAGTGTACGCCTGTTTCCTTGACCTCTCCAAGGCTTTTGATATTGTTTTGTACGAGGTACTTTAGAGAAGGTTGGGGGACAGCGGTGTGCCGTCAGAGGTGCTGAACATGCTTAAGATTTGGTATGCTACACAATTAAATTTTGTAAGATGGTCTATTTCTGTTTCAGACGCTTAAAGGTTCGAGAGTGAGGTAAGACAGGGAGGTCTGTTTTATCCCACGCTCTTTAGCTTATATTATGTAAATGATCTAATCGTTAGGCTGAGTGTTAGTTGTCGGATAATAGCGTTAGCATTAACAATATAAGCTAAGCGGAATACATGGTTCTGCTCAGTCCAACGGTGAGGTCTTCAAGAGATGTTGAGAGTCTGCGAAGCATATCCGACCGAGCATGGGCTCATATATGATGTAAAAAAACGAAATTCATGATCTTTATGGCTGCCGGTAAATGTCCACTAAATATTAACCTAAATGGCATGAACATAAAACGTGTCACAAAATTTAATAATCTTGGGCATATTGTTGCCGACGACCTTAAAGACGATGCTGATATTGAAAGGAAACGTAGAGCTCTAACGACCAGGGGTAAAATGTTGGCTCGCAGATTCTCCTGTTATAGTGAGGAAGTAAAGGTTACGCTTTTTAAGGCATATTGCCGGTGCTTATACCGAAAGATCGCTGGACATTATGCGCATCCAATGTAACATACCGGTAACAATGTATTTAGGATGACGATGGGGCTACCCCGCTTCTGTAGTGCGTCAGGGATGTTTGCAGAGTACTAAACTGATGACTTTGCAGCCGGCATTCGCAAGAAAACTGTATCGCTGATCCGCAGAATACGGGACAGTCCCAACAGCATCCTAACATTAAACTGCCATTAACACTGCTATGGAGGTGCCTTATGCGGAGGGTGATCACGGAAACTAGTGACTCATTTCCTCGGGACAGTCAGATGAGGCAAATTCATCATCATTATATCAGCTCATACACGTCCCCACCGAGGGGCTCGAGCCTACCCTGAATACGGGCGATCGGGCCTTAGTCGACCACGCGGGCGCAGTGCGGGTTGGTCGACTTCACACAACACCTTCGAGTTTCTTCGCAGGTGTGTGCAGGTGTCCTCACGATGTTTTCCTTCACCGTAAGAGCATCGGATAAACGTATATATGAAATCGAAATTCGAAACACATTGGTGCGTGGCAGGATTCGAACCACGACCTTCCGGACAGGAGGTAACGGCCCTTGCCATTACGCCACCGACCCATTGCGCCACCGACAAATTAATTGTCTTTATTCTTCTAATTTAATGTTTTTTTGTTTTATTTTTGTTGTAACTAACCTACTATAAGCCTAATTAACATACTTTGGATCTTCTTTGTCTGAAATAAACAATTATTATTACTATTATTTTATTATTATGAATCAATTGACCCGTAGTACCAAAAAAGGAGAGAAGCAATCGTAGTCTTTTTTTGTACCTATGGGAAAAATCGTTCCAAATCCTATCTTGTCATGATTTGAGTCTCTTGTTTTAAATTAAAACAAAAATCATTTTCAAAACACACCTAGTTTGGGTTCTTCCAGATACGATACGGTTGAATCATTTTTAGTAAAATATTCCTCAAACGATACGCATTAAGCTCCTATCTAACCCCAAGAAAGTAATTTTGAAAATATTTACATGTAGTATTTTTTTTGAATTTTTTTTTTCTTATTTTATAAATTGCATTTTTGTATTGATCCAATTTTTTTTGAGTTAATTGGGGAAATTTGTTAATTGTCCAGTTAAAAGATCCTACACCAATTTTGTTATAAAATTTTGGAACCACACACAAAAATGTAATGAAGTAATTAAAAAAATTAAAAAATACTTAATATAAAAGTTTTCATAATTGCTTCTTTGAAGTTACATATGAGGATATTACGTATCATTTGAAGTATGTTTTACCAAAAATGATTCAACCGTATCGTATCTGGAGGAGCCCAAACTTGGTATGTTTTGAATATGATTTAAAAAAAAATTGAAACAAGATTATGTAAATTACTCGTCTCCTTTTTTTGGTGCAACGGATCAAATTGATTCATATGACCTAAAGATCAATCGTTCCAATTTTCATGCTTTTAACACAATTTGCAGCTATTTAATGAACAATAGGGATGACGAATGCTAGTCATCTGATTTACTTTTTATCATCTGTCAAACTCAAACTCAAACTCAAATTCATTTATTGCATAACCATAGGTATGTAAAAAGGTCTTACATATAATTAAAAAAACTTCTGCCATGGCTTACCTTAAGAGGTGTACAATGTCATTTTCTTAAATAACTAAATTAATTAGAAGTCAATGAATGAAATGTCAAAACTCTCATAATACATATTACACAATTAATCTTCAGTCAAGTGGTAAAAATATAATTAATTAATTAAATGTCAAAACTCTCATAATATTACACATGAATCTTCAGTCAAATAGTAAAAATATAATTAATTTATTTCATATTGTTGACAAATGACATTTTGTTCTAAAATTGTTTGAAATACCTAGGCGTGACGTCATAGTTTTGCAGCGTCATTTATGTACTCATTTTGTGATTTTGATGAATTAAAAATCGAAGACTTGATGGAAAACAAAACGAGTAAGGTTTTCCGTAGTTTAAGTAGAGTTTATAATTTATTTCTGATGCTGTCGTCATCCCTATTTCGGGGTGTCGGAGTTTGCCGCGACCCGCTCTGCAGGCAGCTGCTGACCGCTGCCGCATAAAGCAAAAAGCTGCCGGCCGCTGCCACAAAACAGAAGGTAGAGAGCCCACTCATATATACAGAATGACTTTTAATTAGTGAACAATATTTAAAAGCCTGAATCTACTCGTGAAAATAAACAACTTTCCTTACCTATGTTCAATTCGAAAAAAAAACTACTTCTCATACAAAGTTGCCCGGTCAGCTGATTGATCTGTTTACATGGGAAGTCCAAAATATTTTTTGGGAATTGACTATAATATGTTCCTTGGGAAATGTTGTTCAGTTTCACAAGCAGATTCGTGGCTTTGAATATTGTTCATCATATCAGCTCATATCCGCCCCCACCGGGGGGCTCGAGCCTACTCTGTATTAGGGCGATGGGGTGCCTTAGTCGACCACGCGGGCCCAGTGCGGGTTGGTCGACTTCACACGCAACCTGCGAGTTTCTCCACAGGCGTGTGCAGGTTTTCCTCACGATGTTTTCCTTCACCGTAAGAGCGTCGGATAAACGTATACATATGAAATCTAAATTCTAAATCACATTGTTACGTGGCAGGATTCGAACCATGACCTCCCGGACAGTAGGCGGCGCCTCTAGCTGTAACGCCACTGACGCTCTTGGATTTTATTGTTCACGTGAATATTGTTCACTAATTAGAAATCACTCTGTATACCGGATTGTAATTACCTATCGCTTTCTGTAGCGCTAGGACTGTCATTGCTTAATTTATACTTTAGGTACAAAACAATACATTATACAAATACTTTCAACAAGATTTCAGTATTAATGGAGATCCGTAAGAGAACCAAAGTAACAGACATACTTCTCAGAATAGCTAAACTTAAGCGGCAGTGGGCGGGACACATAGCTCGTATAACAGATGGCCGTTGGGTAGTAAAGTTCTCTAGTGGCGACCGCGCACCGGAAAACGTAGCGTAGGCAGGCCTCCCACGCGGTAGACTGACGACCTGGTGAAGATCGTGGGAAGCCGATGGATGCGGGTAGCGCAGGACCGGTCGTCGTGGAAATCCTTGGGGGAGGCCTTTGTCCAGCAGTGGACGTTTTTCGGCTGATATGATGATGATGAGAAATCACAATATTCCAATCATTTGCACCAACCATAGCGGTCCTCGTGGCTCTCGTTCTCACAGGAAGAAATGTGCGCGAGGTACCTTGCGACGATGACGGTGCCATACTGAGCTATACTGAGCTGAGCTAACGGCGTGTAGGCGTCATACTACTTATATGCATTATAAATGTGAAAGTTTGTATGTATAGATGTATGTATAGATGTTTGTTAGTCTTTCAAGCTTCAACCACTGGACGGATCGGGATGAAACTTGGCATACATATAGTTTAGGTCCTGGAATAGGACGTAGGCTACTTTTTACCCCGGGAAAACGTCTTACTCCCACGGGAAAATCGAAAACAACGCGGGCGCAGGCGCTGGCGGACGGCTGGTATTATTAAAAGTGTGCGTACAGCCCGTTTGTGCGGTTGTATAGATAGATAGATAAAAACGTTATTTCACAAAAAAGGAACAATACATTATTACCATACACATCATCATCTTCATCATATCAGCTCATATACGTCCCCACCGAGGGGCTCGAGCCTTCCCTGAACGACTACTAATCGATCGCTCTAATTCAGGGTAGGCTCGAGCCCCTCGGTGGAGACGTAGATTACAATAACAAACAAATTAATTAAATTTAGTGACAAATAAAATGATGGAAAAAAAATGAAATAGTGTCAGTGGTGCCAAGTTAGTGAAACTGGTCCAGGCTCAGCATAAATGTTGTGGCTCGCAAAGTACTAACAACGCTTTTTTTCAGCCAAAACCAAGAAAAACGTACACGCACCTTAGTGGTCAACCATACCTATCTTCTATATATATAAAAATGAACCCCTATTTCCCTTGGTCACAGCATCACGCGTGAACGGCTGGACCGATTTCGCTAATTCTTTTTTTGTCGAGTTCGTTATTGTCAGGAGAAAATTCTTATGTAGGGTAGGGTAGGGTAGGTTAGGGTTGGGTAGTGTAGGGTAGGGTAGGATAGGGTAGTGTAGTGTAGGGGTAGGGAAGGGTAGGGTAGTGTAGTGTAGTGTAGGGTAGGGTAGGGTAGGGTAGGGAAGGGTAAGGTAGGGTAGTGTAGTGTAGTGTAGTGCAGTGCAGGGTAGTGCTAGGTAGGGTAGGGTAGTGTAATGTAGTGTAAGGTGGTACAAACTTCGCCGGGAATACTAGTAATAGTATAATTATGCAAAAAAAAAGTGCACTTATACCTGTGATGGTTATTGAGGAAAGAAGAAGATAGAAGCGGTCCCTCTGTACCATAGAGTAACTTAAACATACCAGAGACTATGTACCCTTTCTGTTTTGTGGCCACTGCCAACCGCTGCCAGCCGCTGCTGTATTGGTCTGAATTGAAAACTGCATGAAGTGCTCAAAATTTTTTGAGTTGTTATATTCAGGCCTAGTTTCCGACTGTTTTCTTCGGACAACACGATCAAAAACGCGAGTAACGGTTTGTACCTACTTTATAAGACATATTGGTCATCGTATCAGCTTAAATACGCCCCCAACGAGGGGCTCGAGCCTATCCTGAATTAACGGCCCTTAGTCGACCACACTGGTCCAGTGCGGGTTGGTTGACTTCACACACAACCTTCGAGTTTCTTCGCAGGCGTGTGCAGGTTTCCTCAAGATGATTTCCTTCACCGTAAGAGCGTCTGATAAACGTACATATGAAATCTAAATACAAAAACACATTGGTACATACGTGGCAGGATTCGAACCATGACTGTCATTACGCCACCGACTTTCCTACACCGACACAACGGGAAGGGGTAGGTGAATAAATGCGTGGGTATTTTCATTTTATAAGGAAGTGCAATATATATTACGAAGTAACTAGTATCTCATCTGTGATTGATAATGGTATTTTTAATAAAGTGTTTAAGTATATAGTACCCTAGACATTGAAGATAGCAAATTTTACTAAAAAGGACCTTATTTAAAAAAAATCGAGCGAGACCTACAGTACTCGCATATGATGTGTAACATGTGACAAAATACTTTAGGTTAGTTAGATTTGATGACGATATTGTACCTGGGTGGCAGATCTGACAGTAACGAAAAAAACCGACCAAGTGCGAGTCGGACTCTCGTAAAGTAGAATTCCGCGCTTTCGCGACTTTCTGTTACACATTTCCGTCCCATGTTACACATTTCTGTCCCATTTCACGAAATCACTCCCACAAATTGCAGGAAAGCGAGAACAAAGATGTTACACATCAATAAGCAAAACTACATTCAAAGATTCAAACCTGCCTGCATAGATGCCTATAGATACGTCAGTTGTTTATATGTATATTATTTCTCGCTCGTTTGTATGAAGTGTCCGGAGTGTGGCACTGGTATAATTTTAATTTTCTGTTTGTTTTGTTCTGAAAAGTGCAAATTTTACTTCTACGACGGTGAGATGACTACTAGAGTCCAGACAGCGTCAAGCTGGTTTAAAATCGCGCTTGAACTAGGGGCCGGGTAACCTGTCATAAAGGACTTGGCTGCCGTGGGCTGTCCAGGTAGACCGGCAGAGGCTACTTCCTTGGGAGTATTCAAAGATGGTGCGGATTTCTCCACATCGACGCCTAGAACATCCAAGAAGACCTGGAGAGAGACTACCTCAGGGTTTACACTTTAGGTTTTTTGCTACGCCGCGCTTAGCTTGACGTCTGAATAAAAGGCCATTGACCGGTCGTAGGGTCCCAACATCTCTTGTGACTTCCTTTGGAGTGGCCAAGGATTGCTCTGAGGACTTCTCTGTGTAGGTTGATTGGAAGATTTCGTCTGGGGGCGTCGTGAGGCGCTCAAATACGCATCATATCACTCTCCCGACTGCGACCTCAATGCACAGAAAAGGCCAGGAAATCCCTGGATCAGCCGCCAAGCGTACACCAGGAAACATCACATGGATGCGGTTGACATGACTCCCTGTTAGTAAAACCTGTTAGGTTCGGTTAGTTCAATAAGCCTGATTCCATTACGCGATCATCCATGGCATTGCCTGCGTCTGTTTTTCCCGACTCTTTCAATTTCGGGATCTTCAAGGCGAGAGTGAATAGGCATTATTTGAGTATGGGTGTACCATCCTCGACTACATCTTCACTTACTATCAGGTAAGATATTTTTACTATTTTTTTTTATCAAATCATGTTCTTTTCCTTAGCCTAATTTGGGATTTTTTCTAAATGTTTTATCTACATTCTGGTCTCATTTCAGTACGTTCCTGCGTCATTCCACACTCTATAAAATAAGGTTTTAATCCAAAATATCGCAATCTTGACATAGATATCAGTGATTGAAAATCTAAAGGATCTCTCAGGCTGATTAATTTTATTATTTCCTCCCGTACCTATCCTTTCGGTACCTATTAATGACTACGTTTAATTAAAGGTAGATATCCCATTATTGAATTTAGATGAAAGGATGGCAATTACAGGTACCTAATGAGATTTGCTAGCAAAGGTTATAAAAGCTAGATATAATCGGTCCGTCCGTTTCATATCTCATGGATACCTGAACCTAGTTATCTCGCAAGGATAAGTCAAGTTAAGGGATGATTTGTTCAATTATCCAATAAGACTCATCCAGGCGAGTTCAGATCAAAAAGTCCTTAATATACAACATTTCAGAGATAAGTATAATTTTAGCTTTGGACTACCAGTTGGGACTTATCAAGATGACGAAGACGTACTTAATTTTTAGGGTTCCGTACCCATAAGGTAAAAGACAGTTGAAATGTTTCACAGAAGCTATAACAAAAAAATACTAAAAATCAGAAAAAGTGAAAGTCTCCATACAAAAAACGTGTTTTTTTTTTAAACGTGAAGAAACTAGCGCCCTCTAGTATGATGGTACGGAACCCTTTGTGCGCTGCTCTGATTCGCACTTTACCGGTTTTTTTTATAAGCTAAATAGGTAGCTAAAATACCCCGATCCCACTACGTTATTAAATCATCATATCAGCCAAGAAACGTCCACTGCTGGACATAGGCCTCCCCCTAGGATTTTCACGACAACCGGTCCTGCGCTGCCTGCACCCATCGGCTTCCAGCGATCTTTACCAGGTCGTCTGTTCACCGCGTTGGACGCCTGCCTACGCTACGTTTTCCGGTGCGCGGTCGCTACTCGAGAACCTCACTGCCCCAACGGCCATCTGTTCTACGAGATATGTGCCCTGCCCACTGCCACTTCAGTTTAGCGATTCTGTGAGCTATGTCGGTTACTTTGGTTCGATCACGCAGAAACTCCGAGCCATCCGAGTATAGCATGCTCCATATTTTCCCTTTGGGTGACCTTGAGCCTTCTTATGAGACCCAAAGTAAGCGTCCATGTCTCAGTTCCGTAAGTCATCACTGGCAACACACACTGGTCAAACACCTTAGTTTTGAGACACTGCGGTATTTGGGACGTGAAGATATCGCGAAGCTTCCCGAACGCTGCCCAGCCACAGATTACTAAGTAGTTACTTGCCCAGCCGAGTTGGATACGTCGTTTGATCTTTTTCTTCTAGTTGGACCTACCTATCTGGACTGTTTGTCCAGGTATACATATTCGTCAACAATTTCCAGTGTAGAGTCTCCAATAAAATACCGGAAATACGGCTTCATACCAAATTTCAGCTCAATCGGATTTCTTAGTCTTTTTTTGAATTTATGTTTTATTCACAATCGGTAAGCCCTTGGCATCATCTCACCTGCTGGTAAGTGACGATGATGCCAATGTTGGAAGCGCGGGCTTACCAAGATTCCCCAACTTTAGTCGCTTTAAAATCGTATGAACTAAACAAGCTATCACACATCTATACATAGAAACATTGCAAGTTAAATTAAAGATTTTAAAAAGCGATTTTTACCAGTTTCAGCTCTAGTAGAAGTTTGCAAGAAAAGTCTTTTTATTATATCATAAAATTAATATAGCAAGGCGCAAAAGCTTCGTAACGTAGAACTTCTTTATAGATATTTATGATCCTCGATAGTAGTGTGATACTGAAATCTGTGAGTACCTTTCATCCGGTTAAAAGTTGTGTCATGCCTGTAAGCACCTACTTAGTACTTTACATAACTACTCAATCGACGATTTTAACCACCTCCGTGGCGTAATGATTAAGGCTATTTCACATAATGATGTCGTGAGTTCGATTCCCGGCGAAGTGTAAGTATGACTCGGTTTGGTTGGTGCAAGGGCATTCTCTAAACACGCCTGGCTAGCTACCGATATTTTTATCCAAGTCCTGCCGCCAAACATCAATGTTGGCAGCATTGATGTGTTCCGGCTTGAAGATAAAATAGCCGGGTTCCCCATTGCGTTGGGGAATCTTGGTAAGCCCGCTTCCATCTTCGGCATCGTCTTCACTGACTATCAGGTGAGATGTTGCCAAGGGCTTACCAATAAAAAAACTAAACACCCTATATACACAGAAAAAAAAAGTTAAAAAAAACTAAAAACCGAATTCAAAATTAAATTCACTCATAAGTGTGAAATAATATAATCTATCTATTAATCTATTAATATAATAAAACTGTAACGGGGCCGTGTCTGTACATGAAATATTTTTGGAAAATAATAACTGTGGTGGACATTACTAACGATACAGAGGCCAAAACAACAACTTTTGGAATTTTTGTCTGTCTGTCTGTCTGTCTGTCTGTCTGTATGTTCGCGCATCACGCAAAAACTACCAGGCCGATTTTGACGAAATTTTGTATGGTGGTTCCTTATAGCCCGGGTTAACATATAGGATACTTTTTATCCCAGAAAATTCAAGAGTTCCCGTGGGAAAATCAAAAGTATTCATTTATAGAGTGGCTCACCACGCAAATGTGGCTTGACCTATTACAATCAAATTTTACACGTTGTTACCCTTATCGCGAACTAAAACTGGGACATTGTGAATCCCAAAAAATTTAGGGTTCCTACAGGAATACAAAAAATTGTATCTTTAGAATGACTCAACGTAACAATATGAAACCTTTACATAGGGATGGGGTGTTTTGACCATCATTGTATAGTCGGGTATTCTTTATCCCAGAAAACTAAAGAGGTCCTGTGGGAAATTATCTATCGATACATACAATAATAACAAAAGAGTACTTTTTTCTATATATTAGCTACACATACCAAACATTATAATCATAGTAGCAGAATGTCAATAGATGGCACTGCAGGGATAATAAAACGCGCTTAAGTTGTATTAAAACATTAAAATATTATTTCATACTTTTGAGTGGATTTCTTTTATGTATTTTTCAGCATACGCTACTTTAAACTCTGGAACTATGGTACGTAGCGATGTGTTTCATAGACGAACAGAGAGGTATTTTTTTACAGATTCCAATCGTGTAAAAAAATAAAAACACATAAATCGAGTTTAACATATTTTAACAGGAGGCACAGATATGAGAACTCTTCTGACGGCGACTATTTGCGTGTGGCAGTTGCTCTCCGCCTGCAATATCAATATCTGTGAACCTCACAATGTATTTGCGGGTCCTCGGTGGAGGCAATTGGCCATCACTCACTGAGTTGCAGTCGTGTTTTTGAAGATTACCACGTCACCAATTCCTTAATGACCTCACTCGGAGGGCGCTGGTCTCGGCCAGATGGAATATTCCATCTTTGATGCAGCCGCCGGCCGGGCTTTAGTCGATCTGATGGCAAAAGGCCGGAGGGTTTAAACAGGTGCTATGGCAGAGAGGAACGTGTCTGCTTTGGGAAGCCACTTTTTCTGCCTCACTCCTCACCCGTACGGTACTGCTGCTCAATTTGCGGTGAGAAAGAAGCATAATAAGTACTCGGTCTTGGAGGCAAATTACTGCTTTATGCCGCTGGTCTGTGAGACAACCGGCTGCTGAACCCTCAGAGGCCTTTGCCTTCATAAAGAAGATTGGCCTTCGCCTTCGAGAGAGGAGATGTGACGTGAGGTCCTACCTGCTGCTAAGGTTGTCTATTGCCACCCAGCGCGGCAACGAGAAGTGCGTCTTGGGCTCCTTTGGAGCTGATACGACTCGAGGATTTGACCCATATTAATATTGTTAGGAAATTTTATTACTAGATTGATACCTATAATGATTTGAATTAGTTTTTTGATAATATTTCATCATATCAGTTTATATACGTCCCCACCAAGGGGCTCGATCTGCCCTGAGTTAGGGCGATCTGGCCTTAGACGATCACGCGGGCCCATTGCGGGTTGATTGACTTCATACATAAGCTTCGAATTTCTTCGCAGGCGTGTGCAGGTTTCCTCACGATGTTTCTCTCACCGTAAGAGCGTCGGATAAACGTACATACCAGTATGAAATCGATATTCGTATATATATTGGTAAGTGGCAGGATTCGAACCACGGCCTTCCGGACAAGAGGTAGTGGCCCTAACCGTTTTGCCACCGATGCTCTATATTTTATTTAAGATTTAGAAATCCTTACTTTATATTATAAATGTGAAAATGTGTTTGTTTGTTTGTTACCTATTCACACTTCAACACCTCTATCAATCTTAATGAAATTTGGCATGCAGGTAGCCTGTATCACTGGGAATGAAATAGTCAACCTTTTATGTGTGGAAATTATCATAGTCCGATGCAGTTCCTGAGGAAACTAAAACAATACTCTTTGTTCGTTTTATTTAAAATCGTAACGAAAAAATTGGTGTGATTTTTCGCACAGAGATGAGGTGGAAAATGATATAATTTACTAATAAGTATATCCTGACATAGTTCCCGAGGGATCTGGGGACAACTGTTTACTACGCTCGCGCACGTCGGTGGCGTCGCAACGGAGCAACGGATTAAAGTGATTTTTTGTATAGAATTTTTTGAGGGGGTGGGAAGTGACAAAGACTGCTAATCCGAAAAGCCCGATACAGTTCCTGAGGTACCTGGTGAAAACTCATGTCCACGCTTGCGAGCTGATTGCGGCTCGCGCACCACTCACCCTCAAAAGGAGTCATAAAAGCTATATCCACGTGGGCGAAGCCGCGGGCAAAAGCTAGTAATATAATAAAACTGTAACGGGGCCGTGTCTGTACATGAAATATTTTTGGAAAATAATAACTGTGGTGGACATTACTAACGATACAGAGGCCAAAACAACAACTTTTGGAATTTTTGTCTGTCTGTCTGTCTGTCTGTATGTTCGCGCATCACGCAAAAACTACCAGGCCGATTTTGATGAAATTTTATATGTTGGTTCCTTATAGCCCGGGTTAACATATAGGATACTTTTTATCCCAGAAAATTCAAGAGTTCCCGTGGGAAAATCAAAAGTATTCATTTATAGAAGGCTCACCACGCAAATGTGGCTTGACCTATAACAATCAAATTTTACACGTTGATACCCTTATCGCGAACTAAAACTGGGATATTGTGAATCCCAAAAAAATTATGGTTTCCTGCAGGAATGCAAAAAATTGTATCTTTAGAATGGCTCAACGTAACAATATGAAACCTTTACATTGGGATGGGGTGTTTTGACCATCATTGTATAGTCGGGTATTCTTAATCCCGGAAAACTAAAGACGTCCCGTGAGAAATTATCTATCGATACTTACAATAATAACAATAGAGTACTTTTTTCCACATATTAGCTACACATACCACACATTATAATCATAGCAGCAGAATGTCAATAGATGGCACTGCAGGGATAATAAAACGCGCTTAAGTTGTATTAAAACATTATTTCATACTTTTGAGTGGATTTCTTAGTATTTTTCAGCATAAGCTACTAAACAACTCTAACTCTGGAACTATGACACGTAGCGATGTGTTTCATAGACGAACGGATTGGTATTTTTTACAGATTCCAATCGTGAAAAAAAATTAAAAACACATAAATCGAGTTTAGCATCTTATAACAGGAGGCACAGATATGAGAACTCTTCTGACGGCGACTATTTGAGTGTGGCAGTTGCTCTCCGCCTGCAATATCAATATCTGTGAACCTCATCAATGTATTTGCGGGTCCACGGTGGAGGCAATTGGCCATCACTCACTGAGTTGCGGTCGTTGTTTGTGAAGATGCAGCCGCCGGGCTTTTGTCGATCTGATGGCAAAAGGCCGGAGGGTTTTAACAGGTGCTATGGCACAGAGGAACGTCCTCACCCGTACGGTACTGCTGCTCAATTTGTGGCGAGAAAGAAGCATAATAAGTACTCGGTCTTGGAGGAAAATTTACTGCTTTGTGCCGCTGGTCTGTGGGACAACCGGCTGCTGAACCCTCAGACGCCTTTGCCTTCACAAAGGAGATTGGCCGTCGCCTTCGAGAGAGGAGATGTGACGTGAGGTCCTACCTGCTGCTAAGGTTGTCTATTGCCACCCAGTGCGGCAACGAGAAGTGCGTCATGGGCTCCTTTGGAGCTGATACGACTCGAGGATTTGACCCATATTAATATTTTTAGGAAATTTTATTACCAGATTGATATAATGATTTGAATTAGTTTTTTGATGTGTTATTTCATCATATCAGTTTATAAGTCCCCACCAAGGGGCTCGACCTGCCCGGAGTTAGGGCGATCAGGCGTTAGACGATCACGCGGGCCCATTGCGGGTTGATTGACTTCACACATAAGATTCGAGTTTCTTCGCAGGCGTGTGCAGGTTTCCTTACGTTGTTTTTCTCACCGTAAGAGCGTCGGATAAACGTTCATACCAGTATTAAATCGATATTCGTATAGATATTGGTAAGTGGCAGGATTCGAACCATGGCCTTCCGGATAGGAGGTAGTGGCCCTAACCGTTCTGCCACCGACGCTCTATATGTTATTTAAGATTAAGAAATCCTTACTTATAATATTATAAATGTGAAAATGTTTTTGTTTGTTTGTTACCTATTCACACTTCAACACCTCTACCAATCTTGACGAAATTTGGCATGCAGGTAGCCTGTATCACTGGGAATGAAATAGTCTACTTTTCTGTGGAAGTTATCATAGCCATAGCAGTTCCTGAGGAAACTAAAACAATACTCTTTGTTCGTTGAGTTATTTAAAATCGTAACGAAAAAATGGGTTGGTGTGATTTTTAGCACAGAGATGAGGTGGAAAATGATATAATTTACTAATAAGTATAATGTATATCCTGACATAGTTCCCGATGAATCAGGGGACAACGGTTTTGTACGCTCGCGCACGTCGGTGGCGTCGCAACGGAGCAACGGATTAAAGTGATTTTTTGTATAGAATTTGTTGAGGGGGTGGGAAGTGGCAAAGACTGCTAATCCGAATAGCCCGATACAGTTCCTGAGGTACCTGGAGAAAACTCATGTCCACGCTTGCAAGCTGATTGCTCGCGCACCACTCACCCTTTAAAAGAGTCATAAAAGCTATGTCCACGCGGGCGAAGCTGCGGGCAAAAGCTAGTCTATCTATTCTATCTATTAATATAATAAAACTGTAACGGGGCCGTGTCTGTACATGAAATATTTTTGGAAAATAATAACTGTGGTGGACATTACTAACGATACAGAGGCCAAAACAACAACTTTTGGAATTTTTGTCTGTCTGTCTGTCTGTCTGTCTGTCTGTCTGTCTGTATGTTCGCGCATCACGCAAAAACTACCAGGCCGATTTTGACGAAATTTTGTATGGTGGTTCCTTATAGCCCGGGTTAACATATAGGATACTTTTTATCCCAGAAAATTCAAGAGTTCCCGTGGCAAAATCAAAAGTATTCATTTATAGAGTGGCTCACCACGCAAATGTGGCTTGACCTATTACAATCAAATTTTACACGTTGTTACCCTTATCGCGAACTAAAACTGGGACATTGTGAATCCCAAAAAATTTAGGGTTCCTACAGGAATACAAAAAATTGTATCTTTAGAATGACTCAACGTAACAATATGAAACCTTTACATAGGGATGGGGTGTTTTGACCATCATTGTATAGTCGGGTATTCTTTATCCCAGAAAACTAAAGAGGTCCTGTGGGAAATTATCTATCGATACATACAATAATAACAAAAGAGTACTTTTTTCTATATATTAGCTACACATACCAAACATTATAATCATAGTAGCAGAATGTCAATAGATGGCACTGCAGGGATAATAAAACGTGCTTAAGTTGTATTAAAACATTAAAATATTATTTCATACTTTTGAGTGGATTTCTTTTATGTATTTTTCAGCATACGCTACTTTAAACTCTGGAACTATGGTACGTAGCGATGTGTTTCATAGACGAACAGAGAGGTATTTTTTTACAGATTCCAATCGTGTAAAAAAATAAAAACACATAAATCGAGTTTAACATATTTTAACAGGAGGCACAGATATGAGAACTCTTCTGACGGCGACTATTTGCGTGTGGCAGTTGCTCTCCGCCTGCAATATCAATATCTGTGAACCTCACAATGTATTTGCGGGTCCTCGGTGGAGGCAATTGGCCATCACTCACTGAGTTGCAGTCGTGTTTTTGAAGATTACCACGTCACCAATTCCTTAATGACCTCACTCGGAGGGCACTGGTCTCGGCCAGATGGAATATTCCATCTTTGATGCAACCGCCGGCCGGGCTTTAGTCGATCTGATGGCAAAAGGCCGGAGGGTTTAAACAGGTGCTATGGCAGAGAGGAACGTGTCTGCTTTGGGAAGCCACTTTTTCTGCCTCACTCCTCACCCGTACGGTACTGCTGCTCAATTTGCGGTGAGAAAGAAGCATAATAAGTACTCGGTCTTGGAGGCAAATTACTGCTTTATGCCGCTGGTCTGTGAGACAACCGGCTGCTGAACCCTCAGAGGCCTTTGCCTTCATAAAGAAGATTGGCCTTCGCCTTCGAGAGAGGAGATGTGACGTGAGGTCCTACCTGCTGCTAAGGTTGTCTATTGCCACCCAGCGCGGCAACGAGAAGTGCGTCTTGGGCTCCTTTGGAGCTGATACGACTCGAGGATTTGACCCATATTAATATTGTTAGGAAATTTTATTACTAGATTGATACCTATAATGATTTGAATTAGTTTTTTGATAATATTTCATCATATCAGTTTATATACGTCCCCACCAAGGGGCTCGATCTGCCCTGAGTTAGGGCGATCTGGCCTTAGACGATCACGCGGGCCCATTGCGGGTTGATTGACTTCATACATAAGCTTCGAATTTCTTCGCAGGCGTGTGCAGGTTTCCTCACGATGTTTCTCTCACCGTAAGAGCGTCGGATAAACGTACATACCAGTATGAAATCGATATTCGTATATATATTGGTAAGTGGCAGGATTCGAACCACGGCCTTCCGGACAAGAGGTAGTGGCCCTAACCGTTTTGCCACCGAGGCTCTATATTTTATTTAAGATTTAGAAATCCTTACTTTATATTATAAATGTGAAAATGTGTTTGTTTGTTTGTTACCTATTCACACTTCAACACCTCTATCAATCTTAATGAAATTTGGCATGCAGGTAGCCTGTATCACTGGGAATGAAATAGTCAACCTTTTATGTGTGGAAATTATCATAGTCCGATGCAGTTCCTGAGGAAACTAAAACAATACTCTTTGTTCGTTTTATTTAAAATCGTAACGAAAAAATTGGTGTGATTTTTCGCACAGAGATGAGGTGGAAAATGATATAATTTACTAATAAGTATATCCTGACATAGTTCCCGAGGGATCTGGGGACAACTGTTTACTACGCTCGCGCACGTCGGTGGCGTCGCAACGGAGCAACGGATTAAAGTGATTTTTTGTATAGAATTTTTTGAGGGGGTGGGAAGTGACAAAGACTGCTAATCCGAAAAGCCCGATACAGTTCCTGAGGTACCTGGTGAAAACTCATGTCCACGCTTGCGAGCTGATTGCGGCTCGCGCACCACTCACCCTCAAAAGGAGTCATAAAAGCTATGTCCACGTGGGCGAAGCCGCGGGCAAAAGCTAGTCTATCTATTCTATAATATAATAAAACTGTAACGGGGCCGCGTCTGTACATGAAATATTTTTGGAAAATAATAACTGTGGTGGACATTACTAACGATATAGAGGCCAAAACAACAACTTTTGGAATTTTTGTCTGTCTGTCTGTCTGTCTGTATGTTCGCGCATCACGCAAAAACTACCAGGCCGATTTTGATGAAATTTTGTATGGTGGTACCTTATAGCCCGGGGTAACATATAGGATACTTTTTATCCCGAAATATTGAAGAGTTCCCGTGGGAAAATCAAAAGTATTTATTTATAGAATGGCTCACCACGCAAATGTGGCTTGACCTATTACAATCTAATTATACACTTTGATACCCTGTATCGCGAACTAAAACTGGGACATTGTGAATCCCAAAAAAATTAAGGGTTCCTGCAGGGATGCAAAAAATTGTATCTTTAGAATGGCTCAACGTAACAATATGGAACCTTTACATTGGGATGGGGTGTTTTGACCATCATTGTATAGTCGGGTATTCTTTATCCTGGAAAACTAAAGAGGTCCCGTGGGAAGTTAGATCTATCGATTCTTACAATAATAACAATAGAGTACTTTTTTCCCCATATTAGCTACACATATCACACATTATAATCATAGCAGCAGAATGTCAATAGATGGCACTGCAGGGATAATAAAACGCGCTCAAGTTGTATTAAAACATTAAAATATTATTTCATACTTTTGATTAGATTTCTTTTATGTATTTTTCAGTATACGCTACTTTACACAACTCTAACTCTGGAATTATGGCACGTAGTGATGTGTTTCATAGACGAACCGATAGGTATTTTTTTACAGATTTCAGTCGTGTAAAAAAATTAAAAACACATAAATCGAGTTTAGCATCTTTTAACAGGAGGCACAGATATGGGAACTCTTCTCACGGCGACTATTTGCGTGTGGCAGTTGCTCTCTGCCTGCAATATCAATATCTGTGATAGGTTCACTCAATCAATGTATTTGCGGGTCCATGGTGGAGGCAATTGGCCATCACGCACTGAGTTGCGGTCGTTGTTTGTGAAGATTCCCACGTCACCAATTCCTGAATGACCTCATTCGGAGGGTACTGGTCTCGGCCAGATGGAATATTCCATCTTTGATGCAGCCGCCGGGCTTTAGTCGATCTGATGGCAAAAGGCCGGAGGGTTTAAACAGGTGCCATGGCAGAGAAGCCTGCTTTGGGACGCCACTTTTTCTGCCTCACACCTCACCCGTACGGTACTGCTGCATTGAGCAGCGAGAAAGAAGCATAATAAGTACTCGGTCTTGGAGGCAAATTAGGTCTGTGAGAGAACCGGCTTCTGAACCCTTAGAGGCCTTTGCCTTCATTAAGGGGATTAGCCGCCGCCTTCGAGAGAGGAGACGTGACGCCCGTTCCAGGTCCTACCTGCTGCTAAGGTTGTCTATTGCCATCCAGCGCGGCAACGAGAAGTGCGTCATGGGCTCCTTTGGAGCTGATACGACTCGAGGAATTGACCCATATTAATATTTTTAGAAGATTTTATTACTAGATTGATATAATGATTTGAATTAGTTTTTTGATAATAGTGTATATGTGTTATTTCATCTTATCAGTTTATATACGTCCCCACCAAGGGGCTCGACCTGCCCTGAGTTAGGGCGATCAGGCTTTAGACTATCACGCGGGCCCATTGCGGGTTGATTGACTTCACACATAAGCTTCGAGTTTCTTCGCAGGCGTGTACAGGTTTCCTAACGATGTTTTTCTCACCGTAAGAGCGTCGGATAAACGTACATACGAGTATGAAATCGATATTCGTATAGATATTGGTAAGTGACAGGATTCGAACCACGGCCTTCCGGACAGGAGGTAGTGACCCTAACCGATACGCCACCGACGCTCTATATGTTATTTAAGATTTATAAATCCTTACTCAATATTATAAAGATTAGAAGGATATAGATAGTATTAGTATTATATAGATTTAAAGCTGTAATTTCAATAAATATATAAAAAATAAAATAAAATAAATAAATAAATGTGAAAATGTGTTTGTTTGTTTGTTACCTATTCACACTTCAACACCTCTACCAATCTTGATGATTGGCATGCAGGTAGCCTGTATCACTGGGAATGAAATAGTCTACTTTTTATCTCTGGAAATTTTCATAGCCCGATGCAGTTGTTTAAAATCGCAACGAAAAAATGGATTGGTGTGATTTTTAGCACAGAGATGAGGTGGAAAATTATATAATTTACTAATAAGTATATCCTGACATAGTTCCCGAGGGATCTGGGGACAACTGTTTTCTACACTCGCGTACGTCGGTGGCGTCGCAACGGAGCAACGGATTGAAATGATTTTTTGTATAGAATTTGTTGAGGGGGTGGAAAGTGACAAAGACTGCTAATCCGAATAGCCCGATATAGTTCCTGAGGTACCTAGAGAAAACTCATGTCCACGCTTGCGAGCTGATTGCGGCTCGCGCACTCACCCTCAAAAAGAGTAATAAAAGCTATGTCCACGTGGGCGAAGCCGCGGGCAAAAGCTAGTAATATAATAAAACTGTAACGGGGCTGTGTCTGTACATGAAATATTTTTGGAAAATAATAACTGTGGTGGACATTACTAACGATACAGAGGCCAAAACAACAACTTTTGGAATTTTTGTCTGTCTGTCTGTCTGTCTGTCTGTATGTTCGCGCATCACGCAAAAACTACCAGGCCGATTTTGATGAAATTTTGTATGGTGGTTCCTTATAGCCCGGGTAAACATATAGGATACTTTTTATCCCAGAAAATTCAAGAGTTCCCGTGGGAAAATCAAAAGTATTCATTTATAGAATGGGTCACCACGCATATGTGGCTTGACCTATTACAATCAAATTTTACATGTTGATACCCTTATCGCAAACTAAAACTGGGATATTGTGAATCCCAAAAAAATTAAGGGTTCCTTCAGGAATGCAAAAAACTGTATCTTTAGAATGGCTCAACGTAACAATATGAAACCTTTACATTGGGATGGGGTGTTTTGATCATCATTGTATAGTCGGGTATTCTTTATCCCGGAAAACTAAAGAGGTCCCGTGGGAAATTATCCATCGATACTTACAGTAATAAGAATAGAGTAATTTTTTCCACATATTAACTACACATACCACACATTATAATCTTGGCAGCAGAATGTCAATAGATGGCACTGCAGGGATAATAAAACGCGCTTAAGTTGTATTAAAACATTAAAAGATTATTTCGTACTTTTGAGTGGATTTCTTTTATGTATTTTTCAGCATAAGTTAATTTACACAACTCTAACTCTGGAACTATGGCACGTAGCGATGTGTTTCATAGACGAACAGATAGGTATTTTTTTACAGATTCCAATCGTGAAAAAAAAATAAAAACACATAAATCGAGTTTAGCATCTTTTATCAGGAGGCACAGATACGTGAACTCTTCTGACGACGACTATTTGCGTGTGGCAGTTGCTCTCCGCCTACAATATCAATATCTGTGAACCTCATCAATGTATTTGCGGGTCCACGGTGGAGGCAATTGGCCATCACTCACTGAGTTGCGGTCGTTGTTTGTGAAGATTTCCACGTCACCAATTCCATAATGACCTCACTCGGAGGGCACTGGTCTCGGCCAGATGGAATATTCCATTATGTTGCAGCCGCCGGGCTTTAGTCGATTTGATGGCAAAAGGCCGGAGGTTTTAAACAGGTGCTATGGCAGAGAGGAACGTGCCTGCTTTGGGACGCCACTTTTTATGCCTCACTCCTCACCCATACGGTACTGCTGCTCAATTTGCGGCGAGAAAGAAGCATAATAAGTACTCGGTCTTAGAGGCAAATTACGGCTTTGTGCCGCTGGTCTGTGAGACAACCGGCTGCTGAACCCTCAGAGGCCTTTGCCTTCACAAAGGATATTGGCCGTCGCCTTCGAGGGAGGAGATGTGACATGAGGTTCTACCTGCTGCTAAGGTTGTCTATTGCCATGCAACGCGGCAACGAGAAGTGCGTTATGGGCTCCTTTGGAGTTGATACGACTCGCGGATTTGACTTATATTAATATTAATATATTATATTAATATTTTGAATTAGTTTTTTGATAGTATAGGTATATGTTTTATTTCATCATATCAATACGTCCACACCTGCCCTGAGTTAGGGCGATCAGGCCTAGGCGATCACGCGGGCCCATTGCGGGTTGATTGACTTCACACATAAGCTTCAAGTTTCTTCGCAGGCGTGTGCAGGTTTCCTCGCGATGTTTTTCTCACCATAAGAGCGTCGGATAAACGTACATACCAGTACGAAATCGATATTCGTATCGATATTGGTAAGTGGCAGGATTCGAACCACGGCCTTCAGGGCAGGAGGTAGTGGCCCTAACCGTTCTGCCATCGACGCTCTATATGTTATTTAAGATTTAGAAATCCTTACTTAATAATAATATTATAAATGTGAAAATGTGTTTGTTTGTTTGTTACCTATTCACACTTCAACACCTCTACCAATCTTGATGAAATTTGGCATGCAGGTAGCCTGTATCACTGGGAATGAAATAGTCTACTTTGTATCTGTGGAAATTATCATAGCCCGATGCATTTCCAGAGGAAACTAAAACAATACACTTTGTTCGTTAAGTTATTTAAAATCGTAACGAAAAAATAGGTTGGTGTGATTTTTAGCACAGAGATGAGATGGAAAATGATATAATTTACAAATAAGTATATCCTGACATAGTTCCCGAGAGATCTGGGGACAACTGTTTTCTACGCTCGCGCACGTCGGTGGCGTCGCAACGGAGCAACGGATTAAAGTAATTTTTTATATAGAATTTGTTGAAGGGGTGGGAAGTGACAAAGACTGTTAATCCGAATAGCCCGATGCAGTTCCTGAGTTACCGGGAGAAAACTCATGTCCACGCTTGCGAGCTGATTGCGGCTCGCTCACAACTCACCCTCAAAAAGAGTTATAAAAGCTATGTCCACGCGAGCGAAGCCGCGGGCAAAAGCTAGTTATACCTAAATACACAACATTAACCAACAAAAACGAAATCAAAGGTAGGTACGAATTAAACTAGGGGCTTAAAATTTTTTTTAGGTAGGTACCAGCACACAGTTACTTACGTATCTAATGTTTTAGATTCGATGGCATTGCTGACACTGACCTCAAAAAAAATTTTAAGCCCCTAGTTTAATTCGTACCTACCTTTGATTTCGGTATTGTTGGTTAATGTTGTGTATTTAGGTATAATTATATTATTTCATACTTTTGAGTGAATTCCATTTTGAAGTCGGTTTTTAGTTTTTTTTGAACTTATTTTTATTTACTTTATTTTTAGTGATAATGCTATCTATCTAACAACGTTAAACCCAATCACCTACTCACCAATAGGAATAATACATGTGTTTCATTAACAGTTACAAAGTCCTTGGCCTTCATCATCATCTCAGCAGATGATGATGGACGATTAACTTCCTTTTCATGAAAGTTATGGAGTTAGTCGTCCATCATAAGCTCATCTGAATAACCTGAAAGAATACAACCTATCGGTCTATGCATACCTACGTTATATATCTATGTATAATATTGAAAGAATTTTCCTCCAACTCCTAACCGTTAAGGAGTTGTACCTTCCTTCATCAGCTTATCAACATGAGATGATGACTAACAGACGCAAGTATTTTAATAGCTTTAGAAAACATATGAATCACGTAATAACTGCCTACTTAATGAGTAATTTGAGGGTTGCTCTCGATTTCCCTGGGATCCCATCATAAGATCCTGACTTGGTGACAATGGGAGTATAGTCTTTCGAATAAAAAAATAATTTTGAAAATCGGTCCACAATTGACGGAAAAATCGGTGAATATACATTAAAAAAATATATATACAGTCGAAATTATTACCTCCTCCTTTTTTGAAGTCGGTAAAAAGATTATCCCGAAAATTTTCTATATATAAAGAAGAAGATAGATGTATTTTTTGGCAGATAAATAAAATAAACATATTTAGGTTTTTCCTTGCACTATTCCACATTTAATATAAATAAAACACAAATTTGTTTATACTACAACTCCTGCCAAGGAGTTTACGTCGGGCAGACAGGCAGAAAGTTCACATTGAGGATTAAGGAACATATCAACAGTTGGCAAAAGAAGTCAACAACATCAACCTTCTAGAACACCTCAATGAACAATTGAACATGCTCACACTTTTGACCCGACAAGAGATACAAGAATCCTCCACGTTTGTAAGAAAGGAAGCAAACTTAATGCCCTTGAATCACTGGAAGTAAACAAACAGAGACTCACAACCAAATTTCCACTGCTTAGCGACCAGACGCATCTCTCGACATCGCCTGTTTTATGTTATTTTAATTTAAATTCAAAATCCTAAGCTGACATTTCGAATTTTAAAATCGTCATTTTTTAGTTTTACATTCAGATACAATTGTTATCTTTATTTATTTACTTTGGGGCCAGATGACCATGTGTGATTTGTCCCAGAATACTTACTTACTAATACTTACTTACTTATTTAGGTACTAGTATTGTAGCGTGGTGCGCAGTTATTTAATCTTCTTTCATTCGATCTTTATTCATCCATCTATTTCTTTTTTTTCCGCGCCTGCGCTGTCAAACTATCTGACAATTTCCTTAAAAAACAACACTCGATCATCAGCTCTCATCACAATAAATTTAATAAATTCATACTTTAATATTTTCTAAAAGACCCATTACGGGTAAGAATAATTTATGTTATTATACGTTTGTTATTTATATTTAAAATTTCATTGTTCTAACGTTTTTATAATCTGTATGTTATTTTCAGGTCTTATATCTTATATCTTATATTATATCATTAAATTATCTGAATACACACGGCATCATTTATGGAACCCACTCCCTACCTACCTAAATACCTGCCGTGCGACAGTATGACACAAAAACTACCATTTTGGTAGATTTTTTAGAAACTGTTATCCCTATTTTTAGTAAGTATCACACTGCCCTCACTAATGAAATAAAGTAGTCTAATGCCCGAAGATGATCACGAAACCGGTTACAGTATATACAAATTTGTGTTTTTAGTGCAAGGAAAAACCTACATATGTTCATATGTATTATATATACGGTTTATCTATCTATCTATATCAGTGTTCCACCAAGAACCTACTATCGCAAGCATACAATAAATAAAATTAACTCAAATTACTAGCACATTGCTCGTAGAACAGATGGCCGTTGGGGTAGTAAAGTTCTCGAGTGGCGACCACGCACCGGAAAGCGTAGTGTAGGCAGGCCTCCCACTCGGCGGACCGATGACCTGGTGAAGGTCGCGGGAAGCCGCTGGATGCGGGCAGCGCAGAACCGGTCGTCGTGGATATCCTTGGGGGAGGCCTATGTCCAGCAGTATAGACTTCCTTCGGCTGATATGATGACTAGCCAGTCATCCATCACAGACATTCCTTCAGAACGATTTCAAATTTTCGGAGCCAATAGCTTCCCCCACCACGCGCGCGGTGGATTGTCTTGTCTATTGTCCTCGTGTGAACGCGTGTTCCTAGCCAGTGAGCCAGCAGTCGAGGCTCCGAGCGCAGGCACGTTGTATTTTTATTTGAAATAACTCGGAAATTACAATGGTTCTAACAAAATGGTCTAACGAAATGACAACTAAATTTATATCACTTTAGCGGGAACAAGAATGTCTCAACGTATTTCAATTCAATGTATTTCGTCAAGTAGCGCATTCAGAGCTTCTTTATGAATTAAAATTAATACATTTTTAGAGTTCCGTACCTAAAGGGTAAAAACGGGACCCTATTACTGAGACTTCGCTTTCCGTCTGTCTGTACGTCCGTCCTTCCGTCCGTCTGTCACCAGGCTGTATTTCATGAACCGTGATAGCTGGACAGTTGAAATTTTAACAGATGATGTATTTCTGTTGCCGCTATAATTATTATATCAGCTCATATACGTCCCCACCGAGGGGTTCGAGCCTACCCTGAATCAGGGCGATTAGGCCTTAGTCGACCACGCGGGCCCAGTGCGGGTTGGTCGACTTCACACACAACCTTCGAGTTTCTTCGCAGGCGTGTGCAGGTTTCCTCACGATGTTTTCCTTCACCGTTAAAGCAATCGGTAAGTATGTACGTAAGTTTTTGAAAAACTCATTGGTACATTGGCCGTCCAGATTTGAACCCGGTACCTCTGGTTAGATGGACCGAGTCGTTACCGGCTGAAATAATAACAAATACTAAAAATATAAAAAATGTGATAAAATAAGTACAACAAACCATACAACAAACGTAATTTTTTGCTCGTTTTTGCTCGATATTGATAACGGCAAGAGGTAGACGTTTGAAATATTCACAGAATATTTAGTTATATAAGGTCTAACAAAATTAGCTGAAACTATTTTAACTGGTGCTTCTACCCATGAAACTGAACAACTTTCCCCATGGAACCCATAGTCAAATCGCGAAAAAAAATTTGGGCCTCCCATACTAACTCGATCAGCTGATCAGCCAACTTAGTATGGGAAGTTCAAAAATTTTTTTAGATTTGACTATGGGTTCCATGGGAAAAGTTGTTCAGTTTCATGGGTAGAAGCACCAGTTAAAATAGTTTCAGCTAATTTTGTTAGACCTTATACAGGGTCTTCGGCAGATGGTTGAAAATACGAAAATGGGGGATAGGTGGGGTCGCCTCCCACCTATTTTGAGAATTAAAAAAAATCTAGGACTTGTAATTTTTTTTACAGGATTTTTTTTCCTTTTTTTAGAAATTTTGCCATTTTTATACCTTTGAACACATGTAACTTTTTGTTTTTTAAAGCTAGCTCCAAAATCTTTTTTTTAATAGACTTTTATAAGATTGTCGGCTCTAAAAAAAATTATGTTTGTTTCAAGTTATTGCTAAAAACAAAAATGTGGGCCCCCGAACTTAAAAAAAAAGTTGAACAAAAATTTAAAAGTCAACTTTGCGATGCATTTAAAAAAAAAATAATGGGGCTGGAAGGCTTCTGTTTTTTTTAAAACATCTCTAAAGCTTAGGCTTTTGAATGGTATGTAATTTGTTTCGGTATCTTTTTTGTAACCGGAGTTGTTAATTTTTTTTACTCAATTGGACCATGTTGACGAAATTCCACTAGTTACATGTTTTGTGAAATGTATCAAATGCAAAGTTGAAAATAATGTAAATACTTACTGTTGGGACGGTTACAAAGAGCAGGTACGTTTTTTTACATTCTTGCACCCACATAATGGCTATCTTTTGTCATTTATTGGCATATTGGAGTTAGCACTTCCATATGCCAATAAAATGTCCGCATATTCCGCATTGGTAAATTGAGCCATTTTAAACCACAAGAAAGTCTTAACAAAACGTCTGATAATAACAAAAAGTGACAAACAACAAAAAAACTTAACAAAATCACAAACGTTAATAACGTTAACGTTTTTTTTTGTTTTCGTTAATTTCACTTTGCTGTGTTTGTGATTTTGTTAAGTTTTTTTGTTGTTTGTCACTTTTTGTTATTATCAGACGTTTTGTTAAGACTTTGTTGTGGTTTAAAATGGCTCAATTTACCAATGCGGAATATGCGGACATTTTATTGGCATATGGAAGTGCTAACTCCAATATGCCAATAAATGACAAAAGATAGCCATTATGTGTGTGCAAGAATGTAAAAAAACGTACCTGCTCTTTGTAACCGTCCCAACAGTAAGTATTTACATTATTTTCAACTTTGCATTTGATACATTTCACAAAACATGTAACTAGTGGAATTTCGTCAACATGGTCCAATTGAGTAAAAAAAATTAACAACTCCGGTTACAAAAAAGATACCGAAACAAATTACATACCATTCAAAAGCCTAAGCTTTAGAGATGTTTTAAAAAAATCAGAAGCCTTCCAGCCCCATTATTTTTTTTTAAATGCATCGCAAAGTTGAGTTTTAAATTTTTGTTCAACTTTTTTTTTAAGTTCGGGGGCCCACATTTTTGTTTTTAGCAATAACTTGAAACAAACATAATTTTTTTTAGAGCCGACAATCTTATAAAAGTCTATTAAAAAAAAGATTTTGGAGCTAGCTTTAAAAAACAAAAAGTTACATGTGTTCAAAGGTATAAAAATGGCAAAACTTCTAAAAAAAGGAAAAAAAACCTGTAAAAAAAATTACAAGTCCTAGATTTTTTTTTAATTCTCAAAATAGGTGGGAGGCGACCCCACCTATTCCCCATTTTCGTATTTTCAACCATCTGCCGAAGACCCTGTATATTCACTTTAAAAATAAATATTTAAAAAAAACAAATATTTAAGTGGTGCTCCGATACAACAAACGTGATTTTTTTGCTCGATAGTGATTACCCTACCCTACACTACCCTACACTACACTACCCTACCCTACACTACCCTACCCTAAAATAAAATAGATGTTGGCCGATTCTCAAACCTACTCAATATGCTCACAAAATTTCATGAGAATCGGTCAAGCCGTTTCGGAGGAGTACGGGAACGAACATTGCGACACAAGAATTTTATATATAAGATTATTATTTACCTCCGTGTAATACTTTTTATTCTTATATTCACTTAATTTTATTTTTAAATTTAAAGTGACGAGCATCGGTGGCGTAACTTTTAGGACCGCTACCTTCTGTCCGGCAGGTCGTGGTTCGAATCCTGCCTCTGTACCAATGTGTTTTCGAATTTCGATTTCATATGTACGTTTATCCGACGCTCATACTGTGAAGGAAATCATCATGAGGAAACCTGCACACGCTTGCCAATAAATTCGAAGGTTGTTTCACAGACAAGATACTAGTTGTTGTGTGTGAAGTGAACCAACCCGCACTAGGCCCACATGGTCGACTAAGGCCCGATTCAAGGTAGGCTTGAGCCCTTCGGTGGGGATGTATATGAGTTGATATGATGATTTTTATAATAATATTTTATACTATTTTAATGGGTTTTTTACCTTAATAATTACATTTTTGTTTTATTCATTTATTGGTTTTTAATATTAATGTCTTTGTGTCTCAGAATGTTGAAGTCGGTTTTTCATAAGATCACCTTCATATTGTATTTACTCCTCTTCGCTCGAAGGTAATAAATCAGGTGATTGACATGCATTCACCTCAGCGGGTTCATTGTCAAATAAAAAAATATATTTTGGATGTACCCTACCTTCGTTATCACGTCAAGCTTGACTTATCTTTGATAAGGGTTCGAATTTACATTAAAACCCACGGCTGAAATCTAATATCAAAACTAATAAAATATCGGAAATATTAATATTTTACAAAAAAATATTTTTTCTACATTTTTCAACTTTGTATGACACCTGTACAAAATATTTGCGCGATAGGTACAAACTTCTATGACATCATCATCATCATCATCATATCAGCCGAAAACGTCCACTGCTGGACATATGTCCTATATAGGCCTCCCCCAAGGATTTCCACGACGACCGATTCTGCGCTGCCCGCATTCATCGGCTTCCCGCGATCTTCACCGGGTCGCCGGTCCACCGCGTGGGAGGCCTGCCTACGCTAAACTTTCCAGTGCGCGGTCGCTACGCGAGAACTTTACTGCCCCATCGGCCATCTGTTCTTCAGTTTAGCGATTCTGTGAGCTATGTCGGTTACTTTAGTTCTCCTGCGGATCTCCACGTTTCTGATTCGATCACGCAGAGAAACTCCGAGCATAGCACGCTTCATTGCCCTTTGGGTGACCTTGAGCCTTCTTATGAGGCCCATAGTAAGCGAACATGTCTTAGTTCCGTAAGTCATCACTGGTAACACACACTGGTCAAAGACCTTAGTCTTGAGACACTGCGGTATTTGGGACGTGAAGATATTGCGAAGCTTCCCGAACGCTGTCCAGCCGAGTTGGATACGTCGATTGATCTTCTTTTTGAAGTTGGCCCTATCTAGCTGGACTGATTGTCCCAGGTATACATATTGGTCAACAACTTCCAGTGTAGAGTCTCCAAACTTTAGAGGGGTGGGTGCGACACGGACATTTAACATTATTATCGTCTTGCCCATGTTTATTTTAAAACTCACTTGTTGAGAGACTTTACTGAAGCCACTGAGCATTGTGCTTAGGTCTTCCTTAAACTTAGCCATGACAACGATATCGTCAGCGAATCGGAAGTGGCTTATGTACTCTACGTTGATATTGATGCCGAATCCACACCAGTCCAGAAGCTTGAAAACGTCTTTAAGGGTGTAGGTGAACAGTTTCGGAGATATAACGTCTCCCTGTCTCACCCCTCGCTGTAACTAGATAGTTTACGAGTTCTGGTCCTGGAGGTGAACCGACATGGTGGCGTCACTTCAACACCTCGATGTATCGATGGTCATTTGGCACCGCTAGAGAGACTGCAGCACAGTCCAGGTTTCGACTGAATCAAGGGCTTTCTCACAGTCCACAAACGCCAAGCATAGTGACTGATTATACTCTTCAGTCTTCTGTATAATCTGCCGCAGCGTATGTATGTGGCTTTAGTACCATACTAAAGCCTTTTTGGAAACCGCCTTGTTCGGGAGGCTGGAAGTCGTCAAACCTGCGTGCAAGACGATTCGTGTGACTAAGTAAAATAATTTTATTTTTTTCGATACCTTTCGAGCACGAAATTTTATTACGAATCATATATTTCGATATGGAATGCAAATAAAAACCAAAAATATACTATGACATATTGTGACCGTTAACACGTTAATTGCCAAAGGGAAATTTTAAAAATGAAAAAAAAAATATCACCTGGTTTTTGTTTATACAAAAACTAAGTAGCAGTCTTATATACGCAGTGTCAGCTTGTACTTATTTACTTCTGGCAGTCACATGAGTCAGCCGTGGCCTGAACGAAATATTTATTTCAATAGCGCCACGCGGGTCTCTCTGTTGAAAACCCTCGTATGTTCGTTGCCACGCCCTTTTAGTCCAAATGCCCAAACTGTTGGCAGGCAAATAGCACGCGACAGGAAAAGAACACTAACAATCCAAGTTGCCTTAAAGAACCTCATTTACGTCTAGACCGTTTCTACATTCAATATATGCATAGCTATGTTACGATTTTTAACATTTTTATTTCGATTTTTATTTTTATCTTTGTCTAAAATTACCAATTTTTCAGATAACTATTTAAGATTCTCCTATTTTTAAATAAACAAAATTATTGTAAAAGTTGTTTTTTTGAACTTAAATATATTTTTAATAAATAAATAAATAAAATAAAAATCTTTATTGCACAAGAGAAAGATTACAAAGACTGTGAACCTTAACTCCTAAACTAGGTAGAAACCTGTATTTCAGGAGTTAATGACTCCCCTGCTGTAAGTTACAATATTTAACTTTCTATTGTAACTATTTAATTAGATACTCTTAAGTTAGGTTAGTTACAAAAGCAAAATAAATAAAAAAACCGGATTAAATATATATATGTGTATCTTAACTTAAAGAACAAGAAATAGTTTTTTCGAAGATATGCGTGTGTGTCTATGTGTGTGTTTGTGTGTGTGTGAACGTGAGCCTGCGCGTGTGTGTTTGCGTGTGTACGTGAGCCTGTGCGTGCATGTGTTTAATGCTATTATATCGAAAAGGTTTTTAGTGTAGTTTTGTTTATACCATCCTAAATATTCACTAAAGTTTTCTAGTTTTACTGCACGAAAAGGCCGTGTCCGAATCTTGTGGAAATGTGACCGCCGGCGCCGGCGTGTAAGCGTATGTCAAAGTAAGAGGTGTCCTGTCGGTCACCGTTGTCCGACGCGGCCCAAAGAAACCTTTACTGTCGGTCACCATTGTCCGACTTGGCAACTAACGTGTTAAGCGTCACGTTACTGAGATATTTTGAAGTGAAACAAAAGGATAAAGAAAACATAACGCGGACGAAAAGCTAGTTTGATACAACAACCTACATATTACAAACTACTGAATGCATTGAAACGAGAATTTATATTTTATAAAAAACTAGCTGTCCCGCTGGAGAGACTGTAGCACAGCCCAGGTTTCGACTGAATCAAAGGCCTTCTCATAGTCCACAAACGCCAAGCATAGTGGCTGATTGTACTCTTCGGTCTTCTGTATAATCTGCCGCAGCGTATGTATGTGGTCTATGGTACTAAAGCCTTTTCGGAAACCGGCTTGTTCGGGAGGCTGGAAGTCGTCAAACCTGCGTGCGAGACGATTCGTAATGACTCTCGAAAACAGCTTGTAGACATGACTCAGAAGTGAGATGGGTCTGTAGTTCTTCAGCAGAGTGTTGTCACCCTTTTTGAAGAAAAGCACGACCACACTTCTGTGCCATGCCTTAGGCGTTTGTCCCTCGAGTATAACGGAATTAAATAACTTCTGAAGAGCTTTAAGTACCGGTGTTCCACCTGCTTTCAGAAGTTCAGCCGTAATTCCATCATCACCCGGTGCCTTGTTGTTCTTGAGCTGTTTGAGAGCCATTCTAATCTCGTACAGGCTGACGTCCGGGATATCTTCGGTATAGTGTCGGGTTAGTCTGGCTCTTGGGTCTTCAGCCAGATCGCTGACAGGCAAACGTGTGGTCTTGTACAATTGTCCATAGAACTTCTCAACTTCTTCCAGCAACTCAGTCTTAGACGATATGGTCCTGCCGTCCTCAGTCTTCAGCTTGGTCAGTTGGCTTTGTCCAACAGACAGATCTCTCGCGAACACTTTTGAGCCTTTGTTGTGCTCAATCGCCTCTTTAATACAATTTGTATTATATTGGCGTAAATCGCGAGTTAGGGACTTAGAGATCTGCCTGTTTAGTTGCCGATACTGAGTAGCGTCTTCAGAGGACTGCAAAACCAATCTGCGTCTTTCTTCCATGAGGTTGCTGGTGAAGTCGGAGATTTTTTTGGTTCTGTTTGAACGGCGAGTTTTAAAAATCTTAGACCCGACCGTTTGAACAATTTCCACGAACCTGTCATTATAATCGTCCACATTCTCGCAGTCTCCTAGGCATTCGAAACGATTGTGCAACTCGAGCTGAAAGCTCTCGGGGTTTTGGAGCTGGATGGGCGCTGGTCGGAGCGTAGACTTCATCAGTCGACATCTTTCTAGCTTGGTCTTTAGATTCAATGTGCCTCTGACCATCCGGTGATCGCTTCCTGTTTTGACTGAATTGATCACGGAGGCATCATTGAATATTTGCTTCCTTGTCGACAAGATGAAGTCTATCTCGTTTTTTGTTACGCCATTGGGATGCAACCATGTCCACTTCCGCTGTTTTGACTTTTTAAAGAAGGAGTTCATCATAAAGAGGCTCTCCTTCTCCATAAAGTCGGCCAGCATCTGGCCACGTGCATTTCTTACTCCATATCCAAATTGCCCCACTCTCAGCTCACCATCTCAGCTCGTCTCTCCAGCGGTGCCAAATTGACCATCGATACATCGAGGTGTTGAAGTGTCTGTATGAAAACGCCACCATGTCGGTTCGCCTCCAGGACCAGAACTCGAAACCTATCCAGTTGCAGCGAGGGGTGAGACAGGGAGACGTTATATCTCCGAAACTGTTCACCGCCGCCCTGGAAGATGTTTTTAAGCTTCTGGACTGGGGTGGACTCGGCATCAATATCAACGGCGAGTACATATCCCACCTCCGATTCGCTGACGATATCGTGGTCATGGCTGAGACTATGGAAGACCTAAGCACAATGCTCGATGGCCTCAGTAAGGTCTCTCAACAAGTGGGTCTTAAAATGAACATGGACAAGACGAAAATAATGTTAAATGTCCGTGTCGCACCCACTCCTCTAAAGGTTGGAGACTCTACACTGGAAGTTGTTGACGAATATGTATACCTGGGACAAACAGTCCAGCTAGGCAGGTCCAACTTCAAGAAAGAGATCAATCGACGAATCCAACTCGGCTGGGCAGCGTTCGGGAAGCTTCGCAATATCTTCACGTCCCAAATACCGCAGTGTCTCAAGACTAAGGTCTTTGACCAGTGTGTGTTGCCAGTGATGACTTACGGAACTGAGACATGGTCGCTTACTATGGGCCTCATAAGAAGGCTCAAGGTCACCCAAAGGGCAATGGAGCGTGCTATGCTCGGAGTTTCTCTGCGTGATCGAATCAGAAACGAGGAGATCCGCAGGAGAACTAAAGTAACCGACATAGCTCACAGAATCGCTAGACTGAAGTGGCAGTGGGCAGGGCACATAGCTCGTAGAACAGATGACCGATGGGGCAGTAAAGTTCTCGAGTGGCGACCGCGCACCGGAAAACGTAGCGTAGGCAGGCCTCCCACGCGGTGGACCGATGACCTGGTTAAGGTCGCGGGAAGCCGATGGATGCGGGCAGCGCAGGACCGGTCGTCGTGGAAATCCTTGGGGGAGGCCTTTGTTCAGCAGTGGACGATTTGTGGCTGATATGATGATAGCTGTCCCGGCGAACTTAGTTCCATCTTACACTACACTACACTACCCTACACTACCCTACCCTACACTAAACAAACCCTACCCTACCCTAACCTAACTACACTACCCTAAAACCAATTAATTTTTGAAAGATATTTTTTTTAATTGATGAATATCATATTTTATTACTTTTTATCCTATTAGTCATAAGCTGTTCCACTATTTTCCTCCATTATTTTCTCTACCTCAGCATTCTTACTGAGTTTCTCCGAAAATAGTTATATTCTAGACGATTTAAGCTTCCTATGTCATAAAGTGACGAGCATCGGTGGCGTAACTTTTAGGACCGCTACCTTCTGTCCGGCAGGTCGTGGTTCGAATCCTGCCTCTGTACCAATGTGTTTTCGAATTTCGATTTCATATGTACGTTTAAAAGTTAGGTCATCTAGACTACATTTAGGCGACCTAGGTACCATCACAGTATTGAAATTTAGTTATAATTTAAACTGAACTATTTCTAAAACGTGACTTGACTAAGTAGAAAAGTAGTCTTTCTCTTTTAACGTATAGCACAATTAACAGTGCTATCCAAGAGATAGACGGCGGTTGCCTGGTGTGACAGCATCACCCGCGGTCACGTGTAGGGCATTTAGATTTACACCTTCGGATGTGTGCGACGCGACCTTCATACACATCTGGAATCACATGTGCAGGTTTCCTCACGATGTTTTGCTTCACCTTTAAAGCAATCGGTAACTAAATGTACGTAAGTTTCGAAAAACTCATTAGTAAATTGGCTATCCGGATTTGAACCCGGTACCTCTGGTTATAAGGATCTAGTCGTTACCGGTTTTACCGCTGAGCCTGGTCATTTTCCTAGCCCACCTTATATGTAATAGTTATTAAGATTTTAAAATAAGTAGTTTTCATTATTATTATTTTTTTCTTGCATTGTATTACCTGTTTTTTTTGCTTGTGTGGGCTCTGAATAAATGCTTATTTATCTCTTTACCTACCGAGAAAGCTACTGAAGTTTAACTATTAGCAGTCAACCTCCCTATTGTAATAAACATACAAAAAAAACAATATACAGTCGAAATGAGAACCTCCTTTTTTTTAAAGTCGGTTAAAAAGCTCTAATTGGACGTACGTTGGAATGCCGCCAAAGCGTTTACTAAGCTCCTATTAATTGAAATTTTCAAAAACAACAACGAGGAAAGCGTTGTTCTGCACCTCCAACAATAACCTAAGATTCGCAAACAACGGATGGTATCGTTACCTACTTACCCAGTTAATGCAATAACTTCATCAGAGTTTTAAAACAAAAATATTTACCAAAGCAATAAAAACAGATCTTGGTTGCTTTTGCTGGGTTAAATGCGTTACGCACACACAGCAGGGCGTACAGTAAATTTATTATTATGTGTTGGTGATGGTTGTCTTTGTTTTAGAACATCATCAGGAAAACTTTGGGTAAACATTGAAGTTCCGCAAAACCGGCCATCTGCTGAAGTGTCACTCTCATGACTGACATGACATTGGCAGAATTCTGAAAGAGAAGCCAAAAAATGAAAGGATAGAATAGAAGAGTTAAAACAAGTGAAATCAACTTGAAGTTGCTAAGTTCATGTCTTATTACACGCAAAGTAAGGTTCTGAAGTTTTCTAAAAAAATGATGGTTAATTTTAAAAACAAAGATTTAATGCAGTAGGAATAATGGTATGTTTGTAAGTATGGTCTTGTATGGAAAATAAATAAACATTTGACTTTATTTTTTAAGGTTGGCACCATAGTCAAAATATTTATTATATTTTACGAAAAAATGGCTGTAGTGATTTTTATGAAACTTCACACACACACACACACATACACGCACACATACACGCACACACACACACACACACACACACACACACACACACACACACACACACACACACACACACACATATTATATAATAAGCAGACATTTTGAATTTTTTGGACTCTGTTAGACAATCGATCCCCATCAAAATCTTAACTTCATTTTTTTGCCATCACAATACCTTCTTCAATCCTTACTCTATTATTATCATTTATTTTTCAGACAACAACGATCCAGAACTTGTTAATAAGACTTAGCCTATGTTAGTTATTATTATTATTATTTTTTAATTATAAATAATACTATGTCAATAATTAATAGTCAACAGAGAGTATATACTAAAAATTGTCGGTAACTTCATTTTACATCAAATCTAATCAAATTATTTATTGTAAGTCACATTCTATTTTGTCATTCTATTACTATACATACTATAAATAAAAAGAAAAATTAAAATAAAATAAAATTAAATTTTGAAAATTAATTAGTTTGCCTTGGTGAGGGTTTTGTTGTTTATGTTTGGTACTACGTGAACCTTACAACAGTGATTCACGTAGACACAGTCCAGTCTATCTGCTATCATATTCAGGACGCTGCTGGAGCTGGACCGCACTCTGTGCACTAGTGATGCGCATCTTTTTCGCATCGTTGCGTAAAAGCAATCGACGCGAGCTTGCGCAAACATGCCTGAGGCGCTACAAGAGCGCGGCAGCCCCAACGACGCCCTAAACGCGTTGTTATATTGGACCCGGAGAGCGTTGTAAGCCCTATGCGTATAGTCTGCCCACAGACTGCTCGTGTAAAAACATGTACAGTAAGCTCTAAAGAGAGTAATTTTCACTTCATTGGAACATCGAGCAAATCTGCGAGCCAACATATTCGCCCTAACTGACAACGCTTTCCGTTCCCTTTCGATGTCTTCATTGTCCTTCAAGTCCGTGGTTATCCAGTGCCCGAGATATTTAAACTTGTAGGCTCTCATCAGTGGGGCGTTATAAAGTTTTACTGGCGGCACTTCTTCTGGAAATTTGCCACAGGCCCCAAAGACAATGAATTCGCTCTTTTTGACATTGTAAACTAGCCCGCGTATATTTCACAAACTTTTAATAGTTTTCTTAAACCACATACAGAAGCGCTCAGCAGAACCATGTCGTCGGCGTAACTGATATTGTTGAGACTTATACCGTCAATATGGCAGCCGACACGAGATCCACTGAGCTCCTCTATAAGTGCGTTTACATACAGGTTGAAAAGCGTTGGTGAGCTCAAACCCCCCTGTCTCACCCCGCACTCTAGCCTGTATTCTTTAGACAGTGAACCGTCCCACCGTACATGATTAATCTGTGATCTATACCAATATTTAAGCACATTTAAAATTTCAGTAGGTATTTTACGACTTTCCAGTTTTAGCCACAGCTTATCATAAGAGACCAAATCGAAAGCCCTGGAAAGGTCTAGAAAACACCCGTATACAGGTGTATTTCGGTCTGTATAATATTTGACTGCCTGCTTTAGACACAAAATCGCACTTTCTGTCGACAATCCAGGCCTAAACCCGAACTGATTGTCATGCAGTTCTATGCAACTGTTTAGTTGTGACGTAAGCAGGCTCTCAAATACCTTGGATATTGTTGTCGCCAGCGATATGGTCCTGTAATTATTTAAATCACTGGTGTCCCCAGTTTTGTTCTTGATTATTGGAACTACAATGGTTTTCATTAGGTATACAGGTAAGTATGCATGGCATATACATAGGTTAAACAACATAGTTAGAACTCTGGGGAGGTGTGGACCAGCGTACTTAAGGTGCTCAATGCTCAGCCCATCATGACCCGGGGACTTGCCTTCTATCGTCGCCAAAAAATAAAAATAAAATAATTTACTTTTGTTTATATTTTGGATAAACATGCTAAATATATTGGCTTAATACCGGGAATAGTTTTTGAGTAGAAAAGCAGTGACGACTGTGTAACGACGGACATAATTTTGAACTTTTTTTTTTATTCACAATTGGTAAACCCTTGACAACATCTCACTTAGAAAAAACATACTGTATAATATATTGGATTTACAAATAGTGATGAAACGATTAGCATTTAGCGATTACGGTCACGATTACGATTATTGCACCTAATAATCGACGATTACGATTACTATAACGATTATAGGTGTGTATTAATAAAAGAAAGTATTATGGACAAACGAATATAAGATTTATTATTTTAAAAAGGCATCAGTAATTAAAATTAATATACTTTAAATTTTTGTTCAAAAAACATAACATTTCTAGCTTTTCCGGCATCAATCTGTTCCGTTTTTCAGTTTGAATTAACCCAGCGGTGGAGAATAACCTCTCCGATGCCAAATATCACTGGTTAGCTTTTGTTTCCATGACATTTTGTCGTTTCTTGTACTAGGTACACCTCAATTTATTAAAACTACACTTGACTAACTTTAATAGAAGTAAACAAACGTGAAGTAATGAAAAAACGCCTCAGGAGACTATTACATTCCTTTCAATAACTCACACTCACTCTAAACAAAGCGCGCCGCGCGGTGAATTCGGGGAAATCCCGAAACGAAACATCAGGCCAGGCAAACAAGCGTTCGGAACACGCATGAACAATAGATATCCTGCGCATTCACAAAGTATTTTACATTATTAAATTCTATTATTATAATCGCTAGATAATCGATAGATAATTGGACGATTACGATTAATCGTGAAATGTCCATAATCGTCGATTACGATTAATCGAAATCGTAATCGTTTCATCACCAAATTTATAATGAAAAAAACATTTTTCTTTTCTGTAGAAATTTAAGTAAATAGTCCGATAAGTTTTTATTTCTATACAGTCATCACGAAAAATCTTATATTTTTTTGATGAAAGTTCATCAATCCTTGCTCTATTATTGATAGTGAAAGTGCTGCCGAAGTAATTAGTATCTCATTTTTGGTGCTGCTGCCTTGCTAGGGTGCTAGGCTGAGGGTCGTGGCTTTGATCCCCATCCAGGGAAAAAATTCGTATGACGAACAGATTTGTTTGCTCTGTGTCTATGTCTAGCTGAAACTATTTTAACTGGTGCTTCTACCCATGAAACTGAACAACTTTCCCAAATGGAACCCATAGTCAAATATCAAAAAAAATATTATACTAAGTTGGCTGATCAGCTAATCGAGTTAGTATGGGAAAGCCAAATTTTTTTTTTGCGATTTGACTATGGGTGGAATCAGATGGAGAGGAGAGGAGATCCGTAAGAGAACCAAAGTAACCGACATAGCTCTCAGAATTGCTAAACTTAAGTGGCAGAGGGCGGGGCACATTACTCGTAGAACAGATGGCCTTGGGGCAGTAAAGTTCTCGAGTGGCGACCACGCACTGGAAAGCGTAGTGTAGGCAGGTCTCCCACTCGGTGGACCGATGACCTGGTAAAGGTCGCGGGAAGCCGCTGGATGCGGGCAGCTCAGAACCGGTCGTCGTGGAGATCCTTGAGGAGGTCTATGTCCAGCAGTGGACTTCCTTCGGCTGATATGATGATGATGATGGAATCAGGTGAGATGATGCCAAGGGCTTACCAATTGTGACGTTAAAAAAAACATGTACATACAGTGTTTACTTGTGCATTACTTAGAGTAGACGTTCAGAAGTGATCAACTTTAAGTAATATTTCATAATAATGTATTTCAAAAGTTTCCAACTCCGTTTATCGTAAATCTCAAAACAATTTGTGTTTTGTTGTTCGATAAATATTAGCTCTGACAGTCGTAGTCGGCTTCCCGGTTATTAGGGTTCCGTGCCCATGGGTGCCAACGGAACCCTATAGGTATTAGTAAGCCTCCATTGTCCTTCCGTCCGTTCGTCTTATGACGAAGTAAATATATTTATTTTATTTTCGATCTGTTTTGTAGTATCTCCTTTTCAATTTGTTTATATTATTACTGTTTTTAATATTTTTTTTTTACTTTTTCGACTGTCTTCGTTCTATTGTTACCATTTTTTTCATATTTTTTTTAATTTACGATTGGTAAGTCCTTGGAAGCGTCGGTGGCTAGGAAGCGTCGGTGGCTCAACCGGAAACGACTCGGTCCATCTAACCAGAGGTACCGGGTTCAAATCTGGACGGCCAATGTACCAATGAGTTTTTCAAAAACTTACGTACATAATATACTTACAGATTGCTTTAACGGTGAAGGAAAACATCGTGAGGAAACCTGCACACGCCTGCGAAGAAACTCGAAGGTTGTGTGTGAAGTCGACCAACCCGCACATACAGGTCGCCCGCGTGGTCGACTAAGGCCTAATCGCCCTGATTCAGGGTAGGCTCGAGCCCCTCGGTGGGGACGTATATGAGCTGATATAATAAGTCCTTGGCATCGTCTCACTTGATGGTAAGTGACGATAATGCCGAGGATGGTAGTGGGCTTACCAAGATTCCCCAACGCAATGGGGAATCTGTCTTGTTTTATTCTGATTTTCTGTTCTTTTCGCCTTAAAATTAATTAATATCATGTGCTTGCAAGCTAGGCTGAGGGAAAAGATGCGGCTGCGTTAAAATTGACCTGCGTTGTACAACAAACTGTAGGAACGGATATGTTCCTATATGACGAGAACAGAGGGAGACATCTCCGCCAGGCGAGGTGGTGTGCCTGGGGTCCGGCCGTGGACCAACTGTGTATGTTTTGGTGCTTGTATATATGCTTATGATCAAGGAAATGGTGATAGTGCGTTGTAGATGCTTTGTTAATAGCCTTCTTGCGATGATGATGCCATCTATCGAGGTGAAGATGCAACTCTCTATATAGTTTGATCGATGGTTCAGTCTTGAGCTGTGGCAACGTGGTTGTTAGTGGCGGGTACTGCAGATGTCGCCACAAAACTATACAATGTGTAATAGTTGCCGAGGACTAAGCTGTTTTAATAAAACCGGGTAAAAGCGAGTCAGAACCTCATTCACAGGGTTCCGTACCTTCATATTAGCGGTTTCCTCACGTTTAAAAAAAATACGTCTTTTGTATGGAGACATTCTTTTTTACAAATTTTTAGTATTTGTTGTTATAGCGGCAACATAAATACATCATCTGTGAAAATTTCAACTGTCTAGCTATCACGGTTTATGAAATACAGCTGGTGACAGACGGACGGACAGCGAAGTCTTAGTAATAGGGTCCCGTTTTACCCTTTGGGTACGGATCCCTAAAAATCATGATTGTGAAGCTCCTGATCAAGATGTGAAGACGATGTGATTAGCGTTTTTCTTATTAAAATGTTTTGTTGATTTCATTGCTTGTTATCACAATTTAATTAGAGAGGAGTATTTACGACGTTAACTGGATAAATATTTAGTACTCTATTTCTTCAATCTTTTTGATGTGTAACATCTTTGCTCTCGCTCGAAATGGGACCGAAATGTGTCCCATGGGACGGAAATGTGTCCCATTGTAACAGGAAGTCGCGTTTTTTCATGCTTTAAAAGCGCGGAAAAGGCAAAGGTATCTATGACCATACAGCCTAGTCTGCCGTATCTTTGCCGTCCTTTTATAAAGTATTTTGTCACATGTTACACATCATATGCGAGTAATGTAGGTCTCGCTCGAATTTTTTTTTCTTCTAAAAAGGTTTCCTATAATAACTCGAGTATTAAAGGTGACTGACTGACTGACATAGTGATCTATCAACGCACAGCCCAAAACACTGGACGGATCGGGCTGAAATTTCGCATGCAGGTAGATGTTATGACGTAGGCATCCGCTAAGAAAGGATTTTGGGAAATTCCCACGGGAACCGCAAAAAACGGGATCTGCGCGGGCGAAGCTTGGGGCATCCACTAGTACATATAGTAAAACTGTAACGGGGACGTGTCTGTACATGAAATGTTATTGGAAAATAATGACTGTGGTGCACATTACTAACGATATAGAGGCCAAAACAACAACTTTTGGATTTTTTTTCTGTCTGTCTGTATGTTCCTTAAAGCCAGGATAAACATATAGGATACTTTTATTCCGGAAAATTCGAGAGTCCACATTGGAAATTCAAAACCTCCACGCGGACGAAGACGCGGGTACAGCTAGTACGTAATAAAATGAATGATGGCTTGTTTAGTACATTAAATAAATACTTTTTACTTAGTTCTTTCGCTTTCTTTCATATCTTTAGTAGATTTTTTGACTAGCTATGGATACCATCAAACCTATCAAAAATGACATATAATATTTATCCCGGTTCTGTAGCGCTTCGGGTATGTTCGCGGAGGCGCACACCGATTGCTTCCACGCGACCATGCGCAAGCGTGCCGCGTCCATGGTGCGCAGAGTCTGGGCTTGTTCCAACGCAGTCCTGGCGATGTTAGCATCAAGGTTGGACTGTCCATACATGATGCATTGCTGCGCTAGACATGCCGTAGTTCCAATGCCAGAGAGGAAACATTGTCAATTTTTTATCATAATTGTAATCTGTGACTGACTTTACGTTTTATTTTGATATTATTTTTTGGTGACTCGATTTGAATTTATTGAATTGAATTTATTTTTATTATGAACTACTCGTAAATTTTCTTTTTTGTGGGTCTGTTGGTTGCCTGAATAAAGAATTATTTTATTTTATTATTATGTTTATTGTTCAGAATTTAATATGAATTACTTTTGCCTTTAACACTTTTTTCGTAGCTATTATAGTTTTCCCAAAAAAATTACAAAACCAAAAACAAGAACACATTTCACGGTGAGACGGGGTGTAGCGTAAGGTGAAAGGAGTGGGGAGAGAGTTGTGAACTTTAAAAACCACACCCAAAGGCATCATATCATACTAGTTACAAAACTTTATTAATTTGTTTGTCTTCCCCATACATTGATTACACATAATTATTGTACTACGTGTCTGACGAATCATCGCGCGCCTTGGTCGGTTGTGTCGCGTCTGTGGCTGAGTACCGTGAGAATACCGGGAGTATCTCACCTACCGACCAAGTATCTACTCTAAAGCCAGAAGCATAAAGTTGTAACAACATTGACCAACAAAAATTACACCACATCGTAATGTTTCCGATAGCAAGAAAGTCTTAAATTTACATTCGACTACAATATCAACGGCGAGTACATGACCCACCTCCGATTCGCTGACGATATCGTGGTCATGGCTAAGACTATGGAAGACCTAAGCACAATGCTCGATGGCCTCAGCAAAGTCTCTCAACAAGCGGGTCTTAAAATGAACATGGACAAAACGAAAATAATGTTCAATGTCCGTGTCGCACCCACCCGTCTTAAGTTTGGAGACTATAAACTGTAATTTATTGACGAACATGTATACCTGCATGTATACAGCTAGGTAGGTACAATTTCAAGAAAGTGAACAATTGACGAATCCAACGGCAGTGTTCGGGAAGCTTCGCAATAATTTAACGTCCCAAATACCGTAGCGTCTCAAGACTAAGGTCTTTGACCAGTGTGAGTTGCCAGTAATGGTTTACGGAAATTAAACATGGCCGCTGACTATGGGCCTCATAAGAAGGCTTTTAAATCTCTTAAAGTGAAAAGAACCGAAGACCTCTGGGGATTATCGGTAAGCTTGATCAGTAATGTAATTGATACTTTAGCGCCATATTTAGCTTGTCTTTTTAATATTAGCATTGATAGTGGCGTCTTTCCAGATCTCATGAAGCTTAGTAAAGTGATACCTTTATATAAATCTGGTTTAAAAACTGATCCAGGCAACTACAGACCAGTTTCTGTTCTTAGTAAAGTGTTTGAAAAGATTATGCTTAACCAAATGCTACAATATTTTACAGAAAACAAACTACTGCATAACCAACAATTCGGTTTCACTAAAGGACGATCAACAACCGATGCAGGAGTAGCACTCATTCGAAACATATATGATGCCTTCGAGGAATCGCAGAATGCAATTGGAGTGTTTTGTGATTTATCTAAGGCTTTTGATTGTGTTGAACACCAAATATTACTTATGAAATGAAAGCATTATGGTGTAGAGGAAGGGGCTCTCAGTCTTTTAAATTCGTATTTAGACAACAGAACACAAAAAGTACAAGTGAATGGCACGAACTCATCTGGATCTAAAGTGAAAATGAGTGTGACCCAGGGTTCCATATTAGGGCCTTTTCTTTTCCTTGTTTACGTAAATGATTTGCCTTTTATGGTGCAACATCTGTCAAATATTGTGTTGTTTGCGGATGATACATCTCTTATTTTTAAAGTGAATAGGAAAGAAAACGAAATTGACGAAGTAAACAATACTCTTTCAAAGATACTGAACTGGTTCACTGTGAACAACTTATTATTAAATGCTAAGAAAACAAAATGTATAAAATTTTGTTTGCCAAATGTAAAAAAGGTCAACAATAGTGTAATATTAGACAGTAATAAATTAGAATTTGTAAATACCACGGTGTTCCTTGATATTACTTTGGATGTTTTACTTCAATGGGGACCACACATTGAAACTTTAGCGGGAAGGCTTAGTTCAGCTGCTTATGCCGTTAAGAAAATAAGACAGTTAACAGATGTAGATACTGCGAGACTAGTGTATTTTAGTTACTTCCATAGTATAATGTCTTATGGCATATTACTGTGGGGGCATGCGGCTGATATAGAAACTATTTTCATCCTGCAGAAAAGAGCTATCCGCGCAATCTATCAGATGCGATCACGTGAGTCGTTACAGAATAAGTTTAAAGAAATCAATATTTTAACTGTTGCTAGTCAATTTATATATGAAAACATCATGTACGTTCGTAAGAATTTGCATTTATTTCCTAAAAACAGTGACAGGCATAATTTGAATTTAAGAAATGTAAATAAAATAGATATAGCCTTTTCGAGACTGAGTTAGGTTAAGAAGTCATTTGTGGGGCAGTGTATAAGATTCTACAATAAAATTCCAGAAAATGTAACTAGTTTGTCAGAGAGTAAATTCAAGACTCATGTCAAAAAAGGTTTGTGCTCTAGAGGATATCATAAAATAATAGATTATGTAAATGACAAAGATATATATGTTGATTCTATATCAAATACCATTACCTGAGACTGTAATCTGAATCATGACATTATTTGTAATATACAGTATTTTTTTTTATTTTGACTATTTAAAAGTGTGTGTAAACACCTATTTGAAATAAATTGTTTAGATTTTGATTTTTGATTTTGGCTCAAAGTCACCCAAAGGGCAGTGGAGCGTGCTATGCTCGGAGTTTCTCTGCGTGATCGAATCAGAAACGAGGAGATCCGCAGGAGAACCAAAGTAACCGACATAGCTCACAGAATCGCCAAAATGAAGTGGCAGTGGGCAGGGCACAGAGCCGTTGGGACAGTAACGTTCTAGAGTGGCGACCGCGCATCGGAAAACGTAGCTTAGGCAGGCCTCTCACGCGGTGGATCGTCGACCTGGTGAAAATCGCGGGAAGCCGATGGATGGGGGCAGCACGGTATCGGTCGTCGTGGAAATCCTGCGGGGAGGCCTTTGTTCAGTAGTGGACGTTTTTCGGCTGATATGATGATGATGATGAATGAACCCCGAGGTCGACCGTAGACTAATAAGTTAATAACGATTAATTAAAAGCCATAGTGGAAGCAGACACCACTTCGGAATTAGCAGCCTTCTTCAATGTAAATGACAAAACCTTATTGATTTATTTATATCAAATCGGGAAGATAAAAAAGCTAATCTACTCATTGAACAACTACAACAAACTCGCGTCGAAGCCTGTCTTAACTTGTTGAACAGACACACAAATGAGGGAATTCTTAATCGGATTATTATTCGCGATGAGAAATGGATACTATATGGAAACCGAAATCTAACCAGAGGTACCGGGTTCAAATCTGGACGGCCAATGTACCAATGAGTTTTTCAAAAACTTACGCACATAATCATTACCGATTGCTTTAACGGTGAAGGAAAACATCGTGAGGAAACCTGCACAGGCCTGCGAAGAAACTCGAAGGTTGTGTGTGAAGTCGACCAACCCGCACTGGGCCCGCGTGGTCGACTAAGGCCTAATCGCCTTGATTCAGGGTAGGCTCGAGTCCCTCGGTGGGGACGTATATGAGCTGATATAATAAAAAATGGAAACCGAAAACGTCCATCACACTGGTTGGATCGAGGGGAGGTAACCAAGCCAAGTCCTGAACGTAAATTGAGCCAAAAGAAGCTGCTTGTAAGTATTTAGTGAACCTGCGCCAACATTGTCCATTACAGCTTCTTGAGACCTGGCGTAACGATTACTGCAGAATGTATTGTGACGAACTGAAATTAAAACTTTAGCGGGAAGGCTTAGTTCAGCTGCTTATGCCGTTAAGAAAATAAGACAGTTAACGGATGTAGATACTGCGAGACTAGTGTATTTTAGTTACTTCCATAGTATAATGTCTTATGGCATATTACTGTATAGAAACTATTTTCATCCTACAGAAAAGAGCTATCCGCGCAATCTATCAGATGCGATCACGTGAGTCGTTACAGAATAAGTTTAAAGAAATCAATATTTTAACTGTTGCTAGTCAATTTATATATGAAAACATCATGTACGTTCGTAAGAATTTGCATTTATTTCCTAAAAACAGTGACAGGCATAATTTGAATTTAAGAAATGTAAATAAAATAGATATAGCCTTTTCGAGACTGAGTAAGGTTAAAAAGTCATTTGTGGGGCAGTGTATAAGATTCTACAATGAAATTCCAGAAAATGTAACTAGTTTGTCAGAGAATAAGTTCAAGACTCATGTCAAAAAAGTTTTGTGCTCTAGAGGATATTATAAAATAATAGATTATGTAAATGACAAAGATATATATGTTGATTCTATATCAAATACCATTACCTGAGACTGTAATCTGAATCATGACATTATTTGTAATATACTGTAATTTTTTTTTGTTTTGACTATTTAAAAGTGTGTGTGAACACCTATTTGAAATAAATTGTTTTTGATTTTGATTTTGATTTTGCAAATAATAGTGGACAAGCTCGCTATCAAACAACCAAAACTTGCCAATTGTTCTATTCCACCCCTTCTTCACGACAACGCCCGCCCACACACCGCGCAGAGGACCGTCCCAAAACTACAGGAGCTACGACTGGAAACTCTCCGTCACCCTCCATATTCCCCAAACCTCTTCCCTACCGAATTTCATTTTTTTCGGAATTTGGATAACTTTATACAGGGGAAAAAATTCAAATCTGATGAGGCAGTAAAAAACGCCTGTAAAGAGTTCATCGATTCCCGTCCCCAGGATTTCTGCAGGAGAGGTTTCAACGAACTTCCATTAAAATGGCAAAAGTGTATCTATAATAATGGCCAATATTTCGATTAGTAAAATATATACCTACTTTCCTTAAAAAAAATAGTTTGATTATTTTCATATACGGTCGAAAATATTTAAAGATTAAAAACTAAAGGAAGCCCTATACAAAAAACGCGTCTATACAGGGTGTAACATAAAGGTGTGGTGATACTTTAAGGTGGGCTTGTACCCATCAAACTGAACAACTTTCTCCATGGAACCCATAGTGAAATCGCAAAAAAAAATTTGAACTTCCCATACTAAGTTGGCTGATCAGCTGATCGAGTTAGTATGGGAGAGCCAAATTTTTTTTTGCGATTTGACTATGGGTTCCATGGAGAAAGTTGTTCAGTTTAATGAACCTTAAAGTATTACCACACCTTTATGTTACACCCTGTATAAAGGTTTTTAAAAGGTTTCTTAGTTTTTGCCCTATATCGTAAAAGTTTAAACATACAAGCGTGAAAGTTGGTGTAATTATAGCATTAATCCTAAAGTAAAACAAAAAATAATAAAAATCGACAAGTGGGAGTCGTACTTGTGCTAAAGAGTCCGAAGTGAATGAAAAAAAAAACGGCATTTTTCTGTTTCCTAGTTCACGTTGATGTAAATCTTTCATATAATTGTGTAGAAAAGTGTGATGGTCGGAACCCTTGGTTCTTGGTCGTTTAATTTTCCATTTATCAAAGTAGAAGGTGAACAAAGAAACTCACATGGCCGTTTTTGAATTGAAAAATTCTTCAGGCGCGTTGGGCACCTTACCAGGAACACTCGCAGGGTCAAAACTTATAAAACTGTATTTGAGATGGGAAAAAAACCATTGAATTCGCGACACTGTAACATAGGATTTATTTGATGACAAAACTTGTCTGAAATCTGACCATTTTTTTAAATAAATAATTTCCATTCAAAATAGATGATCCCTAACCTAGTCAAATAATATGCTAATTTTATGTCTATCAAACACCCACTAGCTTCTTAGCTTCTAGCTTCTTGGTACCCAAAATACGTGAACTGGTTGAGATAGATCAGTTGAGATAGATCAGTTGGTTGATGGTGACTGTACTTACAATCCGTGGATGACAGAACTTTGGGATTTTCCCTACGCTCAAAACAATATGTTTTTCTGTCAGATAACGACTGTAACACACACATTATATTAGTCATGTGAATTCCCGAACTAAAAATATGTAAACATAAAACTTTTTAGATAAGAGTGGTCGGCATAGGTACATCGCATTTATTAAGGAAAACCAGACTTCAATAACAAGAGATAAATAACTTACGTGGACATTTGATAGTTGTTTGAAAAACGGTCTTAAAAATATGCAATTTAAAAGTAAAAAGGACCCTAGGTCAGTCGGGCCAATGGAGAAAGAAAAGATAAGCGAGAGAGAGGACCTACTTGGAATCTGAAGATTGTCTGAAAATTTCATCGAAATCGGTCCAGCCGTTTTGGAGTCTATAAGGAACATTTTTTTTTCCTTCACATAGCACAGAGATAGACTGGATTCAAGTGCTAATAACTACAGCCTCCCTGATATAATAAAAGGATTTGAATGTAAAACACATCATGAAACAGCAGGTGGCACAAAGTTCCAGAAAGCAACTCCAAGGACAAGAAAAGAGCTCTTGTACATTGATGTACCCGGAATCGGCGATAACAGCGTATAGTCCGGTTGTTCTCAGATCATTGCAGAGTCGGATCGATAATAGCTTCCAGGTTCTTGAGAATACTTACTTACTCAATATCTTTACCAGCTAACGACAGCACTGGCTTCTCACTGCTATCTATGAGGATAGTACGTTTAGACAAACACCAAAAAAAATGTTAGACACGAAATTCATGATGTGTGAACGGAAGATTAACACTTATTTTTTTTTTTTTTCTTCTCCTCCTCGATAAATTTATTTATTCCGCAGTCTCTGCACCACCTCCAAAATGGGCTGAAATCGTACACTCGGCCACAATTGATACATATTTTTTTTTGGGACTCCATTTGACCGGAATGGTTGCAACAATATGAATCATTTCGACCCTCCGTCTCCGTTTAAATAGCAATGCTTATCAAAACTAGGGCTACCACTTTCTCATAACATTTTTTTTTGTTTAAAGTTTATTTACTTAAATAAACGATACATATTTTTATTACTTAAGCTAAGTAAACAAATAAGAAAACCTTATAATCTCTTTTTTAGTTATTTTAATCACAGCCCTGATTAAACAAAATCATTAAAAAGGATTAAAAATGATTTGATTTGTAATCATTTTGAATAATTTTTAATCGTTCAAATCATTTCTAATTCTTATGAGCGTTTAACATGTGATTTACATTCAAATCCTTTTATTATATCAGGGAGGCTGTAGTTATTAGCACTTGAATCCAGTCTATCTCTGTGCTATGTGAAGGAAAAAAAAATGTTCCTTATAGACTCCAAAACGGCTGGACCGATTTCGATGAAATTTTCAGACAATCTTCAGATTCCAAGACGGTCCTCTCTCTCTCTTATCTTTTCTTTCTCCATTGGCCCGACTGACCTAGGGTGCACGGAGAAAAAAATATCGTCAGAATAACTATTCAAAGTTTATAGTTAAATTAGTTAAAAGACGTATCGTTAATATAGCCAACTGTTTCGTCAAACTAAGGATCTGTATCGCTGAATTGGCTATACAGATCCTCAATTCTAGAAAACAGTTGACTACATCAACGATACGTCATTTAACTAATTTAACTATAACTTTGAATAGTTATTCTGACTATATTTTTTTCTCCGTGTGCTTTTTATATTAATAATATGTATGTTGCAGTCGTTATCTAACAGGACAAAGTATTATTTTGAGAGTAGGGAAATTCCGACGGAAGTACGGTACTGCTATTGGTATCTGGCAATTGCATGACACCACCTCGTGGTCAAATAATATAAGTAAAATAGTCTTTTTCTTTCTAATTTAGAGGTAAGGGTTAATTTTAAGGGTCTTAGGAAATGAAAATGTAAAAAAAAATACATAAAAGTTATGCAAATTTAAAATATGCGACATTAATACCGTAGATAAGTTTATATAGTTCAGGATCGTGTATAAAGATATGCATAGAGCTACTGTTTCGTAATTAATGTTTTACTTAAGAAGAAATAGGTCATAGATATAATTATAGAGTAATTTAGGTTTCTTCTTTGTTTGCTAGTGAAAACTGCCAATGTTTTTATGTTATTATTTATTATCTCGAGTTGTAAAAAGATTTCTTTGTTTCTGAAACTTTATATGTGTAATTAGACATTATCTTCATTAAGTTTTTATAGAGTGTATAGACTTCATTTGTGACATTTGATGTGTATTTTCGTTCATTCTCTAAAAAGCTACAAAATTTGCGAACTAGTCACAGATTTGTAAGCTCTCAGATACCATAAAATTCACTATTTATCAACCATTATGATTCAGCATAGAACGATAGCCATCCAACACATTAAATGGTCATTCTTTAGCGCCTACATGTTTTAGAATATCAAAATCCACTGAATATATGTTATGAACCTGATGTGATGTCTTGTTTACGAAAATGCCATTACTCAGCCATAATAAATCATTTCGGATAACATCTGTGTTTCATTTAACGCTCCCTGTACAATTATAAACAGTGCGCATGGTTAAATTTTTTATAAGAATTTTCTAGTTGTTTTCTTCTAATCTTTTGATGCGCACTCACAGAAAATCTCGTCGAGTTTAGTTAAGTCCTTACTTTTGGATCCGAATAAATTCTGAGTAATGTAATGTAATATTACTCGGCACCTTACCAGGAACACTTGCAGAATCAAAACAGGGTCTTCTGTCGGCACGTAGTGGTTTGTTTTTTTTTATTTCTACTGCTACTGGAAAATGGACTACTGGAAATGGAAAATTAAACGACACCAAAAACGGTTTAATAAATTTAAAAAAAAAGAGCAAAGGACGTTGGTTTTGAGGATTTTTATATTTTTTGGGTCATCCTTTCGCCTCTTTTTTGCGCTACAACCCAAATTTTTTTTATAATCCACAATTAATAAGCCCTTGGCATCATCTCACCTGATGGTAAGTGACGATGATGCCCAAGATGGAAGCGGGCCTACCAAGATTCCCCAACGCAATGGGGATCTGGCTATATTATCTTCAAGCCGCAACACATAAATGCTGTTTGGCACTGATGTTTGGCAGCAAGACTTAGATAAGATGGTGGTAGCTAGCCAGGCGGGCTATGAAAATGCTCTACCACCAAACAAACCGAGTCTTACAAAGTTGACCCCGCCGGCAATCGAACCTGTGACCTCCTGATGTGAAGCGAATGGACTAACCATTACGCCACGGAGGCGGTTTAAAACATATATACCTACATACATCACTATCTTAACTAAGAATCAAATACTTCTATGGCTCAGAACTAAAATTTTAAAGCAAATTTTTCACTGGTTAGAATCAGCGATAAAACAATTATTTTAAGATTTTTTTTGGAATATCTTGGTAAGCCCGCGTCCATCTTCGACATTATCGTCTTTTATGATGCCAAGGGCTTACTAATTGTTGATAAAAAAAACGTAAACAAATAGAAAGGAGGAAAATGTTCTGCGACGACGTTATATTATGAGTAAGTCTATTGTCTGAGCAAACAGCGAAGGAAGATAGCTTTACCACGCGTATTGTTGTTTTATTTTAAGATTTGAGTTAACAATTTCAGGGATACCTAAGTCAGGTAGAAAACAACAATGACTTGGCCACTGTCCACAATGGCTAAGTCTGACAATAGCCAACTCGTATTACATTGTTGTCAGAAGATGTAATTTATCTTCGTGTGAAACTCTGCAGACACTTCTAATCGTGGTCTACTCATACTAGATTCGCAAACATTTTCATTTTTAAAATCTTTTATTTTATGTTTGTATGTTAGTTTGTTTAGTTTCTTTGTCGGTAGCTCAACCGGTGACGACTCGGTCCTCCTAACCAGAGGTGCCGGGTTCAAATCCGGACGGCCAATGTACTAATGAGTTTTTCGAAACTTACGTACATATACTCACCGATTGCTTTAACGGTGAAGGAAAACATCGTGAGGAAACCTGCACACACCTGCGAAGAAACTCGAAGGTTGTATGTGAAGTCGACCAACCCGCACTGGGCCCGCGTGGTCGACTAAGGCCCGATCACCCTAATTCAGGGTAGGCTCGAGCCCCTCGGTGGGGACGTATATGAGCTTATATGATTTTACGTTAGTTTGTTTATGTCAAATCTTGCAAACGATTTTGGAGTGTTTTCCCGAAATCCGATTGAACTTAAATTTTGTATAAACCTGTATTCTCGGTGACATAGGATCTACCTTTTGCTATTTTGAAGTTGATCTGATGATGAACATTGGACGTGGAATTAAGGTCTCAGGATCGTATTTTATTTTCAATAGAATCGTAGGAAAAACTTTGCTCACCTTTATAGGTTTCCGTACCACAAAAGGAAAAAACGGAACCATTATAGGATCACTTTGTTGTCCATCTGTCCGTCCGTCTGTATGTCAAGACCCTTTATCTCGGTAACACGTGGAGGTATCGAGTTGAAATTTAAACAATATACTCCTGTCTACAGTCTCTTGAAGCTGTGAAAAAATAAACTTACAAGATATTAACGTAATAAAAATACGGCCGTTTTTGCCGCAAAAAAACGTAGGTATATTTCGACACTCTCAAGGGAATCAAAACTTATAAGGTATTTTCCGTTGACCTTTGATTATGAAATTTGGAAAACAATACCGTCTTATACTACAAGTATAGAAAAAATCTGAAAACTATACAATAATCATAAAAAATATAGTCTGTATAAAAAGTACGTAATCAATTATGTAAGGAACGACGGGCGGTCCAATGTTTGAATTGAGTTAACCTTGTCATGTGGGTTATTGTGAAAGGGCTTCATCGGCACAAGCTTTAACAGATTTTAATTATTATTATGATGTTATATAGTATACGATCTATGACGAAGAAAACAATTTTTTCCCTTTTTTATACGTACAGGTAGATATCTAATAATGTGAAAATGTGTTTGTTTGTTTGTTACCTTTTCACGCTTCAACGTCTTGACCAATCTTTATGAAATTTGGCATGCAGGTAGCCTGTGTCACGGGGAAGGACATAGGCTACTTTTTATCCCGAGAAAATAGCATAATCTGATGCAGTTCCTGAGGGAACTAAAAAAAAACTCGATTGTTGTGATTTTCTGCACAGAGATGTTTGTGTAGGTGGGAAACGACATAATTTACTAATCACCCTTGCATTCTACATTTAGCACATAGATTCTTTGTTTGGTACAAAATTGATTATATTTCAAATTTGCTTCAAAATAACCTAAAACTGGTAATTTACTTTTACTTATCTCTTTTAAGACAACATTGGTTTTTTGAAGATCATTAGTTCTGAAACCAGCTCGCAAGTAATTTTTAAGTGACATTACAGATGTATCCGCACCACTGTCTAATTTGAAATTTATTTTTACTCCATTAACATAAACTGATTCACACCACGAATTTTTTGTACCGTCAGTAGAATCCAGCGAAATATTGTAAATAAAGAACTCACCGTCCATACAGTCCTCACCGTTACTGGGCGTTTCATAGTCCTCACCGAAATCCTTTATTTCCCGTATAAACTTTGCTTTGCAACAGCGGGCAAAATGCCCGATACGCTCACACGAATAACACATAACACTTCTCGCTGGGCACACGCCATCGCGAGCATGCCAGCTACCGCACTTGTCACACGCACTGTTCGTAGGCCGTAACACATAGCCGCTCCCGCTGCCATTTACATCCCTCTATACCAGCAGCCTGTGGGCGAACTATACTCAGCGAGCTTACACCGCCCTCCGTGTCCAGTTCAATAACGCCTTCAGGGTGTTGATGGGGCTGCCGCGCTACTGCAGTGCCTCGGGAAAGTTCGCGGAGGTGCGCGTAGACTGCTTCTATGCCACAATGCGCAAAAGGTGCGCGTCCTTAGTGCGCAGAGTGCGCGGTAGTGCCAACAACATCCTGGCTATGATAGCGGACAGGTTTGATTGCTGCTACATGAATCATTGTTGCAATGTTCATGTGCCGGCAATCAAACCTCAAAGAAGTTTTTGTTCTTACGATTTATGTTTATGATACAATTTTTACTAACATTTAGTGTATAAGATTAGTTTGCAAGATTACTAACACAAATTGATCCTAAAGTTGGTCTTAAATAAATTGATTATTATTATTATTATTAAAGACAGTCATAAAAAAGTTGTCCACGAGGGCGAAGCCGAGGGAAAAAGCTAGTATCTAATTATTTTGGTGTCTGTGTCTAGTACCTAACAGTTTGTACTGTTATGATTTATAATATGTACGGAACCCTCATTGGGCGAGTCCGACTCCTAATTATTCAGTTTTTTTTTAAAATTTGGAAACGTGTATATTTACATTTGGCCTTTGAGCTCTTTTCAAATAAAAGCTTTTTGTTTTTTCTTACACTTAAGTAGCAAACAATGATTATTTTATAATAGTACAAAAAGATACAAGAAACTCTCATGTTTTTTAACACGCTTGCGGGAAAAAAATAATTAAATTTCATTCCTAAAAGCGGTGCAATAAGAGTCATTTTAAGGGCAAGTGTGTTATGAACTTGATTTGATTTCCTAATATTATATAACTTTGCTCCATAAATGTTTAGTTTTATGTTAACTTTGTCATCAACAACACATAGCGTAGGAAAGGAACCCAAAAGTACTTGAGACCAAAGTTCCTATTGTTCTTTTCTCTGGCACTTTTAACGGCATCCATCATTATATCAGCCAAAAATCGTCCACAGCTGGACAAAGGCTTCCCCCAAGGACTTCCACGACGACCGGTCGTGCGCTGCCCGTATCCATCGGCTTCCCGCGATCTTTACCAGGCCTGCCTACACTACGTTTTCCGGTGCGCGGTCGCCACTCGAGCAATTTACTGCCCCAACAGCCAATATTCTTTTAACGTAACAGATCATTATCTATGTGCTCAAAAAATTTAAAGCTTGATTTTTTTAAAGTGTAAAACATACAAAGTCGTATATTAGACAATAGTATGCATGTAATTAACTAAATAACATTTTTTTTTTCACATTAAAAGCCCTCCCCCCAGTTCCCCTGCTGAAACGTTCCAATGACTATGCTGCTTTCCCCCGCTGGATAGCTAGCGAGATGCGTTGGGCTAAAGCCTGACATTGGATCCAGACCCCTTTTCCCTCATACGACGGTCTAAATCCTTACTAATATTATAAATGTGAAAATGTGTTTGTTTGTTTGTTACCTTTTCACGCTTCAACGCCTTGACCAATCATTATGAAACTTGGCATGCAGGTAGCCTGTGTCACGGGGAAGGACATAGGCTACTTTTTATCCCGGGAAAATAGCATAATCTGATGCAGTTCCTGAGGAAACTAAAAAAATACTCGATTGTTGTGATTCTTTGCACAGAGATGGTTGAGTAGGTGGGAAACGACATAATCACCCTTAAAGACAGTCATAAAAACGATGTCCACGCGGGCGGAGCCGTGGGAAAAAGCTAGTTGTATAATAATTTTCGAAAACCTAAAAACTTTTAGGTAGGTGTAAGCTTTTATTTGAAAATAGTTTTAATTACTTCGTACTGTTCTCAGCAAACCCTTTTATTTGATAGGTACCCATATTGTAGGAGTGAATTAAAAATAACTAGTCCGCCATCTTGGGTGTGCCGCCATGTTGGATTTAGAATGACGTTACACAGTTAACCATGCATTGTCATCCAAACTGAACGTGTATACAAAATTTCAGCTCAATCGGTTGAAGATATCTGCTTCAAAGTACTAGTCTACAGCAGTGGTTTTATTGCTCTAGATGTAAGATCGATTTTGAATATATTTATGTTCACAACTCATGAAACTATCAATGATTTTGTAAGATTTGTTCTCGTTTTTTTGCGTAGAACTCTAATCATGACTGGGAAAATAAATTTTATTACTAACTAGCTTTTGCCCGCGGCTTCGCCCGCGTGGACATAGATTTTATATTTCTTTTTGAGGGTGAGTGGTGCGCGAGCCGCTATCAGCTCGCAAGCGTGGACATGAGTTTTCTCCCGGTACCTCAGGAACTGTATCGGGCTATTCGGATTAGCAGTCTTTGTCACTTCCCACCTCCTCAACAAATTCTATACAAAAAAATCACTTTAATCCGTTGCTCTGTTGCGACGCCACCGACGTGTTGTCCCCAGATCCCTCGGGAACTATGTCAGGATATACTTCATCATCATCATCATCATATCAGCTCATATACGTCCTCACCGAGGGGCTCGAGCCTACCCTGAATTAGGGCGATAATTAGGATATACTTATTAGTAAATTATATAATTTTTCTCCTCATCTCTGTGCTAAAAATCACACCAATACATTTTTTGGTTGCGATTTTAAATAACTTAACGAACAAAGAGTATGGTTTTAGTTTGCTCAGGAACTCCATCGGGCTATGATAATTTCCAGTGATACACGCTACTTGCATACCAAATTTCATCAAGATTCGTAGAGGTGTTGAAGTGTGAATAGGTAACTAACAAACAAACACATTTTCACATTTATAATATTAAGTAAGGATTTCTAAATCTTAAATATCATATCTAAGAGCGTCGGTGGCGTAACGGTTAGGGCCACTACCTCCTGTTCGGTAGACCATGGTTCGAATCCTGCCACTTACCAATATCTATACGAATATCGATTTCATATTCGTATGTACGTTTATCCGCCGCTGTTACGGTGAAGGAAAACATCGTGAGAAAACCTGCACACGCCTGCGAAGAAACACGCGTGATCGTCTAAGGCCTGATCGCCCTAACTCAAGGCAGATCGAGCCCCTTGGTGGGGACGTATATAAACTGATATGATGAAATAATACATATACCTATATTATCAAAAACTAATTCAAATCATTATAACAATCTAGTAATAAAATTTCCTAAAAATATTAATATGCGTCAGACCCTCGAGTCGTATCAGCTCCAAAGGAGCCCATGAGGCACTTCTCGTTGCCGCGCTGGATGGCAATAGACAACCTTAGCAGCAGGTAGGCCCCGAAGTGGGCGTCACATCTCCTCTCTCGAAGGCGACGGCCAATCTCCTTAATGAAGGCAAAGGCCTCTGAGGGTTCAGCAGCTGGTTGTCTCACAGACCAGCGGCACAAAGCAGTAATTTGCCTCCAAGACTGAGTTCATTCTTCTTTCTCGCCGCAAATTGAGCAGCAGTACCGTACGGGTGAGGTGTGAGGCAGAAAAAATGGCTTCCCAAAGCAAGCACGTTTGTCTCTGCCATGGCACCTGTTTAAACCCTCCGGCCTTTTGCCATCAGATGGACTAAAGCCCGTCGGCTGCATCAAAGATAGAATATTCCATGTGGCCGTGGGGTCATTAAGGAAATGGTGACGTGGTAATCTTCACAAACAACGACCGCAACTCAGTGCGTGATGGCCAATTGCCTCCACAGTGGACCCGCAAATACATTGATGAGGTTCACATATATTGATATTGCAGGCGGAGAGCAACTGCCACACGCAAATAGTCGCCGTCAGAAGAGTTCCATATCTGTGCCTCCTGTTAAAAGATGCTGAACTCGATTTATGTGTTTTTATTTTTTTACACTAATGGAATCTTTAAAAAATACCTATCTGTTCGTCTATGAAACACATCGCTACATGCCATAGTTCCAGAGTTAGAGTTGTGTAAAGTAGCGTATGCTGAAAAATACATAAAAGAAATTCATTCAAAAGTATGAAATAATATTTTAATGTTTTAATACAACTTAAGCGCGTTTTATTATCCCTGCAGTGTGACATTCTGCTGCTATGATTATAATGTGTGTTATATGTAGCTAATATGAGAAAAAAGTACTCTATTGTTATCTACTTTCCCACGGGACCTCTTTAGTTTTCCGGGATAAAGAATACACGACTATACAATGATGGTCAAAACACCCCATCCCAATGTAAAGGTTTCGTGTTGTTACGTCGAGCCATTCTAAAGATATTTTTTTGCATTCCTGCAGGAACCCTTACTTTTTTTGGGAATCACAATGTCCCAGTTTTAGTTCGCGATATAGGGTTTCAACGTGTAAAATTCGATTGTAATAGGTCAAGCTGCATTTGCGTCGTGAGCCATTCCATAAATGAACACTTTTGATTTTCCCACGGGAACTCTTGAATTTACCGGGATGAAAAGTATCCTATATGTTAACCCGGGCAATAAGGAACCACCATACAAAATTTCATCTAAATCGGCCTGGTAGTTTTTGCGTGATGCGCGAACATACAGACAGACAGACAAAAATTCCAAAAGTTGTTGTTTTGGCCTCTGTATCGTTAGTATTGTCCACCACAGTTATTATTTTCCAAAAATATTTCATGTACAGACACGGCCCCGTTACAGTTTTATTATATTATAGACAAGTCGATAATTGATCATAAAAACAAGAGCACATTCAATACTTTTACGAATAAATTCGTTATCCGGGCACTTGAAAACATCAAAATTTGCTAAGATATCCAGGGCAACAAAAAAAAATTTTTTTTGTAGAGCTATGAAATTGATTTGCAAGATTCCACCCGAACAAACATACATACATACATTGCAAGTTAAATTAAAGCTTGTAAAAACGACTTTGACTCAGAGCACTACGGCCCCGCTGTCTCGAGAGCAATCCTGAACCAATTCATATCTAGGCACCAGACACAGACAGGTATGCTTTGCTTGTTTGTGGCTGCTGTGTCGGTTGCACTAATTAGCTTTGACAGAAACTTTCTGAGCTCCTGCTATTCATCGAGCACCCGAACCGATTTCTTGCTGGTTGCTCCTAGCCACGTATTTACAAATAAAACTTCCAACAGCATCAAGTGGAGATGTCACCACAGAAATTGGAACACTGCAAATTGGTTCAGGGTATTTTTAAAATTATTTTTGATGTGAAACATCTATAGTCGCACGTAAAACCGATTTTTTACGCCTAACGCGTCGCCACGCTATATGATGGTATATATATATATATATAATTTATTCATGAACAATAATATTGTTGTATTTGAATGTAACAGTAGGTAGTTTAAATAAAAGACGTAACATAAAACATTGATACAAGCAAGAGCAATTCAAAATATAAAACAAAGCTAACATAACAAATTAGATTAGATCGTCAAAAATGAAATGCCATTAAAATTCAAATGTCATTAAAAATTAAAATATCAATAGTAAAATTGTCACACAGAATATCTGTACAAAAGTAAAAATAATAGTAGTAGTATAAACATTAGAATTTAAAATCGGCTACTTCATAGCAACACTTTTCCAATAGTAGCGCTTTTAGTTTTTTCTTAAAAACCTTTAAATCTGTCATATGTTTAAACTCAGTAGGCAATTCATTGAAAAATTTAACAGACTGATACTGTGGGCAGTGCTCCACAACATTCAACGTCGGATAGATAATATATTTTAGATTGCGTCTTCTTTTAGCCTCTCTTTTTATTTGCTCCGCTTGAGTCTCATAATTTTGTCTTCTCTTTAATAGCCCCGTCAACCAGTATATATAAGCTAGGTAGAGTAAAAATGCCTTAATCCTTAAAATATTGTCTACATGACTCCCACGGGGGAAGCCGTACCATTGTGCGGATGGCTTTATTTTTGTAAAATAAAGGCGGATATCATGTTGTACTGAAAACTGTTTCCCCACAAGGCTATGCTATATCTGAATGTAGATTCAACTAAACAGTAGTAAACCGATTTAAACTGAAGCTTAGTGAGTACATCTCTTAAGCAGCGCAGAGCATAACAGGCTGAACTAACTGAGTTTTCTAAAGAATCAAGCTCGGGTTTTCAATTCAGAAAATCGTCAATATGAACACCAAGAAACTTAACATTTTCTTTAACTTCTATTTGCCTCCCCTGTAGCTGAACATCCAGAGTATCTTTATTTCGTGAAGTAGTTTTGAATAGCAATATGTTAGTTTTTGTGTAATTTACCTGCAATGCATTTGCTGTAAACCATTTTTGAAAATTCTTTACTGTTACATTTACGTGCTCATTCAACAAGCAGACATCGCTGCATGAAATAATTGCATTTGTGTCATCAGCAAAGTTTACTATGGAAATTTTAGAGTCGTCTTTACACATAAAGTTCATTAAGTCATTTATGAATATGTTAAAAAATATTGGTCCCAGAACCGATCCCTGAGGAACACCTCTTGTAACTTGTAACGGCTCATTTTTTTATCCTCAATTGATAAACCCCTGAGTATTATCTCACCTGATGGTAAGTGGCGATGATGCCGAAGATAGAAGCGGGCTTACCAAGATTTCCCAACACAATGGAAATCTGGCTATCTTATCTTCAAGCCGGAACTCTTATATGATGATAACACTGATGTTTGGCGGCAAGACTTATATAAGATGGTGATAGCTAGCCAGGCGGGCTATGAAAATGCCTTACCACAAACAATCGAGTCTTACAAAGTTGACCCTGCCGGGAATCGAACCCGCGATCGATAATGTTATGGGATATTTCCACAAATATGAACAGTTTCACAAATCTCTGAAATGGGAATAAATCTCTGCTGTGTAATGTAATAAGTACAGACAATGTATCAATCTAATGTAAACACAGATATTTTAGACCTATCGCTATAGCTTTATACCGGGTGTTAGAAAAATTAAACATATTTTTGATAAAACAAATGAAACACAATATGAATCTGATAAACTTTTGTTTCAAAACTTTGTTGAAATTTTTAAAAATTATATCTTCCCCATATAAATTTGGCGATATAGCTGATCGATTTTTATTGAAAGGATTTCATTTTTTTGCAATTTCAGCAAAGTTATAGAATTCCATATAAATGAAAAAGATTTACGCTGGTTGGTGTACTTACAAAGCGCACCGGAAAACGTAGCGTAGGCAGGCCTCCCACGCGGTGGACCGACGACCTGGTGAAGATCGCCGGAAGCCGATGGATGCGGGCAGCGCAGGACCGGTCATCGTGGTAATCCTTGGGAGAGGCCTTTGTCCAGCAGTGGACGTTTTTCGGCTCATATGATGATGGTGTTCTTACGTTAATATCTTTTGTACTTATCTCGAATAATACTGGATTTGGATGCGAGCTGTGAGAACATCGCCTAATTTATGTGGGAAAGAAATTTTGTTTTTTCCAACAATATCTTCCCCATATAAATTTGGCGATATAGCACGATTTGTATAAAAAGGAAATCCTTTTTTTTGGAATTTCAGCAATGTTAAAGAACAATAGATGTTCAGTTTCATGAATACAAACATCCCTAAAAAATGTGTTCTATTTGACCCAATACCTAAATTTACCTTTAAGGATTGACAAAGATCCATACATACCATTTTACCCTGAAAAAGGGCATACAATATTATATAATATAGATACGGTTGCGATATTCGAACCCAGCTGCCACCATCGTGTTTCTCATTTTTCCTTTCCTAATTCTCAGTATTGTTGGGCTGTGATAGTTTTCCTGCGGGGACAAAATTGCGAATTTCCCCAACGATTTCCATCCGAATGAAAAAGATTTACGCTAGTTGGTGTACTTACGTTAAGAGCAGCAGGCTCCCAAAATCATTGCATTTTTGCTAGAATATTTTGAGTCAGCCGCAAGCTTGCTGAACATGAAAACTACACATCGCATTCTTTGAAGCTTTTTCTTTGGTATGGCTAAAACAAATACAGGATTTATTGGTTTTCGCTCAATACTTTTGTTTTGTAAAACTATGTAGTTTTGAGAGATTATTGGATTTTTGTCCTATATCACACAATGCGCCTAGCATGAAATAAATACCGGCAGTAAGAGAATAAAGGTATTGATAAAACAGCTAAGACGAAATTTTTCTAGAATGTTTACTAAGCTCGCAATAAAGGACATAAGTCGCTTTAAGACATTCACGCGAAATCAAACTGTTAAGATGTTTCCATAAGGTTAAATATGAGTTTCTTCACCTGTGCCGCCCTGGGAGCCTGCTCTTAATATCTTTCGCACTTAACTCGAATATCACTGGATTTGGATGCGAACTGTGAGAACATCACACAGACGCTCAAAGGGAGATTATTCCACTCAAGAAATCCTCCTTTCATCGTTGTATTCCCCTATTATCCTAAAGATACAAACCCGGACAAAAGGCAGTGTTATTAAGTGTAACATTTTGTACTGGATCTAATGCCCACTCAGTAAGATAAAGATAATATGGAGTGTCCCTTTTGTTTTTGAAGTTGCTTGAAATTTAAAAAAAAATCGGTCAAGTGCGAGTCGGACTCCGAGGGTTCCGTACTACTACACTTCTCCACACATCTATTCACATTTTAAACAAAAGACTTCAACGCGAGCAACCAAAAAAAACTTTTGTTGTCAATCAGTTCGGACTCCTTAGCACGAGTACGACTGACACTTGGCCAATTTTTATAATTTGATGTTTTACTTCTGTTGAAGGTACGTAGCGTAGGCAGGCCTCCCACTCGGTGGACAGATGACCTGGTGAAGGTCGCGGGAAGCCGCTGGATGCGGGCAGCGCAGAACCGGTCGTCGTGGAAATGCTTGAGAGAGGCCTATTTCCAGCAGTGGACGTGTTTCGGCTGATATGATGATAATGACTTAAATTACACCAAGTTTTACGCCTGTATGTATTACAGTTTTTACGATAGAGCTAAATAAAAAATCCTTCTGAAGACCTATTAAATACACGTTTTTGTATGAAGACTTCCCCCCTTGTTTTTTTAATATTTCAAATTTTTTGTATTTGTTGTTAAAGCGGCAACAGAAATACACATTCTGTGAAAATTTCATTAGTCTACCTATTACGGTTCATGAAATACAGCCCGCTGACGGGCGAACAGACAGACAGACAGACAGCGGAGGCTTAGCAATAGGGTACCGTTGTCACCCTTTGCGTGTACGGGACCCTAAAAATCTAAAAACTTAAAAACTTTTTAGTACAAGCTTTAGTTTAATAATAATAATATTATAGTAGTCCTATCCGTGAACGGGCTTAATTCAGCCGACCTTGAATTTCAGTCATCACCTAAGGCGGCTGGAACTCCGAGGCAGGCCAATAATTGCAGCAATGCAGAAAGCAGTCCTCCTCGACAGTGCCCGGATAGTCCGACGCTTTATCTCCACGTCGCGTCGCTCTGAATTCCAGCCGACTGTGCTTCCGCTGGAAGTGCTCCTGCCACTTCGCCTCATGCCAAGTGTAAGAGGCTTTAATTTATATTTAAAAATTATAATACTATATACTTCTTTATTCTGGCAATTAGCCCACGGTAAATACACTATATAACATAAAATAAAATAAACAAGGACTAATTTAAATGATTTTTTTAAAATTATTTTGTTTTTTTTTCTTAGCAACCCTGTCTTTAAATACGCATATCATGGGGGTGCATAAAAGAAACCGGCCCAGTGCGTCTCAGGGTCACATAAACAGTGTTCCGCACTAAATCTTTACTACGAACAGAATAAGACCTATCAGTACATACTTTTATCTAGGTAAATAGTCTACTTATTCTGGAATTTGAAAATTATATGGAAAGGAAGTACTTTAGATTTTCTCATGGATTTTACTTGAATCTATGCATTCAACCTTATATACTGTGATTATTTCAATTTAGGCCTCGTAGTTTCGAAGATAAGGAGGAAATGGTCAATTTTCGCATATTTTCTTCAATAACTTCAAAACTATTTATCATAATATTATTAAAAAAAATGAGATATTCTATATTGTTATCAGATCTTAACAAAGGTATGCACTTATTTTTAATTGGAGATTCGTAAAAAAAAAATTGACTTCCATACAAAGTTTGCCCGCCAGCTGATCAATTTGCATGGGAAGTCCAGCATTTTTTGCGAATTGAACATGGGTTTTTTGGGGAAAGTTGTTCAGTTTCATGAGTGCAAGCTCCTGTTAAAAATAAGTGCATACCTTTCTTAAGACCCCGTATTTAAACCTGACATGATGTGTATTAGTTTATATTATTATAATAAGTACAATGACATGTTTTGTATTCTATATGTGGAGTGAAATTAACTTTTTGTTTGTTTGTTAATCTATTCATTGCTTTCTTTTTTTTACGTTTCTAGTAATAAATTTGCATGGAATAACTTAATATGGCTAAACAAGAGAGTCTATGGTCTGAAAACTAACATCACTATTTGTACCTTGTTTAATGGCAATTAGAGAATATTTGTATTTGTATTCTCACAAGCTTTTTTTTAAATTTTCTAATTTACCTCCCAAAAGTGGCCCCCATATTAAAAAAGTGGCCCCCATATTAAAAAGTGGCCCCCATATTAAAAAGGTGGCCCCCATATTAAAAAGTGGCCCCCATATTAAAAAGTGGCCCCCATATTAAAAAAGTAGCCCCAATATTAAAAAAGTGGCCCACATATTAAAAAAGTGGCCCCCATATTAAAAAAGTGGCCCCCATATTAAAAAATAATTTACTTACGTTACATTTCCGTCTTTGTGTCACCGACTTACATTATGTGTACTAAATTTAAACTCAATCGATTCCACAGTTTCTGACCAAATTGGTTGTGACAGACGGACGGACAGAACAAGAGTGATCAAGTTATCGTTCCGTTTTTACCTTTTGAAGTACGAAACCTTAAAAAATAACTGGTCCGCCATATTGGATTAAAAATGGAGTCACTTGCATACCGTGCGTTGTACTCCAAACTAAACGTGTATGCAAAATTTTAGCTCAATCGGAAACCGGAAAGTGATTCTAATTAAGCTTCCAAGATTTGTCCCAAACTGACAGACTACAATAACTATAAGGGCTGGCTGGAAGAGCTGGAGCGATTAAGGGTTGGCTGGAAGAGATCCCTGTTTGGGATAAGTCCGCCTTTGTGCAAACTTGTATTCTGTATCTAAAATTGTATATTTTTTTGTACAATAAAGAGTTCACAAACAAACAGATTACCATTTGTACATCGAGTTTCGAGTATTGTAACGACTCTTTTACTCAGTGAAGTGATTTTTTTAATTCTCACAAATAAATAATTCTACCAAAATTAATGAAACTTAATTAATTATGTTTCGAAAATAAACATTGATCCTTTCTTTGAAATAATTTCCAATAAGATTATAAGGTTTTTGTCCTTAAATCGCAATGTAAATGAGGCTTCCTGCTCTTAGAGGACTCGCGAACGATTAGCCTAAGAAGTTTTGCACTTTGTTAATTCTTATCAATGAAATTTAACTCTAACAGACTTAATTTACACAGCTTTCTCACGAACGCGATTAAGCGAACTTTCGCTTTAAATTATGCCGTTAATTCTTCCTAGAGGATTCTTCGGGCTGTTTAATTCAGTTACCAATTATTGTGCTTGAGAAAACAGATGCAATATTTTACGTCGTCTTGTACCTGAGACTTCAAAAGATTGTTCTATTTAAGATTTGATTATCAAGGATCCTTTTGTTTCAAGGAGCTTGTATTTTTTCCAATTACACTGGATAGGATAAGCCAAAACGCTATTTGATTACTTACAACATACACGTCACAGCGTCGGTAGTTTTACGGCTAGGGCCGCAGCCTCTTGTCCGGGAGGTGGTGGTTCGAATCCTGCCACGTACCAATGTGATTTTGAATTCAGATTTCATATGTACGTTTATCCGACGCTCTTTACGGTGAAGGAAAACACGCGCCTGCGAAGAAACTCGCAGGTTGTGTGTGAAGTCGATCAATTCGCACTGGGCCTGTGTGATCGACTAAGGCCCGACCGCCCTAATTCAAGGTTGACTATCGCCCCTCGGTGGGGACGTATATGAGCTGATATAATGTAGGGCTAGTGACAAACCTCACTGTTAGGAATTTTTCAAGCCGTTTATAAGGCATCTGACACGACTACTGTCATCTAGTGATAGCAACCGGCACCAACGGCTTAACGGAAACGGTCAAACCCATCCAAGTAAAGACCGTGATTCAGGTCAGTTAACCGCTTCTAGCACGCACTAGTTGAGTCACGCGTAACAAAATAAAAGAGTTACAACTTTCCTTCATGTATATTTCATCAATTCGTTTTTATTACAATTTCATTTCAATATCATTTCACAATGACATTCGTTACTAATAGTTAATTTTAATTTTAATATCACAGTTCCGAAACATCATTTACTTACTTTAAACATACATAATTTAGGTCGGATTGTGACTGGTCGGTTTACAGAACTCGCCAGTTACCGTAACTAATCAGTTTCCCTAATCGCCAGTTTTCGTAAATAGTCAGTTTCCCTACTCGTCAGTTTCCGTAACTACTCAGTTTCCCTATTTCGTAAATAGTCAGTTTCCCTAATCGCCAGTTTTCGTAAATAGTCAGTTTGCCTACTCGCCAGTTTCCGTAACTAGTCAGTTTCCCCACTCGCCAATTTCCGTAACTAGTCAGTTTCCCTACTCGCCAGTTTCATCAAATTCGGTAGCTGGTGAATTTCCTCACTCGTCAGTTTCCCTAATTCGTTTCCCCAACTCGTCAGTTATAGCAAATCGTAACATATGTTAAATGAACGAGGTTTATAGGTTCGGTCATGTTTGAATGATTATACAGGGTGTAGCAAAATTGGTGTAGTCCCGTTAACTGGGGCTTCTACTCATCATACTGAACAACTTTTGTTCTACGACTTTTTTTTTTATGCACAATTGGTAAACCCTGTAAAAAAATTTTTTACTCTTCATACAAAGCGATCAGCTGATTGACCGATTTTTTCCATTTTAGTATGGAAGTTCCAATTTTTTTTTTGAGAATTGACTATGTGTCCTTTGTGGCAAGTTATTCAGTATGATGTGTAGAACCCCCAGTTAACGGGACCTACACCAATTTTGTTACAACCTGAATAGTCTATGAGTCTCGTGAAATAAATAAATAAATATTCTCGGACAAATCACACATGGTCATCTGGCCCCAAAGTAGGATTCCCTGTGTTATGGGTTACTAGAGACTGATATACGTTTAAATACATACATATATAGATATATTTAACACCCAGATACAGAGCAAACAAATCTGCTCATCACACAAATGCTTGCCCTGGGTGGGGATCGAACCCACGACCCTCGGATCAGTAGTCAAGGGCACTGATATACGAGTACATACTTATATACGTTTAAATACATACATATATAAATATATTTAACACCCAGATACAGAGCAAACAAATCTGCTCATCACACAAATGCTTGCCCTGGGTGGGGATCGAACCCACAACCCTCGGATCAGTAGTCAAGGGCACTAACCACTGAGCCACCGAGTCAGTCATGAGAAATGCTTCGAATGTTTTCTGTAAACTAATCAGTCATAACCCGACTCCATAATTTACACACATTTTATTAACTACTTACACCTAACATTTCAATTCGACTTTTTAATGACAATTTTTAACATAAAATATTGTAATTGTTTTTTTCCTATTAACAATAATTAAGTAAAAATAAACAAAAGAGTTTGTAAGTTTACACTAGGATTAAACATCGTTACATCAATTTCAAGCTCGAAAATTAGTTTTTTAAATATTTAAAATACATTAAAATATATAAAATTGATCATTTTATTGTTCGAAAATAACTAATTTTATTTTTCTAACTACCTACTCATCAGTTCTTGTAGAATGGTCTATGGCACCATTGCCCTCGTAACATTGCTACCTGAAATAAAAAAAAAACATCCGTCATTAACTTAAGCGCCAAAATGATGTATGGTGGGGTAATTTATTCTCTAAAATTCATTCATTCATATCAGCCGAAAGTCATCCACTGCTGGACAAAGGCCAAGGATTTCCACGACGACCGGTTCTGAGCTGCCCGCATCTAGTGGCTTCCCGCGACCGTTACCAGGTCCTCGGTCCACCGAGTGGGAGGCCTGTCAACGATACGTCTTCTGCACGGTCGCCAATCGAGAACTTTACTACCCCAACGGCCAGCTGTTCTTTTTAGGAAGAAATATATATATATTTTTTCTATGAAAATACAACATGTTTTTGCTCATGGGTAATAAAGTTGTTACCTACATTTAAATACATAATTAAATAACTTTAGGAATTAATAAAAAAATTGAAAACCCGACTGCGTAAAAAATTAACCCCTACTTTTTGGCCAGTCGGGTAAAAATGTATCGTACCCTATATTGCTCATGAGATTAAGAGAAATCTAACGACAACTCGCACTCCAAAATTAATCAAAGCCGTTTAGGCTGCAGAGCGTGCCAAATAAATAAATAACCTCTTATTTTAGCTAGACGGGTAAAAATGTATTCTACGTCAATCACGGTTTCAAGAACAATCTAACGACATCTCGGACTCCAAAATCCATAAAAGCCGTTAAGGCTACAGGACGTGCCAAAGAAATAAATAAACATACATACACTCGAAAAACATAACCCTCCTTCTAGCGCATTCGGGTAATAATAATTAAATTAAAAACCTTATAATAATAATATATCGGGATTTTTTATTTTCATAATATGACTCAATCATTTGCACTACTTAACCCTTATGCTTGCTAGGTGGCCGAAAATCGAACTCCCTTCAACTGGCAAACAAAATGGCGGAAAATTGCGAAAAAATGTGCAACGACATAAAATCCATGGGTATTCCTTTTTTAGGCAATATTAAAAGATGAAATTTTGAGTGATTATTCTTGGATACCTGGAGATTTCATAAAGTATTACATTTTGTGGATTACACTGAACATAATAATAAAAAAAAATAGTAAAATAATGAGCACGTCAAAATCCATCTTTTCAGGTGCCTGTTAGCGTAAAAATATCTGTATAGTTGTTAGATTTACCTTATTTATTAAAAAAAATATTATGTAAGAATGTTTTTCAATAAAAGGTTTCTCTATACCTATACTTGTGTTTGTTATTCTTGTACAAAAATTTCAAGATAAAGTGAATAGAAAATGACTCCTATTTTCCGACCCAACATTTCAGAACCTGATACATTTTTTGGTTTTATTGGATTTATTGATTTATTTTGGGTTTGAATAAGACAACAAGATAAATTGGTTGGAAATATTGAAATAAATACTGTTTCACAGATTTATTTCATAAAAACTACGAAAAAATATCAAAAACCTCCACGCAACATAAATGACCTACAGGTGACCTACCAGTTTTTTAGTCCACAACACGTTATATGCACTTGGTTGGTAAATAGAAAACACAAAACAATAAAAGAGTAATAATTTTTTGTTAACAAAGTCAAAAAACATACAGATTTATACAAAAGAAAACACTAAATCATTTACTACCAACTAATGGAAATGCACCTAGGAACTTTGCGAGTTTCAAATGAGAATTTTTTTTTTTTCACATTGAATGAACAAAGTTTTCGTGCGATTCTAAAGAAAATATATTTGTCTTTGTCTTTCTCATAAGAATTCTCTATGCAAATAAGTATTTATTTCGTATAGTATCCTCGAGGACAAATGTGTCCAGTTAGAGAGCATACGGTAGGTATGCGTATTGTTTATGGACACATTTGTCCAGTTTGAGACCATAAAGATTAAATAATCCATGTCTTAAACTTTTGACTAAGTATCTTCCCGTACAAAAACATTTAAAAAAAAGTGTAAAATATCTATTTGCAATCGGAAACTTTCTTTTGTCAGAGAAAATAAAAGTGCTTTGTAGCAGAGCGTTGGTCCTAACTAAATTTAAAAGGTGGGATCACTTGTTATTATGATGGGTAGGTACATAATTTCTGGTGCTGTCAAGATTGAGTTGGAGCGCCTGCTTGATTTGATTTTAGGTTCTCAGGAGTAAGCTCTATACCTTCAATTTACAATTTCGTCTAAGTCTGAAGATTTCTATGGAAAAAATGTTTTTTAACAAAAATGTGATAATATTTTGTGTCATAAAAAGGACACACGTAAAAATAGTAACTAATAAAAATTTGTCGAGTAATTATATTACGTCGTGACGTGAAGCTTGACTACCAGTTTCTGCGGCTACTTGCCTAAATAAAAGAAAATCGTCCCTAAAACTCGATTCACGATGTTTCAAATATCGTACGAAACAGCTTGGAAATAAAGTTCTAGTCATCTCGTACTGCAACGTGGCTGTTACGTCAATCGCTGCGGACGAATCGTGTGAAAATTGTGGTATTTAATTCATTTTAAATAAAATAAGAAATTCGTAGAACGGATGGCCGTTGGGGCAGTTAATTTCTCGAGTGGCGACCGCGCACCGTAAAACGTAGCGTAGGCAGGCCTTCCACTCGGTGGACTGATGACCTGGTGACGCTCGCGGGAAGCCGCTGGACGCGGGTAGCGCAGAACCGGTCGTAGTGGATATCCTTGAGGGAGGCCTATGCCCAGCAGTGGACGTCCTTCGGCTGATATGATGATGATGATGGAAATAAGAAGAATATCCAGAAAGTAAGAAAACTAAATCATTTTGTATTGTTTTTTTAAAAAGTTCATAAATTATCGCAATGTTTCGATTAAAATTGCAACATTTCTATGGTTACAACTAGAAAAAAGGATGTATTGAGAATTTTTTCTTTAGTCGTGTGTATTAGAATTCGAGGAAATTAAAATCACTTCTAATATCCTGAAAATTACAAAACCTTTGTTTTTCAATATAAAAATCCTATTTTTCAACAAAAAGTGGTACCGAAGCCATTCGTTGGCGGCGGTATAAGCCTTAATATTGCTAGCGTTACCCAAAACCTGAATTTACAGTTCCTGTCTGGTAGTACCCATTCAATACATGACCCGGGCCGGCCTCGAATCGCGAATTTCCTCTGCAATTCCCTCGGCAGCAAACGCGAGTGTAGCCCATCTGGTGCCTGTGTTACGCAACATTCTGTGTTACAATTCAGGCGTAGCGGTAGATTACTTGGATAACTTTATTACTGAAGGCGGTATAGATCAAGGATTGATTAGTTTTTAGTACTATCATGAATTTATAGTCATCATCATCATCATATCAGCTCATATACGTCCCCACCAAGTGCGGGTTGGTCGACTTCACACACAACCTGCGAGCTTCTTCGCTGGCGTGTGCAGGTTTCCTCACGATGTTTTACTTCACCGTATGAGCGTCGAAATCTAAATTTGAAATCAGATTGGTACGTGGCAGGATTCGAACCACGACCTCTCGGACAGGAGGCGGCGGCTCTAGCCGTTACGCCACCGACGCTCGAATGAATGAATTCATAGCAGTAGATATAAAATCTACTAAACTACAGTTTTTACTCATTGTAGATTTTACATGTAGGTAAGTTTACGAACTTACTCAATGGAGAGAGGATTGATCATCATCATTATCATCATCATCATCAAATCAGCCGAAAGACGTCCACTGCTGCACAAAGGCCTTTCCCAATGATTTCCACAAGGCATCCAGCGGCCTTACCGCGTTCACCAGGTCTTTAGTTCACCGAGTGGGAGGCCAGCCTACGCTACGTTCCCCAGTGCGCAGTCGCCACTTCAGAACTTTACTACCCCAACGGCCATCTCTTCTACTAGCTATGCGTCCTGCCCACTGCCACTTAAGTTTAGCGATTCTGAGTGCTATGTCGGAGAGAATAGATAATAAAGTTAAATAAAAACGCAAATCAATCACTTGTTCTTGTCGATTGAATATCAAGCGATTCGAACCGTTTCCAAATAATAAAAAATATGCTTTTGTCGACTTTTTTCCAATATTTTATTCATTTCCAATACTTCTATACTTCTTGTTACGTAACTTTTTGTTATGATGAATATTTAATTTTTAGAAGTGAACTTTTGCTTGAAGGGGAGGGGTTTTAATAAGGTATTTAAATCCCGAAGAAGCGAAAGTTTTTGACCTCTGTGGATGTCAGTGCCACATACAAGAGAGAAGAGAGATGACTAACACTCAAGTAGATACTATTTATCGTGAAGGAAATAACTCTACATGAATAAATTTAAAATTAAAAATCAAATAAAAGTGCATAAAAACTTATCCTCATTTTTTGCTCAGTCGTGTGAAAATGTATCCTATGTTACTCACGGGAACAAGACAAATCTAACGACACCTCGCACTCCAAAATCCATAAAACCGTTTAGACTACAGAGCGTGCTAAAGAAATAAATGTACTTACATACATTCGAAAAACATAACCCTCCTCCTGACGCAGTCGGGTAAAAAAAGTTGTGCTAGAATGGAGTTGATTTAAATCTTACTATGGGCAGGCCCCCGTCGCTCAGTCGAGCAGGCGAGACAAGTACCTACACATTGGCGCGGCCTATAGGCCGCGCTCCGCTCGTGAGCGCTAGAACGCCGTACAGTCGGCGCCGCAATTCGCGCGCCGCTCGTGCACGCAGTTATAACCGCTAAGTCGAGCGCCTTAATACCCATGTTTCCGTATATTGTCTGACAGTGGGAAGGAGAAGGTGAATAAATGCGTAGGTATTTTAGTTTTTTTAAGGAAGTGCATTATCTGTTACGAAGTAACTAGTATCTCATCTGTGCTATGGGTGCCGTGCCGTTTGCACAGTATTACAATATAGCGGCTTACAGTAGTGCAACGAATATACTTACGCAGAGCAACGGAAGGGTATTTACTTGCGGGGCAGCGGGCGGTGGGGCACAGCGAGTTTGCCAGTTTGTGGCGGCCTCGTGCAACATCAAAGGCGTTGCGCTACTGCAAGCCATATCGTTATACTGTTTTCACGGCATGTGGAATTGATTGTTGTTGTGGCATACAAATAATATAAATAAAAAAAAAGCTCTGATGGGTCGGGGGGATGAGAATACTCTTTCTAGGCGGTAGCGGAAGCTCCTATTCCTGAGAAAGTCTCGTAGGATAAGTACGAGCCGGTCTGGCAGTCCCAGTTAATATAGCTTGTATATCAAGCCGTTGTGCCAGACTTTATCGAAGGCTTTCACTACATCAAAGAAGAGAGCTCCTGTATACTGTTTGCGGGCGAAGCCGCTTATTATGTGCTCCATTAGGCAGTGCACCTGTTGTACGCACGAGTGTTTGGCTCTGAAGCCAAACTGCTCGTTGGGGAGTAAGTTTTTAGTCTGCACTACGTCGTTAAGTTGGGCTAGAAGGATACGCTCATATAGCTTGCCCAGAGCCTTGAGCAGGCTGATGGGTCTATAGCTGGAGGGTACTGAGGGGTGTTTGATAGGTTTCCTAAAACCTATTACGTCTGCACCTTTCCACGCGTTTTCCATAGCTGCATTGAATATGCTAACCTGGAGTAAAATGAGGTTGAGGGAGAAGCACTTGAGGACTCTGTTGGTGATGGCGTCTGAGCCGGGGGCTTTTGCGGGGTTTGAGTTTTTTTATGGCTGTCTCTACCTCATGGGGTGTTACTGGGGGGAGAGGGTCGGTTGAAGGGATGGTGGCTCGCATGTCGACCTCCTCGTCCACCTCGCGCAGGTGGGAGGGGTCGGCTGGGAGTGTGCTGGGGGAGCAGTGTACCTCTAGGCTGTCGGCCAGGCATTGGGCTTTCTCAGTGTCGTCAAAGGCATCTGGTTGGTTGGGGCGTTTGAAAGGGGGCATCGGGGATTCGCAGTCCTTCTTGAGGGCTCTCGCCAGCTTCCAGTATGCGAGATGACGTTAACTGCTAGACAAAGGCCTCCCCCAAGGATATCCAAGACGACCGGTACTGATCATCATCATCTTCATATCAGCCGAAAATCGTTCACTGCTGGACATAGACCTCCCCCAAGGATTTCCACGACGATCGGTAGTATTAATCATCATCATCATCATCATATCAGCCGAAAATCGTACACTGCTGGACAAAGGCCTCCCCCAAGGGTTTCCACGACGACCGGTACTTATCATCATCATCATCATATCAGCCGAAAATCGTACACTGCTGGACAAAGGCCTCCCCCGGGGATTTCCACGACGACCGGTACTTATCATCATCATCATCATCATATCAGCCGAAAATCGTCCACTGCTGGAAAAAGGCTTTCCTCAAGGATTTCCACGACGACCGGTACTTATATCACAAGATAATTGAATAAGTAATATTTTTCCGTTTCTAGAAATCCGCAAATATGTTCTCCTTTCTTCATACTACCTATTTTTAAGTTGTGCCCCTTTCTACTAAATTATACATACACTTATCGAGTATTATGTTAGCACTAGCTTTTGCCCGTGGCTTCGCCCGCGTGGAAATCTTTTTATGACTATCTTAGAGGTTGCGCGGTGCACGGCTCGCGAGCGTGGATATGCGTTTCTCCAGATCCTCGGGAACTATTTTAGGATATGCTTATTATTAAATCATGTCATTTTCCACCCCCTCAAACATCTCTGTGCAAAAAATCACACAATCCATTGTTTCGTTGCGACTTGAGATGTTAAAGAAATTAACCGAAAAGGAGTATATTTTCAGTTCCCTCGGGAACTGCATCGGGCTATGCTATTTTCACGGGATAAAAAGTAGCCTTGACCAATCTTATTTAAATTTGGCATGCAGGTAGCCTGTGTCACGAGGAAGGATATAGGCTACTTTTTAGCCTGTGGTCAAGGCTTTGAAGCGTGAAAAGGTAACAAACAAACACATTTTCACATTTACAATATTATATTATAGTAACAATTTATTACTTTGTTATAACTACTTTTACTTACGTTGCTTAATTTTACTAACCTCGGATAAATGACATGCAGTTCCGGATGTACCGGCACATGCATGGTGTGGGCCACGTGGGTCGAATGCGCCTCATGGGTTACATGGGGCGGATGCGGATCCAGGGTCGTGAGTGGTGGATGGTGCGCGTGAGGTGACATCGCGGCCGCCGCATTGATCGCTCTTATGCGTGCGCGCAATCGCTCGTACTGCTCCGGCTGGTACTGCGCAGCTATCGTCACTGTGCTGCCCGAATACTGCTGTGTACAACAAGATGAAATATTGAACTAAAACAACCTTGCGCCCTGACTTTGAACGTTTTGAGTGCGATTCGTCGGACGGAATCGGCTAGATAGTCGAATGGATTCGACTATGTTAGCCTTATAAAGTGTGTGTTTCCAGTGATGAATTACGGAACTGAGACATGGTCGCTTACTATGGGCCTCATAAGAAGGCTCAAGGTCACACAAAGAGAAATGGAGCGTGCTATGTTTGGAGTTTTTCTGCGTGAGCGATTCAGAAACGAGGAGATCCGTAGGAGACCAAAAGTAACCGACATGGCTCTCAGAATTGCTAAACTTAAGTGGCAGTAGGTGGGGCACATAGCTCGTAGAATAGATGGTCGTTGGGGCAGTAAAGTTCTTGAGTTACGACCACGTACCGGAAAACGTAGTGTAGGCAGGTCTCCCACTCAGTGGACCGATGACCTGGTAAAGGTCGCGGGAAGCCGCTGGATGCGGGCAGCGCAGAACTGGTCGTCGCGGAAATTCTTGGGGGAGGCCTATGTCCAGCAGTGGACGTCCTTTGGCTGCTATGATGATGATGTTGAACCTTATAAAGGCACAATAGTTGAAACCAATCGACTTTTTCGCCGATTACGTAGGACGAATCGAACTCAAAGCCTTTAGGATCAGGGGTTGGGTTTCATAAAAATAAAGATGCGCAAAGCGGGAGGTAGTTACGCAAGTTTTTTTTATTTTTTTTATTTTTTATTCAAAATTGATAAGCCCTCAGCCATCATCTTATCCGAAGGTAAGTGACGATGATATCAAAGATGGTAGCGGACTTACTAAGATAACAAATAATACAGGGTGTAACAAAATTGGTGTAGCTCCCGTTAACTGGGGCTTCTACTCATCATACTGAACAACTTTTGTTCTACAAGTTTGAAAAAAAAACTCTTCATACAAAACGATCAGCTGATTGACCAATTTTGTGCATTTTTGTATGGAGCATCGAATTATTTTTGAGAATTGACTATGGGTTCTTCGGGGAAAGTTGTTCAGTATGATGAGTAGAAGCCCCAGTTAACGGGACCTACACCTATTTTGTTACACTCTGTATATTCCAGAGTTCTATGAGTCACGTAAACATGACTGAGCTTTTTGTGTGACTAACAGAGATGGGACATAAAAAAAGGTGACATTGTAACGTTGTTCGTTTGCCCCGTCCCGTCCAGACTAAGTAATATTAAGAACTTATCTAATAAAACCCCTATCCAGAATTCAAATAACTTCCAACAGACTTGGCGTCTTAACAGTGATTTTGAATTCTCGGATCAGGCATTACCCAGCTTTGAAGTTAATTCATATCCAGAAATCTGTTGAATGAACTTATACATCATACAGAAATAATAGGTATTTGAATGAAATGTTGCTGTCTCCCTCCCCCAAAGCTATCCTTATATACAGTAAGAAAGGAATAACTGCAGCGCAGACCCATATTATACACTAAAATCAACAAAAACAGCATTTCGTAGTCCCCTATTTCCTACTCGAAAACTTGAGCAATAATAATATTTCTTTAAAAAATATTTAAAAAAAAACGCTTTACCTATGCCTCTATGTTTTCGCGGTTTCTTTGTTTATTTTATTGTTGATATGCGTACTATTATTTTTTTGGCGGTTGTCTGAAAATGACGTTTCAATTAGGCAATTTTCTTAGTTTTTGAAGGCTTCTTTTTCCTTTTAAAATTAGAATATGGGAAAAAACGAAACATAGCGGCATGGCCATGGTAGATATAGCTCTATTGTCATTACAAAGGGAGGAAATAGGGAACTTCGTTTGTATGGAAAAATGGCACCCGAGTTTCCTCTTTGCGTTGTATCTACGAGTTAATGTTTAATTAATTTCAGTGAAACTTCGATAGAAGTGCAATTGTTTGTCGGTGGCTTACTCTTCCAGTGAAGATGCCACAAAAATGGCACCGCTCGCTTTTAAATCCGGGAGCTGGGTCGTTCCTTTCCCTCTAGGGAGCGATGGCTGACTCTCCGTTACAATCATAAACGGGTGCTGTCTGTGTGAACTGGCCTACTCTTGTCAAAGGCAATAACGACTAATTCAATAATTACAATGTATTTATTTTCGTGTCATATTTCATGTCCAAATGGTATTATTAACTGATGATTGTTTATTTTTATTTTTTTCACAATCTATCAATATATAATGTAATTACTATCATATGACCATCATAAAGAGTTTCATCATCATTACAGCTCATATACGTCCCCACCGAGGGGCTCGAGCCTACCCTGAATCAGGGCGATTAGGCCTTAGTCGACCACACGGGCCCAGTGCGGGTTGGTCGACTTCACACACAACCTTCGAGTTTCTTCGCAGGCGTGTGCAGGTTTCCTCACGATGTTTTCCTTCACCGTTAAAGCAATCGGTAAGTATGTACGTAAGTTTTTTTGAAAAACTCATTGGTACATTGGCCATCCAGATTTGAACCCGGTACCTCTGGTTAGATGGACCGAGTCGTTACCGGTTGAGCCACCGACGCTTTTTTTAAAGAGTGTAACATACATCTATTTTGAATAAAGACTTTGAATCTTTGAATCATCTGCTTATTATGTCAATTAACTTTTTTTTAATATTTTTTTTATTCACAATTGGTAAGCCTTTGGTATCATCTCACCTGATGGTAGGTGACGATGATGCCGAAGATGGAAGCGGGCTAACCAAGATTCCTCAACGCAATGGATTTGAAATACTTCAGTTGAAATACCATTGTACTTGGCTGGAACGCAACGTATCTTCTGTGGCGCGTTAAATAAATACAACAGACTTACTTGTATATAAATATTACTAGCTTTTTACTGCGGCTTCGCCCGCGTGGACATCGATTTTATGACTGTCTTTATGGGTGATTAGTTACTTATGTCGTTTTCCACCTCCTCAACCAACTCTGTGCCAAAAATCACAACAATCCATTGTTCCGTTGCGATGTAAAGGAAATTAACCAAAAAAAGAGTATTTTGTTTAGTTCCCCCAGGAACTGCATCGGATTATGCTATTTATCCGGGATAAAAAGTAGCCTCTGTCCTTCCCCGTGATACAGGCTACCTGCATGCCAAATTTTGTAAAGATTGGTTGAGGCGTAGAAGCGTGAAAAGGTAACAAACAAATAAAAAAACTGTAGCATGCAACGCTACGTCGCAGTCCTTTTTTATTGGACCCTCAGGCTCCTTTGCCATGGTAACGCACTTTTTTGTAACGGAATAAACGATAAAAGAAACTAGTGTTTCCGTGTCTACACCTTTTAAGATTTACAAAACACATTTTCACATTTATAACTTTATAGTAAGGATATAAAGTACCTTTAAAGCAGCAGCCGCTTGCTCATGCGTTGCCCTCGTCAGGTCACGACCGTCGACGCTCAGTATCCTGTCTCCCCGGTGCAGCATACCATACGCCGCGCCCCCCTGCGTGACACCTGACACGAACACCCCACACGTGTCACCGTCCCCGCTGTCGCCGTCCGCATCTCCCAACCCCCCCACGATGTCCATCCCGAGGCGGGACCCCGCTCGCACGAGTCGAACCATGCGGACACATCTGTGATTAAAATGCGAGTTGAAATTGTGGTTTTCAGTTAAAGCAATAGCGGCTAAGTTAGTTCAAAATTATTGCAAAGTTTATAAGGTGTAACAAAATTAGCTGAAACTATTTTAACTAGTGCTTCTACTTATGAAACTGAACAACTTTCCCCATGGAATCCATAGTCATATCGCAAAAAAAATGGCTCTCGCATACTAACTCGATCAGCTGATCAGCCAACTTAGTATGGAAAGTTCAATTTTTTTTTTCAGATTTGACTATGGGTTTCATGGGGAAAGATGTTCAGTTTCATGGGTCGAAGCACCAGTAAAATAGTTTCAGCTAATTTTGTTAGGCCTTATATATATTAGTACCTACTAACATACAGTATGGACATTGATTCCGATTGGTTACAGTTTCGTCACACCCTGAACACTTCATACAACAGGCCAGAAATGACAATTCAAAAAACGAATGACGGAACGAACAAAATGGCGGCGAAATCCTATACGTTCGACAACCAAACTGTAACCATTCTGTATCAAGCTGGGTGATGAGGGGGTGAGGTCGAAATCTAGAGAGCCACAGCGAGTGTCCATACTGTATGTTAGTACTAATATAATATACTTTGGTTTGGTTGTCGAACGTATAGGATTTCGCCGCCATTTTGTCTGTTCCGTCATTCGTTTTTTGAAATGTCATTTCTGACCCGTTGTCCGAGTGTGATTATAGTAAAAAGTGTTATCAGGTTTTGCTCGCAGCTTCACCTGCGTAGATATTCTAGGTTGGACGGTGCACGAGGAGAAAGTGGCTCGTGAGGTTTTCATTTTTTTTACACAATTCTCGGGAACTATGCATTATTTCCGGGATAAAAATTATAGGTATTGCTCTCTATGTATTAAATATATATAATACATAGAGAGCCATACTTATAATTTTTATCCCGGAAAAAATGCATAGTTCCCGAAAAATGTGTAAAAAAATGAAAACCTCACGAGCCGCTTTCTCCTCTTGCACCGTCCACCCTTAAATATCTACGCAGGTGAAGTTGCGTAATTCTACGCTAAAGTAAAATCGGTTCAGTAGTTTTAAGGTAAAAAAATAACATACATACTTAAATATTTCCCAGATCTCTCGGGAACTAAGCGTTTTTTAGGATAGAAAGTATCCCATAAGTAGTTCTCCGCCCTTTACTTTAGTATAATGCCAAATTTTATCAAAATCGGTTCAGTAGTTTTAGTGTGAGAGAGTAACAAACAGACAGACTTTCGGATTCACAATATGAATAATGATTTTTTGAACACTTTCGCATAGTTATGCTACAACGCGGCGTGTGTTCACTTCACGGAAATCCTCACGCAAGACACCATGATTCACGTTATATGAAACCTCGTGATATAATGTAAAAACAGTAAAAAAAATATCCAATTAAGACCAGTAGGTAGGTACAAATATTTTAAAGGTTTTGTAACCGCCTCCGTGGCGTACTGGTTAAGTCTGTTAGCTTCATATCAGGAGGTCGCGAGTTCGATCCCCAGCAGAGTATTACTTTTTAGCCGACTACGAAAAAAGGAGGCTTATGTATGTATGTATTTCCTAAACCACTTAACCGATCTTTACAAATGTGGTCTCTTTGGATTTGTGCCATCACTCCTCGTGCCATAAACAACCAAAAACATTTTTTTAGGTATTCATAATATCATGTTTGGTATCAAAAGAAAGGCATTGACGAGCACATTCTAAATTTATAATACGCAAACATTTTTAATTTCTTAGCAAATGGCCTCACAAGCGGTATTAGGAGACGGCTCAATGCACGCCACGCGGCCGCGGGTAGTGAGGTGAGCAACCTATGAGAAACCTCACACTATGTGTGGTCCAACCCAAACTTGCCTTTTTAAAAGAATATTTTTTTTTATTTTTAGGTCCTGCACGAAATTGAAAATAGGGTATGCATTGTAAGAGGCCTGCACTTATATTAAGAAGATTAAAAACATTAGTGCAGTTAAAAAATTGCTACGAATAAAACAATTATTTTATCTCCAGCAATATTTTTAATATAAACCGAAACACATTCGCCAACCTAACAAAAGGCGTATTCGGTGCCAAAGAGGCAGTCAGTGGGGTTAAAGGCTTATATGTAGTTTTGAATTAGTGCCAAATGAGGACACGTTAACGGAAGCGTTGGACTGGAATACAGTGAACTAGTGCGGCAAAATGTCTTAAACCTATCGATAAATAATATTTGGATACCCGTCGTAATATAGGTAATGGTGCATTTAGGTTAACTCTAAATCGTCCTCCCATACGTCCGTATGTCTATCACACATTTAAAAAATACCAACCTTACACTTTGTAATTAAGAAACTCGCAGGTTGTGTGTAAAGTCGACCAACCCGCACTGGGCACGCGTCACCACGCCTAGGTATTTCTAACATTTTTAAAACAGAATGTCGTTTTTGACAGATGATAAAAGTAACTCAGATGACTAGCATTCGTCATCCCTAATATAGGTATTGATCGAAATCATTTCACCCATGTAAGGCTGTAACACAAATAAATACTGCTTTTCTTTAGAGCACCAACCTTACACTTTGTAATTAAGGCTTTAAAATGACTCAATCTGAGCAGGTTGATTGATACGTGTTAAAATAATATCGAACGTAAGTCTATTCATTTTAAGTTCAAATCAATGCGGGCTTCAACGCGTCTGTTACTTTAAAACCGAATGCCTAATTCTCGATTTTTACATGTTTTTACTTTTCTATACTTTCAAAAAAGTTAAAAAAAAATGTGTTCAACTATAATGAAAGGTGTTAAAGTCAACAATTTTTGCGTGTTGGTTTCATTCAAAATTAACTATTTGTTTTCGAAAAATTTTGCAATTAATGCCAAAAACAGGGTCTACAGTATATTTTTTACACCAAAAGTGGTAATATTTTTAAAATTGTTTCAATTAAATTGTTGTTTTTATTACTTTATTATGTATTTTTTCCATAGTGATAGCTTTACACTGTCTTTTAATAATTTGAATTGAATATTGTCATTTGACCCATCTTAAGGCCTTATAGAATGTCATTCAGGACTCAGACTCAGTAGACCTAAAAGTAAATTCTCAGATGTGGGGCACAGACCCCCTCCCCTCGGTCCCCTTTTTCCCATTAAGAAATGGCTCATGCTGTGGTTTTTTAATTTTTCGGAGTAATGATAATGTTAGGAGCAAACTGTCAAATATGAATTTAACATGAGAGCACGAGTCTAATTTCTCTTTTTAGGTAAGTACTTGAAAAATACAAAACAACTGAATTGATTCTTTCTTTATGATAACTTCGAAATAAATGTATCACTATGTTTCTACTAATATAAAAACCGGACAATGCGAGTTATACTCGCGTGGAGAGGGTTCCTTACTTTGATTGAGAAATTTCCTATGTTACTTTAAATACCATGGACTTGTTATACTTTTGGTTTTCCTGTAGTATATAGGTAAAGAACTATTTTTTGATTTTTGACAATTTTTAAAACTCATTAGTCTCGGAGATAAGAAGGGTTGGTCAATTCTCGCCTATTTTTTTTAATAATTTAAAAAACTTTTTATTTTAAAATTATTAAAAAAATGTATTTGAGTTTCTCACAACAAGTTCTTTCATTTGATATGCCACAGCATTTTTTTTTATTTACACTCACGTGCATAATTTATTTATTAACGGTGCACATATGTCTTAGTGTCACCGGCTTACATACGTGTACCAAATTTAAACTCAATCGGCTTAGTAGTTTTGGAACAAATTGGCTGTGATAGACGGACAGATAGATACGGCAATGATCTTATAATGGTTCCTTTTTTTCTTTTAAGCTACGGTACCCTAAAAAGTATAATGTATGACTTTTCTATACAATCAATAGCTAATAATATGGTATCATAATAAAATACATCAAGCAAGATTCCCGGAACATTTGACAGGTAAGAATTAAAAAATGATAACTAATTTTAGCTACTAAAATTAACTCTTTTGTTACTGCTATTTGAGTGTACACACGCACCACAAGTTAGCTGTCGATGCTAGCGCCTCTATGAAAGAATACTAAAATGACAGACACACTTACCTAACTCAATCATCGCATACAACCGGCATTAGAATAATATTATGTAATAATTCTCGTTAATATAAGTTTTAAAATCAAAATTAAACGATCTAGTGGAATTACCTCGACCTACTTGAAAATTAAACCCAAACATTAAACTACTGCATTATTTTTTTAATTCCAATTTTATCGACAAAATATTATAATAATATAGCAACAACACTATAAATTTTCAAAATGTAACGTGTAGTGGCAATAATGGAAGCTCACCTCGGTATCTCGCTCGGTTCGTCTTCTAAGAGCTCGTGAAGTGTGGAACAAGACGTGGCTTGGGTTCTTGCTGAAATTAATACTTTGTTTTAGTTTTTAAAAACTAAATTTTACCAAATACTTAAGTACTGTTTCAGTTAGTTGTAGCGTTAAAGCTTTCTTGCCAGTTTGTTTCCTTTTTTTGTTTTAAGAAATGCGTCGTAATAATTTTGTTTGTGTAAATTTAGCTAAGTGCAAAAGTTGGTTTAACAAACATTGTTCTCTGGCACAATATTGCGACACAGAATGTAAAGCAAAGTCTACGTTTCATTGTATTTTAAAATGTTGCCGAGCCAGGTGAATGACGCTGTCTTAATATACTAAAGTCTTAATGTTCAAAGTTAGGATTATCTACCCAGACGAATGACATTATTCTAAGTACTTACTTACGTTGGTTAATACGCACAATACGCACATGTAGCTAAGTAGATAGACTCATTAAGAGGATTATGAAGCAGCGACTTTTCATATAAACGGCGTTAACGATTATCACCTCTTAAATGTTAACCGATTTGGACCAATTTTTGATAGATTGTCAGTCAGAAAAAAAGCTAGGCTTATACGTTTCGTATTTTAAATAACTGATTATAAATAAATAAAAAATGGCTGAAATTAGTTTTGTATGAAATTACGTGAAAGACAATAAAATTCAATTTATTAACATAATCGAAAAAACAAAAACGTATAAGCCTAACTTTTGTTCTTACTGACAACCAATCAAAAATTGTTCGAAACATTTGAGAGGTGAAAATCGTTAACGCCGTTTGTATAAAAAGCAGCTTTACAATCCTCTTAAATACGTTACCTTGCTTATCCTCGTGATTTAAGTTTCTAACATTTTATGTTATTTAAAGCCATACATCATTGTCAGTGATTAATGTACCTAGTACAAGATAAGGAAGGGATTACTGTGTAGTAGAGTAAATCGCGTAAGCGATTGACGGGTTTGATTCCGTTACAGCTATGACCATGGTCTCACGTGTTTGCATTAAGTGTAGGTCACAGATGAAATAAGATATAGTATAGCGTATCTTAGAGTAAAGTATAGCGGGCCTTGTCACGACATAAACAAAGAAAAATAAGGCAAAAAAAAGAATGTGCGGACAGTACTTATAGGTATCACATAATAGCTTGTTTGACTAAAGAGAGTGATTTTGAAAAAAGAATGGTGGTTTTATGAAACCACGGTAAAAGTGAAACATTTTTTTTGACATTATAGACATTTACAGAGCACGTAACGATCATGGCTGCTCTCGTCTTGGAGCTACGGTACAGAGGACGAAACGATCATACCGACCGTCACGCGACACACGGAGGAAAAAAATTGAGACGATGTAATAAGAAACTTTAAAAATGTTAGCGATAAACGAATATGGTTACGCTTACTGGAGTAAAGCGGAGTAGATCTGGTCAACTGCGGGAACGATCCCGCTGGCAGCACCACCAGCGTCACGCGGTCCCCCGAGCTGCGCAGCGCAGCTACAGCTTGGGCGTGCGTGGCTCCGACTAAAGAGGTTTCTATTCCCTGTTAAGTGTGTCTTAACAGGGTAATATGGTAACTGTTACTAGAGTAAAGCGGAGTAGATCTGGTCAACTGCGGGAACGACCCCGCTGGCAGCACCACCAGCGTCACGCGGTCTCCCGAGCTGCGCAGCGCGGCCTCAGCTTGGGCGTGCGTGGCTCCCACTAAAGAGGTTTTTATTCCCTGTTAATTGTGTCATAACAGGGTAATATGGTAACGCTTACTGGAGTAAAGCGGAGTAGATCTGGTCAACTGCGGAACGATCCCGCTGGTAGCACCAGCAGCGTCACTTGGTCTCCCGAGGTGCAAGGCGCGGCCATAGCTTGGGCGTGCGTGGCTCCCACTAAAGAGGTTTCTATTCCCTGTTAAGTGTGTCTTAACAGGGTAAAATGGTAACGCTTACTGGAGTAAAGCGGAGTAGATCTGGTCAACTGCGGGAACGATCCCGCTGGCAGCACCACCAGCGTCACGCGGTCTCCCGAGCTGCGCAGCGCGGCCACAGCTTGGGCGTGCGTGGCTCCCACTAAAGAGGTTTCTATTCCCTGTTGACACACACACACACACACCATCACTCACACTACATTGGTAATTAATAACTATTAGGCGTTTCCGAGGCACCATGCCAGTCCACGCGTCACCAAAAATTACTAACATAGGATAAGGTAGATAGTAACATGCCTAATAATGTATTTTATTTATAGTATCTATGTCACGATATTTATATAAGTTTTTATATATCTATGGGCCTGTACTAAGTTGCCTGAATATAAATGAATAATAATAATAAATAATAAAATTTCGACAATACCGAGAAACTAATTATCTGCCTGGTGACTGATCGCTTTTTGCCATGTTAAAACATTTATTTTATACTAGCTTTGCCCGCGCCTTCGCCCGCGTGGACATCGTTTTTATGACTGTCTGTGAAGGCGAGTGGTGCGCGAGCCGCTTGCGAGCGTACACATGTGTTTTCTCTAGATCCCTTTGAGAACTAGGTCATGATATGCTAATTAGTAAATTATGTCATTTACCACCCCCTCAACCATCTCTGTGCAAAAAATCACCACAATCCATTATTCCGTTGTGATGTTAAAGAAATTAACCAAAAAAAAAGAGTATTTTTTCAGTTCCCCCAGGAACTGTATTGGAGTAAGAAATTTTCACGGGATAAAAAGTAACATATGTCCTTCCCCGTGACACAGGCTACCTACATGCCAAATTTCATCAGGATTGGTCAAGGTGTTGAAGCGTGAAAAGATAACAAACAAACAAACAAATAAACAAGCAAACACATTTTCACATTTATTATATTATAGTATAGCATTAGTATAGTATATTATATTACAGTTTAGTATTATATAGTATAGTATAGTAAGGATTAAAAGCACCTGCATAGTACCATGTTATAGCTATACTAGTTAGAAATACGTTCAACACTCACATCCTCATCTCTTACAGCGAGTATCTTATCACCAAGCCGCAGTCTCCCATCGTGATGCGCCGCGCCACCAACAGCTATGTGCGACACGAAAACGCCACCGCCTCCCGCTACGTCGTCTGCGCCACCCGCGATGCCCAAGCCGAGCCCGCGTGCGCCCCGCCACAGCGTCACCACCCTGGGTCGCCGCGCGCGCCTCACGCGCTGTCAAAACAATACACCCTATTTACAACTCAGAACATTTCAACCCATTAAGGCGAGGCGTGTATAAGATTCTACAATAAAATTCCAGAAAATGTAACTAGTTTGTCAGAGAACAAATTCAAGACTCATGTCAAAAAATGCTTGTGCGCGAGTCTAGAGGATATTATAAAATAATAGATTATGTAAATGACAAAGATATATATGTTGATTCTATAACACATACCATTACCTGAGACTGTAATCTGAATCATGACATCATGTAATAGACAATAAGTATATTATTATTTACTTTGACTATTTAGTAGTGTGTGTAAGCACCTATTTAAAATAAATTATTTTGATTTTCATTTTGCACTGGTGGAGAAGCGGAGAAACCCTTTTGCTAGATCAAATTTTTTGGGTAATTACTACTAAATATCGGTCCTGCAAAAAATATTGGACATACTTAAGGATATAGTTTGAGAAATGTGCTAATATGTTACACGATAGTGTGTACTTTACTCAATCATAAAAAATCCCAAAAACAGGTCTAAAACGTCAAAAAAAGTCTAAAACGAATTGTTTATTAATAAAATTTCTAAATTTGCACATAGTTTTTATATGGAGATATTTATTTTTAAGTACTACAGAGAATCTGCTAAATTTTAGTTTTTAAATTGAACTCTTAAGAGAATTAACAACGTTAAACATTGAAAAAGGCTGTGTGGTTATTTTCTTGACTTTTTACACGTAAAGGAAAAAACAGAGACAACTGTTTTACAAATGCCTCGCCTTAAGAGGAAACGCGGTCTGAAGAATAGGTATTTGAATAAAATCTTGCTGTCTCCCTCCCCCAAACCTCTCCATGAGTCCTCCTCCATGAGTTGAGCAATAATAAAAAAACACTTTGCCTATGCCTCTATGTTTTCATTTTTATATGTTGCGTATTTTTTTTTTGGTGGATGTCTGAAAATGAAGTTTCAATTGGGCAATTTTCTCAGTTTTTGAAGGCTTCTATTTCCTATTATAATTGGTATATAGGAAAAAGCAAAACATAGGGCCATGGCCATGGTAATATAGGTTTGATGGTAAAAACATTTATGCTCTATAGTCATTATCCAGGAAGTAAACATGGGACTACGTTTGTATGGAAAAAATAGCACCCGCGTTTCCTCTTTATTATGTTACGATGCAGGTTACACACTTAATACCCCCTTAATTGTGACACGGAAATTCCAGCGCAAAAACAACTAAATGTTTTCCTCGCGGAGCATGGGGAGCGCAAACATCCAACGAAAACTTAATTATAAATTTTGCGACTAGTTCCAAGTGGGAAGTTTGTTGACGCCTACTTAACAGTTTCGTCTTTGCTTTTTCTAAGGAGAGAATTCTTGGAAGCACCAACAAGGGAGTGCTTTGGAACTGAGAAAAAATAAACTGTGAAGATCAAGTTTGGGAAATGTGTGTTATCATTTTAAATCCTTTTTTTAGCTATGTCAGTAGAGTTAGAGGTGTTAGGAATAATTAATTTAATAATCCCACTAATATTATAAACGCAAAAGTTTGTAAGAATGTATGGATGTATGTTTGTTACTCTTTCACACAAAAGCTACGGAACGAATCTGGCTGATATTTGGTAGGTAGACAGATTAGAACCTGTAACACATAGGCAACTTTTTTCCACTGCGCACCCTCGTAAAGTCATAGAAACGTTGTCCACGCGGGTGAAGCCGCGGGAAACAGCTAGTTCTGTTATTAAAAGAGATATTTAATTCCCAGCGGCTTATAAGATTTCGATGGTTTTTAGTACTAGCACATACTCGTATTAAAGCAATACACACGAACGCAAGCGCACCACACACACTGGCATATTAACATTTTTTTCAAGTTTATTTGGTGATCTATATCTTGCTATAAGTTCCTTAACAGAAATAGCAAATCCCATATTTCTGCACATAATTGTTTAACACATTCACGTGAACTACGTATGTAGACGGCCATAATACTTTTTTTTATTATTAAAAATTTGAGTGCGTTTGACTACATCTCACCTGATGGTAAGTGACGATGTAGTCGAGGATGGTACACGCAAATTCAAATAATGCCTATTTAGTCTCGCCTTGAAGATCCCCAAATTATAGGAGTCGGTAAACACAGACGCAGGCAAGGAGTTCCACTCCATCGCTGTTCACATAATAAATGAGGAAACGTAACGCTTCGTGCGTTTAAGCTGAATATCAACAACAAAGAGGTGGACCTCCCCCTGTGTCTCGTTGACCGAAGGGAATGGAACTGGGGGAATAAGGTCGTAAAGTTCTTGAGCACACTCTCCGAAATCAATTCGATAAAAAACCGAAAGACAGGCAACTTTGCGGCGATGCTCAAGGCTTTGAAGCTAAATCATAAAAAAAACAAGTATAACAACGTTTGAATACGTTGCTCAACATACTTGATTTACTTTGAGAACTTGAGAACGTAGATAAACGTCAGTTAGTAATACGAAATCCTATTGGTGACGTCATTGCGCCACAACATATCAAAATATTTGGCGTCACCCAAAATGGAAATTTCATACTGCTAAGTTGACACTCTACTTGTCTACACACATACACAATCTCGTTCTCTCACACACAAAACGTCTTTGCGGCTTTTTGTGTATGGGTTGCGATGAAAGTTGACGTGCATTAACGTCAACGTCATTACTCGTCATATGAAATAAATAAGTTAAAGTAGAACTTTTTGATACGTTTGCATATTTGTATGAGAAAAGTGTGCGTCACGACATGTGGTTTAGTAAAAGTACCATGCTCGCGTAAATGTGTTAAATAAATATAATTTATTACATTGTAATTTTTAAAACGTCTATATGCGGCTTTTTGTGTATGGATTGCGATTAACGTTTAAATATTTCGGGTGTACGATTACTGACACTATAATCAAAGGGAGGATGAAATCAATATCCGCATCGTCAACGCGCGAAGATGTGCCGCAGCCTTACATAAAGTGTTAGTGTCCAAGTTAATCAGCAGAACGACAAAGATCCGAGTCTATAAAACTTTAATCAGGCCGATTTTAATGTACGAGTGCGAAACTTGGACACTAACACTGAAAGAGGAGAACAAACTCCTAGTCGCGGAACGAAAGATACTGCGAAAGATTCTGGGGCCGACAAGAGGAGAGGACGGGGAGTGGAGGCGAAGATTTAACCAGGAGCTGGAAGGCTTAGTGTCCGAACCAAACATCATCGGGGAAATAAAAGCAGCCCGACATCACTGGCTAGGACATGTAAAAAGAATGGGAGAAAATCAAGCTGCCAAAAGAGCATAATATATGGTCAAACTTGACACAAAATAGGATACAGTGGCGAAAGATTTATGCGTTTTGAAGGGAAACCAGAGTTAGCGTGTATTTTTCGCACCCCCGCCCCGTTTTGTTTTTTAGGGTTGATACTCGTAGGTACTCACTAATCTGACATTGTTCCCGGCGTTTTGTAAGGCGTCAACCGCGGCGGAGTGAGGAGCCCCTTCCACTGAAATATCATTAACCTGAAACAAACAATATTATGAAAATTCCATCTCATCACCCTCGCGGCTTTATAGGCTAGTCACTTTTGGCACCTAGTGTCTATTTGCCTATTAATTTCACTCTTCAGCAAAAAATATATTATGAGTAGAGTAGAATTTGCAACATATTATATAATACAGGAAGTGTAAATTACAAGGCCATGCTAACATCTACCTACCATAAACCACAACAACCTGGACTAGCTCTCACACAAGTTTTTTTAACAAAGTTAAATACCACCTAGCGCAGTTGAGTTAGAAATTTCTCCGTACATTTAGTATGGACACTTCCACGCTTTCAACCGCAAATAACGAGTGGTCTAGCTCTCTCTATTGAAAAAAATCTAACAAACACCCAAACATTTAAATTTATGAAAAGGCACTTAATTTAAACAGTTTTCATCTACTTCAGAAGATAGGTAAAATAGTTGGTACCAAAGGACTGCATGGAAGTTCATAAGCGTTTCGTCCTATTAGAACACCTTCTTAAAATGACCATTTTCCAATACGTCCACTTCCCAGAGCGATCATTCCCAGTTCGTCCGCTTCCCGTAATGTCCAATACAAAAACAAAGTTTTACCAGAATGACTACTTCCCAATCCGATCACCAAAGCAAAAAAGTGGGCCAAGTGGAACTCCTTGCCTGCGTCTGTTATTATCCTCGACTACATCGTCAATTACCATCAAGTGAGATATAGTGAAACGCACACAAAATTTAAATAAAAAAAGGTGTCCCACCACGGGCAAACTAAGGCTGTAAAAATAAATGTATATTTTAAAAACAATCAATTTTCCCAGTTCATTTTGTGTAAAAAATCTACGAAAATTTATACAAATCCAACTGTTTACAATCTTAAGTTAGTCTACTGTTACTCCTAAACTAAGAAGGCCTACTTGGCTGTGATATTTTTTCTTTTAAATTAATAAAATGCCCAATTTTATATTTTCTGAAATAGCGGTTTAGCTGGTAGGGGGATGGGGACATGTAACTCAAGAAAATATCACCACTTAACCGCTTAATATTTACTTAAACTAATTACTTATCGTAAAATAATTTTAGTTATCCTCAGTAGTTTTAAAAGACCTATTCAACGAAACCGCATATGATAGAGTACGTGATCAAACAAAAAACCCACTTTACATTATTTTATTAGTACCCTTTTTTTTGCCGATTTTGTTTGTTTGTTTGTTTGTAAACTTTTTATTGCTTTAAAACAAATACATTAAATATTTAGAGAAAGGAAAATACATTTAGCAAAGGCGGACTTATCCCTTTCGATTTTATTCCAAAACTTTGCATGCGTCACCACAAACTTGTTTAATCGTACCAAATTTCAGCTTTTTAGTTGTAATTGTCAGACAGACAGGCGGACATGGCGAACCTATAAGTAGTGACATTTTAGTTTGACTACGGAACTCTTATAATGTTTGCTCACCATTTTGGATTTGAAAAAGGATGTCATTGCCGTAATCACTCTCCCAAGAAACCTCGAAAATTACGTATAATGATGACGTGACGTAAGGCCACTATGTATCAGTGGCCACTCGCCTCTACCTACACGCGGTTTTAATTAAATTTGATAATTGTTAGACAAAGTTCGTGCTAGATAATATTTTAAGTGTGCAAATTAAACCTCATAATACATAAAGGAAATTTGTAAGTTTGAATTAAATTAAATTTTCTCGATTGGTTTCGGCTTTTTATAGTGATACTAGCTTTTGCCACTGGCTTCGCTCGCGTGAACATAGTTTCGAGGATGCGCAGTGCGAGCGTGGGAAAAAGAAGCCTATTTGTTAATCCAGGTCCTAATCTGTCTAACTATCAAATTTAAGCCAGATACGTTCAGTAGTTTTTACGTAAAAGAGTAACAAACATCCTTAAATACAAACTTTCAAACTTATAATATTAGTAGGTTAAAATTGAATTCATTGGCTTTGAAATTATTTTATTACATGACAATAAGTCTAATTTTGGCCTGTAGCTATAGAAGAAAATACAAAATACTAGTAGTTATTTTCTGCAGCTTCGTCCCCGTGGATATCGAGAGTGAGCTGGGTTTTTTTAGCCTATGTCCACCTCAAATTCCATTCTAACTATAAGTGAAAGATTTTTATTAAATCTGATGAGTAGTTTTGAAGAAAACTTGATACATACAAAAGTTCAAACTTCACCTGTTTTTAATATTAGTCTAGTCTATAGCAGGTGCATGGGTATCGATTTATTACTCGACCGCCAAAAAATAAGAGTTTGTTTTTCGGGTGTATGCATGTATATAGATACGTACGTATATCTGTTAATTTGGCTAAACCTGCAGAGAAAACTGTTTGATTTGTTTTGCGATTTTCGATATGCGAGATTCATGTTGATCCCGTGAATGATGTAGAATAGATTTTCACCTCACTACCTTAGAACGAGGGGTAATGTTTCAGTCGGGTTTATAATTTTTGAATTTAATTGGATAGGTTATTAGCCAATGTTGATCCAGAAAACTAAAAGTCCAGAAGACTAAATATTGGTTTTTTTTTTAAATCGGTTAAGAAGTTTCAGAGACTACCTGTTACGTTCAATCTTACGGACACACATTCCTACAAAATTCACATCTTTATAGTATGGCAGCTCAGCCCATATACGTCCCCACCGAGGGGCTCGAAACTACCCTGAGTTAGGGCGATCAGGCCTTAGTCGACCACGCGGGCCCAGTGCGGTTTGGTCGACATCACACACAACCTTAGAGTTTCTTCGCAGGCGTGTGCAGGTTTCCCCACGATGTTTTCCTTCACTGTAGGAGCGTGGGATAAACATACATAGGAAATTGAAATTCGAAATCAAATTGGTACATGGCGGGATTCAAACCACGACCTCCCGGACAGGAGGCGGCGGCCCTAGCCGTTTCGCCACGTACGCTACCTTTATAGTATATTAAGTATAGATCACCTCATCAAAAGTAAACAAAGTGATTTAGTAATAATTTTTTCATAAAAAAATAAATCCTTTTTAACATAAAATTAAATTTATAAGCAAATTAATTCAAACGAGACTGAAACATATTTTAAGAGATTTCAATCGTTCGATCGCAAACTCGCTGGCTTACAAGTTGCTCAAGGTAATTTTATGAAAGCCTGGTAGGTACACTTCGATAATGGTAGCTTAATTACAAACAAGAACGTTTTAGGCCTGCGTTTAAGGTACGGGAGAAGGGGGGAGGATCTACCCGTATTATTATGCTATGATTATAGCTGTATTATTACTTCCCAAACATGTTAATATGAAATGTTTAATGATGCCTACAACCTACACGTAAGCATATTAACACCTACCTTTGTCATAATACCACGAACAACACTAATTTGAATAGTATTAAAGCTAATAGCACGTCTTATGCCTAGGCTTATCTATTTGTGATATAATATTGTACCTAGTCACAGATGAGATACTAGTTACTTTGTAACAGATATTGCACTTACTTATAAAACGAAATTACCTACGCATTTGAATAAAGCGTCGGTGGCTCAACCGGTAACGACTCGGTCGTCCTAACCAGAGGTGCCGGGTTCAAATCCGGACGGCCAATGTACCAATGAGTGTTTCGTAACTTACGTACATAATATACTCTCCGATTGCTTTAACGGTGAAGGAAAACATCGTGAGGAAATCTGCACACACCTGCGAAGAAACTCGAAGGTTGTGTGTGAAGTCGACCAACCCGCACTGGGCCCGCGTGGTCGACTAAGGCCCGATCGCCCTAATTCAGGGTAGACTCGAGCCCCTCGGTGGGGACGTATATGAGCTGAAATGATGATGATTTGAATAAATGCAACGCGAAAATGCTTAATAAAATAATCAGTTTATGTTTTAAACCAATTACTTATTATTTCTACAATTGAGTTCATTTTCGGCCATCAAGCGCGCCGCGCGTACTCCTATCATTTTCATCGTTTAATTTAGTTTTTAACATTTTTATACAATTTCAATATACAGTTTTACCAAAAATCAGTATCAGTATTTTTGTGGTGAATCTACTTCTTTCCACTGTCAAACAATACACGGAAACATGGGTATTATGGCGCTTGACTTAGCGTTTATAACTGCGTACACGGGCGGAGCGCGAATTGCGGCGGCGACTGTACGGCGTTCTAGCGCTGACGAGCGAAGCGCGTCCTGTAGGCCGCGCCAATGTTTAGGTACTTATCTCGCCTGCTCGACCGAGTGACGGGGGCCTGACCTAGTGTGTCTCTTAAGTTTTGAGACAAAATTAGGGCTACCCCTAAAATTAACAACTCGATTCACGATGTTTCAAACATCAAACGAAATAGCTTGGAAATAAAGTTCTTGTCAGCTCGTACTGCAACGTGGCTGTTACGTCAATCGCTGCGGACGAATCGTGCAAAAATTATGGTTTTTAATTCATTATTATTAAAGTAAGAAGAACTTCCAGAAAGTAAAAAAACAAAATCATTTTGCATTGTTTTGTTAGGAAGTTCATAAATCGATAATATATATGGCTCTAAAGCCACCTTCATCTGAGTTCGACATTGATTGCCGCGAAGTCACTCCCTGGTCAACTTCATGTAATTTTCTAACTGAGCAAGGACGACCACTTTTAGGGTGGTCATCGAAAGAACAAGTCTCCCTGTACCGCTTCAACGTGTAATAAATATAAAATAAAGGGTAAATAAAACTAAAACCCGACTATAGAAAATCTTCCAAAAAAACCCGGAAAATTCCACTCCCACTCGGTGGACCGATGACCTGGTGAAGGTCGCGGGAAGCCGCTGGATGCGGACAAGGTGGCGGAGAGGCATACCTCTCCTATAATAAAAATAATTATGAGGATGTTGGTCATCATATCAGCCACAAATCGTCCGCTGCTGGACAAAGGCCTCCCCCAAGGATTTCTACGACGACCGGTCCTGCGCTGCCCGCATCCATCGGCTTCCCGCGACCTTCACCAGGTCATCGGTCCACCGAGTGGGAGTGGAATTTTCCGGGTTTTTTTGGAAGATTTTCTGTAGTCGGGTTTTAGTTTTTTTTACCCTTTATTTTATATTTATTACACGTTGAAGCGGTACAGGGAGACTTGTTCTTTCGATGACCACCCTAAAAGTGGTCGTCCTTGCTCAGTTAGAAAATTACATGAAGTTGACCAGGGAGTGACTTCGCGGCTTGAAGAAAATATAGCCAGTACTCCATTGCATTGGGGAATCTTGGTAAGCCTGCTTTCATCTTCGGCCTCATCGTCACTCACTATCAGGTGAGATGATGCCAAGGGCTTACCAGTTGTGAATAAAAAAAAATTAGAAGAAATGCTTTTTAACGAAATACTTTTAAAGACCTATTAAAAACACGTTTATGTATGGAGACCTGGAATTTTTCACATTTTTAACTTTCAGTATTTTTTGTCATAGCGGCAACAGAAATGCATATTCTGTAAAAAATTCAACTGTCTACCTATTCCGGTTCATGAAATACAGTCCGCTGACAGACGGACAGACGTACAGACGTACAGACAGCGGAGGCTTAGTGCTAGGGTCCCGTTGGTCACCCGTTGGGTGTACGGAAACCTGAAAACGGGCAAAGTACGAGTTGTGCTCGCGCTAAGGGTACATCACTACAGCTCATATACGTCCCCACCGAGGGGCTCGAGCCTACCCTGAATCAGGGCGATTAGGCCTTAGTCGACCACCCTTGCCCAGTGCGGGTTGGTCGACTTCACACACAACCTTCGAGTTTCTTCGCAGGTGTGTGCAGGTTTCCTAACGATGTTAGGGTAACAAACAGAATAAATTAATATTTTTCTGTTGCTCTCGTTGCCTTAATATGGAAATTAATAGGTCTCATTTTTTGTAGCGTAAAAGCGTCGGTGGCTCAACCGGTAACGACTCGGTCCATCTAACCAGAGGTACCGGGTTCAAATCTGGACGGCCAATGTACCAATGAGTTTTTCAAAAACTTACGTACATACTTACCGATTGCTTTAACGGTGAAGGAAAACATCGTGAGGAAACCTGCACAGGCCTGCGAAGAAACTCGAAGGTTGTGTGTGAAGTCGACCAACCCGCACTAGGCCCGCGTGGTCGACTAAGGCCTAATCACCCTGATTCAGGGTAGGCTCGAGCCCCTCGGTGGGGACGTATATGAGCTGATATAATAATAATAAAAAAAAAATTTGTAGATACGCGTTGATGTTTTTAAGATTCTTTATCCAGAAGTTTGATGGTACGGAGCCCTCCTCGGTTGCGCTAATCCAACTCCCAATTGGCTAGTATTTTTAATGTTAGTTGTATTTTTGTTCTTGTATTATTTTAATCAGCTAATTTTATACTTCCAACAGTTGTATCACTACAGATTGTTAATTTTATTTCTCTTCCGTATTTTGGGTACCATCAGCGCAGTCATCATGCGTCCACTGCTGGACACGTTGACCGGTCCGGCGTTGCCCGCATCCAGCGGCTTTCCGCGACCCTCACCAGATTGTCGATCCACCGAGTGGGAGGCCTGCCTACGCTACGGTATCGGTACGGTTCCGGTGCACGGTCGCCACTCGAGAACTTTATTACCCCAAAGGCCATCTGTTCTACGAGCCGTGTGCCCTGGCTTAAGCGCAAACGTCAATTGTTTTTATGTGGGCCTAAGTATTGCAAAAGTGTATTTTATAACCGACTGTAAAAAAAAAATGTAAGTTTCTTTGACTGAGCCTGTAGCACAGATGAGATACTAGTTATTTCTTAACCTGTGGCCTAAACGGCTCGATGGATTTTGAGTGCGAGGTGTCGTTAGATTAGTTTTGATCCCGTGAGTGACATACATATATACTTGCCCGATTGCTAAGAAAGAGCGGTAACGGTTTTATGCAGTCGGGTTTTATTGAACTAATTTATTATTTTTAGGATTTTTTTGTTACGGCCCCGCGGAGGGGGTAGACGATATATCGCGTGGTGAGAGGCGGCAGTGGCGGATGGATATTTTTTTTGAATGTTTTTGTTTGAAATATTTTATTTATTTATTTATTTATATATTTATTGTACACACACAGTTGAGTTAAACAGTTGCTTACAAACTAAATGTACAAATGGCATGAATAACTCTGTAAGAGTTTTCTTCCTACATACCATAGGCGATGAGAAATGAGATGTGAGGGTTGAATGGCGTGTACATAGATAATTACACAATATATAACAGAGATAATGTATACCTAATATATACCTAATATAAATATAATATGGAATACATAATATATACCTTTATACTTATAAATAATACATAAACCTACGTAATTAGGAAAGATTATTAGTAATTTTATGTTACACAAATAAATATAATATAACTAAACAGAAAGGTAATGTTCTTTTACTCTTCTTTTGAAGACATTCAGTGATGGGCTATCACAGACGTAATGTGGGAGAGAGTTCCACAGTCTCACTGCATGTACAGTGAAGGAGCTGCCGTAGCAAGAGGACGAGTGGGTCGGAACTTTTAGAAGAAGGGATTTCGCTGTACGGCATGGCTGATCTCTGGGCACCAAAAACTCAAAACGCTCACGCATATAGGGAGGGGAAGAGGAGTTAAAAATACAATTATAGAGGGTGGACAGGATATGAACATCCCTTCGACGGCGAATTGGAAGCCATTTCAGCTTAGATCTGTATGCATATACGTGATCGAACTTGCGCAATCCGTAGATAAAGCGAATGCATAAGTTCTGAAGACGCTCCAATTTGTTGACTAATACCTCAGTTGCGTCGAGGAAACACACGTCGGCGTAGTCAATAATAGGCAGAAGTAACGATTGAGCGAGCAAAATTTTTGTTTCTAATGGTAGAAATTTTTGTAGGCGTTTGAGGGATCGGTACGAGTAATGGATTTTCCTACTGACCTCACTTACATGGCTACTCCAAGAAAGATTACTGTCAAAGATGACGCCCAGATTCTTTGTAGTATCTGTGAATGGAATACAAACCCCATTGTATATCACAGGCTGAAGTGAAGTAGGATCTACCAGCTTTCTCATATATGCGCCACCTATTAGAAGAGTCTGTGACTTAGATGGGTTTACTAAAAGACCAAACGACTGAGCCCAGTTATTAATTTTGTCAAGATCGGCGTTAATTAGATTAATAGCTTCATTTATCTCGCTGATAGTAAAGTGACGATACAACTGCAGATCGTCAGCGTAAAGATGGTAACTGGATGAGATGATACTTGTTAAAGAGTTAATAAAAACAGAGAAAAGTAGTGGAGAAAGCACACCGCCTTGAGGAACTCCCACCGTTAGGTCACACCAATTAGACAATGAGTCGCTAGAAAGAACGCACTGGGTTCGACCCTTTAAATACGAACTAAACCAGGTGATGGCCTCAGGGGAAACATTAAGTGAAGAGAGGATTTTAAGGAGAATATCGGGATCCACAGAATTGAAAGCGCTGCTAAAGTCAAGCAATACCAAAGCCGTTAATTGTTTATTGTCTTTGGCAAAACGTATATCTTCAGAAACTTTGAGAAGTGCAGAAACAGTACTATGGCCTGGACGAAAGCCGGATTGAAATTGACTTAGCAGGCTATTATGGTATAAATAGGTGGAAAGTTGTCTATTCACAATACTTTCGAGTGCTTTTGACAGGAAAGGAAGGATGGAAATGGGTCGAAATTGGGTAGGAGAAGATGGGTTAGATATTTTTGGGAGAGGGATAACATTAGCTTTTTTCCAGACGGTAGGGAAGCTACCAGAAGATAGAGAGAAATTATAAATATGCGTTAAAATGGGCAGTATTTCATCTAATATTAAATAAAACATTTTAGAACTTAACTCATCTACACCTACTGCTTTGGATGAAATGGAGAGGATAGATTTTTTAACCTCAGAAGAGGCTACCTCCTGGAAAGAAAAAGGGACACCGTTTGGAAGTGGAAGGTTTGACAAAGATTGCAGAGTTGCCGATTTGACTTGATCATCTAAAACAACTGGCGGTTTAGAAAAATGTGTATTTAGGACATTCAAGTCAAACATAAATGAGGAATCACTAGGTGCTTTGCCCACCCCAAGCGTTTTAAGGAACTTCCATAGATGTGCAGGATCACATTGCTCAATGGAGCCGTGAATGTGCCGACGCTTGGCATCTCTGCACATCCGATTACAACGATTACGCAGTTTTTTGTAAGTGGAGAGGTTTTTATCGATAGGATTTTTCTTATATCTGCGTTTAGCCTTATCGCGCTTCGACATAGCTGATTTTATAGCCTCAGTTAACCAAGGAGCCGGAGGTCGCTTAACTTTAACTTTTTTGATAGGTGCATGCACATCAAATAGTCTTGTGAAAATGGAGTTGAAATGACAAATTTTTTCATCAATGCTTAAGGAATCGACTACAGGCGACCAATCAATAGCAACAGCATCTTCCCTCAGCCGATCGAGATCGATATTTTTATAACTACGTAAGAACATATACTGAGGCTTGACTTTCTCGGGTTTTATTTTATAAGTGATGTAAATCAAGTCATGATATGAAAAAGATGCAGGAAGCTGGCCATGAGTTACAACAAGGGAGGGATTGGATACTATGATAAGATCAAGAAGAGATGGAATAGAGTGAGGAGCTTGATGAGTGGCTGAAAGGGGAAGGATATGTAGATTAACTGAAGACACCAGGTTGCAGAGCTTGCGAGCTCGCGCATCACCTTTGAGCAGGCAAGTGTTAAAATCGCCGAGAATAATGGAATGTTCATATAAAGGTGTAAAGAGTTCAAGTTTTGATTCAAAAGACTCAAAATAATTGATTTCCCTAGGAGGATTATAGAAAACTCCTAGTAGAAGTTTTGTATGGTGAATACAAATTTCTATGAAGAGATGTTCAGAAGACTTTGAATATTCTCCAGGAGAATAATCTACAATTTTATAAGGTATGTCGGCTCGAAGGTATATAGCGACACCACCACCACCTTTGCCAGTCCTATCGTTACGGAGAAGTATGAAACCGGGTAAAGAGTATTGCGTGGATGGAAGGCTAGGCTTAAGAAATGTCTCCGAGATAAGAACTGCATCAATGGTGTCCATTTTTAAAAATTCAAGCATATCGGCGTAGTGAGCTGGGATACTTTGCGCGTTTATGTGCACTATGTTAAGAAATTTATGGGGAGATAGAACTGCATTGATTTTATCACCCAAATGACCAGAACTATCACTTAGCGCGCTTACATAAGCATCATCAGAAGAGGAAGAAGTACAAGAGAAGAAACTATCATTAAGGTGTAACATAATGAGTAAAAATATACAATAAATAAAATATAGTATAAATATACCTACTTAGTATTATATGTAAATAAATGTTAATAACTATTGCCTACTATTAAATATCTATCTTGACCCTTACACACTCACTGGCTTAAGGCACATACACGAAGATAAATGGTAAAAAGAACTTACAATAACTTTCAAAGTTACACTAACAAGCAAGAACACATCAAAACATTAATTAAAAAACTTATTTACGTAATGTAACAGTTCAGTGAACATGATCTAAATCTAAATATAAATATAATGGGTTATCTGTGAGCTATCTTTGTCTGCCTAAATATCAATTTAAAAAAAATAATTATACGGAAATAGGTATGCACTAAGAAAACGGAACTTAATGTTCGACAAAACTGTTATTATTATTAGATCTATTAATAAGTCATCTTTGGAGCGCAGCGGGCAGTGGCACACACCTGTCATTGTCAGAAAAGTAGAAAAGGAATGTAACGTGTTGTGGTGACTAAAGTGACTTACATTCTCTTTGGAATGTATGTTTACATTTGTGATTGTGATGACGGTGATTACATAAAAAAAACATTAAAGCTGCAAAAAATATATAATATATATAATAGATTATATTTAAATATATTATTTTGAAAAATATGTCTTTGAAATATATTTAAAAAAATATGTTTATTTAAGAATTTTAAATATTTATTAATTTAAATATTTTTTGAAATGTTTTTTGGGGTTTATATATATATATATATATATATATATATATATATATATATATATATATATTATATATGTTTTTTGAAATAATTTATTCCACTTGTTTGGTGAAGTTTCACTTCTACAATGTGTCCCAGCACACATTTCGATTTTTTTTATTGGTTAGATTATTATTATCAAACAAGACCTATTATTCTGTCTGTACCACCATACTACTTCGCTAACGTAGAACATTTAACTGCCGGAACTAGGAAGTCACTTAATAATCCTACAATGGCAATACCATTAATCGAGTGCAGATCAGATCTATCACATTTATTACCTAGGTAGGCAATCCTGCCTGCTGCTTCCTTCCTACATCCCTATTAGGGATGACGACAGCATCAGAAATAAATTATGAACTCTTGATCACTAAATTGATCTCCTACTTAAAATTCTAAAAACCTTACTCGTTTTTTTTTTACATCAAGTCTTCGATTTTTAAATCACCAAAATCACAAAAAACTACATATATATGACGCTGATAAACTATGACGTCAAGCCTACCTAGGCGTAATATTATATGATATACCTATATATGATATCAAACATTTTTAGAACAAAATGTCGTTTTAGACAGATGATAAAATTAAATCAGATGACTAGATTCAAGATTCAAGGTATGTATTTAAAATAGGTGCAAATTACAATCTTTCTGATAGTCATAAATTAATAATAACATAATTTAATTTGTAAAAAATCAAGAAATAAACAATCATTACTTAACAATGTCAAAATTAAATCCTAGAAATAAACCAGATTATGTCATTAGAACATGAAAACAATATGACACGAAAAGTTATGCATAAATTTATTGAATGTCATTGAAACCTTTTACAAGAGTAGGCCAGTTCACACGGACAGCACCCGGTCACGAGTATAACGCGAGAGTCAGCCATCGCTCCCATCAACCATATTAGAGGGAAAGGAACAACCCGGCTCCCGATGCGCCACCATCCGCACAAACATTTAAACGAGCATGCAACACTCATGTCAATGCTAAGATAAAAATATTAATTAAAAGAAGTACTAGACTTATCATGACTAGCATTCGCCATCCCTATTCAAGAGGCAGTTAAACTTTGCCTATGTAAATTATTTAGGTAAACTTTGGCTAGAAGATACCCAAGTTTGCCATCTATATTCAAACAAAGTATATATTATGTAACCGTAAGATTGTAAATTTCGTTAAATTATAATCTACTCGATATTTTGAACTGTCAAAAGATTGTGAACTTTAATATATTGTTTACAATTACACTAGTAACATTGTAAGCTCACTAACCTCTCAACTGTCAAGCTATAATAACTGCCACCCTCCCTGTCTGTCGCAACCGCCAGATGGACAGTGACAGACAGGGGTTCTGGGTGCGCTATTGTTTACTTTTATTGGATTTTTTGTGAATCTAAATGGAATATTGTGTAATTCCATATAAAATATTAATCTAAATTAGAGTGCTTATAAGATAAAAATAAAAGAACAATAATCCTTTACTTGTAATTTAGACCATTTAAGTAACAAAAAAAATGCCAAAAAAACAGTCACAAAAAAGGACACAGTTTGAAGAACAAGTTTACACAGAAAATCAGAAGTATAAGTTATTATACGTAATTAAAACAAATGATTACGTACCCTGGCATCGTTTTCACCACAAATCTTTTTCAGAAACACAGAAACAACAACGTAAATTGTGCGCACATTCACTCGCGATTTGAAGTACGAGACATGAATTTTGAGTGAAGTTTCTCTGAATATTTTTGTACTGTAAGTGTGGCTAATGATTGGCCACAGAGGTAGACAACTTCACTCCCATTCATTTTCTAGCTTTCTATTGGTTCATAAGCAACCTTTGATTTAGTTTAGGCGCTAATTTGAACCGCCGTAAATCTTTCCGCCTGGCGACCAGCGACAGACACGGGTTTTTTTTTATTTCGCCGCCTGGCGAGATGAGAGGAAGTGACATTACAATAAAACGAAGTGAAAAACACTAACAGTCAAAGATCCTCGTGAAGGCAACCAAAGTAGCAAGCGCCGCATAGGGCGTTTCACTGCTATGCCACACGGAGGGACAATATTTTAAATAATGTAGACTAGCTGTCCCGGCGAAGTTCGTTCCACCGTACACTACACTACACTACCCTACACTACACTAAAATACCCTACCCTACCCTGCCCTACACTACACTACACTACACTAACCTTACCCTACAAAAGAACGCCGCTGGAAAGCCGCTGGATGCGGACAGCGCAGGGCTGGTAGTTGTGGAAGTCCTTGAATCAGACCTTTTTCCAGCAGTGGACGTCTTTCGGCTGAATGATGATGATTGTAAAGTTTATAAACAAAATGAAACTCCTGAAGAAATTTAGATCAAACCTAACAGTAAGATTTATGGTGTGATTCACTGATCTGAAGATTAGGAAATTTGCTTGATTGATTGTTCTATTGATTATTTCTATTTAACCGCCTCCTTAGCGTAATGTTTAGTCCATTCGCTTTATACCAGGAGGTCGCGGGTTCAATCCCAGTGGGGTCAACTTGAAAGACTCGGTTTGGTTGGTGGTAGGGCATTTTCTAAGCCCGCCTGGCTAGCTACCACCATCTTATCTAACTCTTGCCGCCAAACATAAGTGTTTAATAACATTGATGTGTTCCGGTTTGAAGATAAGATAGCCAGTTCTCCATTGCATTGGGGAATCTTGGTAAGCCCGCTTCTATCTTACTTACCATCAGGTGAGATGATGCCCAGGGCTTACTAATTATGAATAATAATAATAAATAAAAAGATTGTGAGATGCGTTAAAATTCTAAAATAACGTTCATAATAGTGCGCACCGTGACGTGGTAGTTACAACTACTTTGTGAGCAATATACATATTTTAGAACAATATTCTGTGAAACTCATGAAATGTATAGTTAAATCTCATGACTCTTGCCTGTATATCAAAAACTACAAGAAATTTTTAGTTCTAAACAATTTCTGTCAAATGTGGCTGTACAGGATATTATGATCGTGTATAGGATATGCAATGTCAATGTCAGATAGTGTCCTAGAGGTGGTCCTAAATGAAATGCAATGGCCTTGTCAGATGGATCTCTAATTAACACTAATTAAAAAAAAATGCTAAGTCGTAGTGCGTCAATGCACTCTAAACTGGGTCGCGGGAAAAGTACACTGTATATTAGAAGCGCGACTGAAAATCTTAGCAAAATTATTTAAAAATACATTACATGTACTCGTACGTCTGTAAATCGTACAGGGACTACAATCGAAGATGTCGAAAAAAAAAAGTTTTTTTTTGGGTTTATTTGACGGATAAACTACAAAATAAAATGGATAAAGTCAAAACGTACGACATCAAGCACTAGGTAAAATTTATTTTGAACTAACATCGTCGGCCACCAGCTGTGCCTAAGTTTCACTAGAAGTGATCAAAGTTGATTGATTCAGGTTGCTTATCCCCTTAACAGGTCATTACCTTTTGAATAGGTGTCTTGAGGAAGAATCTTCCTTATGGTACCTCAAGATTTGAAGATTTCAAAATGTTTATTCAAAATAGGTGAATATTACACTCTTTCTGATGGTCATAAGATATCAATCACATTACATACTGTCAGATTGTGAAAAAAATATTAACAAACAATCATCAGTTAATAATGTCACTAAAATCATTGATATAAACAAATAATGTCATTTGGGCATGAAAACAATATGACACGAGAAGTAATACATGAAAATTATTGAATTTGTCGTTAATGCCTTTGACAAGTGTAGGTTAGTTCACACGGACAGCACCCGTTCACGAGTATAACGCGAGAGTCAGCCGTTGCTCCCCTCGACCATATTAGAGGGAAAGGAACGATCCGGCTTCCGATGCGCCACCCACCATCCGCACGAAAAATTATGCACCACTCATGTCAATGCTAAATTAAAAATATTAATAAGAAGAAATACTAGACTTGTCACTTCCACGTCAATTCTTAGATTGGTCATAATTTTATTACTAACTAGCTGCTGCTGTCCCGGCGAACTTCGTTCCACCTTACACTACACTACACTACCCTTACCTACACTACATTACCCTACCCTACCCTACACTACCCTACCCTACACTACCCTACCTTACACTACCCTACACTACACTACACTACCCTACCCTACACTACCGTACCCTACCCTACCATAACAACACTACACCTACCCTACACTACCCTACACTACACTACACTACCCTACCCTACACTACCCTACCCTACATTACCCTAGCCTACACTACACTACCCATCTCTACAATACCCTACCCTACACTACCCTACCCTACACTACACTACCCTAACCTACCCTACATACACTACTCTGCACTACCCTACCGTACACTACCCTACCCTAACCTACCCTACATACACTACTCTGCACTACCCTACCGTACACTACCCTACCCTACACTACCCTACTCTACACTACACTACCCATCTCTACACTACCCTACCCTACACTACACTACCCTACTCTACACTACCCTACACTACCCTACACTACCCTACCCTACCCTACACTACCCTACCCAACACTACACTACCCTAACCTACCCTACATACACTACTCTACACTACCCTACCGTACACTACCCTACACTACACTACCCTACCCAACCCTACACTACACTACCCAACCCTACCCTACCCTACCCTACACTACCCTACACTAAAACCAGTTATTTTTTGACAGATTTTTTATTTTTGGATTTTTTTTAATTTAAATCCGAGCGTTTTCATATTTATTCACCTTTTAAACCTTCTCTGGACTTCCAAAAATAATTCAATACCGAAATTAGCCAAATCGGTCCAGCCGTTCTCGAGTTTTAGCGAGACAAACGAACAGCAAAAAAATATACTTAATTGTATGTATAAAAACTCGAAGGTTGTGTGTGAAGTCAACCAAAATTTTTTTTTTCATTAATTCCGAGCGTTTTCATATTTATTCACCTTTTAAACCTTCTCTGGACTTCCACAAATAATTCAATACCAAAATTAGCCAAATCGGTCCAGCCGTTCTCGAGTTTTAGCGAGACTAACGAACAGAAATTAATTTTTATTTAAATAGAAGATAAACATGATGAGCGTTGATAGAAGAAACGCTGTCTACCTATACCTACATTTTTTTCATTTAAATGTTCGAATGTCTTATATTTAATAACCTTTTTTACAGAGAGCTCATTTGACACAATTTTTAATCTGTTTTTCTGACAAATTTAATACATCATCGGGTAATTTGTTATACCTAATTTCATGACTGTACATTGTCCAACAAATGACTTATTGATTTTGCTAAGTCTGGTATAAGTTAGTTGAAGTTTATTTTTATTACGACGGTTACGACTTTGCTTGTCACTATTCAGTGAACTCAGCTGATTGGTTCCATGGAAAGTACAAAACATTTTTGTAAATTTATCACCTTGAGGAAGATTATTCAGTTCCACGAGTGGAAGCGTTCCAGGCAGCGGTGGCAGTGGCATATAATTCAATAGCACTTTGTGGCGAGCGACGCACCCTCCGTCTGCGCCGTCGCTCGCACTAGATGAAAATAAAGATTATGGAGTGTAGGGACAAGGTTCTTTAAAAAAAATTGTTGTAAATACCAGAAAGGAACATATTTAATATTAGAAGATATAGAAAAATAGGCAGAAATAGTATTAAAAATGGGAAACGGAATTGAATGATAGAAAGAATTTAAAAAAATACAAAAAGTAAAATTGACAAAAAAGATGATATAATAAAAATAGGTTAAACGTAAAAATAATCAAAAAAGATTGATTTCGTCACAACTTTATAACTTACTAGCCTTATCTTGTGGTTTCGCTTGCGTGAATGAGTTTTTAGTGTTCCGTACAAGACAACGTACTGTACGTCTATCCGTCCATCTGTTCGACTTCAAAAAAGACTGTATCTTTTGGACTGTGATAGGTGGCCGACTGAAATTTTCACTGAGCACTTAATTGCGTTATTGCAAGTTGTTGTCGTTAAATGGAGAGAAGAAAATTCCACATTATTTATTTCAATATTTACACATTTATTAATTGAAAAAAAGTCTCAATTTCACATAACAACATTTTGCGTATAATCTTTTATTTCGTCTAATGCTTTTGCTAAATTTCTTTTAATAAATATTTTATCTTAGCATTGACATGAGTGGTGCATGCTCGCTTAAATGTTCGTGCGGGTGGTGGCGCATCGGGAGCGGGAGCCGGGTCGTTCCTCCCTCTAATATGGTTGATAGGAGCGATGGCTGACTCTCGCGTTATACTCGTGACCGGGTGCTGTCCGTGTGAACTGGCCTACTTTTGGTAAAGGCATTCAATGATTTTCACCTATAACTTTTCGTGTCATTGTTTTCATGTTTTAATGACATGGTCTGGTTTATTTCAAGGATTGAATTTTGACGTTTTTAACTAATGATTGTTTATTTTTTTATTTTTCACAAATGAAATTATGTTATTATTATTTTATGACTATCGGAAAAAGTGTAATTTTCACCTATTTTGAATAAATATATTGAAGTGAATCTTGTGATATTATTTTAAAGACTGATTATATTATGTTATATGCATTTTTACTAAAACGTAATGTTTATTTCTATATCGCGAGTTGACATAGAGTGTATCAATGTATGGATTACAAGGTGAACCAACCAAAGTCAAGTAACTTCGAAGTCTTGGGGAGTTTGTTGTTAAGTCGGGTGATGTTTTTAACCGCCTCCGTGGCGTAATGGTTAGTCCATTCGCTTCACACGTCGCGGGTTCAATTTGACTCGGTTTGTTTGGTTGTAGGGCATTTTCTTAGCCCGCCTGGCTAGCAACCACCATTTTATCTAAGTCTTGCCGCCAAACAACAGTTTTAACAACATTGATGTGTTCCGGCTTGAAAATAAGATAGTCAGTTCTTCATTGCGTTGGGGAATCTTAATAATCCCGCTTCCATCTTTGGCATCATCGTCACTTACCATTAGGTGAAATGATAACAAGGGATTACCAATTGTGAATAAAAAAGGTAAAAACACGTAGAGCATACTAAAAAGTGTGTGGTTTTATGAAACCACGCTAAAAGTGAAACTTTACATAGGCTGCTCTCGCTACGGTACAGAGGACGAAACGATTATACCGTCAGACGAAAGCCACCGTCACGCGACATGCAACACACAGACGAAAAAATGTGAGACGATGTAATAAAAGTTTCACTTTAAAAGTGTTAAACGTAGTTTACACTTACCTCTGTTATGAGCCTTTTAAAAATAAACAGGCTTATAAATTTGCACTTGCAAGTCGGCCCTCGCACTAAGAACTCCTTGCAACTTGACTAGCGAAGGGACTCCCGTTTAGCGCAACCTTTTTACCCTTATCTTGCTGCTTTAAAAACTTTCTTATTCAATACCTGTAACAGTACGTCGCCGATCTGCAATCTGCCGTCCTTGACTGCGGCGCCTCCGGCCGCCAGCCGGGTGATGGTGACGTCACCGCCGGTCTCGCCTCCCGCTATGCTGAGGCCGAGACCGCCCGCTCCCCTTTCCAGCGTGACGTCACAGCTCTCCCACACCGACTCGCTGTCAGAGTCCCCCGGGTACTGGAGAAGAAAAGTTTGATTAATAGAGGTCGATGTGGGTATGTGTAGGACCACCCGAGTAAAGCCTTTGATGTAATAAGGATTTTAGTAGATCATCACTTTTTGTTTGGTTTCTTGGCCACATCAGAACATATGTAGATAGACAGGGGGTACTGGGGAATCTCAGATCAAATGTAAAACAACTAGATCCCCGGTTTGACAAAAGACAAGAATAGAAATATTGAAAAGTTGAAGATAAACCTTAAATCTTTTAGGGACAATACTTAATTTGAAAATAGTTTTATGCTCAAAAGCCGGCACGTTTTCAAATTTTAAAAAAAACGAGCACAGTATTTCCTACGATTCTGTAGAAAATAAAAGAAAAACCACCTCCAATGTACATGGTCAGATCATCTCCAAAATACCAAAATCAGCTATTGTTACCGGTAATAAAGAAAAAAATAATTTTGATGGAATATTGTTTATTTTTGTATGCTTTATGGCGGATCACATAATTAAACTATTAACGAAAAACCTCAAAACTTTTTTAAACAAACTTTTATTTTTAAAGAGTTTTTATGTTAAAAAAATCATATGCTCAGTGTGCCAAATGTGAATACACGTTTCCAAATTCAAAAAGGCGATCACAATAAATTTCATCACCAGATCAACTTCAAAATACAAAAAGGATGTATTGTCTGCGGGAATACGGCTTCATACCAATTTACAGATCAATCGGATGCCTGGAAGTCGCTCTAAAATCGATTGCAAGATGAGACCTAAACAAACAAACATACTTACATACAAACATTGCAATGTAAATAAAATCTTATAAAAGTAGCATCAGATGAGATGATGCCAAGGACTTATCTATAGGGATGACGACAGCATCAGAAATAAATTATGAATTCTTGATCACTAAATTGCCCTCCTACTGAAACTTCGGAAAACCTTATACTCGTTTTGTTTTCCATCAAGTCTTCGATTTTTAATCCACCAAAATCACAAAATGAGTCCATAAATGACGCTGCAAAACTATGACGTCACGCCTGGGTATGTCGAACATTTTTAGATCAAAATGTAGTTTTTGACAGATGATAAAAAGTAAATCAAATGACTAGCATTCGTCATCCCTATTGTGGATAAAAAAAAAGTTGATAAAAGTAGTTCAATGACTTGTGTTTACTCATATACCGGATTGATTGAATGGAATATTGTGGAATTCCAGCTACATATTCGTAAGGCTGAAATGCTTTGAAAATAGGCGTAGTATGTACAGAGTGGAAGGCAAACACAGGAAAGAGAAAATAACATTGTTAGTCGACAGTCGTACAACATTGAAACCGTTCTGCAGCCAAACAGTACGGTCACGGGCAACAAAGGAAAAATATAGGCTGAGCCGGGAGAGAAAATTTTTAGGGTTCCATTTCAGAGATTTGTTACTATAGATGGGTTATGCACTAACAAACAACATTTGAAAATCGAACCCATTTACACACACAATATTATACATAGTTCGCTTCTGTTGCACCGAATGCTACTAATAAAAGAGATGCCAATTGGCATCATTTAATTTGCTTCACTTTTTGGACAAATGTAACCTATCTACCTCCTCTTTTATAAAGCACTAGCTGTCCCGGCGAACTTCGTTCCACCTTACACTACACTACCCTACCCTATACTTTCCTACCCTAAACCACACTACCCTACCCTACACTACCATACTCTACCCTACATACACTACACTACCCAACCCTACCCTACCCTACACTACACTACGTTATACTATATTACCCTACCCTACCCTAACTACACTACACCTACACTACACTACCCTACCCTAAAACCAATTATTTTTTGACGGATATTTTATTTTTGATTTTTTTTTATTTAATTCCGAGCTGTTTTATATTTATTCACCGTTTAAACCTTCTCTGGACTTCCACAAATAATTCAATACCAAATTAGCCAAATCGGTCCAGCCGTTCTCGAGTTTTAGCGAGACTAACGAACAGCAATTCATTTTTATATATATTTAATTTTTTTTTATTTAATTCCGAGCTGTATTATATTTATTCACCTTTTAAACCTTCTCTGGACTTCCACAAATAATTCAATACCAAAATTAGCCAAATCGGTCCAGCCGTTCTCGAGTTTTAGCGAGACTAACGAACAGCAATTCATTTTTATATATATAGATATCTCTGGGTACCATATAGTCTGTCTGTCTTTGCGACATTTAAAAAGCTGTATCTTTGGAACCGTGTTAGGCGACTGACTGAAACTTGCACAGAATATATTATGTTATTATTATGTACGATTTTAATTATTTTTTTATTCACAATTGGTAAGCCCTTGGCATCATCTCACCTGATGGTAAGTGACGATGATGCCGAAGATGGAAGCGGGCTCACCAAGATTCCCAAACGCAACGGGGATCACGAGAAAAAGGTTTAAATCTAAGACAAGAAACGGGGTTTCGAAAATTATTTTGTTATGTTTTAGCTCTTTCTTAAAAACGGTGAAACTTTAGTACTTCAGTACTAATCTTAAAGTAAAACAACAAATAATAAAACTGGCCTCGCGTGTATAGTCGCGCTACGGATTTCGAACTGAATAAAACTAGTAGATTGCAAAACAAGAGCATAAAATGGGTTTCATGCTCGAGTTTAACTTCGATTGCAAGGTAATAAATTATTATTTGATCGTCACTTCTCGTAGACATTGTTTCATCATCACATCAGCTCATATATACGTCCCCACCGAGAGGCTCGAGCCTACCCTGAATTAGGGCGATCGGGCCTTAGTCGACCACGCGGACCCAGTACGGGTTGGTCAACTTCACACATAACCTTCGAGTTTCCTCACGATGTTTTCCGTCACCTTTAGAGCGTCGGATACACGTACATATGAGATCGAAATTCGAAAACACATTGTTTAATTACAGATAATTTATTGAATTTTCACCCGCTACACAACAAATTTGGCTAGTTTTGGCGAATAATTAGTTCCCCGACACACAACTTTTTTTTTAATTTCTGAGTTGTGACGTTTGACTATGGTCAGATCCCTAATTCCAAATTATAAATATTTGCGTTTATTTTTTTTACTTAAATACGCGCTGGTACTAATCTAACTTAATACTTAAACATAATATCATTCATTAATTTCTCAATTCGACCGTATTATGTGTGTTCACTTTTTGATTTTGATTATTCTTTTTTGTTGGAAAGAAGATATCCCAAGGGTGGTACCATGATAAGGGAACCAGGATCTGATGATGGTATCCCAGAGAAATCGAGTGAAACCTTAGATTCCTGTTTGAAGTCGGGTTTTTTTTGTTAAAAATTATGGAATTTCTTATAGATCTGAATTGTGTCCACTAGCCTATGTAACTCCTTTTTTAATTTATTGTAATAAAGCGACCTTTTTCAGTTGTAAAATTAAATCTTTTATTTAATTATTCAACATATCATCATATCAGCCGAAGGACGTCCACTGTTGGACATAGGCCTCCCTCAGGAAAGGGAGGCCTGCCTACGCTACGTTTTTCGGTCACTCGAGAAGTAGGTCTTAGAATGAACATGGACAAGACGAAACTTATGTCAAACGTCCGTGTCAGACCTACTCCTCTGATGGTTGGAGGCTCTACACTCAAAGTTGTTACCGAATATGTGTACCTGGGACAAACAGTCTAGTTAGGTAGGTCCAACTTCGAGAAAGAGATCAATCGTCGAATCCAAATCGGTTGTGCAGCGTTCGGGAAGTCTCGCAATATCGTTACGCCTAGATACCGCAGTGTCTTAAGACTAAGGTCTTCGACCAATGTGTGTTGCCAGTGATGACGTACGGAACTGCGACATGGTAGCTTACTATGGGCCTCATAAGAAGACTCAAGGTCCCCCAAAGGGCAATAGAGCGTGCTATGCTCGGAGTTTCTCTGCGTGATCGAAGTTATCATATCAGCCACAAATCGTCAACTGCTGGACATAGGCCTCCCCCAAGGATTTCCACGACGACCGGTCCTGCGCTGCCCGCATCCATCGGCTTTCCGCGATCTTCACCAGGTCATCGGTCCACCGCGTGGGAGGCCTGCCTACGCTACGTTTTTCGGTGCGCGGTCGCCACTCGAATTTTACTGCCCCATCGGCCATCTGTTCTACGAGCTATGTGCCCTGCCCACTGCCACTTCAGTTTAGATAAAAGTTAGATCGAAGTTAATTATTACATAATTATAATTAGGATCCCATGTAAAGGTTACAAATTTGATGTTTTTTTTTTATTTGTTGGGTTATGCCACCAGGTTGGTCCCATATATTTTTTTTACCCCCGACGCAAAAAGAGTGGTGTTATAAGTTTAACGTGTGTATCCGTATAATATGTGTGTCTGTGCCTGTCTGTAGCAGGCATCGTAGTTCTTAAACGAATGGGCCGATTTTGATGCATTTTTTTTGTTCGAAAGCTGACGTGATCGATCTTTCTCAGCTATAATTTATGAGGATCTGTTTAGCCGTTTGAAGATCATCAGCTCTTTTCTAGGTGATGAAGGGATGTGGACAACTTTCTCCGCTCTGATCGATTCGAAATTTTAGTGTCCTGTTAGTGAAACAATATTGCAAAACAATGGTAACCTTGACCTGATGCTGCAACATCTCCTAGAATCTGCAGGATACCCAACTCCTCATCAACTTACAGCAGATGAATCGTGTTTGGCCTCATTGGAATAGTCTTAATAATAGGTTTTAGATAGGACATGGTCACCTTGACCTGATAATGCAGTATCTCCTGGTATTTGCAGGATAACCAACTTCTCACCCACTTACAGCAGAGGTATCGTGTTTGGAATACGTAAAATTTAAAAAGCATGAAATAAAATTATTATTTTTAAAAAAACACCGCCAAAAAACCTTTTAAAAGTAGAAAGAAATAACTTTTGGCCTTATAAGTTTTATCAAAATCAATTCAGTATTTCTTAAGATATTAACAAAATCATAAAATGTAATAAATTTGTACTTGGTTGATGTCATAAAAGTCGTTTTAAAGTTTTTTACCGTTCCCAATTATTTGCTAAGCATATTGCACGAAGTAACTAGTATTTCATCTGTGATATTGCGTTCTATTAGAAATGGCATTTCTATAATATTTGTCCAAGTACTTTAAATAATAAACTAAGAATTTTATTTACAGAAAACTTTGTCATTAGAACTGCAAAGATTTTCTTGAAAATCACGTCTTTCTTTGGCCGAAGTTTTTTTTTTCGGAACAATTGTTTAACATTAAGTTGAAATTAACACGTTTGTGTCCTACCTGAGAGCTTCCAGCGAGGTGCGCCGGACTCTGCACTTGCCCACAGTCGTAGTTTCCAACGTTCGCTGCAAACAAAACAAAATGGATACAGAAATGGACATCGGACCGTTTTAAACCATCCGATAAGACGACAGTTTCAGTTTTAGGGATCCATGCCAACTCACAAGCAAGGAAAAAATGGCACCATTTCAGGTTTACGGACGCGTTCGTCTGTATGTGAATTTAAACTTTGCATTGTTGTACATCGTTATTGGATACATACAAATTTACTCATACTTTGTATAACTTGGAATTTCCGTCCACAAAATTGTGTCAGACATTTACGTAGATTTAGGGGTCCATATTAACTCACAAGCAAGGAAAAATGGCAGACTTTTTGGTTTTGACGCTTCCGTTAGTCCAAACGCCAGTCTGTCTGTGAATTTAAATTAGGCGTGATTGTACATCATTATTGTGAATCTTGGTAAGCCCGCTTCCATCTTCGGCATTATCGTCACTTACCATCAGGGGAGATGATGCCAAGGGCTTAACAATTGAGAATAAAAAATAAATAAATCGGATCCATAGAAATTTTACAATCATACTTTATGTAACATACATCTACTTGGATTTAGAGGTCCATACCAATTCACAAGCAAGTAAAAAATGGCACCATTTCAGGTTTACGGACGCGTTCGTCTGTCTGTGAATTTAAACTTCGCATGGTTGAACATCGTTATTGGATACATACAAATGTTACACTCATACTTTGTATAAATTGGGATTTCCGTCCACAAAATTGTGTCAGACATTTACTTAGATTTAAGGGTGGGTCCATATCAACTCACAAGCAAGAAAAAAATTACAAAATTTTTAGTTTTCACGCGTCCGTTAGTCCTAACATTCGTCTGTCTGTGAATTTAAACTTGGCAGGGTTGTACATTATTGGACACATTCAAATTTTACAATCATATTATGTACCTATAACTTGAGATTTCCGTCCACTAAATTACGTTTTTTTTTATTTTACAATTGGTAAACCCTTGGCATCATCTCACCTGATGGTAAGTGACGATGATGTCGAAAATGGAAGCGGGCTTACCAAGATTCCCTAACGCAATGGAGAACTGGCCATCTTATCTTCAAGCCGGAACACATCAATGTTGTTAACACTGATGTTTGGCGGCAAGACTTAGATAAGATGGAGGTAGCTAGCCAGGCCGGCTTAGAAAATGCCCTACCAACAACCAACCCGAGTCTTACAAATTGAATCGAACCAGCGACCTCCTGGTGTTAAGCGAATGGGCTAACCATTACGCCACGGAGGCGGTTAAATCTCAGTCATCTACTTAGATTTTTACTATTAAATTAAAATCATAGTTTTTGTATCAGCAGGCTAGCATGCAGTAGATAACGTTCATGCCTTGGAGTAGATAAGCGCCAGAAATTAATTTTTGCATTACGTACGACTAGATACGTCATCTGTAAGGCCAGTATTTATAAATGCTCCCTTAGTACAGCCTGAACGGCTCCTCAGCTGAGCATGTCTCAAGTAGTAATCCAGGTCTTAAGACAGTTGCTAAGTTATAGACCAACTTTGAGTTAGACTTCAGTCAGTTCAGGTTCGAGTTCGTCTTTTGGCGGTTTTTAAGAAAGAGTGAAATAATTTGAATGAATGATTGAATAATTTAGTTATGTTTCTAAATTTGTTTGCAAAATAATTTTTTGTCGCTATAATTGGGTGTTATTTAAACTAAATCAAACATTAAACAACAAAAGTTTGGTTTATTAATCAACAGCCAACCTTAAGGGTCCCCAGGAGGCTCAAGTTTCCATACAAACGTAGTTCCGCTTTAATACAAAAACTACACGCCGGATTGAATCCAAACTTTGCGAATATATTGTGTAGACACACATCGATGTTTGTAACTAGTTTTAATCGTAGTAAATTGAAACATAACTAAACGAAGGCCTTAATTAGTTTTGTACTGAAAGTTTGAAACGCTCTTATTTTTTTCCTTTTATATTAGTACATCGAAAACTAATTACAAACATCGTTATGTGTCTACTCAATATATTCGCAAAGTTTGGATTCAATCTAACATGTAGTTTTTGTATTAAAGCAGAACTACGTTTGTATGGAAACTCGAGCCTCCTGGAGACCATTAAGACCTTACTGAAGATCTGATCCGGGATTGAGTTCCTTTTATAAATACGGGCTTAGGTGCAGTAGTATAAGATTTAGTTATCGTACGACGTAAAGAGACCTGTAACAAACAGATAGCTCCACTTGTTTGTTCTCGCTGTTATGTTTACTTGCGACACAAAACTGATACAGTTCGCGATTAGGTAGCAGTATCGTTCGCCCTGATTCAGGGTAGGCTCGAGCCCCTCGGTGGGGACGTATATGAGCTGTAATGATGATGATGATGATGATCGTTTTGCCACACACAAACATTTGTACTCAATTATTTTAGATAGTTACATTTTTTTCTGGGTTCTCTATTGCTACTTACAAAACCACAAGTGATAGAGTTCAATAATATGCAACTTTTTCAGGCCACTGTCTAAAATGTTGGCTGGAAGAAATCGCTTAAAGCGATAAGTCCGCCTTTGCATATCATTGTGTATTTTGCTAGTTAATAAGTTTTTTGTATATTTGGTTTGCAATAAAGTATATTTATCTTATCTTAAAATGTGTAATTACGATTTTTTTGATTAGTTTCTTGTTCATCAAAGACGTACACTGTTGGAAAAATGCCTCCTCTCCCAAGAACTTCCACAACGACCAGTCCTGCGATGCCCGCATCCAGCTGCTTCCCGCGACCTCCATTAGGTCATGGGTCCAGCGAGTTGGAGGCCTGCCTAAGCTACATCTTCCGGTGCGCGGTTGGCACTAGAGAACTTTACTGCCCCAACGGTCCTCTGTTCTATGCGTGAAACTCCTTGTTAATTCGTTTCTTGTTATTTTTATTACTTCATCAATTGTATGTTTAGGAAGAGTTCGAATGTGTTCAACTCTTTAACCATCTGTAGAATTTATCGAATTAATACAAGCTTTATATTAGCTTGCCGTGTTATAGTTAGTTAGTTTAAGTTAGAACCACTGCATGGTAGCCGATTGAGCTGAAATTTTGCATACACGTTAAATTTGGCGTACAATGCATGGTTAACTAAGTGACGTCATTCTAAATCCAATCTGACGGACTCCTTAATATGGCGTATAATTGTTTTTATGCACCACTACTATAAAGGTATCAAATCAAATTAAATAAATTTATTGCAGGCTTACTTAGTAACTTAAAATTCTAACGTTAGTGACATTACAAAATAATATAGAATAAAATATTGACATAGTCCCTATATTTGGACACTGGCCAGCCGCTTGTGTAGCGTTGTCCAGTGGCCAAATACAGGACAGTCCGGTTTGCTGGCTGGTATCGAACGAAAGGGTTTGCTGAGAAAAATAAGAAATAATCTAATTGAAGCTTGTATAAAAGTTTTTAGATTTTTCGAAAATTAACTTTTAAAATGTCATTGTCAGAGTAGAACAATGTCATTGTCAGAGTAGAACAATGTCATTTTCAGAGTAAAACAATGTCATTTTCAGAGTAGAACAATGTCATTGTCAGAGTAGAACAATGTCATTGTCAGAGTAGAACAATGTCATTGTCAGATTAGAACAATGTCATTGTCAGAGTATAACAATCATTGGCATTGTTCTAATCTGGACCCGCTATGCCTACAACGCCTATATTACGGAACAATGACGAATGTATTACTCTTGCCTTTGCTGCCTGAGAACAGTTGATGATTTTATGATTTTTTCTTATAACTTTGTAATCCAATTGTGAACTAAAACACCAGTTTTGCACCAGTTTGCACCTTTTATGCAATGCATCATCACATCACTTACTATCACATGGTATGATGACAACTTACTGACAGTAAATAAAAAAAATCCCATTCAATTCTTGTGATCTCAGTTTTCCAGTGTCGTTGACCTATCTATAGATCGTCATGAATTAAAAGTTGCTCCTCAGATTCAAACTAGATATACTCGTATTTGTAATAATTATCCTAATGTGTTTAGTAGTCCTGGATCTAATATTATATTTTAAAGCATTCTTAGGGTACTGTCATGTCATATTAGCCGAAGGACATCCACTGCTGGACATAGGCCTCCCCCAAGGTTTTGCGCTGCCCGCATCCAGTGATTTCCCGCGACCTTCACCAGGTCATCGGTCCACCGAGTGGGAGGCCTACCGACGCTACGTTTTCCGGTTTCGCCACTCGAGAACTTTACTGCCCCAACGGTCATCTGTTCTACGAGCTACGTATCCCGCCCACTGCCAGTTTACCAATTATGAAAGCCTAGACGGTTACTTTGGTTCTCCTACGGATCTCCTCATTTCTGATTCAATCACGCAGAGAAACTCTGTGCATAGCACGCCAGGATACCGTACCTTAAAAGGAACAAAAGAACCCTTATTGAATCATCTCTCTGCCTGTCTGCCAAGACCCTTTTTCTGGAGGAACGCGTGGAGGTATCATGTTTAAATCAATGTAAAACACTCAGGTCTAAGATTCCCATGTCCGGGAGGTCGTCGTTCGAACCCTGTCACGTCAGAATGTGATTTCGAATTTCGATTTTCATTATGTACGTTTATCCGACGCTTTTACGGAAACATTGTGAAGAAACCTGCACAGCACACGCCTGCGAAGAAACTCGAAGGTTGTGCGTGAAGTCGACCAACCCGCACTGGGCCCGCTCGCCATAATTCAGGCACACCCTGGACACTTCATACAAAGGGCCAGAAATGACATTTCAAAAAAGGAATGACGGAACAAACAAAATTGTGGCGAATTCCAAACTGTAACCAATCTGTATCAATCTAAGTGACGGGGGGTGAGGTCGTAATCTAGAGAGCGGCAGGGAGTGTCCATACTGTATGTTAGTACTACACAACCTTCGAGTTTCTTCGCAGGCGTGTTCAGGTTTCCTCACAATGTTTCCCTGACTCGGTGGCTCAGTGGTTAGTGCCCTTGACTACTGATCCGAGGGTTGTGGGTTCGATCCCCACCCAGGGCAAGCATTTGAGTGATGAGTAGATTTGTGTGCTCTGTGTCTGGGTGTTAAATATCTATGTATGTATGTATTTAAACGTATATAATTATGTATATCAGTCTCTGGTTCCCATAACACAGTGAATCCTATTTTGGGGCCAGATGACCATGTGTGATTTGTCCCAGAATATAATATTTATATATATGTATACTTTGATTCAGGGTAGGCTCGACCCTCCTCGGGGGGGGGGGGGGGGGGAAGCATATCAGCTGATATGATGACAGTTCCCCAATATTAGTCGGACTCGCGAACCGAGGGTTCTGTAACACCACGCCTCTCCACAGAAATTTTAAAAAAAATGATACCTCATCATATCAGCTCATATAAGTTCCCACCGAGGGGCTCGAGCCTACCCTGAATTAGGTCGATCGGGCCTTAGTCGACCACGCGGGCCCAGTGCGGGTTGGTCGACTTCACACACAACCTTCGAGTTTCTTCGCAGGCGTGTGCAGGTTTCCTCACAATGTTTCCCTTCACCGTAAGAGCGTCGGATAAACGTACATATGAAAACGAAATTCGATATCTATTTATTTCAAACAAAATACATAAAAAGCAAGCGACAGAAAAATGCTGTTTTTTAGGGTGAACGTTGACCGAACAGTTAGAAAATTTAACGTGACGTAGGTAAGTATATCGATGTATAGCAGAACTTTTTTTTTTACTTAAAATTTAGGTTTGTCTTTAACCTTTAACGCGAGCCCGACTTGCACTTTTTTAATTTTTTAAACACGGTTTAAGTGTTTTTAGATCTCAAACATCCAACATTCGTTTTTAGAGTTCCGTGCAATAACGGTGAAATCAGAACCCTTGTGGTGCGACTTCGCCCATCTGTCTGTCTGTCACACCTGTTTATCTCAGCAAGTACTTTTTATTTTTTTGGAGTTTACTCCTTAAGAATCGATTTGCATATAAGGCGCCCGGTATGAAAAAAATATGAGGAGTAAAATCTAGTGATCGCGTTACGTTTTTCGCGCGCAACCTATTGTGCGCACCTGTGTCACGTGATACAAAACATCAGGATTGGCTGAATCTGACAAAGATAATATAAGATCTAAAGAATCTAAGATGAAGTCACAACACAGTAATCCAATCAGATCTGTAATTGTTGCAGTCTTACAATTTTTAATCTGATAAGATTTTAAAATTTGTGATATTTGTGATTTTCATATAATTTGTTATTCCACTCCATCATGGGTGTCAATTTTGTGAAAGCAGATAGCAGAAACTTGCCCAAAGTTGACGCAATCATGTTCTTCTAAAATAACCCCGATTTTTATTCTGCAGTGCTGAGAAATTTAAAAACAGCAATGTAAGTACTATAAAATAATATAACACTACCTACGTAAGTAACTTTAATCCTGCGAACGCGAAATAATAGTATTTCGGTTAGTAGTCGTTTTTTAGGTTATAAAGACTAAATTTTGTTTACAGTAAGTAATTAGTTTGCATTTTCAGGGCTGCAAGACTTTGCATACTCAATTGCAAGATCTGCCCCGAGCACAGAGAGTTCATACAAAGTCACTATGGTGATGGACGAGACCAAAGGTGAAATCGTCAGTTGCCAGTGCTTGGACTGGCAGCTTCAGCTGGTGGTTGTAAGCATGCAGGGGTATTTTTAATGTGGACCCATCGTCGCAGTGAAGAACCTTCCTGCACCGAGGTTGAATGTTACTGGAAAAAACCCGTCCTCTCAAGAGTAGGGACTACTATGAAATACGTCACTGTAGATCAAATTTGAAAAAAAAACAGCTCCACATCATGAAACCAGCACAGACCTTTTCCATGGGTTTCTTCAAGAACCAAAATAGAAGAAAATTATGAATTGTGAACTTTTAAAGTATCAGAACGACTTTAAACACAGTGATGTTCGTCAGTTTTCATTTCATAATTTCCTTATTCAAGTTAGTGATGATATAAAGAATAATGTCAACAAATTACTAGAAACATTACAAGGGAAACTTACAAAAATGCTCTTGATTTAATTGAAGAGTCAACTCGAAACCAATTATAGAGCCCTTTATGGTATGACCTAAGATATGCTCGTATAACCGCATCTAAATACGAGGTTAGTCGCTGCCAAACACCAGATCACATGTAAGCTGCATCACATGTAAGCTGATCATTAGTAGCTGCAACCATGGGAGCTAATTCACCTGACACATCAGCTATGAAAAGAGGCCGGAAATTGGAATCATCAGTTATAAAAACTGTGCAGAGTAAACTTAAAATCAAAGTCAAGCCCTGTTTTGTGCCTGTTTAGACAATCGTACTTAAGTAGTAAACTCCAGTCGTGCGTCGGAGCTGACACACACACTTTTTTCATTTTATTTATTTTAATATAAAACTTAAAATTAAGACAAAAAACAAAAACCCGTAAGGATTTGTCCGTGCACCGTCATTCATCATTAACCATCATTACGCTATCCATGCAGAGTACAATATAACAAATTAAAATATAACATTTTTGTTGCCTCGTTACGCAGTTTAATGTAGGCTACATACTACGTCGGTATTTATAGAACAAAAGCATTGACCAGTGCACCAGCCGAGCAGCGCACGCGTTATGTTGTGGACTTTGAATTTGGAAGAGTTTTAAATTATTAATAATTATATCCAACTTTATTAAAAAAAACATAACTATATTGGGCTGAAATGGGAGGACAGATTTAAAGTGTCAATACTTAATTAACTTGGAGGCCTTGGTCCATCAGTGAATGTCTTATGGCGTCGACCGCGCACCGGATGACTTTTCACTCGGTAGACCGACGGCTTAATGAAGGTCACGTGAAGCCGCTGGATGCGGGCAGCGCAGGACCAGTCGTTGTGAAAATCCTTGGGGGAGGTCTCTGTCCAGCAGTGTAGGTCTTTCGACTGATACGTATATGATAATGATGACTATGACATGACATGTTGCATGAAAGGGCTTCACTTGCATATTCCAAAATAGGTCCTTGAATTTTTATGACTTTTTTTACGACTACTGATAAAAAATAACTAAAAATTAACATAAGCACTATTAGCAAATCATTTCAGTAGCAAAGTCTGACTCTCTTTTGTAGTAAAGTAAGCTATCGAAAAACTTGAAACATGTTTAGGTACAAGTTTTTATTTGTAAATAATTATTTTTTTCTTTTTTTATATATTTACACATTATAATTATTTAAATTAACCATGCATTGTCATAATACACGTGTATGTAAAATTTCAACTTAATCGAAAACAGAAAAGTAGGTCAAATTTAACTTGAAATTATTTATTATACTTACATACAAACATTGTAAGTTAAATTAAAGCTGATTATTTCAAAAACCGGACACGAGCGAGTAGGGTTCGCCCACCGAGGTTCCGTACAAATTTTTAGGTACATTTATAAAACTATACATCAAAAAAAATAATTAAAAATCTTATAATTATTTCATACGATACCCCACATGACACAGTTAACTAAATTCAAAATTTGTACCACCCGCCGTTCCTTGCATAATTGATTACGTACTTTAAATAAAGACTATATTTTTTATGATTTAATTACAAATGTATAGTTTTCAGATTTTTCCCTATACACGTAGTATAAGACGGTATTACTTGCCAAATTGCAAAGTTCTCGGTCATCCGGAAATACCCTATGAATTTTTATTCCTTTGAGAGTGTCGAAATAAACGTTTTTGCGATATAAACGGCCGTATCTTTTTTTCACGTTAACTTAAAAGTTTGATATTTTCACCACTTCAAGGGACTGTAGACCGAAATATATGGTTATAATTTAATTTCGATACCTCCACGCGTTCCCGAGATAATGGGTCTTGACAGACAGACAAACGGACAGATAGACAACAAAGTGATTCTGTAAGGGTTCCGTTTCTTCCTTTTGAAGTACGGAACGCCAACAAATACCTCAGTTAATTTAGTTTCAAAAATGGTAAAATAAATAACACCTTTTATAAGAAAATTTAATGTTATTCGAATTGTATAGGGTCGATATAAAAAAACTAAACAAGCTAACTAAGAATTAAAAACTTGACTGCATTAAAACTTCATCATCATCATCATATCAGCCGAAGGACGTCCACTGCACGACATAAGCCTCCCTCAAGGATTTGCATGACGACCGGTTCTGCGCTGCCTGCATCTAGCGGCTTACCGCGACCATCACCAGGTCATCGGTCCACCGAGTGGGAGGCGCGGTCGGCACTCGAGAACTTTACGGGCCCAACGGCTATCTGTTCTACGAGCTATAAGCCCCGCTTACTACCACTTAAGTTTAGCAATTCTGAAAGCTATGTCGGATCTCCTCGTTTCTGATTCGATCTCGCAGAGAAACTCCGAGCATAGTACGCTCCATTGCCCTTTGGGTGACCTTGAGCCTTCTCATGAGGCCTATAGTAAGCGACCATATCTCAGTTCCGTATGTCATCCATCACTGACAACACACACTGGTCGAAGACCTTGGTCTTTAGACACTACGACGGTATTTAGGACTTGAAGATATTGCGAAGAAACTTAGCCCTTTTTTTTGACCAGTCGTGTAAAAATGTATGCTATGTCATTCACGGGATGAAGACAAATCTATTGATACCTCGCACTACAAAATCCATCACGACGTTTAGCTTCAGAGCGTGCCAAAAATATACATACATATTCTAGGTACTTCTGGCGCAGTCGGGTAAGAAAGGTCCAATTCAAAAGAAATTATTGCACCGGAATCATTTTATAGTGCTATTTTATTCGGAGATGCGTTTTGGAGATTTAGTCATTAACCCTTTTAGTGCAATTCTATCAGCGAAGGATAGAGCGCTACCCAATCCGTGCAGGTTGATACGTGTTTAAATAATATCGAACGTAAGTCTATTTATTTAAGTTCAAATCAAAGCGGGCTTTTTCGCGGCTGTTACGTTGAAACCGAACGCCCAATTCTCGATTTTTACATGGTTTTATTACTTTTATTTACTTTCAAACAAGTAAAAAAAAAAATGTGTTCAATTTAAATGAAAGGTCTTCGAGAAATTTTGTAATTAATGCCAAAAACACAGCACATTTTTTTACATAAAAACTGGTAATATTTTCAATCTTTTTTAATCACAATTGATAAGCCCTTGGCATCATCTCACCTGATGGTAAGTGACGATGATGCTGAGATGGAAGCGGGCTTACCAAGATTCCTCAATGCAATGGAGAATTAAATATTTTTTTTATTACTTTAAGTATATTATACCTATATATTTTTTCCATAGTAATAGCTTTCGCAGTCTTTCAATAATTTGATTTGAATTTGAAAAAAGCGTCGGTGTCTCAGCCGGTAATGACTCGGTTCTTCTAACCAGAGGTACCGGGTTCAAATCTGGACGGCCAATGTACCAATAAGTTTTTCAAAACTTACGTACATACTTACCGATTGCTTTAACGGTGAAGGAAAACATTGTGAGGAAACCTGCACACGCCTGCGATGAAAATCGAAGGTTGTGTGTGAAGTTGACCAACCCGCACTGGGCCCGCGTGGTCGACTAAGGCCTGATCGCCCTAATTCAGGGTAGGCTCGAGCCCCTCGGTGGGGACGTATATGAGCTGGTATGATGATTTGAATATTGTCATTTGACCCATCTTATGAATACATACAAGCATCAAACTTGGTGATATTAGTACAGCTCTCGGAAAAAAAGGCAACAAATAATGAAAATTACTGGCCAAGCGTGAGTCATACTTAGGGATCCCGAACTGATTAAAAATAAAAGTTCTTTCGCTTCCTTTGATGTCTTATGATTGAAAGTAATAGGTGTCATTGTTTTATAAGCTGAATCAGCTGCACCTTAAATAAATTCCGCTCATCACTGCCGGCTCGCGTCAAAGGGACCGCCCTGAGTTCAATCGCGGCGCCACGGACGTTACACCCGCACGGATCTTGTTTAGTCTTTAATTTTTATGTATGTTACGATTCTGAAGGCACTTCGTCTAGCAGTGAGTGTTTAAAAATAAAAAAATACCTATTTAATTATTTTTTTAACCGACTTCAAAAAAAGAAGGAGGTTTTCAATTCGACCGTTTATTACAGTTTATTTTTTTATGTGTGTTCGTGGATAAATTCGTCGTTTATGAACCGATTTTGATGATTCTTCTTTTGTTGAAAAGGAGATATCCTAAGGGTGGCACCACGATAAAAAAACCAGGATCGGATGATGGCATCCCAAAGAAATCGAGGGAAACCTTAGCTTCCTGTTTGAAGTCGGGTTTTTTTTGTTCAAAATTATGTAGAACCGTTTTGTCCTTCAACACATTTCCGGAACTCCGTTCGGGTGTACTGTAGCTAATTTCCTGAACGCACTTTACTCGTGTGAAGAGGTATATTTGTACGGGACCCAAGGTGCGTGATTTCGACTCGCACTTGGGCGGGCTATATATGTATAGTTATAACACCACCATCTAAGCTAAGTCTTGCCGCCAAACAACAGTGTTAACAACATTGATGTGTTCCGGCTTGAGGATAAGATAGCCAGTTCTCAATTGCATTGGGGAATCTTGGTAACCCGCTTACAACTTCGGCATCATCGTCACTTACCATCAGGTGAAATAATGGCAAGGGCTTACCAATTGTGAATAAAAAAAAAGTATGTGTGGTTTTATGAAACCACGGTAAAAGTGAAACTTAACAGAGGACGAAACGATCATGGCTGCTCTCGCTACGGTACAAAAGACGATCATACGATCATACCATCAGACGAAAGCGACACGCAATATGCAACACACAGATAAAAAAAATAGAGACGATGTAATAAAAGTTTCACTTTAAAAATTAATTAAATGACCCTACGCAAAGCATGGTAAGTTAGATGAAGTCCTCTGATAGATATAAGTTTCGTTCTCTTAACAAACTTTGTGATACTAAGGGACCATTATGTTCTAAGGTACAAATAAAGTGCGGCCCAAATTGATATTGATGAACTTTCGCAAGGTCTTCTCGTAATTCCTGCTTTCTCGTCAGCTACATTTATCGTAATCTGTATACAAGGGAATGCTTTTATTTTTGTTGTAAACACCCGATGATGTACCTCTTTTCAACTGTCTTCAAATAATTTTCGGAAAATCAAAAAATTTAGGCACAAGCTTTAATTAACAAAAAAAATAAAAAAAAACGTGTGGCACTCGGGGACTGCCACGGTAAAGTTATTGCATAGCATTTTTTATCAACTTATGCTATTATAATTATTTCTTTATTTTTTATTTATGCAGTATTTACCAGTACAATATTATAGTCCTTGGGGCGCGGGATGTTTATGTAATAAATTAATACTAAGAAAGTTACACCAGTAAAATTGACTAAGTCCTTTTAGTACCGCAAATCTCTAATAGATGGCATTGAAAGTTTTATAGAACTCGTGGGGTGTTAGGTTATTTTCGTTACGGAATTTCTTGATTCGGTCGCCGCGCTCAAAGCCCGCGATAAAAGCTATGCAATAGCTTAAAATTAATTAAATGACCCTAAGCAAAGCACGGTAAGTTAGATGAAGTCCTCTGATAGATACAAGTTTCGTTCTCTTAACAAACTTTGTGATACTAAGGGACCATTATGTTCTAAGGTACAAACAAAGTGCGGCCCAAATTGATATTGATGAACTTTCGCAAGGTCTTCTCGTAATTCCTGCTTTTTCGTCAGCTACATTTATCGTAATCTGTATACAAGGGAATGCTTTTATTTTTATTGTGAACACATTTTTTTGTTTTTATTCATAATTGGTAAAGCCTGGGCATCATCTCACCTGATGGTAAGTGACGATGATGCCAAAGATGGAAACGGGCTTACCAAGATTCCCCAACGCAATGGAGAACTGGCTATCTTATCGTCAAGCCGGAACACATCAATGTTACTAATACTGATGTTTGGAGGCAAGACTCAGATAAGATGGTGGTAGCTAGCCAGGCGGGCTTAGAAAATGGCCTTGGACTAACCATTACACTACGGAGGCGGTTAAAATGCGATGATGTACCTATTTTCAACTGTCTTTAAATTTAGCCACAAGCTTATCAAAAAGATATATCCCTACTAATATTATAAATGTGAAAGTAACTCTGTCTGTCTGTTACGCTTTCCCGCAAAAACTACTGAACGGATTTGGCTGAAATTTGGTAGGTAGACAGATTAGGACCTGGATTCAGACATAGGCTACTCTTTACCACGCTCGCGAGCCGCTTGCGGCTCGCGCACTGCGCACCCTCGAAAAGTCATAGAAACGTTGTCCACGCGGGTGAAACCGCGGGAAACAGCTAGTATTTCATATATTTTAGCAAACCCTTTCATTTAATATCCATTATTAAGGGCTACCCATTATTATGAGGCTAGAGCGTCGGTGGCGTAACGGCTAGGGCCGCCGCCTATTGTCCGGGAGGTCGTGGTTCGAAACCCGCCACGTACCGATGTGATTTCGAATTTAGATTTCATATGTACGTTTATCCGACGCTCTTACGGTGAAGGAAAACATCGTGAGGAAACCTGCACATGCTTGCGGAGAAACTCGCAGGTTGTGTGTGAAGTCGACCAACCACGACCAATTAGGGCCCGATCGCCCTAATTCAGAGTAGGCTCGAGCCCCTCGGTGGGGACGTGTATGAGCTGAAATGAGTATAGGGCTGCATAAAAATAACTGGTCCGCTATCTTTTAAAATCCGCCGTATTGTATTTAGAATGATGTCACCACACATTATAATACAAACTAAACGGGTAGGTATGCAAAATTTCAGCTAAATCCAAGTCAAATTCAGCTTGCAAGACTTAACCTAAACAAACATAGCAAGATAAATAAAAGCTTTTAATGAACTTGAAGTGGTTTGCTCGAAGAAGTAAAACTGATAGCAGATTATGTAACGACTGAGTCTAATATAAATATTATCTGTTTATCTTTTAAAGTTAATAAGTAATTAAACGTAATTCACAACACACGCAAGCTGCGCAGGCAAGAGGGTAGATCGGGCAAAGTATATATATTATTACTAACATACAGTATGGACACTCCCTGCCGCTCTCTAGATTGCGACCTCACCCCCTCGTCACCCAGATTGATACAGATTGGTTACAGTTTGGTTGTCGAACGTATAGGATTTAGCCACCATTTTGTTTATTCCGTCATTCCTTTTTAGTTATGTCATTTCTGGCCCGTTGTATGAAGTGTCCAGGGTGTAGATCAGGGCTGTATGCGCGGCGCACCAACACGACTCGGAGTGACGTCAGGGCGTGATGCGTTTTAAGGTTGCAGCGTTTCATGAGCGGAGCGGAATAGGTAGCGGAGTGCCGCTACTAACTCGTTTCGTAGAACCTAAAAAATTTTGAGGCACATGGGTACAAGCTTTAGTTGGAGTTCAATGTGCTTGATTCCAAATTCGGATTGTGAGGTACTGTTTTTACTATGATTCCACCTTCGTAGTTCATCATCAAATCAACATCAAAATATTAAAGGCACTGCAAAACCAATCGGCGTCTTTCTTCCATCGGGTTGCTAGAGAAGTCCGAGGTTTTTGTGGTTCTGTTTGAACTGTTTGAACAGTACCTTTCAATAAAAGCTTGTACCTGAAAGCTTTTTTTTTTTTTTTTTATTCACAATTAGGTTTTTCTAAACTTATTATAGGCTTTTATTTAACTTTTAATATTGGTATGTTTATGTTTTTTTTTATGTGTTGTTCAAACATACGAATATTGCAAGTAAAATAAATTGCCTGTAATTCTACTGTATTTTACTGTGTTCTGTAAGCTTACGATTCTAGAAAGAAAAAAAAATAATTTTAGGAAGCCTCCCCTACATGTAAAGAGAGGGTGAATTTTTTTCATTGACGTAAATTATCGTGTGGGGTATCATTGAAATAGTCTTATTAAACTACACTCGAGAGCGATGAATCCGGGTCACTTAAAGAATCCTAAAAATCTCGGAAACTAAGAAGGCTAGCTTCATGAAATAAATTGTGTTTAATAGACACTTTAATACCCCTTTAATGAAAGTAATAAAATTTACGAGTCACTACATTTTATTAACAAAAAATTACATAAATAAAAAAAACTGCTGATCTAGCCATAAAACATGTCATTTTTGAACAACATTAGGATTTACTTGAATTTTAATACTTCGTATTGCCTCCTCGTGCTTCTATCACTGTGTTTACGCGGTTTGGCATGATGTACACCAAGTTCCTTATACGATTTTGGGGAATATTATCCCATTCCTCTGTGAGAGCAATTTTGAGCTCACGAAGCGTGATTGGGGGAGGGCTTCTTTGTTTTACGCATCTCCCTAGCTCGTCCCAAGCATGCTCCATCGGGTTGATATCCGGGCTGCGTGCTGGCCACTCCATCCGAGTAATGTTCATCTCTTGAAGGTAGTCATTCACAATCCAACCCGTATGAGGCCGGGCATTGTCATGCATAAAAATAGCATCCTCACCCAAATTCACCATAAATGGACCAACGTGTTCATTGAGGATTTCTTCCACATATCTTTCGCTAGTTAAAGAGCCGTTTTCTATGAACACCAGTTCTGTGCGACTCTCAGAAGAAATTCCGGCCCACACATGTACAGACCCACCACCGTAGGCTACTTTTTCTTCGATGCATGCTTGCTTGAATCTTTCCCCTGGTCTTCTATACACTCTGTGTATTCTATCGTGCTTGTGGAGCATAAATTTTGATTCGTCGGAGAACATAACTTTTGACCAATCTCCAATACTCCAATTTAAGTGGTTCTGGGCATATCTTAGTCTTAAAATACGATGCCCACGCTCCAGTTTAGGGACGTTTGCAGGTCTAAGTGGTTTCAAGTTAGCTTCAGCAAGTCGTCGCCTTACTGTCCATGCGCTTGGGTTACTTCCTCCGAGGTGTCGAAACTGATTTATAAGTTCAGTTCCTGTGAGAAAGCGATTACGAAGCATTGTGTTCACCAAGTATCGATGTTCTCGTGCTGTGGTACACCTGGTTCTGCCTGTTCCTGGTCTGCGTAGGTAAGAGCCAGTTTCCTCGTAACGTTGGAGAACTCTTTGTACTGTTGAGAGCGACACACCGACAGTCGTGGCTGTATCGCGCTGACCCCGGCCGTTTTCCAGCATTGTGAGTATTCTGGTGCATTCTTCAGGTGTAAGCGACATGATTACTGCTTGAATAATAAATATTGAACACTATCAACATGGTTTATGTACCCACTTAAATGACAGATTAGAAACAAAAGCAAAAACAAATGTAGTAATTTCGTAGTTCCATCTTCAAAAGTCTCCCTTTTTCAAATTTGATTTTTTTATGACATAACTTCACAATAACTAAGAAGTTTTAATGACTTCATTTAAGGAGTATTAAATTGTCTATTCATCATCATCATCATATCAGCCGAAGGAAGTCCACTGCTGGACATAGGCCTCCCCCAAGGATCTCCACGACGACCGGTTCTGCGCTGCCCGCATCCAGCGGCTTCCCGCGACCTTCACCAGGTCATCGGTCCACCGAGTGGGAGGCCTGCCTACACTACGCTTTCCGGTGCGTGGTCGCCACTCGAGAACTTTACTGCCCCAACGGCCATCTGTTCTACGAGCAATGTGCCCCGCCCACTGCCACTTAAGTTTTGCAATTCTGAGAGCTATGTCGGTTACTTTGGTTCTCTTACGGATCTCCTCGTTTCTGATTCGATCACGCAGAGAAACTCCGAGCATAGCACGCTCCATTGCCCTTTGGGTGACCTTGAGCCTTCTTATGAGGCCCATAGTAAGCGACCATGTCTCAGTTCCGTACGTCATCACTGGCAACACACATTGGTCGAAGACCTTGGTCTTAAGACACTGCGGTATCTGGGACGTAAAGATATTGCGAAGCTTCCCGAACGCTGCCCAGCCGAGTTGGATTCGACGATTGATCTCTTTCTCGAAGTTGGACCTACCTAACTGGACTGTTTGTCCCAGGTATACATATTCGGTAACAACTTCGAGTGTAGAGCCTCCAACCTTCAGAGGAGTAGGTATGACACGGACGTTTGACATAATTTTCGTCTTGTCCATGTTCATTCTAAGACCCACTTGTTGAGAGGCTCTACTGAGGCCATCGAGCATTGTGCCTAAGTCGTCCATAGTCTCAGCCATGACCACGATATCGTCAGCGAATCGAAGGTGGGTGATGTACTCGCCGTTGATATTGATGCCGAGTCCACCCCAGTCCAAAAGCTTAAAAACATCTTCCAGGGCGGCGGTGAACAGTTTCGGAGATATAACGTCTCCCTGTCTCACCCCTCGCTGCAGCTGGATAGGTTCCGAGTTTTGATCCTGGAGGCGAACCGACATGGTGGCGTTTTCATACAAACACTTCAGCACTTCGATGTATCGATAGTCAATTTGGCACCTCTGGAGAGACTGTAACACAGCCCAGGTTTCGACCGAATCGAAGGCTTTCTCATAGTCCACGAACGCCAAGCATAGTGGCTGATTGTACTCTTCGGTCTTCTGTATAATCTGCCGCAGCGTATGTATGTGGTCTATGGTACTAAATCCTTTTCGGAAACCGGCTTGTTCGGGAGGCTGGAAGTCGTCAAACCTGCGTGCGAGACGATTCGTAATGACCCTCGAAAACAGTTTGTAGACATGGCTCAGAAGTGAGATGGGTCTGTAGTTCTTCAGCAGGGTATTGTCGCCCTTTTTGAAGAAAAGCACGACCACACTTCTGTGCCATGCCTTAGGCGTTTGTCCTTCAAGTATAACGGAATTAAATAATTTCTGAAGAGCTTTAAGTACCGGTGTTCCACCTGCTTTCAGAAGTTCAGCCGTAATTCCATCATCACCCGGTGCCTTATTGTTTTTAAGCTGTTTAAGAGCCATTCTAATCTCGTACAGGCTGACGTCCGGGATATCTTCGGTATAGTGTCGGGTAAGTCTAGCTCTTGGGTCTTTAGCCAGATCGCTGACAGGCAGACGTGTGGTCGTGTACAATTGTCCGTAGAACTTCTCAACTTCTTCCAGCAACTCAGTCTTAGACGATATGATCCTGCCGTCCTCAGTCTTCGGCTTAGTCAGTTGACTTTGACCAACAGACAGATCTCTCGCGAACACTTTTGAGCCTTTGTTGTTCTCAATCGCCTCTTTAATACAATTTGTATTATAGTGGCGCAAATCGCGAGTTAGAGACTTAGAGATCTGCCTGTTTAGTTGCCGATACTGAGTAGCGTCTTCAGAGGACTGCAAAACCAATCTTCGTCTTTCTTCCATGAGGTTGCTGGTCAAGTCAGAGATTTTTTTGGTTCTGTTTGAACGGCGAGTTTTGAAAATCTTAGACCCGACCGTTTGGACAATTTCCACGAACCTGTCGTTATAATCGTCCACATTCTCGCAGTCTCCTAGGCATTCGAAGCGATTGTGCAACTCGAGCTGAAAGTTTTCGGGGTTTTGGAACTGGATGGGCGCTGGTCGGAGTGTGGACTTCGTCAGTCGACATCTTTCTAGCTTGGTCTTTAGATTCAATGTGCCTCTTACCATTCGGTGATCGCTTCCTGTTTTGACTGAGTTGATCACAGAGACATCATTGAATATGTCTATTAAAGACAATTTATTTCATTAAGCTAGCCTTCTTAGTTTCCGAGATTTTTAGGATTCTTTAAGTGACCCGGATTCATCGTTCTCGAGTGTATTAAGCTTTTGATAAAACGGTTTTTCGATTCGGGGATTGGTTTACAAAATATTAGGCTTTAAATTGCTAATTTTTATTAGAGTTAAGTGTCCCCACATGCCAGCTAAACCGCTTTTTCAATACATCCAAAAAATGTATATAGTAGGACATATGATCAATTTAAAAGGAAACCTATCACGGCTAAACAGGTTTTCTAAGTTGAAGAGTAATAGTCTACCAACTTAAGGTGTAAGTTCACAGATTTTTAATACAAAATGTTCTATTACCAACTGCAAAAACAATTTTGTTTTAACAATTTTGTTTTTGCAGTTGGTAATAAGCGTCCCACGCTTTTACAATCAAATATTATAATTAAAAGCACATAGTTTACACTTCAGCCCAGAAATAGAAACAACTTGAACGATCCATAATTTATTTTTGGTTTTTACGTGCATTTTATAAAAGCGTGTTTTTGTAGTGTTTTTTTTTAACTATTAATTTAACCAATAGGGTAGTGTAAGTTCACAGATGGATGGATGGATGTTCACACAATTGGATCAGATCTTTAACAACCTAGAGTAGTAGGATTAGTAGGTTGTTAAAGATCCCATCCAAGCCAAGGTGAGAAACGTGCCGAGGGCTGAATAGCATGAGGGTGGAAATAATCATTACCATCATAGCCTAATATTCTTACTTGGAAATAGTCTAGACCACCATGCAATACAGATGCACTGGCGGAGATGGAGAGGATGCAGGCTATGATTATGGTAATGATTATTTCCACCCTCATGCTATTCAGCCCTCGGCACGTTTCTCACCTTGGCTTGGATGGGATCTTTAACAACCTACTAGTACTACAACCCTATTTACACGTCAATATACATCGTATATAGATATATCAATATTATTCTATTTACACTCTCCATGTACAGGTCTATATACATTTTATACAGGCACCTATGTCAATATTTACACTATTTACACTCAATATTTACTAGTCAATATATAATAGGTTTGTTGAAAAGTGAAAAGTGATCGTGTTCTAAGACCATTACGTGACCTTTCTCATTATTGCAAACACGACTATGATACGAATTCCATCATAGAATGCCAGTTCCTGTCTTCCGGCTTCATCATCAGACCTTGAAACTTAATCGGGGTCAAAGTTAGTTACAAAATCTTTCTAACAAGTCCAAACACGTCTATGATACGATATTCCATCATGGAATGCCATTGCCTATCTTTCAGCTTCATGATAAGACCTTAAAACGTAATCGTGGTCAAAGTTCATTACAAGACTTTTCTAACAAGTCCAAACACAGCTATGACACGATGTTCCATCGTGAAGTTCCAGTCATATCTTCCGGCTCCATCATCAGATCAGTACGACAGTACGATATTATTGTATTGTCAACAGAACTACATACAGCTGCCAATTTTCATGACGCTACGATCCTAGGAAGATGGTTAAATTAGTTACCTTAGATTCCATTACATAGTTAGTTACATATAAGTCGACTTAATAAAAGCGTGTTAAAAAATGAGTAAATCGGACGGTGTCAGACGGACTCGAAATAGATTTCATATGATTATCTTATTTATACATTTGAGAAGGACGAAAGTTAGGTGACTTTCAATGCTTATTTACAAATCTTTGTAAAAATACCTTTTAGTTAAAAATAATAATAATAGGTAAATCGATTTGCTGGAACGGCCGGACGGACTCGGATTAGAATTCTGTTTTTTTATGTATTGCAAAGAGCGAAAGTTAGCAAAAATAATAATAATGCAAAATTGTACCAAGTTGTTGCAATGGAAGTCTTTTTTAAACTTTTTTAGAATTTCCAATATTATTATCAATCAATATCTATCGTTATAGCGGCAGATCGTGAAAACTCGGCAGATCGCGACTTTCTGCTATTACCATGCAGATCCAGGCGTATCTGAGTTAAGCGAGCAAAGCAAGCGTTAGGTTCGTTAGGTGGGATGATATGCCCACGACATAATATAAAGCGAAAGATTACTGTTACTCACTCGTTAAACAAGAAATCTCGAATATTGATTGACCTATTAAGCTGAAATCTGGCAGGTAAGTAGTTTATAGATAGGAGAAGACAACTAAGAACAGATTTTGCGACAGGGTTGAATAAAGGTGTCTACAGACTATCGTCAGCTTATATACCTAGACACACCATTTAGGTTTAATAGTGATTTATTGTTTTTATTTTGTTTTGTAATAGGAAATATAAAAAAGACGTAGGTAGGACTTTCACAAACTAAAAAGTATTTTTGATAGTCCTATGTTTTTCCTACTAGTCACATAAAGATGCGTTATTCTGCTATAAAATGTAAAAAATATAATTGGGGTCATATTTTTTAAAGCTACTTTTAAAATTACCTACTAGCTATACTTGTGAAACTCTGTTCAGTTGGTAGTAGGACATTTTCTAAGCACACCTGGCTAGCTACCACCATCTTATCTTAGTCTTGCCGCCAAACATCAGTGTTAACAACATTGATATGCTCTGGCTTGAAGATAAGATAGTCAGTTCTCCATTGCATTGAGGAATCTTGATAATCCCGCTTCCATCTTCGGCATCATCGTCACTTACCATCAGGTGAGATGATGTCAAGGGCTTACCAACTGTGAAAAATAAAAATAATAAATAAATCTCTTTTGGACCTAGAACGTACATTGTACTGAAGTACCTTCTACAACGTAGACAAGGAATCATCATCATCAGCTCATAATATTACGTCCCCACCGAGGGGCAAGAGCCTACCCTGAATTAGGGCAATTGGGCCTTAGTCGACCACATGGGCCCAGTGTGGAATAGTCGACTTCACACACTACCTCCGAGTTTCTGAGCAGGCGTGTGCAGGTTTCCTCACGATGTTTTCCTTCACCGTAAGAGAGTCGGATAAACGTACATATGAAATCGAAATTCGAAAACACATTGGTACGTGGCAGGATCCGAACCATGGAATAAGACAAGGAATGAGGCCGGAAATTTCGAAATCCACACGGAAAAAAACACGGGTGAAGCCGTAGTGCGGTAGAATAGATCACTCATAATATATCTATCGCTACCACCCCTTGTATCCATCACTTGTAATTCGTATATATACGAGTGAAACAGATATCTTGAGACAAACTGAAGTGCTTACCTCTAATATTCCTTTGTCAACGTCTGAGTACTGTTTCATGTTTATTCAACGTTGGTTTTATACCTAAGACTTATGCTAAGAATTAGTAGATACTTTACTCTCTATAGAGCTGAATTTAATTGTAAGATGGCTTAAGGTAACGAAAATACAGATGTCTATGCCTACTTAGCTCTACAGGGTATAACAAAATTGGTGTAGGTCCCGTTAACTGGGGGTTCTACTCGTCATACTGAACAACTTTCCCCAAGGAACCCATAGTCAATTCTCAAAAAAAAATATTTGGACCTTCCATACTAAAATGCACAAAATCGGTCGATCAGCTGATCGATTGGTATGAAGAATACCTAAAAAAAAATTACGTTTTCAAAGTCGTAGAAGAAAAGTTGTTCAGTATGATGCGTAGAAGCCCCAGTTAACTGGACCTACACCAATTTTGTTACACCTGTATAATAGAGATGATGTGCTAGTCACACTAGAGTTACTTTATATTATCTTTCAAAAACGACATTTTGTTCTAGAAATGTTTGTAATAAGTAAAAGTGACGTCAAAATTCATCAGCGTCATTTCAGTAGGTACTCATTATACATAATAAATATATTAAAAATTGAAGTGTTATGTAAAATAATGCTAGTAAGGTTTTTTTAAAAAAATATTCAGTAGCATTGAAATTTTGTGATCAATCGTTCATAATTTATAAAATTCATGCAGGTATCATCTCAATCATTTTCAGAGATAAAGGCTCCTCATCATCATCATCAGCCCGTGTTAGTCATCACCATATCAGCTGCTGAACAAAAAACATCCACTGCTGGACAAAGGACTCCCTCAAGTATTTTCACGACGACCGGTCCTGCGCTGCCTGCATCCAGTGGCTTCCCGCGACCTGTACCACCTTATTCTTCCGTGTTAGCGACGTGCTGGAATTTAACTGATCTTCGACCCTACGTATCCAGCTGTCGCCAGAAACATTACGAAAATCATCGCTCCACCTACCTAGCTGGGGGGGCACTACGTTTGCTTAAATGCGGTCTCCACTTCAGAACTCGATTTGTACAGGGGTTGCGGGTTCTGCAACTACCTCTGGTCCGGCAAAAACCGGCTAATTTGCTGAGCTATCAGTCACCTTGGTTCTCTGGCGAATAACTTCGTTTCGGATTCTATCCTGCAGAATAACTCCGAGCATAGCTATCTTCATAGCATGCTGTGTGACTCTGAGCTTGTGGACTATGTATAACAAATTTAAAAATTGTATCAAAAGAACTCTCTGTAAAAAAGATTAATTATTATAAGACATCCGAATATTTAAATGACAAAAAAGTATGGGTAGACAGTGTTTCTTCTATCAACACTACTAATCATGTTTAATAGTAATAAAATGATGACCAACCTAAGAATTGACGTGGAAGCGATAAGACATGACAGTCTAGTAGGTACTTCTTTTAATTAATATTTTTATCTTAGCATTGACATGAGTGGCGCATGCTCGCTTAAATGTTCGTGCGCATCGGGAGCCGGGTCGTTCCTTTCCCTCTAATATGGTTAATGGGAGCGATGGCTGACTCTCGCGTTATACTCGTGACCGGGTGCTGTCCATGTGAACTGGCCTACTCTTGTTAAAGGCATTCAATGATTTTTATGTGTATTACTTTTCGTGTCATGTTGTTTTCATGTTCTATTGACATAATTTGGTTTATATCAAGGATTCAATTTTGACGTTATTAACCAATTATTGTTTATTTCTTGATTCTTCACAAATGACATTGTTATTATTATTTTATGACTATCAGAAAGAGTATAATTTGCACCTATTTTGAATAAATATATTGAATTAAATTGAATTGAACTAATTGTACTGTCAGTGTCCACATTTTGGCGCCGTATGTCCTTAAGGGTTGGACAGACGCACTGATTAAAGACTTCCGTCTTCCGTCTTCAGGCATAGTGGTATCGGCATCACGAAGATATGGCGAAGCTTCCCGAACTTTGCCCAGCCCAACTGTATTCTGCTACTGGCCTCCATCTCGAAGTTGTTTCTACCTAACTGCAAAACCTGCTCGATGTAGACATATTCTTGAACAACTTCAAGAGTTTCACTCTCGACTATAACCGGTCTCCTATTGAGGCTCAACAGCTAGTAAACAAGATAAGATGAGACAGCCAGGTCCCCACTGCGTTGGGAAGTCTTGGTAAGCCCGCTTCCATCTTCGGCATCATCGTCACTTACTATTAGGTGAGATGATGCCAAGAGCTTACGAATTGTAAATAAAAAAAAATTGTACAAATTCATACCAACTTTTGTATTTTTAAACGAATGCCCACAAAAAGGGAGTGTATTGTTTTCAGGTCTCATATTATAAGAAAAAAAAATTAAAAAAAGTAATAAAATAAAAAAGTAAAAAATAATAATTAAATAATAATAATAATTAATTTTAAAAAAGTTTATTGCAGTATCTCACTGTAAAAAATATTACATGTTGCTGTAGACTTCTTTTACGTATAAGAATACTTGTGCTAGAAGAATCCGAATATATGGTACGTATATTGTATAAACACTTTTTTTATCAGCTCATATACGTCCCCACCGAGGGGCTCGAGCCTATCCTGCATTAGGGCGATCAGGCCTTAGTCGACCACGCGGGCCCAGTGCGGGTTGGTCGACTTCACACACAACCTGCTAGTTAAACAAAAAAACTAATTAACTAACAAACACTTACTAATTAACACTTTATTGCACTTTATTGTATGTATGTTTCTTTATTTCACGATATCTTCTAAACAGCTTGATAGATTTTAGATTTCCAGGTGTTATTAGATTCGTCTTTATCCCGTGAGTATCATTATCTATGATATACAGAATTTTAAAAAAATCGTGTTGGACCCGTTAATTGGGTTTTCTACTTAACATACTGAACAACTTTTCCCAGGGATTTCAAGGCCAATTCGCAAAAATATATTCGACGCTCTATACAAAACTGCACAAAATTGGTCAATCAGCTGATCGTTTTGTATGAAGAATTAAAACATTTTTTTGTGATTTCAGAAACTTGTAGAATTCACAGTCGTCATAATCATCATATCAGCCGAAAAGGCCTCCCCCAAGGATTTTCACGACGACCGGTCCTGCGCTGCCAGCATCCATTGGCCTTCCGCGATCTTTACCAGGCCGTCGGTCCACCGCGTGGGAGGCCTGCCTACGCTACATTTTCCGGTCCGCGGTCGCCACTCGAGAATTTTACTACCCCATCGGCCATCCGTTCTACGAGCTATGTGCCCTGCCCACTGTCACTTCAGTAGCAGTCGTGTTATTATTCAATAAATAAATAAATATTCTGGGACAAATCACACATGGTCATCTGGCCCCAAAGTAGGATTCCCTGTGTTATGGGATACCAGAGACTGATATACATAATATATACTTAATATAAAGGTATATGGTATTATTATGCTACCAATGAGATATTTATGTAGGTACCTACCTAGCATTACGGATTAGGTAGTTTTGAAATACCTAGTGAAGTTTCAGTCAGTGTTAGTATGACTACTTAGAAAGTTTAGAACTTCAGTAGACTTGTGTGACTTTATAACCATTTCTTAGATTTAGTTTTTTGTTAGTATGACTACTTAGAAAGTTTAGAACTTCAGTAGACTTGTGTGACTTTATAACCATTTCTTAGATTTAGATTTTTGTTAGTATGACTACTTAGAAAGTTTAGAACTTCAGTAGACTTGTGTGACTTTATAATTATTTCTTAGATTTAGATTTTTGTTAGTATGACTACTTAGAAAGTTTAGAACTTCAGTAGACTTGTGTGACTTTATAACCATTTCTTAGATTTAGATTTTTGTTAGTATGACTACTTAGAAAGTTTAGAACTTCAGTAGACTTGTGTGACTTTATAACCATTTCTTAGATTTAGATTTTTGTTAGTATGACTACTTAGAAAGTTTAGAACTTCAGTAGACTTGTGTGACTTTATAACCATTTCTTAGATTTAGATTTTTGTTAGTATGACTACTCAGAAAGTTTAGAACTTTAGTAGACATGTGTGACTTTATAACCATTTCTTAGATTTTATGGGTGTCTGTACCTCAAAAGGTAAAAAGCAACCATTATAGGATCACTCGCGTGTCTGTCTGTCCGCCCGTCTATCACAGCCAATTTGCTTCGAAACTACTGGACCGATATAACCTCGTTACTGTGATTTTTTCAAAATTTTAGGCCCAGCAGTTTTGGAGATAGGAAGGAAATGCTCAATTTTCATCTTTTTTCCTTAATAACTTCTTCTTATCAGCTCACATACGTCCCCACCAAGGGGCTCGAGCCTACCCTGAGTTAGGGCGATCGGGCCTCACTCGACCACGCGGGCCCAGTGCGGGTTGGTCGACTTCACACACAACCACCATCTTATCTAAATCTTGCCGCCAAATATCAATGTTGATATCATTGGTGTGTTCCGGCATGAAGATAAGGTAGCCAGTTTCCCCATTGCATTGGGGAATCTTGGTAAGCCCGCTTCCATCTTCGGCAACATCGTCACTTACCACCAGGTGAAATGTTGTCAAGGGCTTACCAATTGTGAATAAAAAAAAAACCCGCGAGTTTCTTCGCACGCGTGTGCAGGTTTCCTCACGATGTTTTCCTTCACCGTAAGAGCGTCGGATAAACGTACATATGAAATCAAAATTCGAAAATCACATTGGTACGTGGCAGGATCGAATCACGACCTCCAACACAGGAGGCGGCTTAAATAACTTAAAAACTATTTAACTTGAAATTATACAAAATTATATTATTTGAAATTTTCACAAAAAGCACTTTCATTTGATTTGTCACACGATATAGTTTGCATTTTTTTTTACTTTTAATAATTTATGTATCCTTCAAAAGTGGGCCCCGTGTTTAAAATTAATGTATATTTAAGTTACCTGTCCATCGTTGGGTCTATAACTTGCATATGTGTACCAAATTTCAACTCAATCGGTCTAGTAGTTTTTTAAAATATACTTTTAAAAGGATACTAAACCCTACTTCGCACGAATCCGACTTGCACTACCCTGTTTTTTTTTTTGACTTAGATCGTTTTGATAAAACATAGAGTCCAGCCGGAACCCCATTATAGTGTAGACTTACATCTAAGTAAATATATATCATTTTATTGAACTTACATTCTTCTGTGATCTGCATCTCAATCTTATCGAGATCCTCGACTTCGTCATCATCAAAATCAGTCTGAACGGTGACGTCACGAGTGTACGTCTCCAGCGTGATGACGTCAAACGGTGCGCGGTCGTCGGGACAGGGCGCACGCGCGGCGTGCGGGACGTCTCGTGAGCCGTGCGGGCTGTCCCGTGGGTCGTGCGGGCTGTCCCGTGGGACGTGCGGGACGTCGCGTGGGTCATGCCGCCCACGCTTGCACGCTGCGCATCCGCAGAGTGAGCCGCGCACGCGCAGAAGCCAGACTAGACCAAACAGCGCCATCCACGTGGTCATGCTGCGTCTCCACCTGCCACCATCACTTCTCCTCGAAATTGTCACACACATTCACTGACATTACAGTTGGTTTTTAATTGTTTTGTTTTTATTTAGTTTTTCCATTATTTTGGTTTTATTTGATTTATTGCCTTTTAAACAATAAAAAGATGCAGCTAAAAATTTTGTTGTTGGAAACTAAGTTAAGTATAGTCATTAATAATAATAATAATTTATTTATTGTCAGACTAAAAAATCCATACAAATACATGGTACAAAATTCAAAAATCACATGTAGGGACACATTGTAATAAATAAATAAATATTCTTCTACATGGTCATCTGGCCCCAAAGTAGGATTCCCTGTGTTATGGGTTACTAGAGACTGATATACATACTTATATACGTTTACTAGCTGTCCCGGCGAACTACGTACCGCCTTACATTACATTACACTGCCCTACCCTACCCTACCCTACACAACACTACACTACTCTACCCTACCCTACACTACACTACCCTACCCTACACTACCCTACACTACACTACCCTACACTACACTACCCTACCCTACCCTACACTACCCTACCCTACCCTACACTACCCTACCCTACATACACTACACTACACTACCCTACCCTACACTACCCTACACTACACTACACTACCCTACCCTACCCTACACTACACTACCCTACCCTACACTACCCTAAAATAAAATAGATGTTGGCCTATTCTCAGACCTACTCAATATGCTCACAAAATTTCATGAGAATCGGTCAAGCCGTTTCGGAGGAGTAAGGGAACGAAAACTGTGACACGAGAATTTTACATATTAGATTTTAACACCCAGACACAGAGCAAACAAATCTGCTCATCACACAAATGCTTGCCCTGTGTGGGGATCGAACCCACAACCCTCGGATCAGTAGTCAAGGGCACTAACCACTGAGCCACCGAGTCAGTCAGTAATAAGAACGCTTACTATGCAAAATGGAAACCCAGGCGCACGACTACTAACGAATGTCTAGCCAGTCGTTTCCCGTCGCGCGTCCGGAGTACACCCTGCATGCACTTGCTTCCAATAAACCCACTGGAAAATCCTTCTGATATTAAATTATTGAATAACCTCAACTACCACCAAACTACCTGAAGTGGTGACCCTAAAAATAACTTTGCTCGAATCAGTGATTGCTGAACGTTAGTGAACATTTAAAATATTTTTCTTGGAAACGGCTCAAAGGCAAGCAGTACTCAACGGACGCCTCAGTTAATTTGATTACTGAGTAAAAACATTTTTTTAAATAACTTTAAATGTGACTGCGCAAAAGTGAATAACTACGAAAATGGAAACTTATCCTGCCGCACCGTCTACTGAACAAAAATTTGAAACATTTTTATCTGCAAATATGGAGAGTTCTTCAGAAATAGCTGCAATTTCAGTAAATGCAAGAGTTCCAGTATTCTGGTGTGATCAACCGCGATTATGGTTTTTACAGTTTGAAGCTGTAGATGCCCCTCAGAAGATGGGAGATGAGGCCAAATATCATCTGCTGTTATCTAAACTGGATTAAGAACTAATAAGACAGGTGAGTGATATCCTAATATCACCTCCGGAAACCGAAAAAAAGCGATTAATTACAATTTATGAGGAATCGGAAAATCGTCAAACTCATAGACTTCTCAGCGAGATGGAATTGGATGACCAGCGCCCATCCCTACTACTCAGAAAGATGAGGGAATTAGCGAGAGGAAAAATGACGGACGACACACTCAGGATCATCTGGCAAGGACTCTTACCAGCAACCGTACGAGGCATATTATCAGTGAATGAGCTTAAGGATTTGGAACAACTTGCAAGGATAGCAGATAAAGTGATAGAAGAAATGTCGGGAAGTCAACAGATCAGTGCTGTAACCACCAATATAATAAGGTAGAAAATTCTGGTACAAACCTAGCCGCGGAAATCGCTAAATTGAACATAAAATTCGAAAAGTTTAGAAGATCCTCTTCTCGAAAATCGGTTCATAAACGATGAAGTTATCCGCGAACACACATAAAAAAAATTATACGGTCGAATTGAGAAACCTCCTTCTTTTTTTAAAGTCGGTTAAAAATATCACATTCATTCTATAAAATAAATTGGGAAAAACAAAATGCACTACACTACCCTACACTACACTACACTACCCTACCCTACCCTACACTACACTACCCTACCCTACACTACCCTAAAATAAAATAGATGTTGGCCTATTCTCAGACCTACTCAATATGCTCACAAAATTTCATGAGAATCGGTCAAGCCGTTTCGGAGGAGTAAGGGAACGAAAACTGTGACACGAGAATTTTACATATTAGATTTTAACACCCAGACACAGAGCAAACAAATCTGCTCATCACACAAATGCTTGCCCTGTGTGGGGATCGAACCCACAACCCTCGGATCAGTAGTCAAGGGCACTAACCACTGAGCCACCGAGTCAGTCAGTAATAAGAACGCTTACTATGCAAAATGGAAACCCAGGCGCACGACTACTAACTAATGTCTAGCCAGTCGTTTCCCGTCGCGCGTCCGGAGTACACCCTGCATGCACTTGCTTCCAATAAACCTACTGGAAAATCCTTCTGATATTAAATTATTGAATAACCTCAACTACCACCAAACTACCTGAAGTGGTGACCCTAAAAATAACTTTGCTCGAATCAGTGATTGCTGAACGTTAGTGAACATTTAAAATATTTTTCTTGGAAACGGCTCAAAGGCAAGCAGTACTCAACGGACGCCTCAGTTAATTTGATTACTGAGTAAAAACATTTTTTAAATAACTTTAAATGTGACTGCGCAAAAGTGAATAACTACGAAAATGGAAACTTATCCTGCCGCACCGTCTACTGAACAAAAATTTGAAACATTTTTATCTGCAAATATGGAGAGTTCTTCAGAAATAGCTGCAATTTCAGTAAATGCAAGAGTTCCAGTATTCTGGTGTGATCAACCGCGATTATGGTTTTTACAGTTTGAAACTGTAGTTGCCCCTCAGAAGATGGGAGATGAGGCCAAATATCATCTGCTGTTATCTAAACTGGATTAAGAAGTAATAAGACAGGTGAGTGATATCCTAATATCACCTCCGGAAACCGAAAAAAGCGATTAATTACAATTAATGAGGAATCGGAAAATCGTGAAACTCATAGACTTCTCAGCGAGATGGAATTGGGTGACCAGCGCCCATCCTTACTACTCAGAAAGATGAGGGAATTAGCGAGAGGAAAAATGACGGACGACACACTCAGGATCATCTGGCAAGGACTCTTACCAGCAACCGTACGAGGCATATTATCAGTGTATGAGCTTAAGGATTTGGAACAACATGCAAGGATAGCAGATGAAAGTGAAGAAATTTCGGGAAGTCAACAGATCAGTGCTGTAACCACCAATATAATAAGGTAGAAAATTCTGGTACAAACCTAGCCGCGGAAATCGCTAAATTGAACATAAAATTCGAAAAGTTTAGAAGATCCTCTTCCCGAAAATCGGTTCATAAACGATGAAGTTATCCGCGAACACACAAAAAAAAAATTATACGGTCGAATTGAGAAACCTCCTTCTTTTTTTAAAGTCGTTTATAAAGATCCTGGCAGAATATCAGCGTTATGGGAATTCTCCTATAACATATGCTGAGCCAGGGCCTTTTCACTGGCCTGGCACTAACTGCAATTTCATTGTATTTTATTGGTTTTATTAGTAAATAGCTATAAGTTAGTGTTAGTGGTGTAATCTTCTTTTTTTTACTTTATTGTTACCAAAGTTATACTTATTGTTTTTTTGTGCCTGGTCGGTGAATAAACGGTTTATCTATCTATCTATCACATTCATTCTATAATAAATTGGGAAAAACAAAATGAATAAAGTTAAAAACAAATGAATGAAATTAAATATAAAGCAAATCTGATTAAAAATTAATATTAAATTCAGTTGCCAACAAAAAGTTGTCAAATTATACTATGTCAAAAATTAAAATGTTTAAAATATTAGATAGATAATTAGGTCAAGGTGAATAAATTAGGTACATTAAAGTTAAATCAAAACAGTTTATAGACACACACACACACAATAAACAGTCTTAAATATACAAGGCGGGGGATGCGCTCGCATGAAGCTGCATCCACCTCTGCAAAAAAGGAGAGACCCAACTTTCAGCCAGTGTGGACAGAATTAAGGGAGATGTATAATTTTTCTCCTACTTTTGACCGAATTTAAAAAAAAAACCCGTATATACCTAATATTATTAAATTGCACAATAATCGTATTCGCCAGTCTATATGAGCTTTTCTAAACACGTTAGAAAGCCACGTCACATAGCCAGTTCTCCATTGCGTTGGGGAATCTTGGCAAGCCCGCTTCCATCTTCGGCATCATCGTCACTTACCATCTGGTGAGATGATGCCAAGGGCTTACCAATAGAGAATTAAAAAAAATAAAAATAAAATTGGGCCAAATTACGTACATACGTATGTATATGGATGTATGTATGTCTGTCCATAAGGTTCTCTAAAAATTGAAAATCTGATTGCAATGACTCTTATTTTCTTGGATTAAATATCTTTCAACTTATGGAACAGTGTAAGTTTCATCAAAATCGGTTATGTAGTTTCCAAGCTTTAGACTGTTAAGCACCTATGTACCAATTACTGGAAAAAACAAGTAATCGGTTTAAGGGCGCAAGTTTGTCCTTAAGTTGGTTGTTTTAAACTGGAGACTAAGCTTTCTCGGGAAAGACCGAAAATGAATAAAACCGGTAAAGTGCGAGTCAGAACTGCGTACAAAGGGTTCCGTACCATCATAATAGATGGCGCTAGTTTCTTCATGTTTAAAAAAACACTCTTTTGTATGGAGATTTTCACTTTTTCCAATTTTTTGTATTTGTTGTTATAGCGGCAACAGAAATACATCATCTGTGAAAATTTCAACTGTCTAGATAGCTAGATGTCTAAATAGCCGTGATAGCACGGTTAATGAAATACAGCCTGGTGGGTGACAGAATGACACGGACGAACATCGAAGTCTTTGTAATAGGGTCCCGTTTTTACCCCTTGGGTGCGGAACCTTAAAAATGTATCTCTTAAAATACCCAAAAATTTATCCGACAGAGCATCGAGCACATTACCACAGATGAAATACTAGTTTTACTTACGAGTTGGAAATTTTCGCCCCTTTATTCTAAATTTCAACGAAATCGTTAAAACCGCTTTCGAGACCGTGAATACTTTATTTAATTATAATATACAGGATGTAACATAAAGGTGCAGTGATATTTTAAGGTGGGCTTGTACTCATCAAACTGAACAACTTTTGTTCTACAAATTTGCTGAAATCGCGATTTATTTATTTTTGGATTGTTCATACAAATCGGTCAGCTGCTTGGCCTGTTTTGTGTGAAAAATCCAAAAAAAAAAACGAGATTTCAGCAAAGTTGCAAAACAAAAGTTGTTCAGTTTGATCAGTAAAAACCCACTTCAAAGTATCACTGCACCTTTATGTCACTGCCTGTATATATATATTTTAAAATATTGCTAGGTCATCTATGAAACACTAGCTGTTTCCCGCAGCTTCACTTTTCGAGGGTGCACGGTGCGCGAGCGTGGAAAAAAGAAGCCTATTTGTTAATCCAGGTCCTAATCTGTTTACCTGTCAAATTTCAGCCAGAACCGTTCAGTAGTTTTCTGCGTGAAAGAGTAACAAACATACATTCATACAACCATACATTCTTACAAACTTTCGCGTTTATCATCTACTAGCTTTTTCCCGCGGCTCCGCCCGCGTGGACATCGTTTTTATGACTGTCTTTAAGGGTGATTAGTAAATTATGTCGTTTCTCACCTACTCAACCATCTTTGTGCAAAAAATCACAACAATCGAGTATTTTTTTAGTTCCCTCAGGAACTGTATCAGATTATGCTACTTTCCCGGGATAAAAAGTAGCCTATGTCCTTCCCCGTAACACAGGCTACCTGCATGCCAAATTTCATAAAGATTGGTCGAGGCGTTGAAGCGTGAAAAGGAAACAAACAAACACATTTTCACATTTATAATATTAGTAAGAATTGGAACATGGAACAGTAATACCTACTCCCTACTTTCTAGCCATAAATCGTTTTATTAATATGTTTCCAAAAAAGGTAGTTACAAAAGCCATCTGTTTATTCTGCAGACAAAATAATATAACTGGTGTGCAAAATAAAGACAACTCCTTATAATAATTTGTAGTTCATATCTCAGGGTGGCGCGCGGCGCGCCCTATGCCGCGACACGCCGCCGCTCGGGAACTCGATGAAATGATAAACGGTGGCAATAAATTGCAGCCACCGAGATATAAATGGCAGCCCTTAGTCGGAGTACTCATGAAAAATATCAATTCGTTACAAGTGATCCTCGAAATAATTCCTCTTTGGGAATAAATTTATACTCAAATTATGGTTGAAATACTGGAGGGATGAAGCGGAATATTTCTCAAGTTATCACATTTTAGAATTCTTGAAGGCGCTTCGATTCTCGACACGTTCGCTTTTGAAACTGAAGAAAATCCAGACGTTTTCACTCACGTAACAGAGCCCGCGGATTGAATGGAGAAACACAATGAACGAGCGAAGAGAAATTGGATGCATAATAAGAATGGAATACAGAAGAAGTTACAAAACATCAAACAGAGCTATTAATTTCCGAAAGTGGAAAAAAAAGTCCTCAAAACTAAGCAAGCATTTATTTGAAAGAAGTAGGCTATTGAGGCCGACAGAAGGCATTATTCTTAACTGACGTGAAGTCGGGTCAGCCCCAAATAAATACTTTAACTTTGAACCTTTGTTTTTGAATTCAGAATCAGTTTTTTTTTCTTCGTAATTTTGGGAGTTGGAGAGTTAAGTAACCAACTAAATGTTCGAGTATTATAAAGTTTTAAGATTTTAAAGTTCAGCATTTAATGTCTTAAGACAAAACAATGTAATAATATTTGAAGCTGCCAATATTTATTTAACAACGAGAGGCCCTCCCCCCCAGGAATTGACTTGCCATGGACTGTTTGGAAATCTCTAAATAGACTGCGGACTCAAGTTGGCCGATGTAGGAAGAACATGTGTCGTTGGGGTTTCTGTGACAGAGAAGAGTGTCTATGTGAAATCAGTTAACAAACTATGACACACTTATTGACTTGCCCCAAGTGCCCGGACACCTGCACAATGGAAGACTACTGATAGTGGCATACGGGTGGCTACCTAGTGGGCGAGTAAAATATAGAATTATTAAGTGACGATTTAGTCAAAACATCGACTCGAAAAAACAAAGAAGAAGAAGCTGGAAATAAAATGATAAATATAAACGATTATTCGAATTTTGACACTTGCAACAACAGCAACAAATTGACAATAATTAACTGAGATTATCAACTCGAGAACTAAGACAAAGGGCGGTGACAACCCTTAATACCAATCAAGGGATCCGGTTTCTATTGCGTACAAATTTCTATTACAGGAACCGTAAATAGGCTATTAGGGCAGCATTATGCTATATTTATATTTCTATCATATTAGAAGTTAGTAAATTTGACAAAATCAATATACAGGATGTAAAATAATTGGTGTAGGACCCGTTTACTTGTGCTTCTACTCGTCATACTGAACAAATTTGCCCAAGGAACCTATAGTCAATTATCAAAAAAAAATTGGACCCTGGCACAGAATTAGTCGATCATCTGATCGATTTTTATGAAGAGTAAAAAATTTTTATGCGATTTCAGCAAATTCGTAGAACAAAAGTTGTTCAGCATGATTAGTAGAAGCCCAAGTTAACGGGACCTAAAACGATTTTGTTACACTCTATATATTATAAAAGAAAGTGTACAATATGTGTGCCGCTAAAACTCAGAAACAAGTCCCGGTACGATCAAGGAAGTTATATGGTGTGGTAGCCTTCTATCCCCAATCCATGAAGTTCCCGTTTCTACCTGAAGGGCGTACTTTTGAAAATATGATGATTGGAAGTTTCGCCGTCTAGAAATTTCTAGAACAGCCCAGAAAATTTAAGAGTATTCAAGAGCATTCCCCAACAACATCCCAGATTTTGTGTGGTTGGGGCTACTCTCTGAGCGAAGCTGGGTAACCCAGATATAATTGATTAGACACTTCGTAAGTCGTAATGATTTATCTATATATGAAAATTGAATCAAATAAAGCTGAATTTCAAAGCCATAATGTAAAACTTTGCTTTTAATTTAACAAGTTGCCAATGGTCTAATAATAATGCAACCAGCCTTAGCACTAACAGTTTTACCGGAAAATTTGCCACTGTTTGGAACTTAGCTACCAAGGGTGTTCCTTTATAAGGTATGTGTATAGAATTATTTTTCCAAGCACGTATTATGGCGTTGCGAACAAACGTAAGAATGTCAACAAAAAGAAAACACAATTTCGACTCAACTTGTATTGTGTGTTCTGACTGTTCGACGTGGCCTAGAATTCACTAAGGGTCGATACAACTGTCAAGGGAAACAGACCTTTTTTATATTCACAGTTGATAAGCCCTTGGCATCATTTCACCTAAACAAACTCCTAGTCGCGGAACGAAAGATCCTGCGAAAGATACTGGGGCCGACAAGAGGAGAGGACAGGGAGTGTAGGCAAAGATTTAACCAGGAGCTGGAAGATCTAATGTCCGAACCAAACATCATTGAGGAAATAAAAGCAGCCCGACTTTGCTGACTAGGACGTGTAGAAAGAATGGGAGAAGACTTAGCTGCCAAAATAGCATATCTTAAAAAACCATCGACCGACCAAAATATCGCTGGAAAGACGAAGTTGCCAAAGACCTCAAAGAGTTGGGAGTGCCCTAATGGTCAAACTTGGCACAAAATAGGATAGAGTGGTGCACTTTAATGTCGGAGGCCAAGATTCATTCGGGTCGCTGAGCCAGCGAAGTAAAGTAAGTAAGTGTGTCATCTCATCTGATGGTAAATGACGATGATTACGAAGATGGAAGCGAACTTACCAAGATTCACGAACGGAATGGGGATCTATCTTTTATTTTTCACCTCTCACAGATGTTCTATCATCTTCGCTCGTTTTTTCTTGCAAATTCCGGCTGCTCGCTGTGTTTATAAAGGTAATGCGAATTCCAATTTGTATAAATGATCAATGTACAAATACATACTTGTGATGTTTGCTCAGAATTCGCGTCACTCCGTTTAGATTTGGCGCCGTTAGGCATTTGTTAATGGTTCAATTTTTTTTTTGTTTATTTTTTGGCAGGTAGTCGTTTGTTGTAGTAGATGCGAGTACAAAGCAATATTCTTTGATTATTTACTTACGTAAATAACAAGATTAGTACTTAAGTAAATAATCAAAGGCAATATTTCACGTTTATTATACATCGGTAGACCTATGACCTGGTGAAGGTCGCGGAAAGCCGCTGGATGCGGGCAGCGCAGAACCGGTCGTCGTGGAAATCCTTGGAGCAGGCCTATGTCCAGCAGTGGACGTCCTTTGGCTGATATGATGATGATGATGATACAGACAGCTACTCACCTGCATCACTTTCCAGATTCTTTTTGGGGACCTTCAAGGCGAGAGTGAATAATCATTATTTGTGTTTGCATGTACTATCCTCGACTACATGTTCACCTTTAATGAGATGAGTTGCAGTCAAACTCATGAATAAAGTATTAATTTGAACGTCATTTTGTTTTATGTTTCTTGTCTAAGTAACAAAAAATACCACTTTAATAATAATCCACTTCAAAGGGAACCATTTTGTTCAATGTATACTAGCTTTTGCCCACGGCGACGCCCGCGTGGACATCGCTTTTATGACTGTCTTTGAGGGTGAGTGGTGACAAGGACATTAATTTTCTCCAGATCCCTCGGGAACTACATGTCAGGATATGCTAATTAGTAAATTATGTCATTTCCCACCCCCTCAACAATCTCTATGCAAAAAGTCTCGAAAATCCATTGTTCTTGTCATGCCTACAGCTCAGGGACCTACCTGGAGAGTAGGTAGTGGTTCTCTTCCACGAGGCACTTGCCTTGCAGAGTACCAGGACAAGCGTCTTGGCGGCAAGACCTACCGTAGTTGGTCCTTGCCCTCGTCTCACGGCGTTGGTAAGAAAAGCGGTCCTTACTAGTTGTCGGTGACGCTATATCATAAACCTTTAGCGTATCTGGTAGATATTCGAGAGGGAATGTTCCGTTGCGAGGTTAAAGAAAAAAATATTTATTCAGTTCCCTCAGGAACTGTATCGGACTATGCTATTTTCACGGGATAAAATATAGCCTATAAGCTCCTTCGTGACACAGGCTACCTGCACGCCAAATTTCATCAAGATTGCTCAAGGTGTTGAAGCGTGAAAAGATAACAAACAAACATATTTTCCCATTTGCAATATTAGAACAAGTTAGTTTGAAGTTTGTTCTGTTGTTACATTATAAAAGCGCTCACTTCGTCATTTCAGAAATAAATTTCGTTTTAAATTTAGTGGCATCCTAAGTTTTCATCAGACGAGTGACTAAAAAAATAAAATCAAATTCTATTTATTCGTTGGTAAGCGCATCACTTGAGAATGCTGGACCGACTTGGCTTAATACATATTTTAAACGTCAGGCAAAGTCTGATAACGGTTCTAACCAGGTTAGTACATCGATGGTTCTAACGTTAAGATTTGCAAAAGCTACCTAGAAATGGCCAAGTGCGAGTTGGACTAGCGAAAAATAAGGTCTTTAAAAAAAATGTATAGGTATTTTAAAAAACAATTTATATATGCAGTTGGTAATGAAATATTTTGTATGGAAAATTCATAAAATTTTATTGTTATTTTTTTTAATTCACAATTGGTAAGCCCTTGGCATCATCTCACCTGACGGTAAGTGACGATGATGCCGAAGATGGAAGCGCGCTTACCAAGATTCCCCAATCCAATGGAGAACTGGATATTTTATCTTCAAGCCGGTTGTTATGTTATTAACACTGATGTTTGGCGGCAAGCCTAATCATATCTAAATATTACACAATGTCAACAATAATAACAATAATTTGTTTCGCGGCAAGACTCAGATAAGATGGTGGTAGTGGTAGCCAGGTGGGCTTAGAAAATGCCCTACCACCAACCAAACCGAGTCTTACAAGTTGAACCCGCCGGAATCGAACTCGCGACCTCCTGGTGTGAAGCGAATGGACTAACCATTACGCCACGGAGGCGGTTAAAATAAGAAAGCCTACTTAGCCGTAATAGTTTTCGTTTTAAATTGATTATATGTACTCTTATGTATGTCCAGCATTGGACGTCCTTCGGCTGATATCATGATTTTTTTTTCAAATGTCCTGAAATTGCGGTTTAGCTGGTGATGGTGGGGGGGGGGGAACACTTGACTCCTACAAAAAAAATCACTTTAAAGCAAATGTATACCCATGCCAAATTAAAGCTTCTAGACTAATATAGCCTCCGAGCTAAGCCTCGGACAGACGGACAGACAGACATGGCGAAACTATAAGGGTTCCTTGTTGACTACGAAACCCTAATAATGGGAAATTGAGGAAAAAATTAAAATGCTTCCTTGTATGGGATTTTCGTTTAAATTCAAGACCATAAGCCGCGGGAGAAAGCTAGTTTAACATAAAAATAGCTAAGTGACTTTCATCAAGCTTTTTTATCCACAATTGGCAAGCCCTGGCATCATCTCACCTGAAAGTAAGTAACGATGATACAGAAGATGGAAACGGGCTTACCAAGATTCCTTAACGCAATGGCGAACTCGCAGTCTTGTTTACATTGATGTTTGGCGGCAAGATTCAAGTAAGATGGTGGTAGCTGACCAGGCGGACTTAGAAAATGTCCTTCAACCAACCAACCCGAGTCTTACATAATCGAGAACGCTGAACACGTTAAAAAAACCGGCTTCCCGCAACAACTTAGTAGAATATTTTATTTTTGGTTTTTAATTATTTTCTAAAAAAAAGTACTGCACTGATTTTGATAAAATTTATGTGAGATCAATTTGGTAGCATACCCTTACGAATGAAAAATAATCTTGAAAATCGGTTCATAATCTGCGAAGATATCGCGTAACAAACATACAAAAAGGGAAGTCGTTTGAAAATCGTTTCAATTTAAGACTTCGCCGGAAATCGAACCTGAACCTCCTGATATGAAGCTAAAAGAATAATTTATAAGTTGTGTGTATATAAGTTTTGAGGTATTGAATTGTCTCACGGTGTCAGGCTGAGATGTAGACTTATTAAATTTTTACAGTTTAGTAAAAAATAAACCATCCTACCAAATTTCACCTGATTTGGTCCAGTAGATTCGGAGCAAATTGGCTGTTATAGACGGACGGACAGACAGACAGACGCACGAGTGATCCTATCAGGGTTCCGTTTTTTGTTGTACGGAACCCTAAAAAACAGATTTTACTTAATTTTACTTTTATTTAACTCTCCCAGATAGTAAATTTTACTTTTATAATTATTTTTTTATTTTTATTTACCACTGGTAAGTCCATGGCATCATCTTACCTGATGGTAAGTGAAGATGATGCCGAAGATGGAAGCGGGCATTCCAAGATTCCCCAACGCAATTAAGATCTGGCTATCTTATCTTCTAGCCGGAACATATCAATGTTGTTCGGAAGTAAGACTTAGATAATATGTTGGTAGCTAGCCAGGCGGACTTAGAAAATGCCCTCCCACCAACCAAACAAAACCAATGATTCCGCCAGGAATCGAACCCGCGACCTCCTAAAGTGAAGGTAATGGACTTAACAATTACGCCACGGAGGTGGTTAAAAACTTTGATCTTAAGAAAACTTGGTTTACCTCATGCTAAAAATAACTGGCGTTAAGTAAAGATAATAGTGTAGCGAGATCACAACTGGTATTTTATTTATTTATTTACACTCATAGTACACCAAAAACAATTTTGTAAAGCTAACACGTAGAGATACTATAGATAGAGGTATATAATTCAGTTTAATTCATTTTCGCTACATTTATGGCGCCCGACCACCATCGCCTTTTACAGCTGTTTTTGTTTTACCATTTCATTATTTTAAAAATATATTCCCGATTTACCCCAATAATATTTTCTTTCCTTATATCCGCATTTAGGCCAAAAATCTAAATTTTACGTATGATGTAGCGAGATCAGAAAGCAAAGAAAGCCAGGTATTTTTATCCAACTCTATTTTATTTTCGCTATAGTAGGAAGACCCACGAACTAAGATTGACGTTCACGCACCCATTTATTCGTAACTAAGTCGTTCAGTCAGATAGTGATCATTATCTAAGCTGAAAGCCCGCTATCCACATGAGAGGAGAAAAGTCGACTATTTTTATAACGCAGTTAAAATAATACAACGTAGTAGCTATGTCACAATGAAAGTGACATCCAGTTAAGATTTGTGATTTATGAACACAGCTGAGAAGCGCGTTACGTAAACATTTGTCCACGGATGATTTTATTTTTTTCGCAACTAGCTGTGCCGGAGAACTTCGTTCCACCTTACACTACACTACACTACCATACCCTACCCTGTACTACACTACCCTACCTTAAAACCTTCTACTGACAATAACGAACTCAACAAAAAAAGAATTAGCGAAATCGGTACAGCCGTTCTTGAGATATAAATGGTGTAATTAACACGACTTTCTTTTAAAAATAATCAGATTGGTAAGCCCTTGGCATCATCTCACCTGATGGTAAGTGACGATGATGCCGAAGATGGAAGCGGGCTTACTAAGATTCTCCAACGCAATGGGGAACTGGCTATCTTATTACAAGCCGAAACACATTTATGCTGTTAACATTAATGTTTGGCGGCAAGACTTATATAAGATGGTGCTACCTTCCACCAAACAAACCGAGTCCACAAAGTTAAAATCCGCCGGGAATCGAACCTAGGACCTCCTGATGTGAATGTGATGGACTTAACATTACCCCACCGAGGTGGTAAAGATGTTTAATCCTGGTAGGGTTTAAGTTTCTGATGGCTTCATAACTTTATACTGCGTTACCCTTGACCTAGATAGTTGAAGGCTATTTAGTCAACTAGTATAAGTCTTATTAATGCAGCGGCGTAAAAAATTTGGGGCTGGGCTGTGTCGGAGCCACGGCCGCTTATATTTTAAGATTCATGAATTTGATGCCGCAATTAAGTGATTGTTAAAAAATAAATAGATTCTACCGGTAATTCGGGATTTATACGCATTTTTACGAAGGGCTCAAGGTTACAACACTCTTAATTTTTTAATAAAAATTTTAGTGCGTTTGGCTGCACCTCACCTGATGAAAAGTGCCGATGCAGCCGACGATGTAACACGCAAGCTCAAATAGTGCCTATTCACTCTCGTCTTGAAGATGTAGAAAGAACTAACTCTGGGGTGATATGCCTCACCTTGCGCAGGATCTCGTCTTGTTTGCAAACGAGTAGGATGTTTAAATTTCGACTTCAGTTTCATTTTCAGTTCTTTGTAAAGTGACTATAGCATTTTCACTGACTTTCAAGAAGGAGGAGGTTCTCAATTCTTCTGTATGTTTTTTTGTTTGTTTGTTAAGCGATATCTTCGCAGATTGTAAACCGATTATCATGATTTTATTTATTCTATAGTTTAGGCGTCCGAGTTGATCCCATATAAATTTAATGAAAATCGGTGTAGTACTTTTTTAAAGAAAATTATCAAAAACCAAAAATAATAATACTTAAAATAAAAAAAATTGTACTTAATTCTTGCGATAGAAGTCGGTTTTTAGGGTTCCGTACCCAAAGGGTAAAAACGGGACCCTACTGCTAAGACTTCGCTGCCCGTCCGTCTGTCCGTCTGTCACCAGGCAGTATTTCATGAACCGTGATAGCTAAACAGTTGAAATTTTCACTATGACAGAAAATACTAAAAAATATAAAAAGTGAAAGTCTCCATACAATATATTTTTTAACGTGTTTATCGTTTCCAATTACGGAGATTTAAGCCGCCCAAAGTACATAATTTTCGTGACGTAACTCTTCCGAGCCCAAAAATATTTTAACAAATTCACGTCAAAAGGAGTTAGGCGGATTATGGTCATTTTTGCAAGAAATTAAGTACCTTTTTAAACTGGTGGAGCATAGCCTGTACATGCTACATAGCTTTTTTTAAAATGTAATATCAGTCTGAATCTGTCCCAATCAGTACAATCCTATTGCAAAGATGTTATATTAGAGGACTAGTGACTATTAACAGTTTAATCAGACTGATCGGAATACAACAATATAGTTCTGTGAATACGTTAATATACTCAGAGATGTGTTATACAGACGATTAACTTGCAAGCAGCTAATTTAATTGTTGACTGATTAATATCAATTAAACTATAAATATTTAAAGATGGTTTAAATTCTTTGTTTCACTAAATGAAATTTGTTGGACCTATTTTTTATATTGTTATGTTAAACATGAACAAAATGTATCAAGGAAATTTCCAGAGTATCATTAATATATTGACGAACACGAACGAAATGTCACATTAGGCAGTGATTAATTATTTTAACTTCCATACCAATCTTCTTATAAATTATGGCTCTCTTTCGTACTCTGTGATTGATTTATATACCTAGACGTTTTTATTTTATGAAGAAATTAAGAAAACCCTTAAATAAATGAACAGTAAATATACAGATTAAAGAAGAATTAAGGAAAAAGATTCGCATCATTTTCATTGAGTAAAAGCAAATTAAGACTTTTTTTTAATCCACAATTGATAAGCCCTTGACATCATCTCACCTGATGGTAAGTGACTATGAAGCCGAAGATGGAAGCGGACTTATCAACATTTCCCAATGCAATAGGGGAACTGGCTATCTTATCTTCATGCCGGAACCCATAAATACTGTCAACATTGATGTTTGGCGGCAATAATTAGATTAGATAGTGGTAGCTAGCCAGGCTGGCTTAGAAAATGCCCTATCACCAACCAAACCGAGTTTTACAAAGTTGGACCCCGTCGAGAATCGAACCCGCGACCTCCAAGCATGAAGCGAATGGACTGACCATTACGCCTGGAAGGCTTTTAAAGCGATGAAAGCTTACAAACAATCTGAACGAGTAAAACGATTAAGTTACATTAGCACAATGTAAACTTCAATTAATCAACATAAGATCTAAATTTGAGATATTTTAATATATATTTTTTTCTGAGTTATACGGTTATCTATATATCTGCACTGACACTGTTCACTGTATTGACTCAATTAACCACAAAATAACAATTCCCAGAGTCTTTGAAAGTTGCACTGTATTGGTGATTTAAGATCGCGATTCGGAAAAGCGGAGATGTTGCGACACGTGCTCCCCTATCCGAGGTCGACACGGCACTGACTTGACTGGACTGCTGATAGGGTTCACGCATGCGGGTCGGTGGTCCTTTCAGGCTTCAGCCCTGATTGAGCTTTCGTGGAGGGTTTGATAATGTAAACGGCCGACAGATAAACGCTTTAAAAACCGCGATCTTTATCTCTGCCCACGGTTTCTTCTAGCTCTCAGTAAGGTTCCGATGACGAGTGCACGTTTTGGATAAGCAAATGAATTAAAAATAACGTTTTTCAATTTGAATAAATTTGGTTAAGTTGGTTGGGTTTTATCACTGGCTGACGAGAAAAAAATATAGATAAAAAGTGACTTAGAAAGAGAAAAGGATAATTAGCTAGAAGTAAAGGTCCGACGACTTGGTGAAGATCGCGGGAAGTTGATGGATACGGGCAGCGCAGTATCGGTCTTCGTAGAAATCCTTGGGGGAGGCCTTTGTCCAGCAGTGGAAGTTTTTCGGCTGATATGATGATGATGATGATAGGTGTGACTAACCGCATAGTTCAGTGCGGCAAATAATTTAACAGAAACATATTCAAATTTCCGACCGACGACCTGGTGAAGATCGCGGGAAGCCGCTGGATGCGGGCAGCACAAGACCGATCGTCGTGGAAATCCTTGGGGGAGGCCTTTGTCCAGCAGTGGACGTCTTCCGGCTGATATGATTATGATTCACATTTCGCCTGGGATCACAACTACTGCAAATTAAATTAAAATAGACCAATACAAATTATTGTGGAGTCAGCATCCGTAGCAAAGATAATGCCCGTGAAAATGATGACTTTTTGTGTTTATGCTAAAATCCAAGAAATTAGTATAAATGTTTCATAAAAAGATACATTGACGAATACTTTTTGAAGATAATTGAAGATACTTGACTGACTCGGTGGCTTAGTGGTTAGTGCTCTTGACTACTGATCCGAGAGTTGTGGGTTCGATCCCCACCCAGGGCAAACATTTGTGTGATGAGCAGATTTGTTTTCTCTGTGTCTGGGTGTTAAATATCTATATATGTATGTATTTAAACGTATGTAAGTATGTATATCAGTCTCTGGTTCCCATAACACAGGGAATCCTACTTTGGGGCCAGATGACCATGTGTGATTTGTCCCAGAATATTTTATTTATTTATTTTTTATTTATTTTACATACAATAAGTATGTACCTATATCTAAGTAACATCAACTTGGAATATTTAGCGAATTTGGAGATAATTAGGTAAGTACCAGTTGAGTAAACATCCGTTGCAAATATAATGCCCGTGAAAATGATGACTTTTTGTGTATATGTTAATATCCAAGAAATTAGTATAAATGTTTCATGAAAGGATACATACTGTATGTATGTATATGGAAGTGACATCAACTTGCAACTTAGAATATAAGAATAAATATAAAATATAAGAATAAACGACAAAGAAAAGGTGGCTGGCATATTCCTTGATCTTAGTTCTGCTTTCGACTCGGTGGACCATAATATATTGATTGAGAAACTCGATTACTATGGAGTTAGAAATAAACCCCTTGACCTTTTTCGATCTTACCTCACCAACCGTAAACAATTTGTTGAAATTAAACACAGGGATGACGATGCAAACGAGTTAAGCATTAAATCAAGTTTTATCGGTGTATCCAGAGGTGTACCCCAGGGCTCAATTTTGGGCCCCTTACTTTTTATTGTTTTTATAAATGACCTCATCAATTTCATGACTAATTCTATTTCAAGTACTACTTTGTCCCTCTTCGCGGACGATACGAACGCTATTATCTCGAGCAAAAACTTAACGGATTTAAACCACAAGATTAATCATGCTTTTAGTCTATTTCAAATATGGTTTAATGCAAACAACCTTAGTATAAACGCCGATAAGACAAACTTAATACTGTTCAGAACAACAGCCAGGAATAAGGATAAGCTGGAAGCGTATTTGAATGGAATTGTAATTCCACAGTCGAACATGACACGATTCCTAGGATTAATAATTGATTGTGACTTAAACTGGAGGCTGGAAGTGGAGTCTGTTGAGGGCAGTTTGAGTTCCGCATGCTATGCGTTGACTAGTTTAAGGGATGAATTGACTACTGAACAACTGATTACGGTGTATTACTCCCTAGTGGAATCCAGACTTAGGTATAGCATTGCCACATGGGGGGCTAGCTACAAATATAATTTACAAAAAGCTTTTGTTGCACAAAAAAGGGCTATTCGCATTATAAAACGTATACCACCTTGGGAGTCGTGTAGGCCATACTTCAAGGAGTTAAAAATTTTGACAGTACCAAGTCTCTACATAATGGTAGTTCTTACAAATTTATTTAAAAATAATTTTTATGAAACCGAAAAGGAAACAGGTAAAAGACTGGGAACCAGAAGAAAAGACTTAGACAACAAATTGATTCCAAAATTAAATGTAGTGTCTCACAGTGCAAAATATCAGGAAGTTAAATTCTATAATAAACTTCCTAATGACCTAAAAACGGTGAAATCCCTTGACATTTTTAAAACAAAGATCAAAGATCTTTTGCTAAAAAAGTGCTGTTATACACTGGAAGATTTCTAATCAAATCAATATACACCTACTTATTAATGAAATTCTGAAATGTATAACTGTTATGAAATGTATTGGACTTTTTTGTTTTAGTTTCGAGTTTTGATATTATGTTATTATAAGATTTACAATGTACAATTGAATCGAACACAATGTATTTTGTATGCGATCTATTAATAAAAAAAAAAAAAAAAAAAAAAAAAAAATTGGTGACTTTGGCGATAATTAGGTAGGTACCACAGACATATAGTAGTTAGGTACCTATTTTGCTCTTTGGTCTCAGTAGGAAACTCTTCAAGATAATACGTTCATCAAATATTAACAGACATGTTATAGGTTTTTCACATAAAATAAGGAAAAAAACAAAAACGCCATGAAAGACACTGAACCCACAATCGGTTAAACTACGTATTGTAACGAAAACTTTTTGTCACAAAATAAAAACTGTGGTTCGGTTTTTGGCTAGCCGGAAAAATGAGAGGAAAATTTTGAAAGCAGAAGGTGTGATATGGTCGTTGATTCTCATCTGCGATTGTTGTTTTCATTCGTAATTTATATAATTCAAATTGTTTTGTAAATAATATAAATCGTGCCCTCGTTGTTTGTCAGAGGTAAAAAGCTTAATTTCGGTACTCCTAAATGCTTTGTTTGGCTCTGTCGTGATCCTGTACCTTTTTTTAAAGGGCATTTTTAACCTACGAGTAAACTGCACCTAAGTGCTACCGCCGCAGGCTACCACCACATAGCCGCAGAATATTGTTTTGCCCTGGGACACAGCAGCCCACTACCAAATACATGTTGAATTCGCCATACAACGCCAGGCGCAGTACCAGCTGCATAAAGGGAAGTCCTTTATTTTTCTTTACTTTATTGCTGTGCGGAGTTCTCCTCTAAAATGTCTTACCTGTGTTCTCTAGATATTTTAGTTTTTTTAATTAGCAACTGTTCTGTGTACCTCCGAGGTTATCCTTATAACCTCGGGGTATTTCTGTCTATTTTAGATCCTAAGTTTTATTTCTATATTTTAGTTGATAATTTATTTGGATACTGGGGAAGCGACGATCGTTGTCTGACTGCCATTTAACTAAATTCTTTAACATTTAAATTTAATATTTTACCTAAGAAACTTTTGTTAAATTTACTTAAATTTTAGTGTTAATTTTTTTATTTTGTTAAATATATATTCCAATTTACCCCACAAAATATTTTCTTTTCATACTTCCGCATTAAGGCCCTTGATCCAAATTTTACATTTTATGTAGCGGAACCATAGCTGCTATTTTAAATCTATTTATTTTATATATGTATGTAATAAGGTTGGTTTTTGTACTAATTGATGATCGATCCTTAGATGTAGCTACGAAATTTTAAAATATTTTATACAGGGTATAAAAAATTGGTGTAGGACCCGTTATCTGAGGGTTATTATATACTCATCATACTAAACAACTTTCCCCAAGGAACCCATAGTAAATCTCAAAAAAATATATACAAAAGTGGACAAAATTTGTCAACCAGCTAATGGATGTGTATGAAGAGTTATACATTTTTTTGCGATTTCAGCAAAGTCATAGAACAAAAGTTGCTCAGTATGATGATTGAAGCCCCAATTAACAGGACCTACACCAATTTTGTTACACCGTGTATATCTTGCAATCTTTGTAAGTATGAATAGTATGGATGTATGTATGTATGAATGAATGTATGTATGTTAGTTTGATTAGTTCAAATCTTGCAAACGATTTTAGACCGACTTTCAAAAATCCGATTGAATGAAATTTGATGAATTTTGAGGTGGAACCAAGGTCCCAGTATCTATCGTCTTTTATTATCAAAAGAATCGTAGCAATTACTATGCTTTTTTTTATTAAAAATTTGAGTGCGTTTGGCTGCACCTCACCTGATGGTAAGTGCCGATGCAGCCGAGGATGTAACTCAAGCTCAAATAGTGACTATTCACTCTCGACTTGAAGATTCTAAAATTTTGTGCTTGCCTTTTTTTGAATTTGGAAGCTTGCTTTAATTTCATATTCGGCACAATGAGCATTTAGCTTTTTGAGCATTAAAACTCCTTTAAAAAAAAACCTTTTACCTAAAATTTTTGATGTTTTTCGAAAAATATTTCTTATGACGATGATATTATTTAGTCGTGACGTTATTTACGAATAAAAAATAATATTCGATTGTGGAAAATTCAACGTTGTCCGCGGTCCCTGACGTTGTAACATGAAATATTGAAGGTAATAAATTTCCTGCAAAGCAAGCGTGCAACAAAATTTTTAAACTAGAGACGTAAGCCGGTCACAGACGAAGCTATGATATGACTGCGTGCCAAATAACAAAAAAAACAGGCCAAGTGTGAGTTCGACTAGCGCTCCGAGGGTTTCGTATCACCACACTTCTCCACACAGCTATGCTAATAATAAATATTCACATTACAAACAAGAGCCATCTACGCGAGCGACAAAAATATTATGTTTTTTTTATAATTCACTTGGCCAATTTTTATTATTTGTTGTTTTGCTTCAGTAATAATGCTGTAATCACACCAAGTTTCACGATTGTAACTATATATAACCGTTTTTACAATAGATCTAAATCAAAAATACCTCATAAATACCTACAAAAACACGTTAACTATTTTAAACCCTTATTTTTTCACTTTTTCTATTTTTTTTTCATGTACCTACAAAAACACGTTATTTTAAACCCTCATTTTTTCATTTTTCAAAGTTTTTTTATAACGGAAATAGAAATACACATTTTGAGAAAATTTCATATGACTGTGTTGATGTTACAATAAAATACTTTCTAGTCGCACCTGAACTCTATGTTTGACTATGGTAGGTACTGTTCTTTTTTTGTCTTTAGTCGGACGCCATTACATGGGTGAGTGATTTTTTTTTTTTTAAACACAATTGGTAAACCCTTGACAACATCTCACCTGGTGCTAAGTGACGATGTTGCCAAAGATGAAAGCGGGCTTACCTAGATTCCCCAACGCAATGGACTGGAACTTTTTCTTTGTGTCCTGTTATACATAATCAACATTAAAATACATTGCCGTCATTAAAAGGATGTTTTTTCTTTAAGTCCTAACAACAGTTTGTTCATGAAATACAGCCCGCTGACAGACAGACAGCGGAGGCTTAGTAATAGGGTCCCGTTGGTCCCCTTATAGGTGTACGAAACCCTAAAAAGATGGAATCAAACCGTGGAGAATGGAACTTTCAGTTTTTTGTAAGTAACGTATTCAACTAATCATTCATCATATCAGCTCATATACGTCCCCACCGAGGGGCTCGAGCCTACCCTGAATTAGGGCGATCAGGCCTTAGTCGACCACGCGGGGCCAGTGCGGGTTGGTCAACTTCACACACAACCTTCGAGTTTCATCGCAGGCGTGTGCAGGTTTCCTCACGATGTTTTTCCTTCACCGTTAAAGCAATCGGTAAGTATGTACGTAAGTTTTGAAAAACTCATTGGTACATTGGCCGTCCAGATTTGAACCCGGTACCTCTGGTTAGAAGAACCGAGTCGTTACCGGCTGAGCCACCGACGCTTTTTTTTCAACTAATCATTATTAAAATGAAACTCGAAGGTTGTTTGTGAAGTCGACCAACCCGCACTGGGCCCGCGTGGTCGACTAAGGCCTAATCGCCCTGATTCAAGGTAGGCTCGAGCCCCTCGGTGGGGACGTATATGAGATGTAATTCAACTAATAAATATAAGTATATATGAAGGTAGCTTCGCAAAAAAGAAATCAACAAGACTGCAAGTTGTAGCTTCATAGAAAATACATTGAGGCTTTACGATGCCTCAATCCGAGCAGGTTGATACGTGTTAAAATAATATCGAACGTAATTATAATCATTTTAAGTTCAAATCTATACGGGCTTCAACGCGGCTGTTACGTTGAAACCGAACGCCCAATTCTCGATTTTTACATGTTTTCATTACTTTTCTATACTTTCAAATAAGTTTTAAAAAATGTGATTAATTAAAGTGTTGGTTTTATTCAACACGAACTAGTTGTTTTCGAGAAATTTTACAATTAATGCCAAAACCAGGGTCTACAGTATATTTTTTTACATCAAAATTGGTATTTAAAATTGTATTTAATTTAATCGATTTTTTATTACTTTAAGTGTTATATATATTTTTCCCATAGCGATCGCTTAACACAGTCTTTCAATAATTTTAATTGTATATTGACATTTGATCTATCTTAAAGCCTTAACGAGGAATGCAAGTGGCTTCTGCATAAAAAGATATCGACGAGGACTCTGCACTTTCTCAAAGACGAATAAGAAGACTTAAGAATGCCATTCAAGAAGTATAAAAAAAAATTGAATTTCGTCACAATGATGTTATGACAAGTCAGACATGAATAAAGTTTATTGTCGTATCTCACACTTTAATGAATTTATTAAAAAAATCCGTGGCGTAGTGGTTAGTCCATTCGCTTCACATCAAGAGGTCTCGGGTTCGAATCCCGGTGGGGTCAACTTGTAAGACTCGGTGTGATTGGTGGTAGGGCATGCTACCACCATTTTATCAAAGTATTGCCGCCAAACATCAGTGTTAACATAAGATAGCCACTTCTCTATTGCATTGGGGAATCTTGGTAAGCCCGCTTCACCTTCGGCATCATCTTCACTTACCACCAGGTGAGATGATGCCAAGGGCTTACCAATTGTGAATAAAAAAAAAACTTTAATGTTATTTATGATAGCCAAATGAATTCCGAATCTATATTCCGTCATAGTTTGAGAATAGCATTAAATTAAAGAGATACCACGCGCATCCATCAAGGCGGAGTTGAAGCAAGTGCTATAAATCATGGGAATATAGATCGAAAACTTCTCTGAAAACGATTTTATTGAAATTTGTTTGAAAATTTTGTCTTTACTTCTCCTAGTTGACAACATACCTAATTGAATATTGTAGTAAAAATTATGTAATATCTTGGTTCTCAAACAATATTCTTTCACATTTTAATTAACTTTAACAGTCGGATCTACCTTGAAGTCGAAAAGTAATGGCTGGTTTACACGGTACGAACTAGCGTGCGAGCTACTGCAGTGCAGATATTCGCACCGTGTGACCGCATTATGCGAGTTACTGTCATGAGCGAGTCGGCCAGTAGCTCGCATACGAGTTACTACAACATTTTTTTGTTTTTACTCGCCACTCGCCTTTTCCAACCACGCCACGAGCAGCAGCTTGCTGCTGTAGCTTTCTACTGTCACGCCAGCAGCTCGCACTCGTGTGACCGGGTGAGGCGAGTAGAGCTACTGTTCTGGCTGGTTTACACGGTGCAAGCTACTGGCATTGGCAGTAGACAGCTACTGCCACTTTGTACTCGCATGACGTAGCTCGACTCGCCTCACCCGGACACACGAGTGCGAGCTGCTGGCGTGACAGTACAAAACTACTGCAGCAAGCTTCTGCATTTTGTGTGGTGGGGGAAGGCGAGTGGGGAGTAAAAACAAAAAATGTAGTAACTCGGTTGCGAGCTACTGACCGACTCGCTCATGACAGTAACTCGCATGATGCGGTCATACGATGCGAATAGCTGCACTGCAGTAACTCGCTTCGCCAGCTTGCACGCTAGCTTGTACCGTGTAAACCAGGCATTACCGAGTACAAAGTGGCAGTAGCTGTCTACTGTCCACGCTAGTAGCTTGCACCGTGTAAACCAGCCATAACAAACAGAAACATTACTGAAGCGTGTAAGCTCATACTAAACATCCAACAGAAATTAATATTCTATTGAATAAAATCATTCATCAAATTGAATTATAATCCATCCGAGCAAGATCAAATCCAACAAAGTTATTCACAGCCTATGCTTAATAGAGTCTCATAAAATATTCAATTTTCTGACGTTGCCTTCAATTTGAATACGCTGTCACATTGAATACGAGAAAATAAAACAGTACGTATGTAAGAACAAGAGGCAACGAACAAGTGGTCTATATGTTTGTATTCGATTGTTTACTAATCATTTGAATTGCTTTTTATCATAATTATATTACTCAGATTTCTGTGCTTTTTATCATCTGTAAAAAACTAAATTTTGTTTTTAAAATTGGCCAAGAGCGTGTTAGATCACGCATAATATAAGGTTATCGACAGAGATATGCTATATATAAGGGGAGGTAGATAGGTTAGGGTAAAAGTGGGAGAGACGCCATAGTTTTGTATTATTGATAAAATGTTATGTTTACACGTTTGGCTATTTCCAAAAGTAAAGTCTAGTACTGCGCTCGAGTTTGGCTATTTCCAAACAACTAGACTTTACTGCGCTCGAGTTTGTTGAATTTGAAAACTGTATTTTTATATGTATTAGAGGCTTTCTAAGCATAAACTTTTTCGATCGTCATGGAAATCCTTGGGGGAGGCCTATGTCCAGCAGTGGTTGTCCGTCGGCTGATAATATGATGATGACGAAGATAAAAAATAATTATTGATAAAATGTTCTGTTTACTCCTTTGGATATTTCCAAACAACTACACATTACTGCGCTCGAGTTTGTTGAATTTTAAAACTGTATTTTTATATTTATAAGAGGCTTTCTAAGCATAAAAACTTTATCCGTCGTAATGAAAATCCTTGGGGGAGGCCTATGTCCAGCGGTGGATGTCCGTCGGCTGATAATATGATGATGACGAAGATAAAAAATAATTATTGATAAAATGTTTTGTTTACTCGTTTGGCTATTTCCAAACAACTAGACTTTACTGCGCTCGAGTTTGTTGAATTTTAAAACTGTATTTTTATATTTATAAGAGGCTTTCTAGGCATAAAAACTCTTTTCAAAACTATGGGAGCTACCTAAAACTTTTTAGGTTCTTCGATATATTTTTTTTTTGTATAAGTAAAGGACAATTCTGAGAGCTATGTCGGTTACTTTGGTTTTCTTACGGATCTCCTCGTTTCTGATTCGATCACGCAGAGAAAGTGGCAGTGGGCGGGGCACATTGCTTGTAGAACAGATGGCCGTTGGGGCAGTAAAGTTCTCGAGTGGCGACCACGCACCGGAAAGCGTAGTGTAGGCAGGCCTCCCACTCGGTGGACCGATGACCTGGTGAAGGTCGCGGGAAGCCGCTGGATGCGGGCAGCGCAGAACCGGTCGTCGTGGAGATCCTTGGGGGAGGCCTATGTCCAGCAGTAGACCTCCTTCGGCTGATATGATGAAGTATAGGACATATGAGCTCTTTGGCACCTCTAAAAGAATGGCGCACATTCACCTTGGATTTTGTTTTAGCCATGTGTTCAGATAAGGGTTATGTCATATACCGGGCTAGTTCCGCTTTCGTTTTTTATTTAAACTGTTCCTGACTAAGTTACAATTCCAGGACATTTAACGGCCTCCGTGGCGTAACCGTTAAGTCCATTAGCTTTACTTCAGGAGGTCGTGGGTTCGATTACCGACGAAGTCTATAACTTTGTTTGACTCGGTTTGGTTGGTGGAAGGGCATTTTATTAGCCCTCCTGGCTAGCTGCCACCATTTTATCTATCTTGCCGCCAAGCATCAATGTTAACAGCATTGATGTGTTCCGGCTTGAAGATAAGATATCCAGTTCGCCAAACATCAGTGTTAACATAAGATAGCCACTTATCTATTGCATTGGCGAATCTTGGTAAGCCCGCTTCCATCTTCGGCATTATCGTCACTTACCGTCAGGTGAGATGGATGCCAAAGGCTTACCAAATGTGGATAAAAAAAAATGAGGATTGCATTAGGTACCAGTTTCCAAATTTCATCTGATGGGGTGCCCCTATACCAACTGCTAATTATCAGGAGCAAAAATTTCCCCTCAGCAGAGTTCTCAAAAATAGTTAAAACGATACACATAATACTCTGAAAAAATATTCACACACAAAGAACGTTGTTCTAACGCTAACGCATGTCGTTATGTGTAATGAAAACAAATGTATTTTATTAACAGTAAAAGTAACATTTACTTTATCATAGTTAGTGGTCCATGGCGTCAGACAAATTTAGTCAAATGGTCCTTAATCACTCAAAGGTCAACTACTGTTGTTATGAAAACAAGTTGATTCGTACGCCATTTGCTAAAAATTAAAGTTTTAAAAAAATTTAAACCGACTTCCATAAATTTTGAACAAAAAAAAACGACTTTAGACTGGAAACTAAGGTTCCCCTCGATTTCTCTGGGATATTATCATCAGATCCTGGTTTCCTTATCATGGTACCACCCTTGGGATATCTCCTTTCCAACAAAAAAAGGATCATCAAAATCGGTTCATAAACAACGAAGTTAGATGCGAACACAATAAAAAAATATATATTCGGTCGAATTGAGAAACCTCGTCTTTTTTTTAGATGTTGGTTAAAAGTAAATTCACTCAAAATTATTAAATAACATTTTTATAAATACACGCAATTAAGCAACAATAACGAAATCAAACGTAGGAATACGAAACAAATTAGGGCCCTGCAATTTTTTTTGAAGTCGGTACCAGCACTTGAGAAACGTATACTTAGCTGTCAAATGTTTTTTTAGATTCGATAATAATACGATGGTTTTTTGTAGTTTATAAGTTTCTATTATACTTACAAAAATGGACTAAGGTTGTCTGAAAGAATAAAGATTTTATTATTATTATTAATTGCTGATACAGATCTAAAAAAAATTATTTTTTTTTTCTTTCATCACCAGCTCATCAACATGAGATGATGACTACCAGACGCAAATACTTGAATAGCTTTAGAAAATGTATGAAACACGTAATACGATCCTACAAAGTTTGAGGGTTGCCCTCAATTTCCCCGGGATCCCATCATCAGATCCTGACTTGGTGACAATACGACCACCTGAGAAGTATACCCTTTCAAACAAAAAAATAAAGAATTTTCCAAATCCGTCTAGGGGTCTTCGAGTAATCGGGGAACATACATAAATAAAAAGGCCAAGTGTGAGTTAGACTTGCGGGATGAGGGTTCCGTACCACCACACCTATCCACATAACTATGACAATTATACCTATTCACATAGTGGTGACTAACTAGTGGTGTTTTAGTGAACTATTTTCTTAATTATATTGACATTATCACTTTATTTTAAAAATTTATAGAATTCTTATATATTCTTTTATTTTCTTATATATTCTTTCCTGTAATTTACAAGAACTGAACTATATTTTGTATTTTTTTCAAAATTTTAGGCTCAGTAGTTATATGGTTAATTTTCGTCTTTCATGAATAAAATCAAAACTATTTATTTTACAATAATAAATTTATTTGAGATCCCTTATAACGAACTCTTTTATTTGATATTTTATGACACAGTAAGGTTTGCAAAACATTTTTTTAAGATTTCCTGATTTTTCCCCCGAAAATCACCCTTATTTAAAAAAATATATGATTACATTGCTCATCTGTGTTAAGGTCGTAAGATAACACCGTCCTACTAAATTTCACCTGATTTGGTCCAGTAGATTCACAGCAAATTGGCTGTGACAGACGGATGGACAGACAGACAGACGCACGAGTGATCCTGTGATGGAACCCTTAAAAATAAAAAGATTCCGACAAATTGAATACCTTCTTGTTTTTTTTTGGATTCGGTTAAAAATAAGCCAGGATGGTTAGACTGCTTATTAAGCTGTAACTAAAAATTAAACTCTCCCTTTTTTAACTGGAAAAACAGAATACCCTTCAAAATGTGATTTTCACACCACTGGCAAAAAGGCCGTGACGGTTAAACCAGCTCGGCTTATTCCGAAATATCTGTGTTAGAGGGTTGATCTCATAAATCAAGATCGAGTTCTCACGAACACTGGCTGTGTTTTCCTGGCAAGTGTATTTCCGTGGGAAGAGCGATGTTCAGATAGATACAAATCTGCAAGTGGTGCGATTCAAATATCGTAAATTTTTCCCTTCTCTCTGCACCTACTATCTATACTTTCTCGTAAAGAGCTTATGTGTCAGAGAAATAAAGCGAGTTGGTATTTTTCTTTGCAATGCTGCATAAGGAAAACGGGAACGAATTGGAAACATGAAACAATTGTAGTTTGTGATTGTAGTCGTACCAACAAATTGATATTTGTTCGAAGCGTGTGGAATACGAACGTATAAGCAAAGTATATAAGTATATTAGTACTAACACACAGTATGGACACTCCCTGCTGCTCTCTAGATTCTGACCTCACCCCCTCGTCACCCAGATTAATACATATTGGTTACAGTTTGATTCTCGAACGTATAGGATTTCGCCGCCATTTTGTTTGTTCCGTCATTCCTTTTTTGAAATATCATTTCTGGGCCGTTGTATGAAGTTTCCGGGGTGTGGTATAGGTGTACAGTTTCTTTTAAATTTTTAAAACTATATTTTCGTCTATTTGCAGGAAACGACAAATTTGCTCGATGGAAAGGATACGAAAATCATTAGGCACTGGAATAGGGATGACGACAGCACCAGAAATAAGATAAAAACTCTTGATCACCAAATTTCCCTCCTACTTAAACTTCGGAAAACCTTACTCGTTTTTTTTATTCACTATGCCCTCCAAGTCTTCGATTTTTAACTTACCAAAATCACAAAATGAGTACATAATATATGACGCTGCTAAACTATGACGTCACGCCTAGGTATATGAAACATTTTTAGAACAAAATTTCGTTTTTGACAGATGATAAAAAGTAACTCAGATGACTAGCATTCGTCATCCCTATTCACTACATGTGACCTGACATTTTGTACTGACATTGGAATAATATTTGACATTTTATTTATAAAATTGAAATATTATTGTATTTTGATTTTTGTATTTTGACCTAGTTTTATAAGATGTCTGTTACTAACAAATTGTAGATTGAATATCTGAAATAAATAATTTGAATTGAATTGAAAAGGCCAAAAGACACACGAGTTAAAAATACTTCATAAAAACGCTTCTTCTTCTTAACGTGCGGCACAATGGCACAATTAACTGTGTTATGCAAGTGACAGAAGGTGGTTGCCTGGTGTTTCACTTAGCATCACCCGCGGTCACTTTTTTTTTTTATTCACAATTGGTAAGCCCTTGACATCATCTCACCTGGTGGTAAGTGACGATGTTGCCGAAGATGGAAGCGGGCTTACCAAGATTCCCCAACGCAATGGGGAAACTGGCTATCTTATCTTCATAGTAAATGTAGGTCATTTAGATTTACACCTACGGACGTGTGTATCGCGACCTTCATATACATCTGGAATCAGATGGTGCAGGTTTCCTCACGATGTTTTCCTTCACCCTTAAAGCAATCGGTAAGTATATGTACGTAAGTTTCGAAAAACTCATTGGTACATTGGCAGTCCGGATTTGAACCCGGCACCTCTGGCACAACCAATATATATATACTTTGCCTCTGTTGTTCTTGAACTTCCCCCCTCCCTAGGGGGGGAGTCGCTCAGATGAAGGGTTCATAAGTCTTAGCAAACTTGTAATCCAGGGAGGTTTTTTAGTGGGTATGCACTAGGTGAGGCTCACATAACCAGCCTAGGTTCGGACGCTGGTATGCAGCAATGCATTTTTTAATCCTCCCACCCTCCTAAAAGGGGAACAAAAAATAATAATAATATGAGGACGGAGCCACCGACGCTATAAAATCGCTGACCAGAACGATTTTAAAATAAACTAAATGAACATTTTTTGAATTTCTTTATAAGACTGTAAGTTATAGATAGATTACCATAACTTGGTTTATATATGGTGGTGAATGCAGCAAAATCCTCGACCGTCAGCATTTCCTGCGCCGCGCGCCGCCGTCGGAACAAAATGCCAGATCGGAATTTTAAATTGTCCCATTTTAAATATTGTGTAAATATAAAATCAGCAGTAAAAAAATTGGTACTAGAAAATTTTTGAAATGCATTATTAATCCCTGCAGATAGATATATTATAAGAACATTTAATTTAGTTTTAAGTTTTTAGTCGAAAGAACACTTATTAGTTTTTTCAATTACTTATTTTTCATACAACAGTGATCCATACCATGTTAGTAAGACTTAGCTTATGTTAGTTATTATTATTAACTAGTATTCCCGGCGAACTTCGTACCACCTTACACTACACTACCCTACCCTACACTACACTACCCTACACTACCCTACCCTACCCTTCACTACCCTACACTACACTACTCTGCACTACACTACACTACACTACCCTACTCTACCCTTCCCTACTCTACCCTTCCTTACCCTACCCTACACTACACTACACTACCATACACAACACTACACTACCCTACCCTACCCTACCCTACCCAACGCTACACTACCCTATACTAAACTACGCTACACTACCCTATACTAAACTACACTACCCTACCCTACCCTACCCTTCACTACCCTACACTACACTACTCTGCACTACACTACACTACACTACACTACTCTACCCTTCACTACCCTACACTACACTACTTTACACTACACTACACTACCATACACAACACTACACTACCCTACCTTACCCTACCCAACGCTACACTACCCTATACTAAACTACACTACCCTACCCTACATAAGAACCTTCTCCTGACAATAATGAACTCGAAAAAAAAAATTTGCGAAATCGGTCCAGCCGTTCACGCGTGATGCCGTGACCAAGGGAAATAGGGATTCATTTTTATATATTATATAAATATCATAAATTATACTATAGAATTCATAATACTGTGTCAATTCAAAAATCAATTAGCTAATTAATACATAGTCAACACAATTAATTAATTAATCAATAGTAAATATACATAAAAATAAACAGTAAACAGAATTTCTTTTTTTTAATTCACAGTTGGTAAGCCCTTGGCATCATCTCACCTGATGGTAAGTGACGATGTTGCCGAAGATGGAAGCGGGCTTACCAAGATTCCCCAACGCAATGGAGAACTGGCTATTTTATCTTCAAGCCGGAACACATCAATGTTGTAAACACTGATGTTTGGCGGCAGGACTAATCATATCTAAATATTACACAATGTCAACAATAATAACAATAATAATAAAATTTAATTAAACAGATTTAATTACATTATATGTGAATATTAATACCTGATTAGAAAACTTCCGGCCCAGTGCGAGTCGCGTATAACCACTCCTCTCCTCAACGCAAGCGACAGAAAAAAAATGATTTTTATTTGTTTTAAACTGCTTAGTGCGAGTACTGCTTACACTTGGCCGATTTTAATTATTTGTTGTTATGTTATTAATAACCCATAAATGTTCCTACCCGGTGGGGATTGTGGGCTAATGGTAAACCCTATCGTCAGAAATTTTTCAAGCCGCCTACTCGTATAAGCCATGTGAAACGGCTTGAACACTGCCATCTATATAGCAACCGACATCAATAGCTTAACGTGCCATGCGAAGCACGGAAACGGTCCAGAAAAATGCCATTATGTGTCAAACCCATCCAGATGATGACCGTACTTCAGGTCAGCTAACCTGCGTGATTGACCCAACAACGTAAGTTGCACTGACCTACGGCTACTTTAGTATAACCGTTTCTACGATCGAGGAAAACAAAAAAAAGGCAAGTACGAGTCTTACTCACGCACTAAGAGTTCCGTAACAAAAACTGATTTTCATCTACAATACCATCTGATGATGATGATGATCTATCCGACCGATTTCGGTCATGGCGACCACTTCGATATTGGTAAAAGGGAATAAATTGCTGTGGTCGTATTACTACGTAAACTAACTATGTAGAAGATACTGCTAGATCCCACTAGGTGTCGCTAGTTTCTAGTTTACAATCGGACTTTGGAAATTTTCCTTTTTCCTGTAAGAACAGAAGGACTTAAGATTTTTTCGTAACTACTTTTCGAAACTACCGGACCAATTGAGTTTAAATTTGGTAAATTCGGTGTCAATCACAATGTATTATGTAACTACCTCTGGCTATTCATAATAAATATCCAATACAATAATTTAATGGCTAAAATGGAATTTTACAAGACCTCTTATGTGGTTAAAAATTATTAAAAGTGGATACAAAAGTTTGGAAAATATAAAATGTTCGACTTTGACCACACCCCAGCGGCCTTGCCAAAGACTTCGGCCGCATAATGTGGGAAAAACCATAGTAAAAGGAAAGAACAAAGCACGTACTAAAGTATAGGAAAACCCCGGGGTTGAAAGCATGGCGTAACGCTTGTATCGGCGTAGCACGATATGAAAGACTTGACCATAGGGTCAGAAGAAAATAAATCGTTATTGCTATGAGGCCTTATTCAGGCGCTCAGACAAATATGAGGCAAATTGGTCCAAGGTAATACATGGAACCTTGTGGCTGGTGTATTTATGCCGATACGTTAGCTGGGTGATAAATAATTGTTTTATTGAGTGATAAATCAGAAGAGGCATGTTGGGAGCTGTTCGGATCTTTAGGGATCATCGATCGACCTCATTCAGGCGACCAGAATAATCGAATTATTTGCTCTACTCTGGATTCGAAGATCTCTCTCGCCTTTAAAATTGTTATTTGCTCCTTAGGTAAAAAAAACCAGCCAAGTGCGAGTTGAACTCGGGTGGAGAGGGTTCCGTACAATGCCAAAGTCAAATACAAAATATCACATTTGAAATCCTCACTGTAAGATGCGACTTATTTTTTTTTATTATTAAAAATTTGAGAGTGTTTGGTTGCACCTCACCGATGGTAAGTGCCGATGCAGCCAAGGATGTAACACGCAAGCTCAAAAAGTGCCTATTCACTCTCGTCTTGAAGATCCCTAAATTTTACGAATCGGGGAATACAGACGCCGGAAGGGATTTCCAACCCTTGGCCGTTCGCATGATGAACGAAGAAGCAAAATGCTTCGTGTGTAAAGGTGGAACATTGACTACAAAGGGGTGGAACAGCCCTTTGCACCTGGTCGTCCGATGATGATATGGAGAGGGGGAGTGAGGTCGTGAAGCTCCAGGATAAACTCTCCGAAATGAATTCTGTAGAAGACCGATAGACTATTTTCTATTAGAACTATTTTCCGTAGGTGAACGTATTATATTGAGTTTACCACTTTTTTTCAATTGATAGAATTCTCATAGGTTTTCCTGTAATCTACAAGCAATGAGCTATATTTAGTTTTTTTTTTCAAATTTTTAGGCTCAGTAGTTTCGGAGAACAGGGGGAGGAATGGTCGATTTTCGTCTTCTTTCATGAATAAAATCAAAACTATTTATTTTACAATATAAATAAAAATATATTTAAGATCCTGATAACAAGCCCTTGCATTTGATACATGACACAAAAAGGTTTCCAAAACTTTTTTTTTAAATTTCCTTTTTTGTCCCCCGAAAATAAACCTAATTAAAAAAAAAAATATTTATTTACTTTGAACATCTGTGTTTGGGTCATAGGATCACACCATCCTACCAAATTTCACCTAATTTGGTCCAGTAGATTCGGAGCAAATTGGCTTGGACAAACGGACGGAAAGACAGACAGTCGCACGAGTGATCTTATAAGGTTCCGTTTCGTTTTTGTACGGAACCCTAAAAAACTACTACTCTAACCCCCGGCGCAAAGGGAGGGGTGTCACATAAGTTTAACGTGTGTATCAGTACATCTGTCTGTGTCATGGTAGTTCCTAAACGAATGGGCCGATTTCGATTCGTTTTTTATTTGTTTTAAAGCCGACGTGATCGATACGGTTCTTAGCTTTAATTTATGAAGACCTGTGTAGCAGTTTGAAGATTATCAGCTCTTTTCTGAGTGATGTAGGGATATGGGCAACTTCCACTGATCTGATTGATTCTAAATTCGGTCTCCTGTTATTTTAATAATAATTCAAAAACATGGTAACCTTGACCTGATGCTGCAGTATCTGAATACCCAACTCCTCACTAGCTTACAGCAAATGTATCGTGTTTGGGCTCATTGCAGCAGTATCAATGAGTGACTATTAGATATAACATGACAACCTTGACTTGAAACTGCAGCATGTCCTGAATTCGGCTGGATACCCACTTCCTCACCAACTTACAGCAGAGGTATAAGCAGAGGTAATATAATATAAAGTTTAAAAAACACGAAATACAACTAAAATTCTCATATCAGCTCATATACGTCCCCACCGAGGGGCTCGAGCCTACCCTGAATTATGGCGATCGTGCCTTAGTCGACCACACAGGCCCAGTGCGGCATGGTCGAATTCACACGCAACCTACGAGTTTATCAGCAGGCGTGTGCAGGTTTCCTCACGATGTTTTCCTTTACTGTAAGAGCGTCGGATAAACGTACATATGAAATCTAAATTCGAAATCACATTGGTACGCGGTAGGTTCATACCACGACCTCCCGGATAGGAGACGGCGGCCCTAACGATTACGCCACCGACACTCTAAAACTAAAATTAAAATGATAAAACCCCCCGAGAAAAAACCTCTAAAAAGTAAAAAATAAAATGTATTGGTCCTATAACTTTATTAGAGTATAGTTAAATTTTGATCCAAGAGTCGTCGTGTAGGGGGACCGCTAAGTGAATGAAAATAATACAACTGATTTATTTACTACAGCTAATTTCCACTAACCCTTACTAATATTATAAATGTGAAAATGTGTTTGTTTGTTTGTTACCTTTTCACGCTTCAACATCTTAACCAATCATGATGAAATTTGGTACGCAGGTAGCCTGTGTCACTGGGAAGGACATAGGCTATTTTTTATCCCGTGAAAATAGCATACTCGGATGCAGTTCCTGAGGGAACTGAAGAATGATATTTTTTTGGTTAATATTTTTAGTGGAATGTTTAATGGTTGTTGTGATTTATTGCACAGAGATGTTTGAGAGGGCGGAAATTATATAAATAACTAATTAAAATATCTTTATATATATAAATCTTCTGTCCGTGTGTAAGTCATTGAACTCCTCCTAAACGGCTGGACCGATTTGGCTAATTCTTTTTTTGTCGAGTTCGTTATTGTCAGGAGAAAGTTCTTATGTAGGGTAGGGTAGGGTAGGGTAGGGTAGGGTAGTGTAGTGTAGGGTAGGGTAGTGTAGGGTAGGGTAGGGTAGTGTAGTGTAGGGTAGTGTAGTGTAGGGTAGTGTAGTGTAGGGTAGTGTAGGGTAGTGTAGTGTAGTGTATGTAGGGTAGTGTAGTGTAGTGTATGTAGGGTAGGGTAGGGTAGTGTAGGGTAGGGTAGGGTAGTGTAGTGTAGGGTAGTGTAGAGTAGTGTAGGGTAGGGTAGTGTAGTGTAGGGTAGTGTAGTGTAGGGTAGGGTAGTGTAGGGTAGGGTAGGGTAGTGTAATGTAAGGCGGTACGTAGTTCGCCGGGACAGCTAGTTATCCTATAATAGTTTCCGAGGGATCTGGGGAAAACCCATTTCAACGCTCGCGCATGTCGTACGGTTTTATGTGATTTTTTATATAGAATTAGTTGAGGGGATTGGAACTGACATAGACTGCTTATCAGAATAGCCCGATCTGGGATAGGGATCTAGAGAAAAATTACGTCCACGCTCGCGAGCCGCTTGAGGACAGTCAAAGTCATACAACGATGTCCACGCGGGCGAAGCCGCGGGCACAATCTAGTATTACAATAATTTACTTCACTACACATATTTACTACTAATTTCATAACTTAGTAGTCTCCCGACGCTGCAACTCTTGGACTAAAATGTTACTACTTATACTAAAGTTGAAGGGCCGATACATTTAGTTTTTTTTTACTTTATAGTTTGGTTTTTAAAGTTTTAACATAACTTTTGTTATTTAAAAGCTTTTTAATAACTATAACACATTGTACGTAGTCTTGAACTTAACATATTTAAACTTAATTGAGCACATTCAGCTTCTACCAATCATGTGATAGCTATTGAAAAGTTATCGTACGATAATAGTTTTGGAGCAGTTCCAAGCTCATACGAAGTTGACAGAATCGGCTTTAGGAACACTGATGCGAGAAACCTTCATCCAACCAGAAATATTCGTGGCTGTGTCTTGAATACGATATTATAGGTAAGAAAGACTATTTTAGCTCAGAATTTCCTACTATTTTTATTAATTTGGTAACTTTAACGTAACTTTTTATTAATTCGGTAAACTATAACGTCATTGTGGAGAGCGTCGGTGACGTAATGGCAAGGGCCGCTACCTCCTGTCCGGGAGGTCGTGGTTCGAATCCTGCCACGTACCAATGTTTCAAAGGTTTCGAATTTCGATTTCATATGTACGTTTATCCGACGCTCTTAAAAACATCGTGAGGAAACCCGCACACGCTTGCGAAGAAACTCGAAGGTTGTGTGTGAAGTCGACCAACCCGCACTAGGCTCACGTAGTCGACTTAGGCCCTATCGCCCTTGTTCAGGGTAGGCTCGAGCCCCTAGGTGGGGACGTATATGAGCTTATATGATGATGAACGTCACTATGTTCATTGAATAGGTATTTATCATTATCATCATCAGCTAAAAGACGTTTACTGCTGGACAAATGCTTCCCCTAAGGATTTCCACGAAGACCTTTCCTGCGCTGTCCGAATCCAACGATTTTCCACGATCTTCAGCTGGTTGTCGGTCTACCTAGTGGAAGCCCTGTCTATGCTACTTTTTCCAGTGCGTGGTCGCCACTCGAGAACTTTAGAGCCCTAAAGGCCATCTATATTATATGCCCCGCCCACTACCATTTAAGCAATTCTGTGAGCTATGTCGGTTACCTTCTCCTATGGACCTCCTCATTTCTGATTCGATCGCAAAGGGAAACTGAAAGCATAGTTCACTCATCATAGTAAACGATCATATCTCAGTTCCGTCTGTGATTACTGGCAACCCACACTGGTCAAAGACTTAAGGCCTTAAGATCGGTCAAATGACAATATTCAATGCAAATTATTGAAAGACTGTGTAAAGCTGTCACCATGGAAAAAATATATGTTATACTTAAAGTAATAAAAAATCGATTTTATTGAATACAATTTTCAAAATATGTATTAACATTAATTGCAAAATTTCTCGAAAAGAAATAGTTAATATTGAATGAATGTTAATGTTAATATAGGCCTTTGTCCAGCAGTGGACGATTTGTGGCTGATATGATGATGATGATGATGAATGAAACTAACACACAAAAATCGGTGATTTTAAGAAATTTCATTTAAATCGAACACATTTTTTTAAACTTATTTGAAAGTGATTAAAAGTAATAAAATCATGTAAAAATAGAGAATTGGGCATTCGGTTTCAACGTAATAAATACGTTAAAATGAATAGACTTACGTTCGATAGTATTAAAACACGTATCAACCTGCTCGGATGGAGTAAACTTAGCGCCTTAAGTCTTGAGACATTTACATCGAGTGCCTAACTACCTTGACTGTTCAGGGAAAGTAAATAGTTCTGGAATGTTTAGAAGAATCATCTCTTTTTCCATTTCCAAATAACTTTCGATTTAATTCCATTTTTCAACCGACTCCCAAAAAGGTGGAGGTTCTCAATTCAACTGTATGTTTTTTTTATGTGTGTTACCTCAGAACTTTAGACAGGGTAAACCGATTTTTATGATTCTTTTTTTATTTGAAAGCTTGTACTTCCCGTGTGGACCCATATAAATTTTATAAAAGTAATAAAATCATGTAAAAATAGAGAATTGGGTTTCAACGTAATAAATACGTTAAAATGAATAGACTTACGTTCGATATTATTGAAACACGTATCAACACGTATCACGGATTGAGTGATCACCGCCTTAAGTCTTGAGACATTTACATCGAGTGCCTAACTACCTTGACTGTTCAGGGAAAGTAAGTAGATCTGGAAAGTTTAGAAGAATCATCTCTATGGAAATAGATTTCCAAATAACTTTCGATTTAATTCCATTCTTCAACTGACTTCCAAAAAGGTGGAGGTTCTCAATTCGACTGTATATTTTTTTATGTGTGTTACCTCAGAACTTTTAACGGGGTGAACCGATTTTTATGATTCTTTTTTTATTTGAAAGCTAGTACTTCCCGTGTGGTCCCATATAAATTTTATCAAAGTCGGTGTAGTACTTTATTATAAAACTAACAAAAACCAAAAATAATAATGCAAAATGTACTAAGTTGTTGCGATGGAAGTCGGTTTTTTAACGTGTTTAGCGTTTTCAATTATTCAATTTTATTTAAATTAAAAAGGAGACCTATTTCAATAGCGCACGAGCAGGTACGTAATGAGGTATCGGCGTTCGATTTCCTGCGAGGTGGAGTTGAATATAAATCATGATCTTCACGCCCACTGCTGATTTATCCCCTATTCCTGAAGGGGTGTCACACACATCCGCCGGGACCTGTGCTTCGTACGTTTATTTACGGTTCAAGTTATTTTTTTCACGTTCACTTATGAATATTTAGAGCGCTCGATTTCATTTTTATTTTGATTTCGAACCAAATTGAATCAGATATCAATTACGGACTTGTCGAAAATCTTTTTTATTTTTTATAAAATATTTAACTTGCAATATTTGTTTAGATGTATATTTCAAATCTTGCGATCGATTTTATAGCGACTTCCACGGGTCTGATTGGGGTGAAATTTGGAATAAAGCCGTATATTCAGTAATACAATAGATCTTTTTGGTATTTTGAAGTTAATCAGATGATAATTTTAGAGGTGGAAACAAGGTCCTAGAATCGTCTTTTATTTTTCAATAGAATCGTAGGAGTACTCACCTTTTTGAATTTGGAACCCTATAATTTTTAAATTAATTTGAGCATTTGGCTTTTTGAGCATAAAAACTCTGTCACACACACTCACACATACACACACAATGTCCTGTTATCTGTTCTTTGTTTATATTATTTGTCTTTAATCCTTTTGTTGTCTTCCACTTCTTGTAATAATTACTTAGTTTCTGTTAAGTTGCTTAACCGCCACCTGTTAAATTTGTTTTATTGTTTATGTTCTTTTGACCGCCACGAGACAGGCCTAGCCTAGGGTGGGGTCACAGTTAACTTGTATTTATTAGATAAGATAACTTCGTGAATAAAACTTTTATGTCAAAAATGTTAAAGAACGGAAGGACGTTGTTGGCCTTTCGATTGAAAAAACTGTGGAATTATCTTGTGTGGAGCTGGAGAACCACATCATTATTTGCGTGTATAGGCCCCCATATGACGATAACTTTGTTAGCTTCGAATCGGCAATGGAAGATGTATTAACTATCGTTAGTAAAAGCCGTAAATCCGTGATAGTATGCGGGGATTTCAATGTTGATTTGTTGGAAAAAAGTCCTTGACGACTCGAATTACTTGTCTCTTCAAGTCATTTGATTTAAATTATGTATTTCTGGAACCCACAAGAATAACAAAGACCTCTGCCACATGTATAGATAACATATTTTGTAATTGCTGTTATTTAAATAAAAAGGTTTTTAATTGTTTGAGGTCAGATCATAGCGGAGTAATGGCTAGCTTTCCCGTAAGTATTTCTGCAGAACACATAAAAATTCAAACGAGACTGGTCAATAAAAAAGTTTAAAACAGTGCTAGATGAAAAACTGCCCATACCAGATTTTGGTAATGAAGTGCAAGCCAACAGTTTTACAATGATTTTTTTACAGTACTGGATAGGGAATTCCAAAGTATATTTAAGTCTAAATCCACAATCAGTAACATGAAATTTAAATTCAGTGAATGGGCTACTATAGGTATATACAAAAGTCGCCAAACTTTGTTTGACCTTTATGACAAAAAAACTAACACTTTTGATGAGAACTTTACAAATTATGTGAAACAAAATTAAAAAATTTTTAAGCAGGTTTGCCACGTAGCAAAATCTAATTATCTGGCTAGAAAAATAAAATTGTCAGATAATAAAATAAAAACTGTTTGGAATATCATTAGCAAACAAACAGGTAAAGTCAAACCTCGCGACAAAGAATATGTTTTGCAAACAGATCAAGGTAAAATTAGTTCGAATGCCGATGTAGCCAAAGAATTCGAACCTTTTTTAACAAATATTACACTTAAGACTACTGAAGCCCTAAACTTATCACCTTTGTATGCTCAAAGGCTGCTAAAGGTTAATGTTAGTAATTGTGATCAAAAATTCTCCTTCAGAGTAATTGAACCACAATCTATTGTAAAAACTTTTAAATCTCTTAAAGTGAAAAAAAACGAAGACCTCTAGGGATCGGTAAGCTTGATCAGTAATGTAATTGATACTTTAGCGCCATATTTAGCTTGTCTTTTTAATATTAGCATTGATAGTGGCGTCTTTCCAGATCTCATGAAGCTTAGTAAAGTGATACCTTTATATAAATCTGGTTCAAAAACTGATCCAAGCAACTACAGACCAGTTTCTGTGCTGCCAGTTCTTAGTAAAGTGTTTAAAAAGATTATGGTTAACCAAATGCTACAATATTTTACAGAAAACAAACTACTGCATAACCAACAATTCAGTTTCACTAAAGGACGATCAACAACCGATGCAGAAGTAGCACTCATTCGAAACATATATGATGCCTTCGAGGAATCGCAGAATGCAATTGGAGTATTTTGTGATTTATCTAAGGCTTTTGATTGTGTTGAACACCAAACATTACTTATAAAATTAAAGCATTATGGTGTAGAGGAAGGGGCTCTCAGTCTTTTAAATTCGTATTTAGACAACAGAACACAAAAAGTACAAGTGAATGGCACGAACTCATCTGGATCTAAAGTGAAAATGGGTGTGCCCCAGGGTTCCATATTAGGGCCTTTTCTTTTCCTTGTTAACGTTAATGATTTGCCTTTTATGGTGCAACATCTGCAAATATTGTGTTGTTTGGGGATGATATTTCTCTTATTTTTAAAGTGAATAGGAACGAAAACGAAATTGACGAAGTAAACAACACTCTTTCAAAGATACTGAACTGGTTCACTGTGAACAACTTATTATTAAATGCTAAGAAAACAAAATATATAAAATTTTGTTTGCCAAATGTAAAAAAGGTCAATAATAGTGTAATATTAGACAGTAATAAATTAGAATTTGTAAATACCACGGTGTTCCTTGATATAACTTTGGATGTTTTACTTCAATGGGGACCACACATTGAAACTTTAGCGGGAAGGCTTAGTTCAGCTGCTTATGCCGTTAAGAAAATAAGACAGTTAACGGATGTAGATACTGCGAGACTAGTGTATTTTAGTTACTTCCATAGTATAATGTCTTATGGCATATTACTGAGGTGGGCATGCGGCTGATATAGAAACTATTTTCATCCTGCAGAAAAGAGCTATCCACGCAATCTATCAGATGCAATCACGTGACTCGTTACAGAATAAGTTCGAAGAAATCAATATTTTAACTGTTGCTAGTCAATTTATATATGAAAACATCATGTACATTCGTAAGAATTTGCATTTATTTCCTTAAAAACAGTTACAGGCATAATTTGAATTTAAGAAATGTAAATAAAATAAATATAGCCTTTTCGAGACTGAGTAAGGTTAAAAAGTCATTTGTGGAGCAGTGTATAAGATTCTACAATAAAATTCCAGAAAATGTAACTAGTTTGTCAGAGAATAAAATCAAGACTCATGTCAAAAAAATTTTGTGCTCTAGAGGATAATATAAAATAATAGATTATGTAAATGACAAAGATATATATGTTGATTCTATAACAAATACCATTACCTGAGACTGTAATCTGAATCATGACATTATTTGTAATATACAATATATTTTTTTTTGTTTTGACTATTTAAAAGTGTGTGTAAACACCTATTTGAAATAAATTGTTTTGAATTTTGAAATTTTGTCTTTTTTTAAAGGCTTTTATGTCTTTTTTTTATAAAAGATTGTACCTAAAAGCTTTTAGGTTTTTCGAAAATTATTAGTTGATTTGTTGGTAGTTTACGTTCAACACTGGAACCAGGATCACACATATATTTTGAACTCATTTCTGTATTCCAATTTTAATCCCAAGCACAACAGGTCTTACGTAGGTATATTTGACATATTATTTGAATTAATTAATTGACGGTTTGATTCCACACAATCTTGGCACAATATTATTATCTTAACAAATCATTATAGCGTTTTACGGTTAACGTCTTGATTAGCAAACAAACTGAAAGGTAAAATGTTGTGGGTGTGTTTATTTGGGTTTTCAAGGAACAACACAATTTTTGAACAAAAAAAAACCGACTTCAAACAGGAAACTAAGGTTTCCCTCGATTTCTCTGGGATGCCATCATCAGATCCTGGTTTCTTTATCATAGTACCACCCCAAGGGATATCTCTTTTCCAACAAAAAATAATTATCAAAATCGGTTCATAAACGACGAAGTTATCCGCGAACACACATAAAAATTATATACGGTCGAATTGAGAAATCTCCTCTTTTTTGAAGTCGGTTAAAATACTGTTAATCCTTTAACAAGAGGTAGGTACTTCATTTACTCTAAAATTATGTTTTATATTAGGGTTTGGTGTGTGGCCTGTGTAGCTGAATCTTATCGGATCCCCTTATCAAAGACGTCATCAATTCAAAGAGACTTCATTGGCAAACAAATTGAAACGTAAAATACAACATTGTTTTTGTGTGTTTATCTTCATTAGTGTACAACATAATACTAGTAAATCCTTAAACGAGAGGTAGGTACTCCAAAACTACGTAATAGATTAGGGTTTGGATCTTCAGGTATATTTTAGTGTGACCTGTGTAGTTGGATCTTTAAGGGGATCCCCTTACCTAACTAGCGGCGTCAATACTTCAAAGAGACTTCATTGGCAAACAAATTGAAACGTAAAATACAACATTGTTTTTGTGTGTTTATCTTCATTAGTGTACAACAAAATACTGGTAAATCCTTAAACGAGAGGTAGGTACTCCAAAACTACGTAATAGATTAGGGTTTAGATCTTCAGGTATATTTTAGTGTGACCTGTGTAGTTGGATCTTTAAGGGGATCCCCTTACCTAACTAGCGGCGTCAATACTTCAAAGAGACTTCATTGGCAAACAAATTGAAACGTAAAATACAACATTGTTTTTGTGTGTTTATCTTCATTAGTGTACAACAAAATACTGGTAAATCCTTAAACGAGAGGTAGGTACTCCAAAACTACGTAATAGATTAGGGTTTAGATCTTCAGGTATATTTTAGTGTGACCTGTGTAGTTGGATCTTTAAGGGGATCCCCTTACCTAACTAGCGGCGTCATCAGTTCAAAAAGACTTGGTTAACAAACAAATTGAAAATTAAAATGTTATGGGTGTGTTTATCTTCATGAGTGCACAGCAAAATACTGATAAATCCTTAAACGAGAGGTAGGTACACCAAAATTACGTAATAGATTAGGTTTTGGATCTTTGGGTGTATTTTAGTGTGGCCTGTGTAGTTGAATCTTTAAGAAGATTCCCTTACCTAACTAGCAGCGTCATCAGTTCAAAAAGACTTGATTAACAAACAAATTGAAAATTAAAATGTTATAGGTGTGTTTATCTTCATGAGTGCACAACAAAATACTGATAAATCCTTAAACGAGAGGTAGGTACTATTAAGTGTAATCTATTAAGTGTAAGTTGTATAATAGAAGATAAATATTTAATAGATTGTACATAATAATTTAAGATGAGTCAGAGCGCGATTTTTTTTTGTAGTCAGGTTTTAGTTTAGATTACTCTCTTTTTTTGTATATTAGCAATATTTATTGACTATTCAAAAGTGTGCGTAAACACCAACTTAAAATAATAATTATTGAATATTAAATTTTTACACAAAAATTTGTGACAAGAGAAAAACAACTTCTATGGCACATGGAGCTAAATACAGCCGTATAGCTTGTTTGCTTAATTAGCTCCATTGTCGGGGCCGTAATTGAACTCAGGGCGGCCCCTTTGAAGGAGTGTTTGACGTGAGCCGGCAGTGGTGAGCGACTTCTACCAAAGGTGCGGCCAATTCAGCGAACGAAATATGTATAATATGATCGCAATATCGTCTACATAGATAAAAGTACTAACGTCATTAAACGCTCTACAGATAGAGTCATGGGAAAGAACTAATCTACAAATGAGCTATTAACGACGGCGCTCATCATCAACTAATCAATAAACGTAAAATACACTATACTTACCGAATTAATAAAATAATGTATTCTATCGGTAAATTCCCTGTAGATCTATGGCAGGCACACTTATTCAAGAACAAGTTCTAAATAGTTTATTCTATTGGAGTCCGGAAAGATCGTTCCGGAAAGTACTTTACCTTATTTATTACGTTGATGATTAAAACATATTACTCTCGTTCTACTTACGATGATAAATATCTATGAAGACAATTAAAACTAAATGTCATGGCTTCTGAAGAACTAAAACATTTATGTAAATTTACCAATGTGACCCTCTTTTGCTCATGTTCTGTGAATTTTCTATTTTTATTTCTTGAGGGAACATGAAATATAATAATTATATTTTTATTAACAAATATACCGAAATTTGAACGTGTGAAAGCAATATTTAAGAGGACCAGTTAAAGTCGTATCGAACCACGCATAGTGCAGAGTTTCGCAATCATGTGTCCTAAATAACTTTTGTTGAGAGTTCCTACGGGTTAAAAGAGTGATTTTATGTTTGTAGGTAAAATAGTTATGTAACACCGGGGGAGGAATACCTCTCTAATGATTTAGTGGCTTATATCTTGAAAACGGTAACTATGATAAGAATAATGTTAATCGAAACTATTTACCTCTTTTTAAAAAAAAATAATTTTAATACACAAGAGGTGCACTCGAAAAAAATAACACCATTTTTAAATCATATGATTAAAAGATCATATATTTTATATTTATTTCTTGTAAAAATGGGAAATGTATAGAAATTGGAACTTACAAAACCACAGCAACACAAAAACTATAACTAAACTATTTTTGTGCTAAATTTCATGCAATTCGGTACAAAACGGTAACATTTGTGATTCTGTGACTGTCTGATGGATAGGCAAAAGGAACTTTTAAGGGTTACTCGTAGGTACTACGAAACTATAAAAAGACAAAAATAATTTAGAAACACAAATTCCTATCGTATTTGTAAACATAAAAAAAAATTATTAACTATAAAAAGTATAATTGTAAGTAGAATTGGAATTCTCAATAGAAACATTCTTCTTAGCGTGTCTATGGCAGACACTACACTGTAGCAGACCAGAATTTGGCCACGTTAACAGCATTATCAGCCGATGTCATGAGGTCTTCCTGCGTGCAGATGTAGGGCACGCAGGGTACGATGTAAAGTGTGTCATCGTTTGAACTGCACCGCACAGATAGTTTGTATCACAGTCACCCAAAAATCCCCACCTGACCATGTTTTCTTTGCTCCGACCGGTCTGGGTCCGAAGTCTGTTTAAAGACTTCCAAACCGGCCAAGGCAAGTCAAATAGAAACATTTAATGGAGCGCAGTGAAACAATAATTTTAAAGCTATATTGTCCTTGACGTCATTTCTCTGCGAGCCCCCGGTTTTTCCTGGTTGGGGCGATTGATACTATTATAATTGTATTATCTCTTAACAGCCTTGTTTTAGTCGGTTCAGTGCGGTGGTCGAGTTTAGTCGCAAACCAAGATCGTACCTGTCACGATGTGGTTTACGTGTGCGGGTCTGAGGTGAGATGTTTGTTTCTACCTAATAGGTAGGGGCTATCGTGTGGAAGTGACTCAGTTATTATCTTTTGTTTAATAAAGTGTAGCCAAAATGCAGTAAGTAAGGTAAGACTCTATATTTCTGTCAGTCGCCGCTTTCATGTTACCTCCCTTTAAAATCGTCACACGTAAGATATTATTACGTTTTTTTTGGATATAAATGTTAAATTTCTTTCGTTATTCTTTAAGATTTTCAAAACAGTTTGTAATTATTTTATATTTTTAAGGTTTTAGAAGAAGGGGGGGGGGATGACAAAAAAGGGACTACTGACAGGATTAAGGAGTCTTACCCTATTTGACTAATTTTCCTGTAATTTATTATTATTTATTACAAAACTGTTTTGAAAATCTTAAAGAATAACTAAGATTTTCAAAACAGTTATGTAATTATTTTATAATTTTAAGGTTTTAGAGGGGGTGACAAAAAAGGGACGACTGACAGGAATAAGGAGTCTTACGCTACTTGACTGATTTTATTTTTATTTATTTTTTGTACGTTTTGTGCTTACAAGTATTGCTTCAATATCACGCTGTTATCTGAAAGACATCGGCATTCAGCGGCTTTTAGATGCTACGTTTTCTGGTGTGCCGTCGCTTTAACTTTATTACCCCAAAAGACGTCCGTGCTACAAGCTATATGTGCCCCACACACTTGCGCTTAAGTTTTGCGATTTAGTGTGTTTACTACGGATCTCCTCATTTCCGATTCGATCACGTAAGGAAACTCTGAGCATAGCTCGCTCCATCGCTCTTTTGGGTGACCTTGAGGCACCTTATTAGGCGAATAGTGAGCGGCTCTATTTAAATAGTATACGTAGTTTTAAGGTGGCTAAGGCACCCGCATAAAAACACTAATTATAGGGATCCGTTGTCAGCGTTATAGTCAGTCAGTCAGTGAATGAGTGACTTGAGTTTTATGATTTACTTATCTTCTGTATATAAGGTGTAACAAAATTAGCTGAAACTATTTTAACTGGTGTTGGTAACCATGAAACTGAACAACTTTCCCCATGGAACCCATAGTCAAATCGCGAAAAAAAAATTGGCTCTCCCATACTAACTCGATCAGCTGATCAGCCAACTTAGTATGGGAAGTTCAATTTTTTTTTGAGATTTGACTATGGGTTTCATGGGGAAAGTTGTTCAGTTTCATGGGTAGAAGCACCAGTTAAAATAGTTTCAGCTAATTTTGTTAGACCTTATATATTACGGTGAAGAAAAACTTCGTGAGGAAACCTGCACACGTCTGCGAAAAAACTCGAAGGTTGTGTGTGAAGTCGACCAACCCGCACTTGCCCCGCGTGGTCGTCTAGGGCCCGATCGCCTCAATTCAGAGTAGGCTCGAGCCCCTCGGTGGGGACATATATGAGCTGATATGATGATATGTAAAAGGAAACCGTGGCTGACTTGAGTTATCTATTAACGCATAGCTCAAACCACTGGACGGATCAAGTTCGAATTTGGCAACATCATCATCATATCAGCCGAAAAAGGCCTCCCCCAAGGATTTCCACGACGACCGGTCCTGCGTCGCCCGCATTCAAATTCAAATTTAATTTATTTGTGATTATATGTTACAATAGATGTTAAGTTAAAATTATGTCCTATTACATAATCTGCCATTTGACGTAGAAATTAAAAATAATAATAAAATAGTAATAAAAATATAATCAATGAAGTCCTCAAAATTAAAATTAAAATTACATAACTGAATTTTCACAATGTTATTGAACTAAAAACAACGAGTCATCCATCATAACGTCATGTAAAAGTTAAGATGTATTTTTTTTATAATAAGCAAAACATGTCCAAACCTTATACCTACCTACTAATAAATTAATAATTCTAATATAAACAAATACTTATGTCCAAATGATTTATCATTTAAAAAATCATTAATTGAGTAGTACTCTTTTACGCATCCATCGGCTTTCCGTAAATTTCACCAGGTCGTCGGTTCACCGCATGGGAGGCCTGCCTACGCTACGTTTTACGGTGCGCGGTCGCCACTCTAGGACTTTACTACCCCAACGGTCATCCGTTTTACGAGCTATGTGCCCTGCCCACTACCACTTTAGTTTAGCGATTCTGTGAGCTATATCGGTTACTTTGGCCTAAAGATAGCAATTATGACGTAGGCATCCGCTAAGAAAGGATTTTGGGGATTTCGCACGGTAACAACACAATACGGGATCTGCGCAGGAGAAACTGAGGGCAACAACAGCTAGTTGCGATATAAATAATTGATTTTCTTACCCAACTTGAAAATATATTCTTGAAATGAATACTTACATGACTCACAAAGCATCATCATCATCATTATCATATCAGCCGAAGGACGTCCACTGCTGGACGAAGGCCTCCCTCAATGATTTCCACGACGGCACATATGTCACAAGAGCTAGTAATGACATAAATAATTTATTTTCTTACCCAGCTTGAAAATATATTCTTAAAAGATTCAGTCACAACCTTGATAGTATCTGTGACAACATCTGGCTAAAAACAAAGACAATAAACTTCTTAATTCCTAGAACAAACATAACATAATATTTCGAGGTCAAATCGGTACAGGTTTTAATGACGAATTGTACTTTTCTCTATTTGTTTGTAAATAAATGAAATTTTAACGATAGTCACTCACTAATTGTTAAATTTTCGAAACAGAACTGGCAAAAACAGAATACTTACAATAGGTATGACGACAGCATCAGAAATAAATTATGAACTCTTGATCACTAAATTGCCCTCCTACTTAAACTTCGGGAAACCTCCCACTTAAACCTTCGTTTTTTTTCCATCAAGTCTTCGATTTTTAGTTCACCAAAATCACAAAATGAGTACATAATTATATTGTATTGTTTTTAGTTAGATACTCGTGCACTACCTGTTTTTATGATTTTGTCTCCAAACATCGGGTTGTCTGGAAGAAATCGCTTTGACCCAAATTGTACCGCTGTAGTACCTATATAAGTTTATTTTATTTTTATTTTTTAAGTTAAGTTTTTTAAGTTTTCATAGTTTGTTTAACTAGGGTGTACAATAAAAAGTATTTACATTATCTTATCGTACATATGATGCTGCTAAACTATGACGTCACGCCTAGGTATTTCAACAAAATATAGGAACAAAATATAGTTATTGACAGATGATAAAAAGTAATTTAGATGACTAGCATTCGTTATTTCTATTTTGTCATGGCCGTCCGGCCGACTGTGTATATTATGACATAGTCAATTTCATTTGCTACAGTTAGACCTACAGCAATAAATTTAGCAACACAGATGTAAAGTTATGACCCAAAATGTAAATATGTTCAGCCGCCTCCGTGGCGTAATGCGTGGTTAAGTCCATTAGCTTCACATCAGGAGGTCGCGGGTTCGATTCCCGGCAGAGTCTTACTCGCAAGACTCAGTTTGGTTGGTGGAAGGGCATTTTCAAAGGTCGCCTGGATATATAGCTACCACTGTGTTAGCTAAGTCTTGCGTTAACAGCATTAATGTATTCCGGCTTGAAGATAAGATAGTCAGTTCCTCATTGCGTTGGGGAATCTTGGCAAATCAGCTTCTATCTTTGGCGTCATCGTCACTTACCATCAGGTGAGATGATGTCAAGGGCTTACCAATGGTGGATAAAAAAGTATATTGGTAAAATTTTAGTAGTTTATGAAACTGTTGCATAATAAGGGTTCTTAAAATACGTGTGAGTTAAAAAAACGAGCCGTAGGCGAGATTTTTTAATAGCTTTACACGAGTGTTTTAAGACCGAATTATGTGCAGTTTTATACACTAATTTATCTAATCTTATACATTGAAGCGTCGGTGGCTCAACCGGTAACGACTCGGTCCATCTAACCAGAGGTGCCGGGTTCAAATCTGGACGGCCAATGTACCAATGAGTTTTTCAAAAACTTACATACATACATACATAAGATCACGCCTCTTTCCCGGAGGGGTAGGCAGAGACCACATTTTTCCACTTGCTACGATCCTGACATACTTCTCTTTTCAAAAACTTACGTACATATAATTACCGATTGCTTTAACGGTGAAGGAAAACATCGTGAGGAAACCTGCACACGCCTGCGAAGAAACTCGAAGGTTGTGTGTGAAGTCGACCAACCCGCACTGGGCCCGCGTGGTCGACTAAGGCCTAATCGCCCTGATTCAGGGTAGGCTCGAGCCCCTCGGTGGGGACGTATATGAGCTGATATAATAATAATAATAATAAATACATTGGGATTGAATCAACTAAAATACAAAGATCAAAGTTAAGAGTAAGAAAAAAATCCCACGAAATTCAGTAAGCACCTACAACAAAACGTGTCATAGCGCTGAATCCCAGCGCATCACCGCGCTTGCACTGAAGCGGACGGTGTCACAGACAGGTAAAAACAATGCTTTCACTGATCTCAGACATTTTTAAACAAGAATGAAAATTATCCACGAAATTCAGTATCTACAACAAAATTCAATGAAAAACCAACACATCACCGCGCATGCGTTAAAGCGGACGCTGTCACAGACAAGTAAAAATTGTAATGAAAACTTTTTGTATTGCTGTGAAAATGGTGCGAACCGCATGTGCGTTCCAATAAAAAAAATGGAACTTCGTTGATGATTTAATCTCTTTGGTTTAACTTGTATCGTAATGGGAAAAAAAATACATTATAACATTATTTCTCTAACAAAATAATGTTATAATTTATTTATTTTTTAAATTACGGTATTGTGTTTATAAAGTATGCCAATATAAACTCGTTTTGAAGTTGATAATGCGAACTTTATGATATGACAGTAGATAAAATAATTATACAGGTAATTTTATGTGATAATAATGTCACTTTAAAATTTTAGTTACAATCAATTCATACTACATAAGTTAAATGTCAAAAAAAATTAGGGTTGTCTCTTACATGTAAAAGGAGGTGAGAGTGGGATATCGTGGAATGGGCCTGATTGAATTTATTTAAACACTTTTTTAATGTTCCGTAGCTACCAGGTAACAGGGCCCTATTACTAAGCCTACGTTTTCTGTCTGTCCGTCTGTCCTATACTCTGCCTAGAGCTACCCGGCTAGGTGGAGTTGAACTACGGGTCCGGCTGTTTGGATCAGGGTACTACGGGGTCGGGGGTAGCCCACCGCTTGCCTGCCGTTGGTCTATCGCCTTCGGCACTCTGGCTTGTCGGTCCCCCGACTGGGTCATGGACTCGTAGTGGTATGTGGTTAGTTGCAGGGGTTATGCAATGTTTGTTGCCTGGCAAGCACGTTGCGTCCAGGCGTCCTTCCCCGCGCGCAACTAGTGTTGTCGTAGCCGGCCACGTGGGCTCTGGGCGAAAACAACGCGGGGCACGTGAGTTGTTCATTAAGCGGAACTGCTGGTTTAACTACTGGCAAGGAAGCATCTCCGGCACTTGCCTGGTCAGCAAGAAGAGCTAAGCTAGTACTTCTCCGGCCAATCCAGCCGCGTAGGAGTAAGTCTGGACAGGTGCGATAAGCGCCGGCAAGTGAGCGTGCCTACAGCTCCGGTACCACACCGGATATGTGGGATGCAGCTTCTCTGGCGTCCCGAGCAGGGATCGAACTGCCAGCAGCGAAAGCCGCGGGAGGTGAGCGCGCCTACAGCTCCGGGACCTACCTGGACAGTAGGTAGTGGTTCTCTTCCACGAGGCACTCGCCTTGCAGAGTACCAGGACAAGCATCTTGGCGGCAAGACCTACCGTAACTGGTCCTTGTCTTCACCTTATGGTGTTGGCAGGAATAGCGGCCCCCACTGTTATGCCCTAGGGTAGGTAAGTGGGGACGCTATATCATAAACCTGGAAGTCTAGCGTATCTGGTAGATATACGAGAGGGCATGTCCGTCTGTCCGTCAAGCGTCTTGGCGGCTAGACCTACCGTAACTGGTCCTTGTCTTCACCTTATGGTGTTGGCAGGAATAGCGGCCCTCACTGTTATACCCACGGGTACATAAATGGGGACGCTATATCATAAACCTGGTAGTTTTCGCGTATCTGGTAGTTAAACGAGAGGGAATGTCTGTCTGTCCGTCCGACTTCTAAAAGGCTGTCTTTCGAATCATGATAGGTAACCGGCTGAAATTTTAAAGGGAATAGGTGTTGTTATGGGGGATTCACTAACAAATAATGAAAAAAAGTAAATTTTGGGGGGTGCAGGATGTACATTAAATATGTGTTTCTTAAAGGTATTTATTGTTTCTGCGTCCACTTTTAGCACTTATGCTATCTGTAACTTAAGAAAACTATAGTACCTAATCTTCATTTTTATCGTTTCAAATTTTGTTTAAGTACGAACTCAGGGTTTAATTTTATTTTTTTTATTAATTATTTGAGTGTGTTTGTCTGCAACTTAAAGCAACTCTAGCCCCTTAAATATTGAGCTCCACTATGACGCTTTCCGTGTGTATTTTTCCTTGAACTTTTGAAATATAGGACCTAAAATTTAAAAAAAAATACAGACATTACATTCACAGTGATATTTTTTTGTTATTTTAATTTATAATTTTGTATTTAGTCATTCGCATTATCTTCACGTCCCAAATACCGCAGTGTCTTAAGACGAAGGTCTTCGACCAGTATGTGTTGCCAGTGATGACATACGGAACTGAGCCATGGCTGCTTACTATGGCTCAAGTTCACCCAAAGGGCAATGGAGCGTGCTATGCTCAGAGTTTCTCTGCGTGATCGAATCAGAAACGAGGAAATCCGTAGGAGAACCAATGTAACCCTGTAATAATGTAACATAGCTCTCAGAATTGCTAAACTTAAGTGGCAGTGATCGGGGCTCATAGATCGTAGGCCGTTGGGGCAGTAAAGTTCTCGAGTGGCGACCGCGCACCAGAAAACGTAGCGTAAGCAGGCCTCCCACTCGGTGGACCGATGACCTGGTGAAGGTCGCGGCAAGACGCTGGATGCGGGTAGTGCAGAACCGGTCATCGTGGAAATCCTTGGGGAAGGCTTATGTCAAGCTGTGGACGTCCTTCGGCTGATATGATGATAATGGTATGATGATTTAATAATTATGTAATAAATTTGTGATAGAGACAATTACAATTAGCCCAAATATGATATCTCTGCTGTAAGCTGTCGAGGAGTGGGTATCCTGCAGATTCAAGGTGATGCTGCAGCATCATAGTCAAGGTTACCATGTTCTTGCAATTTCATTAAAGTAAAAAGATACCAAATTTCGAATCGATCATAACTGTGGATGCTAACATCCCTTCATCAACTCGAAAAGCTGATGATCTTCAAACGGCTAAACAGATTTTCTTGAATCATAGCATCAGCACTCTCAATCCAGTCACCTTCAAACAAAAAAAAAAACTTAATTTCGTACATTGGTTTGTCCGTGCTTTTGTTCGTCTATCGGTTCGTCTGTCCATCAGTTTAAATGTCAGAATTGAACTTCAGAAAAAGCCGGAAAAATGCGTCTCTGACCACAGGGTCTCACAGTAACTACTTCATTACTGGAAAACTTTATTCACCACAGACAGGATACTGGAAATAATTTTTATGAGGTTCCTACTTACAAAGATAATTCTAAGTATCTAGCTAAAATAAAAATAAAAACGAGGGAACATATTTATGACTTTGGCGACCTGTGTTGCAAACGGTATCATCATATCAGCTTATATATGTCTTCACCGAGTGGCTTGAGCCTACCCTGAATTAGGGCGATCGGGCCTTGTTCGACCACGCGGGCCCAGTGGGAGTTGGTCGACTTCACAAACAGCCTTTTCGAGTTTCTCCGCAGGCGTGTGCAGGTTTCCTCACGATGTTTTCCTTCACTACATAAACAATACAAGATAAAGGTACATACAGGAGGTCTAGCCGTTGCGCCACCGATGCTCTTAAGGCGGTAATATTACAGATTTTCGTTATTTTTGACGTCAATTACTCCTAAACGAGAGAAAGCCTATAGGTTGAAATAATACCCTTATTGTTAACGATGTTCCTTAAAGTCAAAAGCTATTAAAAACACGATTGAGCGGTTTTGGCTCGATATAAAAAAAAACGCAAAGATACACACCGTTACTTTTAACTCTAATTATGACTAAAATTTTGAAGTATAAATTTTTAACTTATACAACAATATTTGTTATGATTATACAAAGTGAGTAATGTCTTTATTTTTTATACTTTCATTGTAGTTTTTTATTAAAACGAAAAACCATTGAAAAAGTGTGGTTTATATATTCTTTACTCTTTACACGTAAATAAAAAGACAGAGATGACTGTTCTAATTAAAACCTCGCCTTAAACTGTATACCTAATAAAAATATGTTGTTATAAAACTCTACTTCATTTTAAAATACGTATTCAATGATACCCCATACGAGGGAAAGAAGCATTTCTTAAAAAAGGAAATATTATCATTTAAACACGTAAAGTCGTGTGGTGTGTTAATTTTTAGGGTTCCCTACTTCCAACAAAAAAGGGTTCCTTATAGAGATCACCCATTAGTCTGTTTGTTCGTCCATCCGTCTGCCGCACCCGATTTTCTCCGATACTTCTAAGCGAAAAAAGTTGGTTGATACATTATATGTAGAGTTTGATGACCCAATCACGCATGTATAGTGTAAATGATCAAAATTTTATTTCCTAGGGGGATAGTTACGAAAGTTAAAATAAATTTTTGAGGTGCATCATGTGAAATATCGAATAAAATGGCTCGTTGTAAGAAATACAAACATTTTTATTTTCAAAGTGTTTAATTTAAAAGAAAAATATGGAAAATATACCACACCCACCCAATTTCGAAACTTCTAAGTAAAATTTTGGAAAAACAAGGAACCTCTTATAAAACATAAATAATATATAAAGTTTACAGAAAACCCTTAACTAAAATCTTAACTTTTAAGGTTCTATCGTAAATAATCGTAATCGTCGTATCGTAAATAGTCGTATCGTGTATAATCGTAACTTTTAACGTAACGGTACGGAATCCTCTCCATGCTAGTAAAAAAAAAAAAAAAAAAAGTCCAAAAAGTCTGCATGCCCCAATTGTACTGCTATAGTACCTATATAAGTTTCTTTTTTATATTGTGTTTGTTTTTTATATGTTTTTTGAGTTAAGTTTTTATAATTTGTTTAATTTTTTTAACTAGCGTGTACAATAGAGTATTTATCTTATCTAGTTCGAATCACACTTGACCAGTTTTTTTATAGCGAATCCAAGATTCCGTCAAGACTTTTATCTGTTTTATAAACCAATTTATTTATCTCATGATTTCTCCGACAGCCTACTGTGCCTGGTGGAGTCAGCAACCCGGGGGACGTCAGAGATCAGCAACTACACGTTACCCAGCGACTTTATGTTGGGGGTTTCCACCGCAGCCTTTCAAATAGAGGGGGGATGGAATGAGGGAGGTATGTCTGTCTTGTATATAGGAAACTAGCTGTTTCCCGCGGCTTCACCCGCGTGGACAACGTTTCTACGACTTTTCAAGGAGCGCAGTGCGCGAGGCGCAAGCGGCTCGCGAGCGTGGAAAAAGTAGCGTATGTGTTAATCAAGGTCCTAATCTGTTTACCTACAAAATTTCAGCAAGATCCGTTTAGTAGTTTTTGCGTGAAAGAGTAACAAACATACATCCATACATTTTTACGAACTTTCGTGTTTATTATATTATAAGAATAGGATGTTTTTGAAAGGGACTTCTACACATGAAACTAGTAATTTTTTTTTCTTAAACTATGTCAAAAATAAAAAATAATAATTGTTTAGGACTTTTTATACACACCGATCAGCTCATGAGCCGAATTCGTGTCTTAATTCCAGTTTTGTTTGAAGGTTTCAAGTAATTTGTACAACAAAAGTTGTTCAGTTAAAAAGATAAAGCCTCTCTCAAAAATATGCTCTTTTCGACTCAACATTCTATATGATTTTGGTAACTCCGAAAGTACAACCAGTTTTCTTCAGCTTCCAAAAAGCGGCTTTAGTGACTATACAGGTTGTAAAAAAATTGGTGTAGGACCCGTTAACTGGGGGTTCTACTCATCATACTCAACAACTTTCCCCAAGGAACCCATAATAAATTCTCGAAAAAAAAATTGGCCCCCTTAAACTAAAATGCACAAAATTGGTCGATCAGCTGATCGATTTGTATGAAGATTATTTTTTTGCGATTTCAGCTAAGTCGTGGAATAAAAGTTGTTCAGTATGATGTGTAGAAATCCCAGTTAACGGGACCTACTCCAATTTTGTTGCACCTGTATATAGCAATTTTGTTACACCCTGTAATAGATATATCTGTTTGTTTTTGTACCAAGAGACTCGGCTTCTAGATGGCGTTTATCGCCGAGGGACTTGGTTCTAGCTCTTTATATTATTTTTGTAATGTCTGTCACGCGATTTATTAACATATGAAAGTTCTCTATATGCTAAGGGACAACAACTACATTACCAATCCTCTTAAAATAAACAAAAATCACAAAACCTAATAAAGAAAGTATTAAATCAAAACTATTAAATTAAGGATCACAAATACTAGAGAAGAAGCGGGAACATCTTATCAACGGTTAAACCACCGTGGTTAAACCACCCTGGTTAAACCACTGACGAAACAATTCTTTGAAAATTATAAGTATAGACAGATAAGGCAAAAATCAGAAGCCCCTAAAATGAATACTAACACAACTCAAGTATGACTCACAAAACATCATCTTCATATCAGCCGAATGCCGTCCACTGCTGGACAAAGGCCTCCCCCAGGCATTTCCACGACGACCGGTTCTGCGCTGCCCGCATCCAGCGGCTTCCCGCGTCCTTCACCAGGTCATCGGTCCGTCGAGTGGGACGCCTGCCGGACGTTTTCCGGTGCGCGGTCACCACTCGGGAACTTTACTGCTCTAATGACCATCTGCTCTACGAGCTATGTGCCCTGCCCACTGCCACTTAAGCATAGGTACCTACATTATATCCCGGTGTCGTGATAGTCTAACGAAGCCCTAGGGCAGGGTTTCCCAAATCGTATACCGTGGTGCGTGGTGCCCTGGCAAAGGTCCTGGGGAAACATGGATGGAGATCATGGTCGCTGCTAGCTACTACTGACTGATTTCGCAAAATACTTTGCATCCACAACACAAGAAATCAGCGTTTTCTGTAAGCAGTTTTATTAAAACACTAGTTTTTTCCCGCGGCTTCGCCCGCGTGGACATCTTTCAGGGTAAGTGGAACACGACCCGCAAGCGGCTCGCGAGCGTGGACATGTGTTTTCTCCAGATCTCTATCCCAGACCGGGCTATTTTGATTAGCAGTCTTTGTCACTTTCCACCCCCTCGACAAATATAAATCAATATATAAAAAACCAGTCAAGTGCTAGTCGGACTCGCTCACCGAGGGTTCCGTATCACCACATCTCTGGACAAGGAACCTCAAAAATAATATATAATCGAAATTTATACATCATAAAGATAATTAAAAATCTGTTTAAGCTTGTGCCGAAGAAGCCCTTTCATACGATACCCCACATGACACGGTTCAACTCAATTAAAAATTTGAACCACTCGCCGCCGTTCCTTGCATAATTCATTACGTACTTTAAATAAAGACTCTATTTTTAGAAGTAAAAACTTCTTAAGGCGCGATGGGCATTTTTTGAGATGAGAAAAAACCATTGAACCCGCGACACTGTTACTGTTATCGTAACTGACACTGTACCTGGAACACTCGCAGGGTCAAAACTTTGTCAACCTAGTCGTTCTTCAGGAACACCCGGAGGGTCAAAACATATAAAACTGTAAAAAGTTTTCAATTCTGTCGGCACTCCCGGAGTGGTTAGGTTCTTTTATGATTTAACTACAAAGGTATAGTTTCAGATTTTTACTTCTACTTGTAGTTTAAGACGGTATTACTTGCCAAATTTCATAGTTCTAGGTCAACGGAAAATATTATATTTTTTGTGGCACAAATGGCCATATCTTTTTTAGACGTTAACTTAGAAGTTTGATTTTTTCACAGCTTCAAGGGACTGTAGACCGGAGCATATGGTTTGAATTTAAACTCGATACCTCTGCGCTTTCCTAAGATAAAGGGTCTCGACAGACAAACGGACAGACGGACAACAAAGTGATCCTACAAAGGTTCCGTTTTTTCCTTTTGAGGTACAGAGCCCTAAAAAACAAAATTAAAATTTTGAAAAACCCACGCCGGATAATCGTACACGTAGGTAATCGAAAAAGGATTTACTTTTTTGAAGGTCCCCCGACTAGAGGGAAATAAGGATCGAAATATTAATTTTAAAAAATCCAAGAAATCTCGTCAGGGGCTGCCATGCCATTATTTGCTCCAAAACACTTTTATTTTATGAGTTTTACTAATTCAGTGTGTAAATTAATAAAGTTTTTGTTATTTCTATATATAAGGTGTATCAAAATTAGCTTAAACTATTTTAACTGGTGTTTCTACCCATGAAACTGAACAACTTTTCCCATGAAACCCATAGTTAAATCTCAAAATAATTTTTGAACTTCCCATACTAAGTTGGCTGATCAGCTGATCGAGTTAGTATGGGAGAGCCATTTTTTTGCGATTTGACTATGGATTCCATGGGAAAGTTGTTCAGTTTCATGGGAAGAAGCACCAGTTAAAATTGTTTCAGCTAATTTTGATACTCCTTATATTGACTGAAATTTAGAACAGAAAGGGCGACGGCAGCTCCCGCCCGACGGATTTTTTTAGATTTTTTAAAATAAATCTTTCGATCCTTACTTGTTTTTTTAGGGCTCTAGTCGGGGGACCTTCAGAAAAGTCATTTTATCCTTTTTCGACTACCTACGTCATAACGTACGGCGTGGGTTTTTATTAATTTTTAATTATTGTTTTTATTTTTAACTTTTTAGAGACTCCATTAAGTAAGTTCTCATTTTTATTCAAAGCCTTTAACTAATTACTCTCAAAGGTTTTGTTGTCTGTATGTCGGTAGATTTTTTAAATTCCTCTCGAACATTAATTACATAGGTTCCTATACCTACATGCTTTATGTATTATTATTGCACTGCTGTGTGCCCCCAGATATTCTACAGCTGTAAAACATGTCTAGAAACATGCTCTGAAATGACACCTATACAGTAATAATGTAACAAAATTGGTGTTAATAGGTCACACCTCGGACACTTTATAGAACGGGCATGGAATGACATTTCTAAAAACAAATGACGGAAGATACAAAATCACGGCGAAATCCCATTAGTTCGAGAACCTAACTACCACCAATTTGTATCAATCTGGGTGACGAGTGGCTGAGGTCGTAATCTAGAGAGCGGCAGGGAGTGTCCATACTGTATGTTAGTACTAATAATATACTCGTTTATTCTTTAGTTGGGGTTTCTATACTCATCTTACTGAACAAATTTTGTTCTACGACTGCTACAATCGGAAAAAAACCGGCTAAGTGCCAGTCGTACTCGCGCAAAGTAGGGTTCCGTAAATTAAAAAAAAAATGTATGTTTAAAAAAACAAAATTATATTTGCAGTTTGTAACACAGGCCTCCCACTCGGTGGACCGATGACTTAGTGAAGGTCACGGGAAGCCGCTGAATGCGGGCAGCGCAGAATCGGTCGTCATGGACATCCTTGGGGGAGTACTATGTTCTTCGCCTGATATGATGATGAATAGAACATTTAGTCTAGAAATTCTATGAACTTTTTTCCAACTCCAACTGCATATCTTAAGTTGGTCGACTATTAATCCGGTTGAGCGGTTTAGCTAGTAGGGGGGGGGGGGGGGGAATAGAACATTTAGTCTAGAAATTCTATGAACTTTTTTCCAACTCCAACTGCATATCTTAAGTTGGTCGACTATTAATCCGGTTGAGCGGTTTAGCTAGTAGGGGGGGGGGGGGGGGGGGGTGGGGAATATTTGAGTATAAAAAATTGCACTTTACGACTTTATATTTCGCAAACGAATCCCTGAATCGAAAAACTGTTTTTGCAAACCTATCTAAGAACCTGCTCTCAAATTATACCTTTTACATCTAGTAGGGGGGGGGGGGGGATATTTGAGTATAAAAAAATTGAACTTTACGACTTTATATTTCGCAAACGAATCCCTGAATCCAAAAACTGTTTTTGCAAACCTATCTAAGAACCTGCTCTCAAATTATACCTTTTACATCTAGTAGGGGGGGGGGGGGGGGAATATTTGAGTATAAAAAAATTGAACTTTACGACTTTATATTTCGCAAACGAATCCCTGAATCCAAAAACTGTTTTTGCAAACTTATCTAAGAACCTTCTCTCAAATTATACTTTTTACATCTAGTAGGGGGGGGGGGGGAATATTTGAGTATAAAAAAATTGAACTTTACGACTTTATATTTCGCAAACGAATCCCTGAATCCAAAAACTGTTTTTGCAAACCTATCTAAGAACTTGCTCTCAAATTATACCTTTTACATCTAGTAGGGGGGGGGGGGGAATATTTAAGTATAAAAAAATTGAACTTTACGACTTTATATTTCGCAAACGAATCCCTGAATCGAAAAACTGTTTTTGCAAACCTATCTAAGAACCTGCTCTCAAATTATACCTTTTACATCTAGTAGGGGGGGGGGGGGATATTTGAGTATAAAAAAATTGAACTTTACGACTTTATATTTCGCAAACGAATCCCTGAATCGAAAAACTGTTTTTGCAAACCTATCTAAGAACCTGCTCTCAAATTATACCTTTTACATCTAGTAGGGGGGGGGGAATATTTAAGTATAAAAAAATTGAACTTTACGACTTTATATTTCGCAAACGAATCCCTGAATCCAAAAACTGTTTTTGCAAACCTATGTAAGAACCTGCTCTCAAATTATACCTTTTACATCTAGTAGGGGGGGGGGATATATGAGTATAAAAAAATTGCACTTTACTTTATATTTCGCAAACGAATCCCTGAATCCAAAAACTGTTTTTGCAAACCTATCTAAGAACCTGCTCTCAAATTATACCTTTTACATGCAGAGTTTCTCTGCGTGATCGAATCAGAAACGAGGAGATCCGCAGGAGAACTAAAGTAACCGACATAGCTCACAGAATCGCTAAACTGAAGTGGCAGTGGGCAGGGCACATAGCTCGTAGAACAGATGGCCGATGGGGCAGTAAAGTTCTCGAGTGGCGACCGCGCACCGGAAAACGTAGCGTAGGCAGGCCTCCCACGCGGTGGACCGACGACCTGGTGAAGATCGCGGGAAGCCGATGGATGCGGGCAGCGCAGGACCGTTCGTCGTGGAAATCCTTGGGAGAGGCCTTTGTCCAGCAGTGGACGATTTTTGGCTGATATGATGATGATGACATTTTTTCATTTATTTTTTATTAAAACTGAGTGCGTTTGGCTGCACCTTACCTGATGGTAAGTGCCGATGAAGCCGAGGATGTAACACGCAAACTCAAATAGTGCCTATTCACTCTCGTTCCTAAATTCCTAAATTATACGAATCGGGGAATACAGACGCCGGAAGGGAATTCCACTCAATGACATACAAAAAACAGCAACGAAATAGTAGTTTTCGAGGAAAATGGTATGGACATACATACATACACACTCCCAAGCAACCACTAACCCCAAACGCATATTCGCCTCCGTTCCGTTCCGTCCGTTGTTGGTGAAAATTAATAAAATTAGTTAAATGTTTAAATATTTTAGTTTTTTTTATTTACAGTCCTTTCACTTAAAAGTAAAAAAAATGACTTCTTTTAAATCGCATTGAGAGTTCTTTATAATACTAGGTCTTTACCTATGAAATTGCCGATTCAGTTTTTTAAGGTCAATTCCATTTTTTTATTGAAAATATAAAAGTTATTGTTATTTTATTATCGAACTTATAGTGACAATACTTATGGTATTTATTAGTAACTGGTGGCATGTCTTTCATGTTCTAATCCCCTGAGCTATGTACCATTGAATAGAACAAAGCCGTTTTCTTAGTGGTCAGATGGGGCAATTTTTTAGACTAGTTAAATTTCTCTAATTTTCTTGAAAGCGACGAAATCTTATGCCAGGTATTCCCAAATGACATTAGTAACGAAGAAACTGCTGCGATAACTCTTAGAGTTTTAAAATTAAAAATGTGTATTTTTTGCCTCAATAAAGGTGTTTTTTTCAGGTGAAAAAACCCGACTACATGGGGGCTCTCACAATATCTAAGCAATTAGGCAAAATTTTACCACCATTTAATTTATATTAGTCTAATGCTGTTTTGAGAATAAATTTTGTTTTAATAACTATTGTTTTTTCATCTTTCAACTTTTTTATACAATCGGCAATTTCACAGGTAAAGACTTAATATGAAGGTACACTGGAGACCACTTAGGAAGTAATTAGTATCTCATCTGTGACTTAGGGTAGATACTGCCAGCACAAGCTGGCCACGTAACCCTATGCGTGATGTAGCCTCCGCTAGGCCTGTTTGTTTATACCGGCAGTGTGTGTAAGTAATGTGTGTGTAAGTCTTATCTGCACTTACCTACTTAAATTTTTGTATTTGTTTCATTTTCCATTCAATAAAAGTAGTTTATGAAACTGTTGCATAATAAGAACAAAATGTGCAGTTTCATACACTACTTTATCTAATCTCATACATTGGGATTGAATCAACTAAAATACAAAGATCAAAGTCAAGAGTAAGAAAAGATTCCCACGAAATTCAGTAAGTACCCACAACAAAACATGTCATAGCGCTGAATCCCAGCGCATCACCGCGCTTGCACTGAAGCGGACGGTGTCACAGACAGGTAAAAACAATGCTTTCACTGATTTCAGACATTTTTAAACAAGAATGAAAATTATCCACGAAATTCAGTATCTACAACAAAATTCAATGAAAAGCCAACACATCACCGCGCATACGTTAAAGCGGACGCTGTCAGACAAGTAAAAATTGGAATGAAAACTTTTTGTATTGCTGTAAAAATGGCGCGAACTGCATGTGCGTTCCAATAAAAAAAAATGATATAGAACTTCGTTGGTGATATTATCTTTTTGCTTTAACTTGTATCGTAATGAAAAAAAAAATACATTTTAACATTATTTTTCTAACAAAATAATGTTATAATGAATTTTGTTAAATTAAGGTATTGTGTTTATAAAGTATGCCAATATAAACTCGTTTTGAAGTTGATAATGCGAACTTTACAATATGAGAGTAGATAAATAATTTTACCATATTGAATAATTTATTAAAATTCAAGCCATATCCATGCAATTTTTTTTAATGCATGTGTCTTCATGTGACTTGCCAAGTTACATTTTTGATGAAATTGTTTGTCACATTCTGAACATGAATATGGTTTAACTCCTGTGTGAATCCTCATGTGTGTTACCAAATTAGCTTTTTTACTGAATGCTTTGTCACAGTCTGAACATGAATATGGTTTCTCGCCTGTGTGTATCCTTATGTGTGTTAAAAAAATACCTTTTTGACCGAACACTTCGTTACATTCTGAACATGAATATGGTTTCTCGCCTGTGTGAATCCTTATGTGTGTTAACAAATTATCTTTTTGACCGAACACTTTGTGACATTCTGAACATAAATATGGTTTCTCTCCCGTGTGTATCCTCATATTATGTGTTACCAAAGCACATTTTGCACTGAATGCTTTGACACATTCTGAACATGAATATGGTTTCTCGCCTGTGTGAATCTTCATGTGTTTTACCAAATTACCTTTATTACTGAATGTTTTATCACATTCTGAACATGTGTATGGTTTCTCGTTTGTATGAATCCTTATGTGTCTTACCAAATCAATTTTTAATCTAAATGCTTTATCACATTCTGAACATGAGTATGGTTTCTCTCCAGTGTGAATCCTCATGTGTCTTACCAAAGCACCTTTTTGACTGAATGCTTTGTCACATTCTGAGCATGTGTATGGTTTCTCGTTTGTATGAATCCTTATGTGTCTTACCAAATCAATTTTTAATCTAAATGCTTTATCACATTCTGAACATGAGTGTGGTTTCTCTCCAGTGTGAATCCTCATGTGTGTTACCAAAGCACCTTTTTGACTGAATGCTTTGTCACATTCTGAGCATGAGTATGGTTTCTCTCTTGTGTGAATCCTCATGTGTGGTACCAAATCACCTTTTTGACTGAATGCCTTGTCACATTCTGAACATGAATATGGTTTCTCGCCTGTGTGAATCTTCATGTGTGTTACCAAATTACCTTTATTACTGAATGTTTTATCACATTCTGAACATGTGTTTGGTTTCTCGTTTGTATGAATCCTTATGAGTCTTACCAAATCAATTTTTAATCTAAATGCTTTATCACATTCTGAGCATGAGTATGGTTTCTCTCTTGTGTGAATCCTCATGTGTGGTACCAAATCACCTTTTTGACTGAATGCCTTGTCACATTCTGAACATGAATACAGTTTCTCGCCCGTGTGAACCCTCATGTGTCTTACCAAACCACCTTTTCGACTGAATGCTATGTTACATTCCGAACATGAATATGGTTTATTTCCTGTGTGAATCATCATGTGTTGTACCAAACCACTTTTATGACTGAATGCTTTTTCACATTCTGAACATGAGTATGGTTTCTCTCCAGTGTGAATCATCATGTGTCTTACCAAAGCACCTTTTTGACTGAATGCTTTGTCACATTCTGAGCATGAGTATGGTTTCTCTCTTGTGTGAATCCTCATGTGTGGTACCAAATCACCTTTTTGACTGAATGACTGGACACATACTGAACATGAATATGGTTTCTCGCCTGTGTGACGTCTCATGTGTTTTACCAAATCACGTTTTTGTACGAATGCTTTGTTACATTTTGAACATGAATATGGTTTCTCTCCAGTGTGAATCCTCATGTGTGTTACCAAATTACCTTTATTACTGAATGTTTTATCACATTCTGAACATGTGTATGGTTTCTCGCCTGTGTGGATCCTTATGTGTGTCAATAAATTCCCTTTTTGAGTGAATGCTTTATCACATTCTGAGCATGAATATGGTTTCTCGCCTGTGTGGATCCTTATGTGTGTTAACAAATGACATTTTTGAGTGAACACTTTGTCACATTCTGAACATGAATATGGTTTCTCGGCTGTGTGGATCCTCATATGTTTTACCAAATTACTTTTTCGACTGAATATTTTATTACATTCTGTACATGAATAACCTGTCATAGTTGACTTTGTGTTAGGTCGGTACCTTAGATATTTTACGGCAATTTGAGCTTATAAAAGCTTCACTGGTAAGTTATAAACTAAACTTACATATACCTTATGTCTGTTTCTTAACGTGTTTGAATGTTTTTTTTTTTAAATTTCTTTGGTGACTGTCAGTAGGTAAATTGTCATGTCCAATAAATAAGATTGGAAGCAGGTGCTTACTTGTTGATTCTTGTACCATTACTTTTGAACAATCTGAATAAATATGTTTCTACTTTTAGTAAGCGCTTAATTCTTACTGTAGTCTTTCAGATTGTTCCGAATATTTACAAAACTTCTGGTAAATACCCGTTCGAGATAATATATCCAACATATGTTCCTCAGATTTATAAAATATAAGATGTGTCATTTGGAAACGTGCTATGCTTGGGCTGTACTTACGAAGGTTCCAATCGCACTTTCAACTTTTGCCGTTTTTTCTTGGTCGTTTTGTTTTATAAGTCTAACTATAATTCGATTATTTATTGGTGCACATCGCGGCCTATGAAGGGATTCGTTCTCATCAAATTAAGACTCCGAAACAACAATCACAATATAAAACAATTGCACCCATTGATTGAAGTTTGAACGGTTTGAATTAAGAACGCGCTGTAATTTTAGTTTTAATTTTTTTTCGGCTTTCAAAGAGCACGAATCCCATCAAAAACTTAACGGGTACAAAAATGCACGTCTTGCAACGCAGTTCTTATTCCGCAAAAAGTTGTGATGAAACCAAATGTAAAACCAAGTCGATTAAATTATTCAATAGATATCTGTGGGAGCATCTATCCAACAACTTTGTGATAAATTGTTACCCGAAATAGTTAACTAACAATATTTTATAGTGACCATATCAATGTTAGTCTTCTTTTTTTGAATATTTTATTAATAGTTTAATGTGTACAAATTAAAGATATAACAGGCATATTTGTTTTTAATTTAGTATTTTATATAGTCCTAACTCCTTAATTACAATAATATTAGATGGATTTAGTTGTATGTAGATTCTATTGCAGTTTTCGATTGCCAAGTCATTTTATTCATTAAAAATAAAGATATTTAATATTAATGTGATCAATATAAAATGTTGTGGGTTAACTAATTCATCACATCAGCTCATATACGTCCCCACCGAGGGGCTCGAGCCTACCCTGAATTAGGGTGATCGGGCCTTAGTCGACCGCGCGGGCCCAGTGCGGGTTGGTCGACTTCACACACAACCTTCGAGTTTCTTCGCAGGTGCACACACCTGTTTCCTCACGATGTTTTCCTTCACTGTTAAAGCAATCGGTGAGTATATGTACGTAAGTTTCGAAAAACTTATAGTACATTGGCCGTCCGGATTTGAAACCGGCACCTCTGGTTAGGGGGACCGAGTCGTTACCGGTTGAGCCACCGACGCAATTATCACACGACGATCTCATCACAACGTTTTTGCGTTAGGAGAACTGCGTTGCGAGACTTGCATTTATGTGCCTACATGTTATGTTTTTGATGAGATCTCATTTCGTTTTGTAGGTAGTCCTTTTTTTATTATTTTTCGGTTCTATTTCTTGTGGGCCAGATACGAATTTTCTCAAAGCCCACTTCCTGTGTCTCTCTAGGCTTTTCTCAAAAACTTTAATGTTAAAATTTCTGACAAGTCTAGACAGTAAATGGTCCTTAGTTTAGTACCGAATTCAACATTAACTGTACTACGTAAATCAACCAGTCTTCGTTTATCTCGAAAGTGCAACGTATATGCTTGACCGCTTGTGAATGCTGAGGAACCAATGTCCAGCAGTACACTGTTTAGACTTAGCCCTTAGCTTTTGTGTATGGTAATAGCATAGGCTATACATGTCGGAAACTGTTCGCGACGAACATAAGCTTCATTAAAAAATTAAATTTTAGTTTTGACTAGACCGAGCTCGTCAACTTTTGTTTTTATTTATTTATTTTTTGTAATGTCAGCATCGGCTATACTGGTAGAACTGTTAACTCATCCAAGACTCACATCGACTTCACTTGACTTTTGCTCCTATTTTCATATATACCAGAGAATGAGAGATTCGTAAACGTTTCACCGGTTTCCCAGGATTGCCACCATGATCCTCTCAAACGCCCATTTTAATAAATCTCTAAATAAAACGAATAGCAAGCAGTGGCGGCCGCCATAGGTATGGATACGGAACCGTAGTTGGTAGTATTTAACATTACCTTCGAGTACAGATCAGTGTTATTGTAAGGGTTTTCACACACGTCACAAGTATAAAGTTGCATCTCATCCCAATACGCCACTACATACTCGACTATAGCATGCCTAATGTCATAAGACGACTCAAAATTCTCATCATTATATTCAATGACAAAGAATTAAAGAAACACGACCCATCTCCAGGTATAGGGACATCTCGGTGTGAACAAGGATCGTCATTTATGTACAAGTATTTAAGTTTCCATTGCAACATTTATTTTTACAGTAAATGGTTTATGTGATCGAATCAGAAACGAGGAGATCCGTAGAAGAACCTAATTAACCGATATTGCTCGCAGAATTGCCAAACTTAAGTGGCAGTGTGTGAAACAAACACATAGCTCGTAGAACAGGTAGTTTGGGCAGTTTTTGAGTAGCAACGGCCCACCGGAAAATCGTTGTGGAAATCCTTGGGAGGCCTTTTACTAGCAGCAGAAGTCTTTCGGCTGATTGATGATGAGGTGATGAATAATAATTTTAATAACTGTTTTTTTATGAAATTTAACTGCTTTAAGATTGCTTAGATCTCAATCTTATCGCTTGCTTTAGACACGCTGAGCTGACTTATAAGTATAGTATAGGTGTATTACGGGAGACATCATCTGTGACTTACTGTACCTACCTATATCCACTATTTACCTACCTATCTATCTATTTAGATAGGGAAAGTGATGAAAAATTGTATCAACTTTAAAAGTAACTTTGTAACTGCATGTAATATTAAGGATTTATTTATATAATTATATTATGTTTCATGACTTCATATAGGATTACAAAGATACATATTCATTTCCCATAACGAGAAAACGGGACTGAAATTGCGGTATGTTTTTCCTTGTTTTGTAGGCTAAACATTAAATGTGTTCAAAATTCTAAGCTTGTGTGTCGGCTAGAAGTACCTTAGAATTATGATGATAGGTAAGAGAGTGGGTAATTGACAAAATTTAGGAAATTTGAATTGCAATAGTTTTAAAAACTACAGGGTCAAATTGAATTTAATTTGGTAATATATTTAGTTATATTATGCCTTGAATGGCTTCGAGAAAAGGACCGTACGGCTGTGTCTTTGTTAGATTTTGCTCAACTTGGCGGGGGCACTGCCGTGACCCTAGAAAAGGCATCTCTTCTTGTCGTGCTTACATCGTGTCAACTATTTGATTGTCAAAGATGACTTATTATTACCAAAAAGTATATTTTTTAGAGATTTGCAAAAAGAGCAAGTCAGGAGTTCGGTCTCGGCCTTTATTCCAGCTTGGACAGCAGAGGCTGCAATGCCGAAAAATATTGAAGGCCGAGAGTGTAGATAAGCTTAGCCCGAGGCCATCATACTGTGGCCAGCAGGCCAGCCGTGCAGTCATTACGGACCAAGGCTTGTATAGTGCTTTACTCAAAAAATGCGAATAATTTCAATAAAACCAGTTCAGTTAAGATGTGAACAGTAAGGATTGATTTAAAAGAGAAATTACCAAATAAACAGTCACTAAAATTCAGGACTGCTTCTCCACGGTTTATATTACTTATAGTTGTGATAATCCTAGCGAGGAGTTTGGTTTTTGGATCACTTCTTCATCACCACACTTTTTTTTAATAAGGTATATGATGGTTGTTATGTCTATGCGACCTCCTTTCTGGTGAGATAGATACATCCTAATTCTGAATAAAATCTCTTTACTGCGCACGGATGTTTTTTTTTAATAAGGTATATGATGCTTGTCATGCCTATGCGACCTTCTTTATGTGAGATAGATATACAGCCTGACCATACCAGGGTGGCATAAATATTAAATGCCCTCAGTGCGCGAGGAGTTTCGCTGCGAAGATTGGCTACATAAACCATCTTCGAGCGCACGCGCGGCAATCGGACTAGGAGTCGAAGTGGTCGCCATCACCGAAATCGGTCGGATAGATCATCATCATCATACAGCCTAAATCTGAATAAAATCACTTTGTATAGGAAAATGCGGTCCATTTACGGTTGATTGTTTTCTGAGTAGTATGGCGAGGCTGACTTTGAATAAAATCTCTTTATTCGGCCTTTAGCGACCATGTTCTCCGAGTAGTGCCTACAAGGCCAAGTTTGCTCAAAGAAGATCTTTAAAAGTAAGGACTAAATAACAAGCATTTCTGAGTAAAAAAAAATCGGATAAGTGCGAGTCCGACTCGACAACTGAGGGTTTTGTACAAATTCGAGGGTATAGGTATATTATAAATCATAACAGTGCATTCTGTTAGGTACTACATACACAAAAAATATTAGGTAACTACCTATACACGTAATAAATAGAGTTAGAAAAAAACAAAAACACGCTTTTAAAGTACAACAGACTAAAAAGTAAAAAATAATTATTAATATAAGTTGAAAATAGTAATTAACAAATTACTAGTATTATTGTGAAAAAGCGTGGGGCGCTCTGTGCCATATTTTTCGTCTATCGAGCAACCCACACTTTTTCACAATAATACTAGTAATTTTTTAATTATTATTTTCAACTTATTAAGAATTATTTTTTACTTTTTAGTCTGCTGTGCTGTACTTTAAAAGCGTGTTTTTTAGTTTTTTTAAACTCTATTTTTTATTTTTTTAGTTCAAACTTATTAAATTATTATATTGTCGCTGATTCTTGATAAGTCTACAAAGATTGAATTAAATCTGTCCGTTTAGTGGGTCAAAATCGAGTCCAAAGGAGTCGGTTACATACATACAAACATACAAGTGAAGCTAATAAAAGCGTGATAAAAAAGGGAAAATATTTTTTTTTTATTCTTCGTCATAAATCGAAGACTACATCATAAATATAATTAAAAATCTGTTTATTGCTTTTGTCAATGAAGCTCTTTCATAATAACCCCCACATGACATGGTTAACTCAATTCAAAATAAAATAAATACTATATAAATAAAATAAAGACCATATTTTTGTTATTACAAATGTAGTTTTCAGATTTTTCTTTATTCTTGTAGTATAGACGGTATTACTTGCCAAATTTCATAGTTCTAGGTCAAAGGAAAATACCATATGAATTTTGATTCCCTTGAGATTGTCGAAATATTTGTTTTTTGCGGTATAAACGGCCGTATCTCTTTTTTACGTTAACTTAGAAGTTTGATATTTTCACAGCTTCAAGGGACTGTAGATCGAAGTATATGGTTTGAATTATAACTCGATACCTCCTTGCGTTATTGAGATATAAAAGGTCTTGACAGACAGACGGACGGACGGACGGACGGACAACAAAGTGATCCTATAATATCCTTTTGAGGTACGGAACGGTAATCATTTTAAAAGCTTAAGAACTATTAAATATAAGGTGGGGCAAGGAAAATGACCAGCCTCAGCTTGAATGCTGCGAAACCTTAGATTCTCAGCGCTGATGATTTTGCCAGGCCATTAAAAATTTGTTGTATATTTTTTAAAATTTATACTTCAAAATATTAGTCATAACTAGAGTTGAAAGTAAAGGTGTAGAACTATCTTTGGGATTTTTTTTTATCGAGCCAAAACTGCTCAATCGTGTCTCTAATAACTTAACTTTCAGGAACATCATCAACAATAAGAGTATTTTAATCATCCTTGGGTTTTCTATCGTTTAGGATATTACCTCCTTGAAGGTCCCCAAGATACTCGAGTTTCCATACAAACGTTAACTACATGCCGGATTGAATCCAAACTTTTCAAATATACTGAGTAGACACATATCGATGTTTGTAATTAGTTTTCGATGTACTAATATAAGACGGGAAAAAAACAAGATATTTCAAACTTTTAGTACAAAATTAATGTAAGCTTCATTTAGTTATGTTTCAATTTACTACGGTGAAAACTAATTACAAACATCGATATGTGTCTACTCAATAATTTCTAAAAGTTTGGATTCAATCAGGCATGTAGTTTTTGTATTAAAGCGGAACTACGTTTGTATGGAAACTCAAGCCTCCTGGGTTCTCCCCTTAAGTATAAAGTTCCGGCAATTTAATTCAGTATTAAGGGCTGGCACAGAACCAGGACACTGTTAAAAGTTACCAAACCTGTAAGTGTGCCGCGAACTGAAAAAGTTTGGGAACCTCCGCCCTAGGGTATAATCTATTATGTATTATTAAATGTACAAAAGTGTGCCTTGTGTGTGAGCATTTTGGGTAGCTTTGGGCTTGGTCTTCACCATAAATTAGCGATTCAAAATTTCATATTCCATTTGGTTTGTTGTAACCAACAACAACTTTTCGGACTTAATAGCATTTGCCTGGATTTCCACATTAAGCCGCTTCCACATCCTCTGACGAAAACTTTTATGATTGTTTCATTTTGTCCACCGTTTGATGTAAGCCATTTGAATAACTATTAGTCGCGTGCTATAAATATGCTATATAAAAGAAAATCGTGTAAGTTACGCCATTTATAACTCAAGAACGGCTGGACCAATTTTTATGATTTTTGTGTTTTTGCATTTGTCTTGGTCCGGAATAGTATAATAAGTATTAAAATATGATATTCATCATTAAAAATTCAAAAATAAATTGGTTTTAGTGTAGGGTAGGGTAGGGTTGGGTAGTGCAGTGTAGTGTAAGTTCGCCGGGACAGCTAGTAATCATAAAAAAACGCGTTCGTGGCTTATTGAGGCGTTCCATTTCACCACCTTTTATGGAAAATCTAATGTAGGTAATAACTTAAAATACAAATATGTGGTCATAAAATAGTAAATACATGGTGTCTAAGTTGTGAAATACAAACATACATTGTCAGCTCTTATACGTCCCCACCGGGGGGCTCGAGCCTACCCTGAAGGTCTGAAGTTGAATGAATAAAATGCTCGTAAGACCATGCATGCTCGATGTCCAAAATGTAATGTGATCAAATAAAATAATGATAAAATGTTTTGTTTACATGTTTGGCCATTTACAAACAACTAGACTCCACTGTTCTTGCCTTTTTACGGTTCTTCAACAAGGAACCCTTGTAGTTTTGCCATGTTTGTCTGTCTAACTGTCCGCAGCTTAGCTTAGAGACCATTAGTACTAAAAAGCTGTAATTTTTCTATACATACTAGCTTTCCCGGCGAACTACGTTCCGCCTTACACTACACTACACTGCCCTACCCTACCATACACTACCCTACCCTACACTACCCTACACTACACTACCCTATACTACACTACCCTACCCTACCCTAGATAAGAACCTTCTCCTGACAATAACGAACTCGACAAAAAAAGAATTAGCGAAATCGGTCCAGCAGTTCTTGAGTTATAAGATTACAACGAAAAGTGGCATTGATTTATATACATTTAGATTAATCACGCCAACAAAGTAGTAAAATAAAATCTTTTTAAAAAATAGGGTACCTCCCCTGCGTGTAAAAAGGGGGTGATTTTCGTTTTGACGTACTCTATCATGTGGGGTATCATTGAATAGTTCTTTTAAAACTACTGAGGGTTTGCAAAAACCATTTTTCGAGTCAGGGTTCTGTTTGCGAAATATTAAGCTTTAAAGTGCTAATTTTAGTTAGAGTCGAGTGTCTCCCCCTACCAACTAAACCACTATTTCAGCACATCTGAAAAAATAATAATAGTAGTGCTATTACGGCTAAGTAGGCTTTCTTAGTTTAGGAGTGATAGTTGACCAGCTTAAGACGTGAAATTGGATTTGAAAAAAAATCGTAGATTTTTAATACCAATTGATCTATTACCAACTGCAAAAATAATTTAGTTTTTTAAAATATACATGTATTTTTTAAAGACTACGGAATCTTACTTTGCGCGAATCTGACTCGCACTTGGCCGGTTTTTCTGATTTTGAAAACGTTTATTTTTATTTTAAGCATTTGGCCTCTTGAGTATAAATTCTTTTCAAAAAAAATGCCTAAAATTTTTTAGACTTTTCAAAAAAATAATTTTAAAATTAGGTCGGTAAATGTCTTTTAACATAGCTACTCATCAGTATCATGAAAAGGTACCCAAAATGAAATAAACTCCTTCTTTTCAGGTAAAGGAGAAAGTATTTGGGACACATACCTCCACAAACACCCAGAGTACACCCCGGACAGATCGAACGGGGACATTGCAGCCGACTCATACCATAGATGGAAAGAGGACATCGCATTGATAAAGTATCTTGGAGCGAAACATTACAGGATGTCCATCTCCTGGCCACGGTGGGAATATTTCAGTACCTATTTATTTTTTACTTCACTTTTTTAAATTGAAATACAATCTTAAGGGTCCCCAGGAGGCTCAAGTTTCCACACAAACTCAGTTCCGCTTTAATACAAAAACTACATGCCGGATTGAATCTAAACTTTGCAAATATATTGAGAAGACACATTAATTAATTTTCTATGTACTAATATAAAACGGAAAAAAAGGGCAGTTTCAAACTTTCAGTACAAAACTAATTTAGGCCTTCCTTTAATTGTATTTAAATTTACTACGATGAAAACTAATAACAAACATCAATATGTGTGTACTCAATATATTTGCAAAAGGTCATTGGGCAGCATAGTATGAAACCTATACCCACGGCCTACAGAAAAAAAATTAGGTAGGATGTTTAGATAAACGTCTCTAGTTCACGAATATATATGTCGCATTAACGTAGTTAATGGGATTCAAGCCAAAAGCTTAAAAAAGAAAAATATAATATTGAGGTTAAAACTTTAGTGTTAGCAAGGTGACAGAACGTCCTTAAACCATATTATTATCAACAAAATCCAAACCAAATGCAAACTAAAAGTCCAATAAACACGCCAAAGTAATCGATTAAAACAATAGAAGCTCAAATAACACAGATCGCAACGACAAATGACGAGGGACTGCGTCGATGTAAGACAAGTTGTGCGCGACGCGAGCGCAACGACGAAACCGGTTTCTACTTGTCGTACGAGTGAGATGGCATATGCTTGCCGTTGACCGCGCGTTCTTTGCGCACATACCAAAAACTAAACAAACGTTTATTTTGTCTATTTTACACATTTAATGCTTCACTAAAATTGTTTTATTTACGCATTTATATATTTTTTTTACATTTTATTCCCATGGTTTAAAAAAAAAACTATTTGTAATGAAATGTGGGTTAATACTTAACAATTTAAAACTAATTTGGTTTTTGTAGGATAACTTTAGTTAACCGGGTCAGATTTTGCCCAATGACCTTTAGATTAAAACTGGCATGTAGTTTTTGTATTAAAGCGGAAAAATTTTCTATGGAAACTCGAGCCTCCTGGGGACCCTTAATAGAATAATGTGTGTATGGTGGCGTAGCTAGATATGTTTTTTTGATGAAAACCACGACGAGACTCCTGGAATCTTCACATATTATAAACAAAGCCCCCCCGTCGGCTGCATCTGTCTGTACGCGATAAACTCAAAATCTCATCGCATCAGCTTTAATATGTACCCACCGAAGGGCTCGAGCCTACCCATCAGGCCTAAATCGAGCCAACTACGCGGGCCCAATGTGGGTTGGTTGACTTCATACACAACTTAACCTTTGAGTTTCTTTGCAGGCGTGAGCAGGCTTCTTCACGATGTTTTCTTTCAGAGTAATAGCGTTGGATAAACATATATGTGAAATTGAAATTCGTTAACACATTTTTACGTGGCAGGAATCGAACCACGACCTCCCGGACAGGAGGTAGCGGCCCTAGCTGTTACGCCACCGACAAAACTCAAAAACTACCGAACAGATTTTCATACGATTTTCACCAGTGGGATGTAGTGTGTATAAGCCGGATCCTCTAGTAAAAAAAATAATCTTTAGTAAATAATATTTTGTTAAGTATTCAATACCTCCTTTATACCCTGGCTGGCCAATATCATCATCATCATCATATCAGCCAAAAATCGTCCACTGCTGGACAAAGGCCTCCCCCAAGGATCCCCGCGATCTTCACGGGATGCAAAATTTGTACCAATAGCACAACATCGGGGAAAATAAAGGAATTCCAAAAAATTTTGTTTCGTAATACATGTATAATATTGTCCATAATGTATTTCAAAAATCTTTCGGTTCACCACGATACACTTTTAAATTCTCTCATAAAACTCGCGTTACAAAGCGAAGTGGCGAAACGTAAAAGTATGTACATAACAAAGTTTGTTCGTAACAGGCTGTTGCCGAAAGGAACGGACCACTACATAAGCAAGGATGGGACAAGGTACTACAGGAAACTGTTTGAGGAATTGCAGCGGGAGAACATTACCGCTGTAGTGACTCTCTTCCACTGGGACCTGCCGACCCCACTTATGGACCTAGGCGGTTGGGCTAACCCCAAAATGGCGGAATACTTCGAGGACTATGCGCGCGTTGCGTTCACGCTATTCGGTGATGTTGTGAAGATATGGACAACGTTCAATGAACCCCATCAACACTGCTATAATGTGAGGACAACAACTGTATTTCCATTTTAAAGTGACATACAATAATTTTCGAAAAACCTAATAACTTTTAGGTACTTACAAGCTTTTAATATTGCATTGTCACGCGATATATGTACTCGTACATAATATGCATTCATGCAAAATTTCAGCTCAATCGGAAAACGGGAAGTGGGTCAAAATTAACTTGCAAGATTTCACCCGAACAAACATGCATGCATTGCAAGTTAATTAAAAGCTTTTAAAAATGAGAAGTTTATTAAGGCGAGGCAATGATTGAACAGTTGTCTCTGTCTTTTCTTTACGCGTAAAGAGTAAATAAAATAACCACACTTTTGCACTTTTGCAATGCTTTTTCGTTGATAACTGTGAACTAAATTAAATTTAAATAAACATAGACTACGTAGTTTGAAAGGATGTTATTAATGATATAAACTTCAAATTAAAAAAAAAATATTTTTTCCTACAAATGTCTTTGCTTCACTTTGCTTCGATTTATGCTTTAATTGGGATTTTTCTATGATCAAGTCAAGTTAATCTAATCGTTTAATGAACTTACAAGGGACCTGGGTAATATCCTTGAATATAAGATATCTTTTTTCAGGCCGACAAATTAAGCGGGAATAATTTTTCTGATCTTTTTGCTAAGCGTTTCTCGCTGCTTATATGCCAATATACCGCCTTAATTCGACTGTATATTTTTTTTGAATGTTTGTTACGCGACATATTTACAGATTGTAAACTGATTTCTATGATATATTTTTTTCGAAAGAGTGTTCTATCTATCACGTTGGTCGCATATAAATTTCGCGTTTCCAATGTGGCTTTGCACATCACTTGTGGGCGACATCTGTAAGAAAATAAAAAAAATAATAAATTTTATCAAAATTGGTTTATAGTTTTTTTTAGAAAATTAACAAAAACCATAAATAAAAATGCAAAATTGTACCAAGTTGTAGCAATGGAAGCCGGTTTTTTTAATGCGTTTAGCGTTTCCAATGTGGCATTGCCCTTTACTTGTGGGCGACATCTGTAAGAAAATAAATAAATTTTATCAAAATTGGTTTAGTACGTTTTTAGAAAATTAACAAAACCTAAAAATAAAAATGCAAAATTGTACCAAGTTGTAACAATGGAAGCCGTTTTTTTTTAAATGTGTTTAGCGTTTCTAATTTGGCATTGCACATCACTTGTGGTTGACATCTGTAAGAATTGGAAGAAAAAATCAAAATTTTGATAAATCCACGTCTGGGTTTTTGTTTGTAGAAACCAGTCAATTTTATTTTTCGTTGCTCGCTATACATTTAGCTAGCAAATACATGAGCCTAGGCACTAGGTTTGGAACAAAATAAGCCGAAAGTCAATCGGGACTCGTTCCTTATAATAATGTTTTGATTTTATTGTTTTAGGGCTACGGCAAAAGTTACTTTGTGCCAGCTATGAACTTCCATGGCGTGGCTGAATACCTCTGCAGCCACTACATCTTGGTGGCGCATGCTCGCGCCTATCATCTTTACAACAGAGAATTTCGGCCTCGACAGCAAGGTATATAGTTTTAACCGCCTACGTGGCGTAATGGTTAGCCCATTCGCTTCACACCAGGAGGTAGCGGGTTCGATTCCCGGTGGGGTCAACTTGTAATACTCGGTTTGGTTGGTGGTAGGGCATTTTCTAAGCCCGCCTGGCTAGCTACCACCATCTTATCTAAGTCTTGCCGCCAAACATCAGTGTTAACAACATTGATGTGTTCCGGCTTGGAGATAAGATAGCCAGTTCTCCATTGCGTTGGGGAATGTAAGCCCGCTTCCATCTTCGGCATAATCGTCACTTACCATTAGGTGAGATGATGCCAAGGGCTTACCAATTGTAAATAAAAAAAATAAGAAAAAAGATTTTATGGTGAATCTTGAATGCATCGGTAATCTTGGTTTGTATTGTACCTCTGGTTTGTACTGACAAAAACATTTTTTTCCGTTTACTGTGAAAAATATGCATAATATGCCTGGACTACGTAGCCGACGTTGTTTGTTTGCTGGAAATAAGGTAGTGTATTCAGCAAGAACCGGCCAATTCCAAGTCAAAATCACGCGTCTAAGATTCCGTATCATCATCATATCAGCTCATATACGTCCCCACCGAGGGGCTCGAGCCTACCCTGAATTAGGGCGCTCGGGCCTTAGTCGACCACGGGGGCCCAGTGCGGGTTGGTCGACTTTACACACAACCGTCGAGTTTCTTCGCACCATCCGATAATTCCTTACCATCACTTCCTTTTATTACTCAAGTTAAACTATAATACCTGTCATTTCAAACAAAAGAAATAAACGCAAGCGACAGAAAATGTTTGTATTTATTCCATTCGGTCTCCTTAACGCAAATACGATTCACACTTGGCCAGTCGTTATCATTTTATTGTTTTACTTTAGCATTAGTAAAACATACAACCATTAAATTTGGTATTTTATAGTATACCAAATTTCATGGTTGCATGTTTTACTATCTTTAAATTAATTAATTAATTATTTCTTTCTTTTAATTAATCTAACAAAGCTGTTTATTTTTAGGTAAAATTGGTATAACATTAGATGCTTTCTGGGCGGAACCCAAAAACAGTTCCAAAGCAGAAGATAAGAAAGCAGCTGAAAGTTACCTTCAGATGCACGTGAGTTATCTATCATAAATTTAAGGTGTAATTGGTATGACATTAGATGCTTTCTGGGCGGAACCCAAAAACAGTTCCAAAGCAAAAGATAAGAAAGCAGCTGAGAGTTACCTTCAGATACACGTAAGTTATCTATCATAAATTTTAGGTGAAATTGGTATAACATTAGATGCTTTCTGGGCGGAACCCAAAAACAGTTCCAAAGCAAAAGATAAGAAAGCAGCTAAAAGTTACCATCAGATACACGTAAGTTATCTATCATAAATTTTAGGTGAAATTGGTATAACATTAGATGCTTTCTGATCGGAACCCAAAAACTGTTCCAAAGCAGAAGATAAGAAAGCAGCTGAGAGTTACCTTCAGGTACATGTAAGTTATCTATCATAAATTTTAGGTGAAATTGGTATAACATTAGATGCTTTCTGGGCGAAACCCTAAAATAGTTCCAACCCAAAGGCTGAAGATAAGAAAGCAGCTGAGAGTTACCTTCAGATGCACGTAAGTAATCAGAAATTTTCGTAACCTGATCTTCATTGATTGATTGATTGAAAACACTTTATAGTACAACATAAGAGAAGAAACATACAGGCGGTCTTATCTCTAACAAGCTATCTCTTCCAGACAACCTTTAGGTAGAGGAAACATGAAAAAACATTATTGTGCGGTAGTTGTGGGCTATAAATAAATTCATAGAATATTTAATATTTAACCATATAATATTATGAATAAATTTGCATTCTTAAACTACGTAATACACGTAAATAATAATAATAATACATACATAACATATATAGCATATATAGTATAGTATAATAAGTAATAATCGCCCTGATTAAGGGTAGATCGAGCCCCTCGGTGGGGACGTATATGAACTGTAATGATGATAATAAGTACATACATCATCATATCAGCTCATGTACGTCTCCACCGAGGGGCACGAGCCTACCCTGAACTAGGGCGACCGGTCCTTAGTCGACCACGCGGGCCCAGTGCGGGTTGGTCGACTTCACACACAACCTTCGAGTTTCTTCGCAGGCGTGTGCAGGATTCCTCACGATGTTTTCCTTCACCGTAAGAGCGTCGGATAAACGTACATATGAAATCGAAATTTGAAAACACATTGGCAGGATTCGAACCACGACCTCCCGGACAGGAGGTAGCGGCCCTTGCCATTACGCCACCGACGCAAGTACTCAAGTACATAGATAACATGATCTTTTCATTTATACTTTTTTTTTTCTCAATTAGTAAGCTCTTGGCATCACCTCATATACTTACTTCGGCAAATTCAAGTCTATAACAACGCACTATAAAATTATGTACAGAGGCCAGCGCATCAAGCTACACACTTTGGACTTTGTACCGTTCTTATGCCGAATGCGTACGGATCAGAATCGCACTACGAATGTCTAGCTTGATGTGCTGGCCTCTGTACAAGTACGAGCAGATAGCGGAATCGATTATGCGTTTAAATTGGAAAACTGTCCCAAACAACCACGCAACTCTATCCATGAAATTTAATTGAATTTCCGTTTTGAACCCTTCAGTTAGACACTGAATAACTCAAAATTCACCTGCCTTTAATGTTTTTTATTAACAATTTATAATATTTTTAATTGCACGTTGTGGAGCAGTGGCTAATCCACAGCATCACAAGGGGAGGTCCTAGCGGTGATTAACATTTTATTATTTTTATCCACAATTGGGAATGTTAAAAAAAATCACAGATTTCATGTCTGCCACGACCTCATGGCATATTGAAAATGAATCTGCCAAACAAAATGTTTTTTTTATATATAAAGGTACTGTTTCCCGCGGCTTCACCCGCGTTGACAACGTTTCTATGACTTTTCGAGGGTGCGAAGTACGCGAGCCGCAAGCGGCTCGAGAGCGTAGAAAAAGGTAGCTTGTGTGTTAATCCAGGTACTAATCTGTCTACCTACCAAATTTCAGCCAAATCCGTTCAGTAGTTTTTGCGTGAAAGAGTAACAAACACACAACCATACATTCTTACAAACTTTCGCGTTTATAATATTAGTAGGGTTCAAAAATGCAAAGTAAGTAGTAGATAGTATAGTGAAAGAATATAAAATAATATAAGATAGGCAGTTCTCCATTGCATTGGGGAATCTTGGTAAGCCCGCTTTCATTTTCGGCATCATCGTCACTTTACCATCAGGTGAGATGATGCCAAGGGCCCACCAATTGTAAATAAAAATAATAACTTTATAACTATAACAATTTGTCACTGTTGTTCTAAAAACGATATTATGTAATATACTAATACTTTAAATACATATTTATTTATTCACAAAGAATGACTTCTTCCAAAATCATTAATCATGCTCCTAAACATATTATTCTCTGTCACTACCGCGCTCACGCCCCCTTTTTCGCGCGTAAACTTGGCGTCACAAAGGTACAACTTATGAATAACTCATCAGTGATACGCACCTCCAATATATTTTTTAAATGTAGCCCAAAGTCATATCTCTAGGGGTTTTTTATTTTTTAGATATCTTATTTGCCGCCTCGACGCGCCCCCCAAACGTGTTTGAGCCAGCAGAAGTAAATTTGGATGACTTGGGGAGTATGATAGGGTTCAAATTATTATAAAATGTTACCACCAGAAGCATATAATAAATATAAAAATAATGATGAAGAGAAAAAAGAAAAAAAAAACAAGACAGCAGAAAAAATTGTGATTGGAGAATGAAGACAGTCGGAAAAGTCAAAAAATTTGAAAAACAAATGAATAAGGAGAAAATACAAAACAGATTAAATATGAAATAAAAATATAGACTTCGTTAAACATTTCGTTTTCTAATTTTTTTAATTTTAATTTCTGATTTTTTCTAATTTTTTCTATTTTCAAAAAAGTTTTGTAATTTATTCATAAAATTTTTGCATTTTGTAGCCCTCGACAAGACGCGATTTTTGACATCCCGACTAGCCACGTAGCTCTAAAACCCACAACACCAGGGCAATGTCGCACTCGCTGAAAATTGGACCTATACCGAAGCGACAAAAACAATTTCAATTTTAAAAAGTTTTTACCTGACTGCGCCAGAAGGACGATTATTTTAATATTTTTAATATTATTGTTCTGCTTAGATGAGAGTTATTGCGCTCGGAATAATTGATTTGGTTTCAACCTTCAGCATAATCATCACTTACCTTCACATGAAAAATGCTTACCAACAGTTCTTCAGAAGACTTTCTTAATTAGGTGTGTAACGCTTTCCATTTTTGAAAAATATTTAAGTTTGGCAGGTACTTACTTATAAGCATTTATACATACATGCTTAAACACTTCAAGATAAATTTCAGCTGGTTGTGTCAGAGATAAAACCGTTAAATTTATTTGTCTGGACACTTCTTATACCGGCTTAATAAAGAGTGGCAAGGGGCTTGTTCCCAGAGCCGTGAAATTATTCAATCAATGGCGGCGCATTCGCTTACGAGGTCATTTCAATTTTTTATTATTCCGATCGAATTTGCATTATTATAATTAATAATAAATTTTAACAAGTTATTAACCATTAAAATATGAACTAATCTATAATCATAATCAGAAATCAAAATATCCTTTGCCACAATGTTTGTTTCGGAAGTGAAGTAAAATTTCTGAACAGGCCCCTTACAAGATGGGAACAAAGATACACTTTACAAATTAAAAAGTTTCAAGATCTTGAAAATATACACGTATATAGAGAGCGACTCACGTAAACGAGCAGATTGCAGGTGAACCAAAATAACCGATATAGCTCACAGAATCTCTAAACTGAAGTGCAGTGGGCAGAACAGATGGCCGTTGGGGCAGTAAAGTTCTCGAGTGGCGACCGCGCACCGGAAAACGTAGAGTAGGAAGGCCTCCCACGGGTGGACCGACGACCTGGTGAAGATTACGGGAAGCCGATGGATGCAGCATCCTTGGGGGAGGCCTTTGTCCAGCAGTGGACGTGTTTCGGCTGATATGATGATAATGATGATTATATAGAGAGCCAAGCCTTAATTAATTTCTTCTGTGTTCATAAGTACTACTTACCCCCATGTAGAACGTTCTTTAAAATAAGTTAACAGGACATACAAAATAAAAACTATAGGAAAAACGTTTATCATGGTACGGAATGGTTTTTAGACACCCCGACGATGTCAATGTTGTCAATGACGAAACCAGGCCCCGGAAGACCGCCTGCCACTTGGTTGACGACGGTCTTAAAAGACCTGTGAAGGAGATTGACCTAGATGCTGACATGGCACTGTATCCAATTAGGACTGACGAGAGCAATGGAACAGGAGACAAGCAATAGACAAGGAGAGCCGACCCCAAATAAATGGGAAAAGGCTAAGGCATATGGTGGGGTCAACTTGAAAGACTCGGTTTGGTTGGTGGTAGCATATTTTCTAAGCCCGCCTGGCTAGCTACCACCATCTTATCTAAGTCTTGCCGCCAAACATCAGTGTTAGTAACATTGATGTGTTCCGGCTTGAAGATAAGATAGCCAGTTCTCCATTGCGTTTAGGAATCTTGGTAAGCCCGCTTCCATCTTAGGCATCATCGTCACTTACCATCAGGTGAGATGATGCCAAGGGCTTACCAATTATGAATAAAATATATATATGATGATAATGTTATCAGGTCACACAGATGTCATTAACTGGTTAGGTAGTTAAAGAAAACTAAAAAGTTAATTTCAACAACTTCTAGCAACTTTAAACCTGGTCTCCTTATAATTTTAGCTTTGTATAGTCATATACAATCGATTTTAAAAAAAATCTCCACACATATTAAGATTTTTTTATTGTTTAAAACGCCATATTCATTTTCTCTAAAATTGAGATCACGGTATCTAAGAGCGTTTTTCTCTATCTCTTATAGTTTAGAATTTCCCAATACTGACCTTAAAAAAACTCACCTGTATACCATTGAAATGATCTTTTTCTAATGGCTAGGTAATGTATCTACATGATACAAAACAAAAAAATGTCCAGTGCAAAAACAGTTTTAAAAAAATATTTCAAACATAATTTAATTTTATGCTGCGGTTCGGGTGCGCCTCATATTTTCCAGGATTTCTCATTATTTTTGTATGAAACTCTTAGAAATGATGCTGATGATGTGAGATGATAATGATAAATCAAAAAAAAGTGTGGCACACGGGGACTGCCGCGGTAAAGCTATTGCATAGCATTTTTTATCAACTTATGCAATTATAATTATTTATTTATTTTTTATTCATGCAGTATTTACCAGTACCATATAGTCCTTAAGGCGCGGGATGCTTATGTAATAAATTAACACTTAGAAAGTTACACCAGTAAAATTGACTAAGTCCTTTTAGTACCGCAATTCGCTAATAGATGGCACTGTAAGTTTTTTTAGAACTCGGCCGAGCGTGGGGTGTTAGGTTTTATTTTCGTTACGGAATTTCTTGATTAGGTCGCCGCGCTCAAAGCTCGCGATAAAAGCTATGCAATAGCTTAAAAAGAAGCCGTACTTGGGTATCTATAGTAAGAATATTGGGAGAAAGAAATTCCTCTGTTTGCCTTGCCGTTACCAACGTATATGTTTGTTTCTTTCTGAGTTTTTTCGAGAAAGGGGTAGTTAGGTGGTCAACATCTACGTCATCTATGAATTTTGTCGGCAAACCTAAAAACTTTTTGGTACAAGCTGTTATTTGAAAGGAGTTTTTATGCTCAAAAAGCCAAATACTCAAATGAAAAAATATATAATTATTTTCAAAAAAGGTGAGCAAAGTATTGTATTTCCTAAGATTCTATTGAAAAATAAAAGACGATTCTGGGACCATGGTTCCACCTTCATAGTTCATCATCAGATCAACTTTAAAATAACAAAATGATCTATTGTCACTTAGAATACGACTTTATTCCAAATTTTAGCTGGTCGCCCTAAAATCGATCGCAAGATTTGAACTAAACACACACACACACACACACACATACACAGATACATACATACATACATACATACCTAAATAAATACATACAAACAAACATTACAAGTGAAATAAAAGCTATTAAAACTTGTGAAGGAAAACAATTATTTATTCAATCAGAGAAGGCGATTTCAATAATAAGCCAATGAATAATCAAATCCAGTTTGGAATGCGATAACCATTTTAAAACCTGTTTTGGAGTTCCGGAATCCGCAGCCAAAAAAGCAAAATGGTAATTATCATAATTCGTTATTTCCGTCTGTCAGTCTGTGCGTATATCACATGAAATGTGAATATGTCGCAGGCATACTGTATAATTCGTCATTATACATAAGTTCGGGTAAATGTAAGACAAATTATATAATGGGGAGGGCGGGGACAGTTAAATAATTCAAACCTGAGCTAACCTAACATAGGTCGCTTCGCGAGCTCATTTACAATCTGCCGTTTTTTTTTGTTTTTTTTTATTCACAATTGGTGAACCCTTGACAACATCTCACCTAGTGGTAAGTGACGATGTTGCCGAAGATGGAAGCGGGCTTACCAAGATTCCCCAACGCAATGGGGAACTGGCTATCTTATCTTCATGCCGGAACACACCAATGAAATCAATATTGATATTTGGCGGCAAGACTTAGATAAGATGGTAGTAGCTAGCCAGGCGGGCTTAGAAAATGCCCTACCACCAACCAAACCGAGCCTTACAATTGACCCCGCCTGGAATCGAACCCGTGACCTCCTGTGTAAAGCCTGTGAACTTTGCCTCTAAGCTACGGAGGCGGTTAGATGCCGTACGGCATTTTGTCAATTTGCTTAACTCGGCATTGACCGTTTATATACAGACGAATTATTACAATTTGCCTGGCTCGGCATTTTACAATCTGCGTATAGAATTTCACATTTTGCTTGACCGTTTACATACGGATGAATTATAACAAATTGCCTGAATCGGCGTACAGCATTTTATATTTTGCCTGACCGTTTACATACGAACGATACGGACGAATTATACAATTTGCCTGACCGTATGTAAAATGACTAATCATACAATTTGCCTGCCACATATACAGGGTGTAAATGTGCATTCCCGCCATATTTACAGAAGTAGTAGTTTATAATACTACAAATTGTTTCAGCATATACAAAAAATCTGATATTTGAAGGACTACGAGTTATGGTATGAAACTCTTTTGGAGTTCATGTAAGAATAAACCAGTTTTATGTAAGATCGCAGTGGAACAAACCGTACGAGAACATAACTGACAGACGCGAGCGGTTTCGACTAAACAGTTCATTCCTTCTTTCAATGATTCATTCATGCGTATAGCTGACTACACAGTCAGCTGATTTCAGATTTCCCTTCCTACTTTAGGAGGACCTACAAAAATACTAAATTTCCGCATTTACACTTTTATTACTTTGAGATAGCTGTGTAAAGTACTTTATGTGCGTTTACAGTATTTTTGGCGTAGTTAAAAGTCTGAAATCAGCATTACACATTATTGTTATTTACAAAAAAATACACAAATTTACAAAAACTTACAGTTTCAAACGCTGCCAGAACTCTTTCACGCAACACATCAACACTATCAATTTCTTCCGTGTACACTAAACGTTTCACGTCGCCCCACAAGCATTATGTCCCGGGTCGGTCTCGGACTGTTCGGAAACATTTCCACGAACATTTCACAGGCTTGTCGCAAACGGCTTGTTTGCACGGCGGCGGCGCCAACGGCGATGCGTAAGCGTGGCGCAGAGGTCACTGAGCGAGAGTCGACTCGACTGTCATTCACTGCAGCGCGGCGGCAACTAAACTGATTGAACGCAGCCAAAGGGAAGACCGACTCGTTTGAACTATGCCGACACAGGCCGCCGCGCCGCGCTCCGCTGGTATTAGTGATGTACGCGGTCGATAAAATGTAGTGCTGCCAACGAAGTAAAAATATGAAATCATTAAAAATAATTAAAAAAAATAAATTATTTTTTTATTGATTCGTACTCAGCATCAGATGTATAGTTACCTCTGTAAATATGGCGGGAATGCAAATTTACACCCTGTATAAGTACTCTGAGACTATTAAAACTACAAAATTAGAACAGGTTAAAATGAACAAAAAACTATATAATTACGATAATACCTTATACCAGATGATAAAAAAAAGATTTGTCTAAATTTTATCTGTTGGTAAAAAAAATACACTTCCTGTACGAAATTGAAAAATCAGCTGATCGATCAATCAATCAATCAAATATGCTTTATTGTACAATAAAAAAATATAGAGAATAGTACAGAATATACAGTAGTATTTTTTTTATTGCACAATTTAGGCGGCCTTATTGCTTGAAGAAATGTCTTCCAGGCAACCCAGAGTTTGGATAAATCTAAGTAAAGTAAGTTAAGTGTTCAAAGCAAACATATGGAACAAAATTGAAAATAGGAAAATTTACAATAACTACTTATTTTAAATCTAAATCATAATACATGTAATATAAATACAAGTACTATACAAAATATAAATAATAAAAGTTTTAAATAAAAATATAAACCATACTTACATATAATAAAAGTATACCTATATACATAGATAAATATAGATTAGTAAAAAAAAGAATCGATTTGTATAATAATTACAAAAGGTTGTTCAGTTTCACTACCGAGAAGCCGCAGCAATAATTTTGCAAAACACTTTTTATCACCTGTATAAAAAGCTTCAGTAGCTCAAACGGTAACGACTCGGTCCTCTTAACCAGAGGCCCCAGGTTCAAATCCGGACGGCCAATGTACCAATGAGTTTTTCAACACTTATACGTACATATACTTACCGATTGCTTTAACCATGAAGGAAAACATCGTGAGGAAACCTGCACATCTGATTCCAGATGTGTATGAACGTCGCTTTGTACACGTAGGTGTAAATCTAAATGCCTTACACGTGACCGCGGGTGATGCTAAGCAGAGCGGCGGAGTCGAACTTTGTAAGACTCGGTGTGGTTGGTGGAAGGGCATTTCTAAACCGGCCTGGCTAGCTACCAATATCTTATCTAAGTCTTGCCGCCAAACATCAACATTAACAGCATAGATGTGTTCCGGCTTGAAGATAAGATCCACGAAGCCAGTTCTCCATTGGATTTGGGAATGTTGGTAAGCAAACTTCCATTTTCGGCATCATCATCACTTGCCATTAGGTGAGATGATGCTCATTTTTTGCTTTAAAATAAGCTCATTCATATAAGAAACGTGTAGCAGATGCAGGAAGGTGCTGGTAGAGGAGGCGAAAGAAAGAAGGTGTCTTTGGAACAAAAGCGAGAGCTTGCGCGGCGCGGCCAGTTACGGCGGTGTTCCTTTGCACGACTGGGCAGTCGGTGGTTGATAGACGCGATGCAGGCGCAGTGTCTAGAGGGGGATGCGCGGAGGCGCGGGGTAAAAGGGTAAGTAGCCACCTCGCGGTCTCTCGCTGTTTTTAATTGTTTCTTAATATAAATTTTACATATTTTTCAGTACCCAAGATTAAGGCTTCAAAAAGGTAAGTACCTACTACAATATAATTACTTAATTTAACATACTTATTTATTTAATAGTTTCTTTCACAGGTTCGGTAGCGTGGCCGTCGTTGACAAAACGGTACACAATTTTTTTTAATAACTATAAAAATAACCAAGATATAAGCCATTAAAGATATATCTCTTTCTATAGCAAAACAGAATTTAGCATAGAGTTTATATGGACCGTGTGTTTTATGTCGTTACATTTACATATTGGATCTCTCTGTCTAATTAGTAGTTGAGAATGCTTATATCTTGCGTATTTCTTGGCCGATTTAAATTTTCATTTCACTTTTTGACATGGTTTTTTTTTTAAAAAAAACATGTTAAATATCAAACAATTTATTTGCATAAAAATATTGTAACAAAAGATCTTATAAATGTAAAATTAGAGCTACTCATACTTTACCAGAAAATCTGGCATGCAAAAATTGTACAGAAATGAAAAGCTAGTAATTTAAGCACAAAAAACAATGAGAATGACATTTAACATCATAGCACCACTAGTGTCGTCATCATACAAAATATCAGATAATAGAGTCTCAAATTAAACAAGTATCATATTTTCATAACTTATCTACATAAACAACATGTTGTATTATTAATAATATAATTATCATGCAGAATATCAGTTAATAGTGTCCAATCATGCATATATCCTTTTGACTTCCCAAATTCCATTTTGCTTCAAAGGGATACATACGTCTAGCTTTCACTACTCAAATATCCCATTACTCAAACTCGCATATCGAGGCCGCTCTCTCATTACGATACAGGCAATATATCACATCTCGGGGACTAATCAGTTTTTCCATTGCAGCTGGGATTATACGCGCACCCGATATACTCTGAAACCGGAGATTATCCCCCTACAGTGAGAGAGAGGATCGACAGCATGAGCAAACAGCAGGGTTACACCAGGTCTCGACTACCATACTTCAGCCCTGAGGAGGTCAGTCAATAATAAAGCTTTCCAAATTCATTATAAAGGCTTTTACGTCTGATTTTGACGTTCTGACGCTTCTGTTCTGTTGGAACAATTTTGTTGGCATAAACCGACCTTGCCTGAGGCAAATTCTACCTGCTCCTTTCATCACGGAAACACACAAGAGTGAAAGAGTTTTTAAATATTACTGCTTCAGTTATATTTATCTACTCTTTGATGTTACTAACTTTAGACTTGATTGATCCATTAGTCCAGCAGCGCTCCTGTCTGGGCGTCGGTAGCGCAACGGCAAGGGCCGCTACCTCCTATCCGGGAGGTCGTGGTTCAAGTCCTGCCACGTACAAGTGTTTTTTCGAATTTCGATCTCATATGTACGTTAACGCTCTTACTGTGAAGGAAAACATCGTGAGGAAACCTGCACACATCTGCGAAGAAACTCGAAGGTTGTGTGTGAAGTTGACCAACCCGCACTGGGCCCGCGTGGTCGACTAAGGGCCGATCGCCCTAATTCAGGGTAGGCTCGAACTCGAGCCCGGGTAGAACGTATATGAGCTGATGTGAGACAGGTTGTAACAAAATTGGTGTATGCCCCGTTATCTGGGGATTCTACTCATCATACTGAACTTCTTTCCCCAAGAAACCCACAGTCAATTCTAAAAAAAATGGGTTCTCCATCCAAAAACGTACAAAATTGTTCGATCAGCTGATCGATTTGATTGATTATTCGATTGACTGATTGAAAACACTTTAAGCCCATTATAAGAGGAAAACAATAATTAAGGAAGTTGTACATTTATAGGCTTATCGCTAACAAGCGATCTCTGATCGATTTGAGTGAAGAGTTAAATTTTGTTTTTGCTATTTCAGCAATGTCGTAGAACAAAAGTAGTTCACCATGATAAGTTAAAAGCCTCAGTTAACGGGATCTACACCAATTTTGTTACATCCTGTATAAGTATGTATATCAGTGTCTGGTTCCACAAGTACAAGGAATCCTAGTTTGGGGCCAGATGACCTTGAGTGATTTGTCCCTAAATATCATATTTACGAATTTGCTCTCCTGTGACGGAAGTTTGATAAATTGAGTAAAGTACTTGATCGCGCTTCTACAACGAGCCAGAAATGACATTTCAAAAAAGGAATGACGGAACAAACAAAATGGCGGCGACATCCTATACGTTCGACAGACAAACTGTATCCAATCTGTAACAATATGGGTGACGAGTGGGTTAGGTCGCAATCTAGAGAGCGACAGGGAGTGTCCATACTGTATGTTAGTACTAATATATCTACTTTGCTTCTACTAAGATAAGATTTTTAGCATCCAATACAAAAATCGATTAGTTAAACTTTACTTGGGTTGGCTTCCTTGGGAAATGTAGGTATGAGTATGTAGTTAACCGCCTCCGCGGCGTAATGGTTAGTTAGGAGGTTGCGGGTTTGATTCCCGGCGGGGTCAAACTTTGTAAGACTTGGTTTGGTTTGTGGTACCATATTTCCTTAGCCCGCCTGGTTAGCTACCACCATCTTAAATCTTGCCATCAAACATCAAAGGTAACAGCATTGATGTGTTCCTGCTTAAAGATATGATAGCCAGTTCCCCACTGCGCTGGCGAATCCTGGTAAGCCCGCTTCCATCTTTGGCATTATCGTTACTCACTACCAGGTGAGGTGATGCCCATCGCTTATCTGTCATGGATAAAAAAAACACAAGTAGAAGCCTGACTCATCATATCAGCCGGAAGACGTCCACTGCTGGACAAACGTCTCCCCAAAGATTTCCACGACGACCGGTCCTGCGCTGCCCGCATCCAGCGACTTCCCGCGATTCTCACCAGGTCTTCGGTCCACCGCGTGGGAGGCATCCTTACGCTACATCTTCTGGTGCGTGGTCGCCACTCGAGAACTTTACTTCCCTAACGGCCGTCCTGAAGCCTAACTCAAATTATAATTATTTATGATAGGTGACTAAGGATGAAATGGACCGTTGTCGCGATTTTTTTATTACAAACTGTTCACACATTCTTGTTCCGCCAGGTCCAAATGTTGCGGGGAAGCTCAGACTTCTTTGGACTTAACCATTACACGACATTCATAATGTCACCATCGGAAATGGAGGAGGATTGGGAAGTCCCTTCGATGGACCACGACACTGGCGTACGGACTGACCAAAACCCTAACTGGCCCAAACCTGGACCGAGTTGGTTTACGGTAAGAAATTACGAAACCAATGAACATGCGTTCTTCTTAATTAAAAATTATACTAGAGTTAGGCCATTGCTTGTTCTATACTGCCAAGCAGCTAGCTATATTTCGGCAGGTGGGGCGAGATAGCCAGCGATATTGCTGGCATACGAAGCATCTGATTTTAATCCCCGTGGGGCGGCAAAACAATAATGTCTACCCTAGCATAGTATTGAGACTACCCTCTTAGTCCCCGAGGGACGGCAAAGCACTATTGTCTACCCTGGCACAGTATTAAGACTATCCTCTTAGTCCCTGAGGGGCGGGAAAGCACTAATGTTTACCCTTGCACAGTATTAAGACTACCCTCTTAGTCCCCGAGGGGCGGGAAAGCACTAATGTTTACCCTTGCACAGTATTTAGACTACCCTCTTAGACCCCGAGGGGCGGGAAAGCACTAATGTTTACCCTTGCACAGTATTAAGACTACCCTCTTAGACCCCGAGGGGCGGGAAAGCACTAATGTTTACCCTGTCACAGTATTAAGACTACCCTCTTAGTCCCTGAGGGGCGGGAAAGCAGACATCTCCCCTGGCTCAGTATTAATACTACGAATAGTCATAGTGACAGTACAGTGCAGAGAGCCCTCGTAGTTGTTTATAGACTATGGACCAAAACTACTTTTCTTCAGGTGGGCCGTTAGCTTTTGGTGATCTTTTATAATGAAAATACTTTAGTGATATTACTGAATTTGAATTTAAATTTGAAAAAACACATTAAGTTACATAAGAAAACATTATTAAATTTTGTGTAAAAAGGTGGGCTGAAATTTTCATCGGTTAAAGGGTTAGTAAAAGAATTATTTCTTTGTTCCCGTGTCACAAGGAATCCTAGTTCTGGAACAATTGACTACACGTTAATATGTTCCGGATTTATATCCTCAGCATAATCAATTGCACATAAGTACCAGCTGTTTGTAGATTAACTCATCATTTAATCTCTGCCAACAATGATATTTCAAGGGGATCGTTATAAATGATTAAATTATTATCAAGCACCATAAATATTAGTTCATAACCCAGTTTCTTTGTTATTTTAAGATTTGTTCAATTCTATTGAACCCGTATTATGGCTATGAAACATCTATTGTTAAACCTAAGTATGAAATTAAAATAATATATAAAAGGTGCTCCTGCTGTTGACCAATGATTCACAAATGATTGTAAGGTGCATTAAAAAGAACTTATTTTTCAATGCCTTTTAGATGCCATAAAAATAATGAGGTTTTCATTCTTTTTGTCACTTATAGATAACTAGCTTTTTCCCGCGGCTTCGGCCTCGTGGACATCGTTTTTATGAATATCTTTATGGGTGATTAGTAAATTATGTCGTTTCCCACCTACTCAACCATCTCTGTGCAAAAAATCACAACAATCTAGTATTTTTTTAGTTCCCTCAGGAACTGCATCAGATTATGCAATTTTCCCAGTATAAAAAGTAGCCTATGTCCTTCCCCGTGACACAGGCTACCTGCATCCCAAATTTCATAAAGATTGGTGAAGGCGTTGAAGTGTGAAAAGGTAACAAACAAACACATTTTCACATTTATAATATTATAGTTAGGATTTTATCAAAAAGTCATAAAGCTAAAAAAATCCATTTTTTTATCTAGGTCTACCCAGCAGGCTTCCGCAAAGTCTTGAACTGGATCTCAAAACAATACGGCCATATCCCTATAATAGTCACTGAGAACGGTCTGGGTGACTTTGGAGCCGGTGGCTTGGAAGATTACGATCGTGTGTCTTACTACAATAAGTACATCTATCAGCTAATGCTGGCAAAATTCGTGGACGGCTGTAATATCCAAGGATACTTCGCCTGGACTTTGATGGACGACTTTGAATGGTCTGACGGATACACGTGAGTTTATGTTTTAGGCAAACAAAGTATAATATAAGGAAACGACGAGGTCAATCAATAAAAAAAGGTCTAAAAATTTTCCGAAAACCGTAATTATTTTAGGTAGTTACATGATTTTATTGGAAGAGAGTTTTATGCTCAAAAGAAGCCAAATGCTCAAAGAAATATAAACACACATTTTGAAATTCAAATAATTATCGAAAAACCTAAAAACTTATATGTACAAGCATTAGTATGAAAATAATATTAATTAATAATAATAATACTCCTGATTGATGCGGTCGTGGGTAAATTGGTGAACCGCAATCGACGCAATTTTTCCGCTCCTTCACTCATGGTGGAAGAGGGACCTCGAACTGTACAAGATAGATGAAACAGTTCGAGACTTCCTGGGATCGTGTATGGGGCAATGGAGTATGATACTTAGTCTCCATGGTCAGCGGTTGTCGAATGCAGAGGACCGGATTTGCATTAAGAGGGGAATATTCCAGGGCGACTGTCTGAGTCCACTTTGGTTTTGCCTGTCCCTGAACCCACTCAGCTTTCTGCTCGAGAAGTCAGGGACGGGTTTTCAGTTTCAGAGAGGTGATTCACGCATGACCCACCTTTTCTACATGGACGATCTCAAACTGTCCGCTCCAAATGCAACACGGTTGGAAGATCTGCTTAAAATCACATGTGATTTCAGCAGTTCCATTAACATGGAGCTAGGAGTGGATAAGTGCGCGATTCTTGATGTAGACAGGGGTAGGGTGGTACACTCAGATGGAGTCAATATCGACTCCATGACCATCCGCACCCTCTCTGAAACTGATACATACCGGTATCTGGGTAGGTCGCAGAGTATTGGTGTTCACGGGGCAGGGGTGAAACGGGTGGTTTGTGACGTGTTTTGGGAGCGCCTGACAAAAGTTCTTGAGAGCTATTTGTCGGGCGTTAATACGAGTATTCAATGCCTGGGTCATGCATGCCTGTTCTTTTGTACACCTTCGGCATACTCAGATGGTCACAGACCGAACTGGACGCCCTGGATCGAAAAGTCCGCACTACTATGACACTCCATAGGATGCATCACCCGAGGTCGTCAGTGATGAGGCTGTTTATCCCACGGAAGAGTGGTGGCCGTGGCTTTTTAAGTGCCAAACAAATGCACAACCGCGAGATATGCAGCCTACGAAGTTACATCCTGTCGAAAGTACCCCTCTATCCATGGCCCAAGAGAACTGGCAGGCGCCGGCTGTACTTAGCACTACTAAGCAAGAGGCCATATGGAAAGACAAAGAGCTGCACGGTAGGTTCTTCAAGGCATTTTAAGATTCAAGATTCAAGATATTTATTCAAAATAGGTGCAAATTACACTCTTTCTGATAGTCATAAAATAGTGTTTACATAATTTCATGTGTGGATCCTTCGTAGATCAAAAGGCCTTCGTGCATTGGCTGCGTTTCGGAGATCTTTTTGCGGAGACCGAGGGTTTTGTCATATAGGATCAGGTGGTCAAGACGAACAACTATAGGAGGTTCATAATAAATGATGGCACCTTTTACGTTTGTTGGTTGTGCCGTCAACCAGGGAAGACCCTCCGTCATATAACCTCCGGTTGTTTCATGCTTGCCAACACTGAGTATTTGCACAAGCACAACCAAGCAGCCAGGATCCTACACCAAGAGATCTCTCTTAAGTATGGCCTCATATCTCGACGGTTGCTATATTAAAAGTACACGCCGGAGCCGGTTCTCGAAAACGACCGCACCATGACCGACCCATCATCACGGACAGGACTATTCCTTCGAAAAAGCCTGATATCGTGTTGATGGATCGGGCGCAGTCAATAGTGTTTTTGGTTGATATCACTATCCCATATGACCAAGCACCTGGACCTGGGACACGAGGTTACTGATATGTGGCGAGTGGAATCCACCGAAATCATCCCCATAGTCCTGTCCGTGAACGGGCCAATTCCAGCCGATCTTGAACGTCACCTGAGGCGGCTGGATCTCCGAGGCAGACCAATAATTGCAGCAATGCAAAAAGCAGTCCTCCTCGATAATGCCCGGATAGTTCGACGCTTTTTCTCCCCGTCGCACTAAACTTTAGCTGACTGTGCTTCCGCTGGAGGTGCTCCTGCCACTTCGCCTCGTACTAAGTGAGCATAGGGGCTCTAATTTTATATTTGTAAATAATAATAATAAATATTCTGGGACAAATTACACATGGTCATCTGGCCCCAAAGTAGGATTCCCTGTGTTATGGGAACCAGAGACTGATATAAATACCTACTTATATACGTTTAAATACATACTTATATAGATATTTAACACCCAGACACAGAGCAAACAAATCTGCTCATCACACAAATGTTTGCCCTGGGTGGGGATCAAACCCACAACTCTCGGATCAGTAGTCAAGAGCACTAACCACTGATCCACCGAGTCGGTCAGTAATTATTACGTATTTCCTCAGCACTCCCTTTCATTTGATACCCATATCATAGGAGTGCATGAAATATAACTGCTCCGCCATCTTTGGGCGTCCGCCATATTGAATTTAGAATGACTTCACTACAAATTTTCAAACTAAAGCTTGTACCTAAAAGTTTTTAGGTTTTCCGATAATTACAGTGAAACCTGGATTAGTGGAATTTCAAGGGACTGGCAATTTAAGTGCCAATACCCACATTTAAAATGACAAATGATTTTGTTTGATATTCAATGGAAAGTACCTATCGTTTCACTAATAGAGGTAATCTTCTTAGTTGTTAAACTAACCGAGGTTTTTATTTAATACATTTAAATAAACGCACGATTTTATTTTTGAATATTAACAATAGTTTCACTAATAGAGGTAATCTATTCTAGCTATTCCACTTACAGAGGTTCCTGTCAAAAATATTCTAGATTTTAAATTTCACTAAAAGAGGTTTATGAATTCCACTAATAGAGGTAAATACGTTCGAAGGTGCCGGGACCGGCGATTCTGTTCCACTAAAAGAGGTATTCCACTTATCCAGGTTCCACTAAGCCAGATTTCACTGTGTTTGAATTTGGAAACGTGTATATACAGGGTGTAACAAAAGTGGTATAGGTCCCGTTAACTGAGGCTTCTACTCATCATACTGAACAACTTTTGTTCTACGACTTTGCTGAAAACGTAAAAATTGTTTTTAACTCTTCATACAAATCGATCAGCTGATCGACCGATTTTGTGCATTTTAGTATGGAGGGTCCAAATTTTCTTTTGAGAATAGACTATGGGTTCCTTGGGGAAAGTTGTTCAGTATGAATGAGTAGAACAAGTAACTATTTAGTAATCTGTGGTAGAACCCCCTGTTAACGGGACCTACGCCAAATTAGTTACACCTTGTATAAGTACTAACGTACTAAATTACCCAAACTAACAGACAAGGTTACTAACTAACACGACAAGCTAATATAAAGCTTAATAATATAGATGAGTTACGATAACTCCATCAACTGAAAAACGGGAATACGTCCGTACGTATTTAATTAAATATACTTAGATCACGAGTTTGGCTCACAATTTGAAAGATTTTGATTTAAAATTTAGTTTAGAGTTATCAATACTTTATTGAACAAGTTAATCATATTTTAATAACTTAAACCAGTCACCCGGGAATTGCTTTTACCTGTAGATTTGACCCTAACGATAAATAATGTGTGAGATTCCAAAAAATACAAATACAAACAATTTATTGGTAAAATTAAATAATTTAACATATCTTTTTATGTGATAATAATGTCACAATTTATTACCTAAGAATCATTTTATTATTTACCGTTTTTAGGAGTGCACGGGTCAATGATCGCATATAGAGGTCGTTTATTTTGTATAGCACTCAATCTGTTTAGAAGTTTTTAAGTTTATTACAAGTTTTTTAAAAAAACTATACTTTCCTTTTAGCTTTGCCGTAATCGGGTTTTTGTTATTTTATACTAGCTTTTGCCAGCGGCTTCGCTCGCGTGTACAAATACATAGTTTTTATGACTATCTCCGAGGATGCGCTGTGCACGAGCCGCAAACGACTCGCGAGCAATGCATGTCCTAATCTGTCTACATACCAAATTTCATCCAGATAAGTTCAGTAGTTTTTACGTGAAAGAGTAACAAACATCTATACATACAAACTTAGTATGATAGCGCTAAATCAGTTTAGAAGTTTTTAAGTTTATTAAAAAAATCATTACCCTTCTTTTGGATTTGCCGCAGTCGAGTTTTTTTATTATATTAGTAAAAAACTACATTAAATTAATTTGAATATAAAATACTTACATATAAGGTGTAACAAAATTAGCTAAAACTATTTTAACTGGTGCTTCTACACATAAAACTGAACAACTTTCCCCATAGAACCCATAGTCAAATCGCAAAAAAAATTGGCTCTCCCATACTAACTTGATCAGCTGATCAGCCAACTTAGTATGGGAAGTTCAATTTTTTTTTGAGATTTTACTATGTTTTTCATGGGGAATTTGTTCAGTTTCATGGGTAGAAGCACTAGTTAAAAGAGTTTCAGCTAATTCTGTTAGACCTTATATATTTATATTTTGCAACAAAAAATTTCTCCTCTTTCATTTGACATTCCACTCGTATACAAGGAACCCTTATTAGTTTCGCCATGTCTGTCCGTCTGTCTTTCTATCCGCGGCTCTTAGCTCAGAGACTCTGAGTATAATAGAAAACTGTTATTCAGCATGGGTAAACATTAGTTACACCAACACAATGGTAAAATAAAATTTAGAAAAAAAAAATTGTTCGGAAAAGTGGAGGAGAAGATTTTTTTCTCGTCTATCCCATGGTGTTGTATGTCGTTGGATAGGTCTTTCGAAAATATGGAGGGCGTCTGAAAACAATTTATTTCATTTGGGATCCGTTTGCGAAATTTTAAGCGTCAAAGTGCAATTTTTTGTAAACCAAGTGCCCCCGACCCTACCAGCAAAACTGCTTTAACAGGACATCTGAAAAAAAAAGAAAATAGTGGGACATATTATAAGAGTAAAGTGTTGTATCAATTAGTAGGTACTTACATAATTAATTTAAGAGAAAAACTATCTCGGCTAAGTAGGTTTTCTTAGTTTAGGCAAAGTATATATATTAATACTAACACACAGTATGAACACTCCCTGCCGCTCTCTAGATTCCGAACTCACCCCCTCGTCACCCAGATTGATACAGTTTGGTTATAGTTTGGTTCTCGAACGTATAGGATTTCACCGTGATTTTATTTGCTCCGTTATTTGTTTTTAGAAATGTAATTTCACGGCCGCTGTATGCAGTGTCCGGGGTGTGGTTTAGGATTAATAGTCGAAAAACTTCACACTTTGACAGCGAAACGCGAACTCAGTCCATGCTCCTTAAATTTCTCTTACTCGCGGCGCACGGCCTGAGGCCGTGATCAATTTTCATACTGTTGATTTAAAAATCACGCACTCAGGGCTTGACTCGGGAGTTATTGGCTTGTAGCTTAGTGTTTTAGCTACGCACACATATACAGTTCGTTGCTGTAAGTATAAAGGGGCGGTGGGGGGGAAGGAATTTCTCTTCGTTCAGCTCGCAAAATTTATGCAGACACCATCAAAAAAGAACCTGGCAAACGAAGACGCAAGGAGACGGTGTATTACTGAACAGAATGTGACACCATTTTGCTACTACCCATGCTTCAAAAAATTTTACACAAAAAAGGATTATACCTTATAAAATTTAGATTTAGTTTATGAGTAGTTTAAGATTTTAGTTTTTTTTTGTTGTTTCATACTCAAAGCAGATGATTTTTAATGTAATAAATACAATATTATATTTATTTTTCATAATATACAAAAATAGATGTAATAGATACAAAAAAAATATTTCAATAGTCATTTAGGTTATTTTTTATAATCGATACAAATATGCCGAAAAACGTCCGCGCACTAGGGGTACCGGCGCAGTAAAACGCCCCGCTGTCAAAGTGTTAAGATTTGCAGTTGGATTTGTAAAAAGTTGATAGATTTCACATACAAAATGTTCCATTACCAAATGCAAAACTAATTTTGTTTTTAAAATATACATATACCCGTATGTTATGAAAATACAACGGAAAACTACTTTACGCGAGTCCTACTCGCACTTAGTCGGTTTTTAGATGTAACATCCGTCATATTGGGCGTTGGGGAATCTTGGAAAGCCCGCTTCCATCTTCGGCATCATCGTCACTTACCATCAGGTGAGATGATGCCAAGGGCTTACCAATACACAATAATAAAAAAAATATTGATTTTCATCACGTCATCAGCTCATAATATACGTCCCCACCGAGGGGCTCAAGCCTACCCTGAATTAGGGCGATGGGGCCTTAGTCGACCACGCGGGCCCAGTGCGGGTTGGTCGAGTTTGACACACAACCTTCGAGTTTCTTCGCAAACATGTGCAGGTTTCCTCACGATGTTTTTCCTTCACCGTAAGAGCGTCAGATAAACGTACATATGAAATCAAAATTCGAAAATATATTGGTACGTGGCAGTATTCGAACCACGACCGCCCGGACAGAAGGTAGCGGCCCTATTGGCCATATTGATTTTGCTCGTAACAAATATGTAGCCTATGTTACCTGGACCATAATAACGAATCGAATGACGCCTCATTTATCAAAACCTTCAATCAGGCGCTACATTGGAACATACTTTAATATACACATACATACGTAGACTGCTAAAATCATAACCTTTCCTTTTGGCTTTGCCGTAGTCGGATATAAATCATGCTATAACATGCAATTACTTCTTTTGTACAATTTTCTGAGTTTAATTGTCCGCTTAAACAATTGATAGGTAGGTACTTAATTTTCTTACAGATAACGATTTATCTAATTCTTTTAAAATTTGTATAAAATTTAAGTCAATTAAATTATTTTTAAGGTTCCATAACCAAAGGGTGCAAAAAGAACCCTATTACGAAGCCTACGCCATCCATCCGTTTGTCTATCTATTCTACCTTTTATAAGGATGTTTCTTTTGAAATATTATAGGTGGCCAGTTGAAATTTTCACATCATTTGTGTAATAAATAACACAAAATATAATTTTAAACATGTTTTTGTTCAAATTTTGTTTTTTCATCGTTAAAATGGAAATACAAACCTCAAACTTGATGTGAGTATAAAACAACTAATTATCAAAACCGGCCTAAATTGAATCAGACTTGCGTTATGGATCCCAAACTAAAGGGAAAAATATTTTCTTTTATTAATCCACAATTGACCATTTTTATTGTCGGTTTAACCTATATCTTTTTTATTAAAACGAGCTGTTGCCCGCAGCTTTGTCGCCGTGAATATCGAGAGTGAGCGGTTTTTGTAATGTTCATCCTGAAGTTCCTTTCTAACTATGGGTGAAATATTTTCTTAAATCGTGTAAAAAAAAGGTAAAGTTTTTATGTTTGTATGTAGGTTGAATCTTCGAAACTACAAACTTTACCTTTTTATAATACAATACAATACAATAGATGAATACAATGGTTGAAGTTGTATTAAGTACTATTTGATGTTTTGTATTTCCGTACACAAAAGATGACGGTTCGGAATCCTCGATGAGCGAGTACGACTCGTACTTGGCTGGTTTTTAATGACACCTCAACAGTGCGATAGGTATGCAAATTTATTGAGAACGGAGCTACGTGTCTCACGAGTTCTGAGCGATAAAAGGCTAATTGTGATTGTTGATTAGTAAATGAATATTGAATTAGAATTAATTGCGTATAATAATCTCTTGTAATGTTTATTGAATGATTATAGATCATGTTAAAAATACGATTATGACCCGAACATGACACTGAGCACGATACTTAAGCATTTAATTACTGATTTTAGTGCTAGCCGTGCGTTTTTTACTTCATAATCTGTGAAGTGTGCTCAGAGTATAGACTTTTTTTTGATCCACAATTTATACTTTTTTTTAATCCACAATTTATAAACCCTATGGTATCATCATAATAGTCATAATAGTCATTTATTGGTAAAGGATAATGCATTTACAAGTCAAGAAAATTGTAAGTATAAAATTAGATTACTATACATTAAGCAAAAAAAAATTACATAAAATAATAAAAAATGGTTATTTATAATTTATAAATTCCTCCCAACTATAAAAGGCTCGCTCGACAAGCCATAGCTTCAGCAGCAACTTGAAGGAGGCCAGAGATGGCGCCTCCTTCACGTGCGGGGGCAACCGGTTGTAGGCCGCAGGTCCCATTATATGCGTCAGTTTGGCAGATTTTTCTAGTGCGTGGGGGACATGGGTGATTTTCTCCTTACCACGCAGGTTGTAATTATGGCTGTCACCACTTTTGGTGTACTCACTCATATTTTCTCTCACATATTGCGCTGTTTGCAGAATTATGAGTGACGGCAGCGTTAGTATACGCAGCAACTGGAAATATGGTCGTGCCGGGGTGTCGCGAGGCACCCGCACTATGGCTCGTAAGCTCTTTTCTGCATCCTGAAGGCGCGTAACCAGTCCGAGGCACGCCCCCAGAGCTCGATGCCATACTGCAACAGCGCGTGTGCCGTCGCGAAGTAACATGAGCGTACCATCTCTGGCGGCAGAGTGGCCGAGAGGCACCAAAGCGCGAAGCTCGCCCGACCCAGTCTCTCGCATAGATGGTCGATTTTGTGCTCCCACATCAGCCCACGATCCAGCCGAAAGCCCAAGAACACTGTGGTCTTCACCTGTTCTAAGTAGATGCTCTCGACCATAATAGATAAGGATCTATAATCGCATTATCTTAACTGACGGTAGAAGAATCCCCTACGCAATTGGGATCTGACTATCTTATCTTCAAGCCGGAACACATCAATGCTGTTAATACTGATGTATGGCGGCAAAACTTAGATAAGATGGTGGTAGCTAGCCAGGCTTTAAAATACCCTACCACCAACCAAACCAAGTCTTACAAAGTTGACGCTCCGCCGGAAATCGAACCCGCTACCTCCTGGTGTGAAGGGAATGGACTAATCATTACGCCACGGAGGCGGTTAAAAATTATCAGAGAAGGTCGTGCATTGTGGTGAAAATCACACATGCAGATGGCCTCCTGTTGCTAATTTAAATCTTGTATGGAAGTCTATCGACGACTGTATGCGGGCACCACCATTGAATGGAAAATGTGGCTTTTTTCACTGCAATTGTGGTAGGTGCGCGGACCCGTGATTGCGTTCTTTTAACCGACTTAAAAAAGGAGGAGTCTATGTTCCACTTAATGTAATTTTTTTTTGTTTTTTTTTAGTATGTTTACCGATTACTCAGTCAATTGTGCACCGATTTTCAAACTATTTTTCATTCGAAAGAACGTTGTACCGAGGTGGTCCCATTGTCAGCAAGACAGGATCTGATGATGGAATCCCACAGAAATCGAGAGCAACCCCCAAATTTTATTATATTTTATTATATTATTATTTATTAAATTTTATTATATTCAATTTCTTCTCTATTCATGTTTTTGCGCCTGGTAGTCATCATTTCAAGTTGATGATTTGATGATGGAAGCTACAACTCCTTAACGGTTAGGAGCTGGAGGATAAATCTTTAAATATTGCACGTAGATACATAGGTTCATATAGACCGATAGTCGTATTCTTTAAGATTATTCAGGTGAGCTGATGATGGAAGGTTTGACTTCTTAACTGTCATGCTGCTGAGATGATGATGGAAGTCACAGGAATCTATATCGGTCCATGAAACACATGCATTGCATGATGATTCCTATTGGCGATTAGGTGACTGGGTTTAACGTTATTATCACTAAAAATTAAAAAATAAGAGATAAAAAATACTTAAAACTTACTTCAAAAATAAATTCACTGAATACTATGAAATAATATTTTATAAATAAATAAATAAATATTCTGGGACAAATCACACATAGTCACCTGGCCCCAAAGTAGGATACCCTGTGTTATGGGAACCAGAGACTGATATACATACTTATATAAGTTTAAATACATACATATATAGATATTTAACACCCAGACACAGAGCAAACAAATCTGCTCATCACACAAATGTTTGCCCTGGGTGGGGATCGAACCCACAACTCTCGGATCAGTAGTCAAGAGCACTAACCACTGAGCCACCGAGTCAGTCAGTATATATGAATACACGAAATTAACCAACAATAATAAAATCAAAGGTAGGTATCAAATTAGGGATCTACAATTTTTTTGAGGTATATAAGTGCTAAAGTGTTTAAGCTATCGAATCTAAAACATTTAATAGGTAAGTAAGCTGTGTGCTGGTACAGCTCGCGCCAAACTTTATTACTGATCTGAAATGTGATGCGAGTGCTTACTGCGCCGGTATAACAGAATACTAACACCCAAAGTTTGCTATTGCGATGCGTCTTGCAACCAACTTCAGAGCCGCAATAAAGTTTGGCGCGACCTGTACCGACCTTAAAAAAATGGTAGGCCCCTAATTTGATTAGTAAGTACCTACCTTTGATTTCATTATTGATGGTTAACTTCGTGTATTCATATATAAAAATATTATTTTATACTCTTGAGTGAATTTCTTTTTGAAACCTTTTTTGACCGTGCGGTAGAGTCAACGCATCGCACTCGCACGGCAGTGCGCGCTTGCCCTTAATATTCTTAGAATTAGAAAAGAAATATGAATAAAATTAGTAAGGTATATTTTCATTTCCAGAACCAAATTCGGCCTCTTCCACGTGGACTTCGAAAATCCCAACAGAACAAGAACACCGAAGCTTTCTGCCAAGAACTATCGAGAAATTGTTAAAACACGACGAATCAACTTTAATTTTGTAAACAAATCTTTTTCAAATCCACCGAATAGACTATAGTTAGATTTTATTGAAATTTCATGTAAGCACTGTTACTTAAATTTATCTACCAGTGGTTAATAATGATTTAGGATATTATTACCTAATTTAAGTATAAATAAAAATAAACAATACGCTTCACACATTTACTTAATGTTGATAATAAATTTTAAATATATAAATTGTGAAATATATATATATTTATATCACTCTTTTCTTCATGGTGTTTATTTTTCTGGTTTCTTATTTTGTTTTATGTCCATCTAATATCAAAGAGTGCCAAATGTTTGTTTTTCTTTTTTTTTCACCTTTTTTGTAATCAGTGATTAGCAAGCTACCACTATGAAGAAAAGAGATACAAAATCTTTAGTTTTTCTGTGAAACTGCATTGTTTCAAGACTCTAGATTGAAAGAAGATAAATTTGTAGATACTTATTCAAAATTTCCTCTTATTTTGGCACTCATCGTCATCATGTCAGCTCATATACGTCCCCACCGAGGGGCTCGAGCCTACCCTGAATTAGTGCGATCGGGCCTTAGTCGACCAGTGCGGGTTGGTCGACTTCACACACAACCTTCGAGTTTCTTCGCAGGTGTGTTGTGCAGGTTTCCTCACGATGTTTTCCTTCACCGTTAAAGCAATTGGAGAGTATATGTACGCAAGTTACGAAAAACTCATTGGTACATTGGCCGTCCGGATTTGCACCCGGCACCTCTGGTTAGGACGACCGAGTCGTTACCGGTTGAGCCACCGACGCTTGTTATTTGGCACTAACCAGACATATTTCTTGTAGGTGTACGTATGTATGTCTTTTTTCAATTTTTATCAGCTATTTTTGTAATCGATGATTAGCAAGCTACCACTATGAAGAAAAGAGATAAAAAGTCTTTAGTTTTTCTGTGAAACTGCATTGTTTCAAGACTCTAGATTAAAAGAAGATAAACTTGTAGATATTCAAAATTTCTTCTTATTTTGGCACTAACCAGACATATTTCTTGTAAGTGTTCTTAGGTATATCGTAACACCTACAACAATATTAATGTGTAATAAAACTAGGATCTTGTTTTTACAGACAATAAAATTCAATATACTTACATTATTCGCCGTGACTAGTCGACCTTCGGAAGGCATGCCAACTGTAGGTATATACCTACCAGTGCTTAAGATAATAATTTTAGCAGTGCAGTAATACAGACGCCAGCACATCAAGCTAGACACTCGTAGTGGGATTCAGAACCATACGCGTACGGCATAAGAACGATACAAAGTCCAAAGTGTCTAGCTTGATATGCTGCCCTCTGTACTTACATGGTAACAATATTATGTTGCTCTAGATAAGGCATTTAGTTATCGGAGTCGGAAAAGTGCAGGTGATTATAACAGGTATTATTTTACTACTAATGTAACTAAAAGACGATAAAGTGGTAATGACGGAAGAGATTTTTGACCGAGAATAAAACTATACTGTGACGCAGTCATAAATTTTTTGTTTATTTTTAATGTGGTTTTACTTCCACTTCTTTTAATTTTTTTTACGACCGGTATGTATGTATGGTCATCAGTCACAATTTGACAATCGAGGTATCGTTATATGATCGTTATGGTTATATGACTGTGACGTCACATTAAATTGAATATAGCGCACCCGATTATTGACAGTATAATTGCTCTAAGAAGTATGAAACAAGAAAATAATAACATCTAAATTTGTTATGTACAAACTATTAAATATCTATCGTCTAATAAACAACTTACACATATATGTATTTTAAGATATTTCATACATTCATAATACTAAGCTGTCTGTCCGTCCCTCTGTTTGTCTGTCAACTGGCTATATTTCATGAACCCTAATAGGTAGACAGTTGAAATTATCACAGAGTATGTATAATTGTTACCGAAAAAATAAAATCGAAATTCGAATACACATCGGTACGTGGCAGGATTCGAACTAAGACCTCCCGGACAGGAGGCAGCGGCCCTAACTGTTACGCCACTGACGCTCTTCAATAAATTTATGATAATCGTCGATAAATTTACTTGTATTTTATTATCTTAAAGTTTGTCGACTTAGCCACAAGACACTTGTAATTTGAAAATAAATAGAAAATAATTTACTTTTAATCCTAAAAAGTCAATTTAAAAGTAAACAAGACCAAAAATTAACAATTCATTGAACAAAATTAAGAGATCTGAAGTCACGCAAAACTGTGGTAGACACTGAAATCTTTCTGTGACGCAAAACATCATGACGCAAAATTATAAATGCGTAGGATTTCCCGATTTACCAGACCAGAAAAAGTCCTTCAACTTGGTGGTTTTTAATATTACTGATGTTGTCAAATGACCACAAATATTTTTCATATTCCTTTCGTATAATATTCTTTAGGTTTAGGATGTAATTTTCTCATATGATATCAGCTCATATACGTTCCAAGACCAAGGGGGTCAAGCCTACCCTGAAATATGACGATCGAGCCTTAGTCGACCACGCAGGCCCAGTGCGGGTTGGTCGACTTCAGACATTACCTTCGATTTTCTTCGCAGGATTGTGCAGGTTTCCTCACGATGTTTTCCTTCACCGTAAGAGAGTCGGATAAACATATAAATGAAATTGAAATTCAAAAACACATTGGCAAGTGACAGGATTCGAACCACGACCTCCCGGACAGGAGGTAGCGGCCCTTGCCATTACGCCACCGACGCTCTTCAAGCTGAAAGCTTCTAAATTTATCTTTATAAATAAAATACTGGGGAAGGTCTAACAATATTATTATTTCTGCTAGATTACGGTCATTTATCATATTACGAAGCGTAGTGATAGAAGTCTTCGAATAATAATAGGGTCCCGTTTTTAAGTTTTAAGAGAGAGTGGATACCAAGAAAAGATAAATCTACATACTAAGTTTATAATCTCACAATTGTGTCCAACAAAACTGTACTTGAGACCGTTCCCGCGGTCCAATTTTTAGACCAGAAAACAGGAAAATCAGTTAATAATATAAATACCAAGAAAAAGTAGGTACCACTGGATAATAATTTTAAATACCTATCTTTTTGCACAATTTCATACAAATCGTTCGAAAAGTTTTTCTCCAAACCGAGGACACATATACACATACATACATACACACTTTTATATAACACTTTTTAGTGTCTATGAAGTGATATGGGGGTCATTTTCGTCAAAATCTCACAGTTGTTTTTTTCAGAAAATCACAAAATACCCTTTTTTTAGCTCCTTCGTCGCACAAGTTAATAGTAGGTACGTTACTTCTGTAATGACTGCGTTTCGAGCCACGTTTATGATGGCTGAAAGCGCGGTGTAGTGCTGCTTTAGGCCATTACAGCGTGGTCAGCGATGCAGCCCTTGATGGCCAAGCTGGAATAAAGGCCAAGACCGAAGATCGAGCTGCATCAGCATTGCCAATGCTGACCAAGCTTCAAGGCCGAGTGCGTAGCTAAAATAGTTTTGAGGTTATCATTCTGTGGCCGGCAGAGCAGTCATTACAGACCAAGGCTTGTACAGTACTTTATTTAAAAAAATGCAAATAATTTAAACAAAACCAGTTAGTACAGATATTATGAACAGTAAAGATTTTTTTAGAAGAGCAATTATTAAAAGTACAGTTATCAAAATTCAAGGCCACTTTTTAGGGTTTATATTTCTTTCTAGCTTTTGCCCGCGGCTTCGCCCACGTGGACATAGCTTTTATGTCTCTTTTTGAGGGTGAGTGGTGCGCGAGCCGCAATCAGCTCGCAAGCGTGGACATGAGTTTTCTCCAGGTACCTCAGGAACTGTATCGGGCTATTCGGATTAGCAGTCTTTGTCACTTTCCACCCTCTCAACAAATTCTATGCAAAAAAATCACTTTAATCCGTTGCTCCGTTGCGACGCCACCGACGTGCGCGAGCGTAGAAAATAGTTGTCCCCAGATCCCTCGGGAACTATGTCAGGATATACTTATTAGTAAATTATATCATTTTTCACCTCATCTCTGTGCTAAAAAACACACCAATAAATTTTTTCGTTGCGACTTTAAATAACTTAACGAACAAAGAGTATGGTTTTAGTTTCCTCAGGAACTGTATCGGGCTATGATAATTTCCAGAGATAAAAAGTAGACTATTTAATTCCCAGTGATACAGGCTACCTGCAAATTTCATCAAGATTGGTAGAGGTGTTGAAGTGTGAACAAACAAACACATTTTCACATTTATAATATTAAGTAAGGATTTATAAATCTTAAATAAGATATAGAGCGTCGGTGGTGTAACGGTTAGGGCCACTACCTACTGTCCGATAGGCCATGGTTCGAATCCTGCCACTTACCAATACCAGTTGAGCCATTCTAAAGATACATTTTTTTGCATTCCTACAGGAACCCTTAATTTTTTGGGATTCACAATGTTCCAGTTTTAGTTCGCGATAAGGGTATCAACGTGTAAAATTTGATTGTAATAGGTCAAGCCACATTTGCGTGGTGAGCCATGATATAAATGAATACTTTTGATTTTCCCACGGGAACTCTTGAATTTTCCGGGATAAAAAGTATCCTATATGTTAAGCCGGGCTATAAGGAACCACCATACAAAATTTCATCAAAATCGGCCAGGTAGTTTTTGCGTGATGCGCGAACATACAGACAGACAGACAGACAAAAATTCCAAAAGTTGTTGTTTTGGACTCTGTATCGTTAGTTATGTCCACCACAGTTATTATTTTCCAAAAATATTTCATGTACAGACACGTCCCCGTTACAGTTTTATTTTATTATAGAAGAATAGATAGTTTGTGATAATCCGCGGAGTTTGGTTGTTGGATTACTTCTCAATGACCGCACGTTTTTAATTAACAATGCAATGAGCAATGAGCCTTGTCATACCTATGCGACCTCCTTTCTGGTGAGATAGATACAGCCTCATTCTGAATAAAATCTCTTTACCGCGCACGCACGTTTTTAATAATTAGGTAAATGAGGCTTGTCATACCTATGCAACCTCCTTTTGTTCTCTTTACCGCTCACGCACGTTTTTAATAAGGTGGATCATGCTTTTTTGCCTATGCGACCTCATTTCTGTGAGATAGATACAGCCTAATTCTAAATAAAATCTCTTTGTACAGGAAATTACGGTACTAGGATCGCAATCAAATTTCCGAGTAGTATGGTAAGGCTTACTTTGCTTAAAGAAGGATATCAAAGTAAGGACCAAATTACAAGCATTTTTGAGTAATATTATTTATATCAAAAATTAAAACGAAAGTTTTAAAAATGTCCATACAGACAGACAGACAAAAATTCCAAAATTTGTTGGTTTGGCCTCTATATCGTTAGTAATGTCCACCACAGTTATTATTTTTCCAAAAATATTTCATGTACAGACACGGCCCCGTTACAGTTTTATTATATGTAAAATAACACCAAATTTTTTAAAAAACTTTTTAAAAATATTTTTAATTTACCCCCCAAAAGTGGCCCCCATGTTTCAAATTTATTTATTTATGTTACACTTCCGTTTTTGGGTCACCGACTTACATATGCCTATCAATTTGTGTACCTATCTATTTTTAATTCAATCGGTCCAGTAGTTTCCGAGAAAATTAGCTGTGACAGACGGACTGACGGACGGACAGACACACGAGTGATCCTATTATTGTTCCGTTTTTACCTTTTGAGGTACAGAACCCTAAAAAAAAATTATAAAATCTGCTTGGAAAGGGTATCATGGATGATACACGACAGTTTTTCCTTCCTCGATTGTTCCCACAACAACTGACCAAGAGACCTTTACTTAAGCTTCATGCTAATTATCTCCATTCTACGGTTGGTTAATTAGTTTACCGTTTGCTAATTCCAACTAATTAAGGCACGAAAGAGAAACGAAACAGCTCACTTTGAAAGATAAACAGTAGCTCGTTGCAGGCGCTAGGTAAAACTATACCTTTCCTATCAAAGTTCGAAGCTAGCACAGTATTACGATATGACTTATAGTAGCGCAACGCCTTTGATGTCTCACGATGCCGCCACGGCGTAGGTACTAGCAGCACAGATGAAATACCAGTTACTGAGTAACTGATATTGCACTTCCATAAAAAACGAAAATACCTACGCATTTATTCACCTACTCCTTCCCACTGTCAGACAACGCACAGAAATATGGGTATTAAGGCGCTCGACTTAGCGGTTATAACTGCGTACACGGATTGCGGCGGCGACTGTACGGCGTCCTAGCGCTGACGAGCGGAGCGCGGTCTGTAAGCCGCGCCAATGTGTAGGTACTTATCTCGCCTGCTCGACCGAGTGACAGGGGCCTGCTAGCAGTACCTGTAGCCAGCCTGGCAAACTCGCGGAGTTTGGCAGGCTGTGCGCCGCCGCCCGCTGCCCATCAAGTACCCTTCCGTTGTTCTGCGTAAGTACAGAGGCCAGCACATCAAGCTAAGCACTTTGGACTTTGTACCGTTCTTATGTCGTATGCATATGGATCAGAATCGCACTACGAATGTATAGCTTGATGTGCTGGCCTCTGTACATTCGTTGCGCTACCGTAAGCCGCTATATTGTAATACTGTGAAGCTAGTTAACTGTCTTAATTTCTCAAAGAGATAAAATAAATAGCTACTGTGTACTTAATACTTACTTTTTTAACCTAGGTTTTAAGTATTTTTTTTTCCTTTTTTTTGAGGATGACTAACTTCGCAAAAGTTTTCCCAAACTTTACATTTATAAACGACTAGCTTTTGCCCGCGGCTTCGCCCGAGTGGACATATTTTTTATGACAATCTCTGAGGTGAGTGGTGTGCGAGCCGCAAGCGGCTCGCGAGCGTGGACAACAGATTTCTCAAAGTCCCTATCCCAGATCGCGCTATACTGATTAGCACAAACAGTATTTTTTCAGTTCCCCCACGAACTGCATCGGACTTTGCTATTTTCAAGGGATATAAAGTAGCCTATGTCCTACCCCGTGACACAGGCTACCTGCATGCAAAATTTCATCAAAATTGGTCAAGGTGCTGCAAGCGTGAAAAGGTAACAAACAAACACATTTTCACATTTATAATATTATTATATATCAGTAAGGATTTAATTTAAAAATGGTATAATTAAGAAGCAAAAAATCGTTAGAATAGGATATTTGAGAGTATCAAAAATAAATATCTCTAACAAAAGCACGCGGTAAATTTGGGTGACCAAGGATTGGTCGTCATTTAATCGCTGGAATTTATTTTTGGGTGACAGTGGTGTCTACATTATTATTTTTATAATACTATTTATGTAAGGATTTCATTTAAAATGGTAAAATTAAGTAGCAACAAAACGATGGAATGGGATATTGGAGAGTATCAAAAATAAATATCTCTAACAAAAATACGCGGTAAATTTTTGTGACTAAGGATTGGTTGCCATTTGATCGCTGGAATTTATTTTTGGGTGGCAGTGGTGTCTACATTATTATTTTTATAATACTATTTATGTAAGGATTTAATTTAAAATGGTAAAATTAAGTAGCAACAAAACGATGAAATGGGATATTGGAGAGTATCAAAAATTAATATCTCTAACAAAAATACGCGGTAAATTTGTGTGAATAAGGATTGGTTGCCGTTTGATCGCTGGAATTTATTTTTGGGTGGCAGTGGTGTCTACATTATTATTTCACAAATTATTGACAAAGAAACAAATTTATTTTCGTAATCTTAAAAAAAATACTGCGGTTGGAGTGTATTTAAGCGAACCTTAGCAGGGAGCTATTGGTAAAAATATTATTTTTGCTTATATAGGTAGGTACCTATATGGACCAAGGTGCAACCGCCTCCGTGGCGTAATGGTTAGTCCATTCACTTCACACCAGGAGGTCGCGGGTCAAATTCCCGGCGGGTTCAACTTTGTAAGACTCGGTTTGGTTGGAGGTAGGGCGTTTTCATTGCCCACCTGGTTGGCTGCCACCATTTTATCTAAGTCTGCCGCCAAACATCAGTGTTAACAACATTGATGTGTTCCGGCTTGATAATAAGATAGCCAGATACCCATTGCGTCGGGGAATCTTGGTAAGCCCGCTTCCATCTTCGACATCATTGTCACTTACCATCAGGTGAGATGATACCAAAGGCTTATTAATTGTGTATAAAAAAGTGGTAACTCGGTAATTTTTCATAAAATCCGTGCAGTTTGAAAAATGCCCAATATGAAAAAATATTACAATAAGAATTGAAAAAAAAAAAATTCCGGGCTTTTTGAAAGATATCCCTCACCTACTGGGCAGACTGATAAAACATGTCTTAATTATTTAATCATAAGTACTGTCCTCCAGATCTGTAGAAAAACTTACTAATTACTGGACTGTCCATTTTGCTAGAAGCAGCATGTTCAATTACGAAAACATGAAGAGTTTCGCCAATTTTACAGTGCTGCTAAACGACTTACAGCTATTACGACCAAATAATACCACACAGTTCTTGTCTGCAAACGGATGGACCTTAATCGCTTTTCTAGTTCATCTGTTAGTATACGATGCTCTCCTAATTTGTTAGTTAGTTAGTACTGCACCGCACTAATTAAGTCAGGGTTTTATTTGCTACAAAAACGAAATTAATATTATAAACTTAGGTCAAAGTATATATATATATATATATATATATATATATATATATATATATATATATATATATATATATATATATATATATATATATATATATATATATATATATATATTTTTTACTTTTTTTGAGGATGACTAACTTCGCTAAAGTTTTCCCAAACTTTACATTTATAAACGACTAACCCGCGGCTTCGCCCGAGTGGACATATTTAGAGATATATAGAGAATGTTGTTCTAGCCAGAAGCAAAGTATACATATTAGTACTAACATAATAGTACGGACGGACACTCCCTGCCGCTCTCTAGATTGCGACCTCAAACCCCTCGCCACTCAGATTGATACAGATTGGTTACAGTTTGGTTGTCGAACGTATATAATTTCGCCGCAATTTTGTCTGTTACACCCAAAGGTTACAACCATTACTTTTTTGAAATGTCATTTCTGGCCCGTTGTATGAAGTGTCCAGGGTGTGCTTAGGTTACCACTACGTTTTTGACTTCTCTCAATTTCTAATTATATCGTAAATCATAATTTTGTAAATTTCTGGATATTTTTAAAATGTTCTTCGTTTTAATTGTTGAATTATTATTTTTTTATCATTGGTAAGCTTATACATAGTATTACTCAAAAATGCTTGTAATTTGTTCATAACTTTGACAACCTTCTTTAGGCAAAGTCGGCCTTGCCATACTACTCGGAAATTTGATTACGATCCTAGTACCGCAATTTCCTGTACAAAGAGATTTTATTCAGAATAAGGCTGTATCTATCTCACAGAAATGAGGTCGCATAGGCATTACAAGCACGATTTACCTTATTAAAAACGTGCGTGCGCGGTAAAAAGATTTTATTCAGAATTAGGATGTATCTATCTCACAGAAATGAGGTCGCATAGGCATTACAAGCACGATTTACCTTATTAAAAACGTGCGTGCGCGGTAAAAAGATTTTAATCAGAATTAGGCTGTATCTATCTCACAGAAAGGAGGTCGCATAGGTATGACAAGCCTCAATTACTCGTACGTAATTATTTAAAACGTGCGGTGATGGAGAAGTGATCCAACAACCAAACTCCGCAATAGGACTATCGCAACTATAAGTGATGTTTACCCTGGAAAAGTGGCCCTGAATTTTAGTAACTGTACTTTTAATAATAATAAAATCCTGTGAATCCTGTGTCCCATGAATCAGTTGACAAACTTTGAGATAATAAAATACAAGTAAATTTATCGATAATTATCATAAATTTACTGAAGAGCGTCGGTGGCGTAACGGTTAGGGCCGCTACCCCCTTTCCGGGAGGTCATGGTTCGAATCCTGCCACACACTGATGTGTTTTCGAATATAGATTTTTATTGGTAATAATAATACATACTATGTGATAATTTCAACTGTGTACCTTTTACGGTTCATGAAATATAGCCAGTTGACAGACAGACAGCGGACGCTTAGTATTATGAATATTTTTTTTTATATTCACAATAATTGGTAATCCCTTGGCTTCATCTTACCTGATGGTAAGTGAATTTATGCATTAAATATATTAAAATATACGTGTAAGTTGTTTAACCACTTGTCTGTCAATTTCCGGGACCCAAAAAAAAAACAAATTCCCTATCTGTCGACCTACCGGGAGCCGGAAAAATTACGGCGGGTCAAATTAGCGCCTAAAAATAAGCCAAAGACTGGTAGGCCCGACTAAGAATGCATATCGACATGTATGGGAGTGAAACAGACTACCTTTGTGACTAACCTTTGCCACAATGACAATATTCAGAGACTTCATTCAAAATTCAGATGTCGTACTTCAAGTCGCAAGTGTGTCATTTCTTTTGTTGTTTTCTTTGTTATTTTGTTGTTTGTTTTGTGTTATTATGTTTTTATTGTATTATAAACAAACTTAGGTATAAATTACAGTAATATAAAAGTTCACTTATTATTTCATTTTTATTTTTAACCAAGAAATATAGTTAATTTTTAGGTAACCCGTAGTAAATAATAGTAAATATCAATAATATCAATTATTATAATGTAAAAGTAAAAACAATGAATAAAACGACACTATAGGTAACACCTTTCGTCGTTTGACGGCTAAAGTGGGGTGTTCCGCTGTGAGGGATTCGATGGCTAATCACTTACAGCCACACCAGTTGGGGTTTGGGACTCGGTCAGGCTGCGAGGCGGCAATCCATGCCACTCGCACGTTTGCATTCGATCCGTCAAACGCAGACTGTGTGGTTGTGAAGCTTGATATTAGAAATGCCTTTAATAGCCTTGAGAGGGACTTATTTCTAAGTGAAGTTCAGGATAAAGTTCCATCACTGTACCCCTTCTTATACCAAGCGTACCATTCCCCGAGTAACCTGTATTATCAGGAGAATCTAGTTCTATCGCAGGTTGGTGCTCAGCAGGGGGATCCACTGGGCCCACTCATTTTTAGCCTTGCCATCCAGAATGCCATCGCCGAGCTCAAGTCACCGTTAAATATTTGGTACCTCGATGATGGGACCATAGGGGGCAGGCCAGAAATAGTGGAACAGGATATCAAAACTTTATTCTCAAGATTTAAAGATCTGGGTCTGGTGGTAAACACGAAGAAATGCGAATTTTTCCCATGCAGCGCTGCTTCTCGCTCAAGTTTTACCAACCTCGAAACCATCATACCTGGCCTGCAGGAGCTGAACGAGGACGCCTTCTTTCTTCTTGGCACGCCGATCTTTCCTGGTGCAGTTCCAGAAACTTTGACGAACAGAGGACGTCTTCTTGCATCGACCCATACACTATTGCGGGAACTTTCGGCTCATGTGGCTTTGCTATTGCTCAGGATGTGCTTTGCCATGCCGAAAATCACGTACCTATTACGGACTTCACCCACCTGGCTGCACCCAGATGCTATTTCTGCCTTTGACTCCATGCTTTTGAGGACCGTGGAGTCCATTTTGAATGTGGAACTCAGCGAAACTCAGTGGACCCAGGCATCGCTGCCAGTACGACACGGTGGCTTGGGCATAAGGCGCGCTCGTGACGTTAGTGTCCCAGCGTTCTTGGCATCTGTCAATGGGGTTTCTGAATTAGTCGCCAAAATTCTATCCGTAGATGGCGACAGTTTAACTATCCCCTATGCGTCGAATGCTGAGGCAATTTGGTCCTCTGTAAATTTAAATGCTGACGTGCCGGAAAATCCACAAAGTCAACGGTCGTGGGACGAAAGCGGGTCTAAAAAGACACTTGCTCACCTCATTAATAGTGCGTCTGGGGCAGACCTGGCCAGGCTGAAGGCAGTGTCTACAGCGGAATCCGGGGCGTGGTTGCATGCTTTACCATCGCCTCACCTGGGCACTCTTCTTGATAATGATTCGATGCGGGTGGCTGTGGCACTCCGTCTGGGCTGCAATGTGTGCGAACCCCACATATGCATTTGCGGCACCAGGGTGGAAGCCAACGGCCACCATGCGTTGAGCTGCACCAGATGCTCAGGTAGATTTCCGCGGCACCACGCTCTGAACGATATTATACGCAGAGCACTGATTTCAGCCAACATTCCGTGCCGGGGAGAACCACCAGGTCTCAGTCGCACCGATGGGAAAAGGCCCGATGGTCTTACTTTGGTCCCCTGGCAGAGGGGTAGGTGTCTTTTATGGGACGCCACGTGTGTTAGTACATTTGCCCCAAGCTACCTGAAAGGTACGATTAGGAGTGCTGGCTCTGCTGCTGAACGCGCAGCAAAATTAAAACACGATAAGTATGCGCCCTTGAAGACGGCTTACCTTTTCGTACCCTTTGCAGTTGAGGCCACAGGATGTTGGGGATCGGAGGCAAGAAAATTCATTCGAGAAATTGGGTGTCGTATCAGGCAAACAGGGGGTGACCCTCGCTCCGGGGCCTTCCTGACGCAGAGGTTGGCTATTGCGATTCAGCGCGGCAACGCTGCAAGCGTGATGGGCACCTTCCCGTCGGGAACGCCCAGGGGAGACCCTTCAGACTAACGAAGCCTTCGGGTGGATATATAACAGACTTAAACTTTTTGACAAAACAATGAAAAGAAATAAGTAAAACACCCTAATTAAAATAATATTTTGAATGAAAACACACAATATTTTATTTAGATTCACAGAAAAATCCAAAAATCTGTCAAATTCCGGCTGCCGGAAAAAATCCTGTTTGTCGAATTTCCGGCTACCGGTTCGACAGACAAGGGGGTGTGGCCTAATAACAGCGTGACAGTTGAGAGGATGACCAAATGCCTTATCTAGAGCAAGATATTGTACCTTGTAGGACAGAGTGCAGCACATCAAGCTAGACACTTTGGACTTTGTACCGTTCTTATGCCGTACGCGTATGGATCAGAATCGCACTACGAGTGTCTAGCTTGATGTGCTCAGCTGGTATTGCACTGCTAAAATTATTATCTTAGGCATTGGTAGGTATATACCTTCAGTCGGCATGCTTTGCGAAGGTCGGTGAAAAAAAGAAATCATAATATTTTCTTTTTCTTTTTTCTGATTTGGCACTCTTTGATATCAGATGGACATAAACGAAATTGGATTTTATTATTATTATATCAGCTCATATACGTCCCCACCGAGGGGCTCGAGCCTACCCTGAATCAGGGCGATTAGGCCTTAGTCGACCACGCGGGCCCAGTGCGGGTTGGTCGACTTCACACACAACCTTCGAGTTTCTTCGCAGGCGTGTGCAGGTTTCCTCACGATGTTTTCCTTCACCGTTAAAGCAATCGGTAATTATATGTACGTAAGTTTTTGAAAAACTCATTGGTACATTGGCCGTCCAGATTTGAACCCGGTACCTCTGGTTAGATGGACCGAGTCGTTACCAGTTGAGCCACCGACGCTTTCGCTTTCGCTTTCCAAACGAAATTGGATATCCTAAATTATTATTAACCACTGGTAGGTAGATTCAAGTAACAGTGCCTACATGAAATTTCAATTAGAACTAACTATAGGCTAGTCGGTGGATTTGGCAAAGATTTGTTTACAAAATTAAAGTTGATTTGTCGTGTTCTAACAATTTCTCGATAATTCTTGGCAGAAAGCTTCGCTGTCCTTGTTCTGTTGGGATTTTCGAAGTCCACGTGGAAGAGGCCGAATTTGGGTCTGAAAATGACAATACACCTAAGTATTTTTTTTTGCTTCCGTGCGAATACAATGCGCGTTAATTTTCCCGCACGGTCAAAAATGTTTAAAAAAACTGAAAACCGACTTCAACAGAATTACAGCAGAATCACCAGCGTAGCTGAGGCTTTGTCTCTGCTACAATGCTGAGCTGGGACATTTTGATGTCGCCGGGCTTTAAAATTAACATCTTTGTCTAGTGTAAGTAAAATGTTTATTTTTGTAATGAATAGACAGTAATTAAGTACCATTAATTGTATATTATATGTCTGGTGTCTCAATAAAGTTATTCTATTCTATTTATTCTTTATTCAAAAAGAAATTTACTCAAGAGTATGAAATGATATTTTTATATATGATTACACGAAATTAACCATTAATAATGAAATCAAAGGTAGGTACTTAATAATCAAATGTTGTATGAACCGATACAGAGTCCCGTGGCTTCCATCATCATTTCAGCAGCATGAAAGTTAAGAAGTCAAACCTTCCATCATCAGCTCACTTAAATAACCTGAAAGAATACAACTATCGGTCTATAGGAACCTACGTATCAACGTGTAATATTTAAAGAATTATCCTCCAACTCCAAACCGTTATAGAATTTATTGTACCTTCCGTCATTAGCTCATCAACATGAAATGATGACTACCAGGCGCAAAACTTGAAAAGCTGAAAATGCATGAAACACGCAGTACGTGCCTATTAAATTTGAGGGTTACCCTCGATTTCTCTGAGATCCTATCACCAGATCCTGACTTGCTGACAATGGGACCACCTCGGGAGTTCTTTCGAATGAAAAATATTTTTTATAATCGTTTCACAATCGACTGAGTAATCAGTGAATATACCTACATAAAAAACGAAAAAAAATACGTAAAGTGGAACATAGAAACTCTTCTTTTTTTAAGTCGGTTGAAAAATAGCAGTCACGGGTCCGTTTTTCACCGCAGTTGTGGTAGACAACTGCGGTGAAAAAAAGACACATTTTCCATTCAATGGTGGTGCCCGCATATAGTCGTCGATGGACTTCCATACAAGGTTTAAATAAGCAACAGGAGGCCAACTGCATGTCTGTTTTTCACCACAATGCACGAACTTCTATGACAGTTTTTTAACCGCCTCCATAGCGTAATGTTTAGTCCATTGGCTTCACACCAGGAGGTCGCGGGTTTGATTACCGGCGAGGTCAACTTTGTAAGACTCGCTTTGGTTGCTGGTAGGGCATTTTCATAGCCTGGCTAGCTACCACCATCTTATCTAAGTCTTGACGCCAAACATTAGTATTAACAGTATTGATGTGTTCCGGATTGAAGATAAGATAGCCAGATCCCCATTGCGTAGGGGAATCTTGGTAAGCCAACTTCCATCTTTACCATCTGGTAAGATGATGCCGAGGGCTCAAAAAAATTATTAAAAAAAATCAATTTTCTGAGCAGGTACTTCAGAGATTATGAAGTAGACTCGGTTTGGTTGGTGGTAGGGCATTTCCTAAGCCCGCCTGGCTAGCTACCACCATCTTATCTAAGTGTTGCCGCCAAACATCAGTGTTAACAAACTGATAGGTTCCGGCATAAAGATAAGATAGGCAGTTCTCCATTGCCTTGGGGAATCTTGGTAGGTCCGTTTCCATCTTCGGCATCATCGTCATTTACCATCAGGTGAGATAATTTGGAATAAAAAAAAAGTAAAAAAAACGCACGGCTAGCATTAAAATCAGTAGTGATACAGGATGTTACAAAATTGGGGTAGGTCCCGTTAACTAGGACTTCTAGTCATCATACTGAACAACTTTTTTTTCTACAACTTTGCTGAAAACGTAAAAAAATTTTTTACTCTTCATACAAATCGATCAGGTGATCGACCGATTTTGTACATTTTAGTTTGGAGGATCCAAATTTTTTTTTGAGAATTGACTATGGGTTCCTTGCAGAAAGTTGTTCAGTATACGGGAGCTACACCAAAGTTACACCCTGTATATGATTAAGTATCGTGCTTAGTGTCATGTTCTAATCAATCGCCTTTTTACATGATCTATTATCATTTAATAAACGTTAAAAGATGTTATTGTACGCAATTAATTCTAATTCAATATTCATTTCCTAATCAACAATCACAATTAGCCTTTTATCATTCAGAGCTCGTGAGACACGTAGCTCCGTTCTCAATAAATTTGCATACCTATCGCACTGTTGAGGTATCATTAAAAACTGGCCAAGTACGAGTCGTACTCACTCATCGAGGATTCCGAACCGTCATCTTTTGTGTACGGAAATACAAAACATCAAATGGTACTCAATACAACTTCAACCACTGTATTCATCTATTGTATTGTATTGTATAGAATTGTATTGTATGGTATGGTATTGTATTGTATTATATGATATGGTATTGTATTGTAAAAAAGCGTCAGTGGCTCAACCGGTACCGGGTTCAAATCTGGACGGCCAATGTACACACGGCGACACATCAAGCTATACAAAACCAGTTTAAGCTGGCCGCGCGAGTCGCGCGACGCCTGTGCGTTTCAACATACGCGAGGCCCGCGTATACTGGCTTTGTATAGCTTGATGTGGCGCCGTGTGTACCAATGAGTTTATCAAAAACTTACGTACATACTTAAACTTACCGATTGCTTTAACGGTGAAGGAAAACATCATGAGGAAACTCGCAGGTTGTGTGTGAAGTCAACAAACCCGCGCTGGGCCCGCGTGGTCGACTAATTTAGGGAAGGCTCGAGCCCCTCGGTGGTGACGTATATGAGCTGATGTGATGATGATGATTATGTATTGTATTGTATTATATTATAAGAAGGTAAAATTTGTATGTTTGTATGTAGGAGGTAATCTTCGAAACTACTAATCTGATTTAAAATAAATATTTTACCATTAGTTAGAATGGAACTTCGGGATGAACATAGGCTAAAAAATCCGTCCACTCTCGATATTCACGGGGACGAAACTATCTGTTGCCCGCGGCCTCGTCCCGCAAGTCTGATAAAATTTTGGCCGGTTTTAATTATTTTATGTTACTCACATAAAGTTTAATCTTTGTAATTCCATTTTTACGATTGAAAAACAAAATTTGAACAAAAACACGTTTATAATTATATTTTGTGTTATTACACAAATGATGTGAAAATTTCAACTGACCACCTATAATACATATTTCAAAAGATATATCCCTATAAAAGGTGGAATAGATAGACAATCGGATGGATGGCGTAGGCTTCGTAATAGGGTTCTTTTGGCACCCTTTGGTTAAGGAACCTTAAACGTAATTTAATTTACTTAAAATTTATACAAATTTTAAAAGAATTCTAAAAATCGTTATTTGTAAGAAAATTAAGAACCTATTAATGTTTAATTCAATTGTTTGAGTGGAATTCAATTGTTTGAGTGGACAATTAAACTCAGCAAGTTGTACAAAAGAAGTGCAGTGTAAACTCTGTAAAACGTCACTCGATATAACGATTCTCTCTTTTAAACGTCAAAATTTTCTGGCTTCACTTGGTTTACTTTGACGCTAATTTCTCTCTGTATGATGAAAACTCTCAGTAACGTCACAAAATACCCGTCCCTTGAGTGTCGGTATATAGAGTTTACACAGGGTTTGACTATGTGTTTCATGGTGAAAATTGTTCAGTTTCATGGGTAAAAGCACCAGTTAAAATAGTTTCAGCTAATTTTTTTAGACCTTATATACGTTTTTTTTTATGCACAATTGGTAAACCCTTGACAACATCTCACCTGGTGGTAAGTGACGATGTTGCCGAAGATGGAAGCGGGCTTACCAAGATTCCGTTTACGTTTTCAAATTCAAAAAATTATCGAAACAACTAAAAACTTTTTTCGGTGCCTACAAGCTTTAGTTTTAAAATTTGTAAGCTAATAGACGTCATTCTAAATTCAATATGGCGGACGGCCAAAGATGTCACCAGTTATCTTTCATGCACTCCTATGATATGGGTATCAAATGAAAGAGTGTGTTGAGAATAATTGAAAACGCTAAACACGTTAAAAAACCGACTTCCATCACAACAACTTATTGTTAGTACATTTTTGCATTATTATTTTTGGTTTTTGTTAATTTTCTAATAAAGCACTACACCGATTTTGATAAAATTTATATGGGACCACACGGGAATCACAAGCTTTTAAATACAAAAAGAATCATATAAATCGGTTCACCCAGTCAAAAGTTATGAGGTAACACACATAAAAAAAAACATACAGACGAATTGAAAACCTCCTCCTTTTTTGGAAGTCGCTTCAAAATACAATTTAATTAAAAAAAATGACAAATAAGTGATTTTAAAAAAAAACCGTGGGGCATAGGAAAGATTATGAGGGCCGAAGAGATATATAGCTACTGACCTCTCCTATTGGCTAATTAAATTGGGCACACGATGCACCAAACACCCTGTATAACTTTAAGCATTTGTCTTTTGAGCAAAAAAACTCTCTTCTAATAAAATATTGTATCTACCTAAAATAATTAAGGTGTTTCTAAAAATTTTGGTCTATTTTGATTGATTAATTAACCTTTTAAAGCGATTTCCAAAAAGGAGGAGCTTCTCAATTCGTTTTTTTGTTTTTTATGTGTGTTACCTCAGAACTTTGGACTGGGTAAACCGATTTTTATGATTCTTTTTTTATTTGAAAGCTAGTGCTTCCCGTGTGGTTCCATATAAATTATATCAAAATCGGTTTTGTACTTTATTAGAAAATTAACAAAAACCAAAAATAATAGTACTAAGTTGTTGCGATGGAAGTCAGTTTTTTAACGTGTTTAGCGTTTTCAATTAACGTTTCCCTATATTATACTTTGTTTGCCTGAAACATAAACTCACGTGTATCCGTCAGACCATTCAAATTCGTCCATCAAAGTCCAGGCGAAGTATCCTTGGATATTACAGCCGTCCTCGAATTTTGCCAGCATTAGCTGATATATGTACTTATTGTAGTAAGACACACGATCGTAATCTTCCAAGCCGCTTGCTCCGAAGTCTCCCAGACCGTTCTCAGTGACTATTATAGGGATATGGCCGTATGTATTTGAGATCCAGTTCAAGACTTTTCGGGGTAGACCTAGAAAAAAATATTTATTTTAGCTAGTTAAATGAGTTTTTTATAAAATTATCTATAGTGAATCTATATGAACACCTAGTAAGTTTTGTGGCATCCTAATAAACTCTTTAAAAAATAAGTACTTTTTAATTCACCTTACAATCATTTGTGAATCTTTGATCAACAGTAGAGCGCCTTATATTATATTATTTCGTACTTAGGTTTAATTATGTTTAATTAACATAGATGTTTCATAGCCATACTACGGGTTCATTAGAATTAAACAAACCTTGAAATAACAAAGAAACTGGGTTAGGAACTAATCTTTATGGTGCTTGATAATAATATAATCATTGTAATCCTTTTGGAATACCGTTATTGGCAGAGATTAAAATATGATGAGTTTATCTACAAACAGATGGTACTTATGTGCTGAGGATATAAATCCAGAACATATTCACGTGTAGTAAAATGTTCCCGAACTAGGATTCCTGGTGACATGGCAACAAAGAGATAATTCTTATAGAAAAAAATAGTAAGAGCTATTTAAATTTCAGTCCACCTTTTTACACAAAATTTGATAAGTAATGTTTTCTTATGAAACTTAATGTATTTTTTCAAATTTACAAATTTAAATTCAAATTCAGTAATTGATATTTATATTAAGAAGCGTCGGTGGCTAAGAAGCGTCGGTGGCTCAACCGGTAATGACTCGGTCCATCTAACCAGAGGTACCGGGTTCAAATCTGGACGGCCAATGTACCAATGAGTTTTTCAAAAAACTTACGTACATACTTACCGATTGCTTTAACGGTGAAGGAAAACATCGTGAGGAAACCTGCACACGCCTGCGAAGAAACTCGAAGGTTGTGTGTGAAGTCGACCAACCCGCACTGGGCCCGCGTGGTCGACTAAGGCCTAATCGCCCTGATTCAGGGTAGGCTCGAGCCCCTCGGTGGGGACGTATATGAGCTGTAACGATGAATTGATATTACTGAATTTGAATTTAAATTTTATGTACTTTGGTGATCCAAAGTGTTATTATTATGAAAGATCACATAAGGCTAACGGCCCACCTGAAGAAAAGTGGTTTTGGTCCATAGTCTATAAACAACTACCGACACAAAGGGCCCTCGGAGACTAAGGTTAGTCTTAATAGTGTCAGGGGACACATCAGTGCTTTGCCGCTCCTCGAGGACTACGATGGTATTCTTAATACTGTTCCAGGAGAGACATTTTAGTGCTTGCCGTCCCTCGGGAAAAAAGATGGTAGTCTTGTCCGCCCCTCGGAAACTAAGATAGTGGTCTTTATAATGAGCCAGGGGAAACATTAGTGCTGTAGGAACGGTGCGTTCCTACTCGACGAGAGCAAAGGGAGATATCTCCGCCAGGCGAGGTGGTATGCCTGGGGTCCGGCCGTAGACCAATCGTTGATGATTGGTATCTATATATATATTCAGCGCTTAAGAAATTCTAACAGCGCGTTCTAGATGTTGTATTTCTTTTGTTCTCTCGTCGCTCGTGTTAAGGTTCAGTGGCGGGTTACTGCAGTCTAAGGTCGCTTGAACGAGAGCTGGCAGTCTAAGCTGCCAGGTCAATGTCCACTCTGAGTCGGGATGAAGGCTGGCGTCAGGTGTAATGGCAAGGGAAGTAGGTGATGCGCGCAGAGATAGCGTGTGGCTGCCGACAACTTTCTGGTGCCCGAAGGTGAAGTACCAGGCAAGGAAACTCGACGTCTCGGGTTGCGATGGTCCTGATTTAACTTCAGTACGATGCGACTGCTTTGCTGCTGAGGTTTGCTTTACTGGCTGGAGGCTTGATGATGGAGTATCACGTCGGGTCACCAATTTAGGAACGGTGCGTTCCTACTCGACGAGGCCAAAGGGAGATATCTCCGCCAGGCGAGGTGGTATGCCTGGGGTGCGGCTGTGGGCCAATCATAGATGATTGGTATCTGTATATATACTCAGCGCTGAAGAAATTCTAATAGCGCGTTCTAGATGTTGTATTTCTTTTGCACTCGTCGCTTGTGTAAAGGTTCAGTGACGGGTTACTGCAGTTGTCGCCACAGTGCTTAACATCAGTGCTTTTTCGCCCCTCGTGGACTAAGATGGTAGTCTTAATACTATGTCCGGGTAACATTAGTGTTTTGCTGTCCCTCTGGGACTAAGATTGTTGTCTTATTACTATGCCAGGGGAGACATCAGCGCTTTGTCGCCCCTCGGGAACAATGACGGTAGTCTTAATACTATGCCAGGGTAGAAATCAGTGCTTGGCCGCCCCTCGGGAAATAAGATGGTAGTCTCAATACAATGCTATGGAAGATGTAAGTGCTTGGCCGCCCCTCGGGAAATAAGATGGTAGTTTTAATACAATGGTAGGGAAGATATTAGTGCTTTGCCGCCCCTCGGAGAACAAGATAGTATTCTTAGTACTATGCCAGGGGAGACAGTAGTACTTTGCTTGCTTCCCCTCGGGGACTAAGATGGATGTCTTAATACTATGCCAGGATAGACATCAAGCTTTCCCGCCCCTCGGGGACTAATATGGTATTCTAAATACTGTGTCAGGGGAGACATTAGTGCTTTGCCGCCTCTCGGGGACTAAGGGCAGATGCTTCGTATGCCAGCAATATCACTGGCTATCTCGCCCCACCTGCCGGAATACAGCTGGCTGCTTGGCAGTATAGAACGAGCAATGTTCTACCTCTAGTATAATTTTTAATAAAGAAGAACCCACATTCATTGGTTTCATGATTTCTTACCGTTAACCAACTCGGTCCAGGTTTGGGCCAGTTCGGGTCTTGGTCAGTTCGTACGCCAGTGTCGTGGTCCATCGAAGGGACTTTCCAATCCTCCTCCATTACCGATGGTGACATTTGAAATGTCGTGTAATGGTTAAGTCCAAAGAAGTCTGAGCTTCCCCGCAACATTTGAACCTGCCGAAACAAGAATGTATGAACAGTTTGTAATAAAAAATTGGCGACGACGGCCCATTTCTGTATTAGTTACTTATCTTCATATATCCACCTTTGTATATGTCCTTTCTAATTGTTTTTCATGTAAATATCTGTGTGCAATAAAGAATATATATTCATTATTAATAACTTAAGTCAGGCTTCAGGACGGCCGTTGGGGCTGTATAGTTATCGAGTGGCTACCGTGCACCGGAAGACGTAGCGTAGGCAGGTCTCCCACGCGGTGTACCGACGACCTGGTGAGGATCGCGGGAAGCCGCTGTATGCGGGCAGCGCAGGATCGGTCGTCGTGGAAATCCTTGTGGGAGGCCTTTGTCCAGCAGTGGACGTCTTTTGGCTGATTGATATGATGAGTCAGGCTTCTACTTGTGATTTTTTTTATCCCTGACTGATAAGTACTGGGCATCACATCACCTGGTAGTTAGTGACGATGATGTCGAAGATGGAAGTGGGCTTACCAAGGTTTCCAAACAGGAACGCCTTTCAAACATTAAAGGTTTATGTGTTCCGGAATGAAGATAAGATATGGCTATCTTCATTCTTATCTTCATTCCGGAACACATCAAGCTTTGGTGTTTGATGGAAAGATTTAAATGAGATGGTGATAGCTAACCAGGCAGGCTTAGGAAATATCCTAGCACAAACCAAACCAAGTGTTACAAAGTTAGACCCTGTCGGGAATCGAACCCGCAACCTCTTAACTAACCATTACGCCACGGAGGCGGTTAACTACATACTTCATTTCCCAAGGAAGCCAACCCACTGGTAAAGTTTAACTAATCGATTTTTGTACTGGATGCTAAAATCTTACCTTAGTAGAGGCGCGAAAAAGTACTTTACTTCCGTCACAGTAAAGCGTATTCATTAATATAATATTTAGGGACATATCACTTACGGTCGTCTGGCCCCAAACTAGGATTCCCTGTAGTAGGGGAACCAAAGTGACATACATACTTATACAAGGGTGTAACAGGGGTTCAACTTATCATAGTGAACAACTTTTTTTTTATGACTTTGCTAAAATCACAAAAAAACTTCATTCAAATCGATCAGCTGATCGAGCAATTTTGTACATTTTTGTATGGTTTCTTAAGGAAAGGTTTTTTTTTACAATTGGTAAGCCCTTGGCATCATCTCACCTGGTGGTAAGTGACGATGATGCCGACGATGGAAGCGGGATTACCCAAATTCCCCAACGCAATGGAGGACTAGCTATCTTATCTTCAAGCCGGAACACATCAATGTTGTTAACACTGATGTATGGCGGCAAGACTTAGATAAGATGATGGTAGCTAGCCAGGCAGGCTATGAAAATTCCCTACCACCATCTAAACCGAGTCTTACAAAGTTGACCCCGCCGGGAATCGAACCCGTGACCTCTTGGTGTGAAGCGAATAGAATATCCATTACGCCACGGAGGCGGTTAAAGTTGTTCAGTATGATGAGTAGAATCCCCAGTTAACGAGACATACACCAGTTTTGTAACACCCTGTCTATGTTTAAATAAATCCCAGCAGACAGGAGAGCTGCTGGGCCAATGAATCAGTCAAGTCTACGGTTTAGTAAAATCAAAGAGTAGAGAAATATTACTGAAGTAGTAATATTTACAAACTCTTTCACCCTTGTGTGTTTCTGTGATGAAAGGAGCAGGTAAAATTTGCCTCAGGCAAGGTCGGTTTGGTTTATGCCAACAAAATTGTTTCAACAAAATAGAAGCATCAGAACGTCAAAATAAGACGTACTTTGTAATGAATTTGGAAAGTTTTATGATTGACTGACCTCCTCAGCGCTGAAGTATGGTAGTCGAGACCTGGTGTAACCCTGCTGTTTGCTCATGCTGTCGATCCTCTCTCTCACTGTAGGGGAATAATCTCCGGTTTTAGAGTATATCGGGTGCGCGTATAATCCCAGCTGCAATGGAAAAACTGATTAGTCCTCGAGATGTGATATATTGCCTGTATCGTAATGAGAGAGCGGCCTCGATATATAAGATTGAGTAATGGGATATTTGAGTACTGAAAGCTAGTCGTATCCCTTTGCTTCAAAACGCAAAATGGAATTTGGAAAGTCAAAATTATTACTTGTTATTCACAATTGGTAAGCCCTTGGCATCATCTCAACTAATAGTAAGTGAAGATGATACCGAAAATGGAAGCTTGCTTACCAAGATTCCCCAATCCAATGGGGAACTGGCTATGCTATGCTGTTAACGTTTATGTTTGCGGTAAGACTTATATAAGATGGTGGTTGCTGGCCAGGCGGGTTTAGAAATGCCTTTCCACCAACCACACTGACTCTTTAAAAGTTAGACTTCGCCGCTCCGCGAATAATAAAAATTTGAAATGACCTCTTAAGCGAATGCGCCGCCATTGATTGAATAATTTCACGGCTCTGGGAACAAGCCCTTTGCCACTCTTTAGGCGGCATAAGTAAGAAGCATCCAGCCAAAAATAACGGTTTTATCTCTGACACAACCCGCTGAATTCTTATATTGAAGCGTTTTAGTATGTATGTATAAATGATATTGTTGCACTCTTGCTATAAAAATACACTTCGACCACGGATAAGGGACCTCTGTCCTGGCTCGCGGTCACGAATATAATGCCACTCAATTGTTTCAGAAAAACTTTCGAACGACCTACTAGTTTGAATTTAGTAACTATTTAAACTTATCTTTTTTTTATACGACCCGCGTATAGCAAGATTGTAAAGGAGGTGCAAGTGCGCGAACGCAGAGCTATACGATCTCAACACTACCTAACATTTTTTAAAAATGTAAAGCGATACATACCTCACCTAACTATGAAAGTATTCTGAAGAACTGTTGGTAAGCATCCTTTCATGTGAATGTAAGTGATGATTATGCTGAATATTGAAACCAAATCAATCATCATCTAATGCAGAATAATACTAAAAATATCAAAATAATCCTCCTTCTGGCGCAACCGGGTAAAAACTTTTTAACATTAAAAATTTTGTTTTTTTTCGTGTCGGTATGGGCCCTATTTTGAGCGAAAGTGCGATATTGCCCTGGTGTTGTGGGCTTTAGAACTACGTAGCTGATCGGGATGTCAAAAAACGCGTCTTGTCGAGGGATATAAAATGCAATTTTTTTTCGAAAAAACCCAAAAATCGGTTGGTTTTCTCGTAGATGCTTTGTAAATAGCCTTCTTGCGATGATGGTGCCATCTATCGAGGTAAAGTTGCAAAAAAATGCAACTCCATGGGGTTAAAGCCACCGTGCACTCGAAATATCGAATTTTGATAGCTAGTTCAGCTGAATGCATAAGTGCATAGGGGTTGGAGGAAAATATTTTGAAAAGTTCTAAAAATTTTTTTTTCATATTTTAACTATTTTTGGAACAACTCACGTTTATCCGACGCTATTACTCTGAAAGAAAACATCGTGAGGAAACCTGCACACGCCTGCAAAGAAACTCAAAGGCTGTGAGTTGTGTGTAAAGTCGACCAACCCACATTGGGCCTGCGTAGTCGGCTCTGGCCTGACGCCCTAATTCAGGGTAGACTCGAGCCCTTCGGTGGGTACATGTTAAAGCTGATGAGATGAGATTTTGAGTTTATCGCGTACAGACAGATGCGGCGGGCGGGAATTTGTTTTATTGGGCTTTGTTTATTATTATGTGTAGATGAAGAGTCTCATCGTCGTGGTTTTCATCAGTAGAACATATCTGCTACTCTACCGTACAAACACATAATTCTATTAAGATTGTATTTCAATATAATAAAGTGAAGTTAGAAATAAATAGGTACTGAAATATTCCCACCGTGGCCAGGAGATGGACATCCTGTAATGTTTCGCTCCAAGATACTTTATCAATGCGATGTCCTCTTTCCATCTATGGTATGAGTCGGCTGCAATGTCCCCGTTCGATCTGTCCGGAGTGAACTCTGGGTGTTTGTGGAGGTATGTATCCCAAATACTTTCTCCTTTACCTGAAAAGAAGGAGTTTATTTCATATTGGGTACCTTCTCATGAAACTGATTAGTAGTTATATTAACCCGGCGCCAATGACGCTGGGTCATATTGAGCGATTTTCAATTCGGGAAATTTCGAAAAAAACATATTATAATCGTTATTGATTTTCTCAGTAGCTGGAGATAAGACCTCAATTCATATGATTTGTACCATAGTGTAGTGAGCAAGCGCCAGTGAAGAATGGTAAAATCCTTTTTTTTGAATAAAACGGCTACAGCTCCATACATTTATAGTTCCAAAAGAGAAATTCTTTTAGTTGCCCTTTTGAGGTTGTTGCATTAAAACCAAATTATAGTTTAATATCTAAATTAACTTAAACATCTTGGTACTACAATCATTTCATGGTCATGCAATAGTTCTTACTTTGTATTAATTTTTTTATAATTCAGCAGATAACCAGATAAGAAAAAAACATTCGGGTCATATTGACCCAGCGTCATTGTCCGCGTTATTTTTTACACGTCATTGGCGCCGGGTTAAAAAAAACATTAATCGACCTAATTTTAAAATAAATTTTTAGAAAAGTCAAAAAAAAATTATAATCAAAAAGCCAAAGGTTCAAAAGTAAATAAAAATACACGTTTCCGAAATCAGAAAAACCGGCCAAGTGTAATTCAAATTCGCGCAAAGAAGAGTTCCGTAGTCTTTTCAATCTTTTACTTTAAAAAACAAAATTATTTTTGCAGATACTATAAATAATAGATCAATTGGTATTAAAAATCTATGAATTTTTACAAATCCAACTGCGCATCTTAAGCTGGTCAACTATCACTCCTAAACTAAAAGAGCCTACTTAGCCGTAATATTTTTCCTTTAAAATTGTATATATAATAAAATAAAAATAAAAAGGTCCGCCTTTTTGCAGTCGTTTGGAAAATGATCAGTTTCAGAACTAGAAACTGTGTTCCATTTTACCTAACATCCTGTATAATAAAAATTATCATTTTGCGTATCAGGTTATTAGTATACAGGATGTAACATCATACTGAATACCAAATCGATCAGCTGATCGCATAATTTTGTACATTTTTGTATGTATTAAAGATCCAATTTCCAAGAAATCCAAGAAATTCATTTTAAAATTGACTATGAGTACTTGGGGAAAGTTGTTCAGTATGATGAGAAGCACCCCCAGTTAACAGGTCCTACATTAAATTGTTTTACAGCACTTCATCATCAACACTATAACAGCCGAAAGATGTCCACTGTTGGAAGAAGGCTTCCTTGAATCTTTGTTTGCCAAAATGTTATTTTCATTGATACGATGCTGACAAATTTGGATTTAGACACGAACTCTCCAGAGTTATATAGAACATCCTACATTCCATTTATCGCAGGATTAAACCTTTACAAACTTGTGTTCGCCGCAAACATCCAGTATAGTTATAACGAGCTCCATAACTTTCTGTCTCCAAATCCCGAAACAACAGTTCTCACTTTGATGTGTAAGTTCGTCGGGCGGCCCTGTTATGCCGCGGCAACCCGTAACGATCCTTGTCCACCATATCAGCTCATACACGTCCCCACCGAGGGGCTCGAGCCTACCCTGAATTAGGGCGATCGGGCCTTAGTCGACCACGCGGGCCCCGTGTGGGTTGGTCGACTTCACACACCACCTGTGACGTTCTTCGCAGGCGTGTGCAGGTTTCCTCACGATGTTTCCTTCACCGTAAGAGCGTCGGATAAAAAAAGGATAAAAAATCTGATTTCAAATTTAGATTTCATATGTATGTTACATATGAAATCTAAATTTGAAATCAGATTGGTACGTGGCGGGATTCGAACCACGACCTCCCGGACAGGAGGCGACGTCCCTAGCCGTTACGCCACCGACGCCGTTACGCCACCGACGCTTCTTGTTACTAACCCATAAATGTCCCCACTCCTGGGGCACGGGTCTCTAGCCCGAACTCGGAAAGGTTAGGCCATACTCCACACACGGGGGTCGCAGCCAGATTGGTGAAGGTTGTAGGGCTAGTTGGGAATCTCATTGTAAGAAATTTAGCCGTCTATAGCAACCGGCACCAACGGCTCAGCGTACCTTGCGAAGCACGGAAACGGTCGAGGAAAATACCACTAATAGTCAAACCTGATGGGTGATGACTGCATCAGGTCAGTTACCCTGCGTTATCGACGCAACTGGACACTTTGTACAACGGGCCAGAAATTGAATTTCATAAAAGGAATGACGAAACAAACAATACTTTACTATAAGTTCAATAACCAAACGATAACCAATCTGTATTTATCTGGGTGACGAGGGGGTGAGGTCGCAATCTAGAGAGCTTCAGGGAGTGTCCATACTGGATGTTAGTGCTAATATTATATACTTTGATGATATGCTCAACTGTGTTTATCGCAATCACTCACAATTCAGCAGGAGACCAGGAATTGCATTTAAATAAGTTTAGGAATTAATTAAAAATGAAACACCGCACTGCATAATAACTAAACCGCTCTTTTTTGTAGAGTCGGGTAAAAATGTATCCTATGTTACTCACGGGATCAACTTTGTCATATAATATGTTTTACAACCAACGGAAATTGTACTTTTGTTTTTTAAAAGTACATTTATTTTTATTTTTTTTATTTACAATTGGTAAGCCCTTGGCATCATCTCACCTGATGGTAAGTGACGATGATGCCTAAGATGAAAGCTGGCTTACCAAGATTCCCCAACGCAATGGAGAACTGGCTATCTTATCTTCAAGCCGGAACACATCAATGTTGTTAACACTGATGTTTGGCGGCAAGACTTAGATAAGAAGGTAGTAGCTAGCCAGGCGGGCTGAGAAAATGCCAACCAAACCGAGCCTTACAAGTTGACCCCACCGGGAATCGAACCCGCGACCTCCTGGTGTGAAGCGAATGGACTAACCATTACGCCACGGAGGCGGTTATTTTTTTAAGAGACTACGTAGTACCCCTGCTTTGCGTGATTCCGACTCACACTTTGCCGGTTTTTTCCACTAAATGAAATTTTGATACAGTACTCTTTGTTAGAGTTATACTCCTACTTAGTAGGGTAAATATTTTTAGGGTTCCGTACACCGAAAGAGTGACCAACGAGACACTATTACTAAGCTGTCCGTCCGTCTGTCTGTTAGCGGTATATATTTTATGAACCATAATAGGTAGACAGTTAAAACTTTCATAGAGTGTATTTTTCTATTGCCCGCAGTAACAATGAATAATAAAAATTAAAACGTGAAAAATTAAGGATACACGTACAAAAAACTAAAATAAACTACATAAATAAATACTGGGCCCGCGTGGTTGACTAAGGCCTGGTCGCCCTAATTCAGGGTAGGCTCGAGCCCCTCGGTGGGGACGTATATGAGCTGATGTGATACAAAAAAACGTTTTTTATTGCTATTTTAAAGGTTATAGAGGTGCGTAAAACTTGATGTAATTATATACTTATCCTGAAGTAAAACTACAAATAATCAAAAAAAACTAGCTAAAATGTGAGTCGCACTCGCGCTAAGGAGCTGGAGCAATTTAAAAATATAAAAACATTTTTTTGATGCTCGGGTTAACGTCTTTTGTTTTTAATGTGAATATATATCATTGTCATTGTTCTGTACTCTGAGCATTGTCATCGTTGTGTGGAGTTTCGCTGCGAAGATTGGCTACATAAACCATCTTCGAGCGCACGCGCGGCCAACCGACTAGGAGTCGAAGTGGTCGCCATGACCGAAATCGATCGGATAGATCATAGATTTAATTAATCTCAATTATTTGATTTATTCCCATTGTTTTTTACTAACACTAGTTTATAAGTACCAATGTTACTAACCAATTATGGACTATGTCTGAAATAAATACCTATTATTATAGATCATCATCATCAGTTGTGTGGAGAGGTATGGTGGTACGGAACCCTCGGAGTGTGAGTCCAACTCGCACTTGACCTGTTTTCCTTTATTTGGATATTTTTTATCACGCTTTTATTAGCTTCACCTGTATGTAAGTTTGTATTCCGACTCGTTTGGACTCGATATTGACCCACTTTAAACGGACAGATTTAATTCAAACTTTGTAGACTTATCAAGAATCAGCGACAATATAATAATTTCGTAAGTTTGAACTAAAAAATAAATAGAGTTTAAAAAAACTAAAAAACACGCTTTTAAAGTACATCAGACTAAAAAGTCTATAAAATAATTCTTAATATAAGTTGAAAATAATAATTAACAAATTACTAGTATTATTGTGAAAAAGTGTGGGTTGCCGATAGACGAAAAATATGGCACAGAGCGCCCCACGCTTTTTCACAATAATACTAGTAATTTTTTAATTATTATTTTCAACTTATATTAAGAATTATTTTTTACTTTTTAGTTTGATTAACTTTAAAAGCGTGTTTTTTGTTTTTTAAAACTCTATATTTTATTTAATTAATAATTTGAGTGCGCTTGACTGTAACTCACCTGATGGTAAGTGATGATGCAGTCGAGGATGGTACACGCAAACTCAAATAATGCCTATTCACTCTTGCCTTGAAGATCCCCAAACTAATAGGAATCGGGAAACACTGGCAAACACAGGCAAGGAGTATAGATTTCTAGGAACGTTTCTACAATGTCTCTGTCAGTTCGTATGGCCTGAAGCTTCGTGGTGTTTCATAAATTGTCACTCGAAAGTTTAACGTGTGAGTAATTCGGAACACAGTGCGGACGGCACAATATACATTTGCATTTCACTGCAGAATGCAACTAATAACTTCGTTAAAACTTTTTGGAACAACCCGCAGGCTTTTGAACCATTTGTTTACAAAGGCGGTTTATATACTACAAATACCCTACCTATCCTACCCTACACTATTCTACACTACACTACCCTCCCTATCCTACCATACCCTACCCTACATAAGAACCTTCTCCGGACAATAACGAACTCAACAAGAAAAGAATTAGCAAAATCGGTCCAGCCTTTCACGCGTCATGCAATGACCAGATAGATTGTTGTAGTAATATTTAAAGTACTTATTTTATTAAATTTATGTAAGTATTTAATTTAACTGTTTATTTGCATTTTTTTCTGTTTTAAATTATTGCACCGCCCCTTAACTTATTCTTTCGCTGTTTCCTTACCCAAAGGTTGCCTTAAAGAAACTGCTACCTAGCAATAAGGCCGCCTATTGTATAGGTTTTCTTCTATGTTGTTCATTTCTTTTTTATGGTCTGATGTAATAAAGAATATTGTATTGTATTGTTTATGATCTAAATATTCGTAAGTGGCCAATAGGGGATCGGACTGCTAGTCATTTGAGTTACTTTTTATGATCTGCCAAAAACGAAATTTAGTTCTGAAAATGTTTGAAATACCTACCAAGTGACGTCATAAATTATTAGCGTCATTGATTAACTTATTTTGTGGATTTGATCATTTAAAAATTGAAGACGTGATGGAAACACAAAACACGTAAGGTTTTTTGAAACTTCAAGAGGAGAGCAATTTAGGAAATCATATTTCAGAATTTAATACTCAATACTCAATTATTTATTTCATCCATTAATTTTTACAGGTGTTATAAAGAATAAAAGTGCTTCATGAACCCCAGTTTGGGCACAACAATATTCGAAGAGAAGAGGAAGGACTTAAGTATAGTACAATATAAGTATACATATTAATAAATAATTTTGTAGAGTAAAAGGGATTTTAATATTAACTTTGAGTCTTATTTTTATTTGTTTATTTTTTATATTCATATTATTTTAAGTGGTCGTTTAGGTTTTAAATTCATTTATTTTAGCAGTCCGATCCCCTATTGGGACTACATAAGGTGACGCATTGGAATCTTTGGTCACAGGTATCTCAATTTATCTCAGTAATCACAAACGTTTGAAAGAATGAAGGTTACAAAACCTGATTCTTCATTTCAATGACTTCATTTTGTCAGTTTCAGAAATTTGTTATAACTTTTAAATATATTATAAAAACCTCTTTTAAATCAGAGATTTGCATTTTACATTACAGGCTGACCGGACCGATTTAGTACATCTAAATTGTCATAGTCGATTAGTCAACACACATACTTTAATATACCAGTTGTATTTTTTAAACAATTGTAGTTTTTAATTGAAAAAGTGCAAAAGTGTGGTTATTTTTTTACTCTTTACACGTAAAGACAAAGACAACTGTTCCAATAAATTCCTCGCCCATGCAAAAGACTTCAACCGCAACAACCAAGTACAATTTTGCTACATTTTATGTTTTTTTTAATTTCCTGAAAAAGTACTAAACCGATTTTAATTAAATTTCAATGAGACCTACTTAACAGTATATACCTTATCAAATAAAAAAAGAATCATGAAAATCAGTTCACAATTTGCGAAGATATCGTGAAAAAAAATACATGCCACCTTAAGGAGCTCCCACTAAAATACTTTAAAAACAAACTTACTCATACACGCGACTTCAGGGAGCTCCCACTAAAATATTTCAAAACAAACTTTCTAGTTGGCTGACAGACAAATTCTTTTATGACTTAAATTATTTTTTTTATCAATAATCTTATGAGAAGGTACTAATTTATTTATTATTGACAAAATAATTAAAAATATTTGACATTTTATAACTTTAAAACATAAGTATTTTGTATGTCATTTGTTGGCGAAACACACTGTTCCATTTAATTATAATTTATAACCAAGATCCTTAATACTGTGTTTCCACAATTAATAAACTATTTCATTTTATTTTATTTCATTTCTTTTTATTTCATTTCAAACACATACAGTCGAATGGAGAAGCTCCTCCTTTTTGAGGTCGGTTGAAAATACAGGGTGACTGGTAAGACGACGGACGCATTCAGGAAGTGAATGAGAAAACAAAACTGAACAGTTTTCCCCAAGGAACCTATACTCAGTTCCCATACAAAGAAGGCTAATGAGCTGATCGATTTATATGATAAGTCGTTTTTTGTAATAATAATTGTATACTCATAGGTTTCTTTAGAAAAGTTGTTCAGTTTCATATTCTGATTCACTTCCTAAAACACGTCCTTCGTCTTACCAGTCACCCTGTATCATCATCATATCAGCCGAAAGACGTCCACTGCTGGACAATAGCCTCCCCAAGGATTTCCACGACGACCGGTCCTGCGATGCGGGCACCCTGTACGTTGGATAAAAATAAGAACTTGATCGCGCACAATCAAAAATAAATATAAGGTTGTGAGGCACACTTTATTTTTATTTTTGACTAGCTGTCCCGGCGAACTTCGTTATACTACCCTACACTACCCTACCCTACCCTACCCTACCCTACCCTTACACTACACTACCCTACCCTACACTACACTACCGTACCCTACCCTACCCTACCCTACCTCACACTACATTTCCATACCCTCCTACCCTACCCTACACTACACTACACTACCCTACCCTACACTACACTACACTACACTACCCTACCCTACCCTACCCTACCCTACACTACACTACCATACCCTACCCTACCCTACCCCACACTACATTACCATACCCTCCTACCCTACCCTACACTACACTACATTACCCTTCACTACCCTACCCTACTCTATACCCTACATAAGAACCTTCTCCTGGTAATAACGAACTCAACAATAAAAGAATTAGCGAAATCGGTCCAGCCGTTCACGCGTGATGCGATGACCAGAAGAAATAGGGGTTCAAGATTCAAAGTATTTATTCAAAATAGTTGCAAATTACACTCTTTCTGATAGTCATAAAATAATAATAACATTTTAAGAAGTGAAACAGAAGACGTAACTAAACTACCCTTAACTTTAAAAATAACGAAAAATTTAAAATCGTTTTATTTGAAAATAGTTTTTATGCTCGAAAATGCCAAATACTCAGTGTGCCAAATGTGAATATTAGCTTATTATGCATAAACGTTTCCAAATTCAAAAGTTAAAAATTTAATAAAATCGCGACTGCATAAATACATGACCTCTATTTTTTGGGTCATCGGGTAAAATGTGTCATATTAATGTCATTCACGAGACGAATCTAACGATACCTTACAATCTAAAATCTATCAAGACTATAAGAAGATATCGTGGAATAAAGAAACACACATACATACATTAGACCTGAAACAATAAACTCCTTTTTTTATCGGCAGTCGTGTAAAAAGAACTTTGTCATTTAAAAATTATTGACAAAATATTTAAAAAAAAAAAGTCTGTTTCTTTTTATTTAGGAAATAAAAGCCATTATCTACGTATCTGTCACGTAACCGTATTAACGATAATCTATAGGTAAATTGAACTCATTTTTCCTCACCTCTGATGACATGTCATTTTTTTAATGCAACCCTCCAAAAGATATAATAATACGGGAGTGTATACATTTACTGTCACATAACTTAGTGCAGGAGAGTAAACACAAACGATGATGACGCATCATAACGCCCTACTCATAACATGAGGAGAGACAGTCTGTGGACATTTCGTACTCGAGGCATTTCGTACCAATTTTTATTATTATTATTATTATTATATCAGCTCATATACGTCCCCTCCGAGGGGCTCGAGCCTACCCTGAATCAGGGCGATTAGGCCTTAGTCGACCACGCGGGCCCAGTGCGGGTTGGTCGACTTCACACACAACCTTCGAGTTTTACAATACCAATTTTTACTGACAACATTATTCTACCAACGGGGGGCGGTTGACCGCACGATTGTGCGATAGCCATGAGTAAGGAGTTACGTAAAATCCGCCGATTTCCAAAACGGTGAGCTACATTTTGCGCCGGCTTGTGAAACAGGGACGTTTTGTAAAGTGGCGGATTTTGCGCCACTTTTTAAACTTTGTACTGACTAAAAAACTCCGAATAAAATCGATGATTTCATCTTCTGCGAAGCATTCTGTTACCGAGGGCAGGAAAGCGAGTCTCTTTGACTGTATAATCAATCAAACCTGACTGAATCTTACATCGCTCGCTCATTTAATATATGTTACCAGTAGTTTTCACACAAACAGCGCCTCATACAACGCGGCGTACTTACTTTCAGCCGAACTGCAATCCGGCAGAACGTGATGTCCGCCATTTCACAATCCGGCGTTGTTCGGCGCGCTGTTTTGGAAACCGGCAGATTCTACAATACAGCTTCCACATCTACACATCGTCGCATTGCATTAATACGACTGCAGCTCCGCCAAACGCTGCGGTTAGTTGGCACCTCAGCATATTTTCGGTTTAAATTGACTTTATTGAAGAAAAATAAGATTTTAAAACTATAAGTTAATTTTTGCTTAGTTTTTGAAATTATTTTTTGTGTTTTCTTACAATATGAAGAAACGTGTGCTGGTAGGTACAAATACAGCTAGAATTTTTATTACAATGTCGAAATGCCACAAGTCACCAAAAGCCATTAACCCATCTGAGGCACTAGAGCATCATTTTACAGAGAAAATTGCCATCGAAATACGTTACACATTGGAATTGCGGCAATTTGTTAACTTTATGTGTCCCGCGGGTGCTCTCTACTCAGTCACAATTTTAAAAAATGTAATACAAAGAATTATTGTTGCATACATTATGCCCACTGTCTACGTCACGCTTCGTTAGTTTTTACAAATGTATTTGCAGTTGGTAATAGAACATTTTGTATGGAAAATATATGAACTTTTTACAAATCCAACTGCATATCTTAAGATGACTGTGAAGCTGCGACTTTTCATACAAACGGCGATAATGATTTTCGCCTTTTAAATGTTAACCGATTTGGACCAATTTTTGATAGGTTGTCAGTCAGAACAAATACTAGGATTATACGTTTTTGTTTTTTCGATAAAGTTAATAAGTTTAATTTTATTGTCGTTCACGTGTTTTCATACAAAATTAATTTTGGCCATTTTTTGTTTATTGATAATCAGTGATTGCCGTGGGTTTACAGTCCTCTTAAGTTGGTCGAATATTACTCCTTTTTTTTACTCTCAATTGGTAAGCCCTTGGCATCATCTCACCTAGTGGTAAATGACCATGATGCCAAAGATGAAAGCGGGCTTGCCAAGATTCCCCAACGCAATGGAGAACTGGCTATCTTATCTTCAAGCCGGAACACAACAATGTTGTTAACACTGATGTTTGACGGCACGACATAGATAAGATGGTGGTGGCTAGCCAGGCTAAACTAAGAAAGTCTACTTAGCCTTTACAATGATAGTTTTCCTTTTAAATTTATTATATGTCAAAACGTAAAAAGTTTTGAATTACCTATTCAACGATATCCCACACGATAGGGTACGTTAAAAAAATAACCCCCTATTTATATGTACCCTAAAAAATGTTCTTTATGATTTTATTTTACCACTTTGTCGGCGTACTGTATCATTAATTCATCTTAACAGCTCATATATGGCCTATTAGGGCGATTAAATGTATATCCGTGCCAAATTACAGCTTCTAGTACCTACTTAAAGTCTCTGAAACAGACAGACAGACAGACACGGAAAAACTACAAGGGTTCCTTCTTATCTACGGTACCCTAAAAATGCACATAAACATAATTTGTTCGTTATAAATTGGAAAAGCAAATTTGGAATAATAAGTTAAGTAAGCTTAAGTTGAAGGAAGTTATGGAACACATGGGGTATATAACCTAGTGTTTCATCCCCCCCCCCCCCCCCCCCACAGACCTATACTTAGTGTTTGTGCCCATACGAAAAATGATATAAATGTACTATAATTGTAATAAACATAGTTATGCTTCTCGTCCCTCAATGTGAAATGACACGAAACGTTAAAAAAGAAACGAAACGCAACCAAAAGAAACGAATGACATGAAACATTTTATTTTTATTTTACACAAAATCTATACAAAATAATGAATTGGATATTTGTTACAAAATTCTAAGGTCACAAATTAAAGTAAAGTAAACAAAATTAATATTGTAAATAAGGATAATAAAATAAAAATAAGATATACTACGCACTTGGGTGCAAGTGTTGGCAGTTACTACCGAGTGCATCCCGGTCCAATGATGGATGAATCGCCTGTCTAGTCTGTCAACTATGACAGCTAGGAGGCCGTTGAGGCTGCCACGCACACGGCTTAGTGCAGCGGCAAATACCTTTCTAAGCGCATCCGTCAACATGCCTGAGGCGCTGCACTAGCATGGCTAGTTGGAGGTAGAAATAAAAAAAAATCTAAACACAGCGCAGTGCAGCAGCACAACACTCAAACAGAAGGCCCAAAAACCTTTTAAGCGCATCCGTCAACATGCCCGATGCGCTGCAATAGCATGGCTAGTCGGAGGTAGGAATATAAAATAATCTAAATTAGGTTTACATAAAATCGTAAGATTTATCTTAAAATTAATACACTACGACGATCTAGCTATGACAGCCACGAGGGCGTTGCGGCTGCCACGCACACGGCGTAGTGCAGCAGCACAACACTCACACAGTAGGCCCAGAAACCCTTAGCGCATCCGTCAACATGCCCGACGCGCTGCACTAACATGGCTAATCGGAGGTAGGAATATTAAACAATCTTAATTAGGTTTACATAAATCGTTAGATTTATCTTAAAATTAAAAATCTTCGTCGACCTAGCTATGCTGACAGCCACGAGGCAGTTATGGCTGTCACGCACACATTCAGGCAGAAGGCCCAGAAACCATGCGCATACGCGAACATGCACGATGCGCTGCACTAATATGACTAATCGAAGGTAGGAATATAAAAAAATCAAATTTAGGTTTACATAAAATCGTTAGATTAATCGTAAAATAAAAATTCTACGTCGACCTAGCTATGACAGCCAGGAGGCCGTTGCGGCTGTCACGCACACGGCGCAGTACAGCGGCACACTCCTCACGCAGAAGAGCCAAAAACCCTTCTATGTGTATACGCTAACATGCCCGACGCGCTGCACTAACATGGCTAATCGGAGGTAGGAATATTAAACAATCTTAATTAGGTTTACATAAATCATTAGATTTATCTTTAAATTAAAAATCTTCGTCGACCTAGCTATGCTGACAGCCAGGAGGCAGTTATGGCTGTCACGCACACACTCAGGCAGAAGGCCCAGAAACCATGCGCATACGCGAACATGCTCGATGCGCTGCACTAACATGACTAATCGGAGGTAGGAATATAAAAAAATCTAAATTAGGTTTACATAAAATCGTTAGATTAATCGTAAAATAAAAATTCTACGTCGACCTAGCTATGACAGCCAGGAGGCCGTTGCGGCTGTCACGCACACGGCGCAGTACAGCGGCACATTCCTCACGCAGAAGAGCCAAAAACCCTTCTATGTGTATACGCTAACATGCCCGATACGCTGCACTAGCATGGCTAATCGGAGGTACTTAAGAGGAAACGCGGTCTAAAGAATAGGTATTTTAATAAAATGTTGCTGTCTCCCTCCTGAAAACCTCGGATATACAGCAAGAAAGGGATAGCTGCATCGCAGACCGATAATAAGCTCTAAAATTGACCATAACAGCATTTCGTTTCGTTTCCTCCACCAAAACTTGAGCAATAATAATATTTTTTTCAAAAATAATATAAAAACGCTTTACCTATGCCTCTATGTTTTCATTTTATTGTTAATATGCGTTTTTTTTTTTGGTGGGTGTCTAAAAATGCCGTTCCAATTGGGCAATTTTCTCAGTTTTTGAAGGCTCCTACTTCCTATTATAGTTAGAATATGGGAGAAAGCAAAACATAGGGGCATATGTCCTGCCTGAGTATTAAAACACTTGGCGTCGGCACGTTGAGTTAACGATGTATTCTGCAGGGGATAAGCTCAGAAGAAATAAAAATCTTCTCCTCGTCATATTGACGCTTAATTAATAAGGAAACTGAGAAAGTTATAAAAGTCCTTTAGCTCCCTAAGCCCTTGATCTAGGTCTTGAAGTTAGAAATACTTTAATCTACGAGTACATCGCAGCGTCGGTGGCGTAATGGCAACGGCCGCTACCTCCTGCACGGGAGGTCGTGGTTCGATCCTGCCACGTACCAATGTGTTTTCGAATTTCGATTACATATGTACGTTTATCCGAAGCTCTTTTACGGTGAAGGGAAACATCGTGAGGAAACCTGCACACGCTTGCGAAGAAGCTCGAAGGTTGTGTGTGAAGTCGACCAACCCGCACTGGGCCCGCGTGGTCGACTAAGGCCCGATCGCCCTAATTCAGGGTAGGCTCGAGCCCCTCGGTGGGGACGTATATGAGCTGATATGATGACGAGTACGTATCATTAATAGTTATATAGTTGATTTGAAAACCCATCACGATGCCGTTAATATATGAAAGCAATCTGTCATTCGTGGCGTGACTGTTACTATCATTACAATACTCTTTTATTCTTTAATTATTACTTTTAATTTTATTTCAAACTTTATTTTAACTTGCCGTGTTAGTTAGTTAGTTAGTCTGTTTGCTAGTTTGGGATAAATCTTGGAAGCTAAATTACAATCACTTTCCGGTTTCCGATTAAGCTGAAATTTTGCATACAGGTTAATTTTAAAGAACAATGCATGGTTAGCTAAGTCATTCTAAATCCAATATGGCGGTCTCCCAAAGATGGCGGACCAGTTGTTTTTATGAACCTGATGATATGGGTATCAAATGGAAGGGTTAGCTGAGGAGAATACGAATTTTTTTTTTTTTTGAAAAGCTGTAAGATTTTTCGAAAATTATTTATTCACAATTGGAACCTTTGGAACGCGGTTCAAGTGGCACGGCATTGGATAAAATATATATAAAGACGCTTTCACACGAAAAGAAGAAGAATTGGAACCTAAGCCCTTGGCATCATCTCACTTGTTGGTAAGTGACGATGATGCCAAAGATGGAAGCGCGTTAGCAAAGATTGGAAACTGGGCTATCTTATCTTCAAGCCGGAACACATCAAAGCTGTTAACATTGTTGTTTGGTGGCAAGACTTAGATAAGATGGTGCTAGCTAGCCAGGTGAGCTTAGAAAATGTCCGCCCACCAACTAAACCGATTTTTACAAAGACAGACTCCGCCGGGAATCAAACCCATGACCTCCTGATGTGATGCTGTCTATCCATTACGCCACGGAGGAGGCAAAATTTTCTCTCTTTGTGTTATTAAAACACATTACCCCTCTTTTTTGGTCCCGGGTAATATGTATCCCATGTCACTCACGGGATCAAGACGAATCTAACTATACCTCTCATTCTAAAATCCATCACGCCGTTTAGAAGATACCGTAGAATAAAGAAACATTCATGCATACAATATACATGAAAACAATACACTCTTTTTTGTGGACAGTCTTTTTTGTGAGTAGGTTTAAATACTAAAATACGCTAACAGTGTAATCGGAAACAATCCCGATTATACTGGTGGCGTATTTAAACATTTACATATGAGTAGACGCCACACTCGGCGAGGCGTTAAATTGGATCCATTGATCCAGACAATCTATAAGAAAAACATGGCATGCGGTGTGACACGCGGCCCGCAGGCTCCCATCGCCTAGCCAGGCATCGCCCGCCATGAATCCTTGATCGAATCGAACCCTGCAAATTGATTCGACAAATGGAATTCGTATTTTTATTACATTGTTTGGTACTCCGATCGTGTCACAATATTTTCTCTTTGGATTCAGATTTCAATTTCCAAATTGGTTGTGTGTTTTATTTTACTTTCAGTAAATATACACCTTTTAAGGGTCCCGTACACCCAAAGGGTGACCAACGGGACCCTTTATTAAGCCTACGCTGTCTGTTTGTCAGCGGGCTATATTTCATGAATATATAAGGGGTTTCAAGGGGGTGTAAGGGTTTCAAGGGGGTGTGAGGGTTTCAAGGGGGTGTGATGCGCAATACAAGGTCTGTAGCAAGAGCGACCTCTTAGCCTCTCCACCTCAACTCTACGCTCACTTTCACGCAGTGGAACCCGTTAGATTGAGCAACCCGGACAAAGATTGGGTAACCAACCCCAGTGGGAGTTCGGGTCGACGAACTGACGAGCGATAAGGGGACTCAGGTAGGGTATTACTTTGGTGCCACACTGAAGGAGGGCCTACATGAGTTGTGTGCGATCAGAGGCAGGGCCGCATCCGGGACGGCGGAACCTATGGCGCCCGAAGCCTTAGTTAGTTAGGCTACTGCCAATCCCTGCTAAGCTTGGTTCCTTAGCCCAAGTTAGAAAAATGGGAAGGTTAGCGTCTGGTTGGCGGCCGGCTGTAAAACTTAGTCGAATCTTATGTTTGAGTCATGGAAAGTAACGGATGCGATAATACTAGGGCGTACCCCGCAAGCGACGCTCTCGTGCAGCACCCGGCACCTGCGCTAAATGGACGAGGGTTGTTGCTCCACACTGGGCGGGGGCAACGTAAGAAGCGAGTCCAGAGGAAATTAAGGAAATTGAGGATGGCGAGTTGGAACATCGGTACTATGACGGGAAAAGGAACTGAATTAGCGGATACCTTGCAGAGAAGGAGAATAAATATTGCGTGTTTGCAAGAGACAAAATGGAAAGGAGCGAAGGCAAAAGAAATTGGGGAGGGATACAAATTATTTTACACAGGAAAAGATGGGAAAAGAAATGGAGTAGGAGTAGTACTGGACAACGAGTTAAAAACATGTATAGCTGCAATAAACAGAGTAAATGACCGGATTATATTAGTCAAAGTAATGTTAGGGGAGATAGTATTAAATATTATAAGCGCTTACGCTCCCCAAGCGGGATCTGATGAAAGGATAAAGGAGAAATTTTGGGAAGATTTGGATTCTATTATGATTGATATTCCGGAAGATGAAGAACTATTGATAGGTGGAGATTTTAATAGACGTGTAGGAAGAAGTAATGAAGGATATGAGAGAGTACATGGTGGCAAAGGTTTTGGGAATAGAAATTTTGAAGGGGAATGTGTACTGCAGATGGCCTCCGCCTATGATTTGGTACTAACTAATACCTACTTCAGTAAACAAAATGAACACTTGATAAAATACAATAGTGGTGATCACAGAACACATATCGATTACATCTTAATAAGAAGAACGAATCTAAAGAGAGTAAAAGATTGTAAAGTTATACCAGGGGAAGCTCTCACTAGTCAACATAGGTGCTTAGTAGTAGAAGTAAATATTGATCTCAATAGAATAATAAGTACAGAGAAATTTATACCTAAAATTAAGTGGTGGCTGCTAAAAACAGATATTTTTGCATCTGAATTTAAAGAAAAGGTAGTTAAGTTCATAGAAAAGTGCAATACTAATTTAAGAATAGATGATTTATGGAAAAAAGTTTCAGAGGCTATAATAAAGATTGGCAGACAAGTTCTTGGGGAGACAAAACTTGCAAAGAAAATAAATAAGGAGACCTGGTGGTGGAACAAACATGTTCAGAGAGCATTAAAAGATAAGAAAGAAGCATTTAAAGCATGGAAAAATGTCAAACAAGACATTAGGCTAAAAGAAGAGAAGAGAAATGTTTACCAACAAACGAAAAAGCGAGCAAGAACAGCTGTAGCAGTTGCGAGAGCAACAGTACAAGATGAGTTGTATGAGAAGTTGGACAAGGAAGAGGGGAGAAAAGCACTTTACAGATTAAGTAAGATGAGGGATAAAAACAGTAAAGATCTAACACACATAAAATGTATCAAGGATGAAGATGGAAGGGTAATCACAAAAAATGAGGAAATAAGAAATAGATGGAAAAGATACTTCGACCATTTGCTGAATTTAAAATGAAAGGAATGAAATAATGGATATAACACAGCCAAACATCGGCCTGGTGGATATTATAGATAAATCGGAAATAAAGAAGGCGCTAAGTAGAATGGCAAATGGAAAAGCAATAGGACCGGATGGAATTCCGATTGAAGTATGGAAAATATTAGAGGAAGAGGGTTGTGAATGGGTAACAAATTTGTTTAATAGTATCCAAGAAGAAGAACATATACCCAACCAGTGGAGAGAAAGCTACCTGGTTCCAATTTTCAAAGAAAAAGGTGACATCCAGGACTGCAATAATTAAAGGGGGATCAAACTAATGTCACACACAATGAAGCTGTATGAGAAAGTTCTAGAGAATAGAATCAGAAAGGAAACAGACATCACCGCAAACCAATTCGGTTTCATGCCTGGACGAAGTACATCGGATGCCATTTTTGCAGTAAGACAACTCATGGAAAAGTACAGGGAAGTTCACCGTAACCTTCATATGGGTTTTGTGGACTTAGAAAAGGCGTATGACATAGTTCCCAGAGAAGTTCTGTGGTCGTGTCTGCACAAAAAGGGTGTTCCATTAAAGTACATTTTGCTCATACAAGATATGTACAATAATGTAAGTACACAAATCCGTACTGCAGTAGGAGTGACGGACAAACTACTAGTCGGAGTCGGCTTACACCAGGGATCAGCACTTAGCCCCTATCTGTTCCTTCTTGTAATGGATGCACTAACATCAGCAATTCAAGAGAAGGCCCCGTGGTGTATGCTTTTTGCTGACGACATACTTCTAATCGATGAAACTGGAGAAGGACTTCAGAGCAGACTAAATAAATGGATGCATGCTCTAGAGAATGAGGGCTTTAAGATCAGTAGGACCAAAACTGAATATATGTTCTGTGACTTTGGCGGTGTCTCTGGAGCTGCACAATTACAGATCGGCCGAACACCAGTGCCAAGCTGCTCTGATTTTCGTTATCTGGGTTCTCTCCTGCAGAATGATGGAGAAATTGACCGCGATGTCACCAAGCGGATAAACGCAGGATGGTTTAAATGGAAACAGGTTACTGGAATGACGTGCGACAAACGAATGCCAGTCCGACTAAAAGGGCTTTTCTACAAGACTGTCATAAGACCGGTGCTACTTTATGGAAGTGAGTGTTGGGCGCAGAAAGCCACCGACGAAAAGCGAATGCACGTGGCTGAAATGAGGATGTTACGATGGATGGTAGGGGTAACCAGAATGGACAAGATCAGGAATGAATATATAAGAGGTAGTCTTAAAGTAGCACCGGTAACAGAGAAGATTCAAAGCCACCGACTGACTTGGTTTGGCCACGTTTGCAGAAGAGAAAAGGAGCATATGACACGTAGAGTGATGGATATGAGGGTGGAAGGATACAGGAGCAGAGGAAGACCGAAGAAACGATGGGTGGATGGAGTGAAGAAAAATATGGAGGAGTGTGGAGTGACGCAGGAGTTGACCAGTATGAGGCCGGAATGGCGACAAAAAACATTTAAAGCCGACCCCAAATAGTTGGGATTAATAAGGCTTGGAAGATGATGATGATAAGGTCTAACAAAATTAGCTGAAACTATTTTAACTGGTGCTTCTACCCATGAAACTCAACAACTTTCTCCACGAAACCCATAGTCAAATCACAAAAAAAATTTGAACTTCTCATACCAAGTTGGCTGATCAGCTGATCGAGTTAGTATGGGAGACAATTTTTTTTTGCGATTTGTCTATGGGTTCCATTAGGAAAGTTGTTCAGTTTCATGGGTAGAAGAACCAGTTAAAATAGTTTCAGCTAATTTTGTTACACCATGAATTATATAATATGTATTTATTTATTTTGATGTACAATTATGAGTTAACTATTTGAGTGAACATCAATATGCGTGTACTCAATGTATTTGCAAAGTTTGGATTCAATCCGCCATAAAGTTTTTGTATTAAAGCGGAACTACGTTTGTATGGAAACTCGAGGCCCCCAGGGGACCTTTTTTTGGAGGAGGGGAGGAGGAGAATGCGTTTATGCATACCAATAACAGTCGGCTGTACAGGTTATGTGGGACTCACAGCCCTGCGCCTATATGCATACATACCTATTATATACATAAGGTATATATAAATAAATATGCACAGGCACAAGACGACACTACCCCTAAGCTTAGGCAGCAGTGCCACCTTAAAAGCACATCGGAGGGACGCCCCCCCCAGGGAGGGGGGGGGGGGGAGAGGGACTCTTAATTCCTGTGTTTATTTATCTGACGTGCAGCGTCCATGCCACAGAATAAACCAGAACTCACGTACAGTGATAATGAGAATAGTAAGACGCGTGCTAAAGCCAAAAAAAAACTGCGCCTACCCTCCTTCCCTTGTTTGTAATCTTGCGATTTTAGATCGGATTTAAAAACTTTTTGAGTTAGGTAAGTTAGAAAGAACCACTGCTTATTTACTCACAAATATAAACCACCTGCATGCAGGATTTAGATGGGCCAAAACTATACTAAATTAGAATAGTTCCATGCAAGTAAAAGTTGCTTAAATTAAACAGACGAAGCGGATAATCTGATGACGGCAACTACCCTAGTCCTGAAATGCAAATCAATTTTCTCAAGTGAGTAGTCTAGTTTCAATACCCGCTGAAACGTTATTCAAACAAAAACAATGTTTCTTTTGAATATGAAACTTCTTTGGTGCTACTTTAAGTGGCCTTCGTCAGTTCCCATCAAATTCCCCTAAAACCCCTTCAAATAAGCTGACAAAAATGCAAGTTTATAGCAAACACCGCTAAAACATTCCCAGTTCTTTTCAATAAAAACCAGTTTTTTAGTATTGCTATACTCAAAAAATGGATGCTACTTACAATGTTTTGTATTGCGACTATTACAAAATAAGTAGCAGATTTTTTTTTACTTTACCGTCGCGTCGTTTAGCTAAAAGTGCTTTAGCGGGTTTTGAAAGTAGAGCCCTCAAGTACAACTCAGGATGCAATAGCCATCTTCTTTCAGTGTCTAGCGTTATGGCGGTATATTGGCAAATAAGCAGTGTGAAGCGCTTAGCAAAAAAATCAGGAAAATTATTCCCGCTTAATTTTTTGGCCTAAAATAAAGATATGTTATATTCAAAATTCAATGATTACCCAAGGCCCTTGCAAGTTCATAATATAATTAGATTAACTTGACTCGATCATGAAAATTCCCAAACATAGCATAAATTGAAGCAAAGTGAAGCGAAGCCTGTAAACATTTGTGGGAAAAAAATATTTCTTTTTTTTTTCAAACTACGTAGTCCATGTTTATTCAAATTTAATTTTGTTCACTATTTCGAAACTTTTCAACGAAAAAACGTTGAAAAAGTGCAAAAGTGTGGTTATTTTCTTTACTCATTACACGTAAAGAAAAAGACAGAGACAACTGTTCAATTAATACCTCGCCTTAAAAAGAGGTGGCAGATGTGTTTTGTCTCAAGCAGGGATGTTAGGGAGCTCCGTAACCGTAACCGAAACTATCGGATATCCGTTATAAAATAATATCCATAACCATAACCGAATCCGAAATAAAAGTTTCGGATAATATCGGATAGGGGCGGAGCCTAATTGCGACACTTTATGACAGGTTGTTTTGTTGATTGGCCGGGCAGCGGTCGACACACGCGCGCATTGTTTTTTTTTTCTTCTGTTGTCGTCTTATCATACGTCTTATAATATATTTTACTTCTGCAATTCCTTAAAAATCGAATATTCTTATCCGAAACTAACGGATAATCTGTAATAATTTTTATATCCGTATCCGGTATAATAATCATTTCTATATCTCTGGTGTCAAGCAACGAATAGCTTTGTCCTCGTGACTCGCTACTGGGGGCAGGCAGTGTCGGCTAGACCCAGCCGGTCACGTTTTTGCTCCGTCAGCGAATTCCGAAGCGAAGACAAAACAAATTGTGCATACCACACAACCGCTGGCAACCGTCCAACAGTTTACAAATGCAGTGTCTCGGCATAACGAGCAAATTATTCGGAACGGAACGGTAATTTTTCAAGAGGGATGGATGCTGATGTCGTTCCAATTAAAATGTTTCACAAGTGCCCTTTGTGAAACGTGATGAAAAATTGTTTTTGTGGGAGTTACGTTACATATTATTGAACTCCCCATATAGAAAGGGCAGTCTATACGTTACCACACCAGAAATTACATTTCAAAAAAGGAATGACGAAACAAACAAAATGGCGGCGAAATCCTTTACGTTCTATACCCAGATTGATACTGATTGTGTCAATCTGGGTGACGAGGGGGTGAGGTCACAATCTAGAGAGCGGCAGGGAGTGTCCATACTGTATGTTAGTACTAATTTAAATACTTTGTCATTACTTTGATTCATCGAATAATAACAGCCAAAGCCACCGAACAAAGAAAATTTGGTTTCCGACTTCAAAATGAAATTCACTAAAAATTAGAGGCTTAAATTTTTTTTTGAGGTCGGTGTCAGAAAACCATCAAATCTAAACCATTTAATACGTAAGTAACTGTGTGCTAGTAAAAAAAAAAATTTAAGCCCCTAATTTAATTCGTACCCGCCTTTGATATCGTTATTGTTGGTTAATGTTGTGTATTTAAGTATAAAAATATTATTTCACACTTTTTAGTGAATTTCATTTTGAAGTCGGTTGTAAGCTTTTTTTAACTTTTTTTTATATTCTTTATTTTTAGTGGTAATGCTATCTATCTAGCAACGTGAAATCCAATCACCTATACTCACCAATAGGAATTATCAAATCATAATACATGTGTTTCATTAACAGATACAGAGTCCTGTGGCTTCCATCATCATCTCAGCAGCATGAAAGTTAAGGAGTTAAATCGTCCATCATCAGCTCATCTGAATAACCTGAAGGAATACAACCATCGGTCTATGCATACCTACGTATATCTATGTATGTATAACATTCAAAAGAATTTTCCTGCAACTCCTAACCGTTAAGGAGTTGTACCTTCCTACATCAGCTTATCAACATGATAATATGACTAACAGACGCAAGTATATTAATAGCTTTAGAAAACATATGAATCACGTCATCATCATCATCATATCAGCCGAAGGAAGTCCACTGCTAGACATAGGCCTCCCCCAAGGATCTCCACGACGACCGGTTCTGCGCTGCCCGCATCCAGCGGCTTCCCGCGACCTTCACCAGGTCATCCGTCCACCGAGTGGGAGGCCTGCCTACACTACGCTCGAGAACTTTACTGCCCCAACGGCCATCTGTTCTACGAGCAATGTGCCCCGCCCACTGCCACTTAAGTTTAGCAATTCTGAGAGCTATGTCGGTTACTTTGGTTCTCATGAATCACGTGTTTAGTGCCTTTAAAATTCAAATTTTTCATTATTTTTGAAGGGTTGTCCTCGATTTCCCTGGGATCTCATCATCAGATCCTGACTTGGTGACAATGGGACCCCCTCGGGAGTATACTCTTTCGAATGAAAAAAGAATTTTGAAAATCGGTCCACAATTGACGGAAAAATCGGTGAACATACATCAAAAAAATATATATGCAGTCGAACTTAGTACCTCCTCCTTTTTGAAGTCGGTAAAAATACAGAACCATTACGTTTGGGGCATGGATGAAACATAGGTTTTTAAGAGGAAACGCGGCTGCCATTTTTTCCATACAAAAGTAGTCCCCTGTTTCCTTCCTGGATGATGACATTAGAGCAAAAATGTTTTTTCCATCAAACCTATATCTACTATGACCATGATGCTCCTATGTTTTGTTTTTTCCCATATTCTAATTATAATAGGAAGTAGGAGCCTTCAAAAACTTAACAAATTGCCTAATTGAAACGTCATTTTCACACACCCACCAAAAAATAATAATAAATAATAAATTTTTATTTCATTACCAAAAGGCCATTTTTTAAATTAACTTTAAAAAAATATATTATTTTTGCTGAAGTTTTGGGGGAGGAAATAGAGGACTACGAAATGCTGTTTTAGTCAATTTTAGTGCCTATTATCGATCTGGGCTGCAGTTCTCCCTTTCTTGCTGTATACGGAGAGGTTTGGGGGAAGGAGACAGCAACATTTTACGCAAAAACAGAATTATACAACCTCTACTTTTAAGAGGAAACGGTTTCCTCTTAAAAGTAGAGGTAAAACACAACACATTGTAAAATTGGTAGAGTTGTTGTATAATTCTGTGTGCGCCGCGCGGCGGCTATTTGCATGCGTGACACGTCGCCTACGCTCGCGCCGGGGCGGTGCAGCACTCAACAATTCAACAAACAGTTTTTATATCCGGCCCCGTTTGGGCAAAGTATATACAGGTGAAGGAAAAACATCGTGAGGAAACCTGCACACGCCTGCGAAGAAACTCGCAGGTTGTGTGTGAAGTCGACCAACCCGCACTGGGCTCGCGTGGTCGACTATGGCCCGATCGCCCTAATTCAGGGTAAGCTCGAGCCCCTCGGTGGGGATGTTTAAGAGCTGATATGAATTAAAAAATATACAGGTGTAGAAATCCCAATCCCGGAAACTTAAACTGGGGCTTATACTCATCATACTGAACAACTTTCTCCAAGGAACCCATACTGAATTCTCGAAAAAAAATTTTTAATTTAATACAAATCAGCCAGCTAATCGGCCAATTTTGTATAGGAAGTCGTTTTTTTTTTCGAGAATTCAGTACGGGTTCCTCTGAGAAAGTTGTTCAGTATGGTGAGTAGAAACCCCAGTTTACGTTTAGATTTAGTTTAGAGTAGATTGATGCAGATTGGTTACAGTTTGGCTGTCGAACGTACATGATTTCGCCGCCATTTTGTTTGTTCCGTCATTCCTTTTTTTAAATATAATTTCTGGCCCGTTGTATGAAGTGTTCAGGGTGTGGTTTGGGCGACAAACATACTCGCGATTACTCGCTTGTGTTACCAGAACACGTAATGGTATTAAAAAAGCACGAAGCGAGATGTTCATTAAGACTGAACTGTTTATTTTTATCAACGATCGATTTTATATTGGAGTTGCTCGTTCACCACCCTCTTGGGGAAACTTAAAGCTTTTTTGTTTGCTCGAAAAAAAAACATTTCTTAACTGTTTGCTAACTAGCTTTTAAGGTTAAATATAAGTATTAAAAAAGGACAAATGAAAGAGATTTTTAGATGATAAAAGTTTTTATTCTGTGACTTTCAAAAGGACAAAGTAAAACTCTCAAGTTATTAAAAGCTTCCATTTGTTGTTTAACTTTGAATGTTATATGTTTGTTTGTTGAGGTAGGTTCGAATATTGCGATTGATTTTAGAACGACTTCAAGGGCTTCCTATTGAGCTGAAACTTGATATAAAGCTGTATTATCGGTGATAATAGATCATTTTGGTATTTCGATGTTGATATGATCGTGAAATTTGGAGGTGGATTCAAGGTCTCAGAAACGTGTTTTATCTATTACATGTATAATAAAACTGTAACGGGGCCGTGTCTGTACATGAAATATTTATGGAAAATAATAACTCTGGTGGACATTACCACACCACGGACACTACAAACAACGGTCATGAAATGACATTTCTAAAAACAAATGACGGAGCAAACAAAATCACGGCGAAATCCTATATGTTCGATAACCAAACTATAACCAATCTGTATCAATCTGGGTGACGAGGGGGTGAGTTCGGAATCTAGAGAGCGGTAGGGAGTGTCCATACTGAATGTTAGTACTAATATATACTTTGACCTTACTGACGATGTACCTAGAGTCCAAAACAACAACTTTTGGAATTTTTGTCTGTATGTTCGCTCATCATGTAAAAATTACCAGGCCGATTTTGATGGAATTTTGTATGGTGGTTCCTTATAGCCCGGGTTAACATATAGGATACTTTGTATCCCATAAAATTTAAGAATGCCCGTGAGAAAATTCAAAACCTCTACGCGGAAGAAGTTGCGGGCACAGCTAGTTTTCGAATCTAGAATCGTAGGAAATTCAGTCTAGTTATTTGGGATGGGCCATATAAGTATGTAAACAAATCGTGAAGTGTTCTTAAAAATATATACCATTTTCAGTTGGCTTAAATGCCAAAAAAATTAAATGAACTACACAAGGTGAATTACTGAATAAAATGCTGTACAAAATGATATAATGTTTTGTTTACTGTTTTGTAACTACACTTTACTGTGCTCGCCTTTTTTATCACGCTTAAATTGTCTTTACCTGTATGTATGTATGTTTGTTTGTAACCGACTTCTTTGCACTCGACTTTGACCCACTTTAAATGGACAGATTTAATTAATACTTTGTACATTTATCAAGAATCAGAGACAATAAAATAATTTCGTAAGTTTATATCATTATCTTGAACAGGATCGCCAGGAATGAATGCATATTAAACTAAAAAGTGAAAAAATCGTGGATTGTTCGATATACGAAAAATATGGCACAGAGCGCCTCACGCTTTTTTCACAATAATACTAGTATTTTTCGTTCATTATTGTTTTCAGCTTAAATTAAGAACTATTTTTCTATGTGCTTTAAAAGCGTATTTTTCCTTTTTTTAACTATATTTATTGAATTTGAAATCGTTTATTTTCGTGCTTTTTGAACATTGTAGGTACCTAATTGTTTTTTTTGGTTTTTCGAATTTTTTTTATGAAAGTTACTTTAGTTTAAACTGATTTATGAGGATTGGCAGCTGTTTTTGCACCGTGTTTGACGTGGGACTGGTTATTTTAGGTGTTTTATCTAGTGTATTTGTTAGGTGTTTTATTTAAGGTATATTTTAGGTGTTTTATTTAAGGTATATTTTAGATGTTTTATTTAAGGTATATTTTAGGTGTTTTAGTTAGTGTACTTTATGTGTAATCATAAACTAACAGACAGAACTAACTTTTACATTATGTGTGTTGCCAGTGATGACATACGGACATTCGTGTCGATCCCGTGAGTAATGTAGAATACATTTTACCTGACTACCAAAAAAAGAAGGATAATGTTTTTATAAAAAAAGTAAATTTATAAACTGTAACTATTGCAGCAACAGCATAAAGGTGCTAATTTATTAGCACACGACATTTTATAAAATCCAGCCAAGTGCATGTCTGACTCGCACAAGAAGGGTTCCGTACTACCGTACAAGAAAAAAGACACTTAATTTTTTCAATTTATTTTATTTTTACACGTCTGCCCACAAAAAAGTAATACAACTTTCAAGGCTAATGTATGTATGTATGTATGTTTTTTTATTCTACGATGGATAACTTTTCGATGGATTTTAGAGTACGACGTATCGTTATATTCGTCTTGATCCCGTGAGTGACATAGGATATATTTAAGCTGACTTCCCAAAATAAAGTGTTATTTTTTTCATGCAGTCATGTTTTTATGATTATTTAAAAAAGGAACCAACAAACAAACTCGGCCCGCATGGTCGACTAAGGCCCGATCGCCCTAATTCAGGGTATCTCGAGCCCCTCAGTGGGGACGAATATATGAGCGGATGTGATGAAACAAACTCGGCCCGACATAAATCAAAAGGATATAAAAACCAAAAAGTTTTGACAGAATTTACTAGTATTCTTGTTTGGAGAGAACAGCGGAACATTTACGATTGTATTACCTACTTTGGAGTGACTGCATTCGTTGCAAGTGAATAACATAGATAGCGAGGCATAACAGCTTTGTAGCGCAGCCTCCCGGAAGCAGGACGTAGACATGACGTCTGGCTGACTGAAGCAGCATCCGCGCGCACACGGATCAGATAAATAAGGTTGGACTGGAAATGTGCGCTGGACAGGCGCGCCTCAAGTATCATAAGACTATCATACTTAACCGAAGCACGTGTTCATACTTTTTATTTGCGTGTGGTTGTGTGTAACGTACAGACTCTCGAAATGGTGTGAGACACAATTGCAGCCCTGTGTTCTAAGTGTGTTTTGTTAATTAGTGCGCGCAATTCTTGTAATATATGTATTATTATTGCTTATGTAGTGGAGTTGATGGGTGGGAGAAAGGCGACGACGCTGGTTTTCAAACAAAAGTGGGACTATTGCCAATCCAACCTTATTTATCTTATCCGTGGCGCGCACCGCGCAAACAATGGCTGCGGCTGCACACATCTTTACAGGTAAACTAGTTTTCGTCAAAGAGTATCTATAATAAGGCCAGAGAGAAATTGTATGTCATTTAAATGGCCCCACGTTATACGGCATACTCCTTTCATAGGTTGCTGTAGTGAGAGTGAGACAGAAATAGTTTAATTTTAGAGTCAGAGAATAAAGAATATTTTCTTACGTAAAAGAAGTTTCACTCCGCAAAATCATTTAAATAAGTGGCGACTCTGGTACGATACAATAAAGTGCAATTCTGGTTTGCACAGCGCCAGTTAACTGCAGTTGTATTCACCTACAAGTTGCCTCTCTTTCTATCGCGTAACTCTTATCTCTTCTGACTACTGATTTGCCTCCTGCAGGAGGCTGCGTGGCGTAGAGCGCGGCGTAGGTACATTTGTATGCCTACAGCGCGCAGTTCGAGTGCGACAGGCCTGATACTGTTTGATTTTATAAGCAACGTCGTTACTTAACTCCCACTTCTTCGTCGAGCCTTGAAAAGATATTGAGTCTCTGTGGAGATTACTATAGAAACTCTTTAGTTTCATTATATCTCTCTGTTCTAGTTTCAAACGCTTTGAAAATACCGCGTGTCATATCGCTGGCCACTTCCTTTTGTCGTGTGATTCCTCACTGTTCTTATCACCTGGAACGTGGTCCAGTTTCACACACGAGTTGTTTTCCTATGACGCCGAGGAATCCGCTGTCAAAAATTATTATGTATATAGTAAGTTCCAAGCAAAATTTACGTATCGCATGCAAAGTTAGGTTTGCAAAGACGATGATTATCGGTGCCCATCCAAAACAGATGATGTGCAGACGCAAGATGAAACTAGTGAAAAAATAAAACCTCATTTCGCAATTGGTAAGCCCTTGGCATCATCACACCTGCTGGTAAGTGACGATGATGCTGAAGATGGATGATGATTACCAAGATTCCCCAACGCAATGGGGATCTGGCTATCTTATCTTCAAGACGGAACACATCAATGCTGTTAATACTGATGTTTGACTTAGATAAGACGGTGGTAGCTAGGCAGGCGGGCTATGAAAATGCCCTACAACCAACCAAACCGAGTCTTACAAAGTTGGCACCGCCGGGAGTCGAACCCGCGACCTCCTGGTGTGAAGCGAATGGACTAACCATTACACCACAGAAACGGTTAAACCTATCGAATGTCTGAAACTACATGTATTAAACATATGGAATGTCTGAATGTCGATGCTACAAAATTCTAAGAAACATATTAGCTCTTAGGTACAGAAATAAACGGGGAGCTGAGAAATCTTATACTATACTTCGATTTCTTTCTAGCACAACATTTCCATAGAGACAGGTTTTTCGCTTGTATCTTTAGTAAGTATCAATGATATCAAAGAGTACATTTTAAAAACGGAACATATTTTTTTATTATTATCAAAAATTTCAGTGCTAAGTTTGACTACATCTCACATGATAGTAATTGACGATGTAGTTGAGGATGTTACACTTAAACTCAAATAATAATCATTCACTCTCGCCTTGAAGATCCTTCAAATTGTAAGAATAAGAAAACTTAGAAGCCGGCAAGGAGTTTCACTCCATCGCTGTCTGCATAATAAATGAGGAAGCATAACGTTTCGTGCGAATAGGCAGAAAACCAAGAACCAATTCAAAGTAAGTAAAAAAAAGTTGCATAAAAATTCGTCCGAATCCTTTTTTTTTTTCATTTTTTCCAGAAAAATAGTTGCTCAAAAATTCGTCCGAATCCTTTTTTTTTTCATTTTTTCCAGAATAGCTGTTTGATAAATTAAGTGACCAATTTTTCGCACCTGTGTAGGTTGACACTCGCGGCACACCCCGGACACTGCATACAAATGGTCGGTCTGAGAGCCATGTAGGTTACTTTGGTTCTCATACGGATCTCCTCGTTTCTGATTCGATCACGCAGAGAAACAAATGACGGAGCAAACCAAACAGATAGCCGTTGGGGCAGTAAAGTTCTAGAGTGGTGACCGCGCACCGTAATACGTAGCTTAGACAGGCCTCCCATTTGGTGGACCGATGACCTGGTGAAGATCGCGGGAAGCGGCTGGATGCAGGTAGCGCAGAACCAGTCGTCGTAGAAATCTTCGAAGGAGGCCTATGTCCAGCAGTGGACGTCCTTTGGCTGATATGATAATGATGATCAATGTACTCGTCGTTGAAGCAGTCGAGGGTGGACAGATCACGCAAGTTAATTGACCTGAAGCACGGTCATTACCAAACTGTAACCAATCTGTATATAATCTGTAAATATATGTATACGGGTGACGAGGGGGTAAAGACGCAATCTAGAAAGTGGCAGGGAGTGTCCGTACTGTATGTTAGTACTAATATACACTTTTCTCGCGGTTCGCGCGGCCTGGTCCGCTTTATGCAATTTATTGCACCTGTGTAGGTGAACCCTTGCGGTTCGCGCGTCCTGGTCCGCTTTATGCAATTTATTGCACCTGTGTAGGTGAACCCTCGCGGTTCGCGCTGCCTGGTCCGCTTTATGCAATTTATTGCACCTGTGTAGGTGAACCCTCGCGGTTCGCGCGACCTGGTCCGCTTTATGAAATTTATTGTACCTGTGTAGGTGAACCCTCGCGGTTCGCGCTGCCTGGTCCGCTTTATGCAATTTATTGTACCTGTGTAGGTGAACCCTCGCGGTTCGCGCTGCCTGGTCCGCTTTATGCAATTTATTGTACCTGTGTAGGTGAACCCTCGTTTTCTGGCCCGAGGGCCCTCGGGCCAGAAAATACATTTCAAAAAAGGAATGACAGAACAAACAATCCTATACGTTCGACAACCAAACTGTATCAATATGGGTGCAGAGGGGGTGATGTCGCAATCTAGAGAGCGGCAGGGAGTGTCCATACAGTATGTTAGTAATAATATATATACTTTGCTCACGGTTCGCACGGCCTGGTCCGCTTTATGCAATTTATTATGCTCTCAGTGATAACGACTGCAAACACCAATGGCTATACCTTTTCACATTGTCGTCGGTCGGTCCCATTTACATTGGATACCTACCTAGAATATATCAATATTCAATTTATTATGATTTATGAATTGAACAGTGATAATGTACTCGTCATTGTCCTCATGCTCGGATGTATTTTAGGTGTTTTATCGAGAAAGAGATCAATCGTCGAATCCAACTCGGCTGGGCAGCGTTCTGGAAGCTTCGCAATATATTTACGTCCCAGATACCGCAGTGTCTTAAGAACAAGGTCTTCGACCAGTGTATGTTGCCAGTGATGACATACGGAACTGAGACATGGTCGCTTACTATATAGGCCTCATAAGAAGGCTCAAGGTCACAGAGAGGGCAATGGAACGTGCTATGCTCAGAGTTTCTCTGCGTGTTCGAATCAGAAATGAGGAGATCCGTAGCATAACCAAATTAACCGAAATAGCTCTCAGAATTGCTAAACTTAAGTGGCAATGGGCGAGGCCTATAGCTCGTAGAACAGATAGCCGTTGGGACAGTAAAGATCTCGAGTGGCGACCACGCACCGTAAAACGTAGCGTAGACAGGCCTCTCATTTGGTGGACCAATGATCTGGTGAAGGTCACAGGAAGCCGCTGGATGCTGATGGTAGCGCAGAACCGGTCGTCGTAGAAATCCTCGGGGGAGGCCTATGTCCAGCAGTGGACATCCTTCGGCTGATATGATAATGATGATGAATGTACTCGTCGTTGAAGCGGTCATGGGTGGATTGATCACGCAAGTTAACTGACCTGAAGCACGGTCATTACTTGGATGGGTTTCACTGTTAGTGACAATTTTTCTCGACCGTTTCCGTGCTTCACAAGACCCGTTAAGCCGTTGGTGCCGGTTGCTATCACTATGTGGCAGTCAAAAGCCGTGTCAGGCAGGTGCCATATAGGCAGCTTAAAAAAGGGTTGGAAGTGGGGTCCACCACAAGCCCTACACCTTCCTTGAGTATGGCTTGATCTTCCCCAATTTGAAAGACCCCCGTGCCCCAGCCACACCCTGGACACTTCATACAATGGGCCGGAAATGACATTTCAAAAAAAGAATTGCGGAACATACAAAATGGCGGCGAAATCTTATAAGTTCGACAAACAACCAAACTGTAACCAATCTGTATCAATCTGAGTGACGAGGGGGTGAGGTCGGAATCGGAGCGGCAGGGAGTGTCCATACTGTATTTTAGTACTAATTTAAATACTTTACCCCATCACTGCGCAGGTTTATGGGTTGTTAACAATGTACCCGTATGTAGACCTGATGTGTATATATTAGGTCGGGGAAAAGGTTTATTCGTATTTTGTATGCAAACCCAAACAGGGCGAACGAAACGAGCTGCATCTTGAACGTACAGATTTCCAGACTAGAATAGAAACTCTTGAACCAAGTTTTTGGTACTGACTGATACTGCATTAAGGCCATAAACAGCACAAATTTTATTCGCTGCGTGTGTTGCCTTTTTAGTTTTTTACATAAAATTTCAAAATGTATCTAATTTCTCGTTAAATTTTATTCCTTTTCATACATAGAAAAAACAATTTTAAAATGGCGGGAATTTTATTTTTTTTATTTTTTATTAAAATTTCGAAAGTTAACTCATTTAATTTTATTATAACCAGTCAAGTAAAAATAATACAAGCAAAGAGATTTGATTACAAATTTATAGTTGCAAAACACGATGTAACTTTTTCCCCGACCTATACAATACATGACGGTTTGGATGCCGGATTTGGTATGGAAGGTGGCCCTTTTTTGTTTTGGCGCGGCCATCAACCAAACTATGTTATTAGGATAGACGTTAACGTTAAAAATAAAACTTAGTAAAGGATATATATCGCTAAACTCAGTCAGAGCTGAGTTGTAAAGGTTAGAAGTGAACACTTTTTTATCACAATTTTTAACCAAAACTTGTTATTTGGATACAGGCGTATCGTAATATATTATGTTTTGTTAGTTACGTTATCCTGTATCCAAAAAAGAAGGTTTAATCAATGTCCGCGCCAACAAAGAAAAAGGCACCAATTTCCGGCATTGCCCTTTGTGTAGGACCCATTAGCTGGAGCTTCTACTTGTCATACTGAACAACTTTTTACAAAGGAACCCATAGTCAATTCTCAAAAACAATTTAGTTCTCTTCATACAAATCTGCGCATTATTGGCCAATCAGCTGGTCGATATGTATGAAAAGTTCTATTTTTGCTAACTGAAAATTGTTTCCTTGGGGAAAGTTGTTCAGAATCATGGGGAAATTCCGCGGTTAAAAGGGAAACAGTTCATAAATTGGGACCTATAACATACACCTGAAAAACATTGGTGAAACCGCGAAAAAATACAAGTTAAATTTTTTGTTGTTGTGATTTTTGCATAGTTGTAGCACAATTAGTTGTTTAGTACTAAGAGTACAGGGACCTTTATGAGTAGAGGGACGTTTATCAGTAGAGGGACCTTTATTAGTAGAGGGACTTTTAAGGATATGCACTATTTTAACTTATACTTGTATGTGCAGTATAAGCTAGGTGCTTATTAGGTATAAAGTGTAAAGATCGTATAACTTAACATTTATACATTCGCGCCTCCTTTTATATTATACTAGCTGTTTCCCGCGGCTTCACCCGCGGTGGACCACGTTTCTATGACTTTTCGAGGGTGCGCAGTGAGCGAGCCGCAAGCGGCTCGCGAGCGTGGTAAAAAGTAGCCTATGTCTTAATCCAGGTCCTAATCTGTCTACCTACCAAATTTCAGCCAAATCCGTTCAGTAGTTTTTGCGGGAAAGCGTAACAGACAGACAGAGTTACTTTCGCATTTATAATATTAGTAGGGATTCTTGCCAACGCGGATCGTTGTGAAAAGCTTAGTTTAAATTCAAATTAGTAAGTCGTTCGAAAGCCTTCCGAAACAGTTGAGATTTATTCCTTTTGTGACCGCGAGACAGGACAGAGGTCCTTTATCCAAAGTAATATATCTATTTGTGACTGCGAGCCAGGGCAGCCTAAGATTTAGCTAGCTCGCATAATTCGAAATTCAATAATCAGTCAGCTGACAAAGTATATATTTTTAAGAAGTAAATAAAGAAAGCTCTTCCTCTTTTTCATAACGTCCAAACGTATTTTATTTTTAAACGACTTCAAAAAAAGGAGGAAGTTTTTCAATTCGAACGTATATATTTGGTTTTATGTGTGTTCGCGGATAACTTCGTCGTTTATGAACCGATTTTGATGATTTTTTTTTGTTGGAAAGGAGATATTCCAAGGATGGTACCATAATAAGAAAACCAGGATCTGATGATGGCATCCCAGAGAAATCGAAGGGAATCTTTGTTTCCTGTTTGAAGATGTTTTTTTTTTGTTCAAAATTATTACTGTTATGGGTGCGTCAGAACTACTATCCCCTGACGATACGTTGATGCGTCATCATAATAGCAAGTATCTTACTATTAAAAAAAGTGTGCGTGTCAGATTCGAGTTAACTCATCTTAAATTTTTTTATCCTCCGCGGAGCTCGGTTTCCGGCCTCACAGAGAGCGCTCCAGGCTTCACCCCACGCGGAGCTCGTACACCGGAGTCTTAGCCCTCCTGATATAAAAGGTAACTGACATAAAACGTGAGTAAACAATCTGATGTAAACAACATGAGTAAACAAAGTGAATACTCTATGTCACTTCCTATGTATAAATCGTTTCAAAAGCTCCAAAAATCTCATGAATTTTTTTTTTTAATTAAAAATGAAAATTTTAGGCACAAAACGACAGCTGGATAACACCGACAGAGTTTAGCCAGTTTTTACACATACGACTAAACTTCTGCGTGAAATGTTCTGAACACATCAAAGATCAAAAAACTCAAACTCAAATAACTCTTTATTGTACTCGTACATCAAAATAAATAAATACTTAAACAAAATTACATCATCATATCAGCTCATATACGTCCCCCCACCGAAGGGCTCGAACCTTTTTTTTAAATTCACAATGAGTAAGCCCTTGGCATCATCTCACCGGATGGTAAGTGATGATGATGTCGAAGATGGAAGCGTTCTTACCAAGATTCCCCAACGCAATGGGGATCTGGCTATCTTATCTTCAAGCCGGAACACATCAATGTTGTTAACACTGATGTTTGGCGGCAATACTTAGATAAGATGGTGGTAGCTAGCCTGGCGGGCTTAGAAAATGCCCTACCACCAACCAAACCGAGTCTTACAATTTAACCCCACCGGGAATCGAACCTGCGACCGCCTGGTGTGAAGCGAATAGGCTAACCATTACGCCATGGAGGCCTACCCTGAATACCCTGAATTAGGGCGATCGGGCCTTAGTCGACCACGCGGCCCCAGTGCGGGTTGGTCGACTTCACACACAACCTGCGAGTTTCTCCGCAAGCGTGTGCAGGTTTCCTCACGATGTTTTCCTTCACCGTAAGAGCATCGGATAAACGTACATATGAAATCTAAATTCGAAATCACATTGGTACGTGGCAGGATTCGAACCACGACCTCCCGGACAGGAGGCGGCGGCCCTAACCGTTACGCCACCGACGCTCGCCACGACATATACAAAACTAATTAGTACCTTTACTTTTATAGAAAGTTCGAAGAAAGAATCTTAGAAAAAAAAACCACACAAATATGACGGAGCCTAAAATATTGCCTACTGAAAATAGTGATTCATCTTGAAAGACTATTAGAGTCATATCGACTGTATCCTTGTAGAAATTTAAGATTTTAATTTTATCATCGTCATCATTATATCAACCAAAAGGTCTCCCTGAGGCTTTCCAAGCCGACCACTCCTGCACTGCCCAAATCCATCGGCTTCCAGCAGACTTCACCAGGTCGTCGGTCCACCGAGTAGGAGGCCTGCTTACACTACACCTTCCGGTGCGCGGTCGCCACTCAAAAACTATACTGTCCTAACGCCATCTGCTTTTTTCAAGATATTATGTGCTCCGCCCGCTGCCTCCTTAGTTTAATTTCATTTATATGTAAGGAATAAGTACGTTGGACAGACAATACCTAAGGTTCAGCTACTTTCTATGTTGAGCAGCGAGTATTAAATCATACAAAACCCAGTTAAAATCCAAAAAGTTGATAATACCAAACACCAATTTATGGACAGGTACCGAAATCTAGGTGCGCTGATTCATTGTATAAGTTTGTCTCATAAATTAACTAACTTCAAACGTTTCTATCCAAGGCGAAACAACATTGAATCAGCTCCGCGCGTAATTGTGAAAGTTGCCGAACCGCGCTCAATGAAATCGGGAAGGAAATAAATCTAGGAAATACAGTATTATAGAATGTGTCTACGACACAGTGATATAGCAACACTACCTCACCTTTCACATCAGAAGGAGTTTTTTGGCGGGATTTGTGGTGGACGCATTCGTAGTTTTATTTTGTTGTTTTTTCATTGTTTTCTGCTAGGATTTTGTTCAAGAAGTGGTGCATTTTGGAGAAAATCGTCTAGTGCACGTGGGCAATGTGGAGAACAAGAAAATAAAACAAGGGAGGACGTGAGAACCCGACTTGCTCTGGGTGCAGTTTTATAGACGCCCAACAGCAACTGGGTGTTCCACCTCAGAATGCAGCTGCTGCAAATGCTGTCAAGAACTTCAGAGAAGATTTGTAATGCACCGGCACTAGCATTACAAATCCAAAAACAAATGAAGAAAGTGAAAATTATTTACGAATCCGGCTGAAGGACTAGTTTCCATGGCCAAGAAAAATTCATAACAACAACATTTCACATCATTCGTTACATTATCTTTGCTTTTTGGACGACTAACAAGGAAGGGTAGGTACCCAACTGTCCGACTCCGATTTGATTTATTTTGATATATGATAAGTCTAAAATAACGGACACGTATTTTTGTTTAGCTGTCCAAACTCAACCTGTTAGGAGAAAATGGCCTTCAAAGTACTGAAAATTAACCAAACCTTCTAATTTCTGGGAAGAGATTTGTTCTAAGAAATTGATAATTAATTACTGGTTTCGTTATATGTTGGAGAACATGAATATAGAATGAGGATGTGTTTTGTCATTTCACCAGAAACTCGTTTTTTATATTATTTTTTTTTATTTACAAACTCATTTTTTATTCTATAACTATATAATAGGCGACCACGCGGGCTCAGTGCGGGTTGGTCGACTTCAAACAAAACCTGCGAGTGTTTTCCTTCACCGTAAGAGAGATCACCTATCAATTTATTTTAATTATTTATTTATGACAATCATATTAAAAATACTGATTGCACATCAAATTATCTATCCTTCTCAACGGGACTAGAGTTGAGCGAGCGAAGCGGGCGATACTTCTCAACTGGACTAGAGTGGAGCGAGCGATAATGATAATAGTTGCTTAAACCAGATAAACACTATCATCATCATATCAGCTCATATACGTCCCCACTGAGGGGCTCGAGCCTACCTCAAACATTATACTTGTAGGTAAAGGATAGTGCGCCACGAACGTAAACTGTTGCTTAAATAATTATATTTAGAGGTAAGTATTTTGCTGTGCAATCAGTAACTTTGATGGGAATTGAGATTCTTTTATTGTATTATTATAATTTTGAACAAAAATAACCAACTTCAAACAGGAAACTAAGGTTCCCCTCGATTTCTCTGGAATGCCATCATCAGATTCTGGTTTCCTTATCATGGTACCACCCTTGCGATATCTCCTTTCCAACAAAAAAAGAATCCTTAAAATTGGTTCATAAACGACAAAGTTCTCCTCGAACACACATAAAAAAGATTTAAACGGTCAAATTGAAAAGCCTCCTCCTTTTTTAAGTAGGTTAACAAAAATTAGTTTTTTGATTTGCATTTAAATACAACCCTTCAAAAAAACCTTTTTGTTTCCCTTATGCATGTGCATTATACACAACAATACTACGCAGATCGTTATCGCAACTGGCGTGCACCAGGTTTTCATTTCCGTCGTTCAGCGCGTGGAAATTGAACGCCATTCAACCCTCCGAAACATCGGTAAAATCGGTAACATCGGTAACATCGGTATCGGGGCTTTGTTTCTAGTGACCTAACAAATCAATCCCATAGGAATTTAGAATAGGTATGTAGTACACTCGTAGTACGATGGGGCTCTCGATTCTGCTGAATAAGAAGGCTTCAGTGTTTTGTTTCTGGACCCCTGGCCTTGTACGACACATCTGTACGAGCATGGGTATAGTGCGTAAATGATATAATTTTCGAAAAACCTAAAAAGCTTTGCGGTACAATTTTTTATGTGACAATAATTTTTATGCTCAAAAATGCAAATGCTCAAATTAATATAGATACACGTTCCCAAAAAGAAATAAACAGTAGGGCGGCGCATTCGCAAGATTATTTAAATGTTTTTTTCATACTTAAAAAAATTGCAATAATTTGTATGAACTGACTAACTAAAAATAACCGTATGATAGATGAACACATAAGGTTTCTTGGGAGAAAATTGTTCAGTTTCATGAGCTGAACCCCCCTTAAATTATTATCGGGTATTTTAGAAGTTCCTACCTAACTTTAGGCACAAAAGTTTTTAGGTTATTCTAAAATTATTTACCTCTCATTTGAATTGTGAAGTCTTTATCACAGATAAGAAAAAAAATTTGCCGCTCCGATAGATTGCTGAAGGAGGCGTGGCAGCGAGTTAGCTTCTTGCACAACGAGATATGTTTCTGTCATTCGTAAATGATTGTATTGCGCAGAATTTGCACAATTTCATGGCCGGCAGAGCTCCGTGTGTCTTAGTGTCAAAATTGCCAAAATGGTCAATAATAAGGTGCAAAAATGCAACTGGCAAAGTAACTTTAATAAATGGAGGAGTTTCTTACCATGTGTAAGTGAAAAACCTGAATGAAAATCAATAAGTATATAAAAATATGAATTTTTATTTTTGGTTTCTTGTTATTTAGTGCGAGGGTGTTGTCGATATTTTTCTGCGATATTTTTTTTATTTTCCCGAATTAAAGGAAAAGTAGATCAGAACTACAGAACTTAACAATTTGTTTCCTACAAAATCAAGCACTGTTTACTCGAAGCATTTCAGCGATGATTACTTTGTGGTTAAACACAAGAAATGCATAAAATGTTCTGCGCTGCCTCATGTACACGTTTGCATACTGTTTTCAGTACGTATCGGTTGTTTTAATATTTTCTTTACTTTTTACCTATTTACAACCCATCGTACTGGAAAACATAGTTTGGAGCTAGATGACCGTGTTTGATTTGTCCATGAATATTTTTTTCTGTAAGTAGGTTATAATCTTATAAGAAGTTAAAATTATAGTTTTAATAGAGTTTTAGTTTAGTTTTCTTGGAATGAAATAAATCATTAGTACAGGTAAGCATTAAAGTATTTTTAGGCTTAAAAAACATACAAAAAAATAAATGCAGGTATGTGGCGGAAAAATAAAGTATAATATTTTTTTCCCATTCGTAAAAACAGAAAATTTGAAATCAACAGAATAAGGTTGCTTAGTTATAAACAGCAAAAAACTTTACCACCTTTGGAAAAAATATAGCACGGAAAGTTGTCAATTGTATAACTTTACTTCCAATCTTACGATCTGAAAGTTAATTCTAAATAACTGTTTTTTAATGAATTGCACAACATTACATATTATTTTTTACATTAGATCTAAATAATCACATTGTTTTTTAAACTTTTAGTGCTCATCAATTAAACTGGGCAGTTTTACTATCCTGGTATCACCTTACTATTGTCATTCTGTCAATTTTCATAAACTCAATCTTACGATAAACAGTTTTAAGCCTTCTTTTATTTAATGATTTTATAGGCTTGTTTTTTGTTTTTGGGGGAGGTTACTTTAAGAAATACCCAATAGCATCAACCTGTTTGTAGTGTGCTGTATGTGTAATGGCTCGCTCGGTATTAGTACTAAAAAATCAATATCAGCGTTCTATAGAATTCTTCTATTCTGTGGTCTTTATGCTGCGTTGTGTTTTGTTAGGCACCAAAATTGTACAGCTGTCGAACATAGTGCCCACACATAACGTCGTAATGGCATTACTACGCTGCGCCAAATGTGACGTGAGAGCTCTCAACACATTATGCCAGAGATGTACATATGAACGCAGATGTACGACGAAAGAGGTACATTAATGCCTAGCTACAGGGATGACGTATGCGTACATATACTGCATGAGAATGCAAAAAGGTTCACGTTCCAGTTTATTTCGTGAAAACATTTGTGCAGCTGAGATTTCATGCAGGATAGCGCGGTTGAGCTATGCAGAAAATTCAGAGTAAAAATGCTTTATAAAAACCGACCAAGTGCGAATTTGACACAAGCTACGAGGGCTCCGGAACAAAACACCTCTCCTTACAACTTAACAAGGTTACCTATTCATTATAAACAAAAGGCATTCAACGCGAGCGTCAAAAAAGGTTTCCCATAATCACACCAAGTTTTACGCTTGTATGTATCTATGTTATCGTATTTACGATAGAGCTAAATAAAAAAAAAGGATTTTACCTAACAAACCAGCTAAATGCGAGTTAAACTCGCGTGGAGAGGGTTACGTACAATGCCAAAGTCAAATACAAAATATCACATTTGAAATCGTCACAGTAAGTCGCGAGTTAAATACTACTAGCGCTATCAAGTGGTGTTTTAGTGAACTATTATCCGTAAGTGAACGTAATTTATTAAGTTTACCACTTTATTTTCGATTGATAGAATTCTTATAGGTTTTCTGTAATCTACAAACAATGAAATATATTTTGTATTTTTTTGCAAAATTTTAGACTCAGTAGTTTCGGAGATCAGGGGGGGGGGGATGTAAATTTTCGTCTTCTTTCATGAAACTATAATATATAAATATATTATAAATATAAATATATTTGAGATCCTCTTACCGGTCCCTTTTATTTGATATATAACACAGTAAGGTTTGCAAAACTTTTCATTCTAGTTTTCCTAATTTGTCCCTTGAAAATTATCCATATTCAAAAAAAAAATTATTTACTTTGCACATCTGTGTTTGGGTCATAGGATTACACCATCGTACCAAATTTCACCTGATTTGGTCCAGTAGATTCGGAGCAAATTGCCTGTGATAGACGGAAGGATAAAAATGAGATTGACCTCAGCTTGTCGACAAGGAGGCGAATATTCAATGATGACTCTGTGATCAATACAGTCAAAACAGGAAGCGATCACCGTATGGTAAGAGGCACATTTAATCTAAAAAGCAATCTAGAAAGATGTGGACTGATAAAGTCTACGCTCCGACCAGCTCTTATTCAGCTCCAAAACCACAAGAACTTTCAGCTCGAGTTGAACAATCGCTTCGAATGCTTAGGATAATGCGATAATGTGGACGATTATAATGACATGTTCGTGGAAATTGTCCAAACGGTTGGGTCTAAGATTTTCAAAACTCGCCGTTCAAACAGTACCAAAAAAAATCTTGGACTTCACCAGCAACCTCATAGAAGAAAAACGCAGATTGGTTTACAGATTATTCATTTCATCATCATCATATCAGCCACAAATCGTCCACTGCTGGACAAAGGCCTCCCCCAAGGATTTCCACGACGACCGGTCCTGCGCTGCCCGCATCCATCGGCTTCCCGCGACCTTCACCAGGTCATCGGTCCACCGCGTGGGAGGCCTGCCTACGCTACGTTTTCCGGTGCGCGGTCGCCACTCGAGAACTTTACTACCCCATCGGCCATCTGTTCTACGAGCTATGTGCCCTGCCCACTGCCACTTCAGTTTAGCGATTCTGTGAGCTATGTCGGTTACTTTAGTTCTCCTGCGGATCTCCTCGTTTCTGATTCGATCACGCAGAGACACTCCGAGCATAGCATTATTCATTTAAAATAGTAATATTAGTAATATTTATTTGGTTTACTCAGTATCGGCAATTAGATATCTAAGTCCCTGACTCGGCGTTTTGCACAAACAACAAATTGTATTTAAGAGGAGATTGAGAACAACAAAGGCTCAAAAGTGTTCGAGAGAGATCTGTCTGTTGCACAAAACTAAGACTGAGTTGCTGGAAGAAGTTGAGAAGTTCTACGGACAATTGTACACGACCACAAGTCTGCCTGTCAGCGATCTGGCCAAAGACCCAAGAGCCAGACTAACCCGACACTATACCGAAGATAACACGAGGAATACAGTATTATTATTATTTTTTTCAAATACGTGACAACACAAGGGACACAGTATTATGACTATTCGTATTCCTAATACGTGATAACAGCGTGGACACAGTAGTATGACTTTTTTACGTTTCGAGTTATAAATGTGCATGCTGTAATCTCATTTGGCTAAACAAGAGAGTCTATTCTCTTCAAACTAGTATCATTATTATGTACCTTGTTTAATGGCGAATAAAGAATATTTATGTTTGTATTTGTAGTCCTAATACGTGACAACACCAGGGACATATTATTATGATTATTCGTATTCCTAGTAATCACGCCAGGGACACAGTATTATGACTATTAGTATTCCTAATTCCTTAAGCTTATTATTGACTTTATTTGTAATTACACATGACTGTTTTTATACGACTGCCCACTAAAAAGAGTGTACGAGATTAGAATGGCTCTCAAACAGTTCAAGAACAATAAGGCACCGGGTGATGATGGAATTACGGCTGAACTTATGAAAGCAGGTCGAACACCGGTACTTAAGAAGAAGTTATTTCATTCCGTTATAATCCAGGGACAAACGCCTCAGCACAGAAGTGTGGTTGTGCTTTTCTTCAAAAAGGATGACAACACCCTGCTAAAGAACTACAGACCCATCTCACTTCTGAGCTATGTCTACAAGCTGTTTTCAAGAATCATTACAAATCGTCTCGTACGCAGGGGCTTTAGTACCATAGACCACATACATACGCTACGGCTAATTATACAAAAGACCGAAGAGTACAATCAGCCACTATGCTTAGCGTTCGTGGACTATGAGAAAGCCGTTGATTCGGTCGAAACTTGGGCTGTGTTAGAGTCTCTCTAGCAGTGCCAAAATGTAGCGTAGAAAGGCCCTCCCATATGGTGGAACGATGACCTGGTGAAAGTCGCAGGAAGCCGCTGGATGCGGGTAGCGCAGAACCGGTAGTCGTAGAAATCTTTGGGGGAGGCCTATGTCCAGCAGTGGACGTCCTTCGGCTGATATGATGATAATGATGAATTCCGGGGAAAATTGAGGAAAAGCGAGGCAGAGGAAGGAGGAGAACAACATTGACCGACAACTTGAGGGAGTGAATCGGACTTGATATTGTCGCCGTTGACAAAATCGCGACGATGGTTGCCAGCTTCAGTTCAGGAGCATGGCACCGAAAGAAGAAAAAGAAATGACAGTGAAAATTTTATCATTACTAATTATAAATGCAAAAGTGTGTGTGTGTGTGTGTGTGTGTTTGTGTGTGTGTGTGTGTGTGTGTGTGTGCGTGTGTGCGTGCGTTCGTTACCTTTTCATACCTGAACAGCTGGACGGATTAGGTATACTAAAGATGCAGTTTACTTGCCCTCCTGTGGCAACGCTTCGATTATCCGAGATTTGTGTAGTTGTGGATTTAAAAAAAGGTAGAAATTGAGATACTTTCTGAAGATATTATCATACCAAATTAACTTAATGCGGTTAAGTGATTTTTACGCGATGAAGCATTTCAAAAATTTAGTTTTTTTGACATTCCTCTAGCATAAAAATCCGGGATAAGGAATATCCAAGATGTTACTATAGATTATAAGGCATAATAGTGCAAAATTTGGTTAAATTAATTAGGCAGATTTTTGCATGATGCGTGAACAGACAAATAAACAAATATTTCAAAACAAATTGATTCGATTTATATATCTGTAGACATATTATTACCTCACGATTATTATTTTCAAAAAAAAATTCATGTAAAGACAGCCTCGTTACAGTATTTATTATTATTATACGTATACTATGATCCAGATACCAAACAGCAAACTCATATCTCACCCCCTAATTTATGTAAGTAACACTAGCTAGTGCGCGGTGCGCGAGCCGCAAGTGGCTCGCGGGGATATAAAAACTGCGTTGTTTATCGCTCTTCCTATTAGTGAAACACTATCAAAATCCGTTTCGTGGTTTAGAAGAAGTAAGCGGAGAGACAGACAGAGGCAAACATCGGCTTTGTTTTATACTATATAGAGATAGAGGTGAAACAAATCTTGCTTAGATTCTAATCTTTATGGGTTTTGTAAAGGGCGAGGTTATTTAGCTTTCAGATTTTACAAGATTTATGTGTTTGATCACTTTTACTAAATTAGCCCACCCGTGCGTTATGTTATACAGGGTGTAACAAAATTGGTGTATGGGTCCCGTTAACTGAGGCTTCTACTCATCATACTGAACATCTTTTATTCCACGACTTAGCTGAAATCGCAAAAAAAAATCTTCATACAAATCGATGAGCTGACCGACCAATTTTGTGTATTTTTGTATGGATAGTGTCCATTTTTTTTTGAGAATTGACTATGTGTTCTTTGGGGGAAGTTGTTCAGTATGATGAGTAGACCCTCAGTTAACGGGTCTTACACCATTTTTCACACCTTAGGTTTAAGGCACACCCCGGACACTGCATACAACGGTCGTGAAATGACATTTCTAGAAACGAATGACGGAGCAAACAAATTCACGGCGAAATCCTATACGTTCGAGAACCAAACTTTAAACAATCTGTATCAATATGGGTGACAAGGGGGTGAGGTCGGAATCTGGAGAGCGGCAGGGAGTGTCCATACTGTAATTTAGTACTTAGTACTAATTTATATAATTTGTAAAGAAAAACAAATCAAATCTGGACGGCCAATGTAGCAATGAGTTTTTCAAAAACTTACGGACATACTTACCGATTGCTTTAACGGTGAAGGAAAACATCGTGAGGAAACCTGCACACGCCTGCGAAGAAACTCGAAGGTTGTGTGTGAAGTCGACCAACCCGCACTGGGCCCGCGTGGTCGACTAAGGCCTAATCGCCCTGATTCAGGGTAGGCTCGAGCCCCTCGGTGGGGACGTATATGAGCTGTAATGATGATGGAAAGAAAAACAAAAGGTTGTGTCGAGGCAAGGTTTGTTAAACTTGAAACGTCTAGCTTTGACGTCCCTAACGTTACAGGAGGGACGCTCCGGGCTTGGCCCTCCAGCTTCGCGGTTTGTTACTTGGTTGTATGGAATAGGCAGTATGGCTATGAAGCCTTAGCCTTGTGACAGCCAGAAACAGTTTTAAGCCTCTTTCGTTTACTTCCGTAATGGTCCAGTTTTTTGAATTGGTACCAGTGGCGGCGTGGCATGGGTTGACACCCGATGCGGTTTTTATCAAGCACAATCAAAATAAATAAAAAAAACAACCAAGGCCGTGGTCAGAAACTTTGGTTTGTTTCTGGTCTTCAAGGGATTTCTTAGATAAGTTTACTAAAATGTTCGTTTAATCGCTCTAAATTTTCGTCCGTCTACTTGATTTGTCTCCATAAAGGGAAACTCATGTATTACTTCAGGGCGAGCGAAACGAGCCCGAAAATTTTCGTTTGTTGCAGGGTCTCTTAGATGAGTGTGCTAAAATATTCACTTACTTTATCAAAATTGGCTAATAACAAAACTGCACGAGTGAATAAGTTGTCACCCCGTGGTGCTTGGCACTCGGGACGGACCGCCTCCCTCTACGCCGTCACTGCTTGGTACTCCGTATGTGTGTTTTAAGACGTTTCACGCAAACACTTTTTCTGAGAAGGTAAAGTGGCAGTGGGAAGGGCACATAGCTCATAGAAAAGATGGCCGTTGGGGCAGTAAAGGTCTCTAGTGGCGACCGCGCACCGGAAAACGTGGCGTAGGCAGACCTCCTACGCGGTGGACCGACGACCTGGTGAAGATCGCAGGAAGCCTATGGATTCGGGCAGCGCAGAACAGGTCGTCGTGGAAATCCTTGGTAGAGGCCTTTTTGACCTTTGTCCAGCAGTGGACGTTTTTCGGCTGATATGATGAAAGCGGCATTAAAGTTACCTGCCGTATGACAGCAGATAGATTTTGAACAACAGATAGATATTGCCTAGAATTACTAAGGCCTAGATTGAACACCAATACCTATACTTGCTTTGCTGTCTTCTTCATCTTATCAGCTCATATACGTCCTCACCAAAGGGCTCGAGTTTACCCTGAATTAGGACGATCGGCTTTAGTCGACCACGCGGGCCCAGTGCGGGTTGGTTGATTTCACACACAACCTTCGAGTTTCTTCTCAGGCGTGTACAAGTTTTTCTCACGATGTTTTCCTTCACCATAAGAGCGTCAGATAAACGTACATATGAAATCATAATTCGAAAACATATTGGTACGTGGCAGGATTCGAACCACAGCGTCCTAGACAGGAGGTAGCGGCAGTAACCGTTACGCCACCGACACTCTTGCTTTGCTTTGACGTACTTTGCTATAATTGCTTCTCTTGTCCACATTGTAAGTAGAAAGGGAAAACTAAACAAATCCCGGAAACAAACTACCGTGAAATTAGAAATAAAACAACTCAACAGTCTAGTTCGTCTCCCGAGGTCCTTTCGGAATACCTACCCTATTTGGAGAACATTAATACCCTAAGAATGAGTGAGAGGGCAGCTGTGGCCCTCTTTATAGATAACCTCTCTTAAGTCGTTGAAGAGGGTCAGAAATAAATCAAGCACCTACCCAATTCTTCAAGAGGAACGTCACAAGTCAATGGAAACGAGAAATGTAGGGTTGGTTTGGGCAAAGTATATAAATATACGTACTAACATACAGTATGAACACTCCCTGCCGCTCTCTAGATTGCGACCTCACCCCGTTGTCACTCAGATTGGAACAGATTGGTTATAGTTTGGTTATCAAACGTATAGGATTTCGCCGTGATTCTGTATGCTCCGTCATTTGTTTTTAGAATTTCGTCATTTGTTTTGGTTTGGGCTCGCGTTTGGTTTATTTCGGTACCTTTGGTTAAGGGCCGCCAGGAGGCTCGAGTTTCCATACAAACGTAGTCCCGCTTTAATACAAAAACTACATGCCGGATTGAATCCAAACTTGGCAAATACAGGCTGTATACCGACAGATTTTAACCATGGATTCCTGGTGGTATTATGAGAACGATAGTAATCCCTTCTGAACGAAACCTTAGTCTAAAGAGTGAAAAAGAAAACTTCACACTTCACGAACGACTCCGACAACATACGATAAACGACGAGTGAAGTGTACTTGTGTGAAGGTGTGTGTGATTACGTCATATTATTAGGGCGTGTTACCCTTGAGATTTTTTGAACTTGTGAATTATTTAAAAAATTAATATCTCGAAAATTAGGCCTTACTGGCCCATGTTTATATTACTTTTTTTTGTCTAAATAGGCATTAGAATTTTTGGTTAAAATCTGTCGGTATACTCCTTCCCACCCTGTATATTGAGTAGACACATATCGATGTTTGTAATTAGTTTTCGGTGTACTAATATAAAACGGAAAAAAATAAGAGCATTTTCAAACTTTTAGTACAAAACTAATTTACAATGAAAAAAAATACAAACATCGATATGTGTCTACTCAATATATTTATAAAGTTTGGATTCAATACGACATGTAGTTTTTGCATTAAAGCGGAACTACGTTTGAATGAAAACTCGAGCCTACTGGAGACTCATAAGTAAACAATATCATTAAATCTGCTGCAAAATAAATTTAAAGAAACAAAAACCCGATTGACTGCGTAAAAAGTGTTTTTTTATATAAAAAAAGGTAAACAAGTCTTAAAGACATATTGCGATTTACACATATTAGGTTGTGCAGTAAATGATCTTTATTGTTTCAATTGACGAGAGATCGACTACGAATAGTAGCCTCTGCAGAATAAATTAAGGCAAGGCATTGATTAGAACAGGTTGTCTCTGTTTTTTTGTTTACATGTAAAGAGTAAAGAAAATAACCACACTATTGCACTTCTTCAATGCTTTCTCGTTTAAATTAAAAACAACAATTAATATCAAAAAATCTAACAGGCATATTATTTAAGTGTGTGTTTATGCTAATGTTCCGCTAAGAAAATTAAGAGGTTTAAATCGGTCTGATTAGAATGCAAATCTCTGTTTTAAAAGAGGGTTCTCTGATATATTTTTGTCTGTTATTAAAGTCAACGATTCATAGTACATTGGCCGTCCAGATTTGAACCCGGTACTTCTGGTTAGAAGGACCGGTTGAGCCACCGACGCTTTTAAAAAAATACACTGATACGAGGGCTGTTTGATAAGTACCCGTTTACTAAATATATTAATATCACTGGCCGAAAATAAGTATACCACCTTTTTAAGCCATTTTTCAGAGGCGGGAAAAAGAAAAAAAAATGGCATTCTTTTTTTTTTTTTCTCATTTGACAGCGATTTAGTGAAAGCGTGAACTTAAAATTGTTAAAATGGAGAAAGAACAGTATCGGTCTGTAATTAGATTCTTGTTTTTGGAAGGAAAAACATGTGACGAAATAAAAGTAAGAATGCAAGCGGTTTACCATGAATGTGCTCCTTCTATGACAACCGTCAGATATTGGTATAACGAGTTTAAGCGGGGGAGAACAACCGTATTTGATGGGGATCGCCCAGGCCGGCCAATTGAGGTGACTACAGACGATATGGTTAAGAAAAAACCCGTTTACTAAATATATTAATATACTGTTTCATCACGACAACGCCCCGGCTCATTCGTCCAGAGTTGTGACGGCTAAATTAGCACAGTTACGCTACGAACTATTGCCTCACCCCCCGTATTCTCCAGATTTGGCCCCATGCGATTTATTTTTGTTTCCCAACCTAAAAAAATGGCTCTGGTAAGCGATGTGGATCAAATGACGAAGTCATTGCCGCCACAGAGGCCTATTTTAATGACTTTCCAAAATCATACTTTTTGGATGGTTTATTGAAGCTTGAGTATAGGTGGAACAAGTGTATAGAGTTAAAAGGTGACTACGTGGAAAAATAAATGCATATATACAAAAAAAAAATATTTTTTTTGCCATAAACGGGTACTTATCAAACAGCCTAGGTATAACCAAAAATAACGAAATCTAAGGTTCAAATTTTTGTCTTAGTAGTTTCAGAAAGGAAATTTTCAAAAATTGCGTTAGGTAAGACTTTTACGCCCCCCAGGTGATTAGGTTTAACGTTGTTAGATAGATAGCATTATCACTAAAAAATAAAAGTTAAAAAAAACAAGAAACTGACTTCAAAAAGAAATTCACTAAAAAGTATGAAATTATAAAGTAAGAATACACTAAATTAACCAAAAATAACGAAATCAAAGGTTCCAATTTTTGTCTTAGTAGTTTCAGAAATGAGGGGGATACTCAATTTTCCTACATTTTATTTTATTATTTACAGGGTCTTAACAAAGGTATGCACTTATTTTTAACTGGAGCTAGTACTCATGAAACTGAACAACTTTCCTCTAGAAACCCATGGTCAATTCGCAAAAAAAAAATTGGACTTCCCATGCAAATCGATCAGCTGGCGGGCAAACTTTGTATGGAAGTCCAAAAATTTTTTTGCGAATCGTCCATTGGTTTCTTATGGAAGGTGGTTCAATTTGATGAGTACAAGCTCCAGTTAAAAATAAGTGCATACCTTTGTTAAGACCCTACATATCATTATACCTATACACTTAAAAACTATAAGAAATATAATTATATTGTAATGATATTATATTTGATGCCAAGTTCACCCCAGTCCAAAAGCTTGCGTTGAACAGTTTCGGAGATATCACGTCTCCGTGTATCATCCCTCGCTGCAGCCGGATAGGTTCCGAGTTTTGATATTGGAGGCGAACCGACATAGTGGCGTTTTTATACAAACACTTCAGTACCTCGATATATCGATAGTCAATTTGTCACAGCTGGAGAGACTGGAACACAGCCAAAGTTTCGACCGAATCAAATAATTAAAGGTTTTATTTTTCTTTCTAGTCCACGAACGCTAAGCATAGTGGGTGAGTGTACTCTTCGGTCTTCTGTATAATCTGTCGTAGCGTATGTATGTGGTCTATGGTATTAAAGCCTTTTCGGAAAGCGGCTTGTTCGGTAGGCTGGAATTCTTCAAACCTGCGTGCGAGACGATTCGTAATGACTCTCGATAACAGCTCTTAGACATGGCTCAGAAGTGAGATGGGTCTATAGTTCTTTAGCAGGGTATTGTGGCCCTTTTTGAAGAAAAGTGCGACAACACTTTTGTGCCATGCCTTAGACCTTTGTCCCTCGAGTATAACGGAATTAAATAACTTCTGAAGAGCTTTAAGTATCGGTGTTCCACCTGCTTTCAAAAGCTCAGCCATAATCGTCCAGTGCCTTATTGTTCATAAGCTATTTGAGAGCCATTCTAAGTCATCAAACCTGCGTGCGAGACGATTCGTAATGACTCTCGAAAACAGCTTTTAGACATGGCTTAGAAGTGAGATGGGTCTGTAGTTCTTCAGCAGGGTATTAAAAAACAAAAAATAACGTATTACGTGTGTTACATAAAATGCTTTCTATTATTAATTCTGTGGATTTATGCATGCAGAATCGCTAAACTGAAGTGGCAGTGGGCAGGGCACATAGCTCGTAGAACGGATGGTCGATGGGGCAGTAAAGTTCTCGAGTGGCGTCCGCGCACCGGAAAACTTAGCGTAGGCAGGCCTCCCACGCGGTAGACCGATGACCTGGTGAAAATCACGGGAAGCCGATGGATGCGGGCAGCGCAGGACCGGTCGTCGTGGAAATCCTTGGGGGAGGCCTTTGTCCAGCAGTGGACGATTTGTGGCTGATATGATGATGCATGCAACTTGAATTCGATCTCCACGAGATTTAAGATACTATGAGCCTAAAATATCTGATGGGCACGGCCTATCTAGTAAGGTCAACTCAGCTATAAAGTCAACTGGACTGATACTAAAAGAAGAATAGATCGAGTGACACCTTTTCCGGCTCATTTGCTTCGCCTCCGTAAATCACGTCATTCAGAGGTACATATCTATTCTGGCACTGCGAATTTAACCCTTTTTTATTACATCCCCAATTTGTTCTACGTGACTGCTATATGCCAAAAATCTCTCTTTTAACCGACGAAAAAACGGAGAAGGTTCGAACGATCCATACCTTTTTTTTTACTTTTATGTACGACTAGCTTTTGCCCGCGGCTTCGCCCACGTGGACATAGCTTTTATGACACTTTTTGAGGGTGAGTGGTGCGCGAGCCGCAATCAGCTCGCAAGCGTGTATATGAGTTTTCTCCAGGTACCTCAGGAACTGTATCGGGCTATTCGGATTAGCAGTCTTTGTCACTTCCCACCCCCTCAACAAAAAAATCACTTTAATCCGTTGCTCGACGCCATCAACATGCGCGAGCGTAGAAAACAGTTGTCCCCAGATCTCTTGTGAACTATGTCAGGATATACTTATTAGTAAATTATATCATTTTCCACCTCATCTTTGTGCTAAAAATCACACCAACCCTTTTTTTCATTACGATTTTAAATAACTTAACGAACAAAGAGTATAGTTTTAGTTTCCTCAGAAACTGCAGCGGGCTATGATGATTTCCACAGATAAAAAGTAGACTATTTCATTCCCATTTAACCCCTAAGGGTAGGAAAATAGGGACCGAATTTTCATGTATGAACTGATTCTGCTGAAACTTGGCACACATAATTAGCTCTAATGAACTTATCAGCGTTATGTTTGGGCTTATTAGTTTATATGTTAATGAGAACTTTATACCTCACATATGACTAACATTGAATGTCTGATGATGGAGTGTGAAGACAAAAGGCTTCTAAAAGTAGGTCATCAAAAAATATGTCGCTACTAGCTGTGCCCGAGACTTCGTCAGCGTGGAGGTTTTGAATTTTCCCAAGGGAACTTTTAAATTTTCCGGGATAAAAGTATTCTATATGTTAACCCGGGTTATAAGGAACCACCTTACAAAATTTCATCAAAATCGGCTATGTAGTTTTTGCGTGATGTGCGAACATACAGACAGACAAAAAAAATTAAAAGTTGCTGTTTTGGCCTCTATATCGTTAGTATTATGTCCACCACAGTTATTAATTTCCAAAAATATTTCATGTACTGACACGGCCCCGTTATAGTTTTATTATATGTATAGATAAGTGAGTATATTTTAGGCACAAAAAATAAAAAATAAACTTTAAAACAGAAATATAAACAAATGAAAAAAAAAGCAACTGAAAAGCTGAAAATAAAAAGTACCTTTTCTCAAACATGCTTGGAAATTTGAGCATTATTTTGACGACCTTCTTCGAGATAAATCAAAATTGCTGTACTAGCCAAATACATGCGAGCAGCGGCCTGAAAAAGTAGTATAAAAATCCATATCTGTCGCGTTTAGCGGCCAAATAAATTACTATGTTAACTCGTATCTGTCGTGTAATTTAAAAATGGAACTATATTTTACTCCAAAACATTGCAACCAAGGAGGTAACTTATCAAAGGTTTTATTTAAATTTCGAACTGACTTGCAAATATTACGCTGTTTATTAACCGCCTCCGTAGCTCAGAGGCAAAGTTCACTGGCTTTACACAGGATCGATTCCCGGCGGGGTCAATTGTGTAAGACTCGGTTTGGTTGGTGGTAGGGCATTTTCTAAGCCCGCCTGGCTAGCTACCACCATCTTATCTAAGTCTTGCCGCCAAATATCAATTTTAACAACATTGATGTGTTCCGGCTTGAAGATAAGATAGCCAGTTAGTTCCCCATTGCGTTGGGAAATATTGGTAAGCCCGCTTCCATCTTCGGCAACATCGTCACTTACCACAGGTGAGATGTTGTCAAGGGTTTACCAAAAGTTTTAATTTCCGAGAAATTATTACTAGGCATTGATGGACTTACGTATGTAAGTCGGCCCACAATCACGCGTTTCTCCATCAATGCCTCCTTTACTGCCGCTGGAGTATTGTACTATTTCAGTCCAATTAAGCTCTTACTCTAATGTACATTTTATACCGAAATAATTTTTAGTCGGCGCCATACAAACGTTCGGCAATTTCTAGCAAAGGGACGCGACAAGTCGCCGCTTCCGCGCTTTCCGTTATTATATTATTTTTACTTATTTGTTTGATCTGTGCCGACCCATAACTGTTTAGGTATTAACATTAGTGTAGGAGCTTAGTTAGAATAAAAATATTTTTCGCTTTTTGGTTCCTTCCTTTTTTCGTCGGTTTAGTTTTTTGTCAAAAACTTTTCTGTAGGTTCAGCTATTTATGTAATTTTTTTGGTTATTTTTTAAAGGTTCCGTACCTTTCCGTATCACCAAGCTTAAGACACAAACGGTTCATTGCAATATTGCATAATGTAACCACTGCAATATTTTCTTTAAAATGGTACAAAACACATAAATACTACAAACCAATAAAAACCTAAAACCTTTTAGGCACAAGTTTTTAGCCGCCTTCCAGGGTGCCATTTTCTGGCTCCTTCATCAGACCCTGGCTATCTTGGATCAGAGTCTTGTGAAGACGAATCGAGGTTTTATTACAAACTTCCCATGCCCAACGGAAGCTCCAATATCAGATCAGCTCCATGTCATAATCATATTGCTTTGTTACCCAATCTACTTCTGCGTGCAAAATTTCAGCTCAATCGGAAACTGGGAAGAAATTTTACTTGAAAGATTTAAATTACAGGTACCGCAAAGGTGAAAGTAAATAAGCTCATTTCAAAAAAAAACTTAAAATTGTTAGGTACAAGCTTGTATTTGAAAAGAGTTTTTTAGTTCAGTGATTTCAAATTAAAAAAATCCGTGCCTAAAGGTACAGTATTTGTTATGATTTCTTTGAAAATAATAGATGATCCTGGGACCTTGATTCCACTTTCGTATTCATCATTAGATCAACTTCAAAATACCAAAACTCTCTATTGTTACCGGGAATACGGCCACATACCTCTCAGTTCAATTAGACTCCTGGAAGTCACTTTAAAATCGGTCAGCAAAATTTGAAAAAGAAAAAAAATTAAATTTAAACTGTTTCAATAAAAAAGGAAACACGATGCCACACAAAAAACGCAAATCTCGATAAAAAGATTATGTGCGTTTACCGTTAGTTGCACAGCTCGCAACTTGAGCGTCTGGATGTCCACCAGCCTCGTCAGTTAGGTACTTTTTCTGAGCAAGGAAACTTTTAAGGATATTTTTTGTTTGGTTGTTGTTACTATTTTCTATTTTTTCTACTAGGTCTTTAGGTAGATAGATTGTTTAGGACACAAGGTAGTATGCACCTCCAGACTCTCTTACCATATACATTATTATATTTACGTATACAAAATAAAGAAAGATATGACAAATTACGCATATTGCCAGGTCTTACACGTTTTTCTAGTTGATTCATGTTATTGTTATATTGTATTACAATTGCAAGTTTCACTTTGTCGTACACATTTAGAACATTACAGTATTTGAATAAATTGTCGTAGTTGTCTTTGTATTTATATTTGATTTTTAGAGGTTTTTAGCATTCTTAGTTGTAAGTTGTAGATATTATGTAAATCAGTTTTGTATGTCCTACCATAGCTTGACAATCCATAGCTTATTACAGAATCTGCCAATGACAAGTAAAGTAGTCTCAGTGTAATAAACGGAAACTTGTGTTTAAGTACACTAAGTTTAGCTAGTATTGATCTCAGTTTACTGCCCACGTGGTCCACATGTGGTCCCCAATTAAATTTATGGTCGATCTTTAGCCCAAGGTAAGTATGTTGGTAGACAATATGAAGAGGCTTACAGACACAAGTATTGGTTCGTAGGTGCATGCAGTTGTGGTCATGGGCCACGATGGTGGGAGTGTCGGTAACTGTTTTGTAAGGAGAATGAATGTACATCAGTATAGTTTTATCGTAGTTTATCGACAGTCCCACGTCGTGTGCCCATTTACACAGTAGATCAAAATCTTCCTGGATTCTAGCCTGGGCTACTTTAATATCCTGATGGGCAGTTACAAGACATGTGTCGTCTGCAAATTGGTACACAGAGCCATGCCGGAATATTTTACACATATCGTTAACTTAAATTAAGTATTCAGTTGGACCTAGTATAGAACCTTGGGCCGTGCCGTGTAGGGTTGGAACAAGGTCACTTATTTTGTCTGCAATGCTGACTGTGTTATATCTATTGGTATGATAATTTTTAAACAATTCCAGCACTGATCCCTGTATACCATTCTGCTGCATTTTCTTATACAGGGTGTCATAATTTAAAGTATCAAATGCTTTGCTAAAGTCTAAGTTTTGCTAAAGTTGAAGCGGACATGCATACGATCATAGCAAGCTGAATTAATGCTTTAATATGAATCAATCCGAGTCTATTAGTCTAGTCTATTTAATTTAAGTTCAAATCAATACGGGCTTTAACGCGGCTGTTACGTTGAAACGCAACGCCCGATCCTCGATTTTCACAAGGTTTTATTTATTACTTTTCTTCACTTTCAAAAAAGTTTAAAAAAAAAGTTTTCAATAAAATTGAAAGGTGTTAAAGTCACCGATTTTTGTGTGTTTGTTTTCGAGAAATTTTATTACATAATGCCAAAAACCGGGTCTAAAGTATTTTTTGACTGAGATGGCAGACGTGTACACAACTTAATCAAACAAAAAAAAAGTAATACTTACAGTAACGATTAATAAATACAAAATTTTAACAAATATAGACAACAAATACATAAATATAAGTATTTAAATATAGATAACAGCTGATATATATAAATACATATTAACTAATATAAATACATATTATAAATAATACATAAAAATGTCACGGCTAATCAATTAACTCGAGATGACAGAGGAATAGTGTTCTTTTAGTATCTTTTTATAAGAGTATAGGCTCGCAGTTACGAATTTCATGAGAAAGATAATTTCACAACAGAAAGGAATAGGAGTAGAAGTCAGTACAATGAGAGGGGACATTAAGGAGAGACTTTAGGTGGGATCGAGATAGTTGGTCTGGCTGGCGCTACCAAGTGAAGCGTTCGCGTAGGTAACCAGGGGAGAAAGGTTTAGGAAGAATTTTAAACAGGAGACAAAGGATGTGGGAGTTCCTTTGCCAACGAATCGGGAGCCATTTGAGCTGGGTTCGGAACTGGGAGACGTGGTCGTACTTGCGCAATCCAAATATAAATCGGATGCACAGGTTCTGCAGGCGCTCAAGCTTGTTGAGAAGTTCCTCGGTGACGTCCAAGTAACACGAGTCAGCATAGTCAAGATGCGGGAGAAGAATGGATTGAGCAAGTGAAATCTTAGTTTTTAAGGGCAAAAACCATAGTAGACGCTTAGGCTTATGAAAAAAATAGTGTACTTTTCTATTGATTGCCTGTGTTTTTTTAGGATTACCCAGGAGACCGAATGACTTAACCCAATCACATATACATTTTAGATTTTCATTAATAACATTTATAGCTATATTAAAACAGTACATATTTTTCACACCAAAAGTGGTAGTATTTTTACAATTATATTCAATTAAATCGATTTTTATTAAGTACTTTAAATATGTTTATTTATTTATTTATTCAGTTGCTTTCATGTACAAGCATAAAGTTCTTATATCTAAGGGTAGTAGGATACATGAGCCCTGTTAGGGCATTGCAAGATAAAAAGAGGAGTAGTTCGAAAGATATGACTATTATTTTAAGTATTAAACATTTTAAAAAACAATAAAACTAAATAAAATAACAGCAAATTAAGTAGGCACTTTGTCTGTCATGAATTCATTGACTGAGTAATAACACCTGCTAAGTAGGAATTGTTTTATTTTATTTTTGAAATTATTATCTTTATTTTCAGATTTTATATTTTGAGGTAATTTATTGTATATAGCTATTGATCTGTAATAGGGTCCATTTTTATATATTTCTAATTTAGGTGCTGGTGGCGGAGCGAGCTGGAGTCTCCGGCGAGTACTAGTACAAAACTTGTACTGTTCTATATTTTTACGTACGTAGATAGCTATTTCCTGAATGTATATGCACGGCAAGGGTAGGATTTTTTCATTTCTAAAGAAAGGCCTACAACTTTCCCTTTGTTTTATATGGTACAGTATGCGCACGCATTTTTTCTGAAGGACAAAAATATCATGTTATGTATTTTTTCCATTATAATAGCTTTACACTGTCTTTGAATCATTTGAAATGAATAGTTTTTATAATAAATAATTATTTTTTAAAAGGATTCGGAACCCTAGTTTCCGCGAGTCCGACTCGCACTTGGCCGGTTTTTATAGTTAAATTTGATTTAGCTCTATCGCAAAACGTTTGGACAAACGAGCGCGAATTTTCGTGTGATTTATAGTGCTTATTCTAAATTTATAGTGCTTATTCTAAATTTATAGTGCTTATTCTAAAGTAAAACAAAAAAATAATGAACCGGCCAAGTGTAAGTCGTATTCGCTCTAAGGAGTCCGAACTGAATAAAAAAAGTATTTTTCTGTCGCTCACGTTGATGAATTTTGTTTGTAATGTGAGTAGTTTTCATTGTCATAGTTATGTGGAAGAGCTAAGAGGCACATTGAATCTAAAAACCAAGCTAGAAAGATGTCGACTGATGAAGTCTATGCTCCCATCCAAATCCTTTTTTTAATAAATCATCTATCTATCTATATCTATCTTTAGAATAGCTCAACGTAACAATATGAAACCTTTACACTGGGATGGGGTGTTTTGATCATCATTGTATAGTCGGGTATTCTTTATCCCGGAAAACTAAAGAGGTCCCCTGGGAAATTATCCATCGATACTTACAATAATAAGAATAGAGTACTTTTTTCCACATATTAACTACACATATCACACATTATAATCTTGGCAGCAGAATGTCAATAGATGGCACTGCAGGGATAATAAAACGCGCTTAAGTTGTATTAAAACATTAAAAGATTATTTCATACTTTTGAGTGGATTTCTTTTATGTATTTTTCAGCATAAGTTACTTTACACAACTCTAACTCTGGAACTATGGCACGTAGCGATGTGTTTCATAGACGATCAGATAGGTATTTTTTTACAGATTCCAATCGTGTAAAAAAATAAAAATACATAAATCGAGTTTAGCGTCTTTTATCAGGAGGCACAGATACGGGAACTCTTCTGACGACGACTATTTGCGTGTGGCAGTTGCTCTCCGCCTGCAATATCAATATCTGTGAACCTCATCAATGTATTTGCGGGTCCACTGTGGAGGCAATTGGCCATCACTCACTGAGTTGCGGTCGTTGTTTGTGAAGATTCCCACGTCACCAATTCCATAATGACCTCACTCGGAGGGCACTGGTCTCGGCCAGATGGAATATTCCATCTTTGTTGCAGCTGCCGGGCTTTAGTCGATCTGATGGCAAAAGGCCGCAGGGTTTAAACAGGTGCTATGGCAGAGAGGAACGTGCTTGCTTTGGGACGCCACTTTTTCTGCCTCACTCCTCACCCATACGGTACTGCTGCTCAATTTGCGGCGAGAAAGAAGCATAATAAGTACTCGGTCTTAGAGGCAAATTACTGCTTTGTGCCGTTGGTCTGTGAGACAACCGGCTGCTGAACCCTCAGAGGCCTTTGCCTTCACAAAGGAGATTGGCCGTCGCCTTCGAGAGAGGAGATGTGACATGAGGTCTTACCTGCTGCTAAGGTTGTCTATTGCCATCCAGCGCGGCAACGAGAAGTGCGTTATGGGCTCCTTTGGAGTTCATACGACTCGCGGATTCGACCCATATTAATATGTTTAGGATTTTTTTTTAGTTGATTGATATAATGATTTGAATTAGTTTTTTTAATAGTATAGGTTTAAGTTTTATTTCATCATATCAATTTATATACGTCTCCACCAAGAGGCTCGACCTGCCCTGAGTCAGGCCTTAGACGATCACGCGGGCCCATTGCGAGTTGATTAACTTCACACATAAGCTTCTTCGCAGGCGTGTGCAGGTTTCCTCACGATGTTTTTCTCACCATAAGAGCGTCGGATAAACGTACATACCAGTACGAAATAGATATTCGTATACATATTGGTAAGTGGCAGGATTCGAACCACGGCCTTCCGGACAGGAGGTAGTGGCCCTAACCGTTCTGCCACCGACGCTCTATATGTTATTTAAGATTTAGAAATCCTTACTTAATATTATAAATGTGAAAATGTGTTTGTTTGTTTGTTACCTATTCACACTTCAACACCTCTACCAATCTTGATGAAATTTGGCATGTAGGTAGCCTGTATCACTGGGAATGAAATAGTCTACTTTTTATCTGTGGAAATTATCATGGCCCGATGCAGTTTCTGAGGAAACTAAAACAATACTCTTTGTTCGTTGAGTTATTTAAAATTGTAACAAAAAAATGGGTTGGTGTGATTTTTAGCACAGAGATGAGGTGGAAAATGATATAATTTACAAATAAGTATATCCTGACATAGTTCCCGAGGGATCTGGGGACAACTGTTTTCTACGCTCGCGCACGTCGGTGGCGTCGCAACGGAGCAACGGATTTAATTATTTTTTTTGTATCGAATTTGTTGAAGGGGTGGGAAGTGACAAAGACTGCTAATCCGAATAGCCCGATGCAGTTCCTGAGGTACCTGAAGAAAACTCATGTCCACGCTTGCGAGCTGATTGCGGCTCGCGCACCACTCACCTTCAAAAAGAGTCATAAAAGCTATGTCCACGCGGGCGAAGCCGCGGGCAAAAGCTAGTCTATAATATAATAAAACTGTAACGGGGCCGTGTCTGTACATGAAATATTTTTGGAAAATAATAACTGTGGTGGACATTACTAACGATACAGAGGCCAAAACAACAACTTTTGGAATTTTTGTCTGTCTGTCTGTCTGTCTGTATGTTCGCGCATCACGCAAAAACTACTGGGCCGATTTTGATGAAATTTTGTATGGTGGTTCCTTATAGCCCGGGTTAACATATAGGATACTTTTTATCCCAGAAAATTCAAGAGTGCCCGTGGGAAAATCAAAAGTATTCATTAATAGAATGGCTCAGCACGCAAATGTGGCTTGACCTATTACAATCAAATTTTACACGTTGATAAACTTATCGCGAACTAAAACTGGGACATTGTGAATCCCAAAAAAATTTGGGTTCCTACAGGAATGCGAAAAATTGTATCTTTAGAATGACTCAACGTAAAAATATGAAACCTTTACATTGGGATGGGGTGTTTTTGACCATCATTGTATAGTCGGGTATTCTTTATCCAGGAAAACTAAAGAGTTCCCGTGGGAAATTATCTATAGATACTTACAATAATATCACTAGAGTACTTTTTTCTATATATTTGCTACTCATACCATACATTATAATCATAGTAGCAGAATGTCAACAGATGGCACTGCAGGGATAATAAAACGCGCTTTTACAGGGATAATAAAAGTTGTATTAAAACATTAAAATATTATTTCATACTTTTGAGTGGATTTCTTATAGGTATTTTTCAGCATACGCTACTTTAAACTCTAAACTATGGTACGATAGCGATGTGTTTCACAGACGAACAGAGAGGTATTTTTTTACAGATTCCAATCGTGTAAAAAAATAAAAACACATAAATCGAGTTTAGCATCTTTTAACAGGAGGCACAGATAAGGGAACTCTTCTGACGGCGACTATTTGCGTGTGGCAGTTGCTCTCCGCCTGCAATATCAATATCTGTGAACCTCATCAATGTATTTGCAGGTCCACGGCGGAGGCAATTGGCCATCACTCACTGAGTTGCGGTCGTTGTTTGTGAAGATTCCCACGTCACCAATTCCTTAATGACCTCACTCGAAGGGCACTGGTATCAGCCAGATGGAATATTCCATCTTTGATGCAGCCACTGGGCTTTAGTCGATGTGATGGCAAAAGGCCGGAGGGTTTAAACAAGTGCTATGGCAGAGAGGAACGCGTCTGCTTTGGGAAGCCACTTTTTCTGCCTCACTCCTCACCCGTACGGTACTGCTGCTCAATTTGCGGTGAGAAAGAAGCATAATAAGTACTCGGTCTTGGAGGAAAATTACTGCTTTGTGCCACTGGTCTGTGAGACAACCGGCTGCTGAACCCTCAGAGGCCTTTGCCTCACAAAGGAGATTGGCCTTCGCCTTCGAGAGAGGAGATGTGACGTGAGGTCCTACCTGCTGCTAAGGTTGTCTATTTCCATCCAGCGCGGCAACGAGAAGTGCGTCTTGGGCTCCTTTGGAGCTGATACGACTCTAGGATTTGACCCATATTAATATTGCTAGGAAATTTTATTACTAGATTGATACCTATAATGATTTGAATTAGTTTTTTGATAATATAGGTATATGTGTTATTTCATCATATTAGTTTATATACGTCCCCACCAAGGGGCTCGACCTGCCCTGAGTTAGGGCGATCTGGCCTTAGACGATCACGCGGGTCCATTGCGGGTTGATTGACTTCACACATAAGCTTCGAATTTCTTCGCAGGCGTGTGCAGGTTTCCTTACGATGTTTTTCTCACCGTAAGAGCGTTGGATAAACGTATAGATATTGGTAAGTGGCAGGATTCGAACCACGGCCTTCCGGACAGGAGGTAGTGGCCCTAACCGTTTTGCCACCGACGCTCTATATTTTATTTAAGATTTAGAAATCCTTACTTAATATTATAAATGTGAAAATGTGTTTGTTTGTTTGTTACCTATTCACACTTCAACACCTCTACCAATCTTGATGAAATTTGGCATGCAGGTAGCCTGTATCACTGGAAATGAAATAGTCAACCTTTTATCTGTGGAAATTATCATAGCCCGATGCAGTTCCTGAGGAAACTAAAACAATACCCTTTGTTCGTTTTATTTAAAATCGTAACAAAAAAATTAATTGGTGTGATTTTTAGCGCAGAGATGAGGTGGAAAATGATATAATTTACTAATAACTATGTCCTGACATAGTTCCCGAGGGATCTGGGGACAACTGTTTTCTACGCTCGCGCACGTTGGTGGCGTCGCAACGGAGCAACGGATTAAAGTTATTTTTTGTATAGAATTTGTTGAGGGGGTGGGAAGTGACAAAGACTGCTAATCCGAATAGCCCGATACAGTTCCTGAGGTACCTGGAGAAAACTCATGTCCACGCTTGCGAGCTGATTGCGGCTGGCGCACCACTCACCCTCAAAAAGAGTCACAAAAGCTATGTCCACGTGGGCAAAGCCGCGGGCAAAAGCTAGTACGTAATAAAATAAAAATCGCAATGGCTTTAAAACACATGGCGCCACCTTCTTAGCGGAAAAACCATGGGACTAAAACTCTCAATATTTTCGCAATGAAGATGGTCCACAATTCATAAATAATAGTATATTTACCAGAGATTTGTTACCATAGATGGGTTATGCACTAACAAACAACATTTGAAAATCGAACCCATTTACACACACAACATTATAGGTAGTTCGCTTCCGTTGCACCGAATGCTATTAAGAAAAGAGATGCCAATTGGCATCTTTTTTTTGCTTCACTTTTCGGACGTATGTAGGGTTATGCACTAACAAACAACATTTGAAAATCGAACTCATTTACACACACAACATTATAGGTAGTTCGCTTCCGTTGCACCGAATGCTACTAAGAAAAGAGATGCCAATTGGCATCTTTTTTTTTGCTTCACTTTTCGGACGTATGTAACCTATCTACCTCCCCTTATATATAAACATATCTGTGATATTTACTTGCTGCTTGAGTTTGTCTATGTCACATGAAGCTTATTAAAAACTAGCTTTTGCCCGCGGCTTCGCCCACGTGGACATAGCTTTTGTGACTCTTTTTGAGGGTGAGTGGTGCGCCAGCCGCAATCAGCTCGCAAGCGTGGACATGAGTTTTCTCCAGGTACCTCAGGAACTGTATCGGGCTATTCGGATTAGCAGTCTTTGTCACTTCCCACCCCCTCAACAAATTCTATACAAAAAATAACTTTAATCCGTTGCTCCGTTACGACGCCACCAACGTGCGCGAGCGTAGAAAACACCCCCTCAACAAATTCTATACAAAAAATAACTTTAATCCGTTGCTCCGTTGCGACGCCACCAACGTGCGCGAGCGTAGAAAACAGTTGTCCCCAGATCCCTCGGGAACTATGTCAGGACATAGTTATTAGTAAATTATATCATTTTCCACCTCATCTCTGCGCTAAAAATCACACCAATTAATTTTTTTGTTACGATTTTAAATAAAACGAACAAAGGGTATTGTTTTAGTTTCCTCAGGAACTGCATCGGGCTATGATAATTTCCACAGATAAAAGGTTGACTATTTCATTTCCAGTGATACAGGCTACCTGCATGCCAAATTTCATCAAGATTGGTAGAGGTGTTGAAGTGTGAATAGGTAACAAACAAACAAACACATTTTCACATTTATAATATTAAGTAAGGATTTCTAAATCTTAAATAAAATATAGAGCGTCGGTGGCAAAACGGTTAGGGCCACTACCTCCTGTCCGGAAGGCCGTGGTTCGAATCCTGCCACTTACCAATATCTATACGTTTATCCAACGCTCTTACGGTGAGAAAAACATCGTAAGGAAACCTGTACACGCCTGCGAAGAAATTCGAAGCTTATGTGTGAAGTCAATCAACCCGCAATGGACCCGCGTGATCGTCTAAGGCCAGATCTCCCTAACTCAGGGCAGGTCGAGCCCCTTGGTGGGGACGTATATAAACTAATATGATGAAATAACACATATACCTATATTATCAAAAAAACTAATTCAAATCATTATAGGTATCAATCTAGTAATAAAATTTCCTAGCAATATTAATATGGGTCAAATCCTAGAGTCGTATCAGCTCCAAAGGAGCCCAAGACGCACTTCTCGTTGCCGCGCTGGATGGCAATAGACAACCTTAGCAGCAGGTAGGACCTCACGTCACATCTCCTCTCTCGAAGGCGAATGCCAATCTCCTTTGTGAGGCAAAGGCCTCTGAGGGTTCAGCAGCCGGTTGTCTCACAGACCAGTGGCACAAAGCAGTAATTTTCCTCCAAGACCGAGTACTTATTATGCTTCTTTCTCACCGCAAATTGAGCAGCAGTACCGTACGGGTGAGGAGTGAGGCAGAAAAAGTGGCTTCCCAAAGCAGACGCGTTCCTCTCTGCCATAGCACTTGTTTAAATCCTCCGGCCTTTTGCCATCACATCGACTAAAGCCCAGTGGCTGCATCAAAGATGGAATATTCCATCTGGCCGATACCAGTGCCCTTCGAGTGAGGTCATTAAGGAATTGGTGACGTGGGAATCTTCACAAACAACGACCGCAACTCAGTGAGTGATGGCCAATTGCCTCCGCCGTGGACCTGCAAATACATTGATGAGGTTCACAGATATTGATATTGCAGGCGGAGAGCAACTGCCACACGCAAATAGTCGCCGTCAGAAGAGTTCCCTTATCTGTGCCTCCTGTTAAAAGATGCTAAACTCGATTTATGTGTTTTTATTTTTTTACACGATTGGAATCTGTAAAAAAATACCTCTCTGTTCGTCTGTGAAACACATCGCTATCGTACCATAGTTTAGAGTTTAAAGTAGCGTATGCTGAAAAATACCTATAAGAAATCCACTCAAAAGTATGAAATAATATTTTAATGTTTTAATACAACTTTTATTATCCCTGTAAAAGCGCGTTTTATTATCCCTGCAGTGCCATCTGTTGACATTCTGCTACTATGATTATAATGTATGGTATGAGTAGCAAATATATAGAAAAAAGTACTCTAGTGATATTATTGTAAGTATCTATAGATAATTTCCCACGGGAACTCTTTAGTTTTCCTGGATAAAGAATACCCGACTATACAATGATGGTCAAAAACACCCCATCCCAATGTAAAGGTTTCATATTTTTACGTTGAGTCATTCTAAAGATACAATTTTTCGCATTCCTGTAGGAACCCAAATTTTTTTGGGATTCACAATGTCCCAGTTTTAGTTCGCGATAAGTTTATCAACGTGTAAAATTTGATTGTAATAGGTCAAGCCACATTTGCGTGCTGAGCCATTCTATTAATGAATACTTTTGATTTTCCCACGGGCACTCTTGAATTTTCTGGGATAAAAAGTATCCTATATGTTAACCCGGGCTATAAGGAACCACCATACAAAATTTCATCAAAATCGGCCTGGTAGTTTTTGCGTGATGCGCGAACATACAGACAGACAGACAGACAGACAGACAGACAGACAAAAATTCCAAAAGTTGTTGTTTTGGCCTCGGTATCGTTAGTAATGTCCACCACAGTTATTATTTTCCAAAAATATTTCATGTACAGACACGGCCCCGTTACAGTTTTATTATATTATATTTCATGTACAGACACGGCCCCGTTACAGTTTTATTATATTATATTATAGATAATATTTATAAAATGTTTTTGTAGTAAATTGACTATTTTTCTCGAACTCAAAGTGAAAAGTACAGATTGCACCTCGAGAATAAACGCCAAATTAATATACCCTCTGTTTCATTGACTCCCTCGCAGCTCAGGAGTCAACCACCTCTGGTATATATATTATGGCTTCGCTTAGTCCCTCAATATAAAATATACTATTATTTGCTCCTTAGTCGCTTGAAAGAAGAAAATCGTAAGTCAACCCAATTTATATAGTGTGAAATACAATAATCTACTTATTATCATTACACAGAGGAGACAGTCTAACTTTCTTCAGCTTAACACGTCGCCTTTGCGTTGAAAAACATCATGACGAATGTATTAGCATTTAAACGCGTTTGTAATAAAAGTCGGTAATCCTGGAAAGTAATTTCGGTAATCACAAACGACATTCATTGGGGCTTAACTCGTATAATTGCGGGCGTTAATGGAATAGTAAAGCGAAAATGTTGCGGTGTCATGACCTCATCGTGCATTGAAAACATACGCCTCTTTAAAACGTCTCCAAACGCGTGATCGCTTCTAAGAACCTATATTGTGTCCCCACCCAGGGGGCTCGAGCCTACCCTGAATTAGGGCGATTGGGCCTTTGTCGACCACGTGGGCCCAGTGCGGGTTGGTCGACTTCACGCACAAAATTACAAAAAAAAATTGTAAAACGTTTTCTTTCAACTTGAATACTATTTCGATTTGAACGAAGCTTGATTAAATTGTTTCAGGTTTCTGTATCTACGTTGGAATATTCAAAAGCCTATATTAAAAGCTTTTGATTAAATTGCAATGTATGCATGTTTGTTTGGGTGGAATCTTGAAGGTTAAATTTGACCCACTTCCTGGTTTCCGATAAAGCTGAAATTTTGCATGAATATGTATATCGCGTGACAATGCAATATTAAAAGCTTGTACCTAAAAGTTTTTTGGTTTTTCGAAAATTATTAGCTTCTGTTTAAAGATTGCCTGTTCTTATATTAAATTGAATTGAACTGCCTCCGTGGCGTAATGTTTTGTCCATTCGCTTCACACCAGGAGGGCGCGGGTTCGATTACCGGTGGGGTCAACTAGTAAGACTCGGTTTAGTTGGTGTTAGGGCATTTCCTAAGCTAGCTGCCACCATCTTAGTTAAGTCAAGGCGCCAAACATCAATGTTAACAACATTGATGTGTTCCGGCTTGAAGATAAGATAGCCAGTTCTCCATTGCGTTGGGAAGTCTTGGTAAGCCTGCTGCCATCTTCGGCATCGTCACTTATCATCGGGTGAGATGATGCCAAGGGCTTACCAACTGTGAATAAAAAAAGATGAAAAAAAACTCCTAATAAAAAAGAGTGTGTGGTTGTATGAAACCCGGTAAAAGTGAAACTTTTTTTCACATTATAGATATTTACAGAGCACGAAACGATCATGGCTGCTCTCGTCTTGGAGCTACGGTACAGAGGACGAAACGATCATACCGACCGTCACGCGACACACAGACGAAAAAATTTGAGACGATGTAATAAAAGTTTCACTTTAAAATATTGTCACGCTGCCGCGTCTCAACCACACGTCTAGTCCGCGCGTTGCTGCCGCGTCGTTTCGTTTGTTAATTATCGAAACGAATTCAAGTCACGAGATAATTATTCCAGCCCCCGCCGTGAATGGTCGTCTAATGAAAAGGTTTTAACTTGTAAAGAGAAAGTTTGTCTGAACGTCTTGTGTTACTATGTTCTTTCTATCAGCTTCGTTTGAAATTCATAAAGAAATTTCAAGTAACGACTGAAAAATAATTTACCCTCCTCCATTCTCACAAAGGAAAAAAAAAACGGTCAAGTGCGAGCCGGAATCACGCATGGAGGATTCCGTACCACCACACCTCTAGAGACAACTTCACAAGAGCACAACAATGATACCTTTTATTTTCAAACAAAACTTAACAACGAGAGTACCACTTTTTTTTTACGCAAGTATGGCTCCCACTTAGCCGGTTTTTTTTTTATTTCTTGTTTTATTTTAGAATTAGTACTATCACTATACTTGTAAATATTACGTTTGTACGGTTTATCAAAAAAAAAAGAACTTTTCTCTTATTATGGTGCCGTACCTATAAAAACAGGACCGTCCGTCTGTCTGTCCGTCTGTCACCAGACTGTATTTCTAGAACCGTGATAGATAGACAGTTGAAATTTTCACAGACGATGTATTTCTGTTGCCGCTATAACAATAAATACTAAAAATTTGTAAAAACGAAAGCCTCCTTACAAAAAACGTGTTTTTTTTAAAACATGAAGAATCTAGCGCCATCTAGTATGATGATACGAAACCCTTTGTGCGAGGTTCTGACTCGCACTTTACCGGGTTTTTTTTACATCAACCGGTTACCTCTTACATTTCAAAAGATACTAGGTCGGACAGGCAGACAAACAGACGGCGAAGGTTTAGTATTAGCAAAGTATATATGTATATTAGTACTTACATACAGTATGGACACTCCCTGCCGCTCCCTAGATTCCACCTTCACCCCCTCGTCACCCAGATTGATTACGTTATTAAATACTCCAAATTACCATAAAATAAAGTACTGAAGGTACTGGTACTGTATTGTAAGTAGGTCATTCTATATTAATCCCTTATAATTAAAATTAACAAACCTATTTTTTTTATTTTTTTTTATTAAGAATTTGAGTACGTTTGGCTGCACCTCACCTGATGGTAAGTGCCGATGCAGCCGAGGATGTGACACGCAAATTCAAATAGTGCCTATTCACTCTCGTCTTGAAGATTCCTAAATTGTACGAATCGGGGATTACAGACGCCGGAAGGGAATTCCACTCCTTGGCCGTTCGCATGATAAACGAAGACTCAAAACGCTTCGTGCGTAAAGGTGGAACCTAGTTGTTAAGAATCAAAACGGAGACTTTATTTTAAATAGAATTTCACGAGTATATAATATATCCGCTGATAGTGTAGACAAATCAAATGTAATGATACCAGGAATTTGTCGTAAATAAAATGGACTTTTCATTTTCAGGGTTCCGCACCCAAAGGGTCAATTACTAAGCTTCCGCTGTTCGTCTGTCAGCCGGCTGTATTTTATGAAGCGTAGTAGGTAGACAGTTCCTTTTTTGAGAGTGAGTTTTTCTATTATACCGCTATATAAACAACTGACGCTCTTAAGGTGAAGGAAAACGTCGCGAGGAAACCTGCGGAGAAACTCGGGTTGTGTGTGAAGTCGACCAACCCGCACTGGGCCCGCGTGGTCGACTGAGGCCCGATCGCCCTAATTCAGAGTAGGCTCGAGCCCTTCGCTGGGGACGTATATGAGCTGATATGATCAACAACTTTTAAAAAGGAAAATAATAACAACGGCTCATATACAAGGAACGTGTTTTTTTTGTACGATAGTACGGAACCCTTCCTGTGCGAGTCCGGCTCGCACTTGGCTGGGTTTTAAAAATATTCGAACTTTGTCTAGGACGTTGGCTTGGTCAGATAGTATTCGCTCATTGGAAGTACAAGGGAATCCCTTAGGGTAAAGCTGTTAGAAGTTCGGTCAAGACGATTAAGTTTCGGACAACTCATTTATCTCGTCAGAACGTAATTAGAACTGCTCTCCTTGATCTCATCACCTTCTAATTTGTTATTTAGTTTCTTGGTTAATTACTATCATAGTCCATTACGATTGACCATGATAGTAATTAACGTATGGTTGCCAAATCATAATTTGACAAAGGAGGATTGATTTGATGGGTCTGAAAAAAATGGGATTTTCTGTGAAAAAGGAGAACATATGACACGTTTTTTTTTTTTATTTAATTTTACGAGTTTCTTAGGGTTCCGTAGTCAACAAGGAACCCTTACAGTTCCGCCATGTCTGTCTGTCAGTCTGTCCGCGGCTCAGCTCTAATTTTTAAAAGCTTAAATTTTGCTAGGATATAAATATTAATCATGCCGACCAAGTGGTACATTAAAATATTAAAAAAAAAAACCCTACATGTAAAGACGGGGTGATTTTTTTTCGTTGACGTACTCTGTCCCGTGGGTTATCGTTTAATTAGTTCTTTTAAAACAACTGGGGTTTTGTTAAAACGTTTTTTTTGAATTCAGGGATCCCTTTGGGAAATTTTAAGGTTTAGAGTACTAGCTTTTGTTAGAGTCAAGTGTCATTGTCCCTTAACCAGCTGAACCACTATTACAGGACATCTGAAAAAAAAAACTGTAATTAATAATAAATAATAAATATTATGGGACGAATCACACAGGGTCATCTGCCCCCAAAGTAGGATTCCCTGTGTTATGGGTTACCAGAGACTGATATACATACTTATATACGTTTAAATACATACATATATAGATATATTTAACACCCAGATACAGAGCAAACAAATCTGCTCATCACACAAATGCTTGCCCTGGGTCGAACCCACAACCCTCGGATCAGTAGTCAAGGGCACTACCACTGAGCCACCGAGTCAGTCAAAATTAGTAGGACATCAATTTAAAAGAAAAACTATAACGGCTTTTTAGGCATTATTAGTTTAGGATTAATAGTCGCCCAACTTAAGATGAGCAGTTGCATTTAAAAAAATGTTCTATTATTGTTGTGGGTTCGATCCCCACCCAGGGCAAGCATTTGTGTGATGAGCAGATTTGTTTGCTCTGTGTCTGGGTGTTAAATATATCTATATATGTATGTATTTAAACGTATATAAGTATTTATATCAGTCTCTGGTAACCCATAACACAGGGAATCCTACTTTGGGGCCAGATGACCATGTGTGATTTGTTCCAGAATATTTATTTATTTATTTATTTATTTATTTATTTTATCTGCTAATATATTTTTGTTTTTCAAAGTATACTTTTATTTTTTTTTAAAGACTGTGGAATCGTACTTTCTGCGAGTCAGACTCTTACTTGGCCGCTTTTTAGTGTAATTCGCTTTATTTTAATCATATTTATCTGGGCTACCAATTTTCGCCAGAAGTTCATGGTTTTTCCACAAATAACTATAAAAATTATTACATTACATGTTTTAAAGTTCTATTTATGAATCAAATATTTTACTGACTCCACACTAACTAGGTTTTCTTCTAAGCACGCCCGTTTGAGCTTAAGCCACGCACGGCGCACGAAATTTTTTAGCCCGTATATTTTGTTGGTAAGCCCTTAGCATAATCTCACCTGATGGTAAGTGACGATGATGGCGAAGATGGAAGCGGGCTCACCAAGATTCTCCCACGCAATGGGGAACTGACTATCTTATCCTCAAGCCGGAACACATCAATGCTGTATTGACATTGATGATTGATGGCAAGATTTAGATAAGATAGTGGTAGCTAGCCAAGCGGGCTTAGAAAAAGCTCTTCCATCAATCAAACAGAGTCTTCCAAAGTGAGAATCCACCGGGAATCGAACCCATGACCTCCTGATGTGAAGCTAATGGACTTAACCAATACGCCATGGAGGTGGTTAAATATACCAAAAGGAAGACCATAAAATGTTGTAGTGCTTTACCAGTATCATGTAAATATACTTTTAATAATATTAATATTTGTGAACCGCATGAGTTAATGTTAATTAACTAAAATAATCTAAAAAAGATTAGGATTTAAAAAAATTGTAACGACTAAAAAAAATTAAAACATTTGTACATTTTTGAAATAAAAATATAGTAAATATTCTAATACTTTATACTGTTTATTATCATTATTATTTTATTGATATTTGAAATATGAAGGTTAATTAAATTAAGAAGGTTCTTATTTACCGCAGGTACCTTAAGTGTTAGGTATGAAAATAGATCAGCTTTAAAAGTAAACTTTAACAAGATAAGGTAGTCTGAGAGAGGTAGGAGGCTATCTATGTTTGTATTTGACTGCCTCCGCAAAGACGGCGTCCTAGATCGCCAACTTTATTAGACTGCATGCACAGAGTTTATAGCTTTCGAAAGACCTAAAAACTTTTATCTATATCTTCTATCTATCTATAATATAATAAAACTGTAACGGGGCCGTGTCTGTACATGAAATATTTTTGGAAAATAATAACTGTGGTGGACATTACTAACGATACAGAGGCCAAAACAACAACTTTTGGAATTTTTGTCTGTCTGTCTTTCTGTCTGTCTGTCTGTATGTTCGCGCATCACGCAAAAACTACCAGGCCGATTTTGATGAAATTTTGTATGGTGGTTCCTTATAGCCCGGGTTAACATATAGGATACTTTTTATCCCAGAAAATTCAAGAGTTCCCGTGGGAAAATCTAAAGTATTCATTTATAGAATGGCTCACCACGCAAATGTGGCTTGACCTATTACAATCAAATTTTACACGTTGATACCCTTATCGCGAAATAAAACTGGGACATTGTGAACCCAAAAAAAATTAAGGTTCCTACAGGAATGCAAAAAATTGTATCTTTAGAATGACTCAACGTAACAATATTAAACCTTTACATTGGGATGGGGTGTTTTGACCATCATTGTATAGTCGGGTATTCTTTATCCCGGAAAACTAAAGAGGTCCCGTGGGAAATTATCTATCGATACTTACAATAATAGCAATAGAGAACTTTTTTCTGTATATTAGCTACACATACCAAACATTATAATCTTGGCAGCAGAATGTCAATAGATGGCACTGCAGGGATAATAAAACGCGCTTAAGTTGTATTAAAATATTAAAATATTATTTCATACTTTTGAGTGGATTTCTTTTATGTATTTTTCAGCATACGCTACTTTAAACTCTGGAACTATGGTACGTAGCGATGTGTTTCATAGACGAACAGAGAGGTATTTTTTACATATTCCAATCGTGTAAAAAAATTAAAACACATAAATCGAGTTTAACATCTTTTAACAGGAGGCACAGATATGGGAACTCTTCTGACGGCGACTATTTGCGTGTGGCAGTTGCTCTCCGCCTGCAATATCAATATCTGTGCACCTCATCAATGTATTTGCGGGTCCTCGGCGGAGGCAATTGGCCATCACTCACTGAGTTGCAGTCGTGTTTGTGAAGATTACCACGTCACCAATTCCTTAATGACCTCACTCGGAGGGCACTGGTCTCGGCCAGATGGAATATTCCATCTTTGATGCAGCCGCCGGCCGGGCTTTAGTCGATCTCTTTGTGCCGCTGGTCTGTGAGACAACCGGCTGCTGAACCCTCAGAGGCCTTTGCCTTCACAAAGAAGATTGGCCTTCGCCTTCGAGAGAGGAGATGTGACGTGAGGTCCTACCTGCTGCTAAGGTTGTCTATTGCCATCTAGCGCGGCAACGAGAAGTGCGTCTTGGGCTCCTTTGGAGCTGATACGACTCGAGGATTTGACCCATATTAATATTGTTAGGAAATTTTATTACTAGATTGATACCTATAATGATTTGAATAAGTTTTTTGATAATATTTCATCATATCAGTTTATATACGACCCCACCAAGGGGCTCGACCTGCCCTGAGTTAGGGCGATCTGGCCTTAGACGATCACGCGGGCCTATTGCGGGTTGATTGACTTCACACATAAGCTTCGAATTTCTTCGCAGGCGTGTGCAGGTTTCCTCACGATGTTTTTCTCACCGTAAGAGCGTCGGATAAACGTACATACCAGTATGAAATCGATATTCGTATAGATATTGTTAAAAGTGGCAGGATTCGAACCACGGCCTTCCGGACAGGAGGTAGTGGCCGTAACCGTTTTGCCACCGACGCTCTATATTTTATTTAAGATTTAGAAATCCTTACTTTATATTATAAATGTGAAAATGTGTTTGTTTGTTTGTTACCTATTCACACTTCAACACCTCTACCAATCTTGATGAAATTTGGCATGCAGGTAGCCTGTATCACTGGGAATGAAATAGTCAACCTTTTATCTGTGGAAATTATCATAGTCCGATGCAGTTCCTGAGGAAACTAAAACAATACTCTTTGTTCGTTTTATTTAAAATCGTAACGAAAAAATGGATTGGTGTGATTTTTAGCACATAGATGAGGTGGAAAATGATATAATTTACTAATAAGTATATCCTGACATAGTTCCCGAGGGATCTGGGGACAACTGTTTTCTACGCTCGCGCACGTCGGTGGCGTCGCAACGGAGCAACGGATTAAAGTGATTTTTTGTATAGAATTTGTTGAGGGGGTGGGAAGTGACAAAGACTGCTAATCCGAATAGCCCGATACAGTTCCTGAGGTACCTGGTGAAAACTCATGTCCACGCTTGCGAGCTGATTGCGGCTCGCGCACCACTCACCCTCAAAAAGAGTCATAAAAGCTATGTCCACGTGGGCAAAAGCTAGTCTATAATATAATAAAACTGTAACGGGGCCGTGTCTGTACATGAAATATTTTTGGAAAATAATAACTGTGGTGGACATTACTAACGATACAGAGGCCAAAACAACAACTTTTGGAATTTTTGTCTGTCTGTCTGTATGTTCGCGCATCACGCAAAAACTACCAGGCCGATTTTGATGAAATTTTGTATGGTGGTTCCTTATAGCCCGGGTTAACATATAGGATACTTTTTATCCCGGAAAATTCAAGAGTTCCCGTGGGAAAATCAAAAGTATTCATTTATAGAATGGCTCACCACGCAAATGGGGCTTGACCTATTACAATCAAATTTTACACGTTGATACCCTTATCGCGAACTAAAACTGGGACATTGTGAATCCCAAAAAAAATATATTCCTGCAGGAATGCAAAAAAATGTATATTTAGAATGGCTCAACGTAACAATATGAAACCATTACATTGGGATGGGGTGTTTTGAACATCATTGTATAGTCGGATATTCTTTATCCCGGAAAACTAAAGAAGTCCCGTGGGAAATTATCTATCGATACATACAATAATAAATATAGAGTACTTTTTCAACATATAAGCTACACATACTACACATTATAATCATAACAGCAAAATGTCAATAGATGGCACTGCAGGAATAATAAAACGCGCTTAAGTTGTGTTAAAACATGAAAATATTATTTCATAGTATTGAGTGGATTTCTTTTATGTATTTTTCAGCAAACGCTTTTTACACAACTCTCTGGAACTATGGCACGTAGCGATGTGTTTCATACACGAACAGATAGGTATTTTTTTTAGATTGCAATCGTGTAAAAAAATTAAAACACATAAATCGAGTTTAGCTTCTTTTAACAGGAGGCACAGATATGGGAACTCTTCTGACGGCGACTATTTGTGTGTGGCAGTTGCTCTCCGCCTGCAATATCAATATCTGTGAACCTCATCAATGTATTTGCGGGTCCACGGTGGAGGCAATTGGCCATCACTAACTGAGTTACGGTCGTTGTTTGTGAAGATTCCCACGTCACCAATTCCTGAATGACCTCACTCGGAGGACACTGGTATCGGCTAGATGGAATATTCCATCTTTGATGCAGCCACTGGGCTTTAGTCGATGTGATGGCAAAAGGCCGGAGGGTTTAAACAGGTGCTATGGAAGAGAGGAACGTGCCTGCTTTGGGACTCTACTTTTTCTGCCTCACTTCTCACCCGTACGGTACTGCTACTCAATTTGCGGCGAGAAAGAAGCATAATAAGTATTCGGTCTTGAAGGAAAATTACTGCTTTGTGCCGCTGGTCTGTGAGACAACCGGCTGCTGAACCCTCAGAGGCTTTTGCCTTCACAAAGGAGATTGGCCGTCGCCTTCTAGAGAGGATATGTAACGTGAGGTCCTACCTGCTGCTAAGGTTGTCTATTGCCATTCAGCGTGGCAGCGAGAAGTGCGTCATGGGCTACTTTGGAGCTGATACGACTTGAGGATTTGAACCATATTAATATTTTTAGGAAGTTTTATTACTAGATTGATACAATGATTTGAATTAGTTTTTCGATAATATAGGTATATGTGTTATTTCATCATATCAGTTTACATACGTCCCCACCAAGGGCCTCCACCTGCCCTGAGTTAGGGCGATCAGGCCTTAGACGATCACGCGGGCCACTTGCAGGTTGATTGACTTCACACATAAGCTTCGAGTTTCTTCGCAGGCGTGTGCAGGTTTCCTCACGATGTTTTTGTCACCGTAAGAGCGTCGGATAAACGTTCATACCAGTATGAAAGCGATATTCGTATAGATTTTGTTAAGTGGCAGCATTCGAACCACGGCCCTCCGGACAGGATATAGTGGCCCTAACCGTTCTGCCACTGACGCTCTATATGTTAATTAAGATTAAGAAATCCTTACTTATTATTATAAATGTGAAAATGTGTTTGTTTGTTTGTTACCTATTCACACTTCAACAACTCTACCAATCTTGATGAAATTTGGCATGCAGGTAGCCTGTATCACTGGGAATGAAATAGTCAACTTTATATCTGTGGAAATTATCATAGCCCGATGCAGTTCCTGAGGAAACTAAAACAATACTCTTTAGTTAAGTTACTAATTTTTACTCCCGTTAACAGTTATTACCATTTCGTGATCTGGTTAACTACAGTAGTTAAGTTACTAATTTTTACTCCCGTACTCTTTAGTTAAGTTATTTAAAATCGTAACGAAAAAATGAGTTTGTGTGATTTTTAGCACAGAGATGAGGTGGAAAATGATATAATTTACTAATAAATATATCCTGACATAGTTCCCGCGGGATCTGGGAACAACTGTTTTCTACGCTCGCGCACGTCGGTGGCGTCGCAACGGAGCAACGGATTAAAGTTATTTTTTGTATAGAATTTGTTGAGGGGGTGGGAAGTGACAAAGATTGCTAATCCGAATAGCCCGATACAGTTCCTGAGGTACCTGGAGAAAACTCATGTCCACGCTTGCGAGCTGATTGCGGCTCGTGCACCACTCACCCTCAAAAAGAGTCATAAAAGCTATGTCCACGCGGGCGAAGCCGCGGGCAATAGCTAGTGTAGAATATTTTATTTGAAAAGATTTTTTGTGCTCAAAAACCCAAATACTCAGTATGCTAAATGTGAATATAATAACTCGACGTTTCCAATTCAAAAAAGGCGAACAGATGGACGCTGGGGCAGTAAAGTTCTCGAGTGGCGACCGCGCACAAACGTAGCGTAGGCAGGCTTCCCACTCGGCGGACCGATGACCTGGTGAAGGTCGCGGGAAGCCGCTGGATGCGGGCAGCGCAGGACCGGTCGTCCTGGATCATCATTTTTTTCGGAGGCGTGTGCAGGTTTCCTCACGATGTTTTCCTTTATCGTACAAGCGTCGGATAAAGGTATCTACCACGGCAAAAAAAAAAAACTTATCTGTGGTATCTACTGTACCTATAAAATCTAAATTCGAAAACACATTGGTACAAGGCAGAATTCCAACCACGACCTCCCGAACAGGAGGTAGAGGTAGCGGCCCCAGCCAAACAAAGCATCTGTTCAATCAAAACCTGTAATAAATGTGGCGAAGTGTGTGTCGGACCACGCGCATTGTATTGTAATTTTATACAGATTTTATCTCATAATGTTTATAGGCGTCTTAGGTTTGTATCGAGTATTGTATCGAGGTTTGTATTGTACCGAGCTTCAGGTTGGGTTGGGTTAGGTTAGGTTTAAAAAAAAGTTAGGTTGGGGTGCAATTCGGATTCCTCATCGTTTGCTAAACTGCTGCTTATCCCTTTGGATACGTCTGGAGGGAATAGCAGCATCTTTGGGCCGGTGCATCCTGGGCGCTTGTCAATTATATCTCTATAAAAAAACATTGCGGGCTAGGAGACAACCTCGTTAAAAAACATTGCGGGCCGTGAGAGGATGGGTTTGCCCTCTGCGGCGGAAAAGGTGGGACTGCGGGGGAAGAGGAGTGTCGGTATTACGATGCGCCGCTCTCCCTATCCTTCGCAGCCGAGCGGGGATGAAGAGTTGGAGGCAGGACCGTGGAGGGAGAGGAGTGTTGGTATTACGATGCGCCTCTCGCCCTGCCCTCCGCAGTCCTGCCTGGGGCCTGCCGAAAGATGGGCGGTTACCGGTGGGGGACTGGAAGTAAAGGCTCAGCGGGCGGTTATCCTTGTAAACTTGTCATTAGCTTTTAGATACATAAAGTTTATTTATCATTATTGTATAATAGCAGCAAGTTTTCCAAATAGAATAAAAAATAAAAAATAATAATGAAAATTCCCCACGTAATAAAAGGGTTTGTTAGATTATACCGATGGACAGACGGACCGACTTGGCGAATTTATAATGGTTTCTAGTTTGACTATGAAACCCCAAAAATGACCATTTGCTTGTAGATATGCTAATTGATTATGCAAGCTATTTTAATCTTATAGGTAAACTAGTGTGCAGTGGTTTGGGCTGTGCGTTGATAGATCACTATGTCAATCAGTCAGTCAGTCACCTTTGAGTTATATATATTTAGATGATAAATCCTTACTAATATTATAAATGAGAAAATGTGTTTGTTTGTTACCTTTTCACGCTTTAACACATTGACCAATATTAATGAAATTTAGCACGCAATGAAATTTAGCAGCAAGGCTACTTTTCATCCTGTGAAAAAAGCAAAGTCCGATGCAGTTCCTGAGGGAACTGAATAAATACTCTTTTGCAAGCTTTACATTATTTTCACCTGTCCCGGTGACTGTAATGAAATCTTGCGAGTTAAAGAACCCCGCACAAAATGTTCGGTAAAAGCCGTTCGGTCGATTTGGCTGAAATTTTGCATGCATGTGTTTATCGCGTGACAATGCAATATTAGAAGCTTAATAAAGAAGTTAATAAAAGTTTTTACTTTTTCGAAATTTTAACCCGATTACTTTTTTGAATAATTTCTTTAACATTGCAACGGAACAATGTATTGTTGTGATTTTTTACACATTTTTACACAGAGATGGTTAGGGGATGGGAAATGACATAATTTACTAATTAGCATATCCTGACATAGTTCCCAAGGAATCTGGGGAAAGTCATTTGCACGCTCGCGCACGTCGGCGTTAAAACGACGCGACGGAGCCACGGATAGAAGTGTTTTTTTGTATAGAATTGGTTGCGGGGATGGGAAGTGACATAGACTGGTAATAAGAATAGCTCGGTATAGTTCCTGAGGGATCTGCAGAAAACACATGTCCACGCTCGTGATCCGCTTGCTGCTCGCGCATCACTCACCCTCAAAGACAGTCAGTAAAACGATGTTCACGCGGGCAAAGCTGCGGGAAAAATGAAGATAATTATTTTTCTAATATAATTTATTTTTAATATTCAGTATTTTTTTTATTGAATGCATTGTATAAAAAAACTGTATTAAATTAATCAGCCCTATAATCACACTAATTACAAATTACACCTAAAATAGAATACCTAAAATGGAACACATGGAAATACCTAAAATCAACTTTAAAAAATGTTGATATCATTGGTGTGTTCCGGCATGAAGATAAGATAGCCAGTTCCCCATTGCGTTGGGGAATCTTGGTAAGCCCGCTTCCATCTTCGGTAACATCGTCACTTACCACCAGGTGAGATTTTGTCAAGGGTTTACCAATTGTGAATAAAAAAAAATAAAAAAAATAACTTAGTGTCAAAAAGCTATAAATTTAATACTTCTGATTTAAAACATGGCGTATACTTATGGCATCTATTAGAGCTGTATTACATAACATATGTTTAACATGTATTACTATGTGTAATATCTAATTTATATTATATACTTTGTATGTATGCTCCACATTTTCAACGTGATTACGAGAATTCATAGTTCGTTAAACATTTTCAGTAAATGCGTACGAGAGTTTTGTATTTTGTTTTTCTTTTTAAGGTTCCGTACTTAAAGGGTGCCAACGGGACCCTATTATTAAGCCTACGCCCGCGCCTGTCTGTCCTGCCTTCAAATTACTTTTTTAAAGCGCAGTACATAGCCGGTTGAAATGGCACATACGCTGTGGTTTTTTTTTTGTTTTTTTTTATTCACAATCGGTAAGCCCTTGGCATCAACTAGATGGAAGCGGGCTCACCAAGATTCCCTAACACCATAGATAACTGTCTATCTTATATTCAAGCCGGAAAACATCAATATTGTTAACACTGATTTTTGGCGACAAGACTTAGATAAGATGGTGATAGCTAGCCAGGCGGGCTATGAAAATGCCCTACCACCGACCAAACCGAGGCTTACAAAGTTGACCCCGCCGGGAATCGAACCCGAGATCTCCTGGGTGTAAAGATAATGTACTAAACATTACGCCACGGAGCCGGTTATTAGGTGTTAATTATAATGGATTTCCTAATAAGTTATTACTAATAAAAACTATAAGAAATAATATAAAAGGAACGTATTTTATTTACCTCTATCGTAGAAAACCGGACAATTGCGAGTCAGAAGCGTACATGAAGGGTTCCGTACCATCGTACTAGATGTCGCTAATTTGTTCACATTTAAAAAAAAACCACGTTTCTGTATGTAATTTTTTTATTACTTGTTGTTAAAGGCAATAGAAATACACAGTCTGTGCAAATTTCAGCTGTCTAACCATTACGGTTCATGAAGTACATCCCAATGACAGAAAGACAGACGGACAGATAGCGGAGGCTTAGTAAAAGAGTTCCGTTTGTCATTCGAAATCCCAAAAGCGTTAATGTATTACCGTAGTTTCGTTTACAATAGAGTCAAACTTGGTCTTAATATAAGTAATGTAAACTCTAAGTAAATCGCTACATTTAAGTAGCAGTGGGCAGGGCACATAGCTCGTAGAACAGGTGGCCGTTGGGGTAGTAAAGTTCTCGAGTGGCGAATACGCACCGGAAAACATAGCGTAGGCAGACGATTGCGGTAGGTGAAGATTGCGGAAGGCCGATGGATGCGGGCAGCGCAGGACTGGTCATCGTGGAAATCCTTGGAGGAGGCCTTTGTCCAGCAGAAGACGTTTTTCGGCTGATATGATGAAACTCTAAGTAAATAAAACAGCGAATAATAAAACGAGTGAGTCGGAATAGCCCGAAGTATGAATGAAAAAAAAAAAAAACTAAATGTGTGCTGGGACACATAGTAGATGTGAAACTTTAACGGACAAGTGGAAAGGGTAACCCAGGTTAAGTACCTGCTTTATATCTCCATCTCAACTTTTCTCTATCTACGAATTCAGCCGTTGCACTCACTCAGCCACCGCCGCGCCGCCAGCCTTTCTCTGTCTACCCCCTCCACGCGGCCGTAACGCTTTTTCGTCACAGAACATATCCCAATACCCCCCATCTATATAGAAGTTTCACTTCAAAAAACCACAACTTTTTGTTAAATACGTGACAGAAATATACTATGTTATCCGCCTCAGTGGCGTAATGGTTAGTCCATTCGCATCACACCAGGAGGTCACGGGTTCGATTCCCGGCGGGGTCAACTTTGTAAACTCGGTTAGGTTGATGGTAGGGCATTTTCATAGCCCGCCTTGCTAGCTACCACCATCTTATCTAAGTCTTGCCGCAAAATATCATTGCTAACAGCACTGAAGTGTTCCGGCTTGAAGATAAGATAGCCAGATCCCCATTGCGTTGGGTAATCTTGGTAAGCCCGCTTCCATCTTCGGCATCATCGTCAATTGCCATCCGGTGAAATGATGCCAAGGGCTTACCAGTTGTAAATAAAAAAATGTTGTGGTAGGGATACCTCGGTGCGAGTGCCCGCCTCGTGCTTGCCCGGTTTTTGCCTTTTTATAACAGTCCCAATTCTGGTTTATTTATTTGAAACGCCCGTTACAAACGATGTAATTTATTCGGGTTAACTAACCAGAACCTGGGCGACCAAGCATTGCTCGGAGCTCCTAGGTTAAATAAATAAAAATACTTTTTTTTTTCTGTGGAAACGGATTTTTTTTCAGGGATTACACCTTTCTAGATAGACTTAGCAGTGAAACATTACCTAAATGTAAAGGAGTTGGCTTTGCCACTGCCCCAAGCGGTATGAATGAATTATGAATTTTATCATGTATAGTTAAACTTCTCACTAACACATAGTATTTAAATATTCATTGATTAACTACTATGTATTTATTAATCTCATAGAACTTTCAGGAAATAATTTACAAATTAAAAGTTTTTTGTTTCTTTTGTTTGAAGGACGCACGACGCACTTTTCACTATTATTTATTTTTCAGAATAACGAAATAACGAAAAGTTCGTGAAAGTTCTTTCAAGCGGACTACTGATATTTAGCTATTCAGCGTCACATCTTAGTAGGTACAGTGTTTATACATTGCTGGGGTAGTCGCCCATACTTAATCACGCCATGTCATTTTATTCAAATCCTTAGAGCCGTTTCTGAGAAATTAATTAGTATACGGAATTATCTACTTTGTGACTTTCTACTATAACGATGCAAAATTAAATCTGAAGAAGTGTAGAGGCAGATGATTAGTAGTTAGTAAAAATGATTTAATTCTCATAATATGAGCTCATATACGTCCCCACGAAGGGACTCTAGCCTAACCTGAACTAGGGTGATCTTACCCAGTGCGGGTTGGTCGACCTTACACATAAACTTCGAGTTTCATCGCAGGCGTGTACAGGTTTCTTCACAATGTTTTCTTTTACCGTAAAAACGTCGGATAAACGTACATACGATATCGAAATTCGAAAACACATTAGTACGTGGCAGGTTTCGAACCACGACCTCCCGGACAGGAGGTAGCGGCCCTAGCCATTACGCCACCGACGCTCTTTTTGTGCTCATATACCAAGTAATAATATTGCTTGAATAAAGCTGGTTTACAAAGTATAGTCTCGAAAATAACTAAATAATAAAATATATAATCTGGTTAAGATGAGTTTACTTAACATTCTAAAGTATAAATGCTACAAAGTTGGCGTACAGTCTGTAAAGTAGGACGTGGTACTCGCCCAGCCAGCATACAATATTCGTAAAGTAGGACGTGGTACTCGCCCAGCATACAATTTTTGTAAAGTAGGACGTGGTACTCGCCCAGCATACAATTTTTGTAAAGTAGGACGTGGTACTCGCCCAGCCAGCATACAATATTCGTAAAGTAGGACGTGGTACTCGCCCAGCATACAATTTTCGTAAAGTAGGACGTGGTCCTCGCCCAGCATACAATATTCGTAAAGTAGAACGTGGTCCTCGCCCAGCATACAATATTCGTAAAGTAGGACGTAGTACTCGTCCAGCATAAAATACTCTTAAAGTAGGACGTGGTACTGGCCGAGCATACAATATTCGTTAACCAGCTAATTAAATGATTTGTGAATATCCTAAAATTGTACCTAAAAGTTTCTTAGGCTTTTCTAAATTTTCGAAAACCTAAAAACTTTTAGGTACAAGCTTTTACTTGAAAAGAGTTTTTCAGTTCAGTTGATTCCAGATATTTAAAAAAAACTAGCTGAGTGCGAATTTTTACATCACAAATGATTATCCTTATTATTATTATCATCACAAATTATTATTATTATAAGTGAGCGTCAGTAACTTAAAGACAAGGGCCGCTACCTCCTGTCCGGGAGGTCGTGGTTCGAATCCTGCCACGCACCAATGTGTTTTCGAATTTCGATTTGATATTTCCGATGCTCTTACGGTGAAGGAAAACCTGCACACGCCTGCGAAGAAACTCGAAGGTTGTGTGTGAAGTCGACCAACCTGCACTGAGCCCGCGTGGTCATCTAAGGCCCGATCGCCCCAATTCAGGATAGACTCGGGCCTCTCGGTGGGGACGTATATAAGCTGATATGATGATGATGAAATTATTATCCGAATGAAGAAGAGTAACTTTTGAAATCAACGAACAGGCCTTAATACTTTAGAAAATAGAAAATCAAAATAGCGGCACAACTACATAGAATCAGAATATTTCCTAGTTGCTGTTGATAAATTATATAATGTACTAGCTGATTTTCAGTATTATTGTATTAGGTACTTATCGCACAACTGCCCACAAAAAAAGGAGTATTCAGGTCTTATTTATCATCATCATCATATCATCCGAAAAACGTCCACTGCTGGACAGAGGCCTCCCCCAAGGATTTCCACTACGACCGGTCATGCGCTACCCGCATCCATCGGCTTCCCGCGATCTTCACCAGGCCATCTGTTCTACGAGCCCTGCCCACTGCCACTTCAGTTTAGCGATTATGTGAGCTATGTTAGTTACTTTGGTTCTCCTGCGGGTCTCCTCCTTTCTGATTCGATCACGCAGAGAAACTCCGAGTCTTATTTATTTACGTATGTCTTATTCATGTACGAATGTTTCTTTATTCCATGATTACTTTTAAACGGCTTAAAGGATTGTAGACTGCCAGGTATTGTTAGATTCTTCTTGATCCCGTGAGTGACATAGGATACAATTTACCCAACTTCCTAAAAAAGAGTGGTAACGTTTTATGTAGTCGTGTTTTTACAAAAAAAATTGCCACTTTATATTTTTTTTAGACTGGGTATTGATAAATATTAATTTACATGCTATCATATCTATTGCTTTTGTTTTTTTTTGTTTGCTCTCAAATACAATGTAATTTGTTTATGGAATGAACTTAAACTTGGGGAAAAGTAGATCTAATTATCTGGATCCTATACCCTAGTATTTTTTAAGAAACATTTAGATAAAACTGTTTTGTACTATTCTTCTTTCAAGCTGCAAGAGTTTTCACCACAATTATAGTGCTTTGTTAGTTTTCTGATCCTCAAGGGCTTCAAAGTCATCTAACAATTCAGTATACATAAGAAGCCCAAATATCTATAGTACCTCGAATGTAACCTGGCTAAAGGGAAAGATACTATAAGATATCTTTATCTGACCAGATATCTTACATTATCGCTCTTCATAGAAATCAATGAATGTACACATACTGTACATATTTGATTGTCAGTCGTTTATCTGCAGATACCGAGCGATATCTACAGATATCTGTAAATTAAAATATACGCAAATATATTTCATCATCATATCAACTCATATAAGTCCACACCGAGGGTGTCAAGCCTACCCTGAATTAGGGCGATCGGGCATAGTCGACCACGCAGGCCCAGTGCGGGTTGGTCGACTTCACACACAACCTTCGAGTTTCTTCGCAGGCGTGTGCAGGTTTCCTCACGATGTTTTCCTTCACCGTTAAAGTAATCGGTGAGTATATGTACGTAAGTTTTGAAAAACTCATTGGTACATTGGCCGTCTGGATTTGAACCCGGCACCTCTGGTTAGGAGGACCGAGTCGTTACCTCGCACATATATTTATATTAAGATTTATTACAGCATGATTCAAAGAGTACCTTCGCGTGGCGCGGGTGTGTTCGGGGGTGGTCTGCGGTGAGGAGTGAGTAGCTTCGTCCTCTGACGAACTGTCTAGTAAGTCCAGTAGCAACATACGTGAACTCATTTTATTAATCACCCGGTATAAAGCGTTTTAGGTGTAGCTCACTCAAAGACTCGTAACAGAATGTTCGGTTTTCATATATTATCGTGTCTGTCCCGTGTTACCTTAAGATACTATAAGTTTTTTCTTTAAATATTCGCAGATACTCGTAGATAAAATATTATAGAATCTGTCCCGTGTTTGACAAACTTAACTCTTAAGCAGGTCACGTAACACTGGCCGTGCGAGAAGCAGTCTCTCCTAAAATTAATTCCCACAGTTTTGGGTGAATTGTCGTTGCGAAACAGACCTTAAGAAGGAACTGCAGCCTTTTCACCCCGGTTTACCACCAGGGGGGGTTGATTTTCGAGAAAACACGATACACATATTAAATCATTTGTTTATAAGAGTAATCCTGCGAAATTTCGAAATCAAAAGTCAATTTAATCTTGATTCTCCATACCAACTTTGAACTTCCGTTTCACCCCTGTAGGCGTTGAATATTTTTGCACCTTCTTAAGGGTTGACTTTGGAAAAATCCTTTCTTTGTAGATATTTACGTTATTTTAAAGGACCACGTTGGCCGAATTTCATGTTTCTAGCTTTCATTACATTCACTTCGTTTCACCCCATAGGCGGTAATTTTCGGTAAAAATAAAAACACGTATTTAATCATTAATCCTGCAAATTTTTGAATTGAAAAGTCAATCTATCTTAATTCCTTATATAAATTTTAAACTCTGAACTCAATAATACTAGAACACTTATTTATTTATTCTTAATCGTTAACCGGAAAACAAAGATTCATGCTTCTTGTTTAAAAAATGACACCTTCTTTTACACCCCCTTAAGGGTTGAATTTCAAAAAAATACTTTCTTTGTGTATATTCAAAGAAAGAAAGACCTCAAAGAGTTGGGAGTGCCTGAATTGTCAAACTTGGCACAAAATAGGATAGAGTGGCGCACTTTAATGTCGGAGGCCAAGATCCACTTCGGGTCGCTTAGCACTTTATATGATCACATTCTTAAAGAACCACGCTTGCTGAATTTCACGTTCCAAAGCTTTTTTATTAATTCACCCCGTAAACACGAAGCACGCATTTGATCATTAGTAAACTAACAATCTAATCTTGATGCTCGATAAAAAACAAGCCGTAGGTACTTAACTGGTTTTTCTTGATTGGAATTTAACCGCCGATTAAATTTAATTTTAAACCGATTTAATTTAACCGCCTCCGTAGCGTAATGGTTAGTCCATTCGCTCCACACCAGGAGGTCGCGGGTTCGATTCCCGGTGGGGTCAACTTGAAAGACTCGGTTTGGTTGATGGTAGGACATTTTCTAAGCCCGCCTGGCTAGCTACCACCATCTTATCTAAGTCCTGCCGCCAAACATCAGTGTATGTATTCCGGCTTGAAGATAAGATAGCCAGTTCTCCATTTGTAAGTCTTGGTAAGCCCGCTTCCATCTTCGGCATCATCGTCACTTACCATCAGGTGAGATGATGCCAAGGGCTTACCAATTGTGAATTTAAAAAAAAGATAACCTATATTGCACAATACTTTCTTATATTTTATAATGCCTACAATACTTGTATTCCCAGATAAAATGCCTTTGTCGTCAGTGGATCCAGTGAATTGGAGGTAAAAGCTTCTCGATTCCTTGCCTCCCCCCCCTCTCCCTGGCGTCTTGCAAGTCGTTTTTCTATAAAAATTTGTACTTATTTACGTTTCAACCGACTTCCAAAAAGGAGGAGGTTTACAATTCGATTGTATGTTTTTTTTGTGTGTGTTACGCGATATATTTGCAGATTGTGAATCCATTTCAATTATTTTTTTTATTTTTTTTATTCAATAGGGTATGGCTCTCATATAAATTTTATCAAAATCTGTATAGTAGTTATGGCTAGGCCCGCCGCATCCTGTCCGGGAGGTCGTGGTTCGAATCCTGCCACGTACCAATGTGATTTCAAATTTATGTTTCATATGTACGTTTATCCGACGCTCTTACGGTGAAGGAAAACTTCGTGAGGAAACCTGCACACGCCTGCGGAGAATCTCGCAGGTTGTATGAAGTCGACCAACCCACACTGGGCCCGCGTGGTCGACTTAAGCCCGATCGCCCTAATTCAGGATAGGCTCGAGCCCCTCGGTGGGGACGTACATGAGCTGATATGATCTGTGTGGTAGTTTATAGAAAAAAACCGGCTAATTGCGAGTCAGAAACGCACACATAGGGTTCCGCACCATCATACTAGATGGCGCTAGTTTCTTCATGTTTAAAAAACTTGTTTTTTGTATGAAGCCCTTATTTTTTCACTTTTTCTAATTTTTAGTATTTGTTTTTATAGGGCTACAGAAATACATCATCTGTGAAATTTTCAAATATCTAGCTGTCACGGTTCTGAAATACAGCCTGGTGACAGACGGACAGACGGACATGCAGCGCAGTCGTAGTAATAGGGTCCCGTTTTTTCCCTTTGTGTACGGAACCCTAATTAATAAAAACCAAAAATATTAATGCAAAATTTTACTAAGATGTTACGATGGAATTCGGTTTTTTTAACGTGTTTAGTGTTTTCAATTATAAACAATACTGACCTATCGTAATATTTGTGTAGAAAACCTACGCAGATTCATTTTGTTCCTGGCTTCGTAGGAAGAAAACTATTAATATGAACTATTTTGTTGATCACTACCTCCACTAGCTTTTTCTCAATATTTTGTACTCGTCAATCATTGAAAAATACAGTAAACTGCATTTTTATCTTCAAGATAAGATAATCGCATTTTTACCCTAGTAATAATAGGTCATCTTTGGTCTAAGGCCTTTTAATAAACGGTTTATCTATCTATCTATCTATCTATCAGTTTTTTAATTGGTACCCTCGTTTGTGGTAGCCAATCAGAATCGTTGAGTTTTTTGGCGGGATTTGTGGCAGACGCATTCGTAGTTTTATTTTTATGTTTTTTCATTGTTTTCTGCTAGGATTTTGTTCAAAAAGTGGTGCATTTTGGAGAAAATCGTCTAGTGCACGTGAGCAATGTGGAGAACAAGAAAATAAAACGGAAAAGGACGTGACAACCCAACTTGCTCTGGGTGCAGTTTTATAGACGCCCTACAGCAACTGGGTGTTCCACCTCAGAATGTAGCTGCTGCAAATGCTGTCAAGAACTTCAGAGAAGATTTGTAATGCACCGGCACTAGCATTACAAATCAAAAAACTAAAGGAAGCATAAATACGTCAGACCTGGCTGTATGGTCTTAGTCACCTTTGCCTTCTCCGCGCTTTTGAAAGCCGGAGAGAAGAAACCAAAAAAAAAAAGAATCGTTGTGATTTTCGAATACAGACAGATGAATGACAAAGCAGGCAACCTACCAGCCAACCTACAGAGGCTACGATAGAGGTGCCAATAGGGATGACGACAGCATCAGAAATTAATTATGAACTCTTGTTCACTAAATTGCCCTCCTACTTAAACTTCGGAGAACCTTACACATTTTGTTTTTCATCGAGTCTTAGATTTTTAATTCATTAAAATACAAAATGAGTACATAAATGACGCTGCAAAACTACGACGTTACGCAACTAATTAGTAATCTGTGGTTACGCCTAGGTATTTCAAACATTTTGAGAACAAAATGTCGTTGTTGACAGATGATAAAAAGTAAGTTATATGTCTAGCATTCATCATCCCCATTATTTTACGAGCACTTTTGATCGAACAGCTGAACTGTCAACTTGGGAAGCCAGCCCCGTACCGAACTCACCGTTTTTCTGAAAATTATCTGTTTTTATCCGCGTTATCCTGTTGCCCTGTAGAATTATGTTGTGAATATTAAATTTACATTCCAGAACAGGCGACTTTGCGGCGATGCTCGAGGCTCTGGAGCCTGTTTGATACAAGTTCTTCGTCGCCAATGAGTCTCCTAGCGCGTCTGTCGATAGAATCCAAGGCATCTAGCTGGTAAAGAGCCGAACCGTCCCATAAGTGAGAGCATTACTCCATATATGACCGACCTTGGTGGTACAGAATCCTAGGAGTGTTAGGATGACTCGCACATGGCTGGTTTTTATTTTCAACTTGCTTTGGCCGCGGCTTCGCCTGCGTGAACATCGTTTTTATGACTGTCTTAGAGGGTGCGCGGTGCGGTGAATTTTCTCCAGATCCCTCAGGAACTATGTCAGGATATGCTTATTAGTAAATAATGTCATTCCCCACCCCCTCAACCATCTCTGGGCAAAAAATCACACAGTCCATTGTTCCGTTGCGATGTTAAAGAAATTAACCAAAAAAGAGTATATTTTCAATTCCCTCAGGAACTGCATCGGGCTATGCTATTTTCACGGGATAAAAAGTAGCCTATGTCCTTCCTCGTGACACAGGCTACCTGTATGGCAAATTCCATTAAGATTAGTCAAGGCGTTGAAGCGTGAAAAGGTAACAAACAAACAAACACATTTTCACATTTATGATATTAGTAAGGATAGGTAGGTACCCACACCTGAGTAGGTGAATTACCGAAAGGTAAAAGTTCATTTTGGTAAATTTCTTCCTGGAAAAATGTCTGGGGACTATTAATGTGTATCAGACTAGAGCTCCATCCATTTGTCTTGTCAACTGAATGACTGATGAGACGGTGACGAAACCAGACGCATTTCTGCGTAAAGTTACCTCCGAGGGATTTATTTCTTTTGCGTCGTTACACCGGCGCAAAATCCCACTTTTACTTTTAAATATCACTGTTCCGTTTAAAGAAAATTGGATGCCGTATAATCTTCCTACTCGAAAGTAAGTGCAAGGGCACACAAAGATAACGATTTGCAAGGAAATCCCGCAAATCCTCGATCCGGACTGAAGTGGGTTAATGCCAAATAATTTTATTTTGCAAACTTAAAGTAGGTAGTATGTATATCTTTTTATTTTGCAAACTTAAAGTAGGTGGTGTGTATATCTTTTTATTTTGCAAACTTAAAGTAGGTGGTGTGTATATCTTTTTATTTTACAAACTTATAGTAGGTAGTATGTATATCTTTTTATTTTACAAACTTATAGTAGGTAGTATGTATATCTTTTTATTTTACAAACTTATAGTAGGTAGTATGTATATATTTTTATTTTGCAAACTTAAAGTAGGTAGTATGTATATATTTTTATTTTGCAAACTTAAAGTAGGTAGTATGTATATCTTTTTATTTTACAAACTTATAGTAGGTAGTATGTATGTCTTTTTATCTACAACTGTAGTGATTTTCATAATAAATCTTTGAAATTTGGGGTTCTATATCAGTTTTCGTACCGGAACCCTATTACTAAGTCCACGTTGTTCATCTGTCCGACCTTTAAAATGGTGTATCTTTTGAACCGTATGAGGTAACTTTCTGCAATTTTCACAGAATATGTGTTATCGCTCTGATTCAGGGTAGGCTCGGGCCCCTCGGTGGGGACGTATATGAGCTGTAATGATGTGTTATTACGGACCGATGTTCTTACGGTGAAGGAAAACATCGTGAAGAAACCTGCACACGTCTGCGAAGAAACTCGAAGGTTGTGTGTGAAGTCGACCAACCCCACTGGGCACGCGTGGTTGACTGAGGTCCAATCGCCGTAATTCAGGGTAGGCTCGAGCCCCTCGGTGGAGACGTATATTAGCTGATATGAACGAAAAAATGTGTTATTATGAGGGATTTAACAACAAATAAATAAAAATTAAAAAAAAATAAGTTCCCCATACAAGAAACGCGTTTTAATAGGTTTTTTTTAATCATAAAAACGGTAATACATACAATAATGAAACTTGGTATGATGATAAACCTAAAATAAACAACAAGTAATAAAAAATTGCCAAGTGTAAGTAAAAGTGTCGCGCTTAGGAGTCCGAACTGTTTAAAAAAAAAAAGCATTTCTCCGTTTCTTACGTTTATGTTTTTTATTTGTAATGAGTATCATTCTTAAAATTATGTGAAAAGGTGTGTTATTACAGTACGGAACCCTGGATGTGCGAGTACGAATCGTACTTGATCGGTTTTTAAATAGTTTTCCGAATAACAAACAGAAGAATGCTTGTGTAGTACGTACAAAAAGCAGTATTGCGCTGCGTTATAAGCAGAATCCCTTTTTTAGGGTTTCGTAGTCAACAAGGAACCCTTATAGTTTCGCCATGTCTGTCCGTCTGTCCGTCTACCTGTCCACACCTTAGCTTTATAAAACTACTGAGGGTTTGCCAAAACCATTTTTCGATTAAGGGTTCTGTTCAAACCCGCGCTGAACCGCTATTTCAGGACATTTGAAAAAAAAAATGGAAATTGTAGGACATACTCGTATAATCAATTTAAAAGGAAAACTATCACGGCTAAGAAGACTATTTTAGGAATAATATTCCCCTCCGGCCGTTTTGGCAACCAAGTTTCGCAACCAGTTGTTGAAAAATAAGAAATAATCTTGTTACGCAACTAGTTGCCCAAAAAGAAATTCTATTCCTGATCCACAACTACCGTAGATGACAGTGGAGTTTCGCAACCAGTTGTCGGAAAGGAATTAAATGTCTTTGTTAATTGTGTTTTTTGAAATGTACATTTATTTCTTAAACAGACTACAGAACGCTAAATTTCGAGACTTATCGAATAACATGGCCGCTTTTTTTTTTAAATCCAGTCAATATTTTTACAATATTCTCTATTATTTGGTTATACAATAGCTCAAATGATGTAAACAGGGTGTAAAAAAATGGTGTAGGACCCGTTAACTGAGGGTCTATTTATTTGTTTATTTATTTATTTATTTACACTTATAGTACCCCAAAACAATTCTACTCATCATGCTGAATAACTTTCCCCAAGGAACCCAGAGTCAATTCTCAAAAAAAAATTGGACCCTCCATACTAAAATGCACAAAATTGGTCGATCAGCTGATCGATTTGTATGAAGAGTAAAATTTTTTTTTTGCGATTTCAGCAAAGTCGTAGAACAAAAGTTGTTCAGTATAATGAGTAGAAGCCTCGCAGTTAACGGGACCTACACCAATTTTGTTACATTATGTATCATATTTATTTATATTTAGGATTTATTACATTGAGATTGTATTTATTAAAATTAGTTTACTTAAGTTTAGATTATAATGTTAGTTGTATTCATGTTTATTTACTGGTTTGTACGTAATTATGTAAGTGTTTCTATGTCCTAGTTAAGTCCTCTATTTATTATTGCAAAGGTTGACTGGTAGAGATCCCTCTAAGGGATAAGTCCGCCTTTGTACTTAAGATTCTTTAAAAAAACATTTTAAGTGTATATTTTGTACAAGAGTTTACAAACTAACAAACAAACTGATCTAAGTTTTCGTCCCAAATTGTAAAGAAGATACAAACAGTAAATTTATTATGTCGTGATGTCGTGATACGACCGTTCCTTCTATCAGCATTTGTTTTGTAAATCAATGAGGGGAACCACCCTATTCTTGTAGCTACGTCGATGTTTCGGCAACCGGCTACCCTCTGCGGGAATCTGAAACTAGGAACCCGAACTCAAATCCAGAATGCTATCAATCTATGTAACGTGTATATTCACTTTACAGAATCGATTTACGCCAAGAGGAGTCATATATCTTTGTCAGGAGGGCAGGAACTTGCAGCTTTGGTGCGATATCAAGTGCATCTTACCAACAGTTTGGGAAGTGCATTATGCTAAGAACCGGTACCGAAGTGCTAGGTATAAAATATGTTGTCAATATTAATTATTAGCTGTTTCCCGTGGATTCACCCGCGTGGACAACGTTTCTATGACTTTTAGAGGGTGCGCAGTTCGCGAGCCGCTTGCATATACCGCTTGCGGCTCGCTAGCGTGAAAAAAAGTAGCGTATGTGTTAATCCAGGTCCTAATCTTTCTACCTACCAAATTTCAGCCAGATCCGTTCAGTAGTTTTTGCGTGAAGAAGTAACAAACATACACACTCACACACTCACAAACTTTCGCCTTTATAATATTAGTGTGATTTCGACTGATTTTGACTGTGCTCGGTTTACTGGCTAAGTCGGAAAGAAAAAAAAAACAGCCAAGTGCGAGTCGGAATAGCACTCCGGGGTTCCGTACCATCACAAATTTCTTACAACTATATAGTATAATGACAATAATACCTATTCACATTACAAAGAAAAGACATCAACGCGAGCGACAAAAATATACTTTTTTTGTTATACAGTTCGGACTCCTTAGCGCGTGTACGACCGATTTTTATTATTTGTTGTGTTACTTCAGTATCAGTACTGTAATCACATCAAGTTTCACGATAGAGCTAAATCAAAAATACTTCAAAGAACTATAAAAAATACGATTTTTGCAGGTGATCCCCCCTTATTTTTTTAATTTTTCTAGTTTGTAGTATTTTTTGTTATAGCGGCTACAGCAATACACGTTATGTGAAAATTTCAACTATACTATACTGTCAACTATACTGTCTACATACTGTCTGTCTGTCTACGGTTCATGATGTACAGCCCGCTTACAAAAGGACAGACGGACGTACATGCCCCTCTCGTATATCTACCAGATACGCTTAACTACCAGATTTATGATATAGCGTCCCCACTCACCGACACCCAGGTCATATAGTGAGGGCCGCTATTCCTGCCAACACCGTGAGACGAGGGCAAGGGCCAACGACGGACGGACTGACGGACAGACAGCGCAGGCTTAGTAATAGCACACCCCGGACACTCCATACAAACGAGCGAGAAATGATATACATATATATAACTGACGTATCTATAGGCAAGAATGTATGTAGGGTTGAATCACACCGGGGGTATTGGTCACGAAATGTTTGTTAGTTATTTACTGAATGCAACAGTGTGAATACTAAACTCTATTTTTTTTTCATACTTTTCGTTGTAAACAAACACCGCTCGAACAAAAAACACCACTTTCCGAATACACCATACACATTATGAGACTAAAAAACATTGTAAATGGTAACTGCGATGTGAACGTATGAATTAACACTGAAAACTGCTATTATTTTGTACATCTTTAAACACTTTTTCCATAAAATTGCGAAATTGATAAAGGATTTTGTCACAGATTAAAAATCGACATGATAGTTTTTTTGCTTTGGTGTAGAGATGGGACGAAGTGAATGACTGAATGAATGATTGGGTCATCTTTGGGCTCAACTGTTCTATAGGGTACATCGATTTGGCAGTCCGCGATTTTTTGGTAAGAGATAGGCTTTAGCTGAACATCCATACCAAATTTCAAGGTTAGGAAACCAGCGGTTTTTGAGTTATGAATTTTTAAAAATTGTATTTTAGGTACTCTTTGGTCTTTGTTTTGTGGGTTTATGTAGGACCAAAGATGACTTATTACTGATTGTATAATTTGATTCCAAAGATTCATAATATGGGGTCCGCGAAGCCGGAAAAGCACGCGGGGCCGACTTGAGGGCGGGCAAACTTGGGGGTGACAAATCGAAAACTAGGGGGTAATCTTTTTTGTTAGGTAGTCTTTGACCGACAAATCGCTATCGCTTATTAAAAAAAAAGTCATCTACTTCTATGACGCCGAAAATCGCTGCCGCTTAGTAAAAAAAAAGGTCATCCACTTCTCTGACGGCGAAAATCGCTACCGCTTATTCCAAAATAAGGTGTAAGTCAATTTGATCACCAAGATTCATGATATGGGGTCCAGGGGGCCCAGCCCCCGCCACCCATTTAAAGCCCCCAACAAACCTGCGGGATCCGAAGGGGATGTGGGAGTATCAGGGCGGGGAAAGCACGCGGGGCCCGGACCCCTAACGGGGGCGTAGGCCCCGCCACCCATTTAAAGCCCCCAACAAACCTTCGGGATCCGAAGGGGATGTGGGAGTTTCAGGGCGGGGAAAGCACGCGGGGCCCGGACCCCTAACGGGGGCGTAGCCCCCGACACCCATTTGAAATCCCCAACAAACCTTCGGGATCCGAGGGGGATGTGGGAGTATCAGGTCGGGGAAAGAACGCGGGGCCCGGACCCCTAACGGGGGCGTAGCCCCCGCCACCTATTTAAAACCCCCAACAAACCTTCGGGATCCGAAGGGGATGTGGGAGTATCAGGGCGGGGAAAGCACGCGGGGCTCCTACTTCTGCATTCTCATGTTAAACCTAACACTACGACTGTGCGGGGAGGCAAGCTAAGCTCGCCTCCCCGCACAGTCTCCGAACCTAACGGATCCGAGTCGGGGTGCTCCGAAAGTCCGAGCTCGCTTCGCTCGCTCCCGCTTCTATTTAGAACTCCCCGTACCTCACTCGCGGACCCCATATTATGAATCTTTGGGATCAAATTGACTTAAGACCTTGACCTTGACTGATTGACCTTGACCTTAACAGATTACCCCCTGGTTTTCGATTTGTTACCCCCAAGTTTGTCTGCCCTCAAGTCGGCCCCGCGTGCTTTCCCCGCCCTGATACTCCCACATCCCCCTCGGATCCCGAAGGTTTGTTGGGGGTTTTAACCCCGTATTATGAATCTTAGGAATCAAACTATACAATCAGTAATAAGTCATCTTTGGTCCTACATAAACCCACAAAACAAAGACCAAAGAGTACCTAAAAATTCAATTTTCAAAAATTCATAACTCAAAAACCGCTGGTTTCCTAACCTTGAAATTTGGTATGGATGTTCAGCTAAAGCCTATCTCTTACCAAAAAATCACGGACTGCCAAATCGATGTACCCTATTGTACAGTTGAGCCCAAAGATGACCCAATTTTTACCTCGCAACAACAGTTCAAAATCATTCATTCAGTCATTCACTTCGTCCCATCTCTACACCAAAGCAACAAAACTATCATGTCGATTTAACTCGATTTTTAATCTGTGACAAAATCCCTTATCAATTTCGCAATTTTATGGAAAATGTGTTAAAAGATGTATAAAATAATAGCAGTTTTCAGTGTAATTCATACGTCCACGTCGCAGTTACCATTTACAATGTTTTATAGTCTCTTAATGTGTATGGTGTATTCGGAATGTGTTGTTTTTTGTTCGAGCGGTGTTCGTTTACAACATAAGACAAGTATGAAAAAAAAGAGTTCAGTTGGGCCTTTACGTTCGGTAACTGGTTGGTTTTTATTCCTGTGAACGAAATCACAGCGGCGCGCAAAGTGAATATAGTGAATAAAAGTGCTTGCGTAGCTCATCCTTTACGTGTGGTACCCAATCTACATCCAATCTGAGTGACGGGGGGGTGAGGTCGAATCTAGAGAGCGGCAGGGAGTGTCCATACTGTACGTTAGTACTAATATATATACTGTGGTAATAGGGTCCCGTTGGTCAACCGTTGGATGCACAGCACCATATAAACACTGGCAACATAGGCGGTAATCAGCCAGAGCTTTGATGCTATGATGAGTCTAAAAATGTTTAATGCACATAAAGGTATAATAAATTCATGAAAATATAAAATATATATCTGTAGTGTTAGGTAACTATTAAGAAATTTCAAATGTAGCAATTAAAATCATATCTCAATTGACAAGTTCCGTCTCAAATGAGATTTTAGGGTAAGTACAGTCATGTAACAAGGGGGTGATTTTTTTTTCATTGACGTACCCTATCGTGCGGGGTATCGTTGAGTAGAACTTTTAAAATTACTAAGGGTTTGCTAAAACTATTTTTTGATTTGGGAATCACTTTGCGAAATATTAAGCTTGAAAGTACAAATTTTTGATAGAGTCAAGTGTCCATCTCCCCTCACAAGCTAATCTTGAAAAAATTTAAAATAGTAGGACATATAATAAATTTAAAAGGTAAATTATCACGGCTTAAGTAGGCTTTCTTAGTTTTGGAGTAAAATTCGACCAACTTAATATGTGCAGTTGGATTTCTAAAATTTTCCGTACAATTTGTTTAAATTACCAACTGCAAATATAATTTTGTTATTTAAAATAAAAAAAATGTTTATTGAAAATACTACAGAACCCTACTTTGCGCGAGTCTGACTCTCACTTGGCCGGTTTGTCAGGTTCTATTGCGGCAGCGCACTGACCAGAAGTTTATCTGCAAGGGTTAATCATCCTACGAGCTCATATACGTCCCCACCGAGGGGCTCGAGCCTACCCTGAATTAGGACGATCGGGCCTTAGTCGACCATGCGGGCCCAGTGCGGGTTGTCGACTTCACACACAACCTGCGAGTTAATATCAGCGTATAAAGGAAAGTGATTGAAGTTGAAGTACCTCAGATCTGATACAGCTGCCTAGCTGTGTGACCGGAATACTGACATATTATATTTATAACTTTTTCAACATTTTGCCATACAACTGAATATAATTAAATCATGCGGTTGCAGAGTTTGCAGCCATTAAAAAGGAGGACAAGACAGTATAGCGCACTCCGTGACAAATACTTATTTACTCCATTTGCGGTGGAGACAGCGGGGAGCTGGAGCGTGGAGGCACGTCAATTTGTGAGGGAGACAGGGCGTCGCCTAGTTCAGAGAGGCTTTGACACCCGCTCCAGATCGTTCCTGGTGCAGAGGCTGTCCATAGCCGTTCAGCGTGGAAATGCAGCTAGTGTTATGGGCGCAACTTTGCCCCGGGGATGACGAGGGACGGGTTATTTTTAAGGTATTTTAGGTGTGATTTTAGGCATTTTAGATGTTCCATTTTAGGTATTTTAGGTGTTTTATTTTAGGTAACCTCAGGTCAGTGGCGTAACGGCTAGGGCCGCCGCATCCTGTCCGGGAGGTCGTGGTTTGAATCCTGCCACGTACCAATGTGATTTCGAATTTAGATTTAATATGTACGTTTTTTCGACGCTCTTACGGTGAAGGAAAATTTCGTGAGGAAACCTGCACACGCCTGCGGAGAAATTCGCAGGTAGTGTGTGAAGTCGACCAACCCGCACTGGGCCCGCGTGGTCGACTAAGGCCCGATCGCCCTAATTCAGGGTTGGCTCAAGCCCCTCGTTGGGGACGTATATGAGCTGATATGATGATTTTCGGTATATTAGGCATTTTATTTTAGGTGTAATTTGTAATTAGTAAGATATTATTTTTAGGACTGATTATTTTGTTACTAATAGATTTTAATTGTATTTTCATTAAATTTCTGGTAATATAATAATTTATATTAAATCATAGTAATTAATGTTGCCAGGCAAACATGGAGAACTTTTATTTTAACATTGTCATCTGTATTTTCAACCGACTTCCAAAAAGGAGGTGGTTCTCAATTCGACTGTATATTTTTTTTGTATCTTTGTTACGCGATATCTTCGCAGTTTGTGGACCGATTTTCATGACGCTACTTTTTATGCTGCCAACCAGATCGCATATTTTACGAACATCGGTGAAGTACTTTATTATTAAAAAATATAAAATAAAACCGACTTCAAATAGGAAACTAAGGTTCTCCTCGATTTTTCTGGGATGCCATCATCAGATCCTGGTTTCCTTATAATGTTTCCACCCTTGGAATATCTCCTTTCTAACAAAAAAAGAATCATCAAAATCAGTTCATAAACGACGAAGTTATCCGCGAACACACATAAACAAAAAAATATGCGGTCGAATTGAGAAACCTCTTCATTTTTTGAAGTCGGTTAAAAAACCAAAAATATGATGCAAAATTGTTCTAAGTTGTTGCGATGGAAGTTGGTTTTTAAACGTGTTTTAGCGTTTCCAGTTATTCTTACTTATGTTCTTTATCTTTTATTTTTAGATAAGTATCGATAGCCTCTTGGGACCCCAGGGCCTCGCTCGAAGACTTATGCATTATAAATTATACCACTCCAAGTCCAAATGCTTGCGCGCATAATATATACGAGTAAGTCGACCTACCGTCATTTTAAAACATATTTTTCATCACTCCTATTCGAAAAACGACGATTATTTGTTGTTTATTGAGATAAGTGCGAACAAAAGTCTACTTTGCTCCCTGTAGGGAGTTTTGTTTCTCTCTCCTAAATCCTTATCTTTTTAAGTAAAAATGAATCTCTATTTCCCTTGGTCATCGCATCACGCGTGAACGGATGGACCGATTTCGCTTATAATTTTTTTGTTGAGTTCATTATTGTCAGCAGAAGGTTCTTATGTAAGGTAGGATAGGGTAGGGTAGGTTAGGGTAGGGTAGTGTAATGTAGGGTAGTGTAGGGTAGGGTAGGATAGGGTAGGGTAGAGTAGGTTAGGGTAGGGTAGGGTTGGGTAGTGTAATGTAGTGTAGTTTAGTGTAGTGTAGTGTAGCATAGTTTGGGGTAGGGTAGGGTAGGGTGTGTAGTGTAGTGTAGTGTAATGTGGTACGATGTTCGCCAGGACAGATTGTTAATATTGTAAATGTGAAAATGGCTTTGTCTGTGTGTTACGTTTTCACGCTTCAGCACCTCAACCAATCTTGATGAAATTTGGAATGCAGATAGCTTATGTCACTGTAAAGGGCATTCGCTACTTTTTATTCTCTAAAAATAGCACTTCCCGATGCAGTTCCTGAAAAAAATACTCTTTTTTTTGTATTTTTTTTAACATCGCATCGGAACAATAGATTGTTGTGATTTTTTGCACAGAGATGGTTGAAAGGGAATGACATACCTACTTTACGAATTATCCTTGACATAGTTCCCGAGGGATCTGGGGAAAACTCATTTCCACAATCGCGCACGTCGGATTGAAGTGATTTTTGTATAGAATTGGTTGAGGTGGTGGAAAGTGACTTGACTGCTAATCCTTTGCCACATTGACAATATAAAAATATTCAGAGAAACTTCATTCAAAATTCAGATGTCGTACTTCAAGTCCTGAGTGTGTCATTTGTTTTGTAGTTTTCTTTGTTATTTTGTTTTTATTGTATTATAAACATACTTAGGTATAAATTACAGTAATAGAAAAGTTCACTTACAGTTTAATTTTTATTTTTAACCAAGAAATATATTTAATTTTCAGGTATCCCATAGTAAATAATAGTAAATATCAATTATCTTAATATAATATAATAGCAAAAACAATGAAAAGAAATAAGTAAAACACCCTAATTATAACAATGTTTTAAATGGAAACACACAATATTTTATTTAGATTCACAGAAAATCCATTATACGCGTCCAGAACCCTATCTGTGAATTTCCGGCTGCCGAAAAAAATCTTGTCTGTCGAATTTCCGGCTCCCGGTTCGACAGACAAGGGGGTGTGGCCTAATTACAGCGTGACAGTTGATAGGCCAAGTATGTCTCTAATACAATAAAAACCAAATAACACGTAACAAACAACACAACAGAACAAAACACACTCGCGACTTGAAGTACGAGAACGAATTTTGAGTGAAGTTTCTCTGAATACTTTTATATTGTCAGTGTGGCAAAGGAATAGCCACGGAGGCAATCCCTCTCGTATATCTACCAGATACGCTAAAACTACCAGGTTTATGATATAGCGTCCCCACTTTCCTACCACTTGGACATACAGTGAGGGCCGCTATTCCTGCCAACACCATAAGGTGAAGACAAGGACCAGTTACAGTAGGTCTTGCCGCCAAGACGCTTGTCCCGGTACTCTGCAAGGCAGATGCCTCGTGGAAGAGAACCACTACCTAATGTCCAGGTAGGTCCCAGAGCTGTAGGCATGCTCACCTCCCGTGGCTTTCGCCACAGCTGATGGTGGCGCATCGGGAGCCGGGTCGTTCCTTTCCCTCTAATATGGTTGATGGGAGCGATGGCTGACTCTCGCGTTATACTCGTGACCGGGTGCTGTCCGTGTGAACTGGCCTACTCTTGTCAAAGGTTTCAATGACATTCAATAATTGTGTATATTCTTTGTGAATAAGTATCAATATACTTATAAGTTATATATATAACTTTTCGTGTCATATTGTTTTCATGTTTTAATGACATAATCTGGTTTATTTCTAGGATTTAATTTTGACATTATTAACTAATTAATGATTGTTTATGTTTTGATTTTTCACAAATGAAATTATGTTATTATTAATTTATGACTACCTTTGACGTATTTTAGGCGCTAATTTGACGCGCCGAATTCTTCCGCCTCGCGGTACGTCAACACAGACAGGGTTTATAGGGCTCCTACCCAAAGGGTAAAAACGGGACCCTATTACTAAGCCTCCGCTGGTCGTCCGTCTGTATTTCATGAACAGTGATAGCTAGACAGCTGAAATATTTACAGATGATATAACAAGAAATTATATTATCATTCATGTGTTCCGGCATAAAGATAAGATAGTTCTTCATTGCGTTGGGGAATCTTAGTAAGCCCGCTATCATCTTTGGTATCATCGTCACTTTTAAACATGAAGAAACTAGTGTCATCTAGTATAATGGTTTTTGAAACATGAAACTAGCGCCTAGTACTAGTACGATGTTACGCAACCCTAAGTGTGCGGTTCTGACCACCACTTTTTTATTTTTTCTTCCGCCTGGCGGAACTCAGGAGACGAGTGGTTGGAACTTTCCAATAATTCTAAAACGTCACAGAATTAAATTTAATTAAAATCGATTGTAGTAAAACCTGTGAATGTAACGGAATTGGCTAGATAATTTTCCACAAACGGAACAGGCCGGGCTTCCATTAGGCTCGGCTGTAGGTGCTCGCAGTGCAGTGGAAATGCGATTGCACAAGCATTACGGGGATCCAGCGACAAAGTGAAGCGCTTCTAGCGATTTTATTCTTTACCTCTTTCGTGTCCGATCGCTCGGGAAACTAAGCAATATTGTAAAGTGAAACTTTTATTACATCGTCTCAATTTTTTTCGTCTGTGTGTTGCATGTCGCGTGATGGTCGCTTTCGTCTGACGGTATGATCGTTTCGTCCTCTGTAAAGTTTCACTTTTACCGTGGTTTCATAAAACCACACACTTACTTTTTTTTACTTACCTACACTTATGAAGCAGACGTAAATCAGTGCAATTTTCGTAGTCAGATCGATCACGCAGGTTAACAGACCTGAAGCTCGGTCATTACCTGGATAGGTTTGATAGTTAGTGGTATTTTTTAACCGTTTCTGTGCTTCGCAAGGCACGTTAAGCCGTTGGTGCGCTCCATGTGTGGAGTATGGTCTTACCTTCGCGATTAGATTAGATTAAATAAGATTAGATTAGATTAGATTAGATTATTTATTTCTTGTCACCGATAACATAAAAAAAAAATTTGGAACAAACCGAGTTTGGGAACAGACCCGGGCACAGATTAGATAATTAATAGTTATCCCGTAGGAACAATTTTAGAAAAATATGAAAAAATCTACCTTTTTACTGATAAATATTATGTCATAGCTCAGACCATAGGAATATTCTTAGGAATCAGTTTTAAAAAAATAGTCTTAAAGTAAAGATTGAGTGAAAACTTATTAGCTTAAGAAGATGCGTAGAATATATGAACATAATGTTTATCAATTACTAGCTTTTGCCAGCGGCTTCGCTCGCGTGAACATAGTTTTTATGACTGTCTTCGAGGGTGCACAGTGCGCGAGCCGAAGAGTAGCCTATATGTTAATCCAGGTCCTAATCTGTCTACCACACTCGCCCGGGCGAGCAAGAATGACGTTCCGTGCTCTGTGCTGTCTACCTACCTAATTTCATCCAGATCCGTTTTTCTGTTGTGGCGTGAAAGAGAAACAAACATCTATACATAATAACTTTCGCTTTTATAAAATTAGAAATGATATGCGTCGGTTGCGCAACGGCTAGGGCCGCCGCCTCCTGTCCGGGAGGTTGTGGTTCGAATCCTGCCACGTCACGTTCCAATGTGATTTTGAATTTAGATTTCATGTGTACGTTTATCCGACGCTCTTAAGGTGAAGGAAAACATCGCGAGGAAACCTGCACACGCCTGCGGAGAAACTCGCAGGTTTGTGTGAAGTCGACCAGCCGGCGTGGTCGACTAAGGCCCGATCGCCCTAATTCAGGGTAGCCTCGAGCCCCTCGGTAGGGACGTGAGCTGATATGATGATTTCATGCTATGAAACGAATAATTGTGGAACGCAAGTAGATAGATATGTAGTTACTTACGTTTTTTTTATTCGCAATTGGTAAGCCCTTGGCATTTTAAGATAGAATGCGAGCCTAAACTTATAAAAAGCTAGTAGGCAACTACCTTCGTGCAGCACCTTGAATTTTACTAATTACAGGTGCAGAAAGTTTCCCGATGACTAGGTCACACCCTGGACATTTCATACAACGGGAAAGAAATGACATTTTAAAAAAGGAACGTTTGACAACCAAATAGTAACCAATCTGGGTGACGAGGGGGTGAGGTCGCAATCAGAGAGCGGCAGGGGGTGTCCATACTGTATGTTAGTACTGATATATATACTTTGACTAGGTACTCCTCCCGTCCCGCCGCGCCGAATACACTGTTACGATTGACGACGATCGAGATGAAACCAAAAACAAATTTACAAACCTATAAGGATAACGCGGGCAAAGTATAATATGTATTAATACTAACATACACTATGGACACTCACTGCCGCTCTCTAGATTGCGACCTCACCCCCTTGTCACCCAGATTGATACAGATTGGTTACAGTTTGGTTCTCGAACGTATAGGATTTCGCCGCCATTTTGTTTGTTCCGTCATTCCTTTTTTGAAATGTCATTTCTGGCCCGTTGTACGAAGTGTTCAGGGTGTGACGCAGGTCTCCTTTCATACCTCAAAAGGAAAAAATGTAACCCATAGAGGGTCACTTGTGTGGCTGCCTATCCGTCCGCCTGTTATAGCTGACTTGCTCCGAAACTACTGGACCGATTAAATTGCAGTTTGGACACATAATTTTAAGAATTTTGATGTCCACTGTATTAAATTTCGAAATCGATGCCATTTTCGTAATTAACGCCCCATAAAAACATTAAAAAGAAACCCGTATTGATATTTTTTTGACATTTTTAACCCCATCCCTGTTTCACGTCCACCACGTTGGTAAGCCCTTGACATCATCTCATCTTTTTTTTTATCAAAAATAAGTGCGTTTGACTGCACCTCACTGGATGGTAAGTGCCGATGCAGCCGAGGATGTAACACGCAAGCTCAAATAGTGCCTATTCAATCTCCACTTGAAGATTCCTAAATTATACGAATCGGGGAATACAGACGCCGGCAGGGAATTCCACTCCTTGGCCGTTCGCACAATAAACGAAGAAACAAAACGCTGATGGTAAGTGACGATGATTCCGAAAATGTAAGCGGGCTTACCAAGATTCCCCAACGCAATGGAGACGCAACCCCAACGTAATGGAAAACTGGCTATCTTATCTTTAAGCCGGAACACATCAATGTTGTTAACACTGATGTTTGGCGGCAAGACTTAGATAAGATGGTGTTAGCTAGCCAGGCAGGCTTAGAAAATGCCCTACCACCAACAAAACCGAGTCTTACAAAATGACCCCAGCGGGAATCGAACCCGCGACCTCCTGGTGTGAAGCGAATGAACTAACTATTATGCCAAGGAGGCGGTTAAACTGGGACACATAATAGAAGTGAAACTTCAACGGACAAGTGGAAAGGGTAACCCAGGCTAAGCACCTGCTTTATATCTCCATCTCAACTTTTCTCTATCTACGCATACAGAATCAAGTCTATACCTTTCACTGTCTACCCCCTCCACGCAGCCGTAACGCTTTTTCGTGTAGTTTCAATTCAATAAAATACATCCAGAAACAGTATTACGCGTTCCAAAAAACCACCGATGTTTGAATAGGAACGTCATTCAGCAGGTGATTTTTTGTAACAAGGTGTATTTTCTAGGTGTTAGTATTATAATCGATAACTACATTCCTTAAATAAAAAGTAAACAACAAATATGCATAACAAAATATTTACTCATCATCATCATATCAGCCGAAGGACGTCCACTGCTGGACATAGGCCTCCCTCAAGGATTTCCACGACGACCGGTTCTGCGCTCCCCGCATCCAGCGGCTTCCTGCGACCTTTACTAGGTCATCGGTCCCCCGAGTTAGAGGCCTGCCTACGCTACGTTTTCCTAAGTGACTATACTATATATACAAACTATGTGCCCCGCCCACTGCCAGAGAGATATGTCGGTTACTTTGCTTCTTCTACGGATCTCCTAGTTTCTGATTCGATCACGCAGAGAAACTCTGAGCATCGCACGCTCCATTGCCCTCTGGGTGACCTTGAGCCTTCTTATTAGGCCAATAGTAAGCGACTATGTCTCAGTTCCGTATGTCATCACTGGCAACACACACTGGTCGAAATATTTACTATTGGCATTTATTGGTAGACAAAACCTGTTGTCGACGGTTGATATAATACAATCGTGTACGATAGATATACTATGACGATACCCATGTTGATTTTCAGACTTTGTCACCCCATTTCCCCCTTTTAGGGGTTGAATTATAAAAAACCTGAGACACTTGTTTACTCATTTAGCAATAGGAGTACTCCTTGTGAAGTTTCGAATAAAATAGTCTAACTAATCTTGTTTCCCCATACAAATTTTGGACCCCCGTTTCACCACCTTAGGGGGTGAATTTTGAAAAATCCTTTCTTAGGGGTGCACCTACACCTCACAAAGAACCGACGTGCCAAATTTTGAATCTCTAGACCCAGTGGTTTGGGCTGTGCGTTGATATGTCAGTCAGTCAATCAATTTCTTCTTATAATGTCACATTAAGATTGTAAAAACCGTTAGATTATTAAAGTGAAACTTTTATCACATCGTTTCAAATTCTTTTGTCTGTGTGTCGCTTAACGGTCGGTATGATCGTTTCGTCCTCTGTACTGTAGCTCCAAGACGAGAGCAGCCATGATCGTTTCGGGCTCTGTAAATGTCTATAATGTGAAAAAAAGGTTTAACTTTTACCGTGGTTTCATGAAACCACACACTACTTTTTTTATCTAACGGGATCTATCTCGCGAGATTGTGAACTGTCGACAAATTGTGAACCGTAACATACTGCTTGCAATTTCACCAGTGTCATTGTAATCTCACTAGTGATATAACAATAACACTAAGCGAAGTAAATAGCTTTAAAAAAATGAGCGAGCGGAGCGAGCGATGTTAGGTTCGGTCAGGTTTGATTGATTAAACATAGGCTAGCAGATTGGGTAGCAGAATGCTTCGCAGAAGTAGAAACCATCGGTTTTATTCGGAGATACAAGAATGGGCCTTGAAATTGTAGGCCAATTGCCAATTTACCGTCTTATCATAATGTAACTGAATTTAGTGTAGTGATATTGTAATATCGCGATTTTGACAATATACCGGCGACATATAAATTTAGAAGATATTATTATATCACATATTAAAATTAAAAATAATAATAATTTAACAGCTTTTGTAGAAAAAGCCTTTCAACTTTCCCCCAGATCAGCGTGAATCGAAGTAAGTAGATAGTTGTCTAGTCGAAGTCAAATATAAATAGTACTTACGAGTATATTTCAACGAACTACATAATGTAGTACATCTTCAAAGAAAAGACTAAAGAAGAGGGAAGGCAAGGATAGAGGAATATTTTTTTAAACCATGCTTCACTGAATAACCCAGCGCGGACGCGGCTTGAACTAGAATATAACTCTCATGCATATTTTAGTTACTACGAATAAATATGGACCTGGCTCCTGCACTACTGGGACTACTGGGAGATAGCGGTAGCTATGTAAATCATAGTTTACTTATTCAACTAAAGAGTGAATGGGTATCTTCTTGATGCTAAAGGTTCCTAATGTTTTTTGGGATTCTTTTATGTGTTCTAAGTTGTGCTCAGAATTTTAAAAATATTTCTATCGGCGAAGCGACGTTTTACATTTTTATTTTTTACTAGACTGTCCAAACAGGAGGGTTTTACGGGTGTATGTATGTGAGTATGTATGTATGTCTGTTTCTTTGACTGAACCTGTAGCCTAAACGGCTTGATGGATTTTGGAGTGAGACGTGTCGTTAGATTCGTCATGATCCCGAAATTGACATAGGATACGATTTGTATATGTCACCGTAAAATTTTCAAAACCGTTATATTATAATCTAACTGAATTTAGTTTAGTGAGATTGTAATATCGCGGTTTTGACAATATACCGGCGACATATATAGCCGACTACCCAAAAACAGAGGTAATGTTCGATTTTTAGTTATAATTAAATTTGTTACGTTATTTATTATCTTATTTCCTGTTGATGAGGGCACAAAACCATACGTCAAGTAACACACAGGAGCAAAGCAATTTTTTCCTTTCATCCTTAAATTAAGCTATCTTCGCTGCGAGAGACAGCTCAAGGCGAGTCTTGTTTATAACGTCATACTTTTTGTCTTCGGCCATTCTTCAACTTATGAGATTTAGAAATCCACTTAACTTAAATTGAGGAGCCACACAAAGTTAAATTGCCGAAGTTTTAAAGATTTTTTCGCGTTTGTTGCTTGAGATTCGTCAAAATGAGAATTCCGAAATAGTTCGCCTATATTTCTTCTTTATCTTCTTCCTCATCGTTTCTGTCTGTCCCACTATCGTGCAGTCGTTTATATCTTTGAAATAAAGACTTAATTTTAATCTTTTAGCCCTGCGAATTGAAAACAATATTAAAAAAATCGGCCAAGTGCGAGGCAGTGTAAATACCTATAAAAAAAAGTTTTTGTGTGGGACCCTTATTTTTTTTTAATTTTTATTTTTGACAGACATACAGACAATAGAGGCTTAGTAATAGGGTTCCATTGGTCATCCTTTGGGTGTACGGAACCAAAGTATATATATTAGTATACTAACATACAGTATGAACACTCCCTGCCGCTCTCCAGATTGCGACTTTACCCCCTCGTCACCCAGATACAGATTGGTTACAGTTGGTTGTCGAACGTATAGGATTTCGCCGCCATTTTGTTTTTTCCGTCATTCCTTGTTTGAAATGTATAAAGTGTCCAGTGTGTGACGGAACCCTATAGAAGATGTTTATGAATGAATAAATGAATGAATGAAATCATTTATTCTCAGGTACTAGCCATATAGTCAATAAAATAAATTTATACAGACATTAATAAATAAAACATAAGTTGCATTATGAACCTAAAAGCGGTGCAATCAGTGTAATTTTACGGGCAAGTGTGTTGAAATTAAGGTCTTGTTTCAATGTGAAACCGTATGCCGAACCAAGTTTTGGTAACAATCTCTAATTAAGAGCACACGTCAAATTAGGCCCTTTAGAATTGAATGGGACTGACCTAGGGTTGCCATCCCCAAATTCGGAATGCCAGGACATTTCTGTTTAAAAACAGGACGCAATATAAGATCAATAGTTTATAGCAATTACCCAATTAATATAGGATCAATGATACTCAACTAAAAGCAAAAAAAAGAGCCTGCTGGGAGTTCATAAATCCCATACAAACGTAGTATTTGATTCATTTGTTAACCAAAGAACCGATTTTGTTTTTTTCAAAATCGGTTGTTTGGTTAAAAAATTAATCAAATACTACGTTTGTATGGGATTCATGAACTCCAGCGGGCTCTTACGCTGCAGTCCCTTCATAATCATTTTTCTCATTTATCAACAATTTATTAAAGAAAGTATCTAAGACTTCAGAAATCCCTGTCTAAGACTCTTATCGTGTGTTTGGCCTTTTTTTGATGCTTTCAAATAAGACAATTCACCCAAAACCCGGGACACTATTTAAGGTTATGGACCAAATGACAATATTCAATTCAAATTATTGAAAGACTGTGTAAATCTATGACCATGGAAAAAATATATAATATACTTAAAGTAATAAAAAATCGATTTAATTGAATACAATTTAAAAAATATTACCATTTTTGATGTAAAAAAATATACTGTAGACCCTGTTTTTGGCATTAATTACAAAATTTCTCGAAAACAAATAGTTAATATTGAATGAAACTAACACACAAAAATCGGTGACTTTAAGACCTTTTATTTTAAATGAACACATAATTTTTTAAAACCTGAAAGTGATGAAAAGTAATAAAACCATGTAAAAATCGAGAATTGGGCGTTAGGTTTCAACGTAACAGCCGCATTGAAGCCCGCATCGGTTTAAACTTAAATGAATACACTTACGTTCTATATTATTGAAACACGTATCAACCTGCTTCGATTGAGTGATCATAGCGCCCTTAAAACTATCCATCACCGTAAAAGCAGGACACATCCTGGGAAAACAGGACGCTTGGCAACCCTAGACTGGACGGGTGTGTGACGTTTGACGCTCCACAAAGGAGCGTCGGCCGGTCAACGACAATCACAACGGAGCGGACTGCAATGATTAACCATTAGGTTTTGATGGTGTACTAGACAATGTACAAAATATACTAATGTTACATTTATTGTAATATTCGAATATTTGACATTATAAAATTTTATAGAAAATTTAGTTCAAAACTAAACCCGGCTAACTGAAAAATCACGTTCTAAAAGTATTAAACAAGAAAATATTCTAATCTCAAATTGTTATGACCAAATTATCATTATTGACGTGATAACGTCTAATAAATCGATGAACGCCGGCTGCACTCACGAAAAAGTGTCACGTTCTTGTCACGTCCCGCCTGAGCCGATCGTGCAAGCGAGAGCGCGGAACAAGTGATAGAGAGGCACGCTCGATTCGGCTTGTGGCACGTTATCTTATCACGTAAAATTATCGTCCGTAAACGGACTTCACAGGCAACCAGTTTTTTTCATCATCCTGCTCATATACGTCATTAGTAGTACGAATTAGGGCGATCGGGCGTAAGTCGAACACGCGGGTCCAGTGCGGGTTGGTCGACTCCACACACAACCTTTGAGTTTCTTCGCTGGAATGTGCAGGTTTTCTCACATTAATATTTTTTCATCTACTAAATAAACAACTTACTTACCCGAGATCGGGCTCCTTTTTGACCCAACACATTTCGCTGGCTATCTAGCGGGGAGGGGGGGAAGGCGGGGGACGCAGCAAGCGTCATGGGCACGTTTGGGAGTAATTTATTTGACAACAAGTAATGAAATGAACAGTTGTTATAATTATTTATTGTTAACGTTTTGTAAATAAAACAATAATGTATATTTTACTTACACATAATATTTTAATGATCTTTAAATGTAATTAATACATATTCAGTATAATAATTAATAATAATATGGCAGTGGGTAGGGCACATAGCTCGTAGAACAGATGACCGTTGGCGTTGGGGTAATTAAGTTATCGAGTGGCGACTGCGCACCAACCTCCCACGCGGTGGACCAACGACCTGGTGAAGATTGCTGGAAGCCGCTGGATGCGAGTAGCGCAGGTCCGATCGTCGTGGTTTTTGTCCAGCAATGGACGTTTTTCTGTTGATATGATATGATGATGATGATGAATGCATATCTATAGTGATATTCAGAGGATAGTCGTGGTGTTATGCCCACTGCCCCAAAGCTTATGATTGCTTACTGCTGTTTGAATGTATTGTTTTATTAGGGTGGCATATTGTTGGGTTAGGGCATAGTAATAAGGAAAAATAGTAAGTTATCTTCATACAATACGTCAATAGGTACGCACGCACACTACAATAATATAAACGAGTTCTTTAGTAAAAGGAAATATGTCATTTTCATTATTGTACTGTGCGTGCGTGGCTACTGACGCGCACACATACCAACCTCGCGATGTACCTCCCATTGAATGATGATAACTTACTGACTTTATTAAAAATTTAATGAAATTAAAGTATTCATCAATGAAAGAATATACGTAGTAGTTTATGAAACTGTTGCATAATAAGGGTCCTTAAAATACGAGTGTACGTTAAAAAAACGAGCCGTAGGTGAGTTTTTTATAGCATTACACGAGTGTTTTAAGACCAAATTATGTGCAGTTTCATACACTACTTTATCTAATCTCATAAATTGGGATTGAATCAACTAAAATACAAACATCAAAGTTAAGAGTAAGAAAAAAATCCCACGAAATTCAGTAAGCACCTACAACAAAACGTGTCATAGCGCTGAATCCCAGCGCATCACCGCGCTTGCACTGAAGCGGACGGACGGTGTCACAGACAGGTAAATCCCACGAAATTCAGTAAGTACCTTTTTTTTATTCACAATTGGTTAAACCCTTGACAACATCTCACCTGGTGTTAAGTGACGATGTTTCTGAAGATGGAAACGGGCTTACCAAGACTCCCCAACGCTATGGGGAACTGGCCATCTTATCTTCATGCCGGAACACACCAATGATATCAACATTGATATTTGGCGGCAAGACTTAGATAAGATGGTGGTAGCTAGCCAGGCGGGCTTAGAAAATGCCCTACCACCAACCAAACCGAGTCTTACAATTGACCCCGCCGGGCATCGAACCCGCGACCTCCTGTGTAAAGCCACCAACCAAACCGAGTCTTACAATTGACCCCGCCGGGAATCGAACCCGCGACCTCCTATGTAAAGCCAGTGAACTTTGCCTCTGAGCTACGGAGGTGGTTAAAAAACTACAACAAAACGTGTCATAGCGCTGAATCCCAGCGCATCACCGCGCTTGCACTGAAGCGGACGGTGTCACAGACAGGTAAAAACTATGCTTTCACTGATCTCAGACATATTTGAACAAGAATGAAAATTATCCACGAAATTCAGTATCTACAACAAAATTCAATGAAAAACCATTACATCATCGCTGTCACAGACAAGTAAAAATTGGAATGAAAACTTTTTGTATTGCTGTAAAAATGGCGCGAATCGCATGTGCGTTCCAATTAAAAAAAAATTATATGGTACTTTGTTGGTGTTATTATCTCTTTGGTTTAACTTGTATCGTAATGGAAAAAAAATCGAGCGAGACCTACAGTACTCGCATATGATGTGTAACATGTGACAAAATACTTTATAAAAGGACGGCAAAGATACGGCAGACTAGGCTGTATGGTCATAGATACCTTTGCCTTTTCCGCGCTTTTAAAGCCTGAAAAAAGGACGGCAAAGATACGGCAGACTAGGCTGTATGGTCATAGATACCTTTGCCTTTTCCGCGCTTTTAAAGCCTGAAAAAACGCGACTTCCTGTTACACATGGGACACATTTCCGTCCCATTTCACGAAATCACTCCCACAAATTGCAGGAAAGCGAGAGCAAAGATGTTACACATCAAAAAATACATTAAAACATTATTTCTCTAACAAAATAATGTTATAATGTAATTTTTTGAAAAAATTACGGTATTGTGTTTATAAAGTATGCCAATATAAACTCTTTTTGAAGTTGATAATGCGAACTTTACGATATGAGAGTAGATAAACAATATTGATTATACTGTTAACCAGGAATGTTGTGTATTGTAGAGATCTTATATGTCTACATTATGGCATCAGCACGCCTCTTTTGCAACTTTTCTGATCGGGTGTCGTTTTAAAAGTAAATTTCAAATATAAACTTAATTCAAATTAAATTTTAGAATGGAATGTTCTCTGAAACAGTTGAGAGACATTCTTCGTTGGGCATCGAGCCAGGACAGAGGTCGTTTTCACTATCGAGTTATACGTTTTATATTTTAAGGACTTGCAAATAATTATAATTATGAATTCGATCATATAATAAGCCAGCCGGCAAAGCAGAACTTGACATGAATAAATTAGCTATTCATCGAAGTTTTTAGTTAGACAATTACGAAGTTTTATTTTAATCGTACAAAAAAGAGTGTCAAAAAGGTCTTGATTGTCTGAAACGGCTGAGCCACGACGTGAAAACACCACGATGCGACTGGCTTTGTTGCAACAAAAAAAATTATACCCACGCAAAAATCAAAAAGTGTAGAAAAAAGTAAGTGTGTGTGTAAGTTTTTTGGTATGCAGTAAAGAATATTTATGTTATGTTATGTTATGTGGTTTTATGAAACAACGGTAAAAGTGAAACTTTACAGAGGACGAAACGATCATGGCTGCTCTCGCTATGGTACAGAGGACGAAACGATCATACCGTCAGATGAAAGCGACCGTCACGCGACATGAAACATACAGACGAAAAAATTTGAGACGATGTAATAAAAGTTTCACTTTAAAAATCACCTTTCTTAGAATTCGTACACATATGAATGTAAGAAATATTTGCTGCAACAACTTTCAACCAAGCAATCATATGATAAGTTTACATGCTGGAAGACAAATGTACAATTCTAGCGGAGCTTCCGCCAGCACTATAGTGCGGCCGTCCAGAGAATGCTGATTTGACACTTCAAGACAGCGATAGAATGTAACATTCGATGAATCTCCGATATTGTAAACAAATCAATCTTTAGTTTCTAAGCTTAAAAAAATATTTAAAAAAAAACATTTTTTTACTAAGTAATAGTAACGGAACACATATTTAGTTTCATGTTTATGTATAAAGACAGCAGAATGTGTATTTTTTAATTGCATGAAACGTTAGTAAAACGTTTACGTTCTATGGTCATTTCTTCTTAATAATAGTGATGTTACCACATGTAACCATTGATAACGTATTTGTAGCTAGTATGAATATATTATGTATATAGTTCATTACCAAACAGTTATTTCTTGTTGGGTCATAAACCAACCATAGAAGTTTCAGGCATAAAAGTGATATAGATAAATAATAGATTGTACATCAAGAGAATAAAACAAGCCATTTTACCCGAGACGTTCATTTAGCAAACCGAGCTGTTACGGCGAGGGTGGATAGTCCGTCGAGGGTAAAATGGGTTTCATGCTCGAGTTTTACACTCTGCTTTTCACTTCGATTGCAAGGAAGTAAAAAATATTCAACCGCAACACAACAAATTTGGTTAATTTTGAAGAATAATTAGTTTCCCGCCACACAATTTTTCTTATTTTCCACCCCCCTTCACCCATTACCACCCCTATAATCGACGGTCCATAAAGTACACTATAGCATCGGGTTTGGCAACACTATTTTGGTAATGGTTATTTTATTTCGTTATATTTTACATCTACTTAATAGGTACAAAATATTTACGATGGATGTGGACACATCACTAGTTACGTCAAACTAGCATATGTCAAATCAGCATTCTCTGGGAGGCCGCATTAAAGCACAGCATCCACAGTAAATGTTGACGACGCCGAAATTATTCTGGATGCTTTGCTATTGCTCGCAGCAGATGAAACAGAATCGGAGTGCACATAAATAAATAAATTGTTAAAAACAGCTTTTTATTTTCGTTTCGGCGCTAGGCCCACTCTAGGCTCAGGCTTTAGGTCACTTAAGCTATGAAAAAAGGCGACAGGTCTCGAGTTGTTGGCAACAGTAGCAGTTAGGGACTCGATGGCGACGGAGAACTTCGCGTTTTGAACTTCGACTAACTTCTCTAAAATTGTTATCTGAAACAATTACAGGCAATTGAAATTAGGATTTAAACAATATTAGAATTGCTGCTTTTGAAAAGAAACTGACCAAGTGCAAGTAAAATGATAGGTATTCAATTTAATCAAAAGACACCGTTTCAGGAAAATGTTTGCAAGTATGCAGAACACAATTCGCAGGTTTGCAAATAGAGAGTACACTTTACAGTACATTTTGAAACAAGGGTCGTAAATATATGATTGCAAACGAGTGACATTTGTAAGCCCGAGCTGCAGGCCAGGCCTTATCATCGCATTTACCTCTTACGACAGTGTATCATATGATGTTTTTCCATACAGTTGTGAGAAAATAGTTTGATTAACATAGGATTTATTTGATGACAAAACTTGTCTGAAATCTGACCATTTTTTTAAATAAATAATTTCCATTCAAAATAGATGATCCCTAACCTAGTCAAATCATATGCTAATTTTATGTCTATCAAACACCCACTAGCTTCTTAGCTTCTAGCTTCTTGGTACCCAAAATACGTGAACTGGTTGAGATAGATCAGTTGAGATAGATCAGTTGGTTGATGGTGACTGTACTTACAATCCGTGGATGACAGAACTTTGGGATTTTCCCTACTCTCAAAACAATATGTTTTTCTGTCAGATAACGACTGTAACACACACATTATATTAGTCATGTGAATTCCCGAACTAAAAATATGTAAACATAAAACTTTTTAGATAAGAGTGGTCAGCATAGGTACATCGCATTTATTAAGGAAAACCACACTTCAATAACAAGAGATAAATAGCTTACGTGGACATTTGATAGTTGTTTGAAAAACGGTTTTAAAAATATGCAATTTAAAAGTAAAAAGGACCCTAGGTCAGTCGGGCCAATGGAGAAAGAAAAGATAAGCGAGAGAGAGGACCTACTTGGAATCTGAAGATTGTCTGAAAATTTCATCGAAATCGGTCCAGCCGTTTTGGAGTCTATAAGGAACATTTTTTTTTCCTTCACATAGCACAGAGATAGACTGGATTCAAGTGCTAATAACTACAGCCTCCCTGATATAATAAAAGGATTTGAATGTAAATCACATGTTAAACGCTCATAAGAATTAGAAATGATTTGAACGATTAAAAATTATTCAAAATGATTACAAATCAAATCATTTTTAATCCTTTTTAATGATTTTGTTTAATCAGGGCTGTGATTAAAATAACTAAAAAAGAGATTATAAGGTTTTCTTATTTGTTTACTTAGCTTAAGTAATAAAAATATGTATCGTTTATTTAAGTAAATAAACTTTAAACAAAAAAAAATGTTATGAGGACAGGTTATAGCGGTGAATACTTATAACCTGTTTTGTCCGTTAAATTTGGAACCATATTAAAATAAATAAACTCATGTGAGTCCAACTATGTAACTTAATTAATTAATTAGTTTTGATAAGCATTGCTATTTAAACGGAGACGGAGGGTCGAAATGATTCATATTGTTGCAACCATTCCGAGCAAATGGAGTCCCAAAAAAAAACATGTATCAATTGTGGCCGAGTGTACGATTTCAGCCCTTTTTGGAAGTGGTGCAGAGACTGTGGACTGAATAAGTTTGTAGAGGAGCAGAAACAAAAAAAAAATAAATAAGTGTTAATCTTCCGTTCACACATCATGAATTTCTTGTCTAACATTTTTTTTGGTGTTTGTCTAAACGTACTATCCTCATAGATAGCAGTGAGAAGCCAGTGCTGTCGTTAGCTGGTAAAGATATTGAGTAAGTTAGTATTCTCAAGAACCTGGAAGCTATTATCGATCCGACTCTGCAATGATCTGAGAACAACCGGACTATACGCTGTTATCGCCGATTCCGGGTACATCAATGTACAAGAGCTCTTTTCTTGTCCTTGGAGTTGCTTTCTGGAACTTTGTGCCACCTGCTGTTTCAACTGCTGCTTCCCTGGATGAATTCAAGACGATGCTACAACCACTTACTTGCTATTGAGCAAGCTAAGTCGCGAGTGCATAGTTTCTGGTGTGTGATGTGCTGGTAGGGCTGTCAAGTGTTATATGATACAATACTTTTTGTAAATCGTTTTGTTTCTGTTTTTTTAAATGCCATGAGTTTTATATTATTTTTGTCTTTATTTTAAAAAAAAAGGTTGAGCTAAAGCTTTTGTATTTTGTAATGATAAAGCCTACTCGAGGGTAAGCAGGCTAAAATCTTAAAATATTAAAAATTTTAAATACAGAACATAATTATAAAAAGCGTCTGATTATGGAATCTATGTAAATGGAGAGGCATCAAGATTTAATTAATAAAAGGAAAGATACAGAAACCATAGATAAGATCTACCATGATTTAATTAAATTAAAATAATCTTTAAAAAGTACCGTTGTTACACTTTCTTGGTTAATTAGTTGGAAATTTAAATTTGCGTTTGTATTCATGTAATTTCAAAATTTGTAATTGTAAGTGTCTTTTAAACTTTATGATTATATTTATGTAGTTCAAAATTGACAACCCTGGTTATCTGGGTAGGTGATTTGAATGACTGACTGTATAATTTGTAATATTACCAACTGTACATAAGACCAGTGTTAGCACACGGTTTTGGCTGTCAGTTGACCAATAATAAGATTTATGAACGCATTGTTCATGTGACTTTATAATTTCTTAATATTATAGTGTTTTTTAACTAACGTTAAGATAATTAAAGTTAATGAATTAATTAATTAAGTTACATAGTTGGACTCACATGAGTTTATTTATTTTAATATGGTTCCAAATTTAACGGACAAAACAGGTTATAAGTATTCACCGCTATAACCTGTCCTCATAACATTTTTTTTTGTTTAAAGTTTATTTACTTAAATAAACGATACATATTTTTATTACTTAAGCTAAGTAAACAAATAAGAAAACCTTATAATCTCTTTTTTAGTTATTTTAATCACAGCCCTGATTAAACAAAATCATTAAAAAGGATTAAAAATGATTTGATTTGTAATCATTTTGAATAATTTTTAATCGTTCAAATCATTTCTAATTCTTATGAGCGTTTAACATGTGATTTACATTCAAATCCTTTTATTATATCAGGGAGGCTGTAGTTATTAGCACTTGAATCCAGTCTATCTCTGTGCTATGTGAAGGAAAAAAAAATGTTCCTTATAGACTCCAAAACGGCTGGACCGATTTCGATGAAATTTTCAGACAATCTTCAGATTCCAAGTAGGTCCTCTCTCTCTCTTATCTTTTCTTTCTCCATTGGCCCGACTGACCTAGGGTGCACGGAGAAAAAAATATCGTCAGAATAACTATTCAAAGTTTATAGTTAAATTAGTTAAAAGACGTATCGTTAATATAGCCAACTGTTTCGTCAAACTAAGGATCTGTATCGCTGAATTGGCTATACAGATCCTCAATTCTAGAAAACAGTTGACTACATCAACGATACGTCATTTAACTAATTTAACTATAACTTTGAATAGTTATTCTGACTATATTTTTTTCTCCGTGTGCTTTTTATATTAATAATATGTATGTTGCAGTCGTTATCTAACAGGACAAAGTATTATTTTGAGAGTAGGGAAATTCCGACGGAAGTACGGTACTGCTATTGGTTTCTGGCAATTGCATGACACCACCTCGTGGTCAAATAATATAAGTAAAATAGTCTTTTTCTTTCTAATTTAGAGGTAAGGGTTAATTTTAAGGGTCTTAGGAAATGAAAATGTAAAAAAAAATACATAAAAGTTATGCAAATTTAAAATATGCGACATTAATACCGTAGATAAGTTTATATAGTTCAGGATCGTGTATAAAGATATGCATAGAGCTACTGTTTCGTAATTAATGTTTTACTTAAGAAGAAATAGGTCATAGATATAATTATAGAGTAATTTAGGTTTCTTCTTTGTTTGCTAGTGAAAACTGCCAATGTTTTTATGTTATTATTTATTATCTCGAGTTGTAAAAGGATGTCTTTGTTTCTGAAACTTTATATGTGTAATTAGACATTATCTTCATTAAGTTTTTATAGAGTGTATAGACTTCATTTGTGACATTTGATGTGTATTTTCGTTCATTCTCTAAAAAGCTACAAAATTTGCGAACTAGTCACAGATTTGTAAGCTCTCAGATACCATAAAATTCACTATTTATCAACCATTATGATTCAGCATAGAACGATCGCCATCCAACACAATAAATGGTCATTCTTTAGCGCCTCCATGTTTTAGAATATCAAAATCCACTGAATATATGTTATGAACCTGATGTGATGTCTTGTTTACGAAAATGCCATTTACTCAGCCATAATAAATCATTTCGGATAACATCTGTGTTTCATTTAACGCTCCCTGTACAATTATAAACAGTGCGCATGGTTAAATTTTTTATAAGAATTTTCTAGTTGTTTTCTTCTAATCTTTTGATGCGCACTCACAGAAAATCTCGTCGAGTTTAGTTAAGTCCTTACTTTTGGATCCGAATAAATTCTGAGTAACGTACAGTTTAATTATAATTGAAAACGCTAAATACGTTAAAAAACCGACTTTCATCGCAACAACTTAGTACATTTTTGCATTATTATTTTTGGTTTATGTTAATTTTCTCATAAAGTGCTACACCAATTTTGGTAAAATTTATATGGGTCCACACGGAAAGCATTAGCTTTCAAATAAAAAAAGAATCATATGAATCGGTTCACCCAGTCCAAAGTTATGAGGTAACATACATAAAAAAACATACAGACGAATTGAGAACCTCCTTCTTTTGGAAGTCGCTTGAAAATAAAAAATGAAGTGTGGAGATGATTATCAAGGAAAAGATGTATCGCTTTAACGGTTGTGCGTAAAGATCAATTTATAACACGGTATACTGGCACATAAAGTACAACTCTTTGAGCAACTGTTTGAATAAATTATTACACTACGTTCCTATTATACAGGGTGTAAAAAAATTGTGTAGAACCCGTTAACTAGGGGGGGGTTCTACTCATCATACTGAACTACTTTCCCTAGGGAACCAACCCATAGTCAACCAAAAAAAAATTGACCTTACATACAAAAATTGGTCATTCAGCTGATCGATATGTATAAAGTTTTTTTTTGTGAACAAAAACCTCTAAAAAGTAAAAAATATTAAATGTATTAGCTCTTTTAAGTTTAATATAAGTGTTAATATTTTGATCCAAGAGTCATCGCGTCGGAGGACCGCTAAGTTGTGAAATTATTAGTTGGTAGTTGTAGTAAAGTAATTAGTTGTAGTAAATGAAATCGGTTGTATTCTGTTTTTATTTGTTTTACTTAGCGGCCACCCTACGCGATGACTCTTGGATCAAAATATTAATACTTATATTAAACTTATTATATTATTATACAGGGTGTAAATTTGCATTCTTGCAATATTTATGGAGGCGGTAGTTTACAATTATACATATCACTTTTACTTATGCAGAAAGTCTGATATTTGAAAGATAAAAAGTTATAAGATGTGATTGTTTTGGAGTTCACTTAAAAAATAAACCATTTTTGTGTAGGGTCCCAGTGAAACACACCATACGCGACTGTGACGTCTACTCACGAATGGACAGTTCATTGTTCATTCAATTATTCATTCGTACACAGCTGATTTCAAATTTTCCTTTCTACTTTAAAGGCTTCATCATATCAGCCGAAGGAAGTCCACTGCTGGACATAGGCCTCCCCCAAGAATCTCCACGACGACCGGTTCTGCGCTGCCCGCATCCAGCGGCTTCCCGCGACCTTCACCAGGTCATCGGTCCACCGAGTGGGAGGCCTGCCTACACTACGCTTTCCGGTGCGTGGTCGCCACTCGAGAACTTTACTGCCCCAACGGCCATCTGTTCTACGAGCAATGTGCCCCGCCCACTGCCACTTAAGTTTAGCAATTCTGAGAGCTATGTCGGTTACTTTGGTTCTCTTACGAATCTCCTCGTTTCTGATTCGATCACGCAGAGAAACTCCGAGCATAGCACGCTCCATTGCCCTTTGGGTGACCTTGAGCCTTCTTATGAGGCCCATAGTAAGCGACCATGTCTCAGTTCCGTACGTCATCACTGGCAACACACATTGGTCGAAGACCTTGGTCTTAAGACACTGCGGTATCTGGGACGTAAAGATATTGCGAAGCTTCCCGAACGCTGCCCAGCCGAGTTGGATTCGACGATTGATCTCTTTCTCGAAGTTGGACCTACCTAACTGGACTGTTTGTCCCAGGTATACATATTCGGTAACAACTTCGAGTGTAGAGCCTCCAACCTTCAGAGGAGTAGGTATGACACGGACGTTTGACATAATTTTCGTCTTGTCCATGTTCATTCTAAGACCCACTTGTTGAGAGGCTCTACTGAGGCCATCGAGCATTGTGCCTAAGTCGTCCATAGTCTCAGCCATGACCACGATATCGTCAGCGAATCGAAGGTGGGTGATGTACTCGCCGTTGATATTGATGCCGAGTCCACCCCAGTCCAAAAGCTTAAAAACATCTTCCAGGGCGGCGGTGAACAGTTTCGGAGATATAACGTCTCCCTGTCTCACCCCTCGCTGCAGCTGGATAGGTTCCGAGTTTTGATCCTGGAGGCGAACCGACATGGTGGCGTTTTCATACAAACACTTCAGCACTTCGATGTATCGATAGTCAATTTGGCACCTCTGGAGAGACTGTAACACAGCCCAGGTTTCGACCGAATCGAAGGCTTTCTCATAGTCCACGAACGCCAAGCATAGTGGCTGATTGTACTCTTCGGTCTTCTGTATAATCTGCCGCAGCGTATGTATGTGGTCTATGGTACTAAATCCTTTTCGGAAACCGGCTTGTTCGGGAGGCTGGAAGTTGTCAAACCTGCGTGCGAGACGATTCGTAATGACCCTCGAAAACAGTTTGTAGACATGGCTCAGAAGTGAGATGGGTCTGTAGTTCTTCAGCAGGGTATTGTCGCCCTTTTTGAAGAAAAGCACGACCACACCTCTGTGCCATGCCTTAGGCGTTTGTCCTTCAAGTATAACGGAATTAAATAATTTCTGAAGAGCTTTAAGTACCGGTGTTCCACCTGCTTTCAGAAGTTAAGCCGTAATTCCATCATCACCTGGTGCCTTATTGTTTTTAAGCTGTTTAAGAGCCATTCTAATCTCGTACAGGCTGACGTCCGGGATATCTTCGGTATAGTGTCGGGTAAGTCTAGCTCTTGGGTCTTTACCCAGATCGCTGACAGGCAGACGTGTGGTCGTGTACAATTGTCCGTAGAACTTCTCAACTTCTTCCAGCAACTCAGTCTTAGACGATATGATCCTGCCGTCCTCAGTCTTCAGCTTGGTCAGTTTACTTTGACCAACAGACAGATCTCTCGCGAACACTTTTGAGCCTTTGTTGTTCTCAATCGCCTCTTTAATACAATTTGTATTATAGTGGCGCAAATCGCGAGTTAGAGACTTAGAGATCTGCCTGTTTAGTTGCCGATACTGAGTAGCGTCTTCAGAGGACTGCAAAACCAATCTTCGTCTTTCTTCCATGAGGTTGCTGGTCAAGTCAGAGATTTTTTTGGTTCTGTTTGAACGGCGAGTTTTGAAAATGTTAGACCCGACCGTTTGGACAATTTCCACGAACCTGTCGTTATAATCGTCCACATTCACGCAGTCTCCTAGGCATTCGAAGCGATTGTGCAACTCGAGCTGAAAGTTTTCGGGGTTTTGGAGCTGGATGGGCGCTGGTCGGAGTGTGGACTTCATCAGTCGACATCTTTCTAGCTTGGTCTTTAGATTCAATGTGCCTCTTATCATTCGGTGTTCGCTTCCTGTTTTGACTGAGTTGACCACAGAGACATCATTGAATATTTGCCTTCTTGTCGACAAGATGAAGTCGATCTCGTTCTTCGTTACGCCATTGGGATGCAACCATGTCCACTTTCGCTGTTTAGGCTTTTTGAAGAAGGAGTTCATCATAAAGAGGCCCTCCTTCTCCATAAAGTCGGCCAGCAGCTGGCCACGTGCATTTCTCTCTCCATATCGAAATTGCCCCACTCTCAGCTCACCATCACTTCGTTTTCCCATTAAATTAAATTTAAAATTAATGCATGTTTGTTCTTTAAAGGCTTAGGACCTTCAAAAACACATTTTTTTTACTATTTTACCACTTTCTGTTCGCATACCCCAATTTTGGTATGTACCAATGCACTTTTAGGTATTTTGGCGTAGTTAAAAGTCTAAAATCAGCCTATATACACATAATTAAACAAAAAAGTTCATGTGTTACGCAGTAACTGTTCGAAATGACTACCGTTCTGCGCGAGGCACAGTCGAGTACGCCGACGCAAATTACGCTTCAATTTACGTAAAACAATAGTATTCAGTTTTACAGTTTCGAACGCTGCTAACACTTTATCATGTAACTCAACCTTACTTTCAATTTCCTCCTTGTATACTAGACGTTTCACGTCGCCCCACAAGTAATAATCCAGCGGGGTAAGATCCAGGGATCGTGCTGGCCAGGCCACGGGGCCTCCACGTCCTATCCACTGATCACCAAACTTGTCATTTAGGTACTGACTCACTTGAAGACCAAAATGAGGAGGAGCACCGTCTTGTTGGTAATAAAAGATTTGGTGTAGCGAAAGAGGCACGTCATTCAGCATCTCTTCGATTACTTACTGAAGCAGTATCAGGTAGGTTGTGCTGGTGAGGCGGCCCTCGATAAAATAGGGACCGAGCAAGACAGTATCCATCGATTATTCCAGCCCACACATTAAGGCTGAAACGGTGCTGAAAAGAATGTCTTTTTGTCATTCGTGGGTTGTGTACTCGATGAGCCCACCAATGTTCATAATGTACATTGTGCGTGCCTACCCTCGTAAAAAGGCATTCGTCAGTCCATAAAATATTGGTTTGTTGGTACTGAAGAAGCGAGCGACAAAATGTACTCCGTGCGGCATTATCCTGCAGGAAAAGATCTTGAAGCTTTCGGAAGTAAAAAGGATGCATTTGCTCACTCTTTAAAAGTTTCCACACTGACATATGTCCACGTCAAAGACATGCTCTGCATCCCGGGTGCTCGAACGTGTCTCTCTTTCAAAATACTCAAGAATGACCTCTTGTAGAGCGACAGAAAGACCTATATAGGCTGCTTCTTCCTTGGGGACGTCAAACTGACGATGATCCCGCAGTCTTTGGGTAGCAGCCAGCATTACCTGCCTGGTTGGCCTAGGACTGTTTGGAAACATTTCCACAAACATTGCAACAGCTTGTGGCAAGCTGTCGCGACTAACAGCGTAAAAATGCACCATCTCTACTAATTCGACATTCGAATAATTTTCCGTAATTTCGAAAAGCGACGAGCGCGGCGCCGGGGCCGTTGCGCTACGAGCGCAGTATACACAAGAGTCTCTTACGGCAGCGCGGCGGCTACTGAACTGACAAACGCGGTCCTTTTGAGTGAGACCGACTCTTTTAAGTACGCCGCAACCGATCTCGGTCTTGCTCATAGTGGTGAGTGAAATCGATAAAATTTTGTAGTGTGAACTTAATATTATCGATGAAAAAAAATATCATTAAAAACAATAAAAAAAGTAACGATTTTATTAATGATTTGTATTCAGTATTAGCTATATGTTAACCACCGTAAATATTGCAAGAATACAAATTCACATCCTGTATAACTTATTATAATAATATGTATAATTTGGCCAATATATATTATTCTTTACTTTTTGGAGGTTTTTGTTAAGGGTTTTTTAGAGTTTTAATTTGAGTTTTATTTCATGCTAAAACTATACATATTACTGGTAGACACGCTACAATCTTAAATATATCCCCACATTCACACAAATACTTTCCGAGACGAAACACAAAATGCTTACTTTGAATCGATCAGGCCTGTGTAACTTGCTCACGTCCCTTGTTTAAAGCTACAATTAAATTTATGTTATAACTGTAAATTTCAAATAAATTGGACCTGTATATGTTTCTGAGACCATGAGCGAAAAAGGAGCTGACGATATTAACTTTTTTACCTCTGCTGTAAGTTGGTGAGGATGTCCGTATCCTGTCGATTTCAGATGCTGCAGCATCAGGTTGAACTGATTATTCTTGAGAATAAAATGTCCTATTTATCATCTATTTATTGAAGCTATTCTAATGACCCTAAACACGATACCTCTGCTGTAAGTTGGTGAGGAGTTGGATAACCTGCAGATACAAGGAGATACTGCAGCACCGTGTCAAGTTACTATATTCTTGTAATATCATCAAAGTAACAGGACACCAAATTTCGAATCGATCAGACCATTGGAAGTTGCCCAAATCCCTTCAACAATTTATAGCTAAGAACTACCTCGATCACGTCAGCTTTCAAACAAAAAAAACGCATTAAAATCGGTCAATTCGTTTAGGAACTACGATGGCGCAGATAGACACACAGATCGACATATACACAGAAACACACGTTAAACTTACAACACCCCTCTGTTTGCGTCGGGGGTTAAAATTAAAATATATTAATAGGTCGACGAATAAGGTTTTTTTCGTATTTTGTATCCAAATTCAAACAGGGCGACCAGACCGAGCTGGAACTTGAACGTAAAAATTTCCGGTAAAAAACGCTTGTACCAAGTTTGTGTTACTGACTGATACTGTATTACAGCACAAATGTCATTCACTGCCTGTGTTGCATTTTTACACTTTACAATACAATTTTGAAACAAATGTCTTCGCTACTTTCATTTATTTTCATAGAAACAAAAAAACAATTAAAAAATGGCGGGCTGTTAATTTTTATTTTTATTTTAAATGTTCATCTTTTTAATTTTATTTTAAGCAGCTAGGTATAAATAATATAAGCAAAAAAATTTGATTACAAATGTATATGCGTAAAAAATGCGAAAAATCTTTTTTCCGACCTATTAATATTACGAGTAGATACCAATAAAACTATGGACTTTTTGTCTTCAATAAATATTTTGATTGATTCATCGATTGACAACTTACCCTATCATTAAGCTGGGCGATCAACGCCTCAGAATCCGTCCTTTCCGCGTTCGAGTGTGACCGCATCTCAAGCGTGCTACTCTTCTCGCTCACTCCCGTCGCTTTATCGAATCTCTTCTCCACTTCTATACTCTCCAGAGTTGACAACTTTTCGAAGCCGGCACTGTGTTTGCTGTCGTGCGGTTTGGCGTTTTCGCTTGCGTCGAGTTGGTTGTGTGTAAGGTCGGCGAGCGTTGTGTGCGTGCGCGCAGTAGCGGCGGGGGGCGCCGGCGGTGGCGGCCTCTTTTTTTTATACAGCTTAGTTGTTAGCGTTCGACCTGAAACAAAATTGTTTATAAACTGAAGTACACTTTTGGGTTCAGTTTTGACAAGAAGAAAACACGAAGAAAGCACGAAGATGTGCGCTAGCGTAAACAAAAAAGGTGTAATGGTGGCCTTGTAACCTCTTCAAGATTGTCACTGTGTTAACGATACGAGCGTGGAGAGTCGCTGTGCCATTCCACATGGTCTATAGGTGCGACAGGGCGCACTATACGCGGCGTCCTGCTTGCAAATTTTACTGTCCCGCGGACAGCGACTTTGGCTCAGCGTTGGTGGCTCAACCGGTAACGACTCAGTCCTCCTAACAAAGGTCCTGGGTACTAATCCGGACGGCCAATGTACCAATGAGGTTTTCGAAACTTACGTCAACAACAACAACGAGTGTAGAGCCTCTAACCTTCAGAGGAGTAGGTATGACACGGACGTTTGACATAATTTTCGTCTTGTCCATGTTCATTCTAAGACCCACTTGTTGAGAGGCTCTACTGAGGTCATCGAGCATTGTGCCTAAGTCGTCCATAGTCTCAGCCATGACCGCGATATCGTCAGCGAATCGGAGGTGGGTGATGTACTCGCCGTTGATATTGATGCCGAGTCCACCCCAGTCCAAAAGCTTAAAAACACAAAAAATAACCTACTTACATCTAAAATGTCACGCAAAAATAAAAAACGCTTTATAAAAACTTTCATCTGGAGCATTGCGTTGTATGTTTCAGAGACTTGGACACTCACCCAACGGGACAGAGAAAGATTGGAAGCGTTTGAAATGTGGTGCTGGAGGAGAATGGAGAGAATTGGTTGGAGAGAAAAGAAAACGAACATAGAAGTACTTGAAATAATTCAAAATAAAGAAGCCTATTGAAGACCATAGAAAATAGAAGAGAAAATATGCTGGGACACCTAGTACGACACAACAGTCTACTGAGAACAATCATAGAAGGAAAGATAGAGGGAAGCAGAAGTAGAGGAAGGCCAAGAGGAATTACCTAGAACAAATTAAGGAGAAGGTTGCTGTCGTGTCGTATCGGGACGTAAGGATGGAAGCAGAGGATAGAAAAAATTGGAGATTGCTCCACCGACAAGAGCATTAGCTCTTAAATTTTAAGAAGAAGATGTACGTTTGTTAAACGGTCTTACGGTGAAGGAAAACATCTTGAGTAAACCTGCACAAGCCTGCGAAGAAACTCGAAGGTTTTATGGCAAGTCGACCAACCTGCACTGGGCCCGATAGGTCGACTAAGGCCCTATCGCCCTAATTCAGGGTAGGCTCGAGCCCCTCGGTGGGGACGCAGGTATTATGATGATGTGAAACATTACCTAAATACAAAATTTCATCCAAATCGTTAGAGCCGTTTCCGAGAAGAAAAAAAACATATATTAATACATACAAGAATTGGTCACTTAAAGTACTTGTAATGGGATTGTACTAAATACTACCTGCGGCGGTGGGTGACTGAACGGCGGGTTTGGCAGGCGACTCACTATCCTTCTTCGAGTCCAGCGAGAGATACAATTTCGTCTGAAACTCAACAAATTACGTGAATAACACAATTGTCGATAAACCTAAAAGCTTTTAGTTACAAGTTTTTATTTGAAAAGAGTTTTTATGCTCAAAAGCCGCATACTCAAATTAATATAAATACACGGTTCCAAATATAAAAAAGGCTGTATTTCCTACGAAAATTTAAATTATATGACGATTCTGGGACCACGATTCCACCTCCAAAATTCATCATCAGATCAAAATACCAAAAGGATCTATTGCCACCGGGAATACGGCTTTATTTCAAATTTCAGATCAATCGGACCCCTGAAAATCGCCCTGAAATAGATTGCAAGATTTGACCTAAACAAACATACATAAAGTAAAAATTAAATTAAATTAAAAATTGTTTATTAGGTCACTTGTAACAACATCTCAAAATAGAGGTAGAGACCTATAATAATACCTATATAATAAATAATAATTTAATTTTAAGGATAGGTTATTGTTTACATGGAAAATTCGAATGAAAGGTACTATACATACATACATACATACAAACATTGCAAGTTAAAAGCTTTTAAAACACGATAAACACAATGACTTCTATTAAATTAAAAATATTAAATCGTAATCCACAACTTATGCTGAGTCAGATCCTTTTCGCTGAGCCTGCACAGCTCACCAGGCTATAATTATTTAATTTTGTATCTTTTCTACACTTTCCCTAGTATGGTGAAATTTAAATATTTTATTTATCTGTTGCGAGTTGTGTTGGTTCGTGAATAAAGCATTTCTATTCTATTCTATTCTATAAATAAAATGAAGTAGACTTCGTGGTGTCTTCTACTACGTAAACACCAACACAAAGTATATGCCTCTCTTTTCCTCCGAGATCTACGTAAACGAATGCGGGATAGCAATATCGTCAACAAGAGCACAGTACATACAGTCGTCTAAGGAAGACATTTAGACAGGAAATCGTGCGTTTGAAACAAATGTCTTCGCTACTTTCATTTATTTTCGTAGAAAGAAAAAAACAATTGAAAAATGGCGGGCTGTTAATTTTTATTTTTATTTTAAATGTTTTTATTTTTAATTTTATTTTAAGCAGCTAGGTACAAATAATATAAGCAAAAAAATTTGATTACAAATGGATATGCTTAAAAAATGCGAAAAATCTTTTTCCCGACCTATTAATATTATGAGTAGATACCAATAAAACTATGGACTTTTTGTCTTCAATAAATGTTTTGATTGATTCATCGATTGACACCTTACCCTATCATTAAGCTGGGCGATCAACGCCTCAGAATCCGTCCTTTCCGCCTTCGAGTGCGACCGCATCTCAAGCGTGCTACTCTTCTCGCTTACTCCCGTCGCTTTATTGAATCTCTTCTCCACTTCTATACTCTCCAGAGGTGACAACTTTTCGAAGTCGGCACTGTGTTTGCTGTCGTGCGGTTTGGCGTTTTCGCTTGCATCGAGTTGGTTGTGTGTAAGGTCGGCGAGCGTTGTGTGCGTGCGCGCAGTAGCGGCGGGGGGCGCCGGCGGTGGTGGCTTCTTTTTTTTATCCAGCTTAGTTGTTAGCGTTCGACCTGAAACAAACTTGTTTAGAAACTGAAGTACACCTTTTGGGTTCAGTATTGACAAATTAGGTTTAACATTTAACCACAGGTCTAGCGCTAACTCACTAGGAATGGGGCGCTTATAGTCAGGGGGCCGCTTATCGATTCCCAGAAGAAAGCACGAAGATGTGCGCTAGCGTAAACAAAAAAGGTGTAATGGTGGCCTTGTAACCTTTTCAAGATTGTCACTGTGTTATCGATACGAGCGTGGAGAGTCGCTATGCCATTCCACATGGTATGTAGGTGCGACAGGGCGCACTATACGCCGCGTCCTGTTTGCAAATTTTACTGCCCCCCGGACAGCGACTTTGGCTCAGCGTTGGTGGCTCAACCGGTAACGACTCAGTCCTCCTAACAAAGGTCCCGGGTACTTATCCGGACGGCCAATGTACCAATGAGTTTTTCGAAACTTACGCCAACAACAACAACAACGAGTGTAGAGCCTCTAACCTTCAGCGGAGTAGGTATGACACGGACGTTTGACATAATTTTCGTCTTGTCCATGTTCATTCTAAGACCCACTTGTTGTATTAATATATACAAGAATTGGTCTCTTAAAGTACTTGTAATGGGATTGTACTACATACCTGTGGCGGTGGGTGACTGAACGGCGGGTTTGGCAGGCGGCTCACTATCCTTCATCGAGTCCAGCGAGGGATACAATTTCGTCTGAAACAATCAACAAATTACGTAATTAAAACAATTGTCGATAAACCTAAAAGCTTTTAGTTACAAGTTTTTATTTGAAAAGAGTTTTTATGCTCAAAAGCCGCATACTCAAATTAATATAAATACACGGTTTCAAATATAAGAAAGGCTGTATTTCCTACGAAAATTTAAATTATATGACGATTCTGGGACCACGATTCCACCTCCAAAATTCATCATCAGATCAAAATACCAAAAGGATCTATTGCCACCGGGAATACGGCTTTATTTCAAATTTCAGATCAATCGGACCCCTGAAAATCGCCCTGAAATAGATTGCAAGATTTGACCTAAACAAACATACATAAAGTAAAAATTAAATTAAATTAAAAATTGTTTATTAGGTCACTTGTAACAACATCTCAAAATAGAGGTAGAGACCTATAATAATACCTATATAATAAATAATAATTTAATTTTAAGGATAGGTTATTGTTTACATGGAAAATTCGAATGAAAGGTACTATACATACATACATACATACAAACATTGCAAGTTAAAAGCTTTTAAAACACGATAAACACAATGACTTCTATTAAATTAAAAATATTAAATCGTAATCCACAACTTATGCTGAGTCAGATCCTTTTCGCTGAGCCTGCACAGCTCACCAGGCTATAATTATTTAATTTTGTATCTTTTCTACACTTTCCCTGGTATGGTGAAATTTAAATATTTTATTTATCTGTTGCGAGTTGTGTTGGTTCGTGAATAAAGCATTTCTATTCTATTCTATTCTATAAATAAAATGAAGTAGACTTCGTGGTGTCTTCTACTACGTAAACACCAACACAAAGTATCTGCCTCTCTTTTCCTCCGAGATCTACGTAAACGAATGCGGGATAGCAATATCGTCAACAAGAGCAAGTACATACAGTCGTCTAAGGAAGACATTTAGACAGGGAATCGAGCGGGGGTCGAGGGACGAGACGAGGGAAGACAAGCCCCAATTGTCCTAGTCACCGTCCGGGACAATTCATACAATGCATTTCATTCAGGCGGTAGCGTGCCCAGTTATTAGTAGCGTCGGCTTTGACGCAAACATCGAAGGCGTTGGACCTCTTTATAGATTTTTACACTGTTAAAAGAGTGACAAAGACGACGTACGGTGGTGTGCTTTTACCGATCACCAAGGAAATTTCACAATGTGATTCAAATTGAGACAAACGCTTTCAACATATATTATTTAAAAAAAAACTAAGTTACAAATTGTTCAGTAATAACATCGAAAAAACTAAAAACTTTTAGGCACAAGCTTTTATTTGGAAAGAGTTTTTATGCTCAAAAATGCCAAATTCTCAGTGTGCTAAACTCTGCCAAATATGAATTATAAATACACGTTTCCAAATTCAAAAAAAGGCAAGTACAGTAACTTCTACGATTCTATTGAAAACAAAAGACGATCCTGGGACGTTGAATCCACCTCCAAAGCTCATCATCAGATCAACTTAAAAATACTAAAAGTATCTTTTGTCACAGGGAATATGGCTTCATACCAAATTTCAGCTCGATCGGGCTTCTGGAAGTCGCTCTAAATCCGTTTGCAAGATTTAAACTAAACAAACCAACATACAAAAATTGCAAGTTAAATAAAATGGAGCCTAAATTTAAGTACTTTGTGTAATAATCGTACCTTTTCATAGCTTCATGTATGTATGTATTCATGTATGTATGTATTCATGTATGTATTCTGGCAAATAAACATTTCTTTCTTTCTTTCTTTCTTTCTTTCTTTCGCTCGTGACCATCTCGTAGAGCGTTAGCAAACACTTATTTATTTATAAGTTTTGCCTTAGTTTACAATAGAAGCCTTTGGATAAACAGCACAAAATATCCGTACACAACTATAATAGTACACAGGTTTTTTAATCCACAATTGGTAAGCCATTGGTATCATCTCACCTGATGATCAGTGAAGATGATGCCGAATATGGAATCGGGCTTACCGAGATTTCCCAGCGCAATGGGGAATTGGCCAGTGGCTATCTTATATTCAAGACGGAATACATCAATGCTATTAACAGCAATACTCAGATAGTGGCAGCTAGCCAAGCGGGCTTAGAAGATGCCCTTCCGCCAACTAAATATTAAATAAATTTACTACATAAAGTTGTCCTAAACACAGAATAGAAGAAATCTAAAACAAGAGAAGCTCAGCCTGCCATGGAATTGTGCAATGTCTGCGCAGTATAATCATTTACGAATGATAGCAAGATGTCTCGTTGTACAAGACACTGACGCGTCTGCCACGCTTCCTTCAGCAATTTATTGGAGCGGCAAAGTTTTTTTCTTATCTGTGGTCCTAAATAATTTATGATGTCTTTGAGGAATCGCAAAATGCAATTGGAGTGTTTTGTGATTTATTTAAGGCATTTAATTGTGTTGAACAACAAACATTATTTATGAAATTTAAGTATTAAGGTATAAAGGATGGGGCTCTCAGTCTTTTAAATTCATATTTAGACAACATAACACAAAAAGTAAAAGTAACTCATCTGTATCTAGAGTGAAAATGGGTGTGCCCCAGGGTTCAATATTAGGGCCTTTTCTTTTCCTTGTTTACGTAAATGATTTTCCTTTTATGGTGCAACATCTATCAAATATTGTGTTGTTTGCGGATGATACTTCTCTTATTTTTAAAGTAAATAGGAAAGAAAACGAAATTGACGAAGTAAACAACACTCTCACAAAGATACTGAACTGGTTCACTGTGAACAACTTATTACTAAATACTAAGAAAACAAAATGAATAAAATTTTGTTTGCTAAATGTAAAAATGGTCAATAATAATGTAATATTAGACAGTTATAACTTAGATTTTGTAAATATTACGGTGTTCCTTGGTTTAACTTTGGATCTTTCACTTTGATGGGGACCACACATTGAAAAATTAGCGGGAAGGCTTATTGCAGCTGCTTATGCCGTTAAGAAAATAAAAAAAGACAGATGTAAGTAATTCAAATCTAGTGTATTTTAGTTACGAGATATGTCTTATGGCATCTTACTGTGGGGGCATGCGGCCGATATAGAAACTATTTTCATCTTGCAGAAAAGAGCTATCCGCGTAATCTATCAGATACGATCACGTGAGTCGTTACAGAATAAGTTCAAAGAAATCAATATTTTAACTGTTGCTAGTCAATTTATATATGAAAACATCATGTACGTTCGTAAGAATTTGCATTTATTTCCTAAAAACAGTGACGGGCATAATTTCAATTAAAGAAATGTAAATAAAATAGATACGAGTATAGCCTTTTCGAAACTGAGTAAGGTTAAAAAGTCATTTGTGGGGCAGTGTATAAGATTCTACAATAAAATTCCAGAAAATAAAACTAGTTTGTCAGAGAACAAATTCAAGACTCATGTCAAAAAATGCTTGTGCTCTAGAGGATATTATAAAATAATAGATTATGTAAATGACAAACATATATATGTTGATTCTGTAACAAATACCATTACCTGAGACTGTAATCTGAATAATGACATTATATTTTGTAATGTTCAATAAGTTTTATTTACTATTTAGAAGTTTGTGTATACACCTATTTAAAATAAATTATTTTGATTTGATTTGATTTGAATATATACCTCTTTGAATCTCTCCAATTCGGATAATTTGCTGCTGACAGATGACGTGCTCTTTGACATCTCCATTGAATGCGATGCCCTTTTCTCGTCCAAACCACATTTCAGTAACCTAAAAAGAAGAATAATTACTAATTAGTTGTCTCTCCTACATTCCACTGAGAATCGTGTTGTAGTATCTATGTTCCGGTTCTTGGCCGTAGCTAAACAGATGTAGCGCTTAACTCAGTAGGTTCTTGCGCTAGTGGAGCGGTGCGTGGGTTGTGGTGACGTCACGTGTTTGCACGTGCTGTTACGTTAAATGTCACCCCTCCCATATTGCGCCTTACCGCGAGAACCTGCGGATGATCGACTCTTCATACAAACGGTTATAGCTATTTTCACCTTTATAACTCGTCAGGAGAAGTGGATCAGTACTGTAACAAACATAGACATGACGCACAACAGTAAGAAGGCATGGAAGACCATCCAAAAACTCACATCTGATCCACCCCCACTCTTATCTCCGAGTCGAGTTACGGCAAATCAGATAGCTCACCAACTTCTCCATAAGTCATCAGGCCGCCTTGCGAAGGTCCCAAAACTGGACAGCTCTGTGAGCACAAACCACCATGTAAGCGAGCCTTTCAACCTGACTGACATTGTCAATTCTATCAAATAGCTTAAATGTGGTAAAGCCTCAGGAGTGGATAACATCTCTGTTGAGCAGTTGAAAGAACTTGGCCCCGTTGCCATGTCATGGTTGCTGCAAATGTTTAACCAGTGTCTGGAATCCGCTTCGATACCCTGCCTCTGGAGAAAATCAAAGGTCATAGCCATCCCAAAGCCAGGAAAATCAACAGACAGTCCCAAGAAGATGGTTTTGAACTGAGGAAGATAACTGGTACCGTGTTTGTAGATTTGTCCGCAGCCTACGACACAGTGAACCTAAGGCGAAGGCGACTACAAATTCGTCACAATTCTCAGAGAACTTCTCCATAACCGTCGCTTTCAAGTTCACCTTCTTCAAGACAAAAGCCGTTGGAGAGCCCTCAGGGTAGTGTCCTTGCCCCGCTGCTCTTCAATATTTACACTAACGACCAGCCGTCTAGCCCAAACACGTGTCGTTTTCTATACGCAGACGACCTTGCGTTAACGTCTCAGGCGACCAGTTTCGAGGAAGTAGAGTTAAACCTCTCCAGAGCTCTAAATTTGAACTTAAAGTTTAAAACTGCTCTTATTATTTTCCGTTTTATTATTACACCGAAAATCGATTACAAACATCGATAAGTGTCTACTCAATATATTTGCAAAGTTTGGATTAAATCCGGCATGTAGTTTTTATACTAAACATTTGTATTGAAACTCGAGCCTCCAGGGGGTCCTTAAGCGCTAGAACTGTAGTTTTGATCTTAATTCACCAATGGCAAATGGATGTTTGACATCAGAAATTGTTAGTCTTGCATCTTCAAAAGTTCTTTGCTATTGAAGAAGCGCTTGATCAAGCAAGACTAAGTGTATTTTTGCTTTAAGATTTAAAACACCGTCTGAATGTCTGGAATGTGGGTACCGTTCGTAAAACTAGTTTTATTGACCTAATGCAGCCGCTTCTGGTGGTGCCCGGCGCCGGACGTACCTGCCGGCGCTGGGCGCGCGGGTGGCGGGCGCAGCGCCCCCGGCGTCGCTGCCGCTCACGGAGCGCGACTCGCTCTCGCCGAAGCTGCTCTTCTTGGCCTGGTTCAGCTTTATCTCCTCCACCCACGGCGCCTTCTGCTTCTTCCACTCGAGGGTTAGGGGCTTGATCTCTTCAGTTTTCTCAGAAGAGAGGTCCTCGGCTGTCAAATTAAATTTATTTATTTTCAATAGTTACGTGCTACGGTACAAATCAATTTAATAAAATTCGTAAATACTGAAGACACATTTGGTTGTTTCTATAACGCGCGTCCTTCGTTGCAGTTATATTAATCGCTAACTAAAACAAACTGGCTACAATGTTACTTAGTATATTAACACGTTTAAAACTACCTAAACCTAACGCACAATCTCTCAAGTTTTTACTTTGTATCATAAATTAGAATGAATTATTACACAATTCAATCTCATCTGCAATCAAATACAAAAGTATTATCGCTCACCTTCATGTCCATTGCTGAGTCCGATTTGCTGTAACGAATCATCTCGCAGAACTTGGTTCGGCGGTCTCCGGCGCGGCGCCTTCACTCTGTTGAAACAAAGAATTAAATACAAATCTAATCTAAATCGGTTCAGCCGTTCAAGCTGTAGAGCTGACAACAGTGTCACATACATACAAAAAATCTCGAACTCGTTTTTTTACGGTTCCATAGTCAAACTTGGAACTCTTATACTTCCACCATGTCCGTCTGTCTATCTGTTTGTCGGTATGTCACATCCGTTTTGCTAAAAGACCATTATATCTGAAGTTTGGTATGGTTATATAAATCTGTGCACTGTGTACTGAGTTATCAAGTTTTAAAGTGGTGATTTTTGTTGGAGTTACATGTCCCCACCCCCTAACAGTTAAACCGTTTTTTTCCTATCTGGAAAGTATCAGAACTAGTTGGGAATATAATTAACTGTAAAGGAAAATCATCTAGGCCAAAAGTAGTTGAGGAGTCATGTTTGGTCGACCAACTTAAGATTGTAAAATGTTCATAGATTTTTAATACAAAACGTTCTAAAACATCTGCAAAAAAACGTTGTTTTTTTACAATATGTCTTTTTTGAGGGTTGCGTTAAAAAAAGGCACCCTAACAATCTCCCCATGTCCGTCCGTCCGTCAGTGCGTATGTCACAGTCAATTTTCTATGCTCCTATTATGAAAAATGTAGTCAATTTTTTTAGGGCACATGTAAGAGGGGGGATGATTTTTTTTAAGTGAAAGTTTTATGTAGATGGGGGTACTAGGATTTTTCTGCCACGAAAAAGCGTTAAGGCCGCGTGGGGCGGGGGGGTAGACAGAGAATTCTGGCGGCGGTGGCGGAGAGAGGGCAAAAATAAAATCTGAAATATGATTTCCTAAATTGCTCTTCTCTTAAATTTCTTAAAACCTTACTTGTTTTGTTTTTCCATCACGTCTTCAATTTTTAATTGATCAAATTCACAAAATAAGTTCGTCAATGACGCTTAAAATCTATGACGTCACTTGTGGGTATTTCCAACGTTAAATTTCAATAGTAGATAATGAATCTGTTGAATGAGTGGAATGAATTATTTGTTTAAGAAAAATATAAAATAGTTTATTTTCACCAAAGTCTCCACATATTTCATGGCTGAGACCTCCTTTTAGGTACGGAAGTACCTGTGTTAGGGGATCTCGCTCCTCCATTACTTAATCTATGGTTTATTAAAGGAAAACACAAAACACAAAACATTAACATGAAACATTAACATTACAAGATGACTAACATTAAAAATCAAAGGAATTAAATTACAGAGGAAATACCTATTTAGTTAAAGTTAAGAGCAGTATGTCTGTCTTCTGTAGTTATTGTCTGCGTGTGTGTGTGTGTGTGTTATGTGTGTGTGTGTGTGTGCGTGTGTGTGTGTGTGTGTGTGAAAGAGAGTGAGAGTGTGTGTGTTTGGGGGTTCAAGTGTATCTTTATAGTTAGTTTAAGATACTAGTTCAAGAAGTCGTTCAGTTTCATCATGGCTAATGGATTCTAGCCATGATATTAGAGTTCTTCTGCATTTGAGAATGTTCATTGGAGAATTATGAAGTTTTTTATTAATTTTCTTATAGAGGAACGATGAGCGTACTAATAATAAATTGGTATGAAGCAAATGTAGTTCTATGCAAAGATTTTACCGCCGCTACCGATACTACCATTTTATTTCTAATTAAATATTGAAAAGCAAAAGGAAAGAAACAACTTTTTACTTGTTGGTAGCTACTTTATGTTACCTAACAGTAGAAAGAATGAAAACGAAAATCTAAAATTAGTCACTTAATTGCACTATTAAATTTGTTACGTATTACAGTCGAGGCCTAAGGTCCATTAAATTATCAAACAATAAACTGTTCATAGAAATAATAGTTATCCCACCAAAATCATAAATGTTAAAAATGTTAGCCAAGTTCAATACTTTAAAATTTGCTTAGTGACAAAAGGATTGAGATCTAAATGGGTGTCAAGTTCTGCAAATAATCCTGAAATCTAATCTAGGATAAATAACTTTATAAACAAATATAAAACTATATTTCTATGTTTTCTCTGTTAAAGAAGTGTCTGATAATTAAAATTATAAATTCTGAAATTTAACTGTCGAATAATTTAGACAAAGTAGAGAACTTATTATTGTTAATTGAAGTATAAGATCTGTCTTGGCTTCTTTTTAGTACCAAATCAAATATAGAATGTAAGTTGATTAGACAAATATAGGATGACTTGTATGTAAAAAGTAGCCAAGTCAAATCTTAAAATTCAACTTAACATAATGAGTTCTCTACTTTGTATAAATTATTCGACAGTTAAATTTCAGAATTTATAATTTTAATTGTCAAACACTGCTTTAACAGAGAAAACATAGAAATAGAGTTTTATATTTGTTTATAAAGTTATTAATTCTTATAAGTAGATTTCAGGATTATCTGCAGAACTTGGCACCCATTTACATCGCAATCCTTTTGTCACTAAGCATATTTAAAGTATTGAACTTGGCTAACATTTTTCACATTTATGTTTTTAGCGGAATATCATTACTTTACCCTTTTTCCTGCGTTTAGGTTCTACAGTTTTCTTTTTTAAGCTACTGTCTACACTTTCTTGAATTTTAGAAGTATTAGAGGGCATTGCCCATTCTTTATTTGCAACTTTTATTACACGGATTTTGTTTATATTTAAATTGGCTAAGTCAGCGGTTGTATTCTACTATGGAACTTTATTGTGCCTTAATTTGACTAGGATCTAGGTTAATAAGATGTACGTCTAGTGTTCAACTCTGGAGAGTGCCACGTAAGCCTGTACTCTGCTAAATATTGAAGTGCCTAGTCATGTATTTTTAGCAAGAATATAAATTAATTTGGCAACAGAATGATGAATTACCTACATGTAATTATTATGAATTCAATTACTTACAAGTCTTACAACCATACATAAAAATAAAGAGCAAGAAAACAAGCAAAATTTACGACGTATATATTTTGCAAGATTTTTGTTTTGTTTTCCAGCGACAATTCAATACGTACGTGATAAATGTTTGGACGAATTAATTCGTCTAAAGACAAATGTCCTCAAAAGTATGTTTTTTAAGTAATTATTTATTTATAGAGATTTCAGCTGTTACCTCAAATCGATTTAGTTGAATGACGAAGCAAACGCAACCTTATAGGTAAGTTTTCGCTAGACAACCGGACATCCAGAGTGTTAATTATCACATTAAGAGAAACACCCAAACAAGAGAACATTAAGCCATTAAGATTTTACAGCCAAATTATAAACTAGAGGTAAAATAAATGAACGAAGTGTAGTTTCAAAATTAGCCAGCATATTAACTATTATTGCATTAAAATGTATACTGTACGAGTATCTGTAGTAAATCCATTTGTAATACAGATTTAAAACATTTAAATCATTCTTGTATGAATGTATATTAGATAAATGATTAAATGAAACTCCCTCCGTGATTAAATGGTGTTAGCATTAGCTTTACGATCCAAAGGTTGTAGGTTCGATTCCTGCGGGGACCACCCATATTGTGTTTACTAGATGAAATCTGATTAGAATATGAACACTGCCGGCTGAATAACCTGACTGTCCGAAAAGTAAAATGATTTCGTGTTTCGGAAAGCACGTTAAGTCGTTGGTTCCGGTTGCATTTTCTGCATAAACCGTGTCAGAGACTGTTAGGAAGTTTAGACACCTGGGTTTTTCTGGGTTGCTTGACCCTGCAGTAATACATAAAAAAGATTAAATTATAAGTACTTACATACGTAACCCTAAGCAAAATGTAGCGAAACACGTTTCTTCTTCATGTACTTAAGTAGTTAAGCAAAGACCACAGCACTTCATGCTTTACAGTTGCACTACAACAACCGCCACTATTACGAACAACATAAGAGCGGCCTTAAGGTTAAACTGTAAAGAATGATGTGCTATCGACTGTACAATAAGTTACTAAATAGAGTAAGGTATTGCTAACCAACTAGCTTGCCTTCATATACTTTACGTAATAATACAGTTGGCCGTATGGCTCCCGGCTTAGAATAGGGCCATCCTATTTCATCCAATAGGTGTCGTAAGAGACGACTAAGGGACTCATACCGGAGGATGGGCAGCAGCGTCTTTCCGTGACTTGCAGCCAATCTGCAACACTGCGATCGCCAACCCGCCTGCCAAGCGTGGCGATTACGGCAACACCCCCCAAATGACCGACACAAATAAAAAACGGCCCCTAGTCCCCGGCGGCCCCGCTATTCCTGGCTCAGGTAACGGCGGGGCATGGGGTGCGAAGAATCCCCGGCAGATGCCAGGCTACCATAACAAAAGACCTCTGGCCCTGGCAACCTACAACACGCGCACACTGCGAACCGACGTAAAGTTAACAGAACTCGAGGAAGCATTGAGCAGGTTACGATGGGACATCGTAGGATTATGTGAAGTCCGAAGAGAGGGGGAGGACTCCATAATCCTTAAATCCGGAAACCTGCTCTATTTCCGGGAGGGCGACCAACTGTCCGAGGGTGGTGTCGGGTTTCTAGTCCACAAGTCCCTCATTAACAATGTGGTCCGGATCGAGAGTGTTTCGACGAGGGTAGCGTACCTTATTCTCCGAATTACCAAACGGTATTCGCTGAAAATTATTCAGGTATATGCACCGACCGCACAACACTCCGACGACGAAGTGGAGCTCCTATATGAGGATATCTCTAGAGCTCTACATAATAGCTCCCGGACCCAATACACCATTGTTATGGGGGACTTTAACGCGAAACTGGGCAAACGAAGTGATGGTGAGCTGAGAGTGGGGCAATTTGGATATGGAGAGAGAAATGCACGTGGCCAGCTGCTGGCCGACTTTATGGAGAAGGAGGGCCTCTTTATGATGAACTCCTTCTTCAAAAAGCCTAAACAGCGAAAGTGGACATGGTTGCATCCCAATGGCGTAACGAAGAACGAGATCGACTTCATCTTGTCGACGAGAAGGCAAATATTCAATGATGTCTCTGTGATCAACTCAGTCAAAACAGGGAGCGATCACCGAATGGTAAGAGGCACATTGAATCTAAAGACCAAGCTAGAAAGATGTCGACTGATGAAGTCCACACTCCGACCAGCGCCCATCCAGCTCCAAAACCCTGAAAACTTTCAGCTCGAGTTGCACAATCGCTTCGAATGCCTAGGAGACTGCGAGAATGTGGACGATTATAACGACAGGTTCGTGGAAATTGTCCAAACGGTCGGGTCTAAGATTTTCAAAACTCGCCGTTCAAACAGAACCAAAAAAATCTCTGACTTCACCAGCAACCTCATGGAAGAAAGACGCAGATTGGTTTTGCAGTCCTCTGAAGACGCTACTCAGTATCGGCAACTAAACAGGCAGATCTCTAAGTCTCTAACTCGCGATTTGCGCCACTATAATACAAATTGTATTGAAGAGGCGATTGAGAACAACAAAGGCTCAAAAGTGTTCGCAAGAGATCTGTCTGTTGGTCAAAGCCAACTGACCAAGCTGAAGACTGAGGACGGCAGGATCATATCGTCTAAGACTGAGTTGCTGGAAGAAGTTGAGAAGTTCTACGGACAATTGTACAAGACCACACGTCTGCCTGTCAGCGATCTGGCTAAAGACCCAAGAGCTAGACTTACCCGACACTATACCGAAGATATCCCGGACGTCAGCCTGTACGAGATTAGAATGGCTCTTAAACAGCTTAAAAACAATAAGGCACCGGGTGATGATGGAATTACGGCTGAACTTCTGAAAGCAGGTGGAACACCGGTACTTAAAGCTCTTCAGAAATTATTTAATTCCGTTATACTTGAGGGACAAACGCCTAAGGCATGGCACAGAAGTGTGGTCGTGCTTTTCTTCAAAAAGGGCGACAATACCCTGCTGAAGAACTACAGACCCATCTCACTTCTGAGCCACGTCTACAAACTGTTTTCGAGGGTCATTACGAATCGTCTCGCACGCAGGTTTGACGACTTCCAGCCTCCCGAACAAGCCGGTTTCCGAAAAGGATTTAGTACCATAGACCACATACATACGCTGCGGCAGATTATACAGAAGACCGAAGAGTACAATCAGCCACTATGCTTGGCGTTCGTGGACTATGAGAAAGCCTTCGATTCGGTCGAAACTTGGGCTGTGCTACAGTCTCTCCAGAGGTGCCAAATTGACTATCGATATATCGAAGTGCTGAAGTGTTTGTATGAAAACGCCACCATGTCGGTTCGCCTCCAGGATCAAAACTCGAAACCTATCCAGCTGCAGCGAGGGGTGAGACAGGGAGACGTTATATCTCCGAAACTGTTCACCGCCGCCCTGGAAGATGTTTTTAAGCTTTTGGACTGGGGTGGACTGGGCATCAATATCAACGGCGAGTACATCACCCACCTTCGATTCGCTGACGATATCGTGGTCATGGCTGAGACTATGGACAACTTAGGCACAATGCTCGATGGCCTCAGTAGAGCCTCCCAACAAGTGGGTCTTAGAATGAATATGGACAAGACGAAAATTATGTCAAACGTCCGTGTCATACCTACTCCTCTGAAGGTTGGAGGCTCTACACTCGAAGTTGTTACCGAATATGTATACCTGGGACAAACAGTCCAGTTAGGTAGGTCCAACTTCGAGAAAGAGATCAATCGTCGAATCCAACTCGGCTGGGCAGCGTTCGGGAAGCTTCGCAATATCTTTACGTCCCAGATACCGCAGTGTCTTAAGACCAAGGTCTTCGACCAATGTGTGTTGCCAGTGATGACGTACGGAACTGAGACATGGTCGCTTACTATGGGCCTCATAAGAAAGCTCAAGGTCACCCAAAGGGCAATGGAGCGTGCTATGCTCGGAATTTCTCTGCGTGATCGAATCAGAAACGAGGAGATCCGTAAGAGAACCAAAGTAACCGACATAGCTCTCAGAATTGCTAAACTTAAGTGGCAGTGGGCGGGGCACATTGCTCGTAGAACAGATGGCCGTTGGGGCAGTAAAGTTCTCGAGTGGCGACCACGCACCGGAAAGCGTAGTGTAGGCAGGCCTCCCACTCGGTGGACCGATGACCTGGTGAAGGTCGCGGGAAGCCGCTGGATGCGGGCAGCGCAGAACCGGTCGTCGTGGAGATCCTTGGGGGAGGCCTATGTCCAGCAGTGGACTTCCTTCGGCTGAAATGATGATGATGATGATGAATAATACAGTTATTATTATATATTACTAGGTCTATGATTTATAGTGTTTATTTATATTTTGATGATTGTCTATTAAACGTAAATACAGGAATAGTGTAGGCAGTGTTTTCAGGCCCCCCACAAGATGGACCGATGACCTGATTAAGGTCGCAGGAAACTGTCGAATGCGGACTGCACAGGGCCCGACGATAAGATTTCCACGACGACCGCGTCATCGTGGAAATTTCAGAATAAGTCCTTTGTCCTGCAGTGGAGGTCTTTCGGCTGACATGATGATGATGATAAGACAGGAATTGAATCTGGGCTTTTGTATATCAAAGACTTGTAAAATAGTTTATTCTTTCGTAACACAATTTTATTGACCGGCTATGCTGTTTAATCGTTAAGCCGGCAGCGGCGTTGTTAGTTGCAGTTCGCGTTATTTTTGAGCGTCAAAGTTTTATGAATGATCTAGTAAGTACCTACCTATACAAAGCGATGTTTCATCAGCGACCTTAATCATAATTCCCCTACGAAAAAATAAAAAGCAAAAAGTTTTTGCTTTATATTTTTGACAGGCGCTAGGTGCTTATTAATAAAATCGGTTTTCTAAAAATATTTCAAATCTAAAAAATATACATTTTTCAGATTTTTTCCTTTGTAAACACGCAATTACCTAACTGGATGCCAAATTTGAACTTTATAGGCCATCTGGAAGTGGGTTAGGTTTTTGATCTATATGTCAGTCAGTAAGTCAGTGGAAAAATGGCGATATTTAGATGTTTGTATTTCAATAACCGTTTAAGCTGTATTTGGAGTTCTAGTTAATCTCACTAGTTTCAATAAATATACCAAGTTTGGTGTGTTTGTGTTAAATAGATTTTGAGTTATAAAGAGGTCAAAAGTGGCTCCAAATGGTTCGTGTAATATTAGACACGGCGCTGTTCGCCAGTTCTTTTGCTTGAACTTGGCTTGACACGCTGCCGCGTGTCTAGATTATTATAATGTTGATTTTTATGTGCCTGACCTGGCCGCACGCGGATCGTTCAGTATGGAGTTTCTCTCGACAAGGTCGAAGGTGGTATTGTTGGCGGCGGCGCGGCTGCAGGCGAGGCCGTCCGCGCGGTCCCTCTCGTCACTGCTGTTGGAGCTCGAGGTATCGCTTGAGCTCGGCGAACTCTCTCTCTCCCACTCTTTTTCTCTAAAACAGACAAATCATTCAAATATTATTAAGATGAGGACATTTATAAAAGAACAAAAATGAGCGACTTAATACACAGAATTCGACACTCAAGTGGCAGCGGATCGTAGAACGGACGGGTGTCGGAGCGGTAAAGTACCCAACGACGACCGCGCGCTGGAAGACTTAGCGCAGGCAGGCCTCCCACTCGGTATTATTAATGGGTGGGACGCCTACACGGTACAGGCAGGTGTTTAAGTCTCTAGGTGGACTCATTAACACCCTATTCCCATGATGGTACGATGGATACTGTGACCCTGGTGGTGTCCTGTAAAAACGTTGAGCTCCATCTGCAGTACTCCGCTATGCGGCCAATATCTAAGTCGCGTAGTTCATAGACCTTTGTCCAGCAGTAGACGTCTTCCGGCTGATATGATGATGATAATAGTTCCTCAACTTACTCGATCTTGTTAGTACCAAACGTTTCCAATCTAAAACAGCTATGCAGTGTTGACTGGTCTCCAGTTCCAGTCCTATTTATTAGGGACATTGTGTCGATTTAGCCTACCTACAGTGTCCTGTGAAAAGGCCCTCGACCATGCTTTTCTGGTTTAGTGATGGTAATGTAAACAAGGAAACCAAAAAATGTGTCGATTTAGCTTACCTACCAGTGACCTGTGAAAAGGCCCTCGACCATGCTTTTCTGGCTTAGTGATGGTAATGTAACGAAGAAAGCACAAAATAACTATCATCATCGCTTGTTTGCTGTATGGTGCTGTTTTACTAGAAAAATAAATGAGTTATCTATCTATCTATCATATTTCAATTGCAAGAAACAAATCTAAAGCTACATGGCAAGTAATCAATCAAGCAAAAAACAATCTGCCTTGAGAATATAAAACACAAATAAGAGTGAATGATAGACTCATTAAAAATCCACGCGAAATAGCACCAGCTTTTAATAATTACTTTATTGACGAAGTACCACCATCAACACAGACTAACCTAGAAGCCATTAATTTAACTGAATTATTAAGCAAACTATTCAATAACTCGCTATTCGTGGAACTAACCTGCCCTGAAGAAATCCATCAAAATATTAGAAATTTAAAAAATACAAATAGTACAAGGGATGATAATATAAATACACGAATTGTAAAGTATGTCTCACTAATAATTGCTCCAATAATAAGTCATGTCACTAACCTCTGCATCGAACACGGTGTATATCCACAGACGCTTAAACTTTCTGTTATAAAACCTATATTTAAAAAAGACGACAAAGACAACATGAAGTTTTATAGACCGGTTGCATTGATTCCCATTATGTCGAAGATTATAGAGAAATTAATACAAAAAAGGCTGTATAAATACTTCGAAACTAATAATATATTCGTGAAGGAACAGAATGGATTCAGAAAAAATAAAAAAAATATGTAGCTATCTATGATTTTTTACAAACAATATATAAAAGGGTCGATAATCGATTACCAGTATTCGCACTTTATCTAGATATGACGAGGGCATTTGATAACGTAGACCACAAAATTTTACTTAAGAAACTTGAATCTTATGGTGTAAGAGGAAACATAAACGATTTAATAAAATCTTACTTTTGTGACAGAAATCAGGTTACCAAAATTGAACGCATATGTCCTAAGTCCAAAACTGAAAAATCTTACATTTCTGATCCACGAAGTGTGCAATACGGTGTGCCTCAAGGCAGTGTTCTGGGTCCGTTATTGTTCCTTATATACATAAATAATTTACCTAACAGTATAATCCAATGGTTTTATATGCTGATGATAGTACTGTTATTTGCGGAAATGAAAGTGATATCAACAATGACCTTAACTCAATAGTTAGTTGGCTAAAATAAAACAACCTGAAAATTAATATTGAAAAAACTAATATTACGTCTTTCAAACAGAGAAATTTTACAAATCATACGACTAATGTTCAGTTTGAAGGTAAAGCAGTTCAGGAAGTTATGGTGACTAAATATTTAGGCTTGCAAATTGATATTAATTAGAATTGGGGTACACGTATTGATCAAGTATGTAAAAAAGTAACTCAGTTTTCTTATGCTCTTTATTATGTTGGATAAAACGGTAGATCGCAAAGCAGTGCTCGCAGCTTATCATGGCTATGTGGTACCAACTTTGAAATATGGAATAATTTTCTGGGGAAATGCTACTGGCAAGGAGGCGGATCCCAAAAAAGATGCACAAGGGCCATATGTAGATTACATAAAAATAAGTTAAAAATTTGGAAATAACAATTAAATTAAAAATTTAAACCCCCCCCCCCCCCCCCGCAAAAAAGTAAAGCGGACATTTAAAAAGTAAAAAATAATACCTTTCGTTGAGCCATCAAATTCATTTCAGAAATACCTATACTTATATATTTTAATTATCGAAATCGATGGATGGCACGATAGGGTTTGCTCATTAAAATGGCGCTATAATGTCGCGTCGGGGTACCGCTTTAGTGAATCAGACCCTTCATTTGATTGACTATCTATTATTTACTAGTATTTTCGACCAACTTGAGACGACGATCAACTTTTGTGACAAATCTAGTAACATTGGGTGTTATGAGTCTGAGAGCGTTATGAGTTTGAAAGTTCTCTATTTTAGCTATGTATTTTATTATATTTGGGAACTTAGCAGCCTCATTCACAAAATACTAGTTATTGCTTTAAACTTAGCGGTACCCCGACGCGACATTATAGCGCCATTTTAATGAGCAAACCCTATCGTGCCATCCATCGATTTCGATATTTAAAATATATATAGGTATTTCTGAAATGAATTTGATGGCTCAACGAAAGGTATTATTTTTTACTTTTTAAATGTCCGCTTTACTTTTTTGCGGGGGGGGGTTTAAATTTTTAATTTAATTTTTATTTCAAAATTTTTAACTTATTTTCAAAATAATTAATGACAAGTACAGTTATATCTAAAAGGATATAGATTTGTCTATATAACATTCATCAAAATTATGTTCGGTTGTTTTGTTTTTAAACCAAAATGTTTGGAAGTTATGTAAGAGATGCTAAATTATTTAGGCGCGCGTTGAAATATTTTATTATGAAAGGCTGCGTTAATACATCAACGAGCGCCACTTTTTTCCTTCTTAAAAATATTTATGTTTTCTTTAACATTTTTATTGAATACTCGTAAATTATTAGGTAGTTATTGAATATAAAATTTAGTTTTTGTGTGTACGTACATGTAACATAAATTACTGAAAATCAGAACAAGAATAGAATAGAATCAATTCCTAAAATTTTTGGAAATCATTTTTGGTGAGATCGTTTCTATTTTTTTTTATTTAAAGCCATGGGATTTTAGCTCTAAAGGCTGATTTACACTTCAGAAAGTAGTAAGCACTTAAAATAGAAGAAAATAGAAGCTCGTCCCTGCTTTGGAAGACTCCGAGAACCTAGTACATACCGAGTACTTGCTGACTTTAGTGTTGCCACCATTGCATTGTATGCAGAATCAAATACTGATCAAAACGAGTCCAAACACGACATATCTGCTATTATTTTTTTAAGAGTGTACTAGTGTGCTGGATATCCTGGCCGCAGCATCAGCTCACCGTGTTGCCACCATTGCATTGTATGCAGAATCAAATACTGATCAAAACGAGTCCAAACACGACATATCTGCTATTATTTTTTCAAGGATGTGCTAGTGTTCTGGATATCCTGGCCGCAGCATCAGCTCACCGTGTTGCCACCATTGCATTGTATGCAGAATCAAATACTGAACAAAACGAGTCCAAACACGACATATCTGCTTTTATTTTTTTAAGAGTGTGCTAGTGTTCTGGATATCCTGGCTGCAGCATCAGACCAAGAGTTCCATAATCCTGCATATTTATTAAGCATACATGAGTGTTTCAAGTTTTAGGTCACATGTATGTTTGAAAGTAAAGTAAATACACATTAAGAGTCTAAGAACCCTACCGCAGCTAACAAAAGAGCTGATGACCTTGAAACGGCTGAACCGATTTTGATAAAACGTATCTAAGAACCATCGCCAAAAAAACTGCTTGTAAATAAAAAAAAACGCATCCAAATCGGTTCACCCGTTTGAGAGCTACGGTGCCACAGACAGACACACAGACACACAGACACACACACACATAGCGGTCAAACTTATAACACCCCTCTTTTTTGCGTCGGGGGTTAAAAACGGACACTTGTGTGCCAAAATTTAGGCTACTTATGCTACTTATGCTACTTACAGTACCAGCTCTGTATATATATTATATGAAACTGCAGTTTTTGTTAGATTACACCCACAATATTTTCAGTGTAGCACACGAGCGCGACGCTTCGATCGTCTGTGCCACGTACCATGTAAAACTACGCTCTTTCACAGAAGTATATTTGCAATGGCTCCTACAATAATATATAATAAAATACCTAAAGTAATCCGGGACTTAAATAACATGAATAGTTCTAAACGACAATTGAGGACTTTTTTGACAGAAAAGGCGTACAATACAATAATTGAATTTTTAAATGATAAATTCATTTGACATGTTTTGTTCAATACATTGACATATTATAGTTTTACCATATAACATTGATAAATCCATTGATAAACTATTTTGAATTTTAGGTTAAGTTTACTGTGACATAAGAATTTATTTTGAAAATACTTAATATTATTTTCTGAAATTTATTGTGTGCCCTCTCAGGATTTATCTGTTTTTTTTATTCTTATTTTGTACGTCATAAAGGACATGTCATAAAGCACATTAATTTTGTTTAACACCTGTACATTTACTTATGATCACAAATAAATTAATTTGAATTTGAATTCAGTTCCCTCAGGAACTGCATCGGGTTATGCTGTTTTCACGGGATAAAAAGTAGCCTATGTCCTTTCTCGCAACACAGGCTACCTGCATGCCAAATTTCATAAAGATTGGCCAAGGCGTTAAAGCGTGAAACAAACAAACAAAAAAACACATTTTCACATTTTTATTATTAGTAAGGATTACACGCCGACGACGAAGTGGAGCTCCTATATGAGGATATCTCTAGAGATCTACATAATAGCTGCCGGACTCAATACACCATTGTTATGGGGGACTTTAATGCGAAACTGGGCAAACAAAGTGATGGTGAGCTGAGAGTGGGGCAATTTGGATATGGAGAGAAAAAATGCACGTGGCCAGCTGCTGGCCGACTTTATGGAGAAGGAGGGCCTCTTTATGATGAACTCCTTCTTCAAAAAGCCTAAACAACGAAAGTGGACATGGTTGCATCCCAATGGCGTAACGAAGAACGAGATCGACTTCATCTTGTCGACAAGAAGGCAAATATTCAATGATGTCTCTGTGAACAACTCAGTCAAAACAGGAAGCGATCACCGAATGGCAAGAGGCACATTGAATCTAAAGACCAAGCTAGAAAGATGTCGACTGATGAAGTCCACACTCCGACCAGTGCCCATCCAGCTCCAAAACCCCGAAAACTTTCAGCTCGAGTTGCACAATCGCTTCGAATGCCTAGGAGACTGCGAGAATGTGGACGATTATAACGACAGGTTCGTGGAAATTGTCCAAACGGTCGGTTCTAAGATTTTCAAAACTCGCCGTTCAAACAAAACCAAAAAAATCTCTGACTTCACCAGCAACCTCATGGAAGAAAGACGCAGATTGGTTTTGCAGTCCTCTGAAGACGCTACACAATATCGGCAACTAAACAGGCAGATCTCTAAGTCTCTAACTCGCGATTTGCGCCAGTATAATACAAATTGTATTAAAGAGGCGATTGAGAACAACAAAGGCTCAAAAGTGTTCGCTAGAGATCTGTCTGTTGGACGAAGCCAACTGACCAAGCTGAACACTGAGGACGGCAGGATCATATCGTCTAAGACTGAGTTGCTGGAAGAAGATGAGAAGTTCTACGGACAATTGTACACGACCACACGCCTGCCTGTCAGCGATCTAGCTAAAGACCCAAGAGCTAGACTTACCCGACACTATACCGAAGATATCCTGGACGTCAGCCTGTACGAGATTAGAATGGCTCTTAAACAGCTTAAAAACAATAAGGCACCGGGTGATGATGGAATTACGGCTGAACTTCTGAAAGCAGGTGTAACACCGGTACTTAAAGCTCTTCAGAAATTATTTAATTCCGTTATACTTGAGGGACAAACGCCTAAGGCATGGCACAGAAGTGTGGTCGTACTTTTCTTCAAAAAGGGCGACAATACCCTGCTGAAGAACTACAGACCCATCTCACTTCTGAGCCATGTCTACAAACTGTTTTCGAGGGTCATTACGAATCGTCTCGCACGCAAGTTTGACGACTTCCAGCCTCCCGAACAAGCCGGTTTCCGAAAAGGTTTTAGTACCATAGACCACATACATACGCTGCGGCAGATTATACAGAAGACAGAAGAGTACAATCAGCCACTATGCTTGGCGTTCGTGGACTATGAGAAAGCCTTCGATTCGGTCGAAACCTGGGCTGTGTTACAGTCTCTCCAGAGGTGCCAAATTGACCATCGATACATCGAAGTGCTGAAGTGTTTGTATGAAAACGCCACCATGTCGGTTCGCCTCCAGGATCAAAACTCGGAACCTATCCAGCTGCAGCGAGGGGTGATACAGGGAGACGTTATATCTCCGAAACTGTTTACCGCCGCCCTGGAAGATGTTTTTAAGCTTTTGGACTGGAGTGGACTCGGCATCAATATCAACGGCGAGCACATCACCCACCTTCGATTCGCGGACGATATCGTGGTCATGGCTGAGACTATGGACGACTTAGGCACAATGCTCGATGGCCTCAGTAGAGCCTCTCAACAAGTGGGTCTTAGAATGAACATGGACAAGACGAAAATTATGTCAAACGTCCGTGTCATACCTACTCCTCTGAAGGTTGGAGGCTCTACACTCGAAGTTATTACCGAATATGTATACCTGGGACAAACAGTCCAATTAGGTAGGTCCAACTTCGAGAAAGAGATCAATCGTCGAATCCAACTCGGCTGGGCAGCGTTCGGGAAGCTTTGCAATATCTTTACGTCGCAGATACCGCAGTGTCTTAAGACCAAGGTCTTCGACCAATGTGTGTTGCCAGTGATGACGTACGGAACTGAGACATGGTCGCTTACTATGGGCCTCATAAGAAGGCTCAAGGTCACCCTAAGGGCAATGGAGCGTGCTATGCTCGGAGTTTCTCTGCGTGATCGAATCAGAAACGAGGAGATCCGTAAGAGAACCAAAGTAACTGACATAGCTCTCAGAATTGCTAAACTTAAGTGGCAGTGGGCGGGGCACATTGCTCGTAGAACAGATGTCCGTTGGGGCAGTAAAGTTCTCGAGTGGCGACCACGCACCGGAAAGCGTATTGTATGACCTGGTGAAGGTCGCGGGAAGCCGCTGGATGCGGGCAGCGCAGAACCGGTTGTTGTCGTGGAGATCCTTGGGGGAGGCCTATATCCAGCAGTGGACTTCCTTCGGCTGATATGATGAAGGATTACTACGCTACGGCTGCTTGGGGCCACACGGTCATTGCGCGGCGGCGGCGCGGCGGCGGTGTTTATTTTCCTAAATTCGTAATATCTTTTGATGGAATGTCCGATTTTAGAAATTCAAAGGATTATCTATAGGTATCGAAACATTTTTTTATTACGAAATGATTTATTTGGATAAGGGTTATTACGAAGGTATGGTTATTAGTAAGGCCAGTTTTTTATTAACTTTTAAAGTGTAAAAAGTTGTTAAAGTGAAATAACTACAATAGCTGGACATGTCACTAATGTTTTTGTGGGTATTGATATGTTCTCTAATATTGTAAAACATTTTTTTGGTTCATCAATAGTTTCCGTAGCGTAGGCGATTTAAGAAAATTTTTAAGCAAATTTTTTTACACCTTGGTTCACGTTACTGAAGTTTTAGCAAGGATCCCTTATTATTTCTAGTAATAAATATAGCCTATGTTACTCAGCGATAATGTAGCATTCTAATGGTGAAATATTTTTTAATATCAGTCCAGTAGTTTTTGACTTTATTTGTTACAAACATACAAAAGTACCAAGCTTTCCTCTTTATAATATTATTAGTATTAGTATAGATGTATATGAGTCTCTAGTTCCCATAATACTGGAATCCTATTTAAGGACTGGATGACCGTGTCCGATTTGTCCCTAAATTTCATTACATCGTCTCAAATTTTTTCGTCTGTGTGTTGCATGTCGCGTGACGGTCGCTTTCGTCTGACGGTATGATCGTTTCGTCCTCTGTAAATTTTCACTTTTACCGTAGTTTCATAAAACCACACACTTTATCATATCAGCCGGAAATCGTCCACTGCCGGACAAAAGCCTCCCCAAGGATTTTCATGACGACCGGTCCAGCGCTGCCCGCATCCATCGGCTTCCCGCGATCTTCACCAGGTCGTCGGTCCACCGCGTGGGAGGCCTGCCTACGCTACGTTTTCCGATGGGCGGTCGCCACTCGAGAACTTTACCACCACCACCAAAACCACACACTTACTTTTTTATTATTATTATGTTGAATTTAATGTGGCTGACCTGCCCGCACGCGAATCGTACAGTATGAAGTTTCTCTCGACATGGTCGAAGGTTTTATTGATGGCGGCGGCGCGGTCCGCGCGGTACCAATCGTCGCTGCTGCTAGAGCTCGAGGTATCGCTTGAGCTCGACGAACTCTCTTTCTCCCACTCTTTTTCTTTAAAACAGACAAATCATTCAAATATTATTAAGACTAAATGAGAACATTTTGTAGAAGAACAAAAATGAGCGACATAACATAATACACAGAATTGCGACACTCAAGTGACAGCGGGTGGTAGAACGGACGGCCGTCGGGGCAGTAAAGTTCCCAACGACGACCCACGCTGGAAGACTAAGCGTAAGCAGGCCTCCCACTCGGTGGACCCACGCCCTGATGAAGGCTGCGGTTAGCTGCTGGATGCGGGCAGCGCAGGACCGGCCGTTGTGGAAGTCCTTGGGAGACGCCTTTGTTCATCAGTGTACGTCTTTCGGCTGATACGATGATTGTGTAACCTGGTCGAGTAAGCCGAGGATCGTGGGTCTCATTTCCACCCGAGGCAAACACTCGTGTAACGAACTAGGTTTGTTTGCGATGTGTCTGGGTTTTTAATATTTTATAAGGTAGTATGTATTTAAGAAGTAGGTATGTATTAATGAAGGTCGTGATTCGAGCACAGATGATAATAATAGTACAAGTACAGATGAATTACTCGCAATAACGCTTTATATAAATAGCAACTCTCGCTACGCGGTAATAAAGAACAGTCTAGTTCGCAACCGCGCTTAGTGCCTCCAGTTTTACTTCAACATACCTACCTATACATACACCGATAACAATCGCGCTTTTACGCAAGAATGAACCGAATCAATGCGCGTGAGAGATTATTTTGCGCTGGCCGGTCTAGTGTTGTCGCAACTGATCAACCGGCAGGGTTGTGAGACCGTGCGACAAACATGTTTCAACTTGCGCACTCGCTTGCCCGATAATCGCTGCGCTTTCTGCACGAAATGACAACCGACTGACTAGCGCGGCTTGTAGGCCGCGCCGTTGTGTAGATACTTACCTCACGCTCTCGGTCGAGTAACGGGGGCCTGGTTCGAGTCCTACTTCGTACCAATGTGTTTTTTAATTTCGATTTCATATGTACGTTTATCCGACGCTCTTGCGAGGAAGGAAAACATCATGAGGAAACCAACCCACATTAGGCCCGTGTGGTCGACTAAGGCCCGATCGCCCTAATTCAGGGTAGGCTCGAACCCCTCGGTGGGGACGTACATGAGCTGATATGATGATGTATTTATTTAAATGCATATAAATATGTAAAATGCACCGTAAGGGCGTCGGATAAACGTACATATAAAATCGAAATTCCAAAAACACGTTGGTACATTGCCGGATTCGAACCACGACCTCCCGGACAGGAGGTAGAGGCCCTTGCCATTACTTCCCCCTACTATTCTATCTTTATCATTTACACATACTGAAAAACCGAACATCTCAATACCGTCCGTCCGTCACCTTTAGCTCTGGTAGCTAAATTTTTAGGCCGATTTGGACCAAATTTTGAACTTAAAAGTTTCATCAAGATACTATCAAAAGTTTCTTCGTACCATCAAAACTGAAGAGTAGCTGTCATACAATAAAAACTGTTTTTATTTTTCTAAAACGGCTCTAACGATTTTGATGAAACGTTGTACGTCGTAGTTTCTTATGTTTGTCTATTACATAGTGATACCACAGTATTACGATATGGCCAGTAGTGCAACGCCTTTGATGTCGCACGACGCGCGGAGTTTGCCAGGCTGTGCCCCGCCGCCCGCTGCCCCGCAAGTACCCTTCCGTTGCTCTGCGTAAGTACATTCGTTGCGCTACTATAAGCCGCTATATTGTAATACTGTGGTAATACCCACTGGCCTGGGAAAAATCGTGTTTGTATAATAAAATTGAAACTTGCGATTTACTCACAAATGGTTGGATGGAGCTATTGATTGTCGTGTATTACGATTAAGTATGTATTTGCTCATGCAACATGAATTCAGCAAAATTGTTTGAATTTTTGGAGTTTACTCCTTAAGAATTGATTTTCATATATAATCCTGGGGTATGAAAGTTTATGGGGAGTAAAATCAGACGTTATGCGTTATGGTGCGTTATGCGTTATGCGATATTTGTATAGCATATTTATTAATTTTGGGCGCAACTTATTTGGGTGTATGTATGTTTGCTTGGGGCTAGGGGGTTGGGGCTTGGGGCCTGTTAAGGTCAAGGTCAAGTTAAGTTAAGTTAAAAGGATTAAAAGGATCTTCCAGGATCTTACAAGAGGTGTTCCAATTCGGTCCATTCTTTGTGAGGAAATGCCAAAGAGTTAACTCACCCGACTAAGGGCGATATCTTACATCTCCATAAAGATGGCGCTGAAGAAGTTATACTTCAGTCGTGTGGTCTAAAGCACACAAGCGTTCGGCTTGTGACACGTTATCACGTAAAATTAGCATCCGTAAACCGACTTTACAGACAACATCGGTTTATTTTTTAGTTACTGAACCGATTGCTTCCAAAGTCGCTAACTGAGGGTATATGAAGTCCTTAATCACGAATTCGTTGTCAGAATTGAAAAAAGTGGCCGCCATTTTGAACTTTTTAGTTACTGGACAGATTGCTTCCAAAATCGATATCTGGTGGTCCCTGAGGTCCCTAATCACGAATCCGTTGGCAAAATTGAAAAAACTGGCTGGCTGAAGTTTAGTGTGGGCTGCCGTACAGTTTATTATAGACTACAGCCATTAAACTAGATCTGATTGATTGATTGATTGATTGATTGAAAACACTTTATTGCACAACATAAGAGAAAAAAAAAGATACAATGATTAAGGAAGTTGTACATATAGGCGGTCTTATCGCTAACAAGCGATCTGTTATAATGCTAGATTGTTAATAGAAAAAAAAGGTGGAAGCCTATAAAAGTGAGTTCTGTCCCTTAAAAAAAAAGGAATTACACCTAAATTTCCTATATTTTAAGGGAATGACAGAAAATAAATAAGTCATTGGAAGTTCATCTACTCACTTATCATTAGACGTCAGTATCTTGCTCTTCAACCCGCTGAACTGTCCGCCCACACCTGATGTAGGAGTTGGGCTCTTCTTCATTGGCACAGGAGGTTTCTTCTGAAATAACAGAGGAACATTGACATCTGGTGTACGCTCAGTACGCTCCATTTCAACCACGGCGCGACATTAAAATATTTGAGGCTTTTTCTCGTTAATGGCTCTATGTGCTATTCTTTCTTTTTGTAACTTAACTTGGCTTATATCGGATCCGCAGTCAGTTTGGAAAATAATGTATATTGTAATTAACGGGAAAATGTGTATTCTTTCACTATTACAGAGAATTATCGATCAATTAAACTAAGTGTTGTTATGTCACTCACAAGTGAGAGACGATTGTTAGGATTGTATAACGTACTTGGGGAAAACCTGAGGGCCAGTAGCTGTGGCCAGGAGGGAGCAGAGAATACGAGTGAGCTCCAAACCTCGAGAGACCTCTATTATAACTAAAACTTTGTATAAAAGTTGCGTGTAAGGTGTTTGTAAGCAAAGTAAAGTTATCATTCGCAATACGATGATTTGGCAAAATAAGGTAGGTAATTATGATTAAAGGCTAGTATCAACAAAATATGTTTTTTTTAATAAAGTGTTCTTGTTAAATGTTTCGGGAATTAGAAGATAAAGATAAACTTTGGGGTCAAGAATAATAATTAAATAAACGAGTTGTTAGACTATGGATCTGTTACTACGCATTTGCGTTGCCACATACCTATTAAGAGTTACGCGTAAGATAATGAATTCGAGTACAGTACATAAGACTATTAATCTGGTAGGCTAGGGTTCTCATGGACAGTCACTGCTGGCTAGGGTTCTGTTGACAACTGTGGGCTCCATAGTTTCCTGTTTCTTGTTTCAATGCCGCTGGGCCCTTCCTTATGAAGTCTATCTATTTGGTGTACGGACTGGAACTGTTATCTTTTCATGTCCCTCAATTTGGCTTTTAATCGTTCACTTCTGAAAATCACTTTTCACTGCACACTATTCAACGACAGAATGTCCGCTAGTCTAATCTAACTAGCTGCAGGCAAAATTTTTGAATCATCATCATCATCATATCAGCCGAAAATCGTCCACTGCTGGACAAAAGCCTCCCCCAAGGATTTCCACGGCGACCGGTCCTGCGCTGCCCGCATCCATCGGCTTCCCACGATCTTCACCAGTTCGTCGGTCCACCGCGTGGGAGGCCTGCCTACGCTACGTTTTCCGATGCGCGGTCGCCACTCGAGAACTTTACTACCCCATCAGCCATCTGTTCTACGAGCTACGTGCCCTGCCCACTGCCACTTTAGTTTAGCGATTCCGTGAGCTATGTCGGTTACTTTGGTTCTCCTGCGGATCTCCTCGTTTATGATTCGATCACGCAGAGAAACTCCGAGCATAACACGCTCTATTACCCTTTGGGTGACCTTGAGCCTTCTTATGAGGCCCATAGTAAGCGACTATGTCTCAGTTCCGTAAGTCATCACTGGCTACACACACTGGTCAAAGACCTTAGTCTTGAGACAATGCGGTATTTGGGACGTGAAGATATTGCGAAGCTATCCGACCGCTGCCGATTGATTTCGTTCTTGAAGTTGGACCTACCTAGCTGGACTGTTTGTCCCAGGTATACATATTCGTCAACAACTTCCAATGTAGAGTCTCCAACTAAGCTTTAGAGGGGTAAAGGCGACACGGACATTTAACATTATTTTCTTCTTGTCCATGTTCATTTTAAGACCCACTTTTTGAGAGACTTTATTGAAGCCATCGAGCATTGTGCTTAGGTCTTCCTTAGTCTCAGCCATGACCACGGTATCGTCAGCGAATCGGAGGTGGGTTTTGTATCTTCGAATAGCTGGGCTGATCTAACTAGCCGCAGGCAGTCAAAGACGATTTTGACGCAACTGAAACTACAATTGACCCGGAAACTTCTCAGCCACGATCTTCGAATAGCTGGACTGATCTAACTAGCCGCAGGCTGTCAAAGACGGTTTTGACGCAACTGAAACTACAATTGACCCGGAAACTTCTCAGCCACTCTCTTCGAATAGCTGGGCTGATGTAACTAGCCGCAGGCAGTCAAAGACGATTTTGACGCAACTGAAACTACAATTGACCCGGAAACTTCTCAGCCACGATCTTCGAATAGCTGGACTGATCTAACTAGCCGCAGGCAGTCAAAGACGGTTTTGACGCAACTGAAACTACAATTGACCCGGAAACTTCTCAGCCACTCTCTTCGAATAGCTAGGCTGATCTAACTAGCCGCAGGCAGTCAAAGACGATTTTGACGCAACTGAAACTACAATTGACCCGGAAACTTCTCAGCCACGATCTTCGAATAGCTGGACTGATCTAACTAGCCGCAGGCAGTCAAAGACGGTTTTCACGCAACTGAAACTACAATTGACCCGGAAACTTCTCAGCCACTCTCTTCAAATAGCTGGGCTGATCTAACTAGCCGCAGGCAGTCAATGACGGTTTTGACGCAACTGAAACTACAATTGACCCGGAAACTTCTCAGCCACTCTCTTCAAATAGCTGGGCTTATCTAACTAGCCGCAGGCAGTCAAAGACGGTTTTGACGCAATTGAAACTACAATTGACCCGGAAACTTCTCAGCCACTCTCTTCGAATAGCTGGGCTGATCTAACTAGCCGCAGGCAGTAAAAAACGGTTTTGACGCAATTGAAACTACAATTGACCCGGAAACTTCTCAGCCACTCTCTTCGAATAGCTGGGCTGATCTAACTAGCCGCAGGCAGTAAAAAACGGTTTTGACGCAACTGAAACTACAATTGACCCGGAAACTTCTCAGCCACTCTCTTCAAATAGCTGGGCTAATCTAACTAGCCGCAGGCAGTCAAAGACGGTTTTGACGCAATTGAAACTACAATTGACCCGGAAACTTCTCAGCCACTCTCTTCGAATAGCTGGGCTGATCTAACTAGCCGCAGGCAGTAAAAAACGGTTTTGACGCAACTGAAACTACAATGACCCGGAAACTTCTCAGCCACTCTCTTCGAATAGCTGGGCTGATCTAACTAGCCGCAGGAAGTCAAAGACGGTTTTGATGCAACTCAAACTATAATTGACCCGGTAACTTCTCAGCCTTTCTCTTCGATTAGCTGGGCTGACCTAACTAGCCGTAGCCATTTAAAGACGGTTTTGACGCAACTCAAACTACAATTAACCCGGGAACTGCTCAGCCGCGATCTTCGAATAGTTGTAAGTACTATCCCTGGGCACATAACCTACTCTTCAATAAGTTACTATTCGTCATGGAGAGTCAGCTCTGCAAAGAATCGCCTGGAGGTAGGCGATTCTTTGCAGAGTCAGTAATGTGGTCCTGGAATGCACTGGTCTGAAAGAACACCGGGCAAAAATCCTTAATGATATGGGGTCTCATAGGTCGCAAGGATGACAACCGTAAGTATGTCATTTTCAACTGACGCACACTGTTCCAGTATGTCTGAGATGAGCAGCCAATATTATTTTATGGGTAAAACTTAATATTTTAGGTTATAAATAATTAATTAAGTGCGTTTATCTAAATATATGTAACTCAAAGGTGACTGACTGACTGACTGACATAGTGATCTATCAACGGACAGCCCAAACCACTGGACGGATCGGGCTGAAATTTGGCATGCAGGTAGATGTTATGACGTAGGCATCCGTTAAGAAAGGATTTTGGGAAATTCCCAAGGGAACCGCAAAAATCGGGATCTGCGCGGGCCAATCATCATTTCGGTGACTATATATCTGAAGAATCTGATAGGAATCACTAAATTTTGCGTGAATATATACAGCATGTAAAAAGACCTATCCCGGAAACTTGAACTGGGGCTTCCACTCATCATACTGAACGACTTTCTCTAAGGAACCCATACTGAATTCTTGAAAAAAATTATCGACTTTTCATACAAATCAGCTAGCCTATCGGCCAATTTTGTATGGAAGTCCAAAAAATGTTTTGAGAATTCAGTATGAGTTCCTTGGAGAAAGTTGTTCAGTATGATGAGTGGAAGCCCCAGTTTAAGTTTCCGGGAGTGGTCTTTTACATCCTGTATATTCGATTTATAAGTTGATTTAATTCATTATATTTACTTCAATTTATTTTTAATTACCCTAAGTATGTGACTGTACAATGATTAATAATTTCAATAAAATTCGATACTTTTTATCTTTTTGACTTTAAACATCCTAACAATCTAGTTAAATGTTGTCCACAAATCCTGCGCAGCGTTCTTGAGCCCATGTTCTATGGTGGCCGCAAAATGGCAATGAAAATGTTTACAAAATATAAAAACAGTTTACGCTACAATATTCCATAATATATTTGGGCACAGAAATGTATAAAATTTGGATAAAACTCTAGATGAAATATTTTAAATTAAAAAATTAATTGTTACAGAAATTGATATAAGTACGAAATTCCTTTTAGCTTATGAACAAAATTTAAATATTATGGTAAATTACGAAAGTTCAGCTATTGTTTCCATTTTATATTTTCAAAATAATTCTATTAAAAAAGGATTAGTTAATATATTAAAAGTAACGTTATTATCACTGCGTAGAAATGATTCTGCGATCAGTCATTTGGTCAGTCTGATACTTGTCTAAAGTCTGATATCTTAGGGAAAACAAATGACACTGATCAATATTAAAAATAAAATGCAGTCGTTAACTATGTTTCATTTACGGCCAGTAAACATCAAAAGAAACAAGTTTTAAGTTTTTGTTATTGGCCGCTAATCCCATACGTACTGGGACAGTGTGCGACAACGTCAAAAAGGAGGAGGTCCTAAGTTCGACTGTATGTTTTTTTTAAATTATATTATTTACAATTGGTAAGCCCTTGGCATCATCTCACCTGATGGTAAGTGACGAAGATGCCGAAGATGGAATCGGGCTTACCAAGATTACCCAACGCAATGAGGATCTGGATATCTTATCTTCAAGCCGGAACACATCAATGCTGTTAACACGGATGTTTGGGTAAGACTTAGATACGATGGTGGTAGCTAGCCAGGCGAGCTATGAACCACCTGCCCTACCACCAACCACACCGAGTCTTACAAAGTTGACCCCGCCGGGAATCGCACCCGCGACCGTGAGAAGCGAATGGACTAAGGTCGTGCTTTATCGGGTAGCGCATTATTAGCCTTACAACCTCCACAAACCCGAATTTGGGCCCCGTGTGTAGAGTATGGCCTATCCTTTCCGAGTTTAGGAGACTCTTTGTTTAATTTTCTAATTTACCCTCTAAAAGTGGCCATCCTATCATATATTTACGTTACATGTTCCTCTTTCTGTCACCGAACTTACACAATATTATGTGTACCAAATTTCAACTCAATCGGTCCATTACTTTCTGAGCGAATTGACTGTGACAGATGGACGGAAAGACAGACACGCAAGTGATCCTATAATGGTTCCGTTTTTCCTTTTAAGATACTGAACCCTTAAAAGCATATTCTGGTGCCCTTTTGTTTGAAATGAATAGGTATCATACATAGGAACAGGTCGTAAAAAGCGTCGGTGGCTCAACCGGTAACGACTCGGTCCATCTAACCAGAGGTACCGGGTTCAAATCTGGACGGCCAATGTACGAATGAGTTTTTCAAAAAAACTTACGTACATACTTACCGATTGCTTTAACGGTGAAGGAAAACATTGTGAGGAAACCAGCACACGCCTGCGAAGAAACTCGAAGGTTGTGTGTGAAGTCGACCAACCCGCACTGGGCCCGCGTGGTCGACTAAGGCCTAATCGCCCTGATTCAGGGTAGACTCGAGCCCCTCGGTGGGGACGTATATGAGCTGTAGTGATGATAGGAACAGGTACATACTCGTGTACAGAGGTGTGGTGGTACGGAACCCTTGGTGCGTGATCCCGACTTGCACTTGGCCGGTTTCTATTGGCCTTCTCCGCCGAAAGCACCCTTAATTTTATAAAGTTTTCAGTCGCCATAATCGATGATGGAACGATAATGATTTATGGTGAGTCAATGATTCTGCGAAAAAGGGCATCAACTGTACAGTTCACGCCCTAAGGTATTGTGTTGTGATGTGACGTACATTTCAATACGCGGTTTCCTAGTCATTCAAGGTACCCTTGTAAAATTGTTCTGTACGTCCGTCACAGCTTGTACCAATAAAATTGTATGATATTTTGCAGAACAAATTTAAATGGGACCATCTTCAGCCTATTCTTTTCAATAAAAAAGAATTATCGAAATCGGACCACTCTGTAAAAAGTTATGCGTGATCATACATGGAAAAAATATGTATCCTCCTACATTTTTTGTCGGTTATAAATTATCCAAATCGGATTACTCTGTAAAAAGTGAGCATAACATATATAAAAAAAAATAAGTTCGCGTTATATTGAGATCCTCCTACATTTTAGTCAGTTAAGAATTTTCGAAATCAGACCACTCTGTAAAAAGTTAAAATTAATAAACATACATAAAAATGTATATTATACGGGTTGACTTGAGACTACTTGAGAGCCTCCTCCATTTTTCGTCGATTAAGATTTATTGAAACCGGACTACACCGTAAAAACCTATGCGATATCATACATTAAAATAGTCAAGATATACAAGTAAATCTTTTTAAATAAATAAGTAAGTACCTACTTGATTCAATATTTTTTAATGCAAAAATAAACCAATTCACTAGGAAAAACCTTCACCGTTAAAACAAACGTTGAGTATATGTACGTAAGTTTCGAAAAACTCATTGGTACATTGACCGTCTGGATTTGAACCCGGCACTTCTGGATAAGAGGATCGATTCGTTACCGGTTGAGCCACCGAAGCTCCAAAATTGCCCTAATTCAGGGTAGGCTCGAGCCCCTGGGTGGGGACGTATATAAGCTGATATGATGATGATGAAGTAACCTCTCGTGTGCACTTCCAAAGAATTGAATATTTGCAAGGTGAAGTTTGCGAGGTATAGGCCGGCAAAAAGTATTTAACCAGTTTTGATAAACAACACAGGTTGTAACAAAATTGGTGTAGGTCCCGTTAACTGGGGGCTTCTACGCATCATAATGAACAACTTTTTTTTTTTTTTTTATGCACAATTGGTAAACCCTTGACAACATCTCACCTGGTGGTAAGTGAAGATGTTGCCGAAGATGGTAGCGGGCTTACCAAGATTCCCCAACGCAACGCAAAATTTGTTCTACGACTTTGCTGAAAACGTAAAAAAAAATCAGCTGATCGACGGATTTTGTGCATTTTAGTATGGAGGGTCAATTTTTTTTTATTGAGAATTGACTATGGGCTCGAGAAAGTTGTTCTGTATGACGAGCAGAACCCCCAGTTAACGGGACCTACACCAATTTTGTTACACCCTGTATAAGTAACTAGTGTCTGTGAGTATGTGTTCAAGTCAATCAGCTGACTAAATGACCCTTAGTAGAAACACTCAATTAAAATTATAATGTATGGCATCCAGTGATAGAAAACCGGCTAAGTGCGTCTCAAACTCGCGCACTAAGGGTTCCGTACCAAAAACTAATACAATACAATACAATACAATATTCTTTATTGCATCACAACACAAAAAAAGAAATTGACAATATAGAAGAAAGCCTGTACAATAGGCGGCCTTCATCTACAGCGCCATCTGTTGATATAGGTAAAAGGGAACTAATTGTTGTTATCGTACTGAAACTGTAATTAACTATGTAGAAGATACTGCTTGATCCCACTAAGTGTCGCTAGTTTCTAAAAAAATCGGACTTTATATTTTTTTTTTATTGTAAGAACGCAAGGACTTTAGATTTTCTCATATATTTTCTTGTAATCTATGCATTTAACCTCATATACTGTGATTTTTGCAAAGTTTTTGGCTCTGTAGTTTGGGAAATACAGGAGGGAATGGTCAGTTTTCTTCTACTTTGTTAAATAACTTCAAAACTGTTTATCACAAAATTATGAAGAAAAAAAAATTGAGATTAACACAACAAGCTCTTTAATTTGATATGTCCAGATATGTCCCACGATATAGTTTTCCTTTCTTTTTTATATTTCATAATTTATTCTCCAAAACTGGCCCACATGTTCAATATTAATTTATTTACGTTACATTTCCGTGTTTAGGTCACCGATTAACATATGTGTACCAAATTTCAACTCAATCGGTCCAGTTGTTTCTGAGCAAATCGGCTGTAACAGATGGACAGACAGACAGATACACGAGTGATCCTATAAGTGTTTCGTTTGTTGCTTTTGGGGTACGAAACCCTTTAAAGTTTTCGAGTTATGAATTAATGACTGGAACCCTCAACTCTGCGTGGGCAACACGCACTTGATCGGTTTTTCTTATTATTTTTTATTTATTTTCATTAATCGAAAAAAATTTAGTACACAGTTAAACATTGGACCCACAAAACTGAATGATCAGTTTATCTATAGGATCGACAGTCTCACAATTATTAATTACTAGCTGTCCGGGCGATCTTCGTACCGTCTCACACTTCAATACACTACATTACAGTACACTACACTACACTACCGCAACCGCTACACTACCACTACACTACACTTCTTTTTGTACATAATGCAGGAATGTTTAGGTCATTTTTTACACCTTGTGTTACATTATTTGAGTTTAATTAAGGATCCCTAATTTTTGAAAATATAATATAGCCTGTAGCAACCGCGGATCATCATATCATCTACAAATCGTCCACTGCTGGACAAAGGCCTCCCCCAAGGATTTCCACGACGACCGGTCCTGCGCTACCCGCATCCATCGGCTTCCCGCGATCTTCACCATGTCATCGGTCCACCGCGTGGGAGGCCTGCCTACGCTACGTTTTCCGGTTTTCCGTTCGGAGCCTATTCAAAACAAACAATCAAATCTTTCCTCTTTATAATATTAGTATAGACAATCACAGATAATACGTAACTATGGTAACTATATTCTTGTTTCTGTGTTAGCAAATTAGAAAACTTATTACATCAATCTCGTTCTAATAGGTAATTGTTCATCAAATTACAACAGTCATATATTAATATCTTAGCAAATAACTTAATTAAAGTTATTAAGTGAACATAAGATACCTTTTTATAGTTATTACGTAGCTTTACCTTATACGTAATTATGGTGTGAATTCTATGTAATAAAAATATCTGCTTCGTAATTCTGCTACCCTTAGATCAAACCAAGAGGCATATTTTATTATTGCTATTTATAGCGACAAAGAGGCAAAATTAATCTTCAAGCGTTATTAAGAGCCGTGTATGACTATGAATAAATTTAGCAGATCTATTCACGTTATGTGATAAGCTATATACTTATTCGTTTCTTAATCTTCTTCAACGAACAGCGTCGAATAAGAATTGTACAGTTCGTTCGCTCATTTGACGGCTGCCGACAAACACTCTGTCAAAAGTGCCGCTTTGAGTTCAATCGTGCCTTTGACAGTATTTTTCGGGAGCCGCCTCCCCTCTCCAGGGTGTGAGTCGCATTGATTAAGGATTCATGAGCTTGGACTTGTAATCCACTTCAGGGGGAGTTTTAGTGACTAACTGTGAGTCCCACATAACCAGTATAGCCGGGCTGTACTGGTATGCATGAGTATCTCCCCCCCTCTCTCCGAAAAGGAAAAAAAAGAGCTGCTAAATATGCGGTTAAGGCTTTAAAATGCCTCAATCCAAGTAGGTTGATACGAGTTAAAATAATATCGAACGTAAGTCTATTCATTTTAAGTTCAAATCAATGCGGGCTTTAACGTGGCGGTTACGTTGAAACCGAAAGACAAATTATCGATTTTTACAGGTTTTTATTACTTTTCTATATTTTCTCTCCGAAAAGGAAAAAAAAGAGCTGCTAAATATGCGGTTAAGGCTTTAAAATGCCTCAATCCAAGTAGGTTGATACGAGTTAAAATAATATCGAACGTAAGTCTATTCATTTTAAGTTCAAATCAATGCGGGCTTCAACGTGGCGGTTACGTTGAAACCGAAAGACAAATTATCGATTTTTACAGGTTTTTATTACTTTTCTATATTTTCTCTCCGAAAAGGAAAAAAAAGAGCTGCTAAATATGCGGTTAAGGCTTTAAAATGCCTCAATCCAAGTAGGTTGATACGAGTTAAAATAATATCGAACGTAAGTCTATTCATTTTAAGTTCAAATCAATGCGGGCTTCAACGTGGCGGTTACGTTGAAACCGAAAGGCAAATTATCGATTTTTACAGGTTTTTATTACTTTTCTATATTTTCAAATAAGTTTAAAAAATGTGGTCAATTAAAATGGAAGGTCTTAAAGTTCACAATTTTTGTGTGTTGGTTTCATTAACTACTTGTTTTCGAGAAATTTTACAACTAATGCCAAAAACAGGGTCTTCAGTATATATTTGTTTACATCAAAAGTGGTAATATGATTAAAATTTTATTCAATTTAATCGATTTTCTATTACTTCATATATTCTTTAATCAATTATTTATAAAAAAAAATTCATAGTGATAGCTTTAACAGTCTTTCAATAATTTGAAATGAATATTTTAATTTGATCCATCTTAAGGCTTTAAATATCGAACTTTAGCTAGAAAAGTATATACCATCCCACTAGTATCATATTATTGTCTTGCTTTAAACGTATGTAGATTAATGCAGATATTTGATATTATTAAGTACATTTTATTGGTATCTAACATATACATTTACACATCCAGTCTAGATTCTCAGAAATCCTCTAATACCTACCTACCTGATAAATAGTAGAGTGATTATTTGAAAAACTTCTGTTGTTGGATGAGGAATATTATTCAATTGACGATTTTTTTTAAATGAAATACTGACATACTCATGTATTAATTTATATTTATTTACTCACTAGCTTTTGCCCGCGGCTTCGCCCGCGTGGACATAGGTTTTATGACTCTTTTTGAGGGTGAGTGGTGCGCGAGCCGCAATCAGCTCGCAAGCGTGGACATGAGTTTTCTCCCGGTACCTCAGGAACTGCATCGGGCTATTCGGATTAGCAGTCTTTGTCACTTCCCACCCCTTCAAAAAATTCTATACAAAAAAATACTTTAATCCGTTGCTCCGTTGCGACGCCACCGACATGCGCGAGCGTAGAAAACAGTTGTCCCCAGATCCCTCGGGAACTATGTCAGGATATACTTATTTGTAAATTATATCATTTTCCTCCTCATCTCTGTGCTAAAAATCACACCAACCCATTTTTTCGTTACGATTTTAAATAACTTAACGAACAAAGAGTATTGTTTTAGTTTCCTCAGGAACTGCATCAGGCCATGATAATTTCCACAGATAAAAAGTAGACTATTTCATTCCCAGGGATACAGGCTACCTACATGCCAAATTTCATCAAGATTGGTAGAGGTGTTGAAATGTGAATAGGTAACAAACAAACAAACACATTTTCACATTTATAATATGAAGTAAGGATTTCTAAATTTTAAATAACATATAGAGCGTCGGTGGCGTAACGGTTAGGGCCACTACCTCCTGTCCGGAAGGCCGTGGTTCGAATCCTGCCACTTACCAATATCTATACGAATATCGATTTCGTACTGGTATGTACGTTTATCCGACGCTCTTATGGTGAGAAAAACATCGTGAGGAAACCTGCACACGCCTGCGAAGAAGCTTATGTGTGAAGTTAATCAACCCGCAATGGGCCCGCGTGATCGTCTAAGGTCTGATCGCCCTAACTCAGGGCAGGTCGAGCCTCTTGGTAGGGACGTATATAAATTGATATGATGTAATAAAACATATACCTGTACTATCAAAAAACTAATTCAAATCATTATATCAATCAAGTAAAAAAATTCCTAAAAATATTAATATGCGTCAAATCCGCGAGTCGTATCAACTCCAAAGGAGCCCATAACGCACTTCTCGTTGCCGCGCTGGATGGCAATAGACAACCTTAGCAGCAGGTAGGACCTCATGTCACATCTCCTCTCTCGAAGGCGACGGCCAATCTTCTTTGTGAAGGCAAAGGCCTCTGAGGGTTCAGCAGCCGGTAGTCTCACAGACCAGCGGCACAAAGTACTTAATATGCTTCTTTCCCGCCGCAAATTGAGCAGCAGTACCGTATGGGTGAGGAGTGAGGCAGAAAAAGTGGCGTCCCAAAGCAAGCACGTTCCTCTCTGCCATAGCACCTGTTTAAACCCTCCAGCCTTTTGCCATCAGATCGACTAAAGGCTGCAACAAAGATGGAATATTCCATCTGGCCGAGACCAGTTCCTTCCGAGTGAGGTCATTATGGAATTGGTGACGTGGGAATCTTCACAAACAACGACCGCAACTCAGTGAGTGATGGCCAATTGCCTCCACAGTGGACCCGCAAATACATTGATGAGGTTCACAGATATTGATATTGCAGGCGAAGAGCAACTACCACACGCAAATAGTCGTCGTCAGAAGAGTTCCCGTATCTGTGCCTCCTGATAAAAGATGCTAAACTCGATTTATGTATTTTTGATTTTTTTACACGATTTGAATCTGTAAAAAAAATACCTATCTGTTCGTATATGAAACACATCGCTACGTGCCATAGTTCCACTCAAAAGTATGAAATAATCTTTTAATGTTTTAATACAACATAAGCGCGTTTTATTATCCCTGCAGTGCCATCTATTGACATTCTGCTGCTAAGATTATAATGTGTGGTATGTGTTGTTAATATGTGGAAAAAAGTACTCTATTCTTATTATTGTAAGTATCGATGGGTAATTTCCCACGGGACCTCTTTAGTTTTCCGGGATAGACAATACCCGACTATACAATGATGATCAAAACACCCCATCCCAATGTAAAGGTTTCATATTGTTACGTTGAGCCATTCTAAAGATACAATTTTTTGCATTCCTGAAGGAATCCTTAATTTTTTTGGGATTCACAATGTCCCAGTTTTAGTTCGCGATGTTGTTTTTACATGTTGATACCCTTTATCAACATGTAAAATTTGATTGTAATAGGTTAAGCCACATATGCTTGGTGACCCATTCTATAAATGAATACTTTTGATTTTCCCACGGGAACTCTTGAATTTTCTGGGATAAAAAGTATCCTATATGTTAACCCGGGCTATAAGGTACCACCATACAAAATTTCATCAAAATCGGCCTGGTAGTTTTTGCGTGATGCGCGAACATACAGACAGACAGACAGACAGACAGACAGACAAAAATTCCAAAAGTTGTTGTTTTGGCCTCTGTATCGTTAGTAATGTCCACCACAGTTATTATTTTCCAAAAATATTTCATGTACAGACACGGCCCCGTTACAGTTTTATTATATTATAGAAGATTGTCCAATTTACTCTTTGAAATTTTATTTTTTGTAATTTGACGTTTTGTTTTTGTTATTTGTAAATTTAATTTTTGACGATCACCTCACCATTGACGTATTTTATAATTTGACATGTATTTTTTATGAATTTGTGTCGTGTGATGAGTAAATCTAATCTTATCTATTCATAATGTAAAGAACAGTTCTTCACGTGTCACTATGTCATCGTATTTTTTTTTATTTTTTTTTATTCACAATTGGTAAACCCTTGAAAACATCTCACCTGGTGGTAAGTGACGATGTTGCCCAAGATGGAAGCGGGCTTACCAAGATTCCCCAACGCAATGGGGAACTGGCTATCTTATCTTCATGCCGGAAAACACCAATAATATCAACATTGATATTTGGCGGCAAGACTTAGATAAGATGGTGGTACCTAGCCAGGCGGGCTTAGAAAATGCCCTACCACCAACCAAACCGATCTTACAAATCAATTGTGGACCGATTTTCAAAATTCTTTTTTCATTCGAAAGAGTATACTCCCGAGGAGGTCCCATTGTCTCCAAGTCAGGATCTGATGATGGGATCCCAGGAAAATCGAGGGCAACCCTTCAAAAATAATGAAAAATTTGAATTTTAAAGGCACTAATTACGTGATTCATATATTTTCTAAAGCTATTAATATACTTGCGTCTGTTAGTCATATTCTTATGTTGATAAGCTGATGTAGGAAGGTACAACTCCTTAACGGTTAGGAGTTGCAGGAAAATTCTTTTGAATGTTATACAAAGATATATACATAGACCGATAGTTGTATTCCTTCAGGTTATTCAGATGAGCTGATGATGGACGATTTAACTCCTTAACTTTCATGCTGCTGAGATGATGATGGAAGACACAGGACTCTGTATCTGTTAATGAAACACAGTTATTTGATAATTCGATATTTGATAATGAGTATAGGTGATTGGATTTAACGTTGCTAGATAGATAGCATTACCCTGGCATTACCACTAAAAATAAATAATATTAAAAAAAAGTTTAATAAAACTTAAAACCGACTTCAAAATAAAATTCACTCAAAAGTGTGAAATAATATTATTATACTTAAATACACAACATTAACCAACAATAACGAAATCAAAGGCGGGTACGAATTAAATTAGGGGCTTAATTTTTTTTTGAGGTCGGTACCAGCACACAGTTACTTTCGTATTAAATGGTTTAGATTCGATGGTTTGCTGACACCGACCTCAAAAACATTTTAAGCCTCTAATTTAATTCGTACCCACCTTTGATTTCGTTATTGTTGGTTAATATTGTGTATTTAAGTATAATAATATTATTTCACACTTTTGAGTGAATTTCATTTTGAAGTCGGTTTTAAGTTTTTTTAAACTTTTTTTTTATAACTATTTAACAGGTTGTCTTCGGGATTTTTTTCTATCGAGCCAAAACTGCTCAATCGAGTTTCTAATAGCTTTTGAATTTAAGGAACATCATCAACAATAAGGGTATTTTTTCAACCTTGGGTTTTCTAAAGTTTAGGAGTAATTGACATAAAAAATAATGAAAATCTGTAATATTACCGCCTTAAGTAAATATTGTAAAATAGCCACCGATTTGAATTAAGAGAATAAAAATGTCCAGAATGCAGTCGCTAAAGAAATAATGTTCGAAAAACCGAAAAACTATAAGGTACAAACTTTTATTTAAAATTAATATTCATTATTTCGTATTTTTCTCAGCAATCCCCCTCCCATTTGATAGGTACTGATATCATAATCGTACATTAAAAAAAATAACTGATCCATCATCTTTAGAAGTCCGCCATATTGGATTAAGAGTGACGTCACTTAGCTAACTAACCATGCATTGTTCTCCAAACTTAACGTGTATGCAAAATTTCAGCTCAATCGGAAACCGAGAAATTGTTCTAATTTAGCTTCCAAGATTTGTCTCAAACGTTAGTTAAGACAACTTAACTAACTGACACGGCAAGCTCATAAAGCTTGTGAAGAGATTCATCTTGTTATCAGTCGCTTATTACTAGTATTTAATCTAATACCTTTAAACGAGAATTCTTGTAATTAAGTATATTATCTGAATCTCGGAAACGGCTCCAAAAGATTTGGCGAAAAATCAATTTAGATAAGTCTCATCTCTGGGAAAACGCTATTTTTCGAGATTTTCGCACAGCTCGGTCGCCCATGTAAAAATATATTAATCCACTACAAAAATTTAAATTAATTCTAATTCTAAATCTCACTTCGGTAGAAGTATCTTTTTTAGCGAAAACGTAGCATGGCGATTATTCTGTGTCAAAATGTGCACCAAAAACTTTTTTGGAAAATCTGATAAACTGATTTTTTTTCTCGATTTTAGTCCCGTAAAAAAGGCCCATATCTTAAAAATTAAATGATATTATTGAAAAATTCAAATGTCACCTTGAAGGTGTGATAACACGCTATATTTCAGATGCAATAAAAATTAATTTGGTTTTTGAGTAAGGCTAGATGGTGTGTAGGTACATTATGTATTATTTTAATATATACTTTGACATTATATAGAGCGCGCTGACGTTCAGCGTCGCAGTTCATTGTATGCGACTAGGTTTATTCACCTAGAAAATGATAAAAATCATCATCATCATCATATCAGCCAAAAAACGTCTACTGCTGGACAAAGGCCTCCCCCAAGGATTTCCACGACGACCGGTCCTGCGCGCCCGCATCCAGCGGCTTCCCGCGATTTTCACCAGGTCGTCGGTCCACCGCGTGGGAGGCCTGCCTACGCTACATTTACGGTTTAGCTCGTAAAACAGATGGTCCTTGGGGCATTAAAGTTCTCGAGGGGTGACTGCGCACCGGAATAATAAAAATAAACAATAATAATAGTTAATATTTATTCACTCTAATAATAACTGTTAATTTATTCTTGGCTTTGATAAAGTGCTTTAGACTCCGATTTTTTAAGCAAACTAATCATTACATTTTTACATTAAATTAAATTAAAATTAAACATTATTAGGTCACTTGTAACAACATCTCAAAATAGAGGTTGAGACCTCCTTGTAGGTTTTTTGTGAACCATGAAACATTTTAAAATTTTAATTTTGCCTCAGCTCATTTTCAATGTAACTAAGGTCGTGTAATGCATACTATCTGTTTAATTTTTTAACTAAATTCATAATAAAATTTTGCTTCTTATTGTAAGATTGCAAAAAAATGATTTTTTTTCCTTCATGGTAGGATTGACTTCGTAATATCTAAGTTCATGCTATGGAAGCAAATCTAGTAGGTAGGTAGTAAGTACCAGATACGAATATGAAGCGTCCAATCTGCAGGAGTGAATGTAATGTAAAAATTCCCTCTGACTGGAGCCCAATTCTGAATCAACTGTTTTTCGTTAGGTATCATGATATTATTTAGATTTTTATGGTATCATGTCACTATGTGGAACTACAGGAGTCAATTATCATCATCATCATCATGTCAGCTCATATATGTCCCCACCGTGGGGCTCGAGCCTACCCTGAATTAGGGTGTTTGGGCCTTAGTCGACCACGCGGGCCCAGTGCGTGTTAGTTATCAACTATTATCATATCTGCCGAAAGACGTCCACTTCTAGACAAAGATTCTCAAAAAGCCTCTACCAAAGATTTTCACGACGACCGGTCCTAGGCTGCCCGCATCCAGCGGCTTTCAGGAGTAACTCTTAATAATTAGTTTAGCGCTGGACTGCCTCCGCTAGGGAGTTTGCTCTCCGCTTCGGTTCATGCACAGGAGCGGGTGATGAGCTCTGGCAGAACCTGCACTTCTCGGCCACTGTGCAGTCCCGGACCAATTCCTGTTGTCGGCATCAAAGTACACGAGATGTTCAGTTTTTAAAAGATTTTATTTAACTTGCAATGTTTGTATAATAATCATAATCATCATCATAATCTTTGACTAAATAATATATTACACGTCATTTTACAGAATGAAACAAAATGTAAAAAAAATATTGTAACAAAATTTAAAAAAAATGGGTACATTTTATTAGAAAAAAATATATTACGGAAAGATATATAAACTAAAAATAGTTACAATTTGTGTAAATTTAAGAAGTCACTTAAACAAATTCCGGATACGCGAGGTCCAGTCCTGTGGCCAGCTCCCGTACTACCGAAGGTAATCGATTCTGGGGAAGGAACCCGACCACATCGTCCATCACCGCTGCTGTGATGTGGCAACGTAGACCTGAGACGGTCCTAGCTCCGTCCTGCTCGAAAACAAGGTCAATATGGACCCTTTAAAGTAGCTACAAGTCCCCCAATACCTATCACAGGCTACGGAAGGTCTGCTGTGCTGTGAATCGTCCGTCGACACTCGGTTTCAAGGAAGGACCGCAGAACCCTATAAGAGGGGAGATGGTCTGTCGAATCACAACCGTGGAGCTGCTCAAAACGAGCCATAATATCGCTCGGTAACCTACGTAGCATCGTGTGTACCAGTACATAGTCAACCGGACTCGTTGACACTGGCAAATTCTGTCGTTCCAATAAGTGGAATTACGTAGTACGTAGTCAACCGGACTCGTTGACACTTACAAATTCCGTCGTTCCAATAATTGGAACGACGGAATTTGCCACTGTCAACGAGTCCGGTTGACTACTTACTGGTAGACACGATGCTACGTAGGTTGCCGAGCGATATTGTGGCTCATTTTGAGCATCTCTACTGTATTGATTGGCAGACTATCCCCCTCTTATAGGGATCTGTGGTCCTTCCTCGAAACTGAGGCGGACATTCGGCTTAAGCTCCTCAACCCAATCAACGTTGCAGTTAATGTTAACTGCGTTGATTGGGTTGAGGATCTTAAGCCAGATGTCTGCCACACGAGTCACTCGATGCACTGCAAATACCTGCTCCAATAGATAGTCTATAATGAGACGTCAATTCTCGTATCGCTCAATGACCAGGTGCCTCGCTGTCTCATAATTGTCATCCGAGACGTAAAGGTGACTTACCAAGTCGTGGGGCTCCCCGCCAAGGCGTGCTAGTAGTTGTGCCATCTTGTACGCCGGTTGGAGCCCGAACGTGAATGGACGACGCTGTCAAGTGGCCAGTTGGCGTAGTCGCGCGAAAACGTGGGCACTGTAACTGGAGGAGGTGTGGCTAGTAACTACGGCCCAGTGGGCGCTCGAGATGGCTCCTTGCGGTCACTTCCGCGACAGGTTCGAATATTCGCAACCACCTGCAAAACGGCACCCGAAATTTCACCGCACTGGGTGGCAATACTCTCAATAATGTTCGCCTTCTCCTCCGACACATTCTCACCCCTGACCTGCAAATATTGCGCATAAAGGTCTCAATAACAAGTCCTCTCGGCATTCGCGGCCGATCATAGAAGAAAAGAAGGCAAACCATCTTAATTCCGAATCTATTTTCGCTCCACACTGGGCCGCGATCAGAGGTGGAGCCATGGTATCAACCTCAAGAGTTTACAAATAACTTATAATTAAGAACCGTAACAAAAAAATAAGCCGTTTAAGCCGTCGGCTTAAAACCGCGCTCTGTTACCAAAAGTTGTTCACGTCGCCTTTTGATACACGCAAGCCTTAACAAAGACGCGTGCTGGGCCCATTGATTTTCGTGTCTCAGGTCCACAGGTGAGGAAGTGAACTTGGTAGAATGCAAAAAAAAGCCACTAAGCGAATATAAGTTCAAACCTAGGCTCCGCAAACGAAGACACAAGCTAGCTTTTTCGCTTTTTAGCATAAAAACTCTTTTGAAATAAAGTTTGCCTCTAAGACTTATTGAGTTTTTCTTCAACTTATTTATTTCATCGCAATGAAAAACATTTTGCTTAACAAGGGTACCTACGGAAAGTAGGTGGTTTCGTCTCTTGGAGCTACCTTTGTATCAGCAAACCTTCTCGTTATAGAGATGTGGAAACTAGGCCAAGCGAGTCCTGACGAGTTATCTTTTTTAATGGACAGAGAAGGAAAAAAATGGAAGTTTATTCCTCCTGGCACCCCTAATTTTGGAGGACTGTGGGAAATAGGTGTTAGGTTGATTATGTTCCAAATAAAACGCATTATTGGAGACTCTACACTGACTTTCGAGGAGCTCAGGGAACAATTTCAAATTTTATCGCGAATGCAGCAAAAAACCTGATGAATAGTGAGTAGGGCTCACACAAACATTTTAGATTTCATAAAATTTCTAATACCGATATAACAAGATCTGTCACTCAGTGCAAACATTGTATATTATGCGAAAGTCTGCAGTCGGTGACTCAAAAATCGAGATCCAGTCGAGAAATTGAAATCGTACGGTTCACTTGCATCTTGTCATTAAAATGATTTGAGTGCCACGCCTGGGTGGAATCTTCTTCCTGTAAGCGAAGAACATTGAACATCGAACAGTGTTAGCATTCAAACGCTTTTCCGGCTGAAGCAATCCGAACATAAGGGACGCGGATATTGACTGAAGCTCCTTTCTAGAGCTTTTGTCTTTTTTGTAATGATTTTGTTAATGTATTCTTCAGTTAGTATTATGTAAGTATTATCTATTGTACATTCTTACCATTCAAATATTTAGACAATAAACTTTTTACAATCTGAAATTTGTCCTAATATACTATTATTAATATCAAATATCAAGTTTTAATCGTAACCGTTTTAGGTTTAGTTCATAGAAACTAAGTGTTTGTTCAATTAAGTAATTTAGTAAGTACAATGTAATTAAATTAAAAGGTAGACATACAAGGTAAAAAACCCGACCGCAATAAACACAAACAATACCACTACCACTACCACTACCACTACCACTTCATTACCACTATCACTCATTACCAGTACCACTACCACTACCACTACCACTACACTACCACTACACTACTACTACACTACTACTACACTACCACTACACTACCACTACACTACCACTACGCTACCACTACCACTACAATACCACTACCACTACACAACCACTACAATACCACTACCACTACTACACTACCACTACACTATCACTACCGCTACCACTACCACTACATTAATTTTTGTAGATATTGCAGAAATTTTCAGGTATTTTTTTACACCTTGGGTTACGTTATTTGAGTTTTAGTAAGGATCACTAATTTTTGAAAACATTATATAGCCTATAGCAACCGCGGATAGTGTAGCGTCCCAACGGTGAAATAATTTTTCAAATCGGTCCAGTAGTTTCGGAGCCTATTCAAAACAGACAAACAAACAATCAAATCTTTCCTCTTTATAATATTATGGTATAAAGTATGACAATAGGCAACAAATATTTAACACCTCAATTGAGTTCAAAAAGAAAAAAAACCTACCGTTAAACTACGAGTTTGCCTTGCTTGATGTTGCTCATACAAAAGCATCCAACGAATTCAATATTAAATTTCTATTATTAATATTCATCAGTTTTTTCAGTCCGTGATAGTAATTTCGTACGAAATGTACTATTTTCCAACAAAACAATTAAGCAATCAAATATTCGTAATTGCACACTAAAAAAATATAAAGAACTAGCTTTTGCCAACGGCTTTGCTTGCGTTAACATAGTAGTGTCTCCGAGGGTGTGCAGTGCGCGAGCCGCAAGTACTTTTTGGAAGTCGGTTGAATTGGGACGAAAATTATATTTTATACAGGATGTAAAAAAACTGGTGTAGGTCCCGTTAACTGCGGGTTCTACTCATCATACTGAACAACTTTCCCCAAACAACCCATAGCCAATTCCCAAAAAAAAATTTAGACCATCCATACAAAAATGCACTAAATTGGTCGATCAGCTGATTGATCGATTGGTATGAAGAGTTCAAAAAAATTTATGCGATTTCAACAAAGTCATAGAACAAAAGTTGTTCAGTATGATGAGTAGAAGCCCCAGTTAACGGGACCTACACCAATTTTGTTACACCCTGTATAACTTAATTAAAACATGGTTGATAGCTGGCAAGAAACATCTGAGATCCACTCGTCAGCCTACTTAAGAGCCGAGAAAGTATATTATTTTAAACAGCACATATTCATGAATAATTTTACAGCCTGAGAATCTGCTTTCAAGGATGAACGTTCGTTCCAGGCGCATATAAATATTACATAATTCTCACGTACCCAGCATATTTGTGATGCAATCGACATCCTCCAGGCGCTCACGTTTCCTGAAAGAACGGTTGTTTATATTTCCTTGAATGTTACATGCATATTTTATTAACCTCATATCTTAATGTCTTTACGTACCATTGCCCATTAATTTCACAAAATGGGGTGATTGATATGATAATATACTATATCTTTGGCAATAAAAGAATATTTAAAAAGTAGGCTTCCTTATATTCGATGGAAAAAATAACCCTTATTTATAAGATCCCTCACGTGTCTGTCTGTGCGGAGAAGAAAAGTGCGAATAGCTCCGACGCGCGGCAGGAATTAACAATTTTTTTTTCGACCTCGCAGGGAGCGCTCCGGGCTTTGGCCTCGCATTAGGCGGCGTGGCCGTGTTTCCTAAGCCTTCGTGACTGAAAAAACGTAATTACACTGAAAGTTAGTATTGATGTGTTCCGGCTTGAAGATAAGATAGCCAGATCCCCATTGCGTTGAGGAAATTTGGTAAGCCCGCTTTAATCTTCGTTATCATCGTCACTTACCATCAGGTGAGATGATGCCAAGGGCTTACCAATTGAGAATAAAAAAAACACTTTTGGTAATCATCACTTGATATTACTTCTCATATATTTTTACCGACTTCAATGAAGGAGGAGGTACTATGTTCGACTGTATATTTTTTCATATCGGGCTCTGTATATGAATTATTTTTAAAGAAGTAAGCTCCAAAAAATCTGGACGAAAGAATATATTGAGAGTTTTTTCTCTAAGTAAAAAATATTATAAAGTTACAGATTATAGAGCCTCAATATTAAATAACAGGAAACCTAAATGAAATCCGATGAATCATGTGTCTGTCTGTCCATCCATCTGTTTTTTTTTTTTTTTTTCAAATATATGTTAGGATATATCAAATGAAAGGGCGAGTTGTTAGGATCACAAGTATATTTTTATTTTTTATTTTGAAGTGTTTAGTTTAGTAGATATGAAAAAGTACGTAAAAAAAAAACTTAAATTGAGCATCCCTCATCTAGAAACGGCTAAGGCATCTTTTTTCGGAAAAACTAAAAAAATATGAGACCTACCTTATGGTTTCCAGGAAAACCTAACATAAAATCCTAAGACTTGATTTTCTTACTGAAGACGGAATAGGACGGAACCCTCTCCACGCGAGTCTGACTCGCACTTGGCCGTTTTTTTTGTATTTATTGCAACTTTGTTATTGTTACTTTATTATCGTTACTTGTAATGAAAAAAAAAATATTCAGTAAGAAAATCAAGTATTAGTTAATGCCGAAGATGGAAGCGGGCTTACCAAATTCCCCAACGCAATGGGAATCTGGCTATCTTATCTTCAAATCCGAACACATCTCGTTGATGTTTGGCGGCAAATCTTAGACAAAATGGTGCTAGCTAGCCAGGCGGGCTTAGAAAATGCTCTTCCACCAACCAAACGGAGTCTTACAAAGTTACACTCCACCGGGAATCGAACCCGCGACTTCCTGGTTTCAAGCTTATAGACTTGACCATTACGCCACGGAGGCGGTTACAAATAAAAAATATAACAAAACTCATCAGATTGTATTCTGCACTTCCCCTGCTTATAAAACACAGGCACAAGCAAAATTGCATTCAAAGTTGTTTGATGTCGGTCGCATAGTGGAACACTCCTCAAAGGATTCTCTTTTTATGAAAGAAACATTCCACCACTCCAGTTTGCGTGAAATGAAGACAGTTTCTTGGTGGCAACGCCTTGTGGGTTTAACTAAGGCGTAGAAAGTCATATTCGTAACGTGTTGCGGTCGCAAAAAGTCCGATTCACGAAATTTATTATTTTTGTGATGATCCATTCGAAAAATGTTCCTAACCTTAACCTAATTAGAAGGTAAGTAATCTAAATTAGAGTACCCCATACTCATTAATTCAATCTGTTATTAATATTGTTATTATTGTGACACAAAAATACTAGTTTCAAATACCTGATTAAATAAAAGCTGGTGAAAATTCTTTGATTACTTAATAACCTGTTATTATTTTATCAAGCGTCGGTGGCTCAACCGGTAACGACTCGGTCCATCTAACCAGAGGTACCGGGTTCAAATCTGGACGGTCAATGTACCAATGAGTTTTTTAAAAACTTACGTACATATAATTACCGATTGCTTTAACGGTGAAGGAAAACATCGTGAGGAAACCTGCAACACGCCTGCGAAGAAACTCGAAGGTTGTGTGTGAAGTCGACCAACCCGCACTGGGCCCGCGTGGTCGACTAAGGCCTAATCGCCCTGATTCAGTGTAGGCTCGAGCCCCTCGGTGGGGACGTATATGAGCTGATATAATAATAAAATTTTATCACACTTACAGAGATTAAATCTGATATTTAAATTTCAAATAAAATGCTGTTCCTCAAAAACTGTATGTGACCGCATAACAGTTTGTTCAACAAACTATAAGCAAGTAACTAGTATCTCATCTGTGCTACAAGTAACAGGCTGTTACTGCACAACAGTGGGTTTTTCGCCAATACATACTACACAAGGCGAGGCATTGATTGGAACAGTTGTCTCTGTTTTTTTCTTAACGTGTGAATAGTAGAGAAAATAACCACACTTTTGCACTTTTTTAATGTTTTTTAGTTTCAATATAAAACTATAATTAATTTTTAAAAATCCAACTGGCATGTTAAAGTGTGTGTTTAGACTAATCGACCAAGAAAATTTAGAGGTTTAAAATCGATCTGGTTTGCCTGTTAAATGAAAATATCTGTTTTATAAGAGGTTTCTTTGATATATTTTTTTCTGTTATGAAAGTTAACAAATCGTGTTTCTGTAACTGACATAAAGAAGTCATTGAAATGAAGAATCAGGTTACAAAGTATAATTTTCATATGTTTTGTAATTGTTGGGAAAAATCGATGCGCCGATGAGTCCTTGCCTTTCCCGACTCCTACAATTTGGGGATCTTCAAGGCGAGAGTGAATAGGCATTATTTGAGTTTGCGTGTAGACTACATTGTCACTTACTATCAGGTGAGATGTAGCGAAAAGCACTCAAAATTTTCAATAAAAAATAAAAATAAAATAAAATCTAGATCCCTGCGACCAAAGTTTCCAGTGCGTCGCCGTATCAAGCTGTGACCGCACTATGCTGCGATATAAGGTGATCTGCCAAAGAGGCTGTTATTCCGTTTGAGGGTTACCGATACACATCAAAAACATTCTCATGTAAAAATTCGCCAAGTCTCGTGAGTCTCCCGTAAAAATATATGAAATCTAAAGTGAAGCCAAGTCTTTTGTCTTTTCAAAATCAATATTCAGCAAATTTCACTGTAGTTCTCTTTTAAACATACTGAGTAAATTATAATACTTAAACTTATGATCTATATCATCAATCACGAAATGCATTTGTTTGTATGTCAATTCTTTACAGCTATCATGGATGCATGGTGCGTTTTTTGATAAGTATTTGGGTCAATTTTTGTGATTTCATAGTCATTATCTTTATAAATCATTATCTTTATAAATGAGACGAATTACGTTTTAGGCAACAAAGATGCATAAAATATACTGATCATAAGTTTTTACCGGTCGTCGTGGAAATCCTTGGGGGAGGCCTTTGTCCAGCAGTGGACGATTTCCGGCTAATTAACTATTATTATTTACTCAGTATGTTCAAAAGACAACTATAGTAAAACTAGCTGTCCCGGCAAACTACGTACCGCCTTACATTACATTACACTGCCCTACCCTACCCTAACCTACACTACACTACACTACCCTACCCTACCCTACACTACACTACCCTACCCAACACTACCCTACACTACTCTACCCTACACTACTCTACCCTACACTACATTACCCTACCCTACACTACTCTACCCTACACTACACTACCCTACCCTACACTACCCTACCCTAAACTACACTACCCTACCCTAAACTACTCTACCCTACACTACACTACCCTACCCTACACTACACTACCGTACCCTACATACAATCTAAACCATCCTCAAACCCCCTTGAATACACACAAAAAATTTCATCAAAATCGGTCCAGCCGTTTAGGAGGAGTTCAATTACTAACACACGGACAGAAGATTTATGTATATAAAGTTAAAAAAGTACTGCCATTGGTTATACCGTAGGTCTCATATTTTTAACGGAGACTCACCAGATTTTGCGATTTTTTGCATAAAAATGTTTTAGATTTCCTTTCTTTTTGTTACGATGTTTTCCTATTTCCTTGACACTTTGTAATGTAATGGTTTTTTTTTTCAATAGCCATATTAGAAGCCTATAAAAATATTCGTGCAACTTTATGTTTCTTACTTTGAAAATGATGGACTTCTATACAAAATGCCAACCCTTATTTGAACCCCTTCAGGGGTAGATATTTGCTGTTTTCAGACTTTTCCCTTTATAAAGACCCAATTACCTACCTATCGCTCAATTTCAACTTTCCAAGTCACTGTCCAAAGAAGTAGTCTATCTTTTTGAGTATTCTTAGTGAGTGAGTGAGTGACAAAACCATCAAAACATCGATAAACGATATTTTGAAAACCGCTATAAGTAGAAACATGTGATTTTGAATATACACTGTCTACATAACATGAATAATGCAATAAAAATTTCAGTCAGTATCTTCAGTCCCTAACAAAGATATTAAGAGCTCGAAAATGTGTTGAGTTGCTTCGAGAAAAGAGTATACGGCCGTGTTTATCTACTCGACTTGGCGGGGGGCACTGCAATGCCCCCTGATTTGTACATGGCAGTAGGTCACCGGTACGGGCTGTTCTATAAAAATACTGGTGAATTTTAACTGTTCCGACAAATACGACTCACTACTGTCTCTAATTGTTTTTTTATAGATTTCTCTTGGGAAATGCGCAAACCACTTGATTAACCTTGATAATGGCATTTACATTGCTCTGTATTAGTCGATTGTGGACATAACAGGCCAATTCTCAGAACAATATATGTTTTCCTTACCCACCCAACTCAGATACGATTTAAACTTAATGATGATAGGACCATTTGAGCCGACTAGCTTGTCTACAGCATTCAGTCGTATCTCGACTCTTCGCTATTGTTGTTTACACCTCTATTCTGTGTCAGTCATAGAAACATTTCTTGACAATCCTCCGCTCAGCAGTATGTACGCTCGCTATCTTATATAATCGAGTTGAATTTTGATAGGTATATACTTTTAGCGTCGGTGGCGCAACGGCAAGGACCGCTACCTCCTATCCGGGAAGTCGTGGTTCGAGTCCTGCCACGTACCAATGTGTTTTCGAATTTCGATCTCATTTGTACGTTTATCCGACGCTCTTACGGTGAAGGAAAACATTGTGAGGAAACCTGCACACATCTGCGAAGAAACTCGAAGGTTGTGTGTGAAGTTGACCAACCCGCACTGGGCCTGCGTGGTCGACTAAGGCCTGATCGCCCTAATTCAGGGTAGGGTCACGCCACTCAGTGGGGACGTATATATGAGCAGATGTAATGTGATGATACTTTAAGCAAAAGTTCGAGTGAGATATATAAAAAAAAAACAAATTGAAAATCATAATTTTTGAAAAACCTAAAAGCACAAGCTTTTATTGAATAGAGTTTTTATGTTTTAAAAAACCAAATGCTTAAATCCAACACGATTCTATTGAAAATAAAAGACGATTCTGGGACCATGATTAAACCTCCAAATTTCATCATCAGATCAAATTTGAAATACCAAAAGGAATAATTGTCACCGGGAATACGGCTTCATTCCAAATATCAGCTCAAATGGACCTCTGGAAGTCGCTCTAGAATCGATCGCAAGATTAGAACTAAACAAACCAAATTTTCCAACAATGTAAAAAAACATCGCCCTAATTCAGGGTAGGCTCGAGCCCCTCGGTGGGGACGTATATGAGCTGAAATGATGATGATGAAACAAACATCAGTACTTGACATTGACATTATAATGTTTATCTATCATTACGTGGTATGGTTTGTTATCTTATGTTCTGTGTTTAAGCTAGTCGCACTATCATCGACCTTTAACTGTAAATGATTGTAGAATAATCATAGCCAGTGTGATTATATTATAATGTTTTGTTTACATTGTTTGAAAAATGTAATGAAAGATATTGTATATACACACATAAATACATATATACATACATACGTATATACAAACATTGTAAGTTTAATATAAGCTAATAATCCAATTATTTAAGAGATATTTTGTTAAAGTAAGCGTCGGTGGCTCAACCGGTAACGACTCGGTCCATTTAACCAGAGGTACCGGGTTCAAATCCGGACTGCCAATGTACCAATGAGTTTTTCAAAACTTACGTACATACTTACCGATTGCTTTAACGGTGAAGGAAAACATCGTGAGGAAACCTGCACACGCCTGCGAAGAAACTCGAAGGTTGTATGTGAAGTCGAGCAACCCTAATCGCCCTGATTCAGGGTAGGCTCGAGCCCCTCGGTGGGGACGTATATGAGCTGTAATGATGATTTTGTTAAAATGAAAATGTTAATTTAATAAAAAAATGGATCATCATATCAGCCGCAAGACATTCATGAACATACTCGTAGGTCTAGCCCGACGATATCCACAAAGCCCGGTCCAGAATTTTCTCGCGACCTTCACCAGGCGTTAGTCCACCGAGTGGGAGATCTGTCCATGCTACGTCTTCCGGTGTACAGTCGCCACTCTAGAACGGAGAGTAACAAAACTTAAGTAGTTAACTCCTTTAAATTACTTTTTATCATTTGTCAAATAGGTACGACTATTTGTTCTATAAATCTACGCAACAGCAATGCGTGAATAGTAGTTTGTTTATTGTCATTTATATTGTGATTTATAGTCCGTTCACTGAATTAACTGCACCTTAGACGAATTCCGCTCGTCGCTACCGGTTCGCGTCAAACGGTAATGACAAAGGGGCCGCCCTGAGTTCAATCGCGGCGCCGCCGACTTTATTAACATACCTATGCCTACGTTATTAGCGGACCTATAACTATAATAAAGCAAGTTTTTAAAAAATATCAGTATTAGGGCAATGAGGTCGCTTACTATGGGGCTCATAAGAAGGCTCAAGGTCACCCAAAGGGAAACAGAGCGTGCTATGCTTGGAGTTTCTCTGCGTGATCAAATCAGAAACGAGGAGATCCGCAGGAGAACCAAAATAAGCGACATGGCTAACAGAATCGCTAAACTGAAGTGGCAGTGGGCAGGGCACATAGCTCGTAGAACAGGTGGCCGATGGGGCAGTAAAGTTTTTGAGTGGCGACCGCGCACCGGAAACCGTAGCGTTGGCAGACTTCCCACGCAGTGCAACGACGACCTGGTGAAGATCGCGGGAAGCCGATGGTCGTCGTGGAAATCCTTGTGGGAGGCCTTTGTCCAGCAGTGGACGATTTTATAAATATATCGATAGGTATAAATTGTTTTATAAGTAGTAGTGTTAACTACGCAATTGAGTTCAGATTATCAGTTACTTTGGTACTCCTACGAATCACCACATTTCTGATTCGAGCACGTGAGGAAGTTTGATGGTCTGATCCTGCTTCGGAGTTCCGAAGAAGGATCAGACCATCAAATATTCAAAGCCTATAAGCATTGAACAATACTTTAAGATAGATCGAATACTTAAATATAAAACTGCCTAAGTCTATACATATAATAAAACTACAACCAGTCTATCTGTATCACACTAATATCTATGCTAATATTATAAAGGCGAAAGCTTGTGAGTGTGTGAGTGTGTATGTTTGTTACTTCTTCACGCAAAAACTACTGAACGGATCTGGCTGAAATTTGGTAGGTAGACAGATTAGAACCTGGATTAACACATGTCCTGGCTAGCAAGCGTATGTACCTCCTAGGAGATGACCCAAAACCGGAGGACTACAAGCACCTTCCAATCAGCGGAATTGCTGCATTGATGCAGCACATCTTCGAGTAGGTTTGGGGTAAAAAGGCTAAAGGGGTTGACTTTACACAGAAGATCCCAATGGGTCGAAGTGTCGCTGCAACTGCAGCTCCAGCTTACTAAGATAAGATAAGATAAACACATGGCTACTGTTTTCCACGCTTGCGAGCAGCTTGCAGCTCGCGCACTGCGCACCCTCGAAAATTCATAGAAACGTTGTCCACGCGGGTGATGCTGCGGGAAACAGCTAGTATAAAATATTTTTGTAAACAATATCCGTGAGAGCAGGACTGTCTACCTATCGATATGGAGACTACAAAGTATAAAGTTATTTTTTTATATGGCTGTCTGTCTAGTTAAAGCATCACGCAAAACAACTGAACCGATTTAAGTAAAACTTTGCACAATTATACCTTTTATTTATACGCCGTAAAGTTAAGGACTCCCGGTGGAATGTCAAAAAACTAAAATAATAAAATGTTTCATAACGCTAGGGCGGCCGCCTCCTGTCCGGGAGGCCGTGGTTCGAATCCTGCCACGTACCTATGTGATTTCGAATTTAGATTTCATATGATTTAACCTGCATACGCCTACAGAGAAACTCGCAGGTTGTGTGTGAAGTCGACCAACCTGCACTGGACCTGCGTGGTCGACTAAGACCCGTTCACCCTAATTCAGGGTAGGCTCGAACCCCTCGGTGATGGGGACGTATATGAGCTGATATGATGTTTCATTACGCAAAAACTACTCAATCGATTTAAATGATGTTTGGGATGATGATAAATTGAAGCGAGAAATTGCTCAACGCTGCTGGATATGGATAAGACACATGTGACGCAGAGTAGAGGGCAATACCGCCAAAGCCAGGATTGTGTCCACATGAAAGCCGAGCCAAAGCAGGTGACCAGGCCGCCTGGTCCACACGTGGCACTGTAGAGACCTTGCTGCGGGCAGCCGGGTTGCGTTGAAGCCATGCTGAGCGTGAGGCCCAGGATAAGGAAGGCTTGCGCCAACTCATGGAGCCCTTTGTACCATCTGGAGTACCCAAGGATAACAACAACAACCGAAAGGTTCCCACAGAAGCAAGCAAACTTTTTAGTTGGATACTCGTGCACTATGTTTCCCTCTAATATGGTTGAGGGGATCGATGGTGGACTCGTGTTATACTCGTGCCCGGGTGCTGTCCGTGTGAACTGGCCTACACTTATCAAAGGCATTCATGACATTCAATGATTTAATGTATAACTTTTCATGTTCTAATGACATAATTTGTTCTTTTTATATATATTAAGGATTGGATTTTGACGTTAATAACTAATGATTGTTTATTTCTTATTTTTTTTCTAATGAAATTATGTAATCACTATTTTATGACTATCAGAAATTTTGAATAAATATCTTGAATTGTCTTGAATCTTGACCTGTTTTTATGCTTTTGTCTTCAAACACCTGGTTGTCTGGAAGAAATCGCTTTGCTTCGCCCAACTTGTACCGCTACAGTACCTACCTACATAAGATTTTGTTTTGTATTGTGTTTAGATTTTTTTAAGTTTAAGTTTTTATTTCGTGTTTATTTTTAATTAGTGTGATATGTATTACAGGAGTGGCTCAAAATATTAAGAAAAATCGGCCAAGTGCAAGTCGGACTCGCGCACGAAGGGTTCTGTACCATTATCCATAAAAATCACGTTTGTTGTATGGAAGCCAACCCTTAAATATTGATTTTATTTTAATTTAATTATTTATTTTCAAAGTGAATCATCATCATCTTATAAGCTCATATACGTCACCACGGAGGGGCTCGAGCCTACCCTGAATTAGGGCGATCGGGCCTTAGGCAACCACGTGGGCCTAGTGCGGGTTGGTCGACTTCTCACACAAAAAAAGTGAATAATACAACACAATATTCTGTGAATATTTCAAGCGTTTACCTGTTGCCTTTATCAATATTAAGCAAAAACGAGCAAAAAAATCACGTTTGGTGTATGAGATGGGTCCCCCTTGAATATTTGTTTTATTTTAATTTAAATATTTAGTTTTACAGTGAATATGAAACTAAATATTCTGTGAATATTTCAAGTGTCTACCTGTTGCTGTTATCAATATCGAGCAAAAACAAATCAAGTTTGTTGGGTCGTTCCTCGTGCTCCACCTGCGTTCTCCACCTGGGTGGAGCATGAGGAATTGTAAGTCCTCGTACTCCAACTGGTACGTGCTCCACCTAAGTACTCCAATGGAGACCCCCCTTATTTTTTCACTTTTTCAAATTTTTAGTTTTGTTGTTATATAGCGGCAACAGAAATGCATCATCTGTAAAAATTTCATTTATCTAGCCATCACGGTTCATGAAATACAGCCTGGTGACAGACGGACGGTCGGACGGACGGACAGACAGATGGACAGCGAAGTCTCAGTAATAGGGTCCCGTTGTTACCATTTGGGTACGGAACCCCAAAAACATCCATTGATAGATTAGGTATGTCGAATATGATACTTTCTTTTAAAACTATGTTATATTGTTGATAAACAAAAAGTAAATAATAATATACTGTATCTCTAGAATGGTTAATGTATTAAGATGACTCCTTTATTGTAAGATTAGGCGTGTTCAGCATGATATCACCTGATTATAGTTACGAAATCAATCATATTTTGATCCCGAAAAACCGGGAGGGTCTCGAGGGAATCTAAAGAACCCTTTGAAGTTCCTTCGATTGCGCGTATTGAATATCGTAAGTATATCGGGAAGTCAATGTATATCGGGAAGTCAATGTATATCGGGAAGTCAATGTATATTTGGCAGGATGTACTTTGCTCCGCTTAGCTATCTATATCAGTTTGAACGGTGTTTTTTGATGTGTAACATATTTTCTCTCGTTTTCCTGCAATTTGTGGGAGTGATTTCGTGAAATGGGACGGAAATGTGTAACATGAGACGGAAATGTGTAACAGGAAGTCGCAAAAGCGCGCGCTATTCGATCTGACCAAGTCGGGTCGGACTCGCGCACAGCAATTTGTGGGAGTGATTTCGTGAAATGGGACGGAAATGTGTAACAGGAAATGCGAACGTTTTTTAATTCTCGAAAACTAAGGTTGTCATAGCCATGCCGCCTAGTGTGATGGCAAAGGCAAAGATGACATACTACTATTCGAAGGGTCGGCCCGTAAATGTACGACCCGATAATTAATTAATTTCATAAAGTATTTTGTCACATGTTACACATCATATGCGAGTACTGTAGGTCTCGTTTTTTTTTCATAATAGAACATACACGTGATACTTCCCGAGATTTATTTATTTATCGTATGGCATTCATATTACACACTGGTTATAATAAAAAAAAAATACATTTAAAGTATGATGTTTAAAAAAAAACTTAAAAGTTAACTTAAGATAACTTATCCCTTCAGTTGAGAAACCTCTATTTTGAAGAAAAAAACTATAGAGTTACTCAAATAAACGATATATATTGATGTATCGGTCCCTCCACAGTATTGTGGTATAGTTTGACAGAGATCAGAATAGTATGAGTACTTTATTACGTCATACATTACGTCACACTTTTTCGAGTGCCTTTCAGGCACTTTCCCCGCTTGAGCGTTGTCCGATGCCTAGTGGAGTTCATCCCGCTTTTTTATCCACAAATTATAAGCCCTTGGCATCATCTCACCTGATGGTAAATGACGAAGATGCCGGAGATGGAAGTGGGCTTGCCAAGATTCCCCAATGCAATGGGGATCTGGCTATCTTATCTACAAGCCGGAACACATCAATGCTAACAGATGTTTAGCGGCAAGACTTAGATAAGATGTTGGTAGCTAACCAGGCGGGCTATGCAAATGCCCTACCACCAACCAAACCAATTCTTACAAAGTTGACCCCGCCGGGAATCGAACCCGCGACCTCCTGGTGTGAAGCGAATGGACTGACTATTACGCCACGGAGGCGGTTAAATGCGATTAAAGGCGCTTGAATATGTGATAACTTATGGGCAGAAGAAATTCGTATTAACCGACGGAACCCAACCTCCACACGGTATTCAGTCATCATCATCGTCATCATATCAGCCGAAAGTCGTCCACCGCTAAACAAAGACCTCCCCCAAGGATTTCCACGACGATCGGTCGTGCGCCGCCCACATATTCAGTCATAAAATCGATATCCAAGCGGGCAAAGCTGCGGTCAAAAGCTTGTTATTAAATACAGTTAATAAAAAACGAGCTGACTCAGCTTGAAAGCTAACAGGCCTTTATGAAACATGAAGCGTTTAGAAGAAAGGGAAAAGGACTAAATATATCCACTTAGAATTTATATTTATACAGAATTGGATGGGTAGGTGTTTTAATAGGATGGGTAGGTGTTTTGATAGGATGGGTAGGTGTTTTGATAGGATGGGTAGGTGTTTTGATAGGATGGTTACTGGTTAGGTGTTTTGATAAGATGGGTAGATGTTTTGATAGGATGGGTAGGTGTGTTTTGATAAGATGGATAGGTGTTTTGTTAGGATGGGTAGGTGTTTTGGTAGAATGGGTAGGTGTTTTGATAGGATTGGTAGGTGTTTTGATAGGATGGGTAGGGGTTTTGATAGGATTGGTAGGTGTTTTGATAGGATGGGTAGGTGTTTTGATAGGATGGGTAGGTTTTTTGATAGGATGGGTAGGTATTTTGATAGAGTGGGTAGGTGTTTTGATAGGATGGGTAGGTGTTTTGTTAGTAATTACAAGCTTTATATTAGCTTGCAGTGTTAGTCTGTTTGTTAGTTAGTTTGGGATAAATTTTAACCTCCTCCGTGGCATATTGGTTAAGGCCATTATCCTCAAATCAGGAGGTCGCGAGTTCGATTCCCGGCGGATTCTTACTTTGTTAGACTCGGTTTGGTTGGTGGAAGGGCATTTTATAAGCCCGGATGGCTAGTTACCACCGTTCTATCTAAGTCTTGTTGCCAAACATCAATGCTAACAACATAGATGTGTTCCGGTTTAAAGATAAGATAGCCAGTTCCTCATTGCGTTGGGGAATCTTGGTATGCTCGCTTCCATCTTCGGCATCATCGTCGCTTACCATCAGGTGAGATGAGGCTAAGGGCTGACCTATTGAGGATTAAAAAAAATAAAACTACATTATAACCACTTCTATTGATCTGAAATTTTGCACACACATGTAAATTTTGGAGAACAACACATGGTTAGCTAAGTGACGTCAATTTAAATCGATTTTGGCGGACTCCCAAAGATAGCGGATCCATTATTTTCTAAGCACTCCCATAATATGAGCACACCCTGGACACTTCATACAACGGGCCAGAAACGACATTTCAAAAAACGAATGACGAAACAAACAAAATGGCGGCTCAATCCTATACGTTCGACAACCAAACTGTATCAATCTGGGTGACGAGGGGGTGAGGTCGCAATCTAGAGAGCGGCAGGGAGTGCCCATACTGTATGTTAGTACTAATTTATATATTTTGATAAGGGTATCAAATTAAAGGGTTTGATTAGAGTAATACAAAATAATTACAATTATTTTCAAATTAAAGCTTGTAGGTACCTAATCGTTTTTAGGATTTTTGAAAATTATTTGAGTAATTTTTTTCATCGTCAAAAACTAAATATCGTTTAAAAATGGTTGAAATAGCAAGGCGTGACGTCACAGTTTTCAGTCACAGTTACGCTAGTAATGTAGTTCAATGGGTGGTGTATGCGTTTGGGGTTAGAGGTTGTTTGTGTGTGTGCATGTATGTCGGTTACCTTTTTCATCAAAGACTACTCTAGTGATTTCTCGAAACTCGCAAGGTAACATTTCAGAGAAGGTCCTTAGACATGTTTTATGGTGGTAGACATCCAGGGAGCGCTGCATCAGCCAGGATGGTTGCCGCTTCAAAAGTTCACAGAAAATATTAAGCCCATTCCGATGCGGTTTTTTGCATTATATAGGTGTCGTTTCAGAGCAGGTTTCTAGACATATTTTGACCACCAGGGGGCGCGAAAGCAGCCAGGATTGTTGGTTCTTAAGGGCTTCTCAGAAACTATTCGACCGATTCCCATGCGATTTATTCCGTTATATAAATATCTGTTTTTAGAGCAGGTCTAGAAATGTTTTATTAACTGCATCTCAATAAAAAAACATGAAGCATGCATCATTATATATATAATGAAAGTTCGTGAAGAATTTAAAGAATCTGCGACATACGGACAACATAAACTTAAAGAATAAGTATATATCTAGTCCAAGGCTTTGAATGGGAAGGAGAAATTACTTAAGGCACTGTCTAAAAAGTTTAAAATTAAAAGAAAAAAGAAAAAAAAAGAAAAAGCCCACGCCGGATTTTACAACGTACCTACCTAATCGAAAAAGGATTACTTAAATAACTTTTTCAAAGTCCTCCGACTAGAGGGAAATAAGAAACAATAGATAAATTTTAAAAAATCCAAGGCATTTATAGCGTTTCTGAGTAATAATATTACAAGGTAGGCAGGAAGGTATTGCTCGTGATATTCTAATTACTTTAAAAAACGAACGTGAATCTAATTACCCCTTGACAAAGTCATATTGCGCAACAGTCGTTAATAACCTAAGAGGGGGAGCCGTATAATTTGTAGTTTAGAGTTTTAGTAAGGATCACTCATCATCATCATCATCATATCAGCCGAAGGACGTCCACTGTTGGACATAGGCCTCCCCCAAGGATTCCACGACGACCGGTTCTGCGCTGCCCGCATCCAGCGGTTTCCCGCGACCTTCACCAGGTCATCAGTCCACCGAGTGGGAGGTCTGCCTACACAACGCTTTCCGGTGCGTTGTCGCCACTCGAGAACTTTACTGCCCCAACGGCCATCTGTTCTACGAGCAATGTGCCCCGTCCACTGCCACTTAAGTTTAGCAATTCTGAGAGCTATGTCGATTACTTTGGTTCTCCTACGGATCTCCTCGTTTCTGATTCGATCACGCAGAGAAACTCGGAGCATAGCACGCTCCATTGCCCTTTGGGTGACCTTGAGCCTTCTTATGAGGCCCATAGTAAGCGACCATGTCTCAGTTCCGTATGTCATCCATCACTGGCAACACACACTGGTTGAAGACCTTGGTCTTAAGACACTGCGGTATCTGGAACATAAAGATATTGCGAAGCTTCCCGAACGCTGCCCGGCCGACTTGGATTCGACGATTGATCTCTTTCTCGAAGTTGGACCTACCTAACTGGACTGTTTGTTCCAGGTATACATATTCGGTAAAAACCACTTGTTGAGAGGCACTACTGAGGCCATTGAGCATTGTGCATAAGTCATCCATAGTCTCAGCCATGACCACGATATCGTCAGCGAATCGAAGGTGGGTGATGTACTCGCCGTTGATATTGACGCCGATTGCACCCCAGTCCAAAAGCTTGAAAACATCTTCCAGGACGGCGGTGAACAATTTCGGAGATATAACCTCTCCCTGTCTCACCCCTCGCTGCAGCTGGATAGGTTCCGAGTTTTGATCCTGGAGGCGAACCGACATGGTGGCGTTTTCATACAAACACTCAGCACTTCGATATATCGATAGTCAATTTGGCACCTCTGGAGAGACTGTAACACAGCCCATGTTTCGACCGAATCGAAGGCTTTCTCATAATCCACGAATGCTAAGCATAGTCTAATCTAGTCTAATCTCTAAGTCTCTAACTCGCGATTTGCGCCAGTATAATACAAATTGTATTAAAGAGGCGATTGAGAACAACAAAGGCTCAAAAGTGTTCGCGAGAGATCTGTCTGTTGGACAAAGCCAACTAACCAAGCTGAAGACTGAGGATGGCAGGATCATATGTCTAAGACTGAGTTGCTGGAAGAAGTTGAGAAGTTCTACGGACAGTTGTACACGACCACACGTCTGCCTGTCAGCGATCTGGCTAAAGACCCAAGAGCTAGACTTACCCGACACTATAACGAAGATATCCCGGACGTCAGCCTGTACGAGATTAGAATGGCTCTTAAACAGCTTAAAAACAACAAGGCACCGGGTGATGATGGAATTACGGCTGAACTTCTGAAAGCAGGTGGAACACCGGTACTTAAAGCTCTTCAGAAATTATTTATTCCGTTATACTTGAGGGACAAACGCCTAAGGCATGGCACAGAAGTGTGGTCGTGCTTTTCTTCAAAAAGAGCGACAATGCGAATCATGTTATTACGAATCGTCCCGCACGCAGGTTTGACGACTTCCAGCCTCCCGAACAAGCCGGTTTCCGAAAAGGATTTAGAACCATAGACCACATACATACGCTGCGGCAGATTGTACAGAAGACCGTTTAAAAAATAATATCTATATAATATAGCCTATAGCAACCATGGATAGTGTAGCTTCAAACGGTGAAAGATTTTTTTTAATCGGTCCAGTAGTTTCGGAGCCTATTCAAAACAAACAAACAATCAAGTATTTCCTCTTTATATTATTAAAGTATAGATTAGTATTAGAATTATTATAGACTGCCAGTTCCCCATTGCGTTGGGGATTCTTGGTAAGCCCGCTTTCATCTTCGGCAACATCGTCACTTACCAACAGGTGAGATGTTGTCAAGGGTTTACCAATAGTGAATAAAAAAAAAGACTAATGACATATTGCGCAACAGTGGAGAAGTATTATTGGGTGCAGCCTTGTATCGGGTTAGCGGGTTAGTACAGATATAAATTCCGATACCGGGCGCGGCGTAGAAAAGCCAATATCGAGACTTCGAGACATATTAAGCTACTAGCTTTTTCCCGCGGCTTCGCCCGCGTGGACATCGTTTTTATTATGACTGTCTTTAAGTGTGATTAGTAAATTATGTCATTTCCCACCTACTCAACCATCTCTATGCAAAAAATCACAACAATCGAGTATTTTTTTAGTTCCCTCAGAAACTGCATCAGATTATGCTATTTTCCCGGGATAAAAAGTACCCTATGTCCTTCCCCGTGACACAGGCTACCTGCATGTAAAATTTCATACAGATTGGTCAATGCGTTAAAGCGTGAAAAGGTAACAAACAAACACATTTTCACATTTATAATATTACTAGCTGTTTCCCGCGGCTTCACCCGCGTGGACCACGTTTCTATGACTTTTCGAGGGTGCGCAGTGCGCGAGCCGCAAGCGGCTCGCGAGCGTAGTAAAAAGTAGCCTATGTCTTAATCCAGGTCCTAATCTGTCGACCTACCAAATTTCAGCCAAATCCGTCCAGTAGTTTTTGCTTGATTCACATTTATAATATTATATATAATATATTATAAGGATTAGTAAGGATTTTACCGCATAATAAATAAATTAAAAAATCGTATTCAATAAATGGCATTTATTTTGGAATAGAACAATGAACACTTGCTCAATTGAAATATTTAAAAATTTTTATTTTATATTTATTGAAAACATAAAATTAGTTCGTTTAAGACTATGGCACTTATGACGTCACTATGTCAGTAACGCGAATACTTTTAGAACAAACTATCGTTTTTAACAGTTATTATAAAGTTACTCAAATGACTAGTAGTAAAATACCATATTGAAACTGCGGTATGTATATTTACATTGTTTACTGCTCAGTATGACAAACTTTTTTGACTTTGACATATTTATCTTACCATTTTTACTTCAATCGAGCATCATCAGCATCATATCAGCCGAAAGACGTCCACTGCTGGACAAAGGCCTCCATCAAGGATTTCCACAACGACCGGTCCTGCGTTGCCCGCATCCAGTGGCTTCCAGCGGCCTTCGCCAGGTCATCGGTCCACCGAGTGGGAGGTCTGCCTACGCTACGTCTCCCGGTGTGTGGTCGCCACACCACTCAAGTACTGTACTGTCCCAACTTCCTGCCTTTAATCGATCAAATTTTTACAAAATATTTTCTTATGAATGACTACTTCATTTAAGAAGACCGATTGACGTCACATCAGGGGATTCAGTTAAAAAAAAAATCTTCTACCTCCGACAATAATAGCTAGGGGAGGTACCCCTAAAGAGTTAAAACTAAAATTATGATTATTTAATATTCCGAAATTGAAACCTGTAAGTACTTATTAAAATATATTTTTGTGCATAATTTCATGCACTTAATTCATGGAAAAGTAAAATTGTAATATTTATAATGAATATAATATAGACTAACTTAAAGAAAAAATGAAATTTTAATATTTTTTAATAACTAGATATTTTCTTTAATTTTAAAAATAAGAAAAATCTATGAAGTACTAGACACAAACACATTGAAAAAAAAACATCTACAGTGTTAATTTTTTACGATTATGAAATGAATTTAATTTGCCAATTATATTCAAAAATTTGCAAGTTACTAAGTGCTGCGACTGTCTGTGACAGTAGACGGACGGACGAACAAACACTTTATGGTACCCCGTAAGGACTACAAAACCCTTATCACAGTAAGATCAGGAGCTAAATTTTAAAGCTTAATATAAAATAAGTGTGCAATTGGTATATATGTCGCAGGCATACTGTATGATTCGTTATTTTACATACGGTCAGGCAGATTATATGATTGCGAGGCCGTAGAGTAAAGCGAGGCTCTTTGTCTGTTCAATCAATCAAACGTGACCGAACCTAACTGAAATAAACGAGGGTGCGGACTATATTCCTGTAATTTATTTTCACAAAAACAGATAGAAAATTAGCACTGAGACAACGTAATTTCTCACAAAACAATATGACACTGACATGACAATATAGAAAAACAAAATAGTTATTGAATTTAAAAAACAAATAATTTATATATAAAACTAGGCAAAGAGTTCGTAACATCCTGCCCCTCGTGCAGCAATGCACCAACTCATGTAAACTACATAAAGCCAAAAAAGAGCGCCTCACGTGGCAAGCTTAACAAGTTTTTTGAGGGGCCGGCGCAACGTACCCCCGGCCGTTGCAACGTCTACCACCCTGTTTATGCCATCTTTTCCAGGGAACAACTTTAAGATTCGGCCACGTGGCCATGTTCCTCGTGGCAGCGATTCATCAACAATAATGACCACATCTCCTATCTGCAGGTCTTGCCCATGATCTCCTTTAACCTTGGTTCGTGTTTGCATCGTCGGCAGCACCTCGCGCACCCAGCGGTTCCAAAAGTGATCCGATAATTTTAAAGCTTTCTTCCATTCGGAGCGTCCTATTAGGTCACGGTCTTCCAATGTTGATGGGAGAGTCTGATTTGATGAAGATCCGACGAGAAAGTGGAACAGCGTCAAGGTTGTCGGGTCATCTGGGTCCGTGGACACGTGTGAGAGAGGGCGCGAGTTTACAATTGCCTCCGCTTCCGCTAGCAATGTCAAGAAAGTTTCTTCCTTGGGACATCTCTCATTGAGCGTTGCTTTCAGTGCTACTTTTACCGTCCTGACAAGACGCTCCCAGCATCCTCCGAAAGTAGGCGCCGCAGCAGGGATAAAACTCCAGTTAATGCCCTTTGCGGCTGTAAAATCTTGAACGTCATTTGTGTAGAATTCGCGTAGGATTCGGTTTGCGCCAACGAACGCGGTTCCATTATCCGAGTATATGGTCTTCGGAATCCCTCGTCTGGCAAAGAAGCGCCTTAGACCCATTATGGCGGAATCGGCGGATAGGCTATGTACCAGTTCTAGGTGGAGGGCTCTTATCGTCAGGCATGTAAAAAGGGCCACATAGCGCTTTTCACGGCGGCGTCCAACGGTTATATTGACAGGACCAAAATAATCTAGGCCAGTGTATGTAAACGCTCGCTGGTGATGAGCAAGTCTTGGTGGTGGAAGATCTCCAGTAGTGGGGTTTAGAGGTTGCGATTTTCGAATTCTGCAGAAGAGGCACTGGTTTGCGACAGATCTGATCGTATCGCGAAGTCTCAATAACCAGAATCTCTGCCTCATTTCGTTTATCACGGACTCGTGGTTCGCGTGACCCGCCATGCGATGGTAATGTTGCACCAATAACCGTGCGACTGGGTGGTGACCGTCAAGTAGGATCGGGAAACGTGAGTCGGGGTCGATGCCTTCTACGGCTTTAATCCTTCCAGCCAAGTGCAAAAGATTATCTTCTCCCAAAGAGGGCGATAGTTTGATGAGGCGGCTGCTTGAAGGAATTGGCTTCGAGTTGAGAACGCATTGAAATTCTTGAGAAAAGCTATCCAGTTGAATTTGCAGCAATATGTGCCTTTCAGCGGCTTTAATGAAATCGGCATTCAAGGGTATAAGAGTGGTGGACGTTGATGGAGAGTGTGAGTGAACGACCCCACTATTTGATTTGGAATTTCGAATAGAAACCAAACTATTTCCGAAAATTGCCGCAGCTTGATGTACCCGAGCTGTGGCACGTAACAAACGTAACCAGTCACTGAAACGAGCTAAATTCGCTGTGACAGGAGTGGGTAAAGCTGATTTTACTGATGTCAGTCCCACCAGTTCGCTCGGCTGACACTTGAGCTCTTCGCGAACTGGTGCAACGCTAAGTGGCTCCGTGGGCCAGTCCTCCGGGGACTTTAAAAGAAACGATGGGCCGCTAAACCATCTATGAGTAGGGTCCAAATTGATTGGGCGCATTCTAGTCGCATCATCAGCCACATTTAAATCTGTCGAAACCCATTGCCAGTCTTTGACTGAGGAATTTTCTAAAATTTCGCCAAGCCGATGGGCAACGAAAGGCTTAAAGGCTCGCGCATCGCTGCGCAACCATTGGAGGACAGTCATCGAATCAGTCCAGAAGAATGTGCGAACTGGCTTCTTTCGATGGCTGTCCTTAATGACAAGTGCCAAACGAGAAGCTATCAAAGCGGCTTGAAGTTCCAAGCGTGGTATCGACGTTGGTTTCAAAGGCGAAACTCTGGCCTTGCTTGCGATAAGAGTGAGCTTGATGCTGCCATCAGGGTACATCAAACGCCAATAGGCAACGCAGGCGTAAGCAAGCTCACTTGCATCTGCGAGAACGTGTAATTCTCTGTAGGAAGGCTCGTAGCCTTTTGCATTTGCATACCAACGCGGTATTTTAAGTGATGAAACTTTTTTCAGGTCTTGGAACCAATCAAACCACTTGGATGCTTCTGTTTGTGGGAGCTCTGTATCCCAGTCGATATTAGATCTCCAAGTTTGTTGGAACAATATTCGTCCCTTAATTACTATAGGTCCTAACAACCCTAGAGGGTCATACACGCGCATGACATGTGATAGCACCTTGCGTTTTGTCAGTGAATTAAAAATTGTTTTGCTAAAACCTGTTCGAAATCCTAAAACATCTGATATCGGATTCCATGCTACGCCTAAAGCTTGGATGCAATTGTTAGATTCACCAAGGTCGACTTCCAACGGCTGAACGGCCCTTAAATTCTCAGAGATAAGGTTGAGTGCCCCTGGTTCGTTAGAAATCCATCCTCGCATTTCGAAGCAGGCTGCGTTGTGCACAGTTATAATGTCTGCCGCTAACTGAGCTGCTTCGTCAACGCCATCTTGCGAGTCGATGTAGTCATCCATATAATGACTGAACAAAATGGCGTCTACGGCTTTCGGGTGTGTTTGTGCGTGCTCCTTAGCATTTTTATTTTTTATGAACTGCGCAATAAAGGGGCTACAGCAAGCACCAAAAATGACAGATGTCATTCTAAACTCCTTTATGGCCTGTGTTTTGTCAGATCTCCACAGAAACCGAAGAGCGTTCCTGTCCTGCTGTCTAACCCGGACCTGAGGAAACATCTCTTTGATATCTGCGGTCATTCCAATGCGACCCTCCCGGAAACGAAACAGTACCTTAAGCAACGGCTGGAGCAAGTCAGGTCCAGAAAGCAGTAACGAGTTCAGGCTCACCCCTTCATTCCTGGCTGCTGCGTCATGAACTACTCTAACCTTTTTTTTTTTGGGGATGGTACACACCGAAATGTGGGAGGTAAAGACGTAAGCCGTCAGATTTCTTATTACGTAACCGTAAATTATCCGGTTTTTTTACGCAATGTGTGTAATACGTATCTGGAGCACACTCTTCAGCGTAACCCTTCGTGATCATGTTATTTATGAATGCAGTGTATGCCCTAGCAAACTCTATCTCTTTAGACATACGTCGTTCTAAACTTAAAAAACGTGACCTGGCTTGTGGGTAGCTGTCTGGAACATGCTGTATGTCGTCGCGCCATGGCAGACCTACTTCAAACCGACCAGTGGGTAGTCGCCTGGAAGACGATTCCAAAATGTCAACTGCGCGCTGGTCTTGTTTGCTATGCAGTGTTTCAGTTGTGGTAATACCTATGGAGTCGAGTTTGTATTGCTCTTTTATCAATGTTTCTAAATTGTCATCATAGTTTGTATCCAAGTGTGTATGGTTAACGAAATCAATCAACTTCGTTTTGCTAGAAGCAACGCCGTATAAAGTCCAGCCCAGAGCTGTCAAGCAGGCGACGGGCTCGTTTCTTCTACCAATTCGAACCTCACGATTGATTGTCAAATGCCAATGTTCAGCTCCTAGGAGTATAGTTGGAGTGGCATCCTCGTATGTCAGAACGTCAACCAAGTCGGCCAAATGTGAAAAAGATTCGATCGTTTCACGTTTGACCGACTGTGGGCGCAAACACAAAGACTCCATGGATCGAGCATTTTTTACTAAGAAAGTTTCCTGAGTGTGCTTACCCTTAATGTGAAAATCGACATATGATATTGTGGTTCTTCGTTCGAGACCACCGATGCCATTTACCGTTATGGTCTGTTGTGGCCCGGTCGCCCCTATACGTGCGGCAATGCTGGAATCTATGATTGTCGCGGTGCTTCCGTCATCAAGAAGTCCGTACACGTTACAGGTTCCAGCAGGGCCCGAGACAGTAACCGGTATTATCTTCAAGTAAGCACGAGGACGAAGAGCTAAAATCGTGTTTGGTTTTTGTATGCCTGTAGAGGTTGTAGACACGATCACTTTTTCACCAGTTGATTCAGAAGCACTTAACGTAGGGTGTGTATTATTTTCAACAATCATTGAGTGTGTATTACTATCAGTCACTAGCTCATTAAGCGTATTTACGAGCGGCGGCGTAGGCTGACGGTGAAGAAGCGCGCTATGGCGTAAGGAGCAGCCATCGACGCCACACGGATTCACCTTGCATGTTTTCCACTGGTGTGAACTAGCCCTTAAGCACCTATAACAAATTTTTGCTTCACGCAACCACTGCCATCTATCATCGATAGACAAAGATTTAAATTGTGAACACTCCTTAATGTTATGATCTTTTTGGCAAAATAAACACTCTTGCTTTTTCGTAGAGATGGCTTTAGAAAGAGATTTTGATATTTTTGACTGCATAACAGCATTATGAATATTTTCACGTTTGACTGGTTTTTCAAAAGAAATGTTGTGTTGTAGTTGTGTCGCACTAAATTCCGGTGACAAACCGAATCGTATATGCTGATCTAACTCACGCCTTAAAAAGTCGGAAAGAATTTCTAATTTGGGGCGTCCTGTAGTATCCTGTGCCGCGAAATCTGTCCACCTAATTTTCATAGTAGGGTTGAGTTTTCCAAGAACAGCGTGAAATAACTCAGGCGAACACAAATATTCAAAATGGTTTAGCAACTTTATTGTAGATATCGAATTACGTACCCGATTGGATAGAACCCCGAGTTCTTTGAGGTCGATACCTAAACGTGGAAGGTTTTTTAATGATTGAACCTCCTTGTAAACGATGAGCTCCGGGCGCGCGAAGTTATCTTCCAGAGCGCGCATGACTTCTTCTGGGTTCTCCGTCGACATCAATAGTGCCGCCACGGCCTCGCGCGCGGGCCCGCGGAGCGCATTATCAAGTCGATTTATGTTATCTAGCGGAGAAAAACTAGCTTTAGTAACATTGTAGGTACGTTTGAATTGTAACCAATGTAACGTATTGCCGTTAAAAAAAGGTAATTCCATCTTCTTTACACCAGCGGCAGAGGCAAGAGCCTTCGCGGCTGCCGCGGTGTCGGCTACTGCTTGTAAAAGCGTGACAGGTTGGTCAAGCTCCGTAGAAATGAGCGGGGCCGTATAGCCGACCGCCTCGGATGCTTTATTGATATTTCGTATCTGTGATTGTCTAGGGAGAGGGTTAATAGGAAGTGCAGTTGCCCGCGTGGTCCTCGGTGGTGGTACCGAGCGACCGGGGGATGGGACAGTAAAGTCTTGATCACATCCTACTGCAATGACGTCTCTATCAACACAGTTGTCAAAATTGTGATTTTCTACCCATTTTTCTGTTCTACTTACGCTTACCCGTGTTGAACTGTGATGGCTCGCGCGGCTTTCCGCGCGACTACTTCTGGCGTCAGCATCGATCGCCGCCAACTCGGCTTGCAGTTCGCACTCGTCTACCTGCTGCTGTAACGCGGCGAGCTCCCGGTCGCGCGCGGCGAGCTCCCGTTCGCGTTCAAGGCGGCGACGTAGGACGTGCGCTTCCGCCGCTGCTTTTTGTGCTCTCACAGTTGCCGACGAACGTGATGAACAGCTTCGCGCAGCGTGTTCATCATGTGCGCTTTGGGCCGGCAAACCGGAGCTTTGAGGCTGAGGAAGCACTGAGTCGCGGCCGGAATTGGCTGACATTATCTTACTTTTACTACGGGTGATCATGCGTAAACAAGAGGTAAAAGATGAAATTAAAGTTAGTAATTATATGATGAAAAATAGGCACTGAAAACTTACGAAGGACCAATGAAATAAACGAGGGTGCGGACTATATTCCTGTAATTTATTTTCACAAAAACAGATAGAAAATTAGCACTGAGACAACGTAATTTCTCACAAAACAATATGACACTGACATGACAATATAGAAAAACAAAATAGTTATTGAATTTAAAAAACAAATAATTTATATATAAAACTAGGCAAAGAGTTCGTAACACTAACATCGCTCGCTTCGCGAGCTCATTTACAATCTGCCGTACGGCATTTTGACAATTTGCCTGGCTCGGAATTACTCTATCTGCGTTTAGAATTTTACAATTTGCCTGATCGTTCATATACGGATGAATTATTACAATTTGCTTGGCTTGGAATTTTAAAATCTGCGTAGTACAGCATTTTACATGTTTCCTGATGGACGAATTATTACAAAATGCATGACAATTATTGCAAAATGACTAATCATACATTCGCTTCTTCATTTTACGTCGGCGTACAGCATATTACATGTTGCCTGACCGTTTAAAAACGGACGAATTATACAATTTGCCTGACCGTATGTAAAATGAATAATCATACAATTTGCGAAGTAACTATTTAGTAATCTGTGCAATTTGCCTGTCACATATACACTCTCAACTTTTATGCTATTAATTAGCCCCCACTCCTTATCTAACGCAACCGGCAGCTGGCATTTCAACAGACATAGGCTTCTTACCAGCAGCCGGAATTCAACCGACAGGGTTCATTGCGCGTTTTGGCAACTTCTCTGATTCTAAAAAATAATTGTGTGTTGCTATTCAAACTATTATTTTGTCACTCCAATCCATGTCAATATGCATTCTAAATCGTCCATAGCAACACCTTTGGCGTATTTTAATCCGGCTCCCTGTAGCTCAAAAGACAGGGAATTGTTCTCCGGCTCCCGGTAGATCAACAGACAGGAATTAGTGTCTTTTTCCGGGTGCCGGAAATCAACAGACAAGAGGGTAAATCTGGCGATGGCGTGGTACAAATCAAGACACCGGTGCATGAGAAAGAGTAATGTACATAAGTACTTTCTGTAAAATTTACTATCCCATATTCTACCGGTTCTGTATAATAAATATTGTAACACATTTCATATACTTCTCTTAAATCCTTACGTATATTACACCATGGACACTTCATACAACGGGCCAGAAATGACATTCCAAAAACGGAATGATGGAACAAACAAAATGGCGGCGAAATCCTATACGTTCGACAACCAAACTGTGAGCAATCTGTATCAATCTGGGTGACGAGGGGGTGAAGTCGCAAACTAGAGAGCGGCAGGGAGTGTCCATAGTGATAATTTATAATTATAACTTAATTCAACTCGAGTGCTTAAGTGCGTTTACAGCTAAATAAAATGTTATTGCATTTATTCATCTTATCAGCCGAATGACGTCCACTGCTGGACATAGGCCTCCCCCAAGGATTTTCACGACGACCGGTTCTGCGCTGCCCGGCATTCAGCGGCTTCCCGTGACCTTCATTCATAGTTTCAGTGGAATTAGCATAGAGTTGGCCTGTAAAGCGGCCCTAGAATAGGGGATCGGACTGCTAGTCATTTGAGTAACTTTTTATGATCTGTCAAAAACGAAATTTTGTTCTAAAAATGTTTGAAATACCCACAAGTGACGTCATAGATTTTAAGCGTCATTGACGAACTTATTATGTGAAATTGATCACTTAAAAATTTAAGACGTGATGGAAAAACAAAACAAGTAAGGTTTTTTTGTAACTTCAAGAGTAGAGCAATTTAGGAAATCATATTTCAGATTTTATTTTTGATGCAGTCCGATCCCCTCCACGGATAAGATAAATAAGGTTGGATTGGCAATAGTCACACTTTAGTTTGAAAACCAGCATCGCCAGCATAGCCTGTCTCCCACCCATCAACTCCACTACACAAGCAATAATAATACATACACGAATTGCGCGCACTAATAAACAAAACACACTTAGAACACAGGGCTGCAATTGTGTCTCTAACCATTTTGAGAGTCTGTACGTTACACACAACCACACGCTTTTATCAGCTTTACCTGTATGTTTGTATGTTTTTATGTAAGTCACTCCTTTGCACTCGATTTTGACCCACTTTAAACGGACAGATTTAATTCAAACTTTGTAGATTTATCAAGAATCAGGGACAATATAATAATATTATAAGTTTCAACTAAAAAAAAAATAGAGTTCAAAAAAACTAAAAAAACACGCTCTGTGCCATATTTTTCGTCTATCGAGCAACCCACACTTTTTCACGATAATACTAGTATTTTTTGTTAATTATTATTTTCAACTTATATTAAGAATCATTTTTTACTTTTTAGTCTTGTACTTTAAAAGCGTGTTTTTTAGTTTTTTTAAACTCTATTTATTTGAAATGTCATTTCTGGCTACGAAACTGAGATCACCTTTTCAGGAACACAATCAGGCAGGGCCACTCTCTAGATTGGGACCTCTCCTCCTCGTCACCCAGATTGATACAGATTGGTTACAGTTTGGTTGTCATGGTACAGATATCGTTAGGAAACCGAAATCACCTTTTCAGGAACACAATCAGGCAGCGCCACTCTCTAGATTGCGACCTCTTCTCCTCGTCACCCAGATTGATACAGATTGGTTACAGTTTGGTTGTCATGCTACAGATATCGTTACGAAACCGAAATCACCTTTTCAGGAACACAATCAGGCAGCGCCACTCTCTAGATTGCGACCTCTCCTCCTCGTCACCCAGATTGATACAGATTGGTTACAGTTTGGTTGTCATGTTACAGATATCGTTACGAAGTCACCCAGATTGATACAGATTGGTTACAGTTTGGTTGTTATGCTACAGATATCGTTACGAAACCGAAATCACCTTTTCAGGAACACAATCAGGCAGGGCCGCTCTCTAGATTGCGACCTCTTCTCCTCGTCACCCAGATTGATACAGATTGGTTACAGTTTGGTTGTCATGCTACAGATATCGTTAGGAAACCGAAATCACCTATTCAGGAACTTCTATGTAGAAAAAATTGCGTGTTTCAAAAACCTTCATCATATCAGCCCATATACGTCCCCACCGAGGGGCTCGAGCTTACCCTGAATTAGGGCGATCGGGCCTTATTCGACCACGCGGGCCCAGTGCGGGTTGGTTGACTTCACACACAACCTTCGAGTTTCTTCTTAGGCGTGTGCAGGTTTCCTCACGATGTTTTCCTTTACCGTTAAAGCAATCGGTGAGTATATGTATGTAAGTTTCGAAAAACTTATTGGTACATTGGCCGTCCGGATTTGAACCCGGCACCTCTGGTTAGGAGGACCGAGTCGTAACCGGTTGAGCCACCGACGCTAACCTTATCAAGAATATTTGGAATAAACCGGAATGTATACCTTCACCAAGATAATTTTGTGATTTGTTTACAATTTGTATTTATCAAACTTTGTAGATTATCGGTAAGGTCAGGTCAAACTGTGACCTGCCCAGGGACGTCATTCAAATAGATTATTAAAGATTGTAGGTGTAAGTAATTCAATACACATATTAAAGTAAAACGGCAAAAAGTGTCAAAAAATAAATGTTTATATAAAAAACAAAATTGTTTTAACAGTTAATAGTAGAATATTTTGTATGGAAAATCTATGCACTTGACTCTAACACAAATAAGGACTTGAAAAGCCCGCTGGAGTTCATAAATCCCATACAGTCTTTGATTAATTTGTTAACGAAAAAACCGATGTTGAAATAATTTTACATCGATAACCGGATGACACATATCTGTGTCGGTATCGCATTGCTTTTTTGAAAAACGAAACAGGAATCTATTTAATACCAATAAACTTGTTTACCGATTTTTACCTTAAAAACAAGTTTATTGATTAATAATGGATTCCTGTTTTTTTTTTTTAAAGTAATGCTTTACAGACACAAATATACGTCATCCGATTATCGATAAAAAGTTATTTGAGAATCGGGTCTTTGGTTAACAAATAAATCAAAGACTACTTTTGTATCGGTTTTATGAAGGGGCCCGCTGGAGGGGCACTTAAAGCTGAATATTTTGCAATCGGAACCCTTAATCTAAAAATACTTATTACAATCTTAGTTTAGTAGTAGTTTCGAAAGACCTTAAAGATTTAACGGTATCCCACAGGATGACGGCCAATGTACCAATAAGTTTTTCGAAACTTACGTACATATACTCACCGATTGCTTTAACGGTAAAGGAAAACATCGTACATCAACAAAAAATATCACACCCGTGTTTAAGGGAAGTAAACTAAAAAAAAAACTTTTTAAATGTTTTATTTTACCATTTATTTTACATTCAATGGTACATAGCTCAGGAGATTGGAACATGAAAGACATGCCACTAGTTACTTAAAAAATACCATAAGTAGTGTAACCATAATAAAAAAACAACAACTTTTTTCTTAATAAAAACTGGCATTAAACTTTAAAAAACTGAATCGGCAATTTCATTCTTAACCTCTATTATAAAAAAATATTACAAATCAATAAAAAAATATACTTGTTCCTTCCTGTGCCACTGGGAAGCATATCTAAAACACGTAGTATAATTTTGAGTATCAATACATTTATTAAAACTGTAATAGGGCCGTGTCTGTACACGAAATGTTTTTGAAAAATAATGACTGTGGTGGACATTACTAAGTCTATTTTCTCCATGACATTACCTAACGATATAGAGGCTAAAGCTGTCTGTATGTTTCCGCATCACGCAAAAACTACCAGGCCGATTTTGATGAAATTTTGTATGGTGGTTCCTTATAGCCCGCGTTAACATAATAGGATACTTTTAATCCTGGAAAATTTAAGAGTTCCCGTTGGAAAATTCAAAACCTCCATGCGGACAAAGTCGCCAGCTAGTTGTTAATATTATAAAAAAATATATTACACACACACATCGGCCTAATTCTGATGACGTCTAGTAAAAAATTGATCGTAAAACCACAACCATAGTTCTAGTTGTTATCCAAAAGATCTTGTATCCAAAAGTAAAACTCTATGTTCCAATGATTTTTGTACCTCCGTGGCGTAATGGATAGTCCATTCGCTTCATACCAGGAGGTCGCGGGTTCGATTCCTACGGGGTCAACATGTAAGACTCGGTTTGGTTGGTGGTAGGGCATTTTCTAAGCCCGCCTGGCTAGCTACTACCATCATATCTAAGTCTTGCCGCCAAACATCAGTGTTAACAACATAGATGTGTTCCGGCTTGAAGATAAGATAGCCAGTTCTCCATTGCATTGGGGAATCTTGGTAAGCCCGCTTCCATCTTCGGCATCATCGTCACTTACCATCAGGTGAGATGATGCCAAAGGCTTACCAATTGAGAATAAAAAAAAGATAAGATAAATATCCATTATTGCACACCAAATATACAAAAATGAAAAAACTTATTAACTAGCAAAATAAACAAGATATGCAAAGGCGGACTTATCGCTTTAAACGGTTTCTTCCAGCCAACCTTAGGTGAATGGAGGAAACGAGAAAGTGGAACGATAGCGGGTGGGTGCAAGTTCAACTAAAAATTAATATTAATCATCATCATCATATCAGCCGAAGGAAGTCCACTGCTGGACATAAGCTTCCCCCAAGGATCTCCACGACGACCGGTTCTGCGCTGCCCGCATCCAGCGGCTTCCCGTTAATAATAATAATGGGTAATTACAAATACATAAATAAATATATATAGATATGTAAATACAAAAATTTCAAAAAGATTTATGTACAAGTAAAAAATACACTACCGTTTATAAAATACCGCCAACAAACCCTTTGAAATACCTAGTGCAGGACCAAACACTATTTGGAACAACGGACAGGGTATTTTATCAGGCGACCACAGCCATTTGCCATCCTAGCGGAGGCAGATCAGATCAAAGGCAGCCGAGGTCAGGGTACATCACTATATTTAGGTATATTATATACTTGGTTTTTCCCGCTGGTTCTCTTGGTGGACATCATTTTTATGACTTACTTTTGAAATGAGTTTTCTCCAGATCTCTCAGGGACTATATCGGGGAATTCTGATTAGCAGTATGTTATTTTCCAACCCCTCAACCAATTCTATGAAAAAAATCAATTCAATTCGTTGCTCCGTTGCGACACCGACAACGTGCGCAAGCGTGGAAATGAGTTTTACCAGATCCCTCGGGAACTATGTCATATTATGCTAATTAGTAAGTTATGTCATTTCCCACCTCCTCAACTATCTCTGTGCAAAAAATCACAACAATTAATTGGTCCGTTGCGATGTTAAAGAAATTAACCAAACAAAAGAGATTTTTTTAGTTCCCTCAGGAACTGCAATGGGCCATGAACTTTTCACGGGATATAAAGTAGCCTATGTCTTTCCCAGAGACACAGGCTACCTGCATGCCAAACTTCATCAAAGTTGATCGAGGTGTTGAAGCGTAAAAAGGTAACAAACAAACAAATACGTTTTCACGTTTATAATATTACTAGCCGTCCGCCCGCGGCTACGCCCGCGTTGTTTTCGATTTCCCGTGGGAATAAGACGTTTTCCCGGTGTAAAAAGTAGCCTAAGTTCTATTCCAGGATCTACTTATACTCGTATGTGTGTCAAGTTTCATACCGATCCGTCCAGTGGTTGAAGCGTGAAAGTAACAAACATCATTCATACATCTATACATCACTATTTCACGCAAAAAACTACTAAACAGATCTGGCTGAAATTTAGTAAGTAGACAGATTAGGACCTGGATTAACACATAGGCTACTTTTACCTCGCTCGCGAGCCGCATGCGGCTTGCGCACTGCGCACCCTCGAAAAGTCGTAGAAACGTTGTCCACGCGGGTGAAGCCCCGGGAAACAGCTAGTTTATAATATTAGTAGGATAAGTAAGGGTAGTAAGGATTATTTTTTGTAATTGTACAATAAAGCATATTTGATTGATTGATTGATTAATAAGAATTATTTACAATGCCACGAGATATTTTTAGCCCACACTTTGTTTTACAAAAGAAAACTCTGCTTATTGTTTAGTGATTTTATCCGGTGAATCCCATCTAAGTAAAAAAACGTCGGTGGCTCAGCCGGTAACGACTCGGTCCATCTAACCAGAGGTAAAGGGTTCAAATCTGGACGGCCAATGTACCAATGAGTTTTTCAAAAACTTACGTACATATCATTACCGATTGCTTTAACGGTGAAGGACGACTAAGGCCTAATCGCCCTGATTCAGGGTAGGCTCGTGCCCCTCGGTGGGGACGTATATGTGCTGATATAATAATAAAATAATAATAAAAATACTCGTTATAAACTATTGCGACCCCACAGCACAGATGAGATACTAGTTACTTCCTAAGGTACAGTAATTGATGATATTTTAATGTTCTAATTTAATAATAATAATAATTTTTCACAGATCTGCAGCTGTTATGCTGTTGTAACTTCGTTAAGATCCTTCAGGACCTGTCACTAAAACATCTCAATCATATAAGTTCTCGACTCTTAAATTTTTATAGATACTCACGATTTAAGGGGCCAGTTCTGTGTAGGGATGTCCCAATAATAAGATAGGTGTAGAACGCCATCCTTGGCCCCCGTCAAAGTATATATATATATATATATATATATATATATATATATATATTAGTAGTAATATACAGTATGGACACTCCCTGCCGCTCTCTAGATTCCGACCTCACCCCGTCGTCTCCCAGATTGATTCGGATTAGTCACAGTTTGGTTCTCGAACGTATAGGATTTTGCCGCCATTTTGTTTGTACCGTCATTCATTTTTTAAATGTCATATCTGGCCCGTTATATGAAGTGTCCAGGGTGTGCCCCTACTGTTAATAATTTGAAAGCAGGATGTTGTTTTATAAAAAGATCCGTTTATTTATGATCGGATAAAAGAAATCTATTTCTGTATACTGTATTTAAAAAAAAATATATGCTGAGATATAATGGTATGAATAAACACATACATATGTTTATTATATTCTGATTGATGTTTTTCAATTATCAAATCAAATGAGAACACGTTTCTACATATGTGTATTATACCTTTATGTTGTATAAAAGTACTGGTTTACTTGAGAACCTCCTCCGTTTTTAAAATAATTGATGTTCTTCAATTATCAAATCAAATGAGAATATGTTTCAATTCTACTATCGCTTCGACAACACTCTTAGTAGTCATAGATTAAATTGCTCCCAAGGATGTCCCTTAAAAATCGTAAAAAAGTCCCTTATATTAGCTCAGTCAATCGACCCAAAAATCAGTACCTTCGTCAGTTCCTGGGATTAGATTTATATTGTCGGAAAAAGGGGTATTTTCTGGGCTCTACAATAAATTTTGTTTCGGGCAAATTACCAGAATGACATTGCGGTCCAATAAATTTGAATACGTAGTTGACTTACGCTTGAAAATATGTATTTCAACGAAAAAGAAAAAGGAAAATATTTTTCTGAGAAAGAATTCATAAACCTTTTTCGTTAAAGCTCTTCCGTCCCTAAAATTAGCAAATAATAGCTTGGAATAAAGTTCTTGTCAGCTCGTACTGCAACGTGGCTGTTACGTCAATCGCTCCGAAAATTGCGAAAATTGTGGTTTTTATTTAAATAAAATAAGGTAAATACTAATACGCGTACTACCTGTCTCATTGGTCTTTCTCCGAGCACTGGGTTGTCTGTTAGAAATCGCTTTTAGCTATAAGACCGCCTAAATTGTATGTCTCTTAGTTGTTAATTAAATTTTGTATATGTATTTATTTATTTTGATGTACAATAAAGAGTTATTTGAGTTTGAGTGAATTTCCAAAAAGTAAGAAAACAAAATCATTTAATATTATTTTGTAAAGAAGTTCATAAATTATCATAATGTTTCAATTAAAATTGTAGCAGTTAACAAACGAACAAACGTACTTTCACATTTTTTTATTTTTTTTGTTACTATTAGAAAAAAAGGGTGCTTAGGGATAATAACATTTTTTCCTTTAGTTCTGTGAATTAAGGCCCTAAGATGGGTCAAATGACAATATTCAATTCAAATTATTGAAAGATTGTGTAAAGCTATCACCATGGAAAAAATATTATATAATATACTTAAAGTAATAAAAAATCAATTTAATTGAATACAAAAAGCGTCGGTGGCTCACACGGTAACGACTCGGTCCATCTAACCAGAGGTACCGGGTTCAAATCTGGACGGCCAATGTACCAATGAGTTTTAAAAAACTTCATCATCATCATCATATCAGCCGAAGGAAGTCCACTGCTGGACATAGGCCTCCCCCAAGGATCTCCACGACGACCGGTTCTGCGCTGCCCGCATCCAGCGGCTTCCCACGACCTTCACCAGGTCATCGGTCCACCGAGTGGGAGGCCTGCCTACACTACGCTTTCCGGTGCGTGGTCGCCACTCGAGAACTCTACTGCCCCAACGGCCATCTGTTCTACGAGCAATGTGCCCCGCTCACTGCCACTTAAGTTTAGCAATTCTGAGAGCTATGTCGGTTACTTTGGTTCTCTTACGGATCTCCTCGTTTCTGATTCGATCACGCAGAGAGACTTACGTACATAATATAATTACCGATTGCTTTAACGGTGAAGGAAAACATCGTGAGGAAACCTGCACACGCCTGCGGAGAAACTCGAAGGTTGTGTGTGAAGTCGACCAATTCGCACTGGGCCCGCGTGGTCGACTAAGGCCTAATCGCCCTGATTCAGGGTAGGCTCGAGCCCCTCGGTGGGGACGTATATGAGCTGATATAATAATAATAAAATTTTAAAAATATTACCACTTTTGATGTAAAAAAATATACTGTAGACCCTGTTTTTGGCATTTATTGCAAAATTTCTCGAAAACGAATAGATAATGTTGAATGAAACCAACACACAAAAATCGGTGACTTTAATTGAACACATTTTTTTAAACTTATTGGAAAGTGATGAACAGTAATAAAAACATGTAAAAATCGAGAATTGGGCGTTCGGTTTCAACGTAACAGCCGCGTTCAAGCTCGCATTGATTTGAACTTTTAAAATGAATAGACTTACGTTCGATATTATTTAAACATGTTTCAACCTGCTCGGGTTGAGTGCTCTTAGGGCCTTAAAATAGAATATCCTGTAAATTACAAAAGATTTTTTTTTTCGATAATAAAACCTTAATTGAAGTAAAAAGTGGTTACGAAGTTGCTCGGAATGCCCCTTTTAATATGTATAGGGGTACCTAATAATTTTGGCGTATGTAGTATTTAACAGTTTGCACTATTATGATTTATAATATGTACCTTTAAATTTGTACGGAACCCTCGGTGGGCGAATCCAACTCGTACTTGTCCGGTTTTTTGAACATTTCAATACTGTTTTTCTGCACTCGAAAATTAACGACTCGCAAAGTCTCAGATTTTTTTATTTTATTATATCAGCTCATATACGTCCCCACCGAGGGGCTCGAGCCTACCCTGAATCAGGGCGATTAGGCCTTAGTCGACCACGCGGGCCCAGTGCGGGTTGATCGACTTCACACACAACCTTCGAGTTTCTTCGCAGGCGTGTGCAGGTTTTCTCACGATGTTTTCCTTCACCGTTAAAGCAATCGGTAAGGATATGTACGTTAGTTTTTGAAAAACTCATTGGTACATTGGTCGTCCAGATTTGAACCCGGTACCTCTGGTTAGATGGACCGAGTCGTTACCGGTTGAGCCACCGACGCTTTTTTTATACAGATCCATATTTGTATTGCACCTGTATAATATGATACGGCAGTTTGCGGCCTCAAGGACTTGGGTTTTCAACCCCCGCCCCGACGCAATGAGAGGTGTTATAAGTTTGATGCGTGTATCTTTGTATCTATCTGTCTGTCTGTGGCATCGTAGTTCCTAAACGAATGGACCGATTTTGATGCGGTTTTTTTGTTTGAAAGCTGACGTGATCGAGGTGGTTCTCAGCTATAATTTATGAAGATTTGTTCAGCCGTTTGAAGATCATCAGTTCTTTTCTAGGTAAGGTGATGAAGTTATGTCGGCCACTTCTACCGGTCTGATAAGTTCTATATTTGGTGTCCTGTTAGTGTTACAATATTGCAAAACCATGGTAGCCTTGACCTGATGCTGCCGCATCTCCTTGAAAGTGTAGGATTACTTACTCCTCACCAACTTACAGTAGATGCACCGTGTGCTCATTGAAATAATCTCAATGAATAGGTTGTAACCTTGACCTGATGCCGCAGCATCTTCTGAAATCTGCAGGATACCCAACTCCTCTCCAACTTACAGCAGAGGTATCGTGTTTGGGCTCATTGTAATAGTCTTAATTAATGAGTTTTAGATAGAAAATGTTAACTTTGACCTAATGCTGCAGCATCTTCTGGAATTTGCAGGATACTCAACTCCTCACTAACTTACAGCAGATGAATCGTGTTTGAGCTTATTCGAATAGTCTCAATGGAAAGGTGATAGAACATGGTAAACTTGACCTGATGCTGCAGCATCTCCTTTTATTTAAAAGGCTAGACCGTTGATTGAATGGCGACATTAAAATGAATGACTAAAGGACAACTGGCCAAGTCCATGAATGTAATATTCAACGACTTTTAACCAACGTCATTTAACCAAATCGTTAAATGGGATATTCCGAATAAAAAACCGTTGATTTCTTCTTCTGCGAAGCATTCTGCTACATAATCAATCAAACTTGACCGAACCTAATACCGCTCGCTTACTCATTTACAGTTTTTTTTTGAAAAAATACAAATTTTTGCCAACTCCTTTTCTAGCTAGCTTGGGCTAGCTTACGACTAGTTGAACGTTGAGTGACGCTTGTTCAATCAACTTTTGGCCTAGTCATTCAATTGAATATCGCCATTCAATCTACGGGCTAGCCTTTCAATCAAATGGCAGATTTAAACATATGGCTGCGATAGATATAACACTGGTAAAAAAGGAAGCGAACCTTAACTGCATTGCTGCCCCTTCCGGCATAGAAATTTAACTTCGACTAGCAAACATCTTCAATGGCGACTACTAGATCACTAATTTTACAAGTTAATTTGGATATTTAGCAAGTTTAAATACTAGTACATTTAAATACAAGACTCTTTCGTTATTGCAAGATTTCTACACCCCAACATTGTGGTACCTTCGAACCGGATAGCATTTCTATGGATGTGTAGTACAAATAACCAAGAAGAAACGAGATAAATACCTACCTATTTACTTCGTTGAAAACAAGTTTTTGACGTGATAACGTCTTATAAATTGATTACACGGGCCGCATTCACGAAAAAGTGTGACGTCATTATATCGTAACGCCAGTGTGACGTCATTGTCACGTTACGCCTGAGCCGAGCGTGCAAGCGAGAGTTGCACTTGTACTGGTACTAGTACTTGGACTTCGCCGGACGGACGGACGGACAAACCGTCAAACAAGTGTGTCAATAGATTGAAAGTACTAGGCTTCCAGGATCTTACAAGAGGTGTTCCAATGCGGTCGATACTCTGTGAGGAAAACACGTATCTGTGTGTGTCAATGGATTAAAAGTACTAGGCTTCCAGGATCGTACAAGAGGTGTTCCAATTGTGTCGATTCTCTGTGAGGAAATGCCAAAGAGTTAACTCACCCAACTATAGGCGGTATTTTACATCTCCTTAAAGATAGAGCTAAAAAAGTTTTACTTCAGTCGTGAGGTCTAAAGCACACAAGCGTTCGGCTTGTGACACGTTATAAGTATCACGCAAAATTATCTTCCGTAAACGGACTTTACAGACAACATCGTCGTTTTTAAATTCACAGTTGGTAAACCCTTGGCATGATCTCACCTGATGGTTAGTGATGATGATGCCGAAGATGAAAGCGGGCTTACCAAGCTTCCCCAACGCAATGGAGAACTGGTTATCTTATCTTCAAGCCGGAACACACCTACGTTGTTAACATTGATATTTGGCTACATGACTTAAGTATATAAGACGATGGTAGCTAGCTAGGCGGGCTTAGAAAATGCCCTTCTACCAACCAAACCTAGTCAGAGTTAGACTCCGCCGGGAATCGAACCCGCGACCTCCTGATGTGAAGCTAATGGCCTGAAGCATTACACCACGGAGGTGGTTAAAGATAAGATATTCATGAACTGTGTGTGTGTGTGTGTGTGCCATCAAGATATTTGTGCCGTTTGCAAGAAAACATGAATTTGTGTGCAAGAAATATTGATTCTATACATAGCTAGTGGTCTGAGAGTGAGTCTTATCGCAAGTGAGTCCTATGTCAAAGTATATAATATATACTAGCTTCTTCCCGCGACTTCGCCCGCGTGGACATCGTTTTTATGACCGTCTTTAAAGACCTTAATGACTTAATTATTGCGACTATAAATTGAAATGTAAGCTATCCTATCTTTCAAGTTGGGTTGATTTGCACACGGTGTGCAAATCAAATTTAAAATCGGTTCAGTAGTTAAGGAGTTCATCGCGCACAAACAACGTGACACATAAGTGACTCCTAAACTACTGACATACATTATGGACACTTCCTGCCGCTCTCTAGATTGCGACCTCACCCCCTCGTTACCCAGGTTGATTCGGATTGGTTACAGTTTGGTTCTCAAACGTATGGCATTTTGCCGTGATTTTGTTTGCTCCGTCATTTGTTTTTAGAAATTTCATTTGAAATACCAGTAAAACGCTCCTATAAATATAAACCTGTGCAGTTCTAACTATATTTTAGATAATTTGTTACTAATAAATCTTTAATTTGCAGTATTATTCAAAGAATTATACAATATATAGGTACCTACAAACGAGATAATATGGTGTCGTGTCAATTTTCCAGAGTAACTTGATCCGCCATGTTTAAGCAAATATATGTTAACTGAGCTTAGCAAAAACTGGTTATGTCGTAAAAGCCAGCTGGTAAACAGTTTTGTTGTTGTTAGTACCTACCTATTTTGACCAAGTTATAAAACAAGAGATATCGTAAACTTATCTCTATTGATTGCATTATCATATGGAAAAGTTTATTTTTGTTCGACTGGTGCTAGGTATCTACCTACTAAATATTAATTTCATCATATCAGCCGAAGAACGTCCACTGCTTGACATAGGGCTCCCCCAAGGATTTCAATGACGATCGGTATTGCGCTGCCCGCATCCAGCGGCTTCCCGCGACCGTCACCAGGTCATCGGTCCACCGAGTGGGAGGCCTGCCTATGCTACGTTTTCCGGTGCGCGGTCGCCACCCGAGATCTTTACTACCCCAACGGCCATCTTTTCTACGAGCTATGTGACCCGCACACTGCCACTAATATTAATTTACATAATAATATAATTTGTTTGAATTTTCTAAATTGCACACACTATAAAATGTGATGTCATATTTCTTACGTTTTATCGACAACTTCGAAAATTCGAAATAAATCAACAACAAAACTAAAATAGAAAGAGGTTCCATCACACATAAAGAAAGACAAGAAGCTTAAACTAAACTATTGATACTTTTACATATAGAAACATTTTCAGGTGAGAGATTGATAAATGGTCAAAGTTTGTCATGCAAAAAAAAGCTACTAATTATTATGAGTCCGTTTATTAAGAATGAAAGCTCGTTAGGATCAAAAATGATAAAAAGCACCGTATTCTAAAACATGCACTTACCAAGTTAGTTTTCCAATATGCGCATAAACGCATACGAGAACAAATATTGCCATGAGGTAGGCATAATTTGGCAAAAAAGACTATTCACAAAAATGCATTAGGTGTTATCGTTTTAATACTAAGCCAGTAAGCCCGATAATAGGTAATTTGCCTGAGCAGCGTCTTTAGCCAGGGTATCCCTTTCAAACAGCAGGAATGGACAATCCTGGACCTGTTACAATTCTTAACAAGAGAGGTTACGGGAGTAGAACTGAAAATGCTTATATTGCATTATTCGTTTGCTTCACAACAAAGTCCATCCATTTAGAGTTGGTGAGTGACCTTACTAAGGATTCTTTTCTTTCTGCGTTAAGAAGGTTCATAGCTAGACGATATAAACCAAGCACCCTTGTATCTGACAACGAAGCTTAATTGTCGGCGCTCGTAATAAGTTTGCAATTTTGTAAAGATAATGTGGAATCAATAATAGACACTATGTCACAAGAGATCATAGCCTTTAAATTCACACCGGCGGCGTAAATACCACATATGGAAGGATTAGCTAAGGTAGGTGTTCAATCAGTTAAATCACACCTAACGCCATTACCAGGTGAGGCTAATCTAGTTTTCGAAGATATGTATAGCGTATTGGTGCAGATAGAATCAGTTTTGATTTCCCGTCTCATTACCTGTATGTCGACTGACCCGCATGACCTGACCCCTTTGCCACTGGTACATTTTTTGGTGGGACGACCTCTTAGTGTTTTGCCTACACCCACGCTGCTTTAATCAGACAAGAAATTATTGTCAAGATTTGAGAGATTAGAGCAAATACGTTAACAATTTCGGGCATGGTTACACAAGGAGTACATCGTTGAAATGCAGCAACGTGTAAAATGGCGATCATCCAAATGTCTTCTCGAAGAAGGAGCACTGTGCTTGATCAAAGACGACTCTCTTCCCCCTATGAAGTGGAGTTTGGGACGAGTCATCAATACCTATCCAGGCTCAGATGGAGTCTCACTTAAGAGTCGCAGACCTTTATCAAGATATGCCCGTTGACTTTGAAGGATTCAGCTCAAGAGTTGAAAGACCAGCCTTCCAACGTCGGGGGGCATGTTAAAAAAAGAACCCAAAGTAGCTGCAAGGCTGCCCCCACCCGTGTATAAATTTAACTTCGACTAGCAAACATCTTCAATAGCGGCTACTAGATCACTAATTACAATTATTTTACAAGTTTATTTAGATCATCATCACATCAGCCGAAAATCGTCCACTGCTGGACAAAGGCCTCCCCCAAGGATTTCCACGACGACGACTACGCTGCCCGCATCCATCGGCTTCTCGCGATCTTCACCAGATCGTCGGTCCACCGCGAGGGAGGCCCGTCTATTTAGATATTTAGCAAGAAAAACACTAGTACATTTAAAAACAAGACTCGTTCATTATTTCAAGAATTCTACACCTCAACAGCACTTGTTTGCCTCAAAAGTTTCTACCCTACACATGTCCTAATATTTTTTATAGTTCTTCAAAAATGTATAAAAACTGGGAGGTACCTTAAAACATTTTTTTTCTGGTAATATAAGCTATCCACTGAATAGGCATTTTCAAATTCTTATAAATTACCAAGATCGATAAAGCCACTTCTGAGAAAAAACAAAATGTAAGTACCTGGAGTTGTGTTGCAGTTAACTTATTTCGATTTTTCCTGCACTTATGTACTTAGGTATTGAACAGTGTAGGCGGCTTTTAAAGTTGTAGTAACGGCAAAGTTTTATTAAAACTGTAAGGTCCATTCAAAAAAAAATGTAGGTATCTGGAGTAGTGTCGAAAGTAACTTATTCCTGTTTATCCTGGACTATTTTACCTAAGTATTGCATAGTGTAGGTGGCTTATAAAAATGTAGTAATAATAATAACACAGGGAATCCTACTTTGGGGACAGATGACCATGTGTGATTTGTCCCAGAATATTTATTTATTTATTTTTATTTTATTTATTTTTATTATGGTGGCAACTCTCAAAAAATCAAAATAAGATACCACTTCTTTTCAGTTCAATTCAATTCAATATATTTATTCAAAATATAGTCATAAATAGTCATAAAATAATAATAACAATGTCAGTTGTGAAGAATCAAGAAATAAACAAATATTAGTTAATAACGTCAAAGTTAAATACTTGGTATAAATCAGATTATGTCATTGGAACATGAAAACAATATTATGACGCGAAAAGTTATACATAAAAATCATTAAATGCATTTAACAAGAGTAGGCCAGTTCACACGGACAGCACCCGGCCACGAGTATAACGCGAGAGTCAGCCATCGCTCCCATCAACCATATTAGAGGGAAAGGAACGACCCGGCTCCCGATGCGATTCTAATTTCTTATTACATATAAACTACCTACTTGGCTAGATGATTACAAGCGTTAATTTACATCCGGTTCTCGTTATTAAGATGCCCGCGCAGCCTCTGGTTCGCTAAATATGCCGCCACCGTACCGGAAGTAGCCCGCTATTACGCTTCACTTCATTTAGTTAAGCACCAGAATAAAATTTGCCACTATGCTGCACAGGAACTGCATTTTTCAAAACTAATTTTAAGCTACTTTTTTTGTATGAAGCGCGATAGGGATACATCTATCTCAAGGACTAAAAGCGTGGCTTAGCTTTTTAAAATATCAATAAAAGTATTTTTTTTAAACATTTAAAATTTAGGTAAAAGCTTTAATTTGAATAGAATTTTGATTATTTTGTATTCTTCTTAGCAAACCTTTCATTTGATACGCTTGTCATGGGGATGCATAAAAAAATAACTGTTACGCCATCGTTGGGAGTCCTCTATATTCAATTAAGAATGATGTCACTTAGCTAACCATTCATTGTCTCCAAACGTAACGTGTATGCAAAATTTCAGCCCAATCGGAAACCGGGAAGTGGTTCTAATTTAGTTTCCAACGTTCAATCTCAAACACGATACATCTGCTGTATGTTGGTGAGGAGTTGGGTATCCTGTAGATTCCAGGAGATGCTGCAGCATCAGGTCATGGTTTTTCATTATTTTTAAAGTTACAGGGCACCAAATTTCGAATCGATCAAATTATATCTAACAACCACCTCGATCACGTAAGCTTTCAAAAAAGAAGGTATAAAAGTGAAAAAAAACGTGTTTTTCATTTTTTTTTTGTTTTTACTCTATTGTAAAAACGATAACACATACAAGCGTGAACTTGATGTGTTTTAAGTACTAAATCTAAAATAAAACAATAAATAATAAAAACTGACCATGTCTAAGCCGTGGTACCTACATGCCCTAAAAAGTCCGAACTAAATAAAAAAACCTAACCTTAACACCCCGGGAGTGCTGACAGAAGTGAAAAATTAAAGAGCTTGTACCCAGAGACGTTAAAATATTCTTTAAACAGATAACGGTATGTGTCGGGAATTCAACGGTTTTTTCCCATCTCAAAAAATGCCCATGTGAACTACGATGCCACAGACACATACACAGATAAACACGTTAAACATCTCAAAAATGCCTATCGCGTCTAAAGAAGTTTTCACTTTAATTAAAAAAAAGTGAAAAAATAAAGTGGGTCTCCATACAAAAAACGTGTTTACTTTAAAGGTTTGTTTTTTTATTAAAGAAGTATTTTTGTTTGAGCTCTATCTTAAAAACGGCATAAAGTACATATAAGCGTGAAAGTTAGTGTTATTATAGTACGAGTATTTGTTTATCCTTACTCATAACACCCCCCCCCCCCCCCCCCTTTTTGCGTCGGGGGTAAAATAAAATTAACTGCGGTGAGAGTGATGACGTTTTTTCCGACAGGCCACAAAGGCTACTTCATGATGACCACGACCACTTTGCCAAGAATGTTTTAATGGAACAAGAATGGAAAATCCTTACTAATATAATAATAAATGTGAAAATGTATTTGTTTGTTCAACGCTGCAACGCCTTGACCAATCTTTATGAAATTTGGCATGCAGGTAGCCTGTGTCACGGGGAAGGACATGGCTACTTTTATCCCGGGAAAATAGCGATGCAGTTCCTGAGGGAACTAAAAAAATACTCGATTGTTGTGATTTTTTGCACAGAGATGGTTGAGTAGGTGGTTGACATAATTTACTAATCACCCTTAAAAACACTCATAAAAATGCGGTCCACGCGGGCGAAGCCGCAGGAAAAAGCTATTAATAAACGCGAAAGTTTGTAAGAATTTATGGATATATGTTTGTTACTCTTTCACGCAAAAACTATTAAAATTGGTAACTAGACAGATTAGGACCTGGATTAACACATTGGCTACATTTTTCCACGCTCGCGAGCCGCTTGCGGCTCGCGCACGGCGCACCCTTCGAAAAGTCATAGAAACGATGTCCACGCGGGTGAAGCCGCGGGAAACAGCTAGTAAATAAATAAATTAAAAACCCGACTGCATTAAAACTTAACCTCTCTTTTATGCTAGTCGAAAGAAAATGTACCCTATACACCGAAATCCGAATTATATAGGCACAACCTTTGTCACACACAGGATCAAGACAAATCTGGAGCAGTCGGGTAATAAGTTTAGTGATTTCTGCAGGTTCGGAAGTCTGTTCCCGTTCGCCCCAGAAACTCCTCACCGTGCACTCTAAAAAATCGGATGAGACTGATCAGGGCACACAACTTTTCTAGGTCATAACAGCGAGCTGACTATATACTCGTAAGCTTAATAACTTACTTACTAGATTCACGTTTCTTTAAACGACTTATAGTTTTCTTAAATATGGCGGTAAGGCGATATAGGCCAATCGTTACGATGTACATTTCTAACCTGGCCCATATATGATTTTAAAAACGTTTCACATCAAAAGTCATACATGGTAAAGGTAAGACGATATAGACCATTTCGTTTCGGTCTACTTTTCCGAACTAGTACCTATATATTACTTAAAAAAACATCCCATGTCAAAAATCATACATAATGAAGGTTAGACTATATAGACCAATTCGTTACGATCTACTTTTCTGACCTGGCCCATACATGATTTTAAAAACGTTTCAGATCAAAAGTCACACATGGTAAAGGTAAGACGATATAGACCATTTCGTTACGGTCTACTTTTCTGACCCGGCCCATATATAATTTAAAAAACGTTTCACATCAAAAGTCATACATTATAAAGGTAAGACTATGAAGACAAATTCGTTACGGTCTACTTTTCTGACCTGGTACCCATATATGGTTTTAAAAACGTTTCACGTCAAAAGTCATACATATAAAGGTAAGACGATATAGACCAATTCGTAATGGTCTACTTTTCTGATCAGGTTCATAATCACTTGCGAGGACGCTAAGCGCGCTTGCGTAGCTCGTCCTTTACGTTCGGTAACCAGTCTAGTAACCAGACTGAGTGACGGGGAGGGGGTGAGGTCGGAGTCTAGAGAGCGGCAGGTAGAATCTATACTGTACGTTAGTACTAATTATACTTTGATAATAGTAAGACGATAGAGACCATTTAGTTACGGTCTACTTTTCTGACCTGGTTATATATGATTTTAAAAAAACATTTCACGTTAAAAGTCGTACGACTTCTAATAAAATAGTTGAAAAATATTTTTATAATCATTCCCTCTTGCCGCAAGAAAATGTGAAAAGTACAGTCAGCCTGCAAATAAGAATGTTTTAAAATTTTCCTCTAAGAACGGAGTGTACTTATGAAGTTAGAAGTCATTTCTTCGTTTGTTTTTCAAGATTGGATATACTCGGTAATGCACTTTTCTGTCTTTATCTGGCTCTACTGCTGCACGAGGCTGAAACTAATGAGAAACCCTTTTAGGGTTCCGGTTAAATAATAAAGTGAAAAATAATTGAGTATTTTTTAAAGGTCTGTTTTTTACCTGCGACGGAACGGAGACGGTATATGCGTTTGGGGTGAGAGGGTGTTTGTGCAAAAAAATGTTGCCATTTTCTCCTAAACTACTAGTCCGATTTTGATGTGGTTTTCAGTGATGCGTTCGGATTTGATGGGTGCATGTTATTAGATAGGTGTCAAGGTGACAGCTCACCAGGAAGCGCTGCAGTAAACATTTTTTATAAAAACCAATGTCACCATTTATCTCCGAAACTACTAGTCCGATTTTAATGCGGTTTTTAGTGATGGGTTTTGGTTTGATTGGTGCATGTTCTTAGATAGGAGTTACAGTGACAACTCACCAGGGGGCGCTGCATTAAACATTTCTTTGTACAATCCAATGTTGCTATTTATCTCCAAAACTACTGATGCAGTTTTCAGTGATGGATTTGGATTTGATTGATGCATGTTCTTATGTATTAGTTACAATAAAAACTCACCAGGGGGCGCTGCAGTTAACATTTTTTATAAATACCAATGTCACCATTTATCTCCAAAACTACTAGTCCGATTTTGATTACAGTGATGGGTTCTGGTTTGATTGGTGCATATTCTTAGATAGGAGTTACAGTGACAACTCACCAGGGGGCGCTGCAGTCAACATTTATTTTACAAACCAATGTTGCTGTTTATCTCCAAAACTAGTAGTCCAATTTGGATGCGGTTTTCAGTGATGAGTCCTGGTTTGATTTGTGCATATTCTTAGATAGGTGTTACAGTGACAACTCACCCGGGGGCGCTGCAGTTAACATTTTTTGTGCAAATAATGTTGCCATTTATCTCCAAAACAACTAGTCCGATTTTGATGTGGTTTTCAATAATGGGTTTGGATTTGATTGGTGCATATTCTTAGATAGGTGTTACGGTGTTACATCACTCTTTAGAGTTTTAACATAAATATAAATAAGTTGAGCAATAAAATATCTCCAAGTATTCACGTTACTATAAAATTACAAAACCAGTTCATTTAATGGCAGCCCCGGACGGTTTTTCTTGGGTTTTTCATGAAGTTCATAGGGAGTTGAATATTTTATTGCCCCATCTACATCTTCGGGAAACAAATAGGTACGTAGGGAAGTGCTGTGAAAACTGATACTCTGTTGTTCATATATCCGACTCTGCGAGAGATCAAATCTTCTTATAAAAGCTTTTTACGTTTATTTTCACTAGTTACAGAAATTCTTTAAGTCGGGGTTTTTAATTATTTTATCCTTTTCCAATTTCATTTTAACCGTCGTTGGTTTTTAAAAATTTTTAATTTTGCTTTTTTTAATAAAGAAGTATTTTAGTTTGAGCTCTATCTCAAAAACGGCATTAAGTACATATAAGCGTGAAAGTTGGTGTTACGAGCATTTATTTATCCTTACTAATATGATAAATGTATAAATGTGTTTGTTTGTTACCTTTTCACGCTTCTACACCTTGACCAATTTTGATGAAATTTGGCATGCGGGTAGCCTGGTCACGGGGAAGAACATAGACTACTTTTGATCCTGTGAAAATAGCTTAGTCCGATGCAGTTCCTGAGGAAACTGAAAAGAATACTGTTTTTTTAGTTATTTTTTATTAACATTGCAACGGAACAACGGATTGTTGTGATTTTTTGCAAAGAGATGGTTTCCGAGTTATCTGGGGAAAACTCACATCGGCGTCGCAATGGACAAAAGGTAAAAGTGTTTTTTTTTATGTGTAACATCTTTGCTCTCGCTTTCCTGCAATTTGTGGGAGTGATTTCGTAAAATGGGACGGAAATGTTGTCCCATGTGTAACAGGAAGTCGCGTTTTTTCAGGCTTTAAAAGCGCGGAAAAGGCAAAGGTATCTATGACCATACAGCCTAGTCTGCTGTATCTTTGCCGTCCTTTTTTCAGGCTTTAAAAGCGCGGAAAAGGCAAAGGTATCTATGACCATACAGCCTAGTCTGCCGTATCTTTGCCGTCCTTTTATAAAGTATTTTGTCACATGTTACACATCATATGCGAGTACTGTAGGTCTCGCTCGAATTTTTTTTTGTATAGAATTGGTTGAGGGGGTAGTAAAATGACATAGACTGCTAATCAGAATAGCCCTGCCTGGGATAGAGATCTGGAGAAAACTAATGTCCACGCTCGTGCACTACTCACCCTCAGACAGTCATAAAAAAGATGTGCATGCGGGCGAAGCCGCGGGCAAAAGCTAGTATTGAATAAAACAACAAATAGTATAAATCGACCAAGTGTGAGTCATCCTCGAATGACAAAAAAAGGTCATTTTTATCCCTCGCGTTGATGTCTCTTGTTTATAATGTAAATAGGTATCATGTGGTGTTGAGAGGTGTGGTGGTACGGAATCCTCGGAGTTCTAGTCCGACTCGCACTTGGCCGATGTTTTATACTCCCCTCGTGCTATTCTTATTCGAGTAAATCAGATAAGAATAATATTGCGGCAACCTGAAATAAGCACACATTGAATATAAACACCTACAATAAATTGGCAACACACTATCATAACATTTCTGTGGGAAATGAGAGAGAACATCGGTGGGTACGTACATTTTCGGCAACAGATAACAATAGACAAATGGAACGACCTAAATCTCGTGTGGCATCGCTGCTATTTTGTATTTTGTCGTATTTCGTATGTTTACAACAATAATGGACCTAACCACAATAAAAGAACCTAACCTAGTGTTGCAAAAAAAACGGGTTTTTTTCTGTGTATTCAACACAGAAAAAAACCCTGAAAAAAAAGGTTTTTTTCTGTAATGTTTTTTTTTTCACAAGTTCAGAATCTTAAATTTATATTTTATAAGGCCATTTTACTATTGATACGGATTTAGAGTTTGTATCGAATATTACTATTTTTGTATCGACTTTATATTTCTGGTTCAATTAAAAAAAACATAAAAATAATAAAAGTTTTTGGCAACGAGTTTTCGATTACGAACTGCAATTCCCTGAACAGGCTAATAATATTGGATTTGCGGCACGTAAATTCCCTTTTTTCGTTGTTTAACTTGATCTTCACTTGGTATGACTGTTATGTGCGAAGTTTCTGCCATTTTGGTAGTTAACATTGTATTCTTTTTTTTGAAAAAAAAAAAAAACAATCTAGAAAAAAAAACAATGGTGTCAGGTATTTTTTCATGTTTTTTTTCATAAACTTGAAAAAAAATTTTTTTTTTTCAAAAGTGCAACACTAACCTAACCACATGTAAATTTTGTTTTTTGAAATATACTTCTATTTTTTTAAAAGCCTAAGGAATCCTACTTTACGCGAGTCCGACTCTTGGCCGGTTTTACTTCAACTTATTTTTACTAGATATTATTGAAGTGAAAACTTCTGGCGCGTTCTGCATTTTTGAGATGGGAAAAAACCATTGAACTCGCGACACCGTCACCGACACCTTACCAGAAACACTTGCAGGGTCAAAACTTTATCAACCTAGTCGCCAGGTACACTCGGAGGGTCAAAACTTATAAAACTTTAAAAAGTTTACTCTTCTGTCAGCAATATCGGAGTGGTTAGTTTATTAATTATTATGCTGAAGAGCCGAATGCTCAAATGAATATACACGGTTACAAATTCGATAAAGGCTTTATTTCTTACGATTCTATTGAAAATAAAATAGGATTCATGGTGCCATGATTTCACCTCCAAATTTTATCATCAAATCATCTTTAAAATACCAAAAGGATCTACCGGGAATACGGCTTTATTCCAAATTTCAGATTAATCGGACCCCTGGAAGTCGCTCTAAAACAAACAAACATACATACATACAAACATTGCAAGTTATATAGAAGCTTTCGAAAATAGGTAATGTTATTTAATTAGAGTAAATAATTTAAAAAAAAATTAAAAACGTAGCAATATGTTTTTAAGAATTTTTAACCGGCCCCGTGGCGCAGTGGTTAAGTCCATTAGCTTTACATCAGGAGGTAGTGGGTTCGATACCCGGCAAAGCCTAACTTTGTGAGACTCGGTTTGTTTGGTGGAAGGACATTTTCTGAGCCCGAAAGTTTACGAGTAAAAAAATATCTAACTATCATGTAATCGTCTCTAGTATATTATATATAAGGTCTAACAAAATTAGCTGAAACTATTTTAACTGGTGCTTCTACCAATGAAACTGAACAACTTTCCCCATGAAACCCATAGTCAAACCTCAAAAAAATTGTTGAACTTCCCATACTAAGTTGGCTGATTAGCTGTTCGAGTTAGTATGGGAGAGCCAATTTTTTTTATATATTTGACTATGGGTTCCATGGGGAAAGTTGTTCAGTTTAGTGGGCAGAAGCACTAGTTAAAATAGTTTCAGCTAATTTTGTTAGACCTTATATACATAGTTAACTATACCCGTACAAAAATATACTTTTATATATAGTGTTATCGGAAACTTTGACGTAAAACGTTTTTAAAAATCACGTAGGGGGTACCAGGTCAGAAAACTGCAATGCAAAATGCGAAAAAGAACGTATTATACAGGTTGTACCATAAAGGTACTTTATGATACTTTATGGTGGGCTTGTACTTATCAAACTGCACAACTTTTATCCTAAAACTTTGCTAATTATAAGTCCTATATTGTTTTTTGGCGTGCAATAAAGTATATTTACTTACTTACCTACTAACTTAAAATAGCGATTTTTTTTTTATTATTTTTCATACAAATCGGTCAGCAGATTGACCGGCTTTGTATGAAAAATCCAAAAAAATTGCGATTTCAGCAAAGTTATAGACAAAAAGGTGTTCAGTTTGATGAGTACATCATAATATCAGCAGAAATGTATTATTGATTTCTTTTTTTTTATGTTGTGATGCAATAAAGAATATTGTATTGTATTGAAAGATGTCCACTGCTGGACATAGGCCTCCCCCAAGGATTTCCACGACGACCGGTTCTGCGCTGCTTCCTTCACCAGGTCATCGGTTCACCGAGTGGGAGGCCTGATGAGTACAAACTCACCTTAATATGTATGTGTGTATGAATATATGTGTATGTATGTGTCCGGTGGACGATTTGTGGCTGATATGATGATGATGATGTGTCCGGTAGAACCATCCAGTTATATTACAGCCTCATTTCTCGGAACAAGTAAATCTCTTTAGTTAACCACGCACGAAGGAAAATTGAAATTGGTTCACGTTAACCAACGGCCCAATTATTATTTTTCTGGTTGTCTCATTCGCCAAGTATCTGGGGTGTAACGTGCGCTAAGGAACTACGTTTCAAAAAGTTTTAAAAATTTAACCAATGCACAGATTAAACAATAACCAATGCCTACTTTAAAAGGTTGCTCTAAATATTTTCTATTTCTAACTTGAATTTTTTTTTATTAACAATTGATAAACCCTTGACATCTCGCCTGATGGTAATTGACGATGTTGCCAAAGTTGGAAGCGGGCTTACCAAGATTCCCCAACGCAATGGAGAACTGGCATCTTATATTCAAGCCGGAACACATCAATGTTCTAAACATTAATGTTTGGCGGCAAGACTTAGATAAGATGGTGGTAGCTGGCCAGGCGGGCTCAGAAATTGCCATTCCACCAACCAAACCGAGTCTTACAATTGACCCCGCCGGAATTGAACCCGCGACCTCCTGTGTAAAGCCAGTGAACTTTGCCTCTGAGCTACGGAGGCGGTTGAATATAGTTATACATATGAATATAGATATACAGAGATATAGTCAAACGCACTCAAATTTTTATTTAAAAAAAAATCGAATTCCGATTCCTGTGTAGGTACCTAAACATTAGTTATAATTGGTTTTTTTTCTTTTGTTTTCAACTTTATTTAGTTATTCAAGAGTTTACAATCTTTTTTTTACTTAAATTTAAACAAAATAAAATAATAATTTATGTTCCGTCACATGTATCTTGATCATTATACAATGATGAAATTGTAAACAATAATGACTACATTATTCAATATATTTGTGTAAGATAGTGTGGTACTGAGTGACCTTTAATACATAACGAGCTGTTGGCCGCGGCTTTGCCTGCGTGGATATCGACACCCGCATGGATATCGAAAGTACGCGGTGAGCGGGCCGCAACGGCTCGTGATCCTTTTTTAACATATGTTGATCCTGAAGGTCCATTCTAAATATTAAAGATTTTTTTAAATCGGATGAGTAGTTTCGGAGACTAGTACCTTTTTTTATTTATTTATAATTGGTAAGCCCTTGGCATCATCTCACCTGATGGTAAGTAACAATGATGTCAAAGATGGTAGCGGGCTTACCATGATTCCCCAACGCAATGGGGATCTGGCTATCTTATCTTCAAGCCGGAACACATCAATGCTGTTAATCACTTTTTGTTACATTCAAACTTACATGCTTACAAACTTTACCTGTTTTTTTTATATTTAAGTATAGACAATATATTTCGTAATCAATCTTATTGCCTATTATATAATGTTAACGTTTAATTAAACAAAAATAAGATAGTAATTATGTAATCGAAGAAGTCAATGTTATCAAATTGTAAATAAGGACAGCCTTGGAATTAAGTAAAATATATTTTTCATTTCATATCTTTAAAGTACTTATTATCATAACAGTGGGATTGTTATTTGGAGATTAACGCTTGATCAGAACCAGCTGTAAACAAAGACTTCTATATAAAACGAGGTAGACGTGGCACTCACACCAAATCGTGAATCGCTTAAAAGGAGCTAATTAACACCATTGCTAAGTACTCGGCGGCTCATTTCGTCAAATTCCTTTGCGTTCGGTTCTAGCGCGAAACCACAGAAGGCCTTCCTTGTCACTCACGTTGACAATGAATATTGCTGTCTCACGCTCGTTCACGTCGTAACTTTATTGTGTTTGTGTGTATAATGTTATCGATGTTGTAGTTTGAGAATTGCCTTTAAAATGTCATTTGGTACAGTACACCACGTCTACCTCGTTTTATATAGAAGTCTTTGGCTGTAAATTGTAAATTTTAACGTTCAGTGTTCCAGAATGTTAGGTTCCGTTTTCATGGTCATTATAATCTGTCCAAGGAAGAGATCCCATTGGCTTGACATATTATAATTCGCTTTGAACTGATCGCAGTTCTTCCGCAGCGCTGGATACAAGTAGGGCAACACTGCGTGGTCCAGCGTAGGGAAGAGATGATGCAGGGCGTGGTCTCCGAAGAACGTCATCACCTTGAAGAGGTTGCCGTTGATTTCTTTGCGATCCATCACAGCCATCAATTCGAATACACCCCAGTCTATAGTTTGCTCCCTGAAATGTATGCCAGAAAAAACGGTGAAATTAATGAAATAGTAAATTAATAAATCAATTTGCCTGACTCGGAATTTTGCAATCTGCGTACAGAATTTTACAATTTGCCTGACCGTTTATATACGGAAGAATTATTACAATTTGCCTGGCTCGGCATTTCACAATCTGTGTATAAAAATTTACATTTTGCCTGACCGTTTATATACGGACGAATTCTTACAAATTGCCTGAATCGGCGTATACAGCATTTTACATGTTGCGTGACCGTTTACATACGGACGAATCATACAATTTGCCTGCCACAAATATACTATTAATAGTAAGTCGTGTATTGTTTTTTGGCGTGCAATAAAGCATATTTACTTACTTCATCATTACAGCTCATATACGTCCTCACCGAGGGGCTCGAGCCTACCCTGAATCAGGGCGATTAGGCCTTAGTCAACCACGCGGGCCCAGTGCGTGTTGGTCGACTTCACACACAACCTTCGAGTTTCTTCGCAGGCGTGTTGCAGGTTTCCTCACGATGTTTTCCTTCACCGTTAAAGCAATCGGTAAGTATGTACGTAAGTTTTTTGAAAAACTACTTACTTACTTACTAGTTTACTATTCATAGGTACTTAAGATTTAGTTTAAAACATCTAAGTATGAAAAGCGACCATTTTTGCACACCCCGGCTAACTCCGGTTACAGATTTTTTTCTTATTTGGTTCGATGTTTTCCTAACCAATTTACAGTCACGAGTTGTTATTTGAGAACCACCTAAGGTTGAATATCGTGTAGCAAACTGACGCTATTTGGAGCTAATATTATATAGCAGTGTCATAAGTCATATTGTTTACCATCGACAACTGAAGTTTGCGTTTCTAGGGGCAACCGCTCAGTTACGTCAACCGAACGGAGCGAAGGAAAACGACCATTTCCGATTTTTTCGGAGTAATTGTCACTTAGGAAGATAGAAAAGTCTTTTCATCGATGAAAGCCGTTGTCGTCGAATCAAAATTTAGATATGTCACTTCAAACAGATCAAAATAATTTTCTTGACTGACTCTGACACATGTACGTAATTAGAAAACCGTAGTGATAGCTTTTTGCAAAGAGGTTATCATTTCAAGAGTCGATTCGATAAGACATTTAAATTTCTTAACTTGACATTTCAACACTATCGAAGTGAAGTTTCGACCTTATTGCATTAAGAATGTTTTAACAACATTTAATGGAAATGGGTCTCAAATTAAAGCTCGTGACTGTACCTCCGTATCATAGGTAGGTATTTTATATTCGAGAAAATTCTATTAAGTTTTGACGTGAAGCGTCTTTAAAATCACGTTCGGGGTCCAGGTCAAAAAATTTAAATGCAACAGATATAACGAAAGAGACTTTTTTTATTATTATTCATTGCTTTAAAGAACAAACATAAAGATATTAATACAGTACAAAGGAAAGCCTATCGGGTTTTGTTATTGCACAGAAGTAGAAAACTATTAAATATAATGAGGGTAGGTGACACCCAAAGCAAACTTATGTAGTGTAGGTACTTAAATAATAACTTTAAATTAGTTTAAAAAAACTAAAAAACACGTCTTCCGCCATATTGGATTTAAGTCACGTGACTTTTTTTTTCGTATTCCTGACAGCAAACCCTTTTATTTGATACCCATATCACGTGGGTGGTTTTCAAACAGCCAGTGCCATCTTGGGGAGGCCGCCATATTGGATTTGTAATAACGTTTCTTAGCAACTCAGAGCGTGTGCAAAATTTCATCCTAATCGAAGACCGGGAAGTGGGTCAAATTAAGATTGCAAGATTTTCTTACATACATAGTTAGACATAAGTGAAGCTAATAAAAGCGTGTTAAAATAAAAAAAAAGAACTGCCATAAAGAATGACACACGAACAATGGTGACGTCAATGTGTGTACCCTATCCGTGAAAAAACTTTATGTGTGACTGTGTGTGAGTGTATGTCACTGGTGCAGGTATGTTTACTTAGATCTGTTTCCAGTAGAACCAGCCAATTGTATAACAACCTCATTTGTTATCCACTCACGGAGGAAAATTTAAATTGTATTACGTTACAAAACCCCGACGCAGCCCCAACCGATTTTTTTTTGTAACTTTAACTGTCGCGAAAGGTTGATTCCCGCAACCAGGCAACTGATGCGCCCATTGTGCGTAGATAGCCGGCATCGCTGATAGCCTAGCTTCTCCAAAAATCCTCACGTTGCCAACCACTTCCGGGAATATCCTGTGGTCTCCGAAATATTTCCTGTATGCTTCTATTACCTTTCTGCGATCCAGAAGAATGTGAGCTGTCTCTTAGGCGTCCACACACGTCTGGCATAGGGTGCTGACTATCAATCTCAAGATGAAAAGATGCTTGTCATAGTGACCGTGGCCAAACATTACTGCCGTTACCTTATGGAGCTGAAGTCTCACGGGCTTCAGGTGGTTTCTGACTAGGCCAGGGTTTTTTATTTTTATTATTCACAATTGGTAAGCCCTTGGCATCATCTCACCTGATGGTAAATGACGATGGTGCCGAAGATAGAAGCGGGCTTACCAATATTCCCAAACGAAATGGAGAACTGGCTATCTTATCTTCAAGCCGGAACACATTAATGTTGTTTACACTGATGTTTGGCGGCAAGACTTAGATAAGATGGTGGTAGCTAGCCAGGCTAGCTATGAAAAAGCCCTACCACCAACCAAACCGAGTCTTACAAGTTGACCCCGCAGGGAATCGAACCCGCGACCTCCTGTTGTGAAGCGAATGGACTAACCATTACGCCACGGAGGCGGTGAAGGTTAAGGTTGGTCAGCGGTAGTACCTGTCTGGCCTGCCGACAGACATCCAGTCCAGTCTAATACCGGTTATGTTCTAACCTTGTGCCCTGACGCAGGGTGGATCTGAATCAGTCTGTGCGGAGGGTTATGATGGGTTACACTGTACCTTGGTTTATTGAGGTTCGAAGCAGACTTTTTAACCGTTGAGCTATGACAGCTGCAACCCTGTATAATTGTCTATTAAAAACAGGAACAACTCGCACAAAGAAACACCCAATCACATACCCGACTTGATCACCATCTTTGAACAGCTTTGGGTGATGGTGGGCAGCATTAGAGCCAATGTTGAAGAACACGAAGCTGCCTCCGCAGGTGATGAGCATCCACATCTTGAAGGCATCGTAGAGACTCGAGCCAGTGACCATGGCCATCCACAGAGGGAGAAGGAAAGCTACACCATCGTGCCAGCGGTAGTGTTGGGTGAAGAACCCTTTCCGGATAAAGTTGGATATAAATCTGTAAAAAAAATGGTTGTCTGTAAAGTCGGTTTATGGACGATAGTTTAACGTGAAAACGTCATAACGTAACGGGACAACGAGTCATCCTTTTTCGTGCGTGCAGGCGGCGTCCATCGATTTATTAGACGTTGTCAAGTCAAAAAATTGGTTGTCTGTAACGTCTGTTTACGGACGATAGTTTAACGTGAACACGTCATTACGTAACGGGACAATGAGCGTAACGGGACAATGAGTCCATCGATTTATTAGACGTTCTCACGTCAAAAATGATTTTGAAACATCCGTTTTAGCGGTCCTGCGATCGAACAATAAAGTTTCACCATGTCCTTCCGGCTGACTGTCCGTCCGTATGTCACAAACCATTTACGATCAGGCTTAATAGTGTCACAAGCTGAAATGTTTCTCCTTTCTCCTCTTACAAGAATTTTATTTAAACAAGCAGTTGCCCGCGGCATCGCTCCCGCGAATATCGAGAGTGATAGGGGTTTATTTAGTCTAAGTCCTTCCTGAAATTCCATTCTTATTATTGGTGAAAGATTTTTAAATCGGATGAGTAAGTAGGTTTGAAGATTACATCGTACATACTCACATACAAATTTTACCTCCGTATAATATTAGTTACAGACTACAAACTCATGCAAAAATAAATTGCAGTAGGCTTTATTATGTTCTATAGTTGTGATACTATAGTACGCACAAAGTTTTATCAAAATCTATTAAGCCGTTTTTTACAAATAAATAACCCGGATTTGTATTGAAAGCACGGACATACTCGTTTAAAAAAAAACAATATTTCATCATCATACATTTGAAATTTAAAACAAAAAGCGATCACGTTAACAACCAATACAAATATAACTTAAACCCCCGGATAGGACGTAGCGGCCCTAAATGTTACTTAAAAAGTAAATTTCTCACTTTTTCAAAATTTTACTTAAAGAAAAAAGCATTTATGTCAAAGATGATTGATATGTTGTGGTCTGAAAAAATAAAATAAAAAAATAATCTTTATTGTACAAGAGAAAGATTACAAAAACTGTGAACCTTAACTCCTAAACTAGGTAGAAACCTGTATTTCAGGAGTTAATGACTCAAAGAGTTAAAGAAGATGTAATGACAAAAATTGAGAAAGGTATGCTGAGATGGTTTGGCTGGACGAAGCGAAACAAGCAATGTAAGGATCGTAGCAAGTTTCCACTTGCTAGTGATCTCTGCCTACCCCTACGGGAAAGAGGCGTGATTATATGTATGGATTTATGTATTATTGATATGAGCCTGCAATGCCCGGGGTTGGTCAAGCTTTTTCCATAAAATAACAAATTCTTACCTCTTCACAAAATTCGTGTGGAATACAAAAGGAAAGCACAATAATTCGATGACAAATCCAAAATACGCTGTGATCGGCACATTTTTCCTCGGGTTCCAGAACACGAGCGGCTCGAACGCGCTCACCTCCAAGTCCATCAACGTGTTGGGATACAAATGGTGAGAGAGCACATGGGAAACTCGGAAATCTCTGGAAAAGTAAAATAAATTAGTTTGCTGCTCAAAGAAAAAGTGAAGATATTATTAAAGCGTAGACATAGCGTTTATCAACCAACTTCAAAAAGAAAGAGATTCTCAATATAACTGTTGATTTGTTTGTTAGTGAACTCTTTATTGTACAACTAAATATACAATTATAGGAACAGAATATAAATCACATTTGCAAAGGCAAACTTATCCCAAACAGGGATCTTTTCCAGTCACCCCATAATAACGGAAAGGACTTAAACGATGAGCAAAGAAACAAATTAGTATACAATTTATAAGGAGTATAAAGAAAAAACAAAAGTTATAAACAGATATATTACAATAAAATACAAATAATAAATATCATCATCATATCAGCTCATATACGTCCCCACCGAGGGGCTCGAGCCTACAATGAGTTAGGGCGTTCATAATAAATAGGTACTTACGTCTTATTAAATGATATTTGCTACACGATATCTTCACAGATTGTGAACCGATTTTCCAAGTTACCCGTATGCTGCCAAATTGGTTGCATATAATAAATTTTATCAAAATCGGTTCAGTACTTTTTAAGAAATTAACCAAAAACATAAAATGTAGCAAAATTTTACTAGGTTGTTGCGATTGAAGTCCGTTTTTTAACGTTTTTAGTGTTTCCAATTAAGACTGTCTTTAAGGCTTTAAGGCTGTGTAAAGCACGAAATGATGTTTCTTCGAGTCCCTCGGAACTACGTCCGGGCTATACTAATTAGTAATCAGTGTCACTTCTCACCCCCTTAACTGTCTCTGTCCAAAAAAACACTTCAATTCGTTGCTTCGTTATGACATGCGTGAATGTTGAAATGAGGGTTCTCTAAATCCCTCGGGAACTATGTCAGGATATGATATCCATGTAGTAGCCTGTGTCACAGCCCATACCCTCAAAATTAACAATTTTCCGAATAATATACAACAAAAATACGTATCTAATACGAATTCTACAAAAAATGTTAAAAAGTATTTTATTTCACATGATGTATGTATTTAAATTTTTATACATATGTATGTACAAAAAAGTGTCTGTGGCTCAACCGGTAACGACTCGGTTCTTCTAACCAGAGGTACCGGGTTCAAATCTGGACGGCCCATGTACCAATGAGTTTTTCAAAACTTACGTACATACTTACCGATTGCTTTCACGGTGAAGGAAAACATCGTGAGGAAACCTGCACACGCCTGCGATGAAACTCGAAGGTTGTGTGTGAAGTTGACCAACCCGCACTGGGCCCGCGTGGTCGACTAAGGCCTGATCGCCCTAGTTCAGGGTAGGCTCAAGCCCCTCGGTGGGGACGTATATGAGCTGATATGATGATGATGATGACATATGTATCATATTAATTTACATGTTATTGTTATATCGGGTTAAATATATTGAGTGTATGTTTTATTATAAATAAATAAATAAATGTTCTAGGACAAATCACACATGGTCATCTGGCCCCAAAGTAGGATTCCCTGTGTTGCTTTATGGGAACCAGAGACTGATATACATACTAATATACGTTTAAATACATACATATATAGACATTTAAAACCCAGACACAGAGCAAACAAATCTGCTCATCACACAAATGAATGCTTTGGGTGGGGATCGAACCCACAACCCTCGGATCAGCAGTCAAGAGCACTAACCACTAACCACTGAGCCAGCGAGTCAGGTAAGGTTACTAATTACTTAAATATAAATGTAATATTTTAATTTTAACTCTCTTGTACTTAATTGCGTGTTTGTTTGCCCTAGTTAGGGCCTCTGTATATATTAATATTGCAAAGGTTGCTTGAAAGAGATCCGTCTAAGGGATACATCCGCTTTCATACATAAGTATATTCATTAATTTTTCATTTTAAGTACGCATTTTGTTCAACCGCCTCCGTAGCGTAATGGTTAGTCCATTCGCTTCACACCAGGAGGTCGCGTGTTCGATTCCCGGTGGGGTCATCTTGAAAGACTCGGTTTGGTTGGTGGTAGGGCATTTTCTAAGCCCGCCTGGCTAGCTACCACCATCTTATCTAAGTCTTGCCGCCAAACATCAGTGTTAGTAACATTGATGTGTTCCGGCTTGAAGATAAGATAGCCAGTTCTCCATTGCGTTGGGGAATCTTGGTAAGCCCGTTTCTATCTTCGGCATCATCATCACTTACCATCAGGTGAGATGATGCCAAGGGCTTACCAATTATGAATAATGAAAAAAACCAATAATAACAAACAAACAAGTTTTAGGTTGGTGGAAGGGCATTTTTAAAGCCCGCCTGGCCAGCTACCACCATCTTATCTAAGTCTTACCGCCAAACATCAATGCTAACAACATTGATGTGTTCCGGCTTGAAGATAAGATAGCCAGTTCTCTATTGCGTTGGGAAATCCTGGTAAGCCCGCTTCCATCTTTGGCATCATCGTCACTTACCATCAGGTGAGATGATGCCTAGGGCTTACCAATTGTAAATAAAAAAAAGAGTGTAATATTAAGGATTGGATTTTGACGTAGTAACTTATTGTTGTTTATTTATTGATTGTTCACAAATTACATTATGTAATGCCTTTTTTTTACTATCTAGCTACCACCATCTTATCTAAGTCTTGCCGCCAAACATTAGTGTTAACCATTGATGTGTTTCGACTTGAAGATAAGATAGCCAGATCCCCATTGCGTTGGGGAGTCTTGGTAAGCCCGCTTTCATCTTCGGCATCATCTTCACTTACCATCAGATGAGATGATGCCAAGGGCTTATCAATTTTGAACAAAAAAAAATGAAATGATGCATCTATTTTGAATAAATATCTGGAATCTTATAAATCTGAGAAAGTGTTTTTTTGTTACCTCTTCACGCTTCAACACCTCAACTAATCATGACGATTTTTTTTTTATTAAAAATTTGAGTGCGTTTGGCTGCACCTCACCCGATGGTAAGAGCCGATGCAGCCGAGGGTGTAATACGCAAGCTCAAATGTGCCTATTCACTCTCGTCTTGAAGATTCCTAATTTATACGAATCGGGGAATAAAGAAGCCGGAAGGGAATTCCACTCCTTGGCCGTTCGCATGATGAAAGAAGAAGCAAAACGCTTCTTGCGAAATGGTGAAACATTGACGACAAAGGGGTGGAACCGCTCTCCGCGCCTGGTCGATGACGAAATGGAGAGGGTGGAAATTCGGCATACACGAAGTCTGTGTCATAGTGAAGAACAACTTTTTATCCCGTGTTAATAGCATAGTCTGATACAGTTCCTGAGAGAACTAAAATATTTTTTTTTTCTTTACCATTACAACGGAGCAACGGTTTGTTGTGATTTTATGCACAAAAATTGTTAAGGGGTGGGAAAAGACATATATTACTCATTAGCATAGCCCGAGATAGTTCCAGAGCGGGATGGGGAAAACTCATTTCCAGGCTCGCGCACGTCGCAATGGAGCAACGAATTGACGTGATGTGATTTTTTGCATAGAAATAGAGTTGAGGGGTTGGAAGTGACATAGACTGCTAATTAGAATAGCCCGATATAGTTCCCGAGGGATCTGGAGTATAGTCCTGCGTAGGTCACTCACCCCCATTGACTGTCATAACAATTAGGCCCACCCGAGAAGAGCCATGGGCAAAAGCTAGTCATCATCATATCATCTCATATATGTCTCCACTGAGGGGCTCGAGCCTACCCTGATTTAGGGTGATCGGGTGATCAGTGCGGTTTGGTCGACTTCACACACAACCTGCGAGTTTCTCCGCAGGCGTGTGCAGGTTTCCTCACGATGTTTTCCTTCACCATAAGAGCGTCGGATAAAAACGTACATATGAAATCTAGATTCGAAATCACATTGGTACGTGGCAGGATTCGAACCACGACCTCCCGGACAGGAGGCGGCGGCCGTAGCCATTACGCCACCGACGTATTTTTTTTTCAAAAGCTAGTAATAATATATAACAAGGATTTTGTTACCTGTACGACCATAAGCCCAAATTGAATAAATACATTCTCCAGTTGGTTCTCCTATGGATGTAGTTGTGGGAAGCAATGATCACCCACGCCAAAGATATGGAAGCGACCACAACCGCAGCCGCTGCGACGTAGAAGTTCTTCGCCCACAAACTTAGCGCTGATGACAGTAGTAACGTGATTAGTAAACCGTCTATTATCCTATCGGCACGTTTTGGTACATCTTTCGGGATCTTTTTTAGTTCTTCGATGACATCCTTCTTAAGTGAGTGGTAGAATCCGTCTTCTTTGAATGTGAAAGGTGAGTTCCTCGGAGTCTTTGCATCCCTTATGTAGTATTTCTCTAGTATCTTCCAAACGGATGGTGATATGTGGTGTGCTTCGAATGCTTCGGTTATATCTGTATCCTAAGAAATAAATACGGACACTATTGTTAATTTTATTGTAAATTCCTTCGACCAATATAAAGCTATGGACCGGCCTACGCAAACAGTGGTTTTGATGCCTGCAGAATGAGCGATCGATTACTTCGCCTTAGTAGATCTATATTCCCCAAATGGAATGAAGGTCAAAATAAGTGAAATTTGATATCTCATTCGTGCTACATTTCATCTATCTATGTCTATCATTGTTTATATTTGAACGAGACTCAGTAGACCTTAGTGGTGTGAGTGTGTGTTTTCGCGTAGCTGTATAATATTTTTTTTATGAGATAGTTCTATGGATAGGGCCGGTTCATTATATTTCATCATCATCATCATCATCATATCAGCCGAAAAACGTCCACTGCTGGACAAAGGCCTCCCCCAAGGATTTCCACAACGACCGGTCCTGCACTGCCCGCATCTAGCGGCTTCCCGCGATCTTCACCAGGTCGTCTGTCCAACGCGTGGGAGGCCTGCCCACGCTACATTTTTCAGGTGCGCGGTCGCCACTCGAGAACTTTACTGTCCCAACGGCCATCTCTTCTACGCGCTATGTGCCCTGCCAACTGCCACTTCAGTTTAGCGATTCTGTGAGCTATGTCGGTTCAGTTCTCATGCGGATTATATTTGGTCGAAATAAAAGCTACTTGTACCGCGATATTCGACCTTGCACTTCTTACTTTCTGCAAAATACTTGGACAGATTACAAAAAAAAAAAACGGCCAAGGTACGTGTAGGTCCACGCGTAGTGTAAGGTTCCGCAGTCATTACTTCAAAACTTGAAAACTTTTTTTTTCGAAAGGACAAGCTTGTTGTTGGCCGTGGGGGCCTTAACAACTTCACCGGGCAGGGGAGGCGAGTACGGAAGGCACTCAACCTATAACTTGAAAACTGTATATCATGAGATACACGAAATAATGTTCAATGAGCGTTCCTACTAAAACTTGAGGGAAGGGGTACACCTGGTTAACTACTTTGTCTATATCTTGCAAACAGGACACGTGATAAAAAATGTGTTCCTGAAATTGCATTAAATATTATTAAAGTGAAACTTTTTTTTTATTTTTTTTTATTCACAATTGGTAACTTTTATTACATCGTCTTAAAAATTTTTGTCTGTGTGTTGCATGTCGCGTGATGGTCGCTTTCGTCTGACGGTATGATCGTTTCGTCCTCTGTACCGTAGGGAGAACAGGCCTGATCGTTTCGTCCTGTGTAAAGTTTCACTTTTACCGTGGTTTCATAAAACCACACACTTCCTTTTTTGAAGTTTAAAATGGATATCTATATCTAAACTCTTTTACTAAGTATCTATACAGTTAATGAAAAGTTATGGCGGTGTGGCTGATTGTGACCGACGAACGGTTGGACGAACAGAACGACTTTATTAGGGCTCTTCGGAAGGATTATGGAAACCTGAAATAACTGAGTTAAGGCCTTAAGATGGGTCAAATGACATTATTCATTTCAAATTATTAAAAGACTGTGTAAAGCTATCACCATGGAAAAAATATATAATATACTTAAAGTAATAAAAAATCGATATAATTGAACACAATTTTAAAAACATTACCCACTTTTTAAGTAAAAAAATATACTGTAGACCCTTTTTTGGCATTAATTGCAAAATTTCTCGAAAACAAATGGTTAATATTCCAACCAATACACAAAAATCGGTGACTTTAAGACCTTTCATTTTCATTGAACACATTTTTTTTAAACTTATTTGAAAGTGATGAAAATTAATAAAAACATGTAAAAATCTAGAATTGGGCGTTCGGTTTCAACGTAACAGTCGCGTTGAAGCCCGCATTGATTTGAACCTAAAATGAATATACTACGTTCGATATTCTGAAAACACGTATCACCCTGCTTGTATTGAGTGATCTTAGTGCCTTAAGGCCCAGTGGTACTTAAAAATTTGTCTTAGTCTTTTTCTCTACGTTTAAAGATGGAAGAAAATAACCACACTTTTGCACTTTTTCGATGTTTTCGTTTTTATTTTCATCATATTTATCTTAAATAAAAATCCATTGGCTGTTTTCCCTTCAGTCACCTATGAACTTTATTTAAGTAAATAAATCATATTATCAAATTACTTATTTTGAGAATAAAATCGAAAATAGACGATAAAATGGCTCGAAAAGAAGTACCTTTGCGAAATTATTCTATCGAGCCAACTTTATTAAATCATGTTTCCATTCGATATAATCCCTCGTAACTATTCTCAATAATACTAATATGTTTTCCTAGATTTTAAATTTACTGTTAACTATTTCAAGAATGAATTCTAAAAACCTGTTTAAGTGGATTTTAGGTACAACTGCACCTTAAGGAACAAAATTTCATTTGAAATATTTTCACCCAATTATCCGCGACGTCCGAAACGCTTAAGAGTACAAAACCGAACAATTATTGCAGCCAATTTCATTACCTTGCTTAACTCGAGCCATTCTTCACCGCCGGGATGTTTTTTCATAAATTCACTCAGGTCGTAGAGCCCATTGTTCACGCGCCACAACCCTTCAGCGCCGTCGTCCAAGGCTTTTCCGGCTAACCATTGTACAGGATCCCTTAGTCCCTCATCTCTCAGCGAGGGATACTTCAGCTGGGGGAAGCTAACGTGAGTCTTTTTCTCTATGGCTCTTTGATGCGCAATCTCTAAGTATTCCGAACTTTTTGGAGCCATTTTTATTTTTTAAAAAGGAATAAACTGTTCGATTTTCGAATCGGTGGGACCGTCGCGTTTCAACGCAGTCCCGATTCTGACACACATGGATTCTGTTGCGCGGCAAGAAAACAATTATAGATAATATGAGAAATATCCAGATCAAAATGTTTAATTGACTTTTAACTTTAAACATTTTTATCTTAGTTAAGACATAATCATCGTTACAAACAATAATTATCACTGCTTAACTTAGTACTAATAATATATATAATACATATTTTGGCTAAACAGTCTTTTTAACAAGTTGAAAGTTTAAAACCGGTCAAGTGCAAGTCGGGGTCCGAAGTCAAAATTATAAAAACAAAATTATATTTGCAGTTGGTAATAGAACATATTATTATTTAGAACTATATATATGAAAAATCTTTAAACTTTTTACAAATCGAACTGCACATTTTAAGTTGGTCGACTATTTCTCCTAAACTAAGAAAGCCTACTTAGCCGTGATAGATTACCTTTTAAATTCATTGTATAGACTACTTTCATGATTTTTTTAAAATTTCCAAATACAGCGGTGTCGCACTTTCAAGCCTATTTTTTCGAAAACGGAACCAGAGGATTTCAGAATGTACGGTAACAGTTATATTATGTATTACAAGGGGACAGAGTTATGTTTTGCCACGAGTGATACACACAATATTTCATCACAACTTAAGAGAAAATGAAACGAAACTCGTATGTAACTATAGACGTCAAAAATTTTATAAAAATGACACTTTTGTGTATTTTCATATTTTTTTTACATTTAATCTTTAAGTGAGCGGCTCCAAAACCTAACTACGGTAATCTATGAGAAGCACCAATCAGAAGAGAGAAAGCTCAAAGTCCCATAGGGACAAACTTGAATTTGGACCCCGCTATCCTCGCAAACCAATTGTTTTGTTTTTCAATTATGCGTGATGTAATAGTTATTAATGATACGCGCATGCGCTCTGGGTTTACTATCGTCATCAGTTTGCTAATAACCTTGTAAAAATTATCATAGGACGTTAATAAAATAACCGGCCAAGTGGGTGTCGGGCCCCGCGCAATGTAGGGTTCCTCCGTAGTTACCATTATCGCGTCCACATCTTATTTTCAAATTTCCAAATACAGCGGTTTAGTTGTTAGCGTGTGGGGACACTCGACTCCAACAAAAATTAGCACTTTTAAGCCTGTTTTTTTGAAAACGGAACCCTAAACTATAAAATGGTCTTAGAAGACTCACAACTAATTTTTAAGCTCTAACCAACGATACCCCACACGACTGGGTTTCACCAAGCCAACTGGGATGCCAACCGACCAAGTTGAAGACTGAGGATGGCAGGATCATATCGTCTAACACTGAGTTGCTGGAAGAAGTTCCACGACAATTGTACACGACCACACGTCTACCGTCAGCGATCTGGCTAAAGACCCAAGAGCCAGAATAACCTTACACTATACCGAAGATATCCCGGACTGGCTCTCAAATAACTCATGAACAAGAAGGCACGATAGCTGAGCTTTTGAAAGCAGGTGGAACACCGGTACTTAAAGCTCTCTATAAGTTATTTAATTCCGTTATACTCGAGGAACAAACGCCTAAGGCATAGCAAAGAAGCGTGGTCGCTTTTTTCTTCAAAAAGGGCGACAATACCCAGCTAAATAACTAAAGACCCATACCACTTCTGAGCCATGTCTACAATCCGTATTCGAAAGTCATTACAAATCGTCTCGCACGCAGGTTTGACGACTTCAAGCCTCCCGAACAAGCCGGTTTCCAAAAAGGCTTTTTCCCCATTGCGTTGGGGAATCTTGGTAAGCCCGCTTACATCTTTGGCAACATCGTCACTTACCGCCAGGTGAGATGTTGTCAAGGGTTTACCAATTGTAAATAAAAAAAAAAAAGTTCCATGGATCACATACATACGCTGTGGAAGATTATACAGAAGATCGAAGAGTACAATCAGCCACTATGCTTAGCGTTCGAGGACTATGAGAAAGCCTTTGATTTGTTCGAAACTTGGGCTGTGTAACAATCTCTCCTGCGGTGCCAAATTGACTTTAATGCGAGGTACTGAAGTGTTTGATGTATTAAAACGCCACCATGTTGGTTCGCCTCCAGGATCAAAACTCGGAACCTATCCGGCTGCAGCGAGGGGTGAGATATGGAGAAGTCATATCTCCGAAACTGTTCACCACCGCCCTGGAAGATGTTTTTAAGCTTTTGGACTGGGGTGGACTCGGCGTCACTATCAACGGCGAGTACATCACCCACCTTCGATTCGCTGACGATATCGTGGTCATGGCTGAAATATGGACGACTTAAACACAATTCTCGATGGTCTCAAAGTAGAGCCTATCAATAAATAGGTCTTAGAATGAACATGGAAAAGACGAAAATTATGTGAAAGGTCCGAGTCACGCTTACTCTTCTGGAGGATGGAGGCTTTACACTCGTAGTTGTTACCGAATACCCGAGCATCGTCGTATTTTCTGGTCATTCCGCGACACAAAACAACTACTTTCCGGGGTAGTTTTAAATACGCTGCGAGTAAAATCTGGAACAACCTACCTCCACCTCTAAAAGAGTGCCTCTCGGTTTATAGCTTGAAGCATAAAATTAGTACGTTTTGTCTTGAGGAACAAAAAGCCGGGCGTACCGCCCATCTCGTGTGACGTATGAAACTACTCCAGCTGTTGTCCGTCGTCCTTCTAGTATGTATTTATTAATTTTTTATTTATTTATCGTAAACCTGACTAACTTATTATTATTATTTTTATTACAACCTATAATGATTTTAGCCTTTTACTGTCATTATAACCATAATAATATTGTATTTACTGATTGATCCCCTTCACACCAATTAAATCCTACAATGTGATTATGATTAGTGAGTCCGCTTTTTTTGAAAGCCCACCTAATTTCCTTTTTCTCTCCACCTTTGGGTCCGGGTAATAATAAAACCACAGCACTTTCCGGGGTAGTTTTAAATACGCTGCGAGTAAAATCTGGAACAACCTACCTCCACCTCTAAAAGAGTGCCTCTCGGTTTATAGCTTGAAGCATAAAATTAGTACGTTTTGTCTTGAGGAACAAAAAGCCGGGCGTACCGCCCATCTCGTGTGACGTATGAAACTACTCCAGCTGTTGTCCGTCGTCCTTCTAGTATGTATTTATTAATTTTTTATTTATTTATCGTAAACCTGACTAACTTATTATTATTATTTTTATTACAACCTATAATTATTTTAACCTTTTACTGTCATTATAACCATAATAATATTGTATTTACTGATTGATCCCCTTCACACCAATTAAATCCTACAATGTGATTATGATTAGTGAGTCCGCTTTTTTTGAAAGCCCACCTAATTTCCTTTTTCTCCCCACCTTTGGGTCCGGGTAATAATAAAACCACAGCACCATGCTGAGGTTTGGACTTGTTCGGCACAAAATTTAATTTTAGTTTTTAGTTTTAATCTTTAGCTAAAGTTTTTTATATTAAGTACCTAATACTGTAATTATTTTTCCATTTAATTTTTGTCGTATAAACATCATTTCTTTCTTTCTTCTTTCATATGTGTACCTGGGACAAACAGCCCAGTAAGGAAGGTCCAACTTCAAGAAAGAGATCAATCGTCGAATCCAACTCGGCTGGGCAGTGTTCGGGAAGCTTCGCAATATCTATACAATAATAATAAACATTTTTTTTGCAAATAACTTTAGGATTTTATTAAAAATAGAAAAACCGACTGCATATAAACTTTACCACTATTTTTTGGCCAGTCGGATAAAATGAATCCTAAGTAACTTCTTTTTTGGTTAATCGGGTAAAAATGTATTCTATATCACTCACGGGATCAAGACAAATCTAACGACACCTCGCACTCCAAAATCCGTTTAGGCTACAAAAACAAACATACCATACCAGTGCCAAAGAAAAAAACATACATACAAACAAACATACATACACGCACTCAAAAACATAACCGTCCTTTTGGCGCAGTCGGGTAAAAAAGGCGTTCTTATGTACGGATGCTTCAACAAAGTAAGCGCTTACCTTGCACTTCATGATTAAAGAATGCCAGTCGGGACTTAAGCTCAGTAGACCCTCAAGTTATTTTCTAGATGTGGTGCGCAAACCTACGCCCCCCCCCCCGTCCACTTTATCCCCCTCCTCCGAAATGTTCCAGGCTATAGTTTTCTTTATTTTACGGAGAAATGGTAAAAGTTAAGAACAAACTATTAAAAGACCAGGTAGTCTACAAAAAATTACCTTAACATCAATTGCTAAATTAATGCTGATACAACGAATACGACCGTCAATGTAGACTGAATCCTTGAAAAAAAACTAAAATATTTCCTTTTTTCAAATTTTTATCCAACGTCTTCAGAGGACTTCAAAACCAATCTGAGTTTTTCTTCTATGAGGTTGCTGGTGAAGTCCGAGATTTTTTTGGTTCCTTTTGAACAGCGAGTTTTAAAAATCTTAGACCCGACCGTTTGGTCAATTTTTACGAACCTGTCATTATAATCTTCTTATCTGTCATTATAAGATTCTTGATGTGTATCTATTTTTGATATGTTTTTGTTAACTGACGTAGGGAAATTATTTGTTTTCATTTTTATTTAATTCTAATTCCATAAGGTTATTTTAATTTTACAACTATAAAAATATTTTTCAAGGCAATGTATGTTGCTTAGATATAAATTAACTTGAACTTGAATCGTCCACTTTATCGCATCAATCATTACCCATTACAAATAAATAAAAATTAAAAAAAAACACCTAGGCTCCTAATCTCCTTGGGGTTTTAGAACTGGATAGGAGCTGGTCGGAGCGTAGACTTCATTAGTCGACATTTTATTTAGCTTGTTTTTAGATACAATGTGCCTCTTACCATCCGGTGATCGCTTCCTATTTTAACTGAATTGATCACAGAGACATCATTGAATATTTGTTTCAAAAGATAAAGTCAATCTAATTCATCGCTACGCCATTGGGATGCAACCATGTCCTCTTCCGCTGTTTAGGCTTTTTGAAGAAGGAGTTCATCATAACGAAGCCCTCCCTCTCCATTAAATCGGCCAGTTGCTGGTCACGTGCATTCCTCTCTCTACATGCAAATTGCCCCCTCTCAGCACAACATTACTTAGTCTGCCCACTTTTGCGTCAAAGTCCCCAACAACAACGGTGTATTGGGTCCGTGAGCTATTATGTAAGGCTCTAGAGATATCCTCATACAGGATCTCCACTTCGTCGTCGGAGTGTCGGAATACGGTCTGTGCATATACCTGTATGACCTTCATCGAATACCGTTTGGTGATTCTAAGTATAAGGTACGCTACCCTCGTCGAAACACTCTCGATCCGGACTAGATTGTTAATGAGGGACTTGTGGACTAGAAACCGGACACCACCCTGGGACAGTTGGTCAACCTCTGGGAAATAGAGCAGATTTCCGGATTTAAGGATTACAGTGTCCTCCTCCTCTCTTCGGACTTCACACAATCCTACGATATCACATCGTAACCTGCTCAGTTCTTCCTCGATTTCTGTCAGATTGCGTTTGTTGTACGTTGTCAGGGCCAGAGGTGTTTTCGTTTAGTAGCCTGGCATCTGTCGGGGATTCTTCACACCCCATGCCCCGCCGTTACCTTGACAGCTACCAGAGCCAAGAATAGAGGGGCTGCCGGGGACTAGGGGCTGTTTATTTATTCTGTAGATCATTGGGGGGTGTTGCCGTAATAGCCACGCTTGGCAGGCGGGTTGGCGACAGTAGGGTTGTTGCAGGTCGACTGCAAGTCGCGGTAAGGACACTGCTGCCCATCCTTCGGTTTAAGTGCCTTAGTCGACTCTTATGGCTCTATTATAAACCGGGAGCCATACGGCAACAACATCTTCACGTCCCAAATACCGCAGTGTCTTAAGACCAAGGTCTTCGACCAGTGTGTTGCCAGTGATGAAATACGGAACTGACACTTGGTCGCTTACTATAGGCCTCATAAGAAGGCTCAAGGTCACCCAAAGGGCAATGGAGCGTGATATGCTCACAGTTTCTCTGCGTGATCGAATCAGAAACGAGGTGGTCCGTATGAGAACCAAAGTAAACGACATAGCTCTCAGTATTGCTACATTGAAGTGGCAGTGGGCGGGTAGAACAGATAGCCGTTGGAGCAGTAAAGTTCTCAAGTGGCGAACGCGCACTGGAAAACGTATTGTAGGCAGGCCTCCCACGCGATGGACCGATGACAGTGGACGTCCTTCTAATGATATGATGATAAATATTGTGTAAATAACTTATGGCTTTTATATTCGAATGTTTTTATTAAGTTACTATTTACAATATTAAATAACGCATTGAATATAATGTCAAAGGTCTCTAAGATAAATTGGTAACAAGTGTGGCGCGGCGCCGATACAGTTATATAGTGCTGATGAAAACTTAATCGATAACTTAGCTTCATCGATATTCCTCAGAGAGCCTTAAGTTTGCGGCACATCTTATACAATGTTTACTGGTTGCAACACAATGCAACATAGTTGTGGAGTTCTGTTCTGTGGTTTATCTTCAAAGTCAATCAGAACATTTGACCTCGGAAACTCTTTTGTCGTAAAACTCGTCAACGTATTCGAATAATTATTTGCTTAATATTTCAATAAATGAAACCACATATTGTATTCTCAATCGCTCAAAAGAATTTCGTTGAGGAGTTTTGTGGAATATTTTTCATGTCCATTTTTTTTCATTGGTTTAAGTGGGACCACCGTGGATGTATCCTCATCATCATCATCATTATATCAGCCGAAAAACGTCCACTGCTGGACAAAGGCTTCCCCCAAGGATTTCCACGACGACCGGTCCTGCGCTGCCCGCATTCATCTGCTTCCAGCGATCTTCACCAGGTCGTCGGTCCACCGCGTGGGAGGCCTGCCTACGCTACGTTTTCCGGTGCGCGGTTGCCTCTCGAGAACTTTACTGCCCTATCTTTTTTACGAGCTATGTGCCCTGCCCACTGACACTTCAGTCTAGCGATTTTGTGAGCTATGTCGGTTACATTGGTTCTCCTGCGGATCTCCTCGTTTCTGATTTAATTGTATCCTATTTGAAACAAAATAAAAAAATAAACCATTACTAGAGACATGCGCGGGCGTAAAGTAGTTACCTTTTTTTATCCACAATTGATAGCCCTTGGCATTATTTAAATGACGATAATGCCGACGGTGAAAGCGGGCTTATCGATATTCCCCAACGCAATGGGGATCTGGCTATCTTATCTTCAAGCCGGAACACATCAATGATGTTTGGCGGCAAGACTTAGATAAGATAGTGGTAGCTAGCCAGGCTATGAAAATGCCCTACCACCAACCAAACCGAGTCTTACAAAGTTGACCCCATCGGGCATCGAACCCGCGACCTCCTGGTGTGAGGCGAATGGACTAACCATTACGCCACGGAGGTGGTTAAAACTTTGAATTTGAATTTTCCAACAACAAAATTATTATTTTAACTATTATTTTAAAGGTGTGTGTTTTTTTAATCCAGAGCGGAGCAAAGGATTCTAAATTATAATCCTGAACGCAGCGAGAAATTCAAAGTACTTTACTCCAAATAGTGTTGCTCCCGAGATGGACACTACTTTTTATTGCCGTGAGAAAGTAAGTAAGTACAACAATAAGACTAACATAGAAAAACACATTTTCCGAAAAAGATTTCGCTGCTCTTGAATTTTTCCAAAGGACGAAATTGTCATCTGCTTTCATATATTTTTCACGGGATTTTGTTAGTAACAGATTTTGTATTACAATTTTAGCGTCCGATACAATAATATGTGGAAACCAAACAGCTCTCTATGAATAGATGTGATAAAAACAAAATTATTGCTACTACTTGACATAGGCGCCAGATCGTTCATGGTTATGCTATGTTATATTTTTGGAGGGGTGAAATCGCGTGTTGATGAGTAACGCGTCACCGTTATTTTTAGTGATAATACCGCCTAACGCTGAAGCGCGGTGCGCTGTTGTAAGTTATTCTTTCATCCGATCTTCTTTTCATTCCATCTATTGCTTTTTCACGTCATCTGTAAATTTTATTAGAAAAAAAAAACACGATCATCAGCTCTCATTATAATAAATTTAATAAATTCATACTTTAATATCTTCCAAAAGACCCATTACGGGTAAGATTAATTTACATTTTTATACGTTTGTGATTTATATTTAAATTTCAGTGTTCTGACGTTTTTCTAATTTGAATGTTATTTTCAGGTCTTTTACTTTAATTTTATCATATCAGCTCATATACGTCCCCACCGAGGGGCTTGACCCTACCCTGAATCAGGGCGATCAGACTTTAGTCGACCACGCGGGCCCATTGCGGGTTGGTCGACTTCACACACAACCTTCGAGTTTCTTCGCAGGCGTATGCAGGTTTCCTCACAATGTTTTTCCTTCGCTGTTAAAGCAATCGGTAAGTATATGTACGTAAGTTTTTTAAAAACTCATTGGTACATTGGCCGTCCAGATTTGAACCCTCTGTACCTCTGGTTAGAAGGACTGAGTCGTTACCGGTTGAGCCACCGACGCCTTTTTTTTTCTTTTTTTTACTTTACTTTTACTACTAATAAAATTAACGGAGTACACACGGCATTTTTAAGAACCTACCCTGCTATCTACCTACCTACCTGTCGTGTGACAATACGAAGCCGGAAACCCAGCTCCCGATGCCCGGAGCTCTCCCTGCGAGGCCCAAGGCCAAGCCCAAGGCCAAGCTCCGCGTAGGGCCGAGCCCCAAGGAGTTCCTTGTCGAGCTCCCCGTATGGCGGAGTCCGGAGGCCGAAATAACGAGCAAGCGAAGCTAGGCAAACTAACAAATAAATGCAAGAACGCCCATCCAAACAGCTGTGATATCTCTTACTCTTATCCTCTTATCTTCACTAACTTTCAACGGGCGCCTTAGGCGTCTTACAACTACTAGTTTGTATATTTTAAGCAGTGGGATGTACTAAGTTTCCCGACCTGTGTATACGTTCAGGTGTTTCATGAAAGAGTGATAAGCGGTGGTCCAGAGGAGGGAGAGGGGATATTCAAATCACCACCACCTCCGCAAAAGTCTACGGTTTTCGAGGAATTCGCATTTCAATTTTCAGATCTTGTATTAAAAAGCCTTTCCTAAAATTTGACGTCAGTTTGAAAAAAAATAGTTTTACAATTAGGCCAGCCAAATAGGTACAAGAACAACTTCCTCATTCCATCAGCTTTCCAAAAAGGTACATTTAAAAGAAAGAAAAAACAAGTACAAAATGATATTGAATCGGATACCCTGAGATGCTGCATTTCTGGACTACCACTCAACACTGTTTCCACGGCCTACGTATGATACATATCTACGTAGCCTTTGAGATTCATTTACCTTCCTGTTGACTTTTCCGTAGTCAGGTAAAAGTTTTTATTTATTTATTTTATTATATTTGGAAAACTTACTGCTATTATACAATATTGATAAAATAAACTTTATGTATCTAAAAGCTGATGACATTAACCGCCTCCGTGGAGTTATGGTTAAGTCCATAAGCTTCGCTTCAGGAGGTCGCAGGTTCGATTCCCGGCGGCGGATTCGAACTTTGTAAGAATCGGTTTGGTTGGTGGAAAGGCATTTGTCTTGCCGCTAAACATAAATATTAACAGCATTGCTGTGTTCCAGCTTGAACATAAGAGAGCCAGTTCCTCATTGCGCTGGGGAATCTTGGTAAGCCCGCTTCCATCTTCGACATCATCGTCACTTCGAATCAGGTGATATGATGCCAAGGGCATCGAGGGGAGGGGAGTGGTCAAAATAACTTCAAAACCATTTATTTTAAAATTAGAATGAATTATTAATTTTATTTTAAGATACTCACAACAAGCCCTTTCATTTGGTATGTCACATGATACAGTTTGCTTTTTTTATTTACCCCCCCACCCCCATTTAAGAGTAATTTTTTTTCGATACAAATACTCAAAAGGTAAAACTTAAATATGTGAGCCAAATTTCAATTCAAAAGGTCCAGTAGTTTCTGAGCAAATTGGCTGTGACAAACTGACTTACAGACAAACACAGAAGTAATCATTGGTTCCGTTTTTACCTTTTGAGGTTAGTAACTCTAAAATTATGTTATTAATGGAGACTATTTTGAACCCTACGTAACTTATTATATCGATGAAGAAGGAGGGGGGGACGAAGTGGTAATTTTTTTTTAATTTACACCCCCCACGTTTAAAAGTAATTTATTTTCGTTACATTTTTGTCTTTGGGACCCCCACTTAAATATGTGAGCCAAATTTCAATTCAAAAGGTCCAGTAGTTTCTGAGCAAATTGGCTGTGACAAACTGACTTACAGACAAACACAGAAGTAATCATTGGTTCCGTTTTTACCTTTTGAGGTTAGTAACTCTAAAATTATGTTATTAATGGAGACTATTTTGAACCCTACGTAACTTATTATATCGATGAAGAAGGAGGGGGGGACGAAGTGGTAATTTTTTTTTAATTTACACCCCCCACGTTTAAAAGTAATTTATTTTCGTTACATTTTTGTCTTTGGGACCCCCACTTAAATATGTGAGCCAAATTTCAACTCAAAAGTTCCAGTAGTTTCTGAGCAAATTGGCTGTGACAAACTGACTTACAGACAGACACAGAAGTAATCCTTGGTTCCGTTTTTACCTTTTGAGGTTAGGAACTCTAAAATTATGTTATTAATGGAGACTATTTTGAACCCTACGTAACTTATTATATCGAGGAAGAAGGAGGGGGGGACGAAGTGGTCAATTTTTTTTAATTTACACCCCCCACGTTTAAAAGTAATTTATTTTCGTTACATTTTTGTCTTTTGAATCCCCATTTAAATATTTGGGCCACATTTCAACTAAAAAGGTCCAGTTGTTTCTGAGCATATTGGCTGTGACCTTAGAGTATACATTAGCTTAAGTATACTCTAAGGCTGTGACAAGCTGGCGGACAGACAGACACACAAGTGATCCTATAATGATTCCATTTTTAAGGTTGGGTACCCTAAAATTATGTTATTATTGGAGACTATTTTGAACCGCCTACGACAATATGGACTGGGACTATCGACATTATATCGAATCCAATTTTGTCCAGCGTGATTTGTTACTATTATCAACACTGTGCGTGTACAATTTATGCGGGCATAGCCGTGGGTGCTCGAGGACAAAAACAAATAAATTAAGTGTTTTAGCTATATCTATTCATGTCCTTTCTCGAGGGTCAACAGCATTCTGCCCACCAATTTGTAATAAGTTTTTGGCATTATTCCATCTTGATACTAAGCTTTAGATCACTTAATTTATTCCTATGTCTCTTTAGATGACATACGGGAATGAGACATGGTCGCTTACTATGGGCCTCATAAGAAGACTCAAGGTCACCCAAAGGGCAATGGAGCGTGTTATGCTCACAGTTTCTCTGCGTGATCGAATCAGAAACGAGGTGGTCCGTATGAGAACCAAAGTAAACGACATAGCTCTTAGAATTGCTAAACTTAAATGGCTCATAGAACGGATGGCCGCTGGGGCAGTAAAGTTCTCAGGTGGCGACCTTGGACCGGAAAACGTAGTGTAGGCGGGCCTCCCACTAGGTGGACTGATGACCTGGTGAAGGTCGCGGAAAGCCGCTGGATGCGGGCAGCGCTGAACCGGTTGTAGTGGAAATCCTTGGGGGAGGCCTATGTCCAGCAGTGGACGTCCTTCGGCTGATATGATGATGATGATGATGTCTCTTTAGAAAAGCCTGTAACATTTTCCTTTAAAGAGATTAGTAAGTGTGACGGATTACTCAAACATAATACATAGATACATAGGTACATACATACATACCTTTAACCGCTTCCGTAGGAGGTCGCGGGTTCGATTCCCGGCAGGGTCTTACTTTGTTAGACTCGATTTGGTTCGTCGAAGCCCGCCTGGCCAGCCACCACCATCTTATCTAAGTCTTGCCGTCAAACATCAATAATAACATCATCGATGGGTTCCAGCTTGAAGATAAGATACCCAGTTCCATATTGCGTTGAAAAATCTTGGTAAGCCCGCTTCCATCTTCGGTATTATCTACACAGGAAAACAAGTAAACTCTAGGATGACTCAATAATTTTAAAATTAAGCCTTCACTGTAAGATATTAGATAAGTCACGTATATTTTTGATTCCGGATAATCAAAAGGTCGAAACTGCAAATATCCAGTTCCTTTTGAGAAAAAGAGGGCTCCCCTTTTTATTTTTTTATAATTTATTGTTTTAATTTGTTATAATGTTATGTTATAAATGTTATCTTCTTAATATATATAAATCTCGTGTCACAATGTTTGTCCTCAATGGACTCCTAAACCACTTAACCGATTATAATAAAATTCGCACACCATGTGCAGTTCGATCCAACTTGAGAGATAGGATAGGGTAGGGTAGGGTAGTGTAGGGTAGGGTAGTGTAGAGTAGTGTAGGGTAGGGTAGTGTAGTGTAGTGTATGTAGGGTAGGGTAGGGTAGTGTAGTGTAGGGTAGTGTAGTGTAGTGTAGGGTAGTGTAGGGTAGGGCAGGGCAGTGTAATGTAATGTAAGGCGGTACGAAGTTCGCCGGGACAGCTAGTATTATTATAAATGACAATAGAAATACAACAAAAATTTCAACTGCCTAGTCACAGACAGACGGACACGGACAGACGTACATTGGCTCTTTAGTAATAGGGTCCTGTTGGTTACCCTTTAGGTACACCCTGGACACTTCATACAACGGGCCAGAAATGAAATTTCAAAAAAGGAATGACGGAAAAAACAAAATGGCGGCGAAATCCTATACGTTCGACAACCAAACTGTAACCAATCTGTATCGATCTGGGTGACGAGGGGGTGAGGTCGCTATCTAGAGAGCGCAAGGGAGTGTCCATACTGTATGTTAGTACTAATATCATCATTACAGCTCAAATACGTCCCCACCGAGGGGCTCGAGCCTACCCTGAATCAGGGCGATTAGGCCATAGTCGACCACGCGGGTCCAGTGCGGGTTGGTCGACTTCACACACAACCTGCGAGTTTCTCCGCAGGCGTGTGCAGGTTTCCTCACGATGTTTTCCTTCACCGTTAAGGCAATCGGTAAGTATGTACGTAAGTTTTTGGAAAAACTCATTGGTACATAGGCCGTCCAGATTTGAACCCGGTACCTCTGGTTAGATGGACCGAGTCGTTACCGGTTGAGCCACCGACGCTTTGTTACCGGTACTAATATATAGGGTGACCTTAAATTAGTTCTTGATAGCAAAGGATATGAATGTACTCGTGATTACAAACAACTTTCCCATAGAAACTATATGTCAAATATGAAAAAAAATATTTGGTCCTTCATACATTTTTGTCGATTTGATAACTTGTTATGTACCGAGGACCTAAAATTTTTTTCTGATTCGACATATAGTTTCTATGGGAAAGTTGTTTGTAATCACGAGTACATTCATATCCTTTGCTATCAAGAACTAATTTAAGGTCACCCTGTATACCTTTTAAATATACTTTGCTTTGGGTTTACGGAACCCTAAAAATAATAGTTTTCAGGAAGGAGAGGTTTTTTGTCTTCTGCTCCAACAAAATGGCTTTTGGTTGCATTATGAGGGGTATAAACACACGAGTATGAGTTTAAAAACATTTTTAATAGTGTCATACGAGTGTTTTAATACCTAGTTATGTGCAGTTTGATACACTATTTTATCTCATCTCATATATTGGGATTGAACCTACTAAATAAATGATCAAAGTTAAAAGAGTAAAAATAGAACCTCACGAAATTTAGTACAACAAAACGTAGGTATGAATTTTTTTTTTATTCACAATTGGTAAACCCTTGACAACATCTCACCTGGTGGTAAGTGACGATGTTGCCGAAGATGGAAACGGGCTTACCAAGATTCCCCAACGCAATGGGGAACTGGCTATCTTATCTTCATGCCGGAACACACCAATGATATCAACATTGATATTTGGCGGCAAGACTTAGATAAGATGGCGGTAGCTAGCCAGATGGGCTTAGAAAATGCCCTACCACCAACCAAACCGAGTCTTACAATTGACTCCGCCGGGAATCGAACCCGCGACCTCCTGTGTAAAGCCAGTGAACTTTTCCTCTGAGCTACGGAGGCGGTTGCGCCAAAACCCCAGCATACCACCGCGCATGCGCTAAAGCGAGTGCTGTACAGACAGATAAAAATTGGAATCAAAACTCTTTGTAATGCTGTAAAAATGGCGCAAACCGAATGTGCGTTTCAATAAAAAAAATGGATATGAAACTTCGTTGAAGATATTCACTTTTTGGATAATTTGTATCGTAATGGAAAAAAAATACATCATATATTTTGTTAGAGAAATAATGTTATAAAGTGTTTTTTTTTATTTCGGTATTGTGTTTATTCATTCATTCATATCAGCTCATATACGTCCCCACCGAGGGGCTAGAGCCTACCCTGAATTAGGGCGATTAGGCCTTAGTCGACCACGCGGGCCCAGTGCGGGTTGGTCGACTTCACACACAACCTTCGAGTTTCTTCGCAGGCGTGTGCAGGTTTCCTCACGATGTTTTCCTTCACCGTTAAAGCAATCGATAAGTATATGTACATAAGTTTTTGAAAAACTCATTGGTACATTGGCCGTCCAGATTTGAACCCGGTACCTCTGATTAGAAGAACCGAGTCGTTACCGGTTGAGCCACCGACGCTTTATTGTGTTTATAAAGTATGCCAATATGAATTCGTTTTGAAGTTTATGATTCGAACTTTACGATATGAGAGTAGATAAAATTCATTTGAACCATACAAACACTTGAAACCTCAAAAGGTTAGACGGTGGTATAACGTTTAATTTGAATATAACCTCTGTAAGGCCATAAAATGGGTGTAAGCTCGTAAACCGGCCTAATTTAAAACGCCCTGTCGATACCACCCAAATTAATGGAACAGTAAATTTTAAACCCGGTGATAAACTGCACGTATGGCCCGCCTAACTGGTATAGAAGGAGGTATCTCCAATTTGCCCATTTATTGCTGAAGGTGTAACGACCTATTTAAAAGGGAAATAGAGATGACGAATACTAGTCATCTGATTTACTTTTCAAGCGACTTCCAAAAAGGAGGAGGTTCTCAATTCGTCTGTATGGTTTTTTTTTATGTTTGTTACCTCAGAACTGGGTGAACCGATTTTCTATGATTCTTTTTTTATTTGAAAGCTAGTTCTTCCCGTATGGTACCATATAAATTTTATCAAAATCGGTGTAGTACTTTAGTAGAAAATTAACAAAAACCAATAATAATAATGCAAAAATGTACGAATTTGTTGCGATGGAAGTCGGTTTTTTAACGTGTTTAGCGTTTTCAATTATTATCATCTGTCAAAAACGACATAATGTTTGAAATACCTAGGCGTGACGTCATAGTTTTGCAGTGTCATTTATATACTCATTTTGTGGTTTTGGTGATTTAAAAATCGAAGGCCTGATGGAAAACAAAACGTGTAAGGTTTTCCGAAGTTTAAGCAGGAGGGCAGGCGAGCACGAGCAAAAAGCGTCGGTGGCTCAACCGGTAACGACTCGGTCCATCTAACCAGAGGTACCGGGTTCAAATCTGGACGGCCAATGTACCAATGAGTTTTTCAAAAACTTACGTACATACTTACCGATTGCTTTAACGGTGAAGGAAAACATCGTGAGGAAACCTGCACACGCCTGCGAAGAAACTCGAAGGTTGTGTGTGAAGTCGACCAACCCGCACTGGGCCCGCGTGGTCGACTAAGGCCTAATCGCCCTGATTCAGGGTAGGCTCGAGCCCCTCGGTGGGGACGTATATGAGCTGTAATGATGAAGCAGGAGGGCAATTTAGTGATCAAGAGTTCACAATTTATTTCTGATGCTGTCGTCATCCCTATTCTTGTAGATATTTTTTGTGTTAAGTGTATGTGCATGCTATACAGGGTCAAAGTATATATATATTAGTACTAACATACAGTATGGACACTCCTGTTGCTATCTATATTCCGACCTCATACCCTCATCTCATACATTGATTCAGATGGTTACAGTTTGGTTGTCGAACGTATAGGATTTCGCCGCCATTTTGTTTGTTCCGTCATTCGTTTTTTGAAATGTCATTTCAGGCTCGTTGTATGAAGTGTTCAGGGTGTGACAGGGTGTAAGAAAATTGGTGTAGGTCCCGTTAACTGGGGCTTCTTCTCATCACACTGAACAACTTTTGTTCTACGACTTTGCTGAAATCACAAAAAAGAATTTTACTCTTTATACAAATCGATCAGCTGATCGAACAATTTTGTGCATTTTAGTATGGAGGGTCCAATTTTTTTTGAGAATTGACTATGGGTTCCTTGGGGAAAGTTCTTCAGTATGATGAGTGGAACCCCCAGTTCACGGGTCCTACACATTTTTTTTACATCCTGTATAATTCGAATATACCTAATATTTTAATTGTTTAGTACCTATATAAGTACCTAGTATATAAATAGTGGTTCGTATCGATCTGAACTCGCGATAGACTAGATATTTTATTTAAAATAAAACCGGCCAAGTGCGAGTTGAACTCGCGTGGAGAGGGTTCCGTACAATGCCAAAGTCAAATACAAAATATCACATTTGAAATCCTCACAGTAAGATGCGAGTTATTTTTTTTTTAATTATTAAAAAAATGAGTGTGTTTGGCTGCACCTCACCTGATGGTAAGTGTCGATGCAGCCGAGGATGTCACACGCAACCTCAAAAAGTGCCTATTCACTCTCGTCTTGAAGATTCCTAAATTTTACGAATCGGGGAATACAGACACCTGAAGGGAATTCCACCCCTTGGCCATTCGCATGATGAACGAAGAAGCAAAACGCTTCGTGTGTAAAGGTGGAACATCATCATCATCATCATATCAACCGAACATCGTCGACTGCTGGACAAAGGCCTTCCCCAAGGATTTCCACGACGACCGGTCCTGCGCTGCCCGCATCCATCGGCTTCCCGCGATCTTCACCAGGTCGTCGGTCCACCGCGTAGTAGGCCTGCCTACGTTACGTTTTCCGGTGCGCATTCGCTACTCAAGAACTTTACCGCCCCATCGGCCATCTGTTCTACAAGCTATGTGCCCTGCCCACTGCCACTTCAGTTTTGCGATTCTGTGAGCTACATCGGTTACTTTAGTTCTCCTGCGGATCTCCTCGTTTCTGATTCGATCACGCAGAGAAACTCCGAGCATAGCACGCTCCATTGCCCTTTGGGTGATCTTGAGCCTTCTTATGAGGCCCATAGTAAGTCACCATGTCTCAGTTCCGTAAGTCATCACTGGCAACACACACTGGTCAAAGACCTTAGTCTTGAGACACTGCGGTATTTGGGACGTACAGATGTTTCGAAGCTTCCCGAACGCTACCAGCCCAGCCGAGTTGGATTCGTCGATTGATCTCTTTCTTGAAGTTGGACCTACCTAGCTGGACTATTTGTCCCAGTTATACATATTATCGTCAACAACTTCCAGTGTAGAGTCTCCAACCTTTGGAGGGTGGGTGCGACACGGACATTTAACACTATATTCGTCTTGTCCATGTTCATTTTAAGACCCACTTGTTGAGAGACGTTACTGAGGCCATCGAGCATTGTGCTTAAGTCTTCCATAGCCTCAGCCATGACCACGATATCGTCAGCGAATCGGAGGTGGTTTATGTACTCGCCGTTGATATTGATGCCGAGTCCACCCCAGTTCAGAAGCTTAAAAACATCTTACAGGGCGGCGGTGAACAGTTTCGGAGATATAACGTCTCCCTGTCTCACCCCTCGCTGCAACTGGATAGGTTTCGAGTTCTGATCCTGGAGGCGAACCAACTTGGTTGCGTTTTCATACAGACAATTCAACACCTCGATGGTCAATTTGGCACCGCTGGAGAGATTGTAGCACAGCCCAGGTTTCGACAGAATCAAAGGCTTTCTCATAGTCCACAAACATCAAGCATAGTAGCTGATTGTACTCTTCGGTCTTATGTATAATCTGCAGCAGTACTAAAGCCTTTTCGGAAACCAGCTTGTTCGGGAGGCTGGAAGTCATCAAACCTGCGTGCGAGACGATTCGTAATGACTCTCGAACAAGGAACATTGACGACAAAGGGTTGGACCCCCCCTTCGCACCTGGTCGTCCGATAATGAAATGGAGAGGGGGAATGAGGTCGTGTAGCTCCAGGACACACTATCCGAAATGAATCCTGTAGAACACCGATATACAGGCGATTTTGTGGAGATTCTCAGGCTTTGGAGCCTGCTTGATACAAGTTCCTCGTCGCCAATGAGTCTCCTAGCGCGTCGGTCGATAGAATCTAAGGCATATAGCTGGTAACGAGCCGATCCGTCCCACAAGTGAGAGCAGTAATCCATACAGTTAACTACTACTAGCGCAATCTAGTGGTGTTTTAGTGAACTTCTTATTTTTTTTAAAAATGTGCGTTTGGCTGCAGCTCACCTGATGGTAAGTGCCGATGAAGCCAAGGATGTAATACGCAAGCTCAAAAATTGCCTATTCACTCTCGTTTTGAAGATTTCTAAATTATACGAATCGGGGAATACAGACGTCGGCAGGGAATTCCACTCCTTGCCCGTTCGCCATAATGAACGAAGAAGCAAAACGCTTTGTACGTAAAGGTGGAACATCAACGACAAAGGGGTAGAATCGCTCTCCGCACCTGGTAGTTCGATGATGAAATGAAGAGAGGGAATGAGGTCGTGAAGCTCCAGGACACACTTTCCGAAATGAATACTGTATAGAACACCGATAGACTATTTTCTATTATGACTAGAACTTTATTCTGTAGGTGAACGTCTTACATTGAGTTTACCACTTTTTTTTCAATTGACATAATTTTAATAGGTTTTCCTGTAATCTACAAGCAATGAAATATATTTTGTATTTTTTTCAAAATTTTAGGCTCAGTAGTTTTGGAGAACAGGGTGGGGGAATGGTCAATTTTCGTCTTCTTTCATGAATAAAATCAAAACTATAAATTTTACAATTTAAACAAAAATATATTTAAGATCCTGATAATGAGCCCTTTCATTTGATATATGACACAATAAGGTTTCTAAAACTTTTTTTTTTAATTTCCTAATTTGTCCCCCGAAAATAACCCTTATTTAAAAAAATATGTATTTACTTTGCACACCTGTGTTTGGGTCATAGGATTACACTATCCTACCAAATTTCACCCGATTTGGTCCAGTACATTCGGAGCAAATGGGCTTGGACAGACGGACGGACTGACAGACGCACGAGTGATCCTATAAGGTTCCGTTTTTTTTTTTGTACGGAACCTAAAAATATTAAGATACGCTCATTGCTTGATGTAGGGTCCGTCCAGTGCCATCTAGTGGTGTTAAGAGAAACCATGTTTTCAACATTTACAACCCTCTTTATTTCGGCAACCTCTTAACCGATTTGGCTTATGTTCGAGCTTAAAAACTCTTCGCTTACCAAATTTCACGACGTTCTGATCAACGATACTGGAGTGATCGTCGAACAAACATTCACACATACAAACGCCGAATTGTTTTAGTAGACTCGGAGAACTTCGCTCGCTCGTTTAATAATTTACGAGTAGTTCAAACCGTGTTTATGGTTCCGTGCAACAAAAAAACTGAATCCTTATAGGATCACTCGTGCGTCTGTCTGTCCGTCCGTCTGTGACAGCCAATTTGCTCCGAATCTACTGGACCAAATCAGTTAAAATTTGGCAGGGTAGTGTGATCCTATGACCCAAACACATACGTGAAAAATATATATGTATATGTATATGTATTTATATATATATTTTATATTTATTTTATATTTTTATATTTATATATATATTTATATATATATAGGGGTCATTTTCAAAAAGTAGCCTATGTGTTAATCCAGGTCCTAATCTGTGTACCTACTAAATTTCAGTCAGATTCGTTCAGTAATCGTTATGTAAAAAACATCCATAAATTCTTACAAACTTTCGCGTTTATAATCTAAATATGTATATATAACTCAAAGGTGACTGACTGACTGACTGACATAGTGATCTATCAACGCACAGCTCAAACCACTGGACGTATCGGGCTGAAATTTGGCATGAAGGTAGATGTTATGACGTAGGCATCCGCTAAGAAAGGATTTTGGGAAATTCCCACGGGAACCGCAAAAATCGGGATCTGCGCGGGCGAAGCTGCGGGCATCCACTAGTGTTATATAAAGAAGGATCACGTCCGTTGTTTCGGCGTATTTTTATATCCACAATTTGTTAGCCCTTGGCTTTATCGTAACTTATGGTAAGTGCCGATGATACCAAAGATGTAAGCGGGCTTACCAAGGTTCCCTAACACAATGGACAACTGGCTATCTTATCACATCAATGTTGTTACCACTGATGTTTGGCGGCAAGACATAGATAAGATGGTGGTAGCTAGCCAGACGGGCTTAGAAAATGTCCTACCATCAACCAAACCGAGTCTTACAAGTTGAACCCATCGGAAATCGAACCCGATACCTCCTAGTGTGAAGCGAATGAACTAACCATTACGCCACGGAGGCGGTTATCGAACCCGCGACTGTGGCCTTAACCATTACGCCACGGAGGTGGTTTCTTACTTTTCTAAAATTGGATTAAAGAGCTTTGTATGTGGCTACATAGTAAGTTCTCGAGTGGCGACCACGCACCGGAAAACGTAGCGTAGGCAGACCTCCCACGCGGTGGACCGACGACCTGGTGAAGACCCCGGGAAGCCTATGGATGCGGGCAGCGCAGGACCGATCGTCGTGGAAATCCATGGGGGAGGCCTTTGTCCAGCAGTGGACGAATTTCGGCTAATATGATGACATAGTAATCATATGAACAAAAAAGGCACCGGAATGAACAAAACAAACGACGGTACCATAAAAAGAGCATGGAAATATCACTCGAACACTTTGTTCAAGAGAACAATCATGTTAGAACATCAGATGAGCTATATAGAGGCTCATATTGCGGACGGTACAGGCCGAAGTTATCTGCAGATCTGAGGGATTCATTCCCCGCAAATTGGCAATTCGTCCTCACGTAAGCGTGAGTTATTGAAGCGTTTCCTCCTAGATAAACATCTTAACCACAACGCGGTACGCGGTGTGGAGCTCTTTAAAAAATTAATGTTTCGCCCTCATGGCAAAATTAGAACGTCGGCGGGCGTTAGACAAGTTATTAAAATTTCTTAGATGTATAGCTATTCGCTTTGCATAATATTTTGCTGAAATATCTTCATTTCGAGAGGCGGACGTGGCACTCTTTTACATAATGAGGTTTTGCCGTATATTTATTTACCGATTTTGTCCTTTACAGAGTAATCTTTAGTCTTTCTTGAGCAGCAAGGACAAGAATAACAAATATTATGTCAAATAAAATTAAATACAGAATACATAGATACGTGAAAATTCCTTGTAAACATCATCAAAGAACACTCCGACAGTATAGTACTAATATATAGGGTGACTTTTAATTAGTTCTTGATAGCAAAGGATATGAATGTACTCGTAATTATTAACAACTTTCCCAAAAAAACTATACGTCAAATATGAAAAAAAATTTTTTGTCCTTTATACATTTTTGCCGATTTAATAACTTGGTAATTTTTTTTTTCTGATTTGACATATAGTTTCTTTAGGAAAGTTGTTTGAAATGACTAGGACATGCATACCTTTTGTTATCAAGAACTAATTCAAGTCACCATAATATATAATATTTTATACTTGCTTGTAAGCGATAAGACCGCCTATATGTACAACTTCCTTAATCATTGTATCTTTTTTTTTCTTATGTTGTGCAATAAAGTATTTTCAATCAATCAATATACTTTGCCGACAGACACAAAAATTAAATTATACAGCCACGCTGTGCATACTTTCTCGCGCAGCCATCAACGACTATACAAAAATCAACATTAAATGATACGCTGCGAAGAAAAGAAATAATAAGAGATGAATTATCTGGGTTTGTATGAAAGGTACCTTATTATAATTCTACCAATATTATAAATGTGAAAGTTTGTATGTATGGATGTTTGTAACTCTTTCACGCTTCAACCACTAGACGGATCGGGATGAAACTTGGCACACGTATAGTTAGGGCCTGGAATTTTTACCCCGGGAAATGTAATTGTGTATTTGTGTATCTGTGTGTCTGTCTGTGGCATCGTAGTTCTTTAACGAATGGACCGATTTTGATTCGTTTTTGTTTTGTTTGAAAGCTGACGTGATCTGGGTTGTTCTTAGCTATAATTTATGAAGATCTTTTCAGCCGTTTGATTATCATCAGCTCTTAACTAGGTGATGTAGGGAGGTGGGCAACTTATACAGGTCTGATCGATTTAAAATTCGGTGCCCTGTTACTGTAATAATATTGCCAACCATGGTAAGCTTGACCTGATGCTGCAGCATCTCATGGAATCTGAAGGATATCCAACTCCTCGTCAACTTACAGCAGATGAATCGTGTTTGGGCTCATTGGAATATCATTGGAATATTGGAATAATGTCATCTAAGTCTTGCCACCAAAATATCAATGACACCGTGATGTATTCCTGCATAAAGATAAGATTAACCAGATCTATTGCATTGAGGAATCTTGCTAAGCTCACCTACATCTTCGGCATTAGTAGTTTACTATCCGCACATCAGATACGTTCACGTCAAGTGTTAATAGACCTCTGAAATATAGTAACTTTTTACTGTCCCAAAGGTACTTGTTTCTGGTTTCCAGATTTATTTTAAAATATACTGACAATCCGGGATATACGCTGTCACTTTACAATGTTTCGTCTCAATCCGTTTAGTCGGCAAAAATGAATATACCTACTAATATTATAAATGTGAAAATGTGTTTGTTACCTTTTCACGCTTCAACGCCTTGACCAATCTATATAAAATTTGGCATGCAGGTAGCCTGTGTCACGGGAAAGGACATAGGCTAATTTTTATCCCGGGAAAATAGCATAATATAAATAGCATGAGGGAAATAAAAAAACAAGTTGTGATTTTTTGCACAGAAATGGTTTAGTGTGGCAAACGACATAATTTACTAATCACCCTTAAAGACAGTCATTAAAACGATGTACACGCGGGCGGAGCCGCGAGAAAAAGCTAGTAAGTTAAAAACTTCAAATTCTAAGTCTTCATAAGTGCCCGTATTTATTAGATAGCGATATTTTCATCGTTTTAATCGTTCCTAGTGCCAAGACACGGGGGCTCGAAAATCGACCAAAATGGTTCTAGAAAAGGTATTACCACAGTGTTTGCTTTGCGCTCGACTTGGCGGGGGCACTCTCGTGCCCCCAGATTTTATATTTATTTGGACGCTTTAGCTACTCGGATGCAGCGAAGAGTTATAAAAACCCACGTTGTGGCGGGCCGAAATGATCTTTATTTCATTCAACTTTGGTCGACATTTGCACCGACGTGCGTGGTGTTGCTAATTTTATATGACTATACACTTCAAGAATTTCATTTCGAAGATTTCAAACAAAAGGGTTATTCCCAGTGGCTCCACGAAACCTCCCCAGCTGCTCCACGAGATTGTTGGCAATTATAAATAAAAAAATATAGTTTCGAAAAAGCTATATTATACCCCACGAGACGTATACCGTCAGTATGCTTGGAATCATCTTGAAATAGTTTGATTTCTTTGTAGATGACCATATTTTAAAATAAAATAAAAACTTAAAAATCTATCGTTCATGAATTCCGACGATAAAAATAAGTATCTGAGTAAGTACGAGTTGATAATAAAGAAGTATATTCTACTTTATCGTAGGAGTTGATAACAAAGAAGTATATTGTACTTTATCGTACGAGTTGATAACAAAGAAGTATATCTACTTTATCGTAGGTGTTGATAACAAAGAAGTATATCTACTTTATCGTAGGAGTTGATAACAAAGAAGTATATTGTACTTTATCGTACGAGTTGATAACAAAGAAGTATATTCTACTTAATCGTACGAGTTGATAACAAAGAAATATATTCTACTTTATCGTACGAGTTGATAACAAAGAAGTATATTCTACTTTATCGTACGAGTTGATAACAAAGAAGTTTATTATTCTACTTTATCGTACGAATTGATAACAAAGAAGTATATTCTACTTTATCGTACGAGTTGATAACAAAGAAGAATATCTATTTTATCGTAGAAGTTGATAACAAAGAAGTTTATTATTCTAATTTATCGTACGAATTGATAACAAAGAAGTATATTCTACTTTATCGTACGAGTTGATAACAAAGAAGTATATCTACTTTACCGTAGGAGTTGATAACAAAGAAGTATATTCCACTTTATCGTACGAGTTGATAACAAAGAAGTCGTATACTGTACTTTATCTTCAAAATAATTCCTTTTTCAAGTGCAAAACAACTGTGTAGACATGTGACACGTTGTTTTCCCGCTAATTGCTTGTTATTTTTTCGTATAAATTCTCCTGAAATCCGTTTGACGTGAAAGCTTTTATTTGTTGGGGACAAACAATACTGGTAAAGAGCAGTCGGTGGGCGACGACGACGCAGCTTTTGTCCCTTTGACCGCCCTCGGTAAATAATACCAGGTTTCGATTACACTGGCTTCCATTTTATTTTTAGCAGCAACCTCTTGTTAGTTAAGTAGGTACAGTCGCGATATTTAATTTGAAGCCCATAGTAAGCGACCATGTCTTAGTTCCGTATGCAATCACTGGCAACACACACTGGTCAGAATCACTAAACTGAGGTGGCAGTGGGCAGGCCACATGGCCGTTGGGGCAGTAAAGTTCTCGAGTGGCAACCGCGCACCGGAAAACGTAGCGTAGGAAGGCCTCCCATGCGGTGGACCGATGACCTGGTGAAGATCGCGGGAAGCCGCTGGATGCGGGCAGCGCAGGACCGGTCGTCGTGGAAACCCTTGGGGGAGGCTTTTGTCCAGTAGTGGACGTTTTTCGGCTGTGATGATGATGATGAAGAGAGAGTGAGAGAGATGTTGTTAGAACATTCATAATGCGATAAGGTCGAAACTTCAGTACGATAGTGTTGAAATGTCAAGTTACGAAATTTAAATGTCTTATCGAATCGACTCTTGAAATGATAACCTCTTTGCAAAAAACTATCAATCAATACGGTTTTCTAATTACGAACATGTGTCAGAGTCAGTCAAGAAAATATTTTGATATATTTGAAGTGACATATATAAATTTTGATTGGACGACTACGGCTTTCATCGATGAAAATACTTTTCTATCTTCCTAAGTGACAATTACTCGGAAAAAATCGGAAATGGTCATTTGCCCTCGCTCCGCTCGGTTGACGTTATTGAGCGGTTGCCTCTAGAAACGTAAACTTCAGTTGTCGATGGTAAACATTATGACTTATGACACTGCTATATAATATTAGCTCCAAATAGCGTCAATTTGCTACACGATATTCAACCTTAGGTGAGTCTCAAATTAAAGCTCGTGACTGTACCTAAGTAAAACAATAGTACAGGTACACACGGCGCCACATCAAGCTATACAAAACCAGTATACGCGGGCTTTGCGTATGTTGAAACGCAAAGGCGTCGCGCGGCCAGCTTATACTGGTTTTGTATAGCTTGATGTGTCGCTGTCCGTACATCATCCTGACATGGTTTTAGCGTTCCTTATCTAAAAAGGAAAAAAATGGAACCATTATAGGATCACTCGCGTGTCTGTTTGTCCGTCTGTCACAGCCAATTTTCTCCGAAACTACTGGACCGATTGAGTTGAAATTTGGTGCACATATTATGTTAATCGGTGACCCGAAGACAGATATGTCATGGAAATACATGAAATTCAAACGTCCACTTTTGGGGAGTAAATAAAAAATAAAAATAAAAATTTGAAACCAAAGTTTATAACAATATCGTGTGACATATCAAAAGAAGTAATAAAATGTAGAAAATAGTAGTTCAGCTATAGATTACAGGGAGACCTATAAAAAGTCCATGGTATTTAAAGAACAGGAAATTTCTGAATCAACGAACAGAAACTTCTGCAAGCGAGTTTAAAACTCGTACTTCTCAATTTTTTTTCAATGGTGTGAATGTACAGGGAATAGAATATGGTAAAATGCGGTGGATATGTTATAGGCAATGTGTATAATGCAGGCATTCTATACTATACCTAGGAAATGTATAGACTGTCGGGGTCGTTCAGGCAATGTATGAAAACTATTCAATGTTGAAAATGGTGAAATGATATTCAATGTTTAAACTATTTTATATTTTACCTAGGAAATGTATAGAATACCTAGGCATTGTATAGAATGCCGTTTGAAGCATAAGTAATAGGCAATTTGACTATGTTTAAAATATGTAACAATTTGTTGTCATCCTAATAAAATGTAATGTAAAAAGCATATTTAATGTTGCATGTTGTCAAGGGTTTACCAATTGTGCATAAAAAAAATAATAATAATAATAATGTTCTGAAAAAAATAAGGTCATTTTCTATTAAAAAAAAACGTAAATGAAATTTAATTTTTTTGTGGTTTGATCACGTGTTTGAAAACGCTCTGTGGTTGGTTGCAACTCTGATGACGTCACACAGAAGTAAACATTAGTTTCAGTACGTGCTTTCACTATTACAGCAGTTTGTTGTGTACATACTTATGTGTGACATCATCTATCAGAGCAACCAGACGCCATAGCGAAAATTTCGTTTTAGCGCGTAATTTTTTAATTCAAACTTTAACATCGATTTACTCCGTATATACGACAGAGCTCCAGAAAATATTATAATGGTTTGCATTTTATGCAATAACAAATAATACAAAACTATTTTCCAGTAGTAGTCAAATAGCCTATTTACGTAATCGAAAAATACTTCTGTATAGAACAAAGGAGTGCTGCGTATAACCTAATCAAAAAAAAATTGTAACAGAATTTGTATACGTGAGCGATGTCCCTTCTGGCGCTTAGCCGGCCGCTGGCGCGGCACGCTCGCTCCGCTCGCTCGGCTCGCGCGCGTTGACTGAAAAAGAACACCTGACCTAACCTAACCTAAAGTTTTTTGCGACAGAATTTGTATACGCACGCGTCTCCCTCCCGTGGTCTCTCATTATACACATTGACTGATGCGCTTTGGGCATTTAATACAATACCTAGGTAATGTATGAAATGAATCGTATTATACACATTGCCTGAACGTTTCAGGCAATGTTTATAATGCCTAGGCATTCTATACAATGCCGGATTATACACATTGCCTATGACAGATACATGAGTTAGTGCTCTAAACTCATCATCATCATATCAGCTCATATACGTCCCCACCGAGGGGCTCGAGCCTACCCTGAATTAGGGCGATCGGGCCTAAATTAAAGATCCCAATTAGGATTTAGGAAAGTGTAATGAACGATTAATTATCATTAGGACGTTTAGGTTCCTAACAAAGATGTCAGGGTGGTTCCTGCCTTCCTCACTCGCTTAGCTTCCTAATTATTATAAGCTTCCTATTAGTATATTCCGAGTTTGCTGGAAGAAATTTCTAATTAGAAATATGTAAAACCTATTGTATAATTTTATTTTCTGCCTGTTATGTAATCTTTTTTGTACACAATAAACTGTAAATAAATAAATATTAAGGGTGGTCGCGGTTCGAATCCTGCCACGTACCAATGTGATTTCGAATTTCGATTTCATATGTACGTTTATCCGACGCTCTTACGGTAAAGGAAAACTTCGTGAGGAAACCTGCACACGAAACTCGAAGGTTGTGTGTGAAGTCGACCAACCCGCGTGGTCGACTAAGGCCCGATCGCCCTAATTCAGGGTGGGCTCGAGCCCCTTGGTGGGGACGTATATGAGCTGAAATGATGATGATGATGATGACGATATGGGTATAAAATAAAAGGGTTTGCTGAGAAGAATACGAAATAATTAAAATTCTTTTTAATTTAAAGTTTTTACCTTAAACTAGGACTAAACTAAAACTAAAAATTTAGGTTTTTCGAAAATTATTACTTTATGAATTTAAGAGTGCTTTTTTTGCTTGTAACATGCAAATCTCTGTTTTATAAGAGGTTTCTTTGATATATATTTTTTACGGTATAAAACTTAACAAATCGTGTTGCTGCAACTGACATAAAGAAGTCATTGAAATGAAGAAGCAGGTTACAAAATATCACTCTCATATGTTTTGTAACAGGGGATCCCACTGCATCAAAAATAAAATCTGAAATACGATTACCTAAATTTCATTTCATTTCATTTCATTTATTCATTGCAGTGTCACAACTAATGATGTACAAACATAATAATATGTGTAATAGTAGGTAGGTGATATTAATTAATTATGACGCCCTGTGAGGGCATAGCAATGTGTGAGGTCTTAAGTGCTTCAATTATAAGACCTAAGTAACTGTAAATTAATAGAATACATTATCTATTACATGCTATTACATATTCTAAAAAGCAAAATTTGGACATTTTATAAAACAATTTTTATAAGAAGAATATTTAAACTGTTTTTATAAAGCCTTAATTATTCACAGTTTTGTGTATACTCTAAATACCATATATACCTATTCATTTATAATGCAACAGATGATTTATACCCAAGGAAAGTAATTTTATTGTAAAGATGTCGAAGTTAAGGAGTTAAGCTGTGCGAAAAGCGGATCTTTTATTAATTGATTTGATTTCTATCGCCGAAAAAATCTTTAAGATTATAATAACAGTTTTGGATGAGGAAGTTTTTTAGTTTTTTAATAAATAAATTATTTGATTCTATACTTTTTATGTCATTTGGAATATTATTATATATTTTAATAACCATCGGATGGGGACTTGATGCGAATATGTTTAGTTTTGAGAAAGGTATTTTTAGTTTGTAAAGATTGCGATTGTTTCGTTTAACGTTTTCTAATGGGCTATACAAAGTTTTATGTGATCTAACAAATTTGGATGATTCTAAAATATAAATAGACGTTAACGTAAGAATGCCGTGCTTTATAAAATGGGATCTACAAGACTCCATTTGGTCTATATTTGTTAAGATTCTTATACATTTTTTTTGTAAAATAAAAATGTCCTCTACATCTGTGGAATTTCCCCATAAGATTATGCCGTAGGTTAATCTAGAGTGCGCGTACGCGTAGTATGCTGCGAGAGCTGTTTTAAAGTTTGTAACTTTTTTTAGGTTATACAGTGCGTAGGTGAAAGAGGATAATTTGCTCGACAATTTTTGAATGTGTATTTTCCAATTTAGGTGTGTATCTAGATCTATACCTAGTAGAGAAGCCGAATTTACAGTCGCTATTTTCATATTGTTATAAGAATAGTTTATTTGTAGTGGGGTTCTTTGGTGTGGTCTAAATTGAATTAGGTTAGTTTTATTGAAATTTAACTTTAGATTATGACAGTCTAGCCAATTTATGATATTATTAAAAGTTAAGTTTAAGTGTGTCTTTAATTCAGTTTCGTTAGCACAAGACAATAATATCGAGATGTCATCTGCGAAAAGTATGCAATTGTCGCCGATCACACTTGGGAGGTCATTGACGTATATAAGAAATAGAAGACAGCCCAATATGCTACCTTGGGGAATCGAACCCGTAACCTCGATCAAGTCTGATCTCACATTTTGGATATTTCCCGTCTTAAGGTCAATATGCTCTACTTCCACACACTGTAATCGATGGTCGAGGTAAGACTTCATCCAGTCATATGCTACTCCTCTCATTCCGGTCCTATAGAGTTTATTCAAAAGGATTTCATGGTTCACTCTATCGTATGCCTTGCTCATATCGAGTAGTAACCCAACCGCGTATTTCTTGTCGTTTAGCACGTCTAGAATTTTTTGTAGATATTTGTATACAGCAAATGCAGTAGAGCGTCCTTTCCGAAATCCGTTTTGGCTATCATGTAGAATACCGAACTTTTCATAGAAAGAGTATAGCCTTTTTACCATTGCGGTTTCGAAAATTTTGGATGAAGTGTTCAGTAGTGATATGGGACGGTAATTGTTGGGGTCAGTATGTTTCCCGTTTTTAAATATCGGTTTAATTAAAGATATTTTCAGGGCGTCGGGAAAAGTACCTTCGGAAAAGGATTGGTTAATAAGGTTGGTATAAGGGATAGTTAGTTCATTTACACATTTTTTAACTAATGTAGGGGGGATTTCATCGACACCGCAGCTATTTTTATTTTTTAGGCTTTTTATAATTTTTTGTACTTCATCTGGTTCCACCGGCCTCAGGAAGAGTGTATTTTCAACATAGTTTACCGGGTTGGTTTTTGATTTTGCAGTCACGGTCTTATTTTTTGTGTTTCCAATTGTCATGTAAAAGTTATTTAAATGGTTTGCTATAAATTTGGGATCCTCTACAAAGGCGCCATTTATTTTTAATTTAATATTATTTTTATTTTTGCGACGAGTGTTTTTTGTTTCACGCTGTATAATTTGCCACATTACTCGTGTTTTATTTTCATTTGTTTGAAATTTACGTATGTTAGATATTTTTTTTGATTTTATTATTGCTTTTTTCAAAATTTTGGTGTACGTTTTGTAGTATGTATGTAAGGATTTGCTATTTGTTTGGGAATATAAAACCCTTAACAGTCTTTTATTTTTACAGGATATTTTTAGCCCCTTAGTAAGATACGTGTTTTTATATATGCTTTTGAATTTTATTTCTTTTTCGGGAAAACATCTGTTAAGAATAAATTGTATAGTGTTACAGAAACTGTTATAATTATCATTTAATGTTTTTTGGGCATAATATTGAGCTCCAGTCTAACTGTGATAATTCGATTTTGAATTTTTTGATATTTTGTTCTTTATAGATTCTTTGTATAGTACGGAAAAACTTAGGGTTAGGCAATGTAAACGGCATTGTACAAAATACTCCCCTATGATCTGAAAAACCCAGTTCCTGGACATTCACTTTATGATCTTTGCCTGTAATATTAGTGAAGATTAGGTCTAAACATGTTGAACTTTTTGAAGTAATTCTTGTGGCTTCTTTTACTTTTTGATGAAGGTTGTAGGATAGCATTAAGTTTGTAAGTCTTACTTTAGATTTGTTATTTGTTAAGAAGTCTACGTTAAAATCTCCTCCTATAATGATTTTCTTGTTTTGATCCTTTGAGGAAATGATGTTTAGTAATTTTCCGAGGGTCTCATAAAATATTTCGGCTTCTCTACTGCTATTTGGCCAGTATAAATTTATCAATAATAAATTTAGTTCATATATTTCTATTGCACAAGTTTCTAGAATTGATTCCAATGACAACTGTAGAATATCTACTCTTTCTCTACATTGTATATGATTTTTTACCAGTATGCATACACCTCCTCCTTCGTGGTTCGCCCGACAGAATGACGCTTTAACTGTGTATCCGCTTAAGTTGAGTAATTCAATTTTTTCTTTGTTCATCCAAGTTTCAGTAACACAGATTGCTTGTATTGACTGTTTTGTCTCCAGTAGTGCTTCTAACAGATGGGTTTTGTTAAAGAGGCTTTGCATATTTTGATATAATAATTGAAAGTTAGTTTCGAAAGGAATAACTCTTTGTTTCTGGATTATTTAAAGGGATCTGTGAATGGCAGTCCTTTTTCTCTTTTGTATTGGTAGAGTTCTGCTTATGGTGATAGGTTTTTCTTCCTTCTGTTATTTCCTTGATATTTGCTTGCGATTTCCCTTGCGTACTGTTGTATTTTTCTACTGTCTTGTATTTATTAATGATGGATTCTGGTGTTGTTTCCTCTCTATCAACGAACAGTTTATTATTTCGGATAGTGGCATGTTTGCCGTTTTCCCTCGCTAAATTTAATGCCTGCCTCAACTGGTGTCTTTCCATTAGAGCTGATTTACTTAAATATTCTGTTACACCAAAACCTGTACCTTTAAAGTACATAGAGTTTTCCAGAATATATTTCTTCATTCTTTTACTTATTAGTTCAATTTGTATTGGTCTCTTCAATCCTCTTTTTCCTAAGTACGTTATCTCTTCTATGTATCCCGATATATTAACGTTCAATATGTCATAGAAAATATTTGTTATTCTTTTGGTAAGTTCTTTTTCTGATTCCCAATAATTTATTTGTAGACCGTAGAGTACTAAAATTTTGTCATGATTTCTTTCAATTTCCTGTGTATATTTATGTTCCATTGGGTTTTGCATGTGTTTTTGTAGTTTCTCATTTTCTAATTTAAGCCTCGTACATTCTTGATTTAATATAGTGATTTTCTGATCTATTATAGAGATTTCGTTTCTGATTTCAGTTTGTTCTTTTTGCATAACTTTTTTTTCCTGACTGAGTTCTTCTTTTAAGTGGTTAATTGCTATTTGTATCTGGTCTTCGATGGTTTCCCGCATTTCTTTAATGATGTATTTGTTATTTTGTTGTAGGAGGATACTCATTTGTCGTAGAGTTACTGGTTGATCTCCGTTTGAATCAAAAGTGAGATGTGCCTCGTAGTTTTCTGAACCTGGTTTATGAGATTTCGTATTTTCCAGGAAAGAGGCATCGATATTTTGAGTGTTTCCTTGGGGAGAGATTGTTCGATCCATTTCGAGTGATTCGTACATCCCCTCTTTAGACTTTTGACTCCTGTGTGCAGTATTTGGTTGAGGTGAATTTACAGGTGTATCGTCGTTTTTCGGGTGCCGTTTCGTCACTCTGTTGCAGTCAGGACAAGTCCATTTTCGCTGGTATTCTTGTAATTTGCTTTGGCTGGTATTCTTGTAATTGCTCTTAAAAACAACAAAAACTCAAAAAACCTTACTTGTTTTGTTTTTCCATCACGTCTTCAATTTTTAATTGATCAAATTCACAAAATAAGTTCGTCAATGACGCTTTAAATCTATAACGTCACTTGTGGGTACTTCAAAAATTTTTAGAACAAAATTTAGTTTTTGACAGGTCATAAAAAGTAAGTCAAATGACTAGCACTCCGATGCCCTATTCCTGAGAAAAATCGAGATACCTGCTACCAAGGTTTCCAAAGCGTAGGCCGCACGTAGGAATAAATCGTAGCAGCGTTCCTCCTATTGGTAGCAAAATATTACAAATTCTTAATACTCAACGTGCCACAGAAACGAAGTAGGTAGTTGCTCCATCATTTGCAAGATTTTTATTCCTTTGGTAGTGGCTTAATTTGAAACGCCGTATTTCCAGCGAAACAGTTTAAAAATGAACAACATTTGGTCAGTAATTTACATTCGTTAAACGTGAAGGGTGTGCTTAATCAAATTTTCAGTGGCCAAAGAGTATTAAACAGGCTGTAACAAAATTGGAGTAGGAACCGCTAACTGTGGCTTCTACTCATTAACTTTCCCTAACCCATAGTGAATTCGCAAAAAAAAATGAACTCTTCATACAATTCGATCAGTTGACTGACCAATTTTGACCATTTTTGTACGGAGCGTTGATTTTATTTTTGAGAATTGACTATGGGTTTCTCGGGGAGAGTTGTTCAGTATTGTTACACCCTATATATACTAAAAGAATACTCTTTGGTCACTGTAAGTTATAATGTAATTAATAATAAATATTTATTGTTATAATTGTAATTATTATTGTAATTTATGTGTATTAGCGTAAGTTAATAAATACGAATAGGAGATAAAATAACAACACTTGCTTCTATGTTATTTTATTTTTAACCCCCGACGCAAAAAGAGGAGTGTTATTAGTTTAACGTGTGTATCTGTTTGTCTGTCTGTGGCATCGTAGATCCTAAACGAATTGACGGATTTTGATATGTTTTTTTTTTTGAAAGCTGATGTGCTCGAGATGGTTCTTAGCTATAATTTATGAAGATCTGTTCAGCCGTTTGAATATCATCAGCTATTTCCTAAGTGATGAAGGGATGTCGGCAACTTCTGCCAGCCTGATCAATTCTATATTTGGTGCCCTGTTAGTGTAACAATATTGCAAAACCATGGTAAGCTTGACCTGATGCTGCAGCATCTCCTGGAAACTGCAGGATACCCAACTCTTCAACAACTTAAAGTATAGGCACCGTGTTTAGGCTCATTGTAATAGTCTCAATGAATAGGTGTTAGATAGAATATGACAACCTTTACCTAATGCCGCAGCATCTCCTGGAATCTGCAGGATACCCAACTTCTCACCAACTTACAGCAGACGTTTCGTGTTTGGGCTTATTGGAATAGACTCAATGAATAGGTCTTAGATAGAACATGATAACGAAGACCTGATGCTGAAGCATCTCCTGGCATCTGCAGGATACCCATCTCCTCACCAACTTACAGTAGAGGCATCGTGTTTGGACTCATTAGAATAGTCTCAATGAATAGTTGTTAGATAAAACACGATAACGTAGACCTGATGTTGCAGCATCTCCTGGAATCTGCAGGATACCCAATTCCTCAACAACTTACAGCAGAGGCATCGTGTTTGGGCTCATTGGAATAGTTTCAATAAATAGGACTCCTTACCAACTTACAGCAAAGGTATCGTGTTTGGGATACGTAAAGTTAAAAAAGCATGAAATATTAAAAATATGTTTTGGCCCTTTAAGTTTTATATATGTAAGTAGTTATAGTCGTCGCGTAGGAGGACCGCTAAGTTGTGAAGTTTTCAGTATACAGGGTGTAACATAAAGGTGTGGTGATACTTTAAGGTGGGCTTGTACTCATCAAACTGAGCAACTTTAGTTCTGCAACTTTACTGAAATCGCGAAATTTTTATTGGATTTTTCATACAAAACCGTTTAATCAGCTGACCGATTTGTACGAAAAATCAAAAAAAAAATTGCGATTTCAGCAAAGTTGTAGAAAAAAAGTTGTTCAGTTTGATGGGTACAAGCCCACCTTAAAGTATCACCACACCTTTATGTTATAGTTGTAGTAAAGTAACGGCTTTAACGATTTTAATGAAACTTTGTAAGTTACCAGAATTTAATAAAGACCTGTTGTTTAATTAATGGGTTGTTCCATAATACTCGTACATAAAAAATCGGAATAAAGTACCTCCCGTACAAAATCAAAATTATTACACCTCTTTTGACATGAACCGTCAGTATTGATTAGTTATAGATAGTTATTAATTTTTGTTTTGTACTTGAATTTGTTTATTCTGACGTACAATAAAGAGCAATTATTATTATTTTTATTCAGGTAATTAAGTTGCTTATTTCTCTGCCCATAATGTAAAATTATTTCGTGTTTTCCTGTAGTGAAAGGTAAAAATTACCTGGTAGAAATTGCACTTAGCATTAAGACCGTCTACTGTACATTATATACAATATCCCTTAGTATTAACTTTAAGAAATTGAATTTTGGTGTACTATAAGTGTAAATAAATAAAAGAGTTATTTGAGTTTGAGTTTTGAAACATCTTGAGAATCTTATACCCGATTTTTTTTGCTAATTAGGGTGCATATTTTTAGGGTTCCGTACCCTAAGGGTAAAACGGGATCCTATTACTAAGACTCCTGTCCGTCCGTCTGTCTGTCCCTCTATCACCAGGCTGTATTTCATGAACCGTAATAGGTAGATAGTTAAAATTTTCACAGATGATGTATTTCTGTTGCCGCTATAATAACAAATACTAAATATTAGAAAAAGTGAAAAATAAGGGGGGTTCTCCATACATAAAACGGGTTTTTTTGAAACTTGAAGAAACTAGCGCCATCTAGTGTGCTTTGTTTGTCTTTGTGTGCGGTTCTGGCTCGCACTTGGCCGGTTTTTTAATGTTGAGTTCTTTATGCTAGGCGGTGGAGGCTACGCTAGAAAATATGCACAGAATGGCAGCACATTGAATATAATAATACATTATGTTCTAAGTGTAAAAGTTACGAAGTAACTATTTAGTAATCTGTGGTAAAAGTACAAGAAGGTTAAACTAAAGGAACAAATCCCATGTGTACACGTGTTCAATTAAACTGTGGCTTGTGTGAGCACATCTGCCGATCCCACACCCGTAGATGCTCCGTGCCTACCCAGGTCGGTATCCTGCCGGAATACGCGAAGAGCAGCTCTAGTGCATGCTAGAAAAATCTGTCAGCAAATTAAAAGACGTATTTTACACAAAAAAAAAATTTTTAAAAAGAAAGTTATCAATAAATGAAATGATATTTATTTTTAACAACATTTGTTTCAAGTCTACTACTACACGCAATGTAGTCAATACTACACAAAATACACATAAATGCTAATGCAAGAACAATAAAAATAAATGTCAGGAATTAGATACAATAAATCATAATTGATATGTTAAGTCATCATATCAGCTCATATAAGTCCCCACCGAGGGGCTCGAGCCTACCCTGCATCAGGGCGACTAGGCCTTAGTCGACCACGCGGGCCCAGTGCGGGTTGGTCGACTTCACACACAACCTTCGAGTTTCTTCGCAGGCGTGTGCAGGTTTCCTCACGATGTTTTCCTTCACCGTTAAAGCAATCGGTAAGTATGTACGTAAGTTTTTGAAAACTCATTGGTACATTGGCCGTCCAGATTTGAACCCGGTACCTCTGGTTAGATGGACCGAGTCGTTACCGGTTGAGCCACCGACGCTTTTTAAGTAATACTTATTAATAACGTACTAAAATAACTGCAGACCCTACGTGAGCTGGAGCTTTGTCTGCAAGAGTTCTTTTCTGTCATAACTCCTTTTTTCTAGAAGCCACTCCTTAAGTATGTTCTTAAAACAGTGGGTAAAGGGTGCATCCCTGATGTCGTCTGGTAGCCGATTGAACACGGCTGGTCCCATAACATACACCGACCTTTTGCTCTTTTTTAGTGTGTGCGGCACAGACGCAAGACAGAAGAGCCTTAAAAAAAAGAGATATAGAGCCAATATAAACCAAGGCACCATTTTTACCCCCTGACGCAAAAATAGGGATGTTTTAAGTTTGAATTCTATGTCTGTCTGTATAGCTGTACATGTCACCATAGTTCCTAAACCGGTAGATCACTCCATTGGCGACGAGATTGGCGCCATGGTTCCATTGTCACTCCATTGGCGACGAGATTGGCGCCATGGTTCCATTGTCACTCCATTGGCGACGAGATTGGCCCCGTGGTTCCATTGTCACTCCATTAGCGACGAGATTGGCGCCGTGGTTTCATTGACACTCCATTAGTAACGAGATTGGCGCCTTGGTTTCACTGTCTCTCCATTGGTGACGAGATTGGATCCGTTGTTTCATTGACACTCCATTAGTAACGAGATTGGAGCCGTGGTTTCATTATCTCTCCATTGGTGACGAGATTGACGCCGTTGTTTCATTGACACTCCATTGGCGTCAAGATTTGTGCCATGATTTTATTGTCACTCCATTGGCGACGAGATTGGCCCCGTGGTTCCATTGTCACTCCATTGGCGACGAGATTGGCGCCGTGGTTTCATTGTCTCTCCATTGGTGACGATATTGGCGCCGTTGTTTCATTGAAGCTCCATTAGTAACGAGATTGGTGCCGTGGTTTCATTGTCTCTACATTGGTGACGAGATTGGCGCCGTTGTTTCATTAACAATTGGCGTCTAGATTTGTGCCACGGTTTCATTGTCACTCCATTGCCGAGGATATTGGCCCCGTGGTTCCATTGGCTCTCCATTGGTGACGATATTGGCGCCGTTGTTTCATTGACGCTCCATTAGTAACGAGATTGGTGCCGTGGTTTCATTGTCTCTCCATTGGTGACGAGATTGGCGCCATTTTTTCATTGAAACTCCATTGGCGTAAAGATTTGTGCCATGGTTTCATTGTCACTCCATTGGCGATGAGATTGGCCCCGTGGTTTCATTGTCACTCCATTGGCGACGAGATTAGCGCCATTGTTTCATTGACACTCCATTAGCGACGACATTTGCGCCATTGGTTTTATTGTTACTCCATTGGTGATGTGATTGGTGCCGTTGTTTCATTGACACTCCATTGGCGTCAAGATTTGTGCCATGGTTTTATTGTCACTCCTTTGGTGATGAGATTGGCGCCGTTGTTTCATTGACACTCCATTGGCGTCAAGATTTGTGCCATGGTTTTATTGTCACTCCTTTGGTGATGAGATTGGCGCCGTTGTTTCATTGACACTCCATTGGCGTCAAGATTTGTGCCATGGTTTTATTGTCACTCCTTTGGTGATGAGATTGGCGCCGTTGTTTCATTGACACTCCATTGGCGTCAAGATTTGTGCCATGGTTTTATTGTCACTCCTTTGGTGATGAGATTGGCGCCGTTGTTTCATTGACACTCCATTGGCGTCAAGATTTGTGCCATGGTTTTATTGTCACTCCTTTGGTGATGAGATTGGCGCCGTTGTTTCATTGACACTCAATTGGCGTCAAGATTTGTGCCATGGTTTTATTGTCACTCCTTTGGTGATGAGATTGGCGCCGTTGTTTCATTGACACTCCATTGGCGTCAAGATTTGTGCCATGGTTTTATTGTCACTCCTTTGGTGATGAGATTGGCGCCGTTGTTTCATTGACACTCCATTGGCGTCAAGATTTGTGCCATGGTTTTATTGTCACTCCTTTGGTGATGAGATTGGCGCCGTTGTTTCATTGACACTCCATTGGCGTCAAGATTTGTGCCATGGTTTTATTGTCACTCCTTTGGTGATGAGATTGGCGCCGTTGTTTCATTGACACTCCATTGGCGTCAAGATTTGTGCTATGGTTTTATTTTCTCTCCATTGGCGATAAGATTAGCGTCGTGGTTTCATTGACACTCCATTAGTAACGAGATTGGCGCCGTGGTTAATTGACACTCCATTAGTAACGAGATTGGCCCCGTGGTTTCATTTACTCTCCATTGGTGACGAGATTGGCGCCGTTGTTTCATTGACACTCCATTGGCGTCAAAATTTGTGCCATGGTTTCATTGTCACTCCATTGGCGAGGAGATTGGCCCCGTGGTTCCATTGTCACTCCATTGGCGACGAGATTAGCGCCATTGTTTCATTGACACTCCATTAGCGACGACATTTGCGCCATGGTTTTATTGTCACTCCATTGGTGATGAGGTTGGTGCCGTGGTTTAATTGTCACTCCATTGGCGAAGAGATTGGCGCCGTGGTTTCATTGTCACTCCAGCACCATTAAATCAACGTCTAAAAGAAAAAAGTTCAAATAAATGAAAGCTCTTTCTTAAGATAACAAATGCATAATGAAAAGCTTTCTTCTTTCTCCTACTTTCCTGATGATACATCGAATTTACGTCTTTACGTAAAAAAAAAACTATAACGATCCATTATTACAATATTCCGCAAAAACAAACCATCTCGGAGGAATTAAATTAGAATACCTACTCATAATAAAAAAGTAGCTATAAAACAGTAACACTTAGGAAAATCCGTGTTCGTATTAATAAAAGGACGAGCTGCCAGCCGAGTCCTAGGCAACGGCCTATTAGCGAATAATTGCTATTTCAGCCGAGACTTGTACATAACTTTTCTTGAAATGAGTAAACGAGAAACAAATTAATTCATATTAAATTTGTACAGTTAGATAACAACAATATTTGACTATCCAGTAATATATATTATTGACGTGTTGGAAATTGCTGGCGTGTTATATCGTTGCGTACCGAAAAGAGCCGATGGACAGAATAACCACAAACTTATATAATTCTCGTGTGAGAAACTGGAATATTTTTCTTTCCGTACTAAAAGGAGCCGATTGACATAGGTATTTTTTATTTATACCTAAGGAAAAACTTTCCGAGCAATAGGAGAAATAAAGTATAATATCTTTTCAATTATTCATGCGCATCATTCCTGTTCTAGTGATGGTGGCGCATCCAGAGCGGTCGTTCCTTTCCCTCTAATATAGTTGAGGGTACGATGACTGACTCTCGCGTTATAACTCGTGACCGGGTGCTGTCCGTGTGAACTGGCCTACTCTTGTCAAAGGCATTAATAACATTTTTATTTTAAGGCGAGGTCTTGATTGGGACAGTTGTCTCTGTCTTTTTCTTTACGTGTAAAGCGAAAATAAAATAACAACACTCTTTCAATGGTTTTTCGTTTCAATCAAAAACTACAATAAAAGTATAAAAAATAAAAACATTTCTCACTTTGTATTATCATAACAAATATTGTTGTATATTTTTTTTTATTAATACTTCAAAATATTAGTTACAACTAGAGTTGAAAGTAACGGTGTCAACCTATCTTTGGGATTTTTTCTATCAAGCCAAAACTGTTCAATCGTGTTTCTAATAGCTTTTGACTTTAAGGGCCGCCAGGAGGCTCGAGTTTCCATACAAACGAAGTTCCGCTTGAAGACAAAAACTACATGGCAGATTGAATTCAAACTTTGCAAATATATTGAGGAGACACATATCGATGTTTGTAATTATTTTTCTATGTACTAATATAAAACTGAAAAAAATAAGGACAGCTTCAAACTTTCAGTACAAAACTAATTTAAGCCTTCGTTTAGTTACGTTAAAATTTACTACGATGAAAACTAATTACAAGCATCGATATGTGTCTACTCAATATATTTACAAAGTTTGGATTCAATCCGGCATGTAATTTTTGTATTAAAGCGGAACTACGTTTGTATGGAAACTCCAGCCTCCTGGAGACTCTTAAGGAACATCATCAAAAATAAGGGCAACCTTGGATTTTCTATCGTTTAGGAGTAATTGACGTCAAAAATAACGAAAATCTATAATATTACCGCCTTAATTTGCCATTAAGTGGCCCTTGCCTGCCAAAGGTTGCCGACCCCTGCTTTAGACTGTGGTACAGTCACACCATACTGTTTCAATCGCTTTGCAGCTCTGCGGTCACAACCCAATAACATTTTGCGGTTTTACAAGGTTCTAAGCGGTACCATGAATGAACCGTTTATGGCATTTGGTGGTTCATCATTCACATATTATGATGGGATAAACACAAGGTCTCGTAAGTTATGATATATGACCACGCTTCGCGCGTACATTATCAGTGTTGGGTAGGACTGAACTAGTGAAACAGAACCATTGGCAACGATAAACACGAACAGCCAACAACAATATCGAACTTGACTCCCCTTCACATTTATATTTTGTTGTGATTAAATATTAAACACAATTATTTAGTTTATTATGAGAATGTGTACTTTCTAAACATTTATTTCACTTATGCGTCCTAAATGTATACAGTGTCAGTACATGTTGTTCTTGCTTGCTTGCTTGCTTTTGAGTTTTTCCATGTCTGTCCGTCTGTCCGCGGCTTAGCTCAGAGACTATTAGTACTAGAAATCTGTAATTTGGTATGGATATACATATTATATTATAAGCGTCGGTGGCTCAACCGGTAACGACTCGGTCCATCTAACCAGAGGTACCGGGGTCAAATCTGGACGGCCAATGTACCAATGAGTTTTTCAAAAATTTACGTACATATCATTACCGATTGCTTTAACGGTGAAGGAAAACATCGTGAGGAAACCTACACAGGCCTGCGAAGAAACTCGAAGGTTGTGTGTGTAGTCGACCAACCCGCACTGGGCCCGCGTGGTCGACTAAGGCCTAATCGCCCTGATTCAGGGTAGGCTCAAGCCTCTCGGTGGGGACGTATATGAGCTGATATAATAAATAATAATAATAATACATATTAATCACGCCGACAAAGTAGTAAAATAATCAAGAAAAAAAAATTTAGGGTACCTCCCCTACATATAAAAAGGGGTGTTTTTTTTTTGTTGACTGTACCCTATCGTGTGGGGATCGTGTAATAGGTCTTTGGTAAAACTATTATCCAATTCAGGGATTGGTATGCGAAATTTTAAAGTGCTATTTAGAGTCAAGTTCTCCCCCCCCCCCTCACCAGTTAAACCGCTATTTCAGGACATCTGAAAAAATTGTAAATCAGGAGTAATAGTCGATTAAGTTGGATATGTGAAAAGTTTATAGATTTTCCGTACAAAACGTTCTATTGCCAACTGCAAATATAATATTATTTTTTTATCATATTCTTTTATTTTTTGAAAAGACTACAGAACCCTACTTTGCGCTTTTTTTTTTGTTTTTATTTCTAAAAAACTGCTGAAATAATTTTAATACTTTTATTCGGGACCAAATTGAAGACATCACCTTTCAAATAAAAAAAAGAATCGCACCAAAAACATTTCGTGTAAAGCTGGTTGCCAAGACACACAAGTCCATTGCTTTCACTATTTAAAAGTTATGAGATCTCTAGTGGCTGCGCATCATAGCCCACGGGGCCTGATTCGAATCTAAAGTTTAAGTGCTTTAAGTGCTCTTGACTGAACCACATGTATAAAGATAATTAAAAAATAACTCTACGTGTAAGCCCTGATTCTGCAAACTCTATCTTGTTAAAAAGGTATGGGTTGACCGTTAAATTTTCGTGGAACTATTAAATCACATAACATATAAGTCTAAGGAATAGTTTGTGCGACAATCACGAAACGACCAAGCCATGACTTTTTTACCAAGATGTAGGATTTCTAAAGTCAAGGCTTATAAGTAGAATTATTTGTTATTTGTTGTTATAAGTGTGGTACAGGCAAGGGCACTAGAAGCTGCATACTTGGAACTTGGGACAGGCCCCGTAGGCTATGATATGCAGCGCAAATCGGAACTCAGCTAGAGGCTAGGCTCTACTAGAGTACTCATAACTTTTTAATAGTGAAAGCAATGAACTTGTTAGTCTACGCAACCAACTTAAAATGAAATAGTTTTGGTAGGATTTCATTTCTTTTTTGGCAGGCGGCCCACATTTTTTTTATTGCCTTAATTTTGGTCTCAAAATCAACAGCAGTAAGACGAAAGTCATGATTGTCGACAGAAAAAATAAAAACTCGCCAGAAGTCATTACAGTCAAAGTATTTATGTTGAGTCGCTAATTGTAACGTAGTTCAGTCAAACGTTTACCTTGGGGCAATGATTTTGAACAACGGTGGCTGCACGGAGAAGATCAATCAGCGCATGGAAATATCGAGGTCTTCCATGGACAGGCTAAATAATATGGAGAAACCGAAACATTACAAAAATGCGACACGATTTCGTGAATACTTTCTGATTTTGGTGTTGTAAACTATTTTGGATAAATATACAACGCCAAGAACAACATGTACTGACACTTTACCACGTATAAGTGAAATAAATGTTTAGAAAGTATACATTCTCAGATTATACTAAAGAATTCTGTTTTATACTTATCACAACAAAATGTAGATGTGAAGGGGGCCCAAGTTTTATACAAAAAAAATACAGAGATCTGAATAGTGCCAAGTTCTATAGTGGTTTTTTAAATCATAGCTACGGGACTTCAAATTAAAATTAAATGGAACTTAAAAATTTAATTATTTTATTTAATTTTAAGTACTATCGGTCACTTTAGCCCCCGTACGTACGTGTTTGCTACCATAAATATTAGTTATGAAATATTAATTCCTTCGTAACATGTTAACTCATACTAGTACACTTTATACCCTTTTTTAACCTACTGGCGATGATTGTTGCTATCACTGTTAATCAATTCCTTTAATTATATTTTTACTTACCTCACTTTCCTTTTTCTCATTTTACGACTTTTAGGCCAAAATTCAAAATTTCTACGTATTCATGTACCAGATGATTTTCACCTGGTTATTTTTAATATTTTAACAAAATTTTGTTACTGTACGTACTCTATTATTTGAGAAATTTAACCCTCGGTTGGTCGCGCTTTTTTTTGTGACACCGTCGGACGCGTGGGGTCTTAAAAGCCCGGAGATTTTAAATATTTTAATTTTTTTATTACTTATTACTATTATTGTTTTTTTAATATTTTAGTAGCATAAAAGTTTTAAATAAAAGGTTTTTAATAATTTTAATGATAGGAAATAGTTTTTATCATCGCTAAACTGAAGTGGCAGTGGGCAGGGCACATAGCTCGTAGAACAGATGGCCGATGGTGCAGTAAAGTTCTCGAGTGGCGACCGCGCACCAGAAAACGTAGCGTAGGCAGGCCTCCCACGCGGTGGACCGACGACCTGGTGAATATCGCGGGAAGCCGATGGATGCGTCGTGGAAATCCTTGGGGGAGGCCTTTGTCCAGCAGTGGACGATTTTCGGCTGATATGATGATATGATGAGTTAATATGATGATATAATAATATTTTTTTGCACTAATTGATAGTTAAGTATGTTTTAGGAAGCTACCCTGAGGTAAAAATTTGTATCTTTAAAATGAAACAAAATATAGCAGTTTTCGTAAACGTCGGGCTTTTAAGGACCCCACGCGACCGACCGACGGTTAATATAAATATTTCAATTTGAAGTCCCAGAGCTATGATTTAAGAAACCAATATAGAACTTGGTACTACTTAGATATTTTTAATTTTTTTGTATCGAACTTGACTCCGCTTCAAATTTATATTTTGCTGGGATATCATTAAATTTTGTAAATTAGTAATATGAATTTTCTCTCTTTATTCAAGTTATAGACACAGGTATATAATATTTTATTTTAAACTGTCATTGGTGATCATGTTTACATGAATATTGAATACTTTATAATTACTTAGTCTACTAATAACCATTTTTAATCCAAAACAAACAAAAAACTGCTAACGAAAACAATAGAACGTGGATAATGATGATGCAAGAATTTAGAAAAAAATAGATATATTACAATTTCGAATGAAATAATTTTAAACAAAAAAAAATCCGACTTCAAACAGGAAACAAAGGTTCCCCTCGATTTCTCTGGCATGTCATCATCAGATCCCGGTTTCTTTATCATGGTACCACCCTTTGGATATCTCCTTTCTAACAAAAAAAAGAATCATCAAAATCGGTTCATAAATGACGAAGCTATCCGCGAACACGCATAAAAAAAATGTATACACCTTTATAGACGGTCGAATTGAGAAACCTCCTCCTTTTTTGAAGTCGTTTAAAAAAGAGAGAGTGCAATAAATCAAAACGGCTACCTCGAAACTTCAGGGTAGGCGCAAGTTCCTCCGTGGGGACGTATATGAGCTGATATGATGATGATGACCTCGAAACTAATTGCGTATAGATACCAACAAAGTTGCGGCGTCTATCGTTTGGATATTATACAAGGTTAGTCCGCAATGTTAAATAGTATAGTATAGTTTCCGCAATATTGCGGTGCGTTACTGGAAAATATACGCGGTAAGTGCGTAATAATTATGTATAATTTCTAAAATGTTCGATATCTCATACAACTTGAAACTGTACCAGCTACGTGAGCAGTCCCAGCCTTTGCGTGCTGGCCATGTATACTTTTAACAGACGCAGAGCCGCTACCTCCTGTCCGGGAGGTCATGGTTCGAATCCCGCCACGTACCAATGTGTTTTAGAACATCGATTTTATATGTACCCGTTTATCCGCCACTCTAACGGTTTTTTTTTAACCACAATTGATAAGCATCATCTCACCTGATGGTAAGTGACGATGATGCCAAAGATGGAAGCGGGCTTACCAAGATACCCCAATGCAATGGAGATCTGCTGGTTATCTTATCTTGAAGCCTCAATACATCAATGATGTTAACACTGATTTTTGGTGGTAATACTTAGTTAAGATGGTGGTAGCTAGCCAGGCGGGCTTTGAAAATGCCCTAACACCAACCAAACCGAGTCTTACAAAGTTGACCCCGCCGGGAATCGAATCCGCGACCTCCTGGTGCGAAGCGAATGGAATAACCATTACGCCACGGAGGCGGTTAAACGTAGTCAGGTAAAAAAGCTCTATTGTCGACTTTAAATATTTTCATCATATCAGCTCATATACGTCTCCACCGAGGGGCTCGAGCCTACCCTGAATTAGGGCGATCGGGCCCAGTGCGGGTTGATCGACTTCACACACAACCTTCAAGTTTCTTCGCAGGTGTGTGCAGGTTTCCTTGCGATGTTTTCCTTCACCGTTAAAGCAATCGGTGAGTACGTTAGTTTCGAAAAACTGTCATTGGCCGTCCGGATTTGAAACTGGCACCTCTGGTTGGATTCGTCGATTGATCTCTTTCTTGAAGTTGGACCTACCTAACTGCACTGTTTGTCCCAGGTATACATATTCGTCAACAACTTCCAGTGTAGAGTCTCCAACCTTTAGAGGAGTGGGTGCGACACGGACATTTAACATTATTTTCGTCTTGTCCATGTTCATTTTAAGACCCACTTGTTGAGAGACCTTACTGAGGCCATCGAGCATTGTGCTTAGGTCTTCCATAGTCTCAGCCATGACCACGATATCATCAGCGAATCGGAGGTGGGATATGTACTCGCCGTTGATATTGATGCCGAGTCCACCCCAGTCCAGAAGCTTAAAAACATCTTCCAGGGCGGCGGTGAACAGTTTCGGAGATATAACGTCTCCCTGTCTCACCCCTCGCTGCAACTGGATAGGTTTCGAGTTCTGGTCTTGGAGGCGAACCGACATGGTGGCGTTTTCATACAGACATTTCAACACCTCGATGTATCGATGGTCAATTTGGCACCGCTGGAGAGACTGTAGCACAGCCCAGGTTTCGACTGAATCAAAGGCCTTCTCATAGTCCACAAACGCCAAGCATAGTGGCTGATTGTACTCTTCGGTCTTCTGTATAATCTGCCGCAGCGTATGTATGTGGTCTATGGTACTAAAGCCTTTTCGGAAACCGGCTTGTTCGGGAGGCTGGAAGTCGTCAAACCTGCGTGCGAGACGATTCGTAATGACTCTCGAAAACAGCTTGTAGACATGGCTCAGAAGTGAGATGGGTCTGTAGTTCTTCAGCAGGGTGTTGTCGCCCTTTTTGAAGAAAAGCACGACCACACTTCTGTGCCATGCCTTAGGCGTTTGTCCCTCGAGTATAACGGAATTAAATAACTTCTGAAGAGCTTTTAGTACCGGTGATCCACCTGCTTTCAGAAGTTCAGCCGTAATTCCATCATCACCCGGTGCCTTGTTGTTCTTGAGCTGTTTGAGAGCCATTCTAATCTCGTACAGGCTGAGCAGCGTTCGGGAAGCTTCGCAATATCTTCACGTCCCAAATACCGCAGTGTCTCAAGACTAAGGTCTTTGACCAGTGTGTGTTGCCAGTGATGACTTACGGAACTGAGACATGGTCGCTTACTATGGGCCTCATAAGAAGGCTCAAGGTCACCCAAAGGGCAATGGAGCGTGCTATGCTCGGAGTTTCTCTGCGTGATCGAATCAGAAACGAGGAGATCCGCAGGAGAACTAAAGTAACCGACATAGCTCACAGAATCGCTAAACTGAAGTGGCAGTGGGCAGGGCACATAGCTCGTAGAACAGATGGCCGATGGGGCAGTAAAGTTCTCGAGTGGCGACCGCGCACCGGAAAACGTAGCGTAGGCAGGCCTCCCACGCGGTGGACCGATGACCTGGTGAAGGTCGCGGGAAGCCGATGGATGCGGGCAGCGCAGGACCGGTCGTCGTGGAAATCCTTGGGGGAGGCCTTTGTCCAGCAGTGGACGATTTGTGGCTGATATGATGATGATGATGACCTCTGGTTAGGAGGACCGAGTCGTTACCGGTTGAGCCACCGACGCTTCTATTTTACTAAAACCAATTTTGGTTATCATTTCTGCTCCGAGTATCATGTTCAAATATACAAAACACTTTAGATTTGTATAATCAAGTACACTAATGTTGTTGTACTAATATAACCATCTGTGTTATGTGTAGAAAGAAAGTAGGTATGGTATTTCTGATTTTTATAGCCTGTATAAATAGTTTGTAATCCGGGCTATATTTATCTTTATCATTCAAGATTTACAATGACGCAAAACAGTGAATGTCTTCGAAACTAGTTTATATAATACTAGCTTTTTCCGGCATCTTCGCCCACGTGGACATCGTTTTTATGACTGTCTTTAAGGGTGATTAGTAAATTATGTCGTTTCCCACCTACTCAACCACCTCTGTGCAAACAATCACAACAATCGAGTATTTTTTAGTTCCCTCAGGAACTGCATCAGATTATGCTATTTTCCCGGGATGAAAAGTAGCCTATGTCCTTCCCCGTGACACAGGCTACCTGCATGCCAAATTTTATAAAGATTGGTCAAGGCGTTGAAGCGTAAAAATGTAACAAACAAACAAACACATTTTCACATTTATAATATTAGTAAGGATTTGCTAAATTTCTGCAAAATGGTTTAATAGTTTACGACTGGGATTATTCACACAGATAAATAGATACACATTTTAAGATAAATATATAAGTAAGGATCAGGCTAACTGTAATATAACATCTGTTTATAACTTTAGATTATTGTTTTCACTTCTTTTAAATTGCGTACTAATTTGTTTCTTTGCATAAAGTATAAATCCTTTCAGTAATGAAGGGTTGGCTGGAAGAGATCCCTGTTTGGGATAAGTCCGCCTTTATGCATGCTACTGTTATTCTGTATCTAAAATTTTATATTTAGTTGTACAACAAACAAACAAAGCACTTTGAGTACAAAAAACAGTATCTACGTGCCTGTTTACATAGAATAGCAAAAGCACAGTGCAGCGCTTGCGTCGTGTGCGTCGGCTTATCATTGCACGAATTAATCCACAGAGCATTAATTATTTGCGGGTGGCAACACCATGTGTTGCCAGTGCAGTGCTGCCAGTTTCAATTGGCTCTATTGAGCGCGTTTTGAATTAAAATTATAATATTAAATTGGGACAAGCATAGACTATATATCTATTCGTAATTTTTCTTGAGCGATGGTCTAAAATAGGTGATTTTTAGCTAAATGGGTAGGTATTTTTTACCAAGTTATTTCCTAAGTTTTTCAAGCGACTTCCAAAAAGGAGGAGGTTCTCAATTCGACTGTATGTTTTTTTTTACTGTATGTTACCTCAGAACTTTTGACTGGGTAAACCGATTTTTATGATTCTTTTTTTATTCGAAAGCTAGTGCTTCCCGTGTGGTCCCATATAAATATAATCAAAATCGGTGTAGTACTTGATTAGAAAATTAACAAAAACCAAAAATAATAATGCAAAAATGTACTGAGTTGTTGCGATGGAAGTCGGGTTTTTAACGTGTTTAGCGTTTTCAATTATCCACAATTTGTTCTGTGTTCTACATTTTTAAGAATATCTTCTTTTTCTTCGTCAATACACTCTTTGCAGAGTGCTCGTGGTCGTCACTTCGAGCCGGCAGATGAGGTGCCTTCCTGGTACTTACGTGTAGTTGACTATGAAGTTCCTCAGACAGAAGAGTCATCCCGACGTGAGATATGTCCAAAGAAAATGAGAATTCGTGCTTGTGCGATGGAAGAAAGACGCTGCTTCACTCCGAGTTCCTAGAGGATAGAGACGTTTGTTCTAAACTCTGTCCATGAAATGCTAAGTATTTTCCTCCAGCACCACATTTCTAAAGCATCTATCTTCTTTTTCTCACTTTCTCTTATGGGCCGCCAAGAGGGTCGAGTTTCCATACAAACGTAGTTCCGCTTTGATACAAAAACGACATGCCGGATTGAATCCAAACTTTGTAAATATATTGACACATATCGATGTTTGTAATTAATTTTCGATGGACTAATATAAAACGGAAAAACATGAGAGCAGTTTCAAACTTTCAGTACAAAACTAAAATTTAGTTTAGTTTACTATACTAGTAATTACGATGAAAACTAATAACAAACATTGATATGTATCTACTCAATATATTCGCAAAGTTTGCATTCAATGTGGCATGTAGTTTTTGTATTAAAGCGGAACTTCTTTTGTATGGAAATACTCTTGAAATCCACGTCTCGGCACCGTACAGAAATATGGGAAACACCGGTGCCCTAACATGTCGCATTTTTGTGATGTTTCGGTTTCTCCATATTTTCTTCGTAATTTCCATACGCCGTTTGATCTTATCCGTGCAGCCACCGTTGTTCAAAATCATTGCCCCGAGGTAAACGTATGACTTAACGACGTCACAATTCGCGACTGTAGTGACTTCTGACAAGTTTTTATTTGCTCTGTCTACAATTATGACTTTCGTCTTAGCCCGCGATACTGCCACGTTGACTTCGAGGGTGCACGGTAAGCGACCCGCAAGCGCATTTCCATCGATGTGGCGCAGTGTGCGAGAATGTTAGCATTCTACTCTCCACCCTCTCCACACTACTCACCAGCACTCTATTCTCCCCTCAACTGTCCACTATACTCTGCACCACTCTACTCTCCATTTTACTCTCCACCACTCTACTCTCCCTCCACTCTACTGTCCACCACTCTACTCTCCCCTCTACTATCCGCTATACTCTCCACCACTATACTCTCCATTTTACTCTCCACCAAGAGTGGTACGTGGTGGTGGTAAGAGACTCTCTTTTCACTCTACCCTCCCCTCTATTGTCCACTATACTCTCCACCACTCTACTCTCCACTGTACGCTCCACTCTACAAACTCCTGAGCGCTACTTCAATCAGAATAAATTGTACAACCAGGCTGTGCATACTTTCTCGCGAAGCCTTCACTGTCAGTCGTAGTCGGGCATATACACATATCTACAATAAACATGACACTTGCTTAGTAGCAAAGAAGATATCTTATTAAGTACATCAGACTTTATGAAAAATTTGCAAATTATTTGAATTTGTATGGGAGGTACCTTACTTATTTTTTTTTCTGGAATAATGAAGTACCCACTAAAACAGGCCTTATTAATTTCTTGTTATTCACAAGGTTTTATTTAAGTCGTTAACGCCATTTTTTTGAAAAAAGTAACATTTATTGGTATATATCTACACTAATTCCACGAAACAGTAACAAACAAGTTGAATTTGTATGGGAGGTACTTTATTTAGTTTTTTTCTTGAAACAACGAATAGCCGCGTACTATAGGACAATATATACAATTTTAGCAATATACTGAGTTTCATCAAAATCGTTAGAGCCATTTTTGAGTAAAAAATAATGAGATTTTTTTTTAATTTGGTGGCAACTCTAAAAAACAAAATAGGGAAAATTTGAGAAAAAATACTGCAGATACAAAAAAAAAATATTGCCGTAACCCAAATTTCACCTAAATCCGTCCAGTAATTTGGGAACTAGAATACCGGACGGACGTACAGACACACACACACACACTCACACACATATTTTTATTTTTTTGTTTTTAGATTCTATTCATCATCATCATCATATCAGCCAAAGGACGTCCACTGCTGGACATAGGCCTACCCCAAGGATCTCTACGACGACCGGTTCTGCGTTGCCCGCATCCAGCGGCTTCCCACGACCTTCACTAGGTCATCGGTCCACCGAGTGGGAGGCCTGCCTACACTACGCTTTCCGGTGCGTGGTCGCCACTCGACTCCATTAATGTAAGACAATCAATCCCCATTAAAAAAATTTTTTGCCATCACAATACCTTATTCACTCCATCGTCGCTCGAAAGTAAAAATATCTGAGTTACTCTCAAGTCGCGCGTAAAGAATTTCTACTTCACTGTTTTTAAAGAGCGTAAACTACATAAACAATCTTATAGACTACTGACCGTTCTTCAGTCGGAATAAATATCTGAGTTACTCTCAAGTCGCACCTAAAGCATTTCTTCTACACTGTTTTCAAATAGTGAAAACAACATAAATAATCTTATAGACTACTGACCGTTCTTCAGTCGGAATAAATATCTGAGTAACTCTCAAGTCGCGCCTAAAACATTTCTACTACACTGTTTTTAAATAGCAGAAACTACATAAACAATCTTATAGACTACTGACCGTTCTTCAGTCGGAATAAATATCTGAGTTACTCTCAAGTCGCGCCTAAAGCATTTCTACTTCACAGTTTTTAAATAGCGGAAACTACATAAACAATATTATAGAAGTCGCACCTAAAGCATTTCTTCTACACTGTTTTCAAATAGTGAAAACAACATAAATAATCTTATAGACTACTGATCGTTCTTCAGTCGGAATAAATATCTGAGTTACTCTCAAGTCGCGCCTAAAGAATTTCTACTTCACTGTTTTTAAAAAGCGGAAACTACATAAACAAACTTAAAGACTACTAAGCGTTTTTCAGTCGCAATGAATATCTGAGTTACGACATTCATTTGGCCGGATTTTTTTTAGAGTTCTGTACCAGGTAGTACGTTGTAGCTTCGTTCCGTCCGTTCGCGTCTGTTTGTCCGACTTTTAAATACTGTTTCTTTTGAACCGTGATAGGCACCGGCTGAAATTTTTCACAAAATATGTGTTACTATGAGTTACCTATATTTACTAACAATTAATGAAAATTTAAAAAAAATAAACGTGGTCTTTACAAAAAAGCTTTTTGTGTAGTTGTTTTTATCTTGCTCTATCGTCAAAACGGTAATACTGATAAGCGTGAAACTTGGTGTGATTTAATTACTAATCCTGTAGTAAAACATAAAAATAATAAAAACCGACCAAGAGTGAGTTGTACTCGCGCTAAGGATTCCGAACTGACTGAAATACGCCATTTTTCTGTCGCACGTATCTTTGATAGACTTATCTGGAAAGGTTTGGTGGCACGAATACCACAGTGCGCAAGTCTGACTCGCACTTGTTCGGTTTTTTATTCTAAGTAATATCTTAATTAATTAACCGTTCAGTTTTTTAGTTACTTAGTTCTACATTTTTCAAAAATTGCAAGAAGTATTACGTATTAAAGTAGAGCGTCGGTGGCGTAACGATTAGGGATATCGTGGTTCGAATCCTGGTGCCACGCACCAATGTGATTTCAAATTTCGATTTCATATGTACGTTTATCCGACGCTCTTACGGTGAAGGAAAACATCGTGAGGAAACCTGCACACGCCTGCGAAGAAACTCGAAGGTTGTGTGTGAAGTCGACCAACCCGCACTGGGCCCGCGTGGTCGACTAAGGCCTGACTAAGATATGATGAAGTAATATCTTAATTAATGAACCGTTAATTTTTTTAGTTCTACGTTTTTCAAAGATTGTAACAAGTATTTACATAAAGACCATTTAAGTTCAGACTATACCATCGAAGATGTTTTATTTATATGGACTTGAGCAGACTGAGTTGTGATAAGCAAATTTCAACATTATTAATTAATCGGGTGCAAATTGCTTTTGAGTTTTCGCCTTAAGGCCAGGTCGACCTAACCTTAATAAAGTAGGTGTTCCCCCTTTTTCTGTGCGGTACGTACGAGTTTTATATCTCCATTCTACCATTCTGGCGTTCTAATGTTACCACATCAGTGTCTGATGTTACACACCTATCTGTAATTTTAAACAATTTGCCCTCAGACGAGTTTCAGAATTACTTTCATTCAGAATAAGTAGTAGGCAAGGGGATTTCGGTACCAGGTGACGTAAGGTACCTAGCGGCTATTCGTCTCTATAATTTGTTAACAAATCTATACGTATGTCTATAATACGTGTTTTGTTTACATGTGTCAACAATTTGAAGTTACATTGATGACAGAAAAAACAGTGATTACAACAGAGATAAAATCATAAATTTATTCAAGGATTCTTCGTTCCTAAAATTAGGAACTCGATTTACGATGTTTCAAACATCGAAAGAAATAGCTTGGAAATTAAGTTCTTGTCAGCTCGTACTGTAATGGGGATGTTACGTCAATTGCTGCGGGCGAATCGTGCGGAAGTTGTGGTTTTTAATTCATTAGAAAGAAAATAAGAAAAAAATCCAAAAAGTGAGAAAACAAAATCATATCATGTTGTTTCTTTAAAAAGTTCATAAATTATTATAATGTTTCGATTAAAATTTCAGCAGTTCTATGGTTAGGTTACAGCTAGAACAAAGAGGGTGCATTAAGATATTTTTCTTTAAATCTGTGTATTAAAATAGAATTCGAGGAAATAAAAATCACTTTTCATATCCTGTAAATTACGAAACAATTTTTTACTCGAAAAAAAATCCTTATATGAAGTAAAAATTGGTTACAAAGTTGGTCATTGGAGGTGGTATAAGCGTTAAGTGAATACTTATTTTTCTATGTACCTAACCTACCTGCATATGCCCCGGGACCAGCATTTCAAGTCAAAAATAAAAGAAGTAATAAATTATTATTTAATTTAAAAAAGTAATGTACATTCTGTTATAGATTTAATGAATAAAATATTTCTTTTAAAACTGGCTATTATATTTGATCCCAGAGCCGTAAAGTTACTTCTACCAACCACATAGTCAGGTAGAAGGAAACAAATTATGGCAAAGGTTATTTCAAAATATTCAGTATTACGATTAAATAAGCAGTAACTTAAAATGAAATCATGATATGTAACGTAGGGTGGAGCCCGGAGCCTTCCGTTCCGGGCCAAATTGCCGAGCTCCGCATATCGCGAATCCCAGAGCATTCTAAGCAAGCATGTGAGGCCGAAAAACATGTTTTATAAGTAAACTCCTGTCGCGCGACGGATCTGACACAGATATTTTATTTTTGTATGAAAATAAAACGTTTTTTTTCTAAAGCCTATCGTGTGGGGTATCAAATGAAAGAACTTTCTCAGTCAACTCTAAAAATATACCTGATCGTTATATTTCGTCACTTGTTTTTTTTTTATTCGTATGGCTTTCCATGTCGCTTTTCAAAAACAAAAAGATAGTAATAATAATAACTAGTAATAAGCCTGCAGGACTAGGGTCGGAAGTTCTTTTCTACTCAGGGCAAACATTCGTGTGACGAAAAGGTTTGTTTGCTATCAGTCTTTAGTTTCCATAGTAAAGAGAATCATAGTTTGAGACCAGGTGGCCGTAAGTAATTTATTTCTGAATGTATTTTTATGGACAAATCACACACGGTCATCTGCCCCCAAACTAAGATTCCTATTAATACGGGAACCAGGGACTGATATCCATACTCATATACGTTTAAATACAGTATTTAATAAAGACCAATACACAAAACAAACATGATCATCACGCGAATGTTAGGCCTGGGTGGGGCTCAACCCACAACCCTCAGCGCAGCAGGCAGAAATTGACCACTGAACTACCGGGTCAGCCAATTTATTATTTATTTTGAATTTTCCCACGGGAGCTCTTGAATTTTCCTGGATAAAAAGTATCCTTTATTACCTTGGCTATAATGAACCACCATACAAAATTTCATAAAAATCTGCGTGTAGTTTTTGCGTGATGCGCGAACATACAGACAGACAGATAGACAGACAGACAGACAAAAATTCCAAAAGTTGTTTTTTTGACCTTTATATCGTTAGCTATCTCCACCACAGTTATTATTTTCCAAAAATATTTCATGTACAGACACGACCTCGTTACAGTTTTATTATATTTATATGTATTTTCAATGATATGTCGAAACTTTTCCTAAAATTTGGGGGAAGCTTTTTATTATGATGTATGAATGAGAGAAGCGTAAACTAAAAGTATGTCACTAATTATGTTACACCCATTGCACTATTTTTTTTAAATACTCACATCGACTATTGGTGCATTGCTATTTGCGAAACATATTATAAATTATCTAAAGATACAACAAAAATACTTATCGACTACTAATTCCATAATCATGGTCAAAATGTATTTAACGAAAACCTGAACCTCTGAATAAAATTGTAATTTGATTTTCAACGAGTAAACTGGTACCCCAATATATGAACCTCTAGGGGTTTCCCATTGGTGTTTCATATGTATTTAAATGCACCAACACGTATTTTGTACAGGAAGAAATAATAATAATAAATGATCCTGCTAAATTGTTGAGTTGGTACGAAAAGCCACTATGTGATCCAGAATTCTATAGTGTCTACTGCCTGCGAAGTAATCTCGGCATCGTAGCAATTTAACTTTTCTTAAAAATTGACTTCTTTCATGCATACTTCTGAACGTATGATTTTAGGAGTGAAAATGTTTCGCACGATGTTTCCTCTAAGAGCATCCGACAGACATACATTTGAAATCAAAATAAGAAAACACATTGGTACGTGGCAGGGTTCGAACCATGAACTCCCGCACAGGAGGTAGCGGCCCTTGCCATTACGCCACTAACTATATGTATTTAATTGCACCAACACGTGTTTCGTACTGGAAAAAAATAATAATAAATGATACTCCTAAATTCTTGAGTTGGTACGAAAAGCCACTACCTGATCCGAAGTGCCACTGCCTGCGAAGTAATCGCGGCATCGCAGCAATTTCACTTCTCTCGAAAATTGACTTACCTGCATACCTTTGAACGTATGATTTTAGGCGTGAAAATGTTTCCGATAAAATTTAACTTTGAACACCGAATATTTTTAGAGTCTAATTTAATTTAGGAGTTATGAATGTAATAATCACACTTTTAAAATAATTTGAAACGCTAAACACGTTAAAAACCGACTTGAATCGCAACAACTTGTTAAGCCCGCTTCCATCTTCGGCATCATCGTCACTTACCATCAGGTGAGATAATGCCAAGGGCTTACCAATTGTAAAAAAAAAACCTAAGGATAAGAAGAAGAACCCTACAATAGGGATGACGACAGCATCAGAAATATATTATGAACTCTTGATCACTAAATTGCCCTCCTACTTAAACTTCGAAAAAACCTTAAACTCTTTTTGTTTTCCATCAAGTCTTCGATTTTCAATTCACCAAAATCACAAAATGAGTACATATATGACGCTGCTAAACTATGACGTCACGACTAGGTATTTCTGACATTACTAGAACATAATCACACCCTGGACACTTCATACAACGGGCCAGAAATGACATTACAAAAAAGGAATGACGCGGAACTAACAAAATGGCGGCGAAATCCTATACGTTCGACAACCAACCTGTATCAATCTGGGTGACGAGGGGTGACGTCGCAATCTAGAGAGCGGCAGGGAGTGTCCATACTGTATGTTAGTACTAATATAATATATACTTTGACATAATGACGTTTTTTACAGATGATAAAAAGTAACTCAGATGACTAGCATTCGTCATCCCTTTAGTAGTGTCAGAAGTGAAATGTCCAAAACCCAAAACCCGAACCGAAGTTCCACGAACTACCAACCATGAATTAGTGTAGGTAAGGCCGCCCTGTCGGAAACGTAACAAGCAAAAGACGTGGATATAATTTACTGCAGCCTCGTACATTAAGGCCTTAAGGCGCAATGGTACTTAAAAATCTGTCTTTGTCTTTTTCTTTACGTGTAAACAGGGAAGAAAATAACCACACTTTTGCACTTTTTCGATGTTTTCATTTTTATTTTTATCATATTTATCTTCAATAAAAATCTATTCAATGTTTTCCCTTCAGTCACCGATGAACTTTATTTCAGTAAATAATTCATATTATCAAATTACTTATTTTAAGAATAAAACCGAAAATAGACGATAAAATTTGTTTGAATACAATTTTGAAAATATTACCACTTTTGATGTTAAAAAAATAAACAGTACACCCTGTTTTTTGCATTAATAGCAAAATTTCTCGAAAACAAATAGTTAATGTTGAATGAAACCAACACACAAAAATCGGTGACTTTTAGGCCTTTCATTTTTATTGAACATATTTTTTTAAAACTTATTTAAAAGTATAGAAAACAGGAACACTCGCAGGGTCAAAACTTATAAAACTGTAAAAAGTTTTTACTTCTGTCGTCACTCCCAGAGTGCTTCATCATCATCATATCAGCCGAAAAACGTCCACTGCTGGACAAAGGCCTCCCCAAAGATTTCCACGACGACCCGTAGTGGTTAGGTTTTTAATGACTATTAAGTAACAATAGTCATTTATTGGTAAAGGATAATTCATTTACAAGTCAAGAAATAATTGAAAAATAAAATTACATCTTTAAGCATTTAAGCAGGTACATCACACAAAGCAAAGAAACCAAATATTTAAAAAATAAAATTTATCGAAATAAATAAACTCAAACTGAAGCTACTTCAACTTTGGTAAAATTTTTGTCATGTGACTCGTTCCTAGTCCAAAATGAGCTTCACCTGAAACTATACCGCAGATTCACTGAATTAGTACTATGATCATTGAGTTAGTATACTTTAATCACTGAATTAGTACTATAATCACTGAATTAGTACTATAATTCCTGAATTAGTACTATAATCACTGAACTAGTATTATAATCACTGAATGAGTATTATAATCACCGAATTAATACTATAATTACTAAATTAGTACTATAATTACTGAATTAGTACTACTGAATTAGTATTATAATCACTGAATTAGTACTATAATAACTGAGTTTGTACTATAATCATTAATCACTGTATTAGTACTATAATCACTGAATCAGTACTATAATCACATCAAGTTCCACGCTTGTGTACCGTTTTTACTATACAGCAAAAATAAAAAATCTTCTAAAGCCTTATAATAAAAAAGTTTTTTTTTTGTATGGAGACCCCTTTTATTTTTTACTTTTTCTGGTTTTTAATATTTTTAACTATCCAGTCGAGCGCCGTGGTAAAAAATCAATTCGCGAAAACCGGTTTAAATGTAGCAGCGGCTACGCGAAGCAGAAATACACATTGGGTGAAAATTTTAACCGTCTACCAGTGACTTATATATTACTGGCGTAAGGACCCGGCCAACGCGCGCGACTAATGGTCCCAGCGAATTGGTGCGAAAATCGAAAGTTTCGCACACTCGCGACTCAGTCGTCTGCGGGAAATTGTACAGTGCGGTGGAAAGATATTCCATATAAAAATGCCTTATTGTGTTGTTAGAGGCTGTAAAAATCATGAAAGAAAGGCTAAAAAGAAACATAGGATGTTGGTTGTATCATCGTTAAGTCACCTTAATTTGTATTTTTTCTTGAAAACAAATTAAATAAACGAATTTTAAAGCGACAATTCTACCAAGGTTCTTTTAACGCGGCACTGACGTCAACTCTCGCCCACGCTAGTTCGTACGAGTTATGTTAGATGGCGCTACTTTTTGCTTGTATCAAGAAAATCTGAGTCAAATATGGAGACGGGCGGATCCTTCTATTCAAATCTGTGCCGTCTACCTATTACGGTTCATGAAATACAGCCCGCTGACAGACGGACAGACAGCGGAGGCTTAATAATAGGGTCCCGTTGGTCACCCGTTGGGTGAAGGGAACCCAAAAAAAGATATGTGTATTTACAGTGTAGAACGAGTCTAATATGGTTGATGGGAGCGATGGCTGACTCTCACGTTATACTCGTGACCGGGTGCTGTCCGTGTGAACTGACTTACACTTTTCATTGATTTTTATGTATAACTTTTCGTGTCACACTGTTTTCAATCATGTTCTCATGACATAATGTGGTCTATATTAAGGATTGAATTTTGATGTTATTTATTATGTAACTAATTATTGTTTATATCTTGATTCTTCACAAATGACATTGTTATTATTATTTTATGACTATCAGAAAGAGTGTAATTTGAACCTATTTTGAATAAATATATATTGAATTGAATTGAGTATGAAATTAACTCAAAAAAATTCACATTTGGTATTTCCGAGGTGAAAGTAATTGTTCACCTATCGTCACAAAGATAGTAATTGAGAAGCTCTTACGATAAAATAAGTATTGTATTCATGCCTTCTATAATAGAAATGGACGTCATGTGTAATCAGCAGCGAGAATAATAATATACATGAAAAACATTTACTTTCTATTTGTTGTGATAAAGGGAAGAAAAATGATAATGATAAGTATTCCATTCTTCTTCTTCTTTGCGTGTCGATGACAAATTAAATCATTCCATTTAGTCAATATTTGAGTACCCTCTTTTTAATCCTACTAGTATTTTAAACGCGAAAGTTTGTTTAATGGATGTTTGTTACTATTTCACGCAAAAACTACTGAACGTATCTAGATGAAATTTGATAAGTAGACAGATTAGGACCTGGATTAAAAAATAGGACACTTTATTCCACGCGCGCGAGCGGTTATTGCAAAAAAAGGTAATAAAGCTAGTTAATTATAAAAACCGGAAAAGCGTGAGTTGTACTCGCGCTAAAGATTGCGAACAAAATGGAAATAAGCATGATTCTGCCGCTCGCGTTGATTTCTTTTGTTGGTAATGTGAATAGATTAGATTATTTATTTCATGTCACCAATAACATATTTATTAAAATTAAAAATGTCAAAGTGTAACATGAACTTAAAAAAAAATCATAAAATCAATGTCACGATAAAAATAAGATGTCAAAACATTGTAAAATAAGAAGTCAAAAATAAAATAAAACAGGATGTCAAAACAAAATAATGAATCCATCATAATGATGATTAAAATTTTATTAGGTCTCATTTTAATAGATATCAGTGTGGTGGTACGGAACCTTTAGAGCACCAGTCCTGCTCACACTTGATTTTATGCCAAGTTACAATCCTTCTTTTGCTCTTCTTGAATATTTTATGTAGCAAGTATATCTTTTTTTTTATTATTATTTTATTATTAACAATTGGTAAACTCTTGACAACATCTCACCTGGTGGTAAGTGACAATGTTGCCGAAGATGGAAGCGGGCTATCTTATCTTCATACCGGAACACACCAATGATATCAACATTGATATTGATTTTGACTTAGGCCTATCGTTGCAATCATTTTTCGGCGCAACGGACGTTCAAACTAATTGCTAGTCGAAATTGTGGTACATAGGCCACATATCAAGCTAAACACTCGTAGTGATAATTATGATCCATACTCACACGGCATAAGAACGGTACAAAGTCCAAAATGTCTAGCGTGATGTGCTGGCCTGTGTACATCGATGCTATGTAATATCAGCATTTTGGACACTCGAGCTTGATGACTTCGGGGAATTAACCATCGGGCGCTTGACATTCTAAATCAAGCAGTAAACCCCCTCTTAGACGTGATATAAAGATCCCACATGTGGGCAACTGGGCCACACCCTACACTACAGCTAAGTGGGTTAGAATCGACGTGTGTCAACGTGCTGGTGTTCGACTGACGTACATTCCCTCTCGTATATACCAGATACGCTAAAACTACCAGATACTGATGTACAGTTCGATTAATCTGTGTGTAACAACCCGTGCACTCTGCCAACTCAGGTAAGCCGTTTCAACACAGCGCAGTCTGTCGATGCCAGACAGATTTAGTTATCTGGCGTAGTCAAACTGTCCCACAGTTGAGAGATTCTAGCCGGATGATTCAAAAGTATTCTAATTCTGCCGCAGTTAACCTAGAGACAGGACCGTCGGTGGGGTACCGGCAAAGTATATATATTAGTAATAACTAACTTGAAATTGGCATTAGGTTACAACTATAGGTAAATTAGCTTCTACAGATAAACAGTATAAACACAGTGTTTATATTTAATACTAACATACAGTATGGACACTCCCTGCCGCTCTCTAGATTGCGACCTCACCCCCTCGACACCCAGATTGATAAAGATTGTTTACAGTTTGGTTGTCGAACGTATAGGATTTTGTCGCCATTTGTATGAAGTGTCCAGGGTGTGGTAATGGTAAGGCCGTTGGTTCGAATCCTGCCACATACCAATGTGTTTTCGAATTTCGATTTCATATACGGTGTGGAAGTCCTTGGGGGAGGCCTTTGTCTAGCAGTATTACGGCTGAAATTATAATGATTATGATATATTATGTACGTTTATCCAACACTCTTACTGTGAAGGAAAACATCGTGAGGAAACCTGCACACGCCAGCAATGAAACTGTTGTGTGTGAAGTCGACCAACCCGCACTAGGCCCTTGTGGTCGACTAAGGCCTGCTGATCGCCCTAATTCAGGGTAGGCTCGAACCCCTTGGTGGGGATATATACTCGTATGAGATGATATAATGAAACCTAGAAAAACGAAGATCAGCCATCTCCCATTTCTTGAAAACTTCGTACAAAGAGAGACCAATCGTCTTACCAATTGTGAATAAAAAACAACAGTAAAGGGCGAGTAAGAACCACGTACAATGGGTAACAAGTTTACGACTTTCACTTTTTGTAATTTTTTTTTATTCACAATTGGTAAGCCCTTGGCATCATCTCACCTGATGGTAAGTGACGATGATGCCGAAGATGGAAGCGGGCTTACCAAGATTCTCCAACGCAATGGAGAACTGGCTATCTTATGTTCAAGCCGGAACACATCAATGTTGTTAACACTGATGTTTGGCGGCAAGACTTAGATAAGATGGTGGTAGCTAGCCAGGCGGGCTTAGAAAATGCCCTACCACCAACCAAACCGAGTCTTACAAATTGACCCCACCGGGAATCGAACCCGCGACCTCCTGGTGTGAAGCGAATGGGCTAACCATTACGCCACGGAAGCGGTCAAAATTTAAATTAAATTAAAATTAAAAATTTTTGTTATAGTGGCAACAGAAATATATCATTTGTGAAAATTTCAACTGTCTAGCTATCACGGTTCATGAAATACAGCCTGGTGACAGACAAACAGACGGACGGACAGCGTAGTCTTAGTAATAGGGCTCGATTTTACACTTTGCGCACACCCTGGACACTTCATGCAACGGGCCAGAAATGACATTTCAAAAAAGGAATGACGGAACAAACAAAATGGCGGCGAAATCCTATACGTTCGACAACCAAACTGTAACCAATCTGTATCAATCTGAGTGACGAGGGGGTGAGGACGCAATCTAGAGAGCGGCAGGGAGTGTCCATACTGTATGTTAGTTCTAATATAAGATAAGATAATCTTTATTGACAAACCACCTAATGGTACACTTCTATTACTTATAGTGATAAAATGAGGAACAAAAACATTTTAAGTGGTAGTTGGAATTGGTAATAGGAGATATAATTTGGTGTACTGATCTCCAAACTAGGGGGACCCTGTATCTTGGAGATCAGATTCTTTCTTTAATACGTCTGTTTGTGACTATGGGTGAATGGGTGTTAGCGACTGTATGTACGTACGTGCGTGTGTGTATGGGTGTGTGGGTGTATGTATGTGTTCGTGTGTGTGTGTGTGTGTGTGTGTGTGTGTGTGTGGTGTACTGCATTAGTCTAGCGAATGTTACATATCAAACTACTGCACAACTATAAGTAAATCCTCGGAATAGTCGTATGATACACCTGTCAACCAGGTAGCAATAACTTTTATCATCTGATTAGCCGAAAGTTCGTAACTGACGTTTGCGTTAGCCTTAACACACTTTTTGTAGAGAAAAGCTGACAAAAATCTGATCTGTCTTTGGGCGAATGTTGTATGTACAGGAACGGAGGTAATCTGACGTCGCCTCTTTGGTATAAGTGTATATATATATATACTATGATGTGATATAGTGATGTGCGTTCGAGTGTAGATAAGTAGGTTCCTATATAACCAAGTAAACCTTAAGACATAGATATAAACCCCAAATTAATACAATCTGCCTACCATCTATACCGACATAAACACGTATTCTCTGCTCACATATTGTCACACAAAGTCAAGTTGTAAAACAAGGATTAATGATCCGTCTTTCTGTCCTCACCTGCGGTTAAAGGAGAACACCCAAAAAAGCCCAAGGCCCGGCGCAAAAGGAAGATATCTCAAAATTTAGTGTATTTTATTAGAAAAATAAATTTATATGTGTCATTCCCGCAAGAAGTGGCTAACGTAAAAAAATTGCTATGTTATTATTTTCAGGCATAGCTTTCGTTTCGTTGTGTACTGTGCGATTTATGTTTCGAATTTTTTTTTATTTTTTTTTTCCATTTTTGAGTCGATATGTTCAACAAAGTATAATTTTCAATTTATGCCTGATAATAATCTATGAGCAATTTTTTTATCTTAGCCACTTCTTGCGGCAATCACACCTATCAAAAAATATTTTACATAAAATACACAAATAACTGAGATACGTTTCTTCTGCGCCGGGACTTGGGTAATTTTCTATGGAGCTTGGATGTTCTCCTTTGCGGCGGGTACCAGGGATCAGTACGTAATTGTCACTCTGATCAACAACATTATTGAGCCTCTCCCGTGCCGCTATACTATAACACCTATTAATTTTGGTATACATTAGAACCACAACGTGTAAATTTGAGATTCCTTTAATCTTAACATCGTTAGCAAATTATGGTGACCGGTGGAACATTCCATGGCAGAAGATCGTTATTTAACACTTAAGGCAAATATATCTGTGGAAGCATCGGTGGCATCCTAACCAGAGGAGCCGGGTTCAAATCCGGACGGCCAATGTACCAATGAGTTTTTCGAAACTTACGTACGTTACTCACCGATTGCTTTAACAGTGAAGAAAAACATCGTTAGGAAACTTGCACACACCTGCGAAGAAACTTGAAGGTTGTGTGTAAAGTCGACCAACCCGCACTGGGCCCGCGTGGTCGACTAAGGCCCGATTGCCCTAATTCAGGGTAGACTCGAGCCCGTCGGTGGGGACGTATATGAGCTGATAAGATGAAGGCAAATTTATAGGCCAAACTGCAAAATCGACTTCTCTTTGAAGGCTTACTTCTTCGAGATGGATAAACCAAATCCTTTCCAAAAAATGTATAGTGAGTATAATATACTCAAAAATTAAAAATATGTTTTAAATTTTCTTTATTGTTATTACTTTTGACAAACAAAATTCCAAACTTTTCTATGATTTACGCAAGAAATTTCTTACTGCTTCCAAACGCGTTTAATGATTGTTTCACCAAAATGTCGACATTATATAGGTTTATAAAAATTAAGTTCGATGTTTTCAAAAATAATTATTTACATGCATCAAAGACCACTGCATGAGTTTGCCAGACTGGCTACAGGCTAGTACCTACTGCTAGTACCTACGCCGGTGGCGGCATGGTGCGACATCAAAGGCGTTGCGCTACTGTAAGCCATATCGTTATACTGTGGTACGGTATAACAACACTACACATTTTGTGCAAGTGCCCTTATTGTAATTGGAACCAAAGTATAGTTTGTACCACGCTGGAACGCTACAGACATATTTTTTTGCTCGGCGCTTACCACTTATCTACCACTTCATTTTGAACTGAATGTGCTATACTCACTATTCTAAAATTTTTTCACATTTGATCAAGGGCTTACCAAAGAGCTTAAGATAAATACAGCATGATTAAAAAGAGTTTTTAACCGCCTGCGTGGCGTAATGGTTAGTCCACTCGCTTCACACTAGGGGGTCGCGGGTTCGATTTCCGGCGAGGGCAACTTTATAAGACTCGGTTTGGTTGGTGGCAGGGCATGTTCATAGCCCGCCTGGCTAGCTACCACCATCTTATCTGAGTGTTGCCGCCAAACATCTTTTGTTTTTATTCACAATTGGTAAGCCCTTGGCATCATCTCACCTGATGGTAAGTGACGATGATGCCGAAGATGGAAGCTGGCTTACCAAGGTTCCCCAACGCAATGGAGAACTGGGTAACTTATCTTCAAGCTGGAAGACAGCAATATTGTTATGTTAACACTGATGTTTGGCGGCAAGACTTAGATAAGATGGTGGTAGCCAGCCAGGCGGGCTTATATAATGCCCTACCACTAACGAAACCGAGTCTTACAAGTTAACCCCACCGGGAATCGAACCCCCGACCTCCTAGTGTGAAGCGAATGGACGGAGACGGTTAAACCAAACTATACCACTAAGAAGAAAAAATCATGAAAATTAACTCTAAGAAATCATCAGGACAGTACATTTTTGATGCTTTAAGGTAAATTTTATGTAATCTTCATCAGGTCGTCGGTCCACCGCGTGGGAGGCCTGCCTATGCTACGTTATCCGGCGTGCGGTCGCCTCTCGTTCTACGAGCTATGTGTCCTGCCCACTGCCACTTCAGTTTAGCGATTCCGTGAGCTATGTCGGTTTGGTTCTTCTTCGGATCTCCTCAATTCTGATTCGATCACGCAGAGTTACTTTAACTTTAACGTATCTATACTAAACATGCAAATTATTTAGGTTCTTTTAGTAAATTAATATTAAACATTTAATTTTACATTATGGAGTTGAAAATAACCGTTATTCTCAAAATAGCATTAGACTATTAGAAATTTATAGCTGTTATATGTGTGCCTGTTGTTTAGATATTTTGAGAGCATGGTGGCTTTAAACTCACGAAGACGGTTATTTGCAACTCAATAAATCACTATTTTTAAAGGCAAAAAAGTTATCACAGCAGTTTCTTCGTTTTTAATATCATACTTGGGAATACCCCGCATAAGATTTCGTCACTTTCAGGAAAATTCAAAAAAATTAACTAGTCTAAAAAATTGCCCCATCTGACCACTAAGAAAACGCCTTTGTTCCATTCAATGGTACATAGCTCAGGGGATTGGAACATGAAAGACATGCACTGGTTACTTATAAAAAAGTTAAAAAAAACTAAAAACCAACTTCGAAATGAAATTCACTCAAAAGTATGAAATAATATAATTATATTCAAATACACAACATTAACCAACAATTACGAAATCAAAGGTGGGTACGACTTAAATTAGTGGCTTAAAATTAGTTTTTGAGTTCGGTATTCTATGCCACTGCCCGCACTCATTACTTGGCAGTGGCATAAATAACTATTATATTACTAGTTTTTGCTGTGAATACAGCTTTATGCGTCGACACTTCATTCATCTGCATGCTACATAAATAAATAAGAGTGCTACCTATCACAGCCACTGGACTCTCGTGTAAATAACATTTTACTGCTAAATTAAGGTACACAGCAGTGAAACCTAGAGTAAATAATTCGGGAGTTTCTTTTAATATGTCAGTTGTATTATATATTAGTACGTTTTACCTACATACTTATTTAAACAATGAATGATAGCTTTTACGACATATTCAAGTTTATTGAAAACATAATGTGTTTCCCGACTCTTACAATTTGGGGATCTTCAAGACGATAGTGAATAAGCATTATTTGAGATTTTAACATGGCCCCACGTTGGGCGCCAGTGTGGCACGACGTCGTAGGTACGGTACGTAGATAGGGCGTGGGTTTTTTTAAAAAAACGTACGTGCTTACAGATGAATAAAATTTTTGATTAATTATGATGAAGTAAAAGACCCAAAATGGGTTCAAAAAGTAGTATTTCAGGTTATTTTCAGTTTCAGTTTCAAATGGTAGTAAAAAATATTGAAGGATAGTATTTTGTTTTTTTTTATGATATTGTCAAATAGATGGCAGCGCATGCGTAAAAGAACAAATAGATATAATGAAAAAGAGGTCGAATGAAGGAAAAAAGAATAACAGTGTACCGCGTTACACCGTGTATCTATCATCGATTATATCGTCATTTTCCATCAGGTGAGATGTGGTCAAAAGCACTTAAATATTAAATTTAAAAAATACATCTAAATTAGATCAGTGGAATAAAGATTTTTTTTTTATTCACAATTGGTAAGGCCTTGACAACATCTCACCTGGTGGTAAGTGACGATGTTGCCGAAGATGGAAGCGGGCTTACCAAGATTCCCCAATTCAATGGGGAACTGGCTATCTTATCTTCATGCCGGAACACACCAATGATATCAACATTGATATTTGGCGGCAAGACTTAGATAAGATGGTGGTAGCTAGCCAGGCGGGCTTAGAAAATGCCCTACCACCAACCAAACCGAGTCTTACAATTGACCCCGCCGGGAATCGAACCCGCGACCTCCTGTGTAAAGCCAGTGAACTTTGCCTCTGAGCTACGGAAAATGAAAATTACGAGTAATTAACCCAAATATTACAATAACCATTCGATACTTTGATTCTAATTTTGGGTGGATTACTCAATATTGTGTACTGAACATAATTATTCTCTGTATCCTCTCTTATAGCAAAGTATATATATTAGTACTAACATACAGTATGGACACTCCCTGCCGCTCTCTAGATTGCGACCTCACCCCCTCGTCACCCAGATTGATACAGATTGTTTACAGTTTGGTTGTCGAACGTATAGGATTTCGCCGACATTTTGTTTGTACCGTCATTTCTTTTTTGAAATGTCATTTCTGGCCCGTTGTATGAAGTGTCCAGGGTTTGCTTTTATAGAGTGGGTCAATTGACCGTGCCATCTAAGGGATAGACGGCGGTTGCCTGGCGTTGCACTTAGCATCACCCGCGGTCACGTGTAGGGCATTTAGATTTACACCTACGGGCGTGTGCAACGCGACCTTCATATACATCTGGAATCAGATGTGCAGGTTTTCTTACGGTGTTACCCTTCACCGTTACCGCAATCGGTAAGTATATGTACGTAAGTTTCGAGAAATCCATTGGTCATTGGGCGTCCGGATTGGAACCCGGGTTCTCTGGTTAGGAGGACCGAGTCGTTACCGGTTGAGCCACCGACGCTCAAGCTATTCTCTGTCAAGCAAGCTACACTCGCGCTTAGCCAATTTTATTAAGCGACAGCCCTGTTTACTTTTAACCCTCCTCCACAAGGCTCAATCTGTTACTTAATTACTTTAGATAATTAATAAAGTTATAATTTGTATTGTCTCAAATAATAAAGGGTCGCACGCAAGGGAGCAGTGTTGAATAAGAAAATGTAAAACTCGCCACTTACCTACCACCTTTGGTCATAATCACAGGCTTTTTTTTCTTTCCTGCTTTTTTTTTAATTCACAATTTGTAAGCCCTTGGCATCATCTCACCTGATGGTAAGTGACGATAATGCCGAAGATGGAAGCGGGCTTACCAACATTCCCCAATGCAATGGAGAACTGGCTATCTTATCTTCAAGCCGGAATACATCAAAGTTGTTAACACTGATGTTTGGCGGCAAGACTTAGATAAGATGGTGGTAGCTGGCCAGGCGGGCTTAGAAAATGCCCTACCACCAACCGAACCGAGTCTTACAAGTTGAACACACCGGGAATCGAACCCGCGACCTCCTGTTGCGAAGGGAATGGACTAACCATTTTACACCACGGAGGCGGTCATAATGCTGTGTCCCTTGTGTCATAGTTCTTTGTTTAGGGGTTGTAGTGGTCACTTTCTATCCGGTAGGATATCCGTTCTTTGCCCCTTTATTGTGTTATCCTACTAATATTATAAATGCGAAAGTTTGTAAGAATGTATGGATGTATGTTTGTTACTCTTTCACGCAAAAACAACTGAACGGATCTGGCTGAAATTTGGTAGGTAGACAGATTATGACCTGTATTAACATATAGTCTACTTTTTTCCACGCTCGCGGCTCGCACACTGTGCACCCTCGAAAAGTCATAGAAACGTTGTCCATGCGGGTGAAGCCGCGGGAAACAACTAGTACATATTTTGTTTTGGAAAACCCTAATTCGTTTTAAGTACAAGCTTTAATTTAAACAGAATATTAAATACTCTGTATTTTTCTCAGCAAACGCATAAGGAGGAGTGCATAAAAAATAACTGATCCGCCATCTTTGGGAGTCCGCCATATTGGATTTAGAATGACGTCACTTAGCTGAGCATCCATTGTTCTCAAATTTCATATCAGCTCATATACTTCCCCACCGAGGGGCTCGAGCCTACCCTGAATTAGGGCGATCGGGCCTTAGTCGACCACGCGGGCCCAATGCGGGTAGGTCGAGATCACACACAACCTGCGAGTTTCTTCTCAGGCTTGTGCAGCTTTCCTCACGATGGTTTTCTTCACCGTAAGAGCGTCGGATAAACGTACATATGAAATTTCAATTCGAAATCACATTGGTACTTGGCAGGTTCGAACCACGACCTCCCAGACACGAGGCGGCGGCCCTAGCCATTACGCCACCGACGCTCTACATAATGTGTATGAAAAAAATCAGTTGAATTGGAAACTGGGAAGAGGTTCCAATTTAGCCTCCAAGATTTGTCCCAAAACTAACAGATATACTAACTGATACGGCAAGCGAATATAAGCTTGTAATAATTTAAAAAGCTAAACACGTTTAAAAAACCGACTTCCATCGCAACAATTTAGTACATTTTTGCATTATTATTTTTGGTCTTTGCTAATTTTCTAATAAATTACCACACCGATTTTGATAAAATTTATATGAGACCACACGGGAAGCACTCGCTGTCAAATAAAAAAATAATTATAAAAATCGGTTCACCCAGTCAAAAGTTCTCAGGTAACACACATAAAAAAAAACATACAGACGAATTGAGAACCTCCTCCTTTTTGGAAGTCGCTTGAAATGTGGCCAAGTGCGTGTTGGACCAACTAATGTTTGTTTTAAAAATCAATTTATTTTTGCTGTTGGTATAGAACATTTTGTATGGAATATCTGTGAACTATTTACAAATAGAACTGCACATCTGTATATCGACTATTAATCTTAGGAGTAAAATTAAACTAAGAAAACCTACCTACTTGGCCGTAATAATTTTCCTTTTAAAGCTATACAGGATGTAACAAAATTGGTGTAGGTCCTGTTAACTGGGGCTTCTACTCATCATACTGAACAACTTATGTTCTACGACTTTGCTGAAATCGAAAAATTTTTTTTTACTCTTCATACAAATCGATCAGCTATGTGTTCCTTGGGGAAAGTTGTTCATTATGATGAGTAGAACCCCTAGTTAACGGGTCCTACACAATTTTTTTACACCTGTATAATCTATATTATTACCAATATTTTTCGGATTTAATAAAATAGCAGTTTAGCTAGTAGAGGGTGGGGATATGGAAAAAAATACCACTTTAAAACTTAACACTTAGTAAAGGAATCATTTATGGGAAAAATTATCTTATAAAACCCTTCGTAGTTTTGAAAGACCTACGATACCCCATACTATACTATTGTGGGAACACAGTATAAAAATTTGCTTCATCAATCTCCTTGTAAAGCAGATATTTCGTCTACAACATGTGTATAATGAAATTATATATAATAAATAACCTACCTAACGATTTAAAAATATTATAAGGGACAGAATGCAAGACAAACATAAAATGTTTACAGTTAGGACTACAAAAATTACATACAGTAACATCTATCTATAATATAATAAAACTGTAACGGGGCCGTGTCTGTACATGAAATATTTTTGGAAAATAATAACTGTGGTGGACATTACTAACGATACAGAGGCCAAAACAACAACTTTTGGAATTTTTGTCTGTCTGTCTGTCTGTCTGTCTGTATGTTCGCGCATCACGCAAAAACTACCAGGCCGATTTTGACGAAATTTTGTATGGTGGTTCCTTATAGCCCGGGTTAACATATAGGATACTTTTTATCCCAGAAAATTCAAGAGTTCCCGTGGGAAAATCAAAAGTATTCATTTATAGAGTGGCTCACCACGCAAATGTGGCTTGACCTATTACAATCAAATTTTACACGTTGTTACCCTTATCGCGAACTAAAACTGGGACATTGTGAATCCCAAAAAATTTAGGGTTCCTACAGGAATACAAAAAATTGTATCTTTAGAATGACTCAACGTAACAATATGAAACCTTTACATAGGGATGGGGTGTTTTGACCATCATTGTATAGTCGGGTATTCTTTATCCCAGAAAACTAAAGAGGTCCTGTGGGAAATTATCTATCGATACATATAATAATAACAAAAGAGTACTTTTTTCTATATATTAGCTACACATACCAAACATTATAATCATAGTAGCAGAATGTCAATAGATGGCACTGCAGGGATAATAAAACGCGCTTAAGTTGTATTAAAACATTAAATTATTATTTCATACTTTTGAGTGGATTTCTTTTATGTATTTTTCAGCATACGCTACTTTAAACTCTGGAACTATGGTACGTAGCGATGTGTTTCATAGACGAACAGAGAGGTATTTTTTTACAGATTCCAATCGTGTAAAAAAATAAAAACACATAAATCGAGTTTGACATATTTTAACAGGAGGCACAGATATGAGAACTCTTCTGACGGCGACTATTTGCGTGTGGCAGTTGCTCTCCGCCTGCAATATCAATATCTGTGAACCTCACAATGTATTTGCGGGTCCTCGGTGGAGGCAATTGGCCATCACTCACTGAGTTGCAGTCGTGTTTTTGAAGATTACCACGTCACCAATTCCTTAATGACCTCACTCGGAGGGCACTGGTCTCGGCCAGATGGAATATTCCATCTTTGATGCAGCCGCCGGCCGGGCTTTAGTCGATCTGATGGCAAAAGGCCGGAGGGTTTAAACAGGTGCTATGGCAGAGAGGAACGTGTCTGCTTTGGGAAGCCACTTTTTCTGCCTCACTCCTCACCCGTACGGTACTGCTGCTCAATTTGCGGTGAGAAAGAAGCATAATAAGTACTCGGTCTTGGAGGCAAATTACTGCTTTATGCCGCTGGTCTGTGAGACAACCGGCTGCTGAACCCTCAGAGGCCTTTGCCTTCATAAAGAAGATTGGCCTTCGCCTTCGAGAGAGGAGATGTGACGTGAGGTCCTACCTGCTGCTAAGGTTGTCTATTGCCACCCAGCGCGGCAACGAGAAGTGCGTCTTGGGCTCCTTTGGAGCTGATACGACTCGAGGATTTGACCCATATTAATATTGTTAGGAAATTTTATTACTAGATTGATACCTATAATGATTTGAATTAGTTTTTTGATAATATTTCATCATATCAGTTTATATACGTCCCCACCAAGGGGCTCGATCTGCCCTGAGTTAGGGCGATCTGGCCTTAGACGATCACGCGGGCCCATTGCGGGTTGATTGACTTCATACATAAGCTTCGAATTTCTTCACAGGCGTGTGCAGGTTTCCTCACGATGTTTCTCTCACCGTAAGAGCGTCGGATAAACGTACATACCAGTATGAAATCGATATTCGTATATATATTGGTAAGTGGCAGGATTCGAACCACGGCCTTCCGGACAAGAGGTAGTGGCCCTAACCGTTTTGCCACCGAGGCTCTATATTTTATTTAAGATTTAGAAATCCTTACTTTATATTATAAATGTGAAAATGTGTTTGTTTGTTTGTTACCTATTCACACTTCAACACCTCTATCAATCTTAATGAAATTTGGCATGCAGGTAGCCTGTATCACTGGGAATGAAATAATCAACCTTTTATGTGTGGAAATTATCATAGTCCGATGCAGTTCCTGAGGAAACTAAAACAATACTCTTTGTTCGTTTTATTTAAAATCGTAACGAAAAAATTGGTGTGATTTTTCGCACAGAGATGAGGTGGAAAATGATATAATTTACTAATAAGTATATCCTGACATAGTTCCCGAGGGATCTGGGGACAACTGTTTACTACGCTCGCGCACGTCGGTGGCGTCGCAACGGAGCAACGGATTAAAGTGATTTTTTGTATAGAATTTTTTGAGGGGGTGGGAAGTGACAAAGACTGCTAATCCGAAAAGCCCGATACAGTTCCTGAGGTACCTGGTGAAAACTCATGTCCACGCTTGCGAGCTGATTGCGGCTCGCGCACCACTCACCCTCAAAAGGAGTCATAAAAGCTATGTCCACGTGGGCGAAGCCGCGGGCAAAAGCTAGTCTATAATATAATAAAACTGTAACGGGGCCGTGTCTGTACATGAAATATTTATGGAAAATAATAACTGTGGTGGACATTACTAACGATACAGAGGCCAAAACAACAACTTTTGGAATTTTTGTCTGTCTGTCTGTCTGTATGTTCGCGCATCACGCAAAAACTACCAGGCCGATTTTGATGAAATTTTGTATGGTGGTTCCTTATAGCCCGGGTTAACATATAGGATACTTTTTATCCCAGAAAATTCAAGAGTTCCCGTGGGAAAACCAAAAGTATTAATTTATAGAATGGATCACCACGCATATGTGGCTTGACCTATTACAATCAAGTTTTACATGTTGATACCCTTATCGCGAACTAAAACTGGGACATTGTGAATCCCAAAAAAATTAAGGGTTCCTTCAGGAATGCAAAAAATTGTATCTTTAGAATGGCTCAACGTAACAATATGAAACCTTTACATTGGGATGGAGTGTTTTAACCATCATTGTATAGTCGAGTATTCTTTATCCCGAAAAACTAAAGAGATCCCGTGGGAAATTATCCATCGATACTTACAATTATAATTACAATTACTTACAATAATAAGCGTCCATAGCGTCGGTGGCTCAACCGGTAACGACTCGGTCCATCTAACCAGAGGTACCGGGTTCAAATCTGAACGGCCAATGTACCAATGAGTTTTTCAAAAACTTACGTACATACTTACCGATTGTTTTAACGGTGAAGGAAAACATCGTGAGGAAACCTGCACACGCCTGCGAAGAAACTCGAAGGTTGTGTGTGAAGTCGACCAACCCGCACTGGGCCCGCGTGGTCGACTAAGGCCTAATCGCCCTGATTCAGGGTAGGCTCGAGCCCCTCGGTGGGGACGTATATGAGCTGTAATGATAGACAATAATAAGAATAGAGTACTTTTTTCCACATATTAACTTCACATACCACACATTATAATCTTGGCAGCAGAATGTCAATAGATGGCACTGCAGGGATAATACTTTTCATACTTTTGAGTGGATTTCTTTTATGTATTTTTCAGCATACCCTACTTTACACAACTCTAACTCTGGAACTATGGCACGTAGCGATGTGTTTCATAAACGAACAGATAGGTATTTTTTTACAGATTCCAATCGTGTAAAAAAATTAAAAACACATAAATCGAGTTTAGCATCTTTTATCAGGAGGCACAGATACGGGAACTCTTCTGACGACGACTATTTGCGTGTGGCAGTTGCTCTCCGCCTGCAATATCAATATCTGTGAACTTCATCAATGTATTTGCGGGTCCACGGTGGAGGCAATTGGCCATCACTCACTGAGTTGCGGTCGTTGTTTGTGAAGATTCCCACGTCACCAATTCCATAATGACCTCACTCGGAGGGCACTGGTCTCGGCCAGATGGAATATTCCATCTTTGATGCAGCCGCCGGGGCGTTAGTCGATCTGATGGCAAAAGGCCGGAGAGTTTAAACAGGTGCTATGGCAGAGAGGAACGTGCCTGCTTTGGGACGCCACTTTTTCTGCCTCACTCCTCACCCATGTGGTACTGCTGCTCAATTTGCGGCGAGATAGAAGCATAATAAATACTCGGTCTTAGAGGAAAATTACTGCTTTGTGCCGCTGGTCTGTGAGAAAACCGGCTGCTGAACCCTCAAGGCATTTGCCTTCACAAAGAAGATTGGCCGTCGCCTTCGAGAGAGGAGATGTGACGTGAGGTCCTACCTGCTGCTAAGGTTGTCTATTGCCATCCAGCGCGGCAACGAGAAGTGCGTTATGGGCTCCTTTGGAGTTGATACGACTCGCGGATTTGACCCATATTAATATTTTTAGGATTTTTTTTTACTAGATTCATATAATGATTTGAATTAGTTTTTGATAGTATAGGTTTATGCTTTATTTCATCATATCAATTTATATACGTCCCCACCAAGAGGCTCCACCTGCCCTGAGTTAGGGCGATCAGGCCTTAGACGATCACGCGGGCCCATTGCGGGTTGATTGACTTCACGCATAAGCTTCGAGTTTCTTCGCAGGCGTGTGCAGGTTTCCTCACGATGTTTTTCTCACCGTAAGAGCGTCGGATAAACGTACACACCAGCAGAGATATGCTATATATAAGGGGAGGCATACCAGTACGAAATCGATATTCGTATAGATATTGGTAAGTGGCAGGATTCGAACCACGGCCTTCCGGACAGGAGGTAGTGGCCCTAACCGTTCTGTCACCGACGCTCTATATGCTATTTAAGATTTAGAAATCCTTACTTAATATTATAAATGTGAAAATGTGTTTGTTTGTTTGTTACCTATTCACACTTCAACACCTCTACCAATCTTGATGAAATTTGGCATGCAGGTAGCCTGTGATACACTGGGAATGAAATAGTCTAATTTTTATCTGTGGAAATTATCATAGCCCAATGCAGTTCCTGAGGAAACTAAAATAATACTCTTTGTTCGTTAAGTTATTTAAAATCGTAACGAAAAAATGGGTTGGTGTGATTTTTAGCACAGAGATGAGGTAGAAAATGATATAATTTACAAATAAGTATATCCTGACATAGTTCCCGAGGGATCTGGGGACAACTGTTTTTTACGCTCGCGCACGTCGGTGGCGTCGCAATGGAGCAACGGATTAAATTTGGACTGTGTGTGTGGAGCGGTGCAGTCCATGGCTCATTTAGTTTCCTGTCCTGTCTGCCCTGTCACCTGTTCGCAGCAGGACTTAATGGACGCCACAAATAGTGCAGTCGAAGTGGCTAAGTTCTGGGCCGGAATGATTTGATTTGTCATCGACACGCAAAGAAGAAGAACGGATTAAAGTAATTTTTTGTATAGAATTTGTTGAAGGGGTGAGAAGTGACAAAGACTGCTAATCCGAATAGTCCGATACAGTTCCTGAGGTACCGGGAGAAAACTGATGTCCACGATTGCAAGCTGATTGCGGCTCGCGCACCATTCACCCTCAAAAAGAGTCATAAAAGCTATGTCCACGCGGGCGAAGCCGCGGGCAAAAGCTAGTTTCAAAATATTTTAACTCCACTTTATATTTAGGGGAGGTCACCTAACCTAAAAAATATGTTTTGCTGATTTTATTCCATACTAGGTGGGGTCATAGATTTCTATATCCATTACAAATTTTAGTTAGAGCTTCTGTTAACGGACAGAGAGACAGATGGACATGACGAAACTATAAGGGATAGTTTGACTACGGAACCCTAAACAGATAATTGAAGACTTCAAAGACGACTTGAAAAAAAAAACATACTGACTAAACAACTTTTTCCGATTCTTTTTTCAACGGCGTTATAGAATGCTCTTACATAATATGTTTCATAATTAATAATATTTTGTAAAACATTTTAGTCTACAAAGGCACGTTTCACCATTTTTACCACAAAGGAAAAAAATGTTTGCGACGCACATTTTCACCAACTAATATGGACTTTACATGACATTAGAAAAACTAAGTACCCATTCACGTAGGTAGAGTAGTGGCCCATAATTATTTGTAGTCCATTGTAGCCACCTACGTGATGCTCTTGGGTCCTCGAATGGCGTCGTTACACACATACCCCTTCGATTTACTATATACCAGATAAGTGTCTTTTGATGTATTGGTCGCATTTCGTCCTCGGCGCTTTTTCGTAAACAAAGCCGTTCGGTTGTGCCTCTTTTTGAATTGACGGAACAAGTATTTCAGAATATGTTGGCTTTTTCTGTTATTTACCTTTATATATGTCGTGGTGATATCAAAAAACTGGCCATTTCATGAAATGGTTGACTAGATGAAATGCTGTGATGCTACAGCATCAGGTCAAAATTGTCGTGTTTTTGCAACATCATTGAAATAACAGGATACTAAATTTAGAATCTATCAGAACTGAGATGATGCCAAAGGCTTATCAATTGTAATAAAAAAACCGGAAGTTGCTAACATCCCTTCATTAACTAGAAAAGAACTGAATATCTTGAAACGGCTATACAGATTTTTTTGTCAGTCTCAATCAAGCCACGTTTGTACTCAAAAAAATACATTAACATTATTTTATCCGTTTGGGTTATTTACAACAATGCTACAGACAGATACAAAGATATAAACGTTAAACTTACAATAATACCCCTTTTTTGCGTCGGTGGTTAAAAAAATGTTGTACTGGTCCAATTTTTTTTTCACCTAACTGCCTAGTCCATCCCAACTACAAGAAAAACAGCCTTCTTATTCGTGCAAGTGTAGTCTTCAATAAGTTAGTTTTTAAGATACGCCTGACGTTTCTTTGTTAGAATTTGGTGGCAATCTGTTTGCGTTGGGGGTTAAAAAGAGGCCGAAACGCAACCAATGACGTTGTTTACCAAAGGCGCAAAAGGACGAAACTCGACCAATCTTGATCCTCTTGATAATTAACTGACACTTTTTGTAGACTATTTACATTACAGATGAGTTTTATTACTAAAAGTTACAGTATACCGAATCTTAAAAGAAGTTTTAATAGTACCTAGTAAGTTGATGCTGTATATGGTCAATTATTTACTAAATAATTAAATAGTTGTAGTAAGTTGTAATTAACTCATCATATCAGCGCAAGTACGTCCCCACTGAAAATCTCCAGCCTACCCTGAATTAGGGCCATCGGGCCTTAGTCGACCACGTGGGCCCAGTTCGACTTTACATACAACCTTCAAGTTTCTTCGCAGCCGTGTGCAAGTTTCTGGCAATGTTTTCCTTCATCATATGAAATCTAAATTCGAAAACACATAGGTACGTGACAGTAGTTGAACTCCGACCTCCTGGACCTCCCAGACCTAGCGCCCCTAGGCGTTACGCCACCGACAACGCTTTAACTTAACGTAACTTTGTACATGTACTTAAATTAGAAGATTTTTTATTCATAATTTAAATAAATGTTTCATATATAATCTTTTCTTAAACAATGTATGATATTATGTTTTGAAAATCTCCTTATCGTTTGGGTAAAAATCTAGCCTGTTATATTATTAATTATCTGTATAACAAGCGGCCCTAGATGATGCGGTCGTAAGTAGGAAGCTATCTCCTCCCTCACACAGCCAATCTTAGCGGCCAGCCGACGGAAAATACTTTCAACTGATATCGGCCTTATTCCCCTATCCTTTTTAGACAACGCGTAGAGTGAAACCCCTTAAAAATAAGAACATACCTCAGGGTTAACCCGCCCGCCGTGTATGAAGTTGTTCAACTTAGTCAACTGTTCCAATAAATGAGGTCCATTTTCGCCGGCGGTGCTAGAAGTAAGCTCCTTCAGATGGCCGGGTCGAATGCCATCTAATTCGGCAGCAAAGCTGCTGTAAAATGAGCCGAGAGCCTGAGAGACATCCTCTATTTTCCCGGTATGTACAGGTGTGCTCCTATCCGGTACCGCTGGAAAAGTGAGTGGCCGTGAAGGGGGTGGAATCTTTCCCCGCAGTAAAGCGAGGTTTGCAGCGTAGATTGTGCAACGGATCATCAGACATTAAGAGCCACGGCTCTCCTCAAATCCTCTTCGTCAACTTTACCTTCAATCGTCCTCAAAACTGAAGGTGAGTAGGACTATTGGCAACCTCATCCGATGAGGGACAATGGTGGAGCTAATATTATTATTATTAGCTTTTATGAGCTTCACCTGTATGTTCGTATGTAACCGACTCCTTTGGACTCGATTTTGACCCACTTTAAACGGACAGATTTAATTCAAACTTTGTAGACTTATCAAGAATCAGCGACAATATAATAATTTCATAAGTTTGAACTAAAAAATAAATAAATAGAGTTTAAAAAAGTAAAAAACACGCTTTTAAAGTACATCAGACTAAAAAGTAAAAAATAATTAACAAAAAATACTTATATTATTGTGAAAAAAGTGTGGGTTGCTCGATAGACGAAAAATATGTCACAGAGCGCCCCACGCTTTTTCAAAATAATACTAGTATTTTTTTGTTAATTATTTTTTACTTTTTAGTCTGATGTACTTTAAAAGCGTGTTTTTTACTTTTTTAAACTCTGTTTATTTCTTACTTTGGACGTAAGGTTTTCTAATGCATCTTTGTCAGGAAGACGCAAGGCTGCAGAAGCATAGGTCAGGAGAGCCTAACAGTCTTTAGTACCGTTTCTTTCTATGCATCTTTGAATTATCCCACATAGCTTTCCAGCTGCCATATTTCTCTCTCCCTTAGGTATATGTCGAAGGACGCGAGTATTTTTCTTAAAAACTGGAATTTTCTCAAGGTTGTGGATGATTGGATGACATCCATTGGTCGGAAGTGAGTTAGCCACAGGAGCTCCAGAAGAAACAGATGCCTCACATTGGGGCAAACCCGGGCATAGACGCACTCTCACACTAAGGGAAGCGAAGAACGATCTACTTGCTATCAATCACTGCGGGTAATGAAGTTCATTTAAAGGTTAATTTCTTCTTTGAGGTATTAATTTTTATAGTATCAAAATAAGCTACGCAAGCACCAGGATTCGAAACCACACCACTTGGTGAAAATCAGAAGTAAAAAACGTCGACGGTCCAACCAATGTAACAAACGTTAGATATATTCCAGTATTATCTGTGAATTGGTGCGTTTAGTCAGCTGATCCAAACAGCTGAGCCCTGTTTGTTTCTTGAGTCCAAAGTCTACTTTGTAGTGATCGTTATTTCACAACATTTAAAATTAGACACTGTTTATTGTAAATTTGTGTTTCTTTAATGATGTAGGTCCTCCACAGTGTTGTTTTGAAGCAACAATTTAGTTTTAAGCTTTTTTTGTAAGTAAAATGTCACAAATATATAAAAAAAACACGTAAAGTTAAATTAATTTAAGTCACCATTTTGAGCAAAAACGTTTCCACTTGTTCCTTTTTCACTTGTTTACAGTTTTTAACGTGATTTTGGTTAAAATAATTTACTACAATTTTAATTTTAATTTATACGGGAGCTGATGTACACCGAGCGCCACCTACCCGCATAATTCACTGAATCTTTATAATTTGTAATGATTGAGGAACGAGATGCTTGGTGCCAAACGCCACTATCACTAAAAGCTCCTAGCCCACACTTACACTAAAAGTTAATAATGCCCCCGCTCTGTCGACCGTTAAAGTTCAATTATCGTGTTCTATGGTCCATGGAATGAAATATAAAAATGGTCCACGGCGTCAGCAGTAAAGTCAACAACATATAAGTGGTTTATTATCTTACCGCTATTAGAAACAGATTAATATAGGTCTGGAAAAAGTAATCAGTTTCAGCGTCGAGCGTCGTGTCGATTTTATGTTGGCTTTCATTGACTTTGAAGGACTTATTTTTTTTTATTTAAGATACTATATAATCGATCACGTTGTTTATAAACGGTTTTAAGGAGGCAAAAATAGAGAATATTCTTAGGAGGGCTTTTGTATATGAGACAACGACTATTTACTAGGACAAACCTAAGTCTGTGGATAAACTGACAAATAACTTTCATTTAAAAAATCTAAATAAAATAATTGTAATATGCCGTAAAAGACAAAACTGAATTGAATGTCGTGTGTCATAAAATGTTTTAAAATCAAAGAAATACTATATAAAACAAGCCGAGTTGTGCAAAATTCAATCAACTTTAACAGGTACCAGTGCAGAGATAGATAAACTAACATGGTATACGTACGTAGATACTAGTTCGAAAGAATTGGCCTAAAATTAATCGTAGTCCAATTTTAGGAAACCTAATTTTAATTTTTACAAAGCACGGTTTAGGTTTGGCTCGCGGTTACACCTAAGTCGATTAGTTTTATAAATTTTCAATGAGTTGCTCAAAAAGTGGTACTTTGTATCCATCCCTAGGTTGGAAAGTATTTTTTTTTAATTGCCAGCCACGCAGTCGAAGATAATTATTAAGTTAGTTACGTCATATTATTAAATTACATTAATGTAAGAGGTTTTCATAAATCTAAACTCAGCTATTACATGAAACGACGTGTTTATTACGATCTATAGGTTGATATTAAATAATTTTATAGTTGGTCTATTTTTTTTACAATTACAGAAGATTAAAATTTAAAATCATTCCTCTATTCTGCTGCGCGCCATGCATGACACATTTTTTTTTTCAATTTTCGGCATGGCCACCTAGATAGATGCACGTCGTGACCAACTCGATTAGGTACAATCTAGTCGACCGTGGCAAGCGGCCATTGCGGAAAGGTTGGAGGTTGGTTAAATGTAAACTTAATTTATTAATGTCTAATTAATATTATAGAAATATATCATATAAATAATACATTTCTTCACAGTCGAAATGAAAAGTAGAGTGATTAACTCGGGTGAAATGACCCATTAATATCTCGAGTGAAATGGATCACTTTCTTCCCTTGATTAACAATCTACTATTTACCACTTTGCCACTTTTTTAATTTCTAGCTCGGAGGAACAAGATATTTCTAGCGAATGAAAAAATGTAATAACCAGAGACGCAGAATCTTCTTACAGACTTTTAAAAGGAGAATTTAAAAAAATAGGTTGTTCCTTCGAGAGGTTACATAACGATTGTCGGTTAGATTCTCTTTAGGTTATATCTTTTTGCTACAAACATAGGTCACACCAAGAAATAGGTCATATTTTCCAAGGAGGTTGCAATGCTTACAACATTATCCCAAGCCTTATTGTAATCTATTCATGTTAATAAAAAAAGCCTACGCATGCTTATGTGTGCCTGCCTATCTAAAATATGGCGCAATTTTCTTAAAACTGAATTGAGTTGTTTTAGTCGTGAATACTAATACTATACTAATCATTAATGAATAGTTAAATACGTGTAATAAAATTATACTTATGTATGTGTAAAAGCGTCGGTGGCTCAACCGGTAACGGCTCGGTCCATCTAACCAGAGGTACCGGGTTCAAATCTGGACGGCCAATGTACCAATGAGTTTTTCAAAATTTACGTACATACTTACCGATTGCTTTAACGGTGAAGGAACACATCGTGAGGAAACCTGCACACGCCTGCGATGAAACTCGAAGGTTGTGTGTGAAGTTGACCAACCCGCACTGGGCCCGCGTGGTCGACTAAGGCCCGATCGCCCTAATTCAGGGTAGGCTCGAGCCCCTCGGTGGGGACATATATGAGCTGATATGATGATGTATAGGTATGACAAAGTTAGATTATTCCCCTGGACATTTAAAATGAGCGTTAAATGAACTTTGGTTGCCGAAACCTTTATAGGTATATATTGTACCAGTATGAAAAACATCGTGCTACTCAAGCTTACACCCTTTGTTATTTACCTTTTTTCCACTCTTGTATCATACATAACTATTCTTTAATGGTGTGCTAGCCGCAAGGAACTTTCGAGCGGTTTTTTTGACTGTGTTTGACCATCTTTAAGGATAAGCGTTACAAGTTTTCAAAAATCCTTTCTTAGGCTGTTTTTTGAGGTGTGAAACTTTCCACCTAAGATGTGCAAGCACAGAGAACCTATCTCGAGGAAGCTGAGTGGTATAAGGAGGCGTAGCGGAGCTGTGAAACTTTCCACCAAAGCTGTGCAAGCGCAGAGAACCTACCTCGAGGAATTTTAGGTTTTAGTTTTTAGTTTATTCGTAAAGTTATACAAAATGTAAGTTTCAGTAGATCTTTGTAATAAACAGCTCCTAGTTATTTAGTCTCAATCATATACTTTAAAGCATTTAATACCCACTTTCACAAAATAACCATTCCATTAACCTTCTTTCGTCTTGCCTTGAAATAAAAAGTATACCGTTAAGAAAACAGTCTGTTCCTTTATGTTTACATATGAAAATTTGGTAGCCCTCTTGTCAAAACCGAAGAAATAATGCAAATTGAGATACAAGGTTTCAGAGGGAGAGTTTTCATAAAATTTGAATTGTAGATGATTACAAATAAGTTTATGAAATGGCCAGTGCCATCTCGTTAATGGACTCCAATGGGCTTTATTCTGTTTCTTGCTATAATTCACTTCTGATTAACTAATTATCTTAACAATTACGCATACAGCGAAGCACTGGGAATTATCTTTGTTTTCAAGGGGAACACAATTTCCAAGTTTAGCTATTATCATAATTTGGTCACAGTCCAAGTAGACTGTGATTTGGTGTGACAATGAAAGCTTTGTTTTTGATTTCTGAATTTCTGCTATGTAATAAAAAGTCCGACGAAAGGCCGACCTTTAAAAAGTCTGTTGTACCTTTTGAACTGTAGTAGTTTGCTGACTGATTTTTTTACAGAATATACGAGTATGTTATTATGACTGATTTAATGATGTATAATAAAAAAAGTAAAAATTAAGAGTCATACAAAAATCGAGTTTTTTTAAGGTTTTTTGTTTTTGCTTTAATCTGAAACATGAAACAAACCCTAATATAAAACAACAACAAATAATAAAACCCTACATTATGTAGTATATTATATTATGTATTATTTTGTAGGTACGTGGTATTTATTTAGGAATATGTTGTCTTTGTTAATGTACACGTCTTCTGCCATTCTTTTGTAATTTCTCTTTTCTAGGTCTGCTGGAAGAAATTTCTAATAGAAATAAGCTGTACCTTTTGTATGTTCTTATCTAGTTTAATGTTTGTTTGTCCCTATTTCTGTGTGCAATAAATTGTGAAAAAAAAAAAAACCCATCCAAGTGTGAGTCGTACTCGCGCTAAGGAGTCCGAACTGTGTGAAAAAAATAATTTTCTGTCGCTCCCGTTTATATATTTTATTGATGTGTAACATCTTTGCTCTCGCTTTCCTGCAATTTGTGGGAGTGATTTCGTAAAATGGGACGGAAATGTGTAACAGGAAATGCGAACGTTTTTTAATTTTCGAAAACTAAGGTTGTCATAGCCATGCCGCCTAGTGTGATGGCAAAGGCAAAGATGACATACTACTATTCGAAGGGTCGGCCCGTGAATGTACGACCCGATAATTAATTAATTTCATAAGTATTTTGTCACATGTTACACATCATATGCGAGTACTGTAGGTCTCGTTTTTTTTGTAAATGTGTTTCATTGTTGTACTTGTGTGTAGAAGTAAGGTGATACGGAACACTACGCGAGTCCGACTCTCACTTGGCCGGTTTTTTTATTCAGTTTACGCTCTTAGGTCTTAAGCGGGGAGTATGACTCATAATATACAGTTTTTACTATTTGTAGATTTACTTTAAGGTTTGCACTATAATCTTGGTTGAGTTTGATGCTTGTATATGTTTAAAAAAAAAAATTTTTTTACATTTGTTACAATATGTTAAATACGCGCAATACACTCAACAGCACAAAAATATCATCTCATTTTATTAAGTACCGTTTTGGAATGCAAATAAATATATTGTGCATTGAAAATAAAATGAAAATATTTCGAGTCATACTACAATTTCATGTTCAGTTATCTCCACATTGTGACGTTTTAGTACCCAATGCTAATTTTTTTATTGTCTATGTCTTTCATACCAAAGTATATATATATTGATACTTATGTACGTACGTCGTATTTTGACAAAAAAAAACGTGTGGCACTCGGGGACTGCCGCGGTAAAGCTATTGCATAGCATTTTTTATCAACTTATGCAATTATAATTATTTATTTATTTTTTATTTATGCAGTATTTATTCACTATTTTTTAATGTTTTACAGTTTTTGTGTGCTCCTTTTGATTAAAGGACCATATAGTCCTTAGGGCGCGGGATGTTTATGTAATAAATTAACACTAAGAAAGTTACACCAGTAAAATTGACTAAGTCCTTTTAGTACCGCAAATCGCTAATAGATGGCACTGTAATTTTCAGATCGCTGTAACGTTACTTTACGCTCGGCCGAGCTATATGGTAGGCGGAGTGGGGGGTTTTAGGTTTTATTTTCGTTACGGAATTTCTTGATTCGGTCGCCGCGCTCAAAGCCCGCGATAAAAGCTATGCAATAGCTTAATAAAGTGGACTTTGCCAATAATGTTCAAACCCCTTTCTGTACTTTCTTATGAGCAGTCTATGGATTGCTATGGAGTCCCTGAACCTAATGACTGCACTTTGTAGTTTTATTTCTTTTTGATTAAAAAGAATATCGTGTCTGTTTGGACCACCTCTCTGTATCAAAAAGCCGACCAAGTGCTTGTAGTGTTCCGCAGTTGCCATTATCGCAGCCATATCTAATATTCAAATTTCCAAATACAGCGGTTTAGTTGTTAGGGGGTGGGGACACTCGACTCTTTTAGCACTTTCAAGCCTATTTTTTCGAAAACGGAACCCTAAATTATAAAATGGTCTTAGAAGACTCACAACTATGTTTTAAGCTCTAAACAACGATACCCCACACGACTGGGTTTGATGGGGAAAAAAATCAGCCCCACTTTACTTGTAGGGGAGGTACTCTTAAAAGTTTTTTTTTCCATTTTTTTTTACAGTTTTCTCCGCGTTATTATTATATATACCTTTGCCAAATTTCAGTTCCTAACTACTAGTCTAGGAGATAGGCCGCGGACAGACAGACATGACGAAACTATTAGGGTTCCTTGTTGTACTACCCTACCCTAAAAATGTACTGAGAAAACTTAGGTGGGCGGTTAATTGTGCCGCTGACATATTAACAAATACTCTGTTAATACTTTAACTAGGTAACGGTTCAAAAGAAACAACTTTTTAACAGTCGGGCAGGTAGAAGATAGATAACACAGTTGTTCCGTAAAATTTGTTACCTTTAAGTACGGAACCCTAATAATACCGGCTAAAAACAGACAGATAGCGTAGACTTGGTAGTAGGGTTGCCTTTCCTGGTGCTAAGAAGCTAAGAAGCAACAAGGGATATAAAATTGTATTATAGGTAATAGATATATTTAAGGCAAGGCATTGATTGAACAGTTGCCTCTGTCTATTTCTTTACGTGTAAAGAGTAAAGAAAATAACCACACTTTTGCACTTTTTCAATGTTTTTCGTTGAAAAGTTACAAAAAAAATAAAATTAATTAAATTTGAACAAACATAGACTACGTAGTTTGAAAAGAAGTTATTTATATGTATATAACAAAATTAAAAATGAATCTCTATTTCTCTTGGTCATCGCATTACGCGTGAACGACTGGACCGATTTCGCTAATTCTTTTTTTGTTGAGTTCGTTATTGTCAGGAGAAGGTTCTTATGTAGGATAGGGTAGGGTAGTGTAGGGTAGAGTAGGGTAGAGTAGGGTAGAGTAGGGTAGGGTAGGGTAGTGTAGTATAGTGTAGTGTCACAGTCTAAGAATCCATACAGTCGTCCGACGGAGGGCGTCAAACAGCGCAATCGTGCGGGGGCTGCGGGGCGGGTAGGGCCCACTAGACCATTGTCTGTTGTTTGTATGGTGCGGTGGGCCCATTCATTGAGGGTCGTTACGTTGCATTTTTATTTACAATCATTCATGCACGGTTAATTATTATCTTTTGATTTATTTCGGTTCACAATTTTTTAAAATTATTAAAATTTATTTAATATAATTTAAATAAATATTAAAACATTTTGTTATAATTAGTTTTTAATAAGTTTCAAATTAATAATTTTGCTACAACTTTTTTTTAATAATTTTAAAATTATTAAAAAAAATGTAACAAAGAGTTTAAATAATTTATTAAATAAATATATATAATAATTATCGATACTTTTTTTAATTAAAATTTTGTGTGAGTTACACGACATCTCATTCTCATCTCATCATCATTACATCATGGTAAGTGACGATGTAGTCGAGGATGGTACACGCAAACTCAAATAATGCCTAGTCACTCTCGCCTTGAAGATCCTAATATGGATCATTTTATAGGTATTATTGGGGTGTATTTTTTACGAATATGACATACATACTATAATCCGTTGTTGAAAAAAATGGCCGCCATTTTGAAATTTTTAGTTACTGGACCGATTTCTTCCAAAATCGATATCTGAGGGTCTCTGAGGTCCCTTATCACGTATACGTTGTCAGAATTGAAAAAAATGTACGCCAATTTGCACTTTTTAATTACTGGGCCGATTGCTTTCAAAATCGATATCTGAAGTGACGCCATTACGTGATAAGTGACCTCAGGAGAGGTCACTTATCACGTAATGGCATTTTCTTTCATTTAATTGTCAAGTATTGTGCCACCCTTGGTACTGTGATCAGTGACTCGTGAAATCGGCGATGACGCAATTATTATAGGCGTTGGACAACTGTATGGATTCTTAGACTGTGGTAGTGTAGTGTAGTTTAGTGTATTGTAGTGTAGGGTAGGATAGGTTAGGGTTGTGTAGTGCAGTGTAGTGTAGGGTAGGGTAGCGTGGGGTACAGTGCCGGATTAAGACTACTTGATGCCCTAAGCAATCCACGGGCCCCTATCCGTATGTCAACTAGAATCGGTCTTTAAACCTTTACCGCCTAAAAACATTAGTTTTTTGTAAAATAAGATGATAAGATGTAACGTACCTTAGAAGTGGAGTAGGTGCGACAACAATAAAAACCAAAGCATAATTTATTTATTTGTTGAAATGCGCCTTGCTACTTTTCCTGCCCTTGAATTCACGCAAGATAGTATTAACGTCTAACGTTTTTAACATATCGGAATCTATGTATAATATCGATACATTATCAAGCCTTTCTCTTATCATCTTTGTCCTTTTTTCATTTTTTAATATTTTTAATTTTGAAAAAGAACGTTCCTTTGAGCTATTGGCAATCATATGCGATAAAAATATACGCAGGGCTGTTTCCATATTAGGGAAAGCTGATTCAATTTTATCATCATGTATTATTTTATACAATTGTGCCTGAGTTTGATGTAAACTTGTGCGAGCCGAATCACTGGGTCTGAAACTTATTTTACTTTACTGATGACAATATGAATGAAACTGTTGAATTTCTGTTATTAATTCGGTGTTGGTCTTCTGGATATGTGTTTACTAGATTTGTAACTGTGCAGTTTAATCGGGACACATAATTTTATCGGCATCGGGTATTTTAATCAAGAATAAGAATTTGTCTGCATTTTATTTATCCATGATGCTATAATAACACGTTATTTTGAATTGTTATTTAGTGTGAAAACTATTGACTTACTTATTAATTATTAAATTAATTGTATTACGTATACATAGAAGCCGGCCGGCACAATTACTCAAAAAACAAAATATTTGATTGACAGAGATTTGCGGGGGCGTCAGGCGAGGGGCCAGCGGTGAAGGGGTGGTTTGTGATTGGTTGATCGCAATTCCGGTGCATTCGAATTGCCGAACTGCACTAGCGGGCAGCGAGTGGGCAAGCGGGAGCAGGGTTATGACTCTGTGTATAAATGCGCGAATTTTCAAATCAGTCCTAGAAACTTTTTTTGGTATGGTTTTTGGTGACGTGAGAGTGAGACGTGATGCCCTAAGGACGGATTTTTTTGTGCTTCTTCTGGTGCCCCCCCCCCAGACGTGATGAATTGCTTAATTTGATAAAGGGTTAATCCGTCACTGGTAGGGTAGGGTGTGTAGTGTGTAGTGTAAGGTGGTACGAATTTCTCCTGGACAGTTAGTTATTATATAAATTTCAAATTTAAAAGAAATATTTTTTCCCACAAATGTTTACAGGCTTTGCTTCAATTTATGCTATGTGTGCACGATGGACACTCAAAAACGTAAAGTTACTTGTTGATAAATTTTGTTGATTGTAAATTTGTGTATGTCTTAAAGTGCGATACGTTTTATTTTTGAATTGTTATATGTACATAGATATAGATAGTTAAGTTGTAGTTTTTAAGTTATCTTGTTTTATAAGCCTTTTGTATGTTTTCTAAATAAATGTGTTTTGTAACTGTGTTTTGCTTGGGGAGGCTTAGAGGGAGGTCTAGGTAATTAGTTTGGTAAAGGTGGCGAGATGGAAGCCTGGTAGAACCCCTGAGGATAGGTAAAAGGTTTTTTGGTAAGCAGCGAGCTGCCTCCGCGACCGTTATTTCAAAACGGCGCGGCGCGGAAATTGGTCGTAGGCGGCTCTCTGTACGGTATTGCTCCAAAGGGGTGGGTAAGTGCACCATCTTCCGTCTCGCTTCCTCCTATGGCGCCATCCCGCTCTGGAAATTGAATATAAATATAGCGTAGGCGTCATAGAGCGTATTCATTCAAATCCAACATTTTCGACAAGCCACCGAGTAACAACGAGACCTCCCTCGAGCTCCCATAAGCAAATCAACCACTGAAATTGTTCAAGACTGAAGATATCACGGCTGTTTTCCTTGTCTCTACAACCTCCGCGTCGCCCTGCATTTCCTGTACCATCATCGAAGGGGATCAGCAACATTTTATGGTCCTTCGTGAAGCCGGATCCCTGGACTGAAGAGAAAAAACCTGAAGAACTACGTCGTCGAGCCACGCCGCCATGACGAGATCCACGCGTTCCAAGACCGCGTCCAAGCAGGCTGCCCAAGAGACGACGGATTCTGAAAATACCACAACTGAAGGTACGGGAAACACGACTTCGGGAGAAACAGCGACCTGGAGCCACGGCACTACGCAAACTGGGGAAACCGTAACGGAAACTACGAACACCGAGGCTGACGTCACGGTTGTGGAGACCCGACCTAAATCAGTTAGGTCAGACCGCTCCAAGGCTTCTCGCAAGAGGTTCCTCGCGGAACTGGAAGCCAAGGAGAGGCTGGCTGAGCTGGCGGTCAAAGCAATCGCGGCGGAACGGGCCTTAGAGGAGGCACATTTGCGGAGAATTATGGAGGACTCTGACCAGGAGCTGGACCCTGCAGATAAATCGGCTGACGAAGAAGTCAGGCAGGGCTCAGAGCGAGTGGCTGAATGGATGGAAAAGCACACAGGAGCGAAAGGACACGCTCACACCCAACCGGGGCCTGCGGTGACCGAACGACTGCGGCCTGCGGCCTCACGAGAACCCGTGGGGCAGGGTGGGGAGGAGTCCGCGAAACCGGAGAGCACCCCTCAGAAAACCGAGCCGGCTGCGCCGCAAACTGACATTGCGGCCCTCGCAGCGGCCCTACAGAGCGTCATTCGCACATCGGCGAGAGGGGCGCCCAGATATCTCCAGGAGCTGCCTGGTTTCGACGGGAGAAGTGATAGCTGGCTTGCATTTAAGACAGCATTCGTCGAGACAGAAACAAATTTCACAAGAACAGAAAACGTCGCAAGAATTCGAAAGAGCCTCACCGGAGCAGCAAAGGAAGCTGCCAGCTGCTTACTAATCAGCAGCACGGAACCCAGAAAAATCATCGAGGCTCTGGAGCGGCGGTTCGGACGAGCAGAAGCGCTAGTCCTGCGCGAGATTGAGAAAACCCGTGCGCTATCCCGCATAGGAGACAGCCCACGAGAAGTGTGTGTTTTTGCAAACAAAGTAGCAAATGTTGTGGCCACCATCGAGGCGCTGCGGAGAGACGCGTACCTATGCAATCCCGAGCTGGTACGCACAATTCTTGAGAAGATTTCACCGATACTCCGAAACAAGTGGTATGACTTCGCAGCGCGAGAAGACAACACGCCAGACCTCAAAAAACTGGCATCTTTTCTCAACGAAGAGGCGGACAAATGCGGCCCCTACGCTCCGGCTGAAACAACACCAGCTGAGACACCACGAGAGAGAGCGAGAAAGAAGATCGTAGAGAAAAACTTCGCTGCAACGGCAACTACGCCTACAACCACGACATGCCCACAGTGCAGCGGCAGTCACAAACTGTTGGAGTGCCGACAGTTCGTCGAGGCTGATGTCAACGGACGCTGGGACCTGGTACGCCGGCACCGCCAATGCTTCCGGTGTGTGAGGAGCAACCACAGACGCTTCAGTTGCCGAGCGAAGCCGTGTGGAACAAACGGCTGTCGCGCTCCCCATCACTCGCTGCTGCATTCAGAGCGGCCAAGAGAAGAACCCAAGAAGGCGGAAGAAGTCGCGTCGGCCCTCGAGTTCGCCCACTCCACTCGGGCGGGCTCACGCCGGGCCTACTTGAAAATCGCGCCGATCGTTCTCACCGGTCCGCGAAACACTGTCGAGACGTACGCGCTGCTGGACGAGGGCAGTACTATCACCATCATTGACGAAGACATCGTCGAGTCCCTCGGCCTGGAAGGGCCCACTAACAACCTGTGGGTCATAGGAGTCAACGGCACGCGGCGCAAGCACGAAAACAGCAAAACAGTCGACGTGCGAGTGAGAGGGAAATACTCACTCGATTCTTACGAACTGCAAGGGGCACGCACGGTCGAGCGACTCGATTTCACTACTCAGTCGCTCGGCGAAGAAGACCTGGAGGACTGCCCACACCTGGAGGACCTCAGACATGAACTGATGTACCAGAATGCCAAGCCGAAAGTTCTCATCGGGCAAGATAACTGGGAACTCATCGTGTCGCGCGATGTGCGAGCAGGACGGAGAGACCGACCCGTAGCCTCACTCACACAACTCGGGTGGGTGCTACACGGGTGCCGCTCGTCGCACACAGAGCCCGTTTCGTTTTGCGGGTATCTGTCTACCAAGGAGGAATCCAGCGACGAAATGGAAAATGCTATGCGGAGATACTTCGCCCTGGAGTCGCTGGGCGTTGAGCCAAGGAAGACGCGCGATGACCCGGAGCAGCGAGCGCTACGCTTGCTAGAGGAGACAACCACACGCCTCCCAGATGGTCGCTTCCAAACTGGCCTTCTATGGAAAGAAGACAACACAAGAATGCCCGACAACTATGGCAATGCAAAGAAGAGGCTGCTCAACATCGAGAAGCGCCTAGATCGAGATCCTGATCTGAAAACAAAGTATGAAGAAAGGATGCAGAACCTCTTTACCAAGGGGTACGCCGAGCCCGCCACGACGCAGCCTACACCTGGAAAGGTGTGGTACCTACCTCACTTCGCTGTGGTCAACCCAGACAAGCCGAAGATACGTCTTGTGCACGACGCAGCTGCCAGAACTGAGGGGAGAAGCCTGAACGACGCGCTGCTGCCCGGGCCCGACCTACTACAATCTCTGCCCGGCGTAGTTATGCGCTTCCGGCAGAGCCCGTACGCTGTGACCGCGGACATTCGCGAGATGTTTATGCAAATACGCATAAAACCAGAAGACAGAGACGCCCTGCGCTTCCTGTGGAGAGGGAGCGAGAGAGGAGATGTGCCGCCGTCAGAATACCGAATGACGAGCGTGGTGTTCGGTGCGACCTCATCGCCGTGCACAGCTCTCTTCGTCAAAAACAAAAACGCAGCTGACTCTGCAGAACAGTTCCCGGAGGCGGCGCAGGCTATAGTGAAAAGTCACTATATGGATGACTACATCGCCAGCTACGGGACAGACGGAGAGGCCCTCGAGACAGCCACGGCGGTCGAACACATCCATCGGCAGGCCGGCTTTGAGTTGCGCGGGTGGGCATCCAACTCGCCCTCCGTGCTCCGTCACTACGCTACGAACGAGGCGGAGGCTACCATCCCTATCGGCGGGAGCGAGACAGAGCGAACACTGGGCCTGCTCTGGGAAGTAGGGCCGGACAACCTAGGCTTCAGACTCAACCGCAAGAGGGCGCCACTGGAAGTCATCGACGGGCTGCGCGCGCCGACGAAACGAGAGGCCCTCAGCGTGATCATGTCCCTATACGATCCGCTGGGGCTAATAGCACCTGTAACTACGCCGGCCAAGCGCATCATGCAAGACACCTGGCGCTACCACACTAACTGGGACGCCGATCTGCCAGACGAGCTACACGAAAAATGGTACGAGTGGCTACGCACGCTACGCGCTACGGAGCGGCTACGCATCCCACGCTGTTACGACACGGGCGCCGTGAACAAGCGGGCGCTCCACACCTTTGTCGACGCGAGCGAGGAAGCCTACGCCGCCGCTGTGTACTGGCGGAACGAGAGGTCCGATGGAAGCGTGAGCGTCGTGCTGGCTGCCGCTAAGAGCCGGGTGACACCACTCAAACCCGTGTCGATCCCGAGGCTCGAGCTGCAGGCGGCGCTGCTGGGAGCGCGACTAGCCCACACTGTCGCGCGCGAACACGACTGGGAAGCAGAGGCGCGACACTACTGGTCCGATTCTCGCACGGCTCTCGCATGGATACGAGCCGAGCCGCGAGCATTCAAGTGCTTTGTGGCACACCGGCTGGCAGAAATCGAAGAAACGACGAAGAAAAACGAGTGGAGATGGGTCCCAACAGCCCATAACGTCGCTGATGATGCTACGCGAGCCACCCCGGCGGACTTCGGCGCCGCACACAGATGGTTTCACGGCCCCGAGTTCCTATATCAACCTGAGGAATGCTGGCCGCAAGAAAACCGACGCGCCGCGGCCTCAGTCACCGGGGAAGAACGAGAAGCTTGCTACGCGACTACGACGACTACGACGCTACGAAGCCACGCCCACCTGCCCGACGTAGCGAGATTTTCACGCTGGACACGCCTCATCCGAGCAACAGCGCGTGTTCTACAGTTCGTCGAGCGATGCCGAGGCCGCACACAACACATTGCAGCCGCGAAGAGGAAGCGAACTGCCAAAAATGAAAACAGAGATCCTACGTGGGGAGAGGCTAAAAAGAAAAAGAAACTGAAGAAAGGCCTTTCAGTCGACACGCCGGACCGCTTCATGGGAATCGAAGCGCACCTACTCATACGCGCAGAAAGGCTATGGGTGCGAGCAGCGCAGGAAGACTCGTATGCGAGAGAGAGACGGAGAATCGAGAAAGGAACCCTACCTACCGGCGACGATAAGCTAGCCGCCCTAAGTATTACGGTGGGCACCGACGGAATCCTGCGACTCAAAGGACGAGTGGAGAAGGCCGTCGACATATCAGAAGAAGCTGCAAGCCCCGCAGTGCTGGACGGCAGGCACCCCTACACCCGCCTGTACCTGCAACACCTGCACGAGCGGCTGAGCCACGGCGGAGTGGAGCTGGTGGTGAACGAGGCGCGCCAGCGACTATGGGTCACGCGCATCCGACCTACAGTCAAAGAAGTCCTGCGAAGCTGCCCTGCCTGTCGCCTGAGGAAGGCGAAACCCGCCAGCCCGTCGACTGGCAACCTGCCGGCGGGCCGCCTGGCGCATCACGCGCGCCCCTTCACGTTTACCGGCCTAGACTACTTCGGTCCGGTGACTGTGACTGTGGGGCGCCGCACCGAGAAGCGATACGTGGCCCTATTCACGTGTCTGACGTCGCGCGCCGTGCACCTGGAGATTGCCGCGTCGCTGAGTGCCGACTCAGCCATATCAGCGCTCCGGCGTTTCATCGCGCGGCGGGGACCGCCCAAAGAAGTCTGGAGTGACAACGCGACCAACTTCAAGGCGGCGGATCGAGAGCTGGCCGCAGCAGTCGAGACCATGGGAGCGGAAGCGGACCATGAGGGTGGCATGAACCGCCACACATCGTGTGGCGGTTCATGCCACCCTCAGCCCCCTTCATGGCAGGCGCCTGGGAGCGCATGGTGCGCACAGTCAAGGAGGCGCTGCGAGCCACGCTGCAGGAGCAGCGGCCGAGCGAGGAAACACTCCATACCCTGCTGGTGGAGTGCGAGAATGTGGTGAACTCGAGACCGCTGACCCACGTGAGCGTCGACTCAGCGGAGCCCGAGGCGCTGACCCCGAATCACATCCTGGTCGGGCCCAACTGTCATGTGCCAACCCCGGGCACGTTCACTCCCGAAGACATCAACGCGCGCACGCACTGGAGGCGCGCACAGCTGCTAGCCGACAACTTCTGGCGGCGGTGGGTGAGAGAGTACCTCCCCACACTCCAACACCGGCGGGAGCCCAGGGCCTCCGGAGAGGCCCCCAAAATCGGTGACCTGGTGGTCATCGCCGACAGCAACCTGCCACGCAACTGCTGGCCCAGAGGACGCATCACCCGGACGTTCCCGGGCGAGGATGGCGAAGTGCGCGTGGTGGAGGTGACCACGAGCCGAGGACGCGTGCTGAGGCGGCCCACCAAGAAGATCATCGTGCTACCAGTGCTGGATCACGAAGGTGACGGCGGGAGAATGTGCACGATGGACACTCAAAAACGTAAAGTTACTTGTTGATAAATTTTGTTGATTGTAAATTTGTGTATGTCTTAAAGTGCGATACGTTTTATTTTTGAATTGTTATATGTACATAGATATAGATAGTTAAGTTGTAGTTTTTAAGTTATCTTGTTTTATAAGCCTTTTGTATGTTTTCTAAATAAATGTGTTTTGTAACTGTGTTTTGCTTGGGGAGGCTTAGAGGGAGGTCTAGGTAATTAGTTTGGTAAAGGTGGCGAGATGGAAGCCTGGTAGAACCCCTGAGGATAGGTAAAAGGTTTTTTGGTAAGCAGCGAGCTGCCTCCGCGACCGTTATTTCAAAACGGCGCGGCGCGGAAATTGGTCGTAGGCGGCTCTCTGTACGGTATTGCTCCAAAGGGGTGGGTAAGTGCACCATCTTCCGTCTCGCTTCCTCCTATGGCGCCATCCCGCTCTGGAAATTGAATATAAATATAGCGTAGGCGTCATAGAGCGTATTCATTCAAATCCAACATTTTCGACAAGCCACCGAGTAACAACGAGACCTCCCTCGAGCTCCCATAAGCAAATCAACCACTGAAATTGTTCAAGACTGAAGATATCACGGCTGTTTTCCTTGTCTCTACAACCTCCGCGTCGCCCTGCATTTCCTGTACCATCATCGAAGGGGATCAGCAACACTATGTTTGGGATTTTTTATGATCGAGACAAGTTAATCTAATCGTGTAATTAAGTAAAAAGGGCCCTAGGTAATATCCTTGAGTAAAACATAATTTTTTCAGGCCGAAAAATTCAGCTGGAATAATTTTCCTTATTTTTTTTGCTAAGCGTTTCTTAATGCTTTTTTGCCAATATACCACCTTAAATCTGTTCTGAACGCTTATGTTTCAGGCCAATTAAAAATACCTTAGTACGTACGTATTTTAAAACTGAACGGATGCAGTAAAGAAAAGAAGTTGGTACACTTAGGAGAGTTTCCAGGAAATTTCCAACTTCTAAGCAATGTTTGTTATAAAGGAAAAACAAGAAAACGTTATAAAACCTTTTTCTTCTAAACATGATTATTTTTTAAGTATATTCCAATTGCAAAACTTTGAGAGAGGTAAGCACCTGAGTGAAATTCATTCAATATTAAGCCTTAGCAACTTTCATTTGATACCCGTATCATGGGGGTGCTTAAAAAAAACTTGTCCGCAATCTTTGGGTAACACCGTATTAGATTTAGAATGACGTCACTTAGATAACCGTGCAGTGTTCTCCAAACGTAAGGCGGTAATATTACAGATTTTAGTTTTTTTGACGTCAATCATATCACACTAATATTATAAAGGCGAAAGTTTGTGAGTGTGTATGTTTGTTACTTCTTCACGCAAAAACTACACAACGTATCTGGCTAAAATTTGGTAAGTAGACAGATTAGGACCAGGTTTAACCAGGTTTAACCAGGCACTGCGCGCCCTCGAAAAGTCATAGAAACGTTGTCCATGCGGGTGAAGCCGCGGGAGACAGCTAGTTAACGATAGAAAACCCAAGGTTAAAATAAATACTCTTATTGTTGATCATGTTCTTTAAAGTCTAAAGCTATTAGAAACACGATTGAGTAGTTTTGGCTTATTAGAAAAAAAAAACAAAAATAGGTCTACACAACTCTTATGACTAATATTTTGAAGTATATTTTTTTTAAAAAACCAATAATATTTGTTATGATAATACAAAGTGAGTATTCTTTATACTTTCATTGTAGTTTTTTGATTGAAACGAAAAACCATTGAAAAAGTGTGGTTATTTTCTGTAGACTTTCTTTACATTTAAAGAAAAAGACAGAGACAACTGTTCCAATCAATACCTCGCCTTAACGTGTATGCGAATTTCAGCTTAATCAGAAGCCGGGAAGTGGTTCTAATTTAGCTTCCAAGATTTGTCCCAAACTAACTAACACATTTAGTTAAAATAGAGCTTGTAATAAAAGCTTTTAGAATAGAATCTTTTTTCTAAGGTTCTTCTACTCATGAAATAGTAGAATAACTTTTGTTCTACAAGATTTCTAAAATGGCAAAAAATTAAGGTCTCAGTAGATATCGAGTTTAGGCTCGTATGATTCAGGATCGTCTTTTGTTTTCAATAGAATATGCTTGCTATTTTATGGTTCCGTACCTAAAAGGAAAAAAAAATGGAACCATTATAGGATCACTTGCGTGTCTGTCTGTCTGTCACAGCCAATTTACTCTGAACCTACTGGATCGGTTGAGTTGAAATTCGTTACACATATGTACGAAACAAAATACGGAAAAATAACGTAAATAAATGACTTTTGCAGGGTAAAAAAAATGTACCGTGTGACATAAAAAATGAAAGGGCTTGTTGTGAGAATCTAAGCGAAAATTGACCATTATTCCCTTATCTCCTAAATTACTAGGCTTTAAATTTTGAAAAAATACAGAAAATAGTTCTTTACCTATAAATTACAGGAAAACCTACAAGACGTCTTTTTTTTTAATTCACAATTGGTAAGCCCTTGGCATCGTCTCACCTGATGGTAAGTGACGATGATGCCGAAGATGGAAGCGGGCTTACCAAGATTCCCCAACGCAATGGGGAAACTGGCTATCTTATCTTCAAGCCGGAACACATCAATGCTATTTACACTGATGGTATTTAAAGTAACATAAAAAAATTCTCAAGCAACGAACGGAACCCTCTCCACGCGAGTTTAACTTGCAATTGTCCGGTTTTTTTAATTTATATTCAATTTAGCATTTGTAATTTTTGACTATAAAAACTCTTTTTAAAACAAAAGCTTGCGGAGTTTTTTGGCGGGATTTGTGGTAGTCGCATTCGTAGTTTTATTTTATTGTTTTTTCATTGTTTTCTGCTATGATTTTGTTCAAGAAGTGGTGCATTTTGGAGAAAATCGTCTAGTGTACGTGATCAATGTGGAGTACAAGAAAATAAAACGAAGGAGGACGTGAGAACCCAACTTGCTCTGGGTGCAGTTTTATAGACGCCCTACAGCAACTGGGTGTTCCACCTCAGAATGTAGCTGCAGCAAATGCTGTCAAGAACTTCAGAGAAGATTTGTAATGCACCGGCACTAGCATTACAAATCAAAAAACTAAAGGAAGCTTAAATACGTCAGACCTGGCTGTATGGTCTTAGTCACCTTTGCCTTCTCCACGCTTTTAAAAGCCGGAGAGAAGAAACCAAAAAAAACAAAAGCTTGCCCAAAAAGTTTTTAGGTTTTACGGTGTTATTGTAAAACAGGATGATATATACCTATTAGACCTTTGTTTGTGACTAATTATGATATTATCAAATCGTCTGGTCTGTTGTCTGTAGACATAGATCACACAGTTTTTTTATGTTTAAGCTAAGTTTGTAGAAGTTATTTATAAATAGGTTCCACCAAGCGGAACCAATCAGCCATAGCACACCCTCGACACTTTTTCAAAAAAGGAATGACGGAACAAACAAAATGGCGGTGACATCCTATACGTTCGACAACCAAACTGTAACCAATCTGGGAGACGAGGGGGTGAGGTCGCAATCTAGAGAGCGGCAGGGAGTGTCCATACTGTATGTTAGTACTAACCTACTAATATATATACTTTGGCCATAGTAAAGGCAGCAAATGCCAATATACTCGTAATATTGTCAATGTTTCACACGGCCTTACCAAATGAATTCAGCGGGCGGGAGCTTGGGACGTTGCTGATGCAAAATAACTTCTTCTCTGAATGTCATGTGAATACAAAATGACAGATTTGCTTAATTTTGTTCCTTAAATCTATTAACACTATTGTATTCATGCATTGAATTACTACTACTATTCATGTTATTTTACTGATTTATACGTTATTAAGTGTTTTTTTTTGTCCTAGTTAAGTCCTCTATTTATCATTTCAAAGGTTTACTGGAAGGGATCCCTCTAATGGATAAGTCCGCCTTTGCACTTGAGTTTTTTTAAATATTATTTTAAGTGTATATTTTGTACAATAAAGAGTTTACAAACAAACAAAAAAACACTCATCTCAAACAAACAAAGACGTCCTCTGCTGAACAAAGACCTCCTCCCAGGATTTCCACGACGACCGCACGTAGACGACGATGACGAAGACGTAGTGTAGGCAGACCTCCCACACGGTGGACCGACGACCTTGTGAAGGTCGAGGGAAGCCGCTTACAATAACTAGTTTTTTATTACTTATATGGTGTATTACTGATATTGTGTAAAAACAAGGCAGAGCCAAAGAATAAAGACTATTTACTACGTAAAAGAAGGTTAACTCCGCAAAATCATTTGAATGAATGGCGACTCTTGCTACCATATAATAAAGTGCAAATTCAGGTCGCACAGCGGCGCTAATTACCTACAGTTATCTTCACCTACAAGTTGCCTCTCTTTCTATCTATCGCGTAACTCTTATCTCTTCTGTCTGACTACTGAATTTGCACCTTGCAAGGGGCCGCGCGGCTTGGCGCGGCGTAAGTACATTTTGAACATTTTCATACCTACGGCGCATAGTGCGTCAAGCCTGGCAGAGCATTACACACACATTTGCTTCAGAAGATATTGAAACTGAACTTGATAAAATTTAAAATTTTAAGTGGGGGCAGGTAGGAGTCACTTCCCACTCCTGCCGCTGCACTGATCTCACCCGGTAGATAACAGATATGTCAGCATGCATACGTCATGTCGTCGGCGCTATCATTTTACATAATAATTTTATTGTTATCCACAATTGTTTGTTTATCATATTTATTTTGATATATTACTTACAGATATTTTATATTAGAAAATTTTGGAGTTCTCTTCGATTGTCAATTAATCTGAAAACTGCATTGTAAAAAGATGTTTTTTAAGGTAAAGTACATCAAAAGGAAAAAAAAACTAACCGACTTGCAGTCGGGCTCTCTCGTACCTTTCCACACAACTTGTAACGCGGTATCGCTGTTATATAATCTTCCTTCATCCGACCTTCTTTTCATTCCATTTATTGCTTTTCCACGCATGCGCTGTCACCCATCTGACAACATCATTAAAAATCAAAATTATATTCATCATATCAGATGAAGGACGTCTACTGCTGGACATAGGCCTTCCCCAAGGATTGCCACGACGACCGGTTCTGCGCTGCCCGCATCCAGCGATTTTCCGCGACCTTCACCAGGTCATCGCTCCACCGAGTGGGAGGCCTGCCTACACTACGTTTTCCGGTGCGTGGTCGCCACTCGAGAACTTAACTGCCCCAACGGCCATCTGTTCTACGAGAAATGTGCCCCGCCCACTGCCACTTAAGTTTAGCAATTCTGAGAGCTATGTCGGTTACTTTGGTTCTCCTACGGATATCCTCGTTTCTGATTCGATCACGCAGAGAAACTCCGAGCATAGCACGCTCCATTGCCCTTTGGGTGACCTTTACCTATACCTATTCATCCAATATTAATTAATTAATAAAATAAATTAAATTGTTCTCTCATAAATAAGACCCATTTTCGGTAGGTTATATTTGTGTTTTTTCTGTGATTTCTATTTTAAATTGAAGGGTGTATCGTTTTCTAATTCTTAAGTTCTTTTTAGATATTATATTTCATCTTTAATTCAATAATAACTTTAATTGTACGCATCGGCATTTTTAAAAGAACCCACTCCCTACCTACCTGACTACCTGCCGTGCGACAAACTATGACAAATATACCTATTCACATTACAAATAAAAGACGTCAACGCAAGCGACAGTAAAATCCTTTTTTTATTCAGTTTGGTTGGACCCCTTAGCGTGAGTACGACTCATACTTGGCCAATCCTTACTATAATATTATAAATGTGAAAATGTGTTTGTTTCTTAGTTTGTTTGTTTGTTTGTTACCTTTTCACGCTTCAACGCCTTGACCAATCTTAATGAAATTTGGCATGCAGGTAGCCTGTGCCACAAGGAAGGACATAGGCTACTTTTTATCCCGTGAAAATGGCATAGCCCGATGCAATTCCCGAGGAAACTGAAAATATACTCTTTTCGGTTAATTAACATCGCAACGGAACAATGGATTGTGTGATTTTTTGCACCGAGATGGTTGAGGGGGTGGGAAATGACACGATTTACTAATAAGCATATCCTGACATAGTTCCCGAGGGATGTAGAGAAATTTATTTCCTACGCGTACGCTTGCGGCTCGCGCACTGCGCACCCTCTATGTCAGTCACAAAAACGATGTCCACGCGGGCGAATCCGCGGGCAAAAGCTAGTTTTTAATATTTGTTATTTAAAATTTCATACTATAATCACAGCAAGTTTCACGCTTCTATGTTTGTTTTACGATAGAGCCAAATCAAAAATACCTAAAACATCTAAAATACCCACAAAAAAAGGTTTTTTTTTTGTATGGGGCCCTTGGATCACCCCTTAATGTTTCACATGTTTTAATTTTTATTACTTTCTGTTAAAACCGAAACAGAAAACACACTCTGTGACAACTTCCACTGTCTGATATGATGATGATGATGTAGTCGTTTTAAGTTTGACAGCTGTCATTTAAAATTAGGACCCTGACTATCATTGCTCTTAAGAAACTAGTTGCCTGGGATCAATAGTTTTTAAATGTAGTCGTTTTAAGTTTGACAGCTGTCATTTAAAATTAAGATCTCGACTATCATTGCTCTTAAGAAACTAGTTGTCTGGGATCAATAGTTTTTAGATGTAGTCGTTTTAAGTTTTCCACTGTCTACCTATTACGGTTCATGAAATACAGATCGCTGTATGAACAGAAAGACGGAAAGACAGACGGACAGCAGAGGCTTAGTAATAGTGTCCCATATCTGTCATTTCTCTTAAGAAAGTAGTTGCCTGGGATCAATAGTTTTTAGATGTAGTCGTTTTAAGTTTGACAGCTGTTATTTAAAATGACTATCGTTGCTCTTAAAAAACTAGTTGCCTGGGGTCAATAGTTTTTAAATGTAGTCCTTTTAAGTTTGACAGCTGTCATTTAACATTAAGATCTCGACTATCATTGCTCTTAAGAAACTAGTTGTCTGGGATCAATTGTTTTTAGATGTAGTCGTTTTAAGTTTTCCACTGTCTACCTATTACGGTTCATGAAATACAGCTCGTAGACAAACAGAAGGACGGAAAGACAGACGGACAGCAGAGGCTTCGTAATAGTGTCCCATATCTGTCATTTCTCTTAAGAAACTAGTTGCCTGGGATCAATAGATTTTAGATGTAGTCGTTTTAAGTTTGACAGCTGTTATTTAAAATGACTATCGTTGCTCTTAAGGAACTAGTTGTCTGGGATCAATAGTTTTAGATGTAGTCGTTTAGGCCGATGGGGCAGTAAAGTTCTCGAGTGGCGACCGCGCACCGGAAAACGTAGCGTAGTCAGGCCTCCCACGCGGTGGACCGATGACCTGGTAAAGATCGCGGGAAGCCGATGGATGCGGGCAGCGCAGGACCGGTCGTCGTGGAAATCTTTGGAGTAGGCCTTTGTCCAGCAGTGGACGATTTCCGGCTGATATGATGATGATGATGTAGTCGTTTTAAGTTTGACAGCTGTCATTTAAAATTAGGACCCTGACTATCATTGCTCTTAAGAAACTAGTTGCCTGGGATCAATAGTTTTTAAATGTAGTCGTTTTAAGTTTGACAGCTGTCATTTAAAATTAAGATCTCGACTATCATTGCTCTTAAGAAACTAGTTGTCTGGGATCAATTGTTTTTAGATGTAGTCGTTTTAAGTTTTCCACTGTCTACCTATTACGGTTCATGAAATACAGCTCGTAGACAAACAGAAGGACGGAAAGACAGACGGACAGCAGACGCTTAGTAATAGTGTCCCATATCTGTCATTTCTCTTTAGAAACTAGTTGCCTGGGATCAATAGTTTTTAGATGTAGTCGTTTTAAGTTTGACAGCTGTTATTTAAAATGACTATCGTTGCTCTTAAAAAACTAGTTGCCTGGGGTCAATAGTTTTTAAATGTAGTCCTTTTAAGTTTGACAGCTGTCATTTAACATTAAGATCTCGACTATCATTGCTCTTAAGAAACTAGTTGTCTGGGATCAATTGTTTTTAGATGTAGTCGTTTTAAGTTTTCCACTGTCTACCTATTACGGTTCATGAAATACAGCTCGTAGACAAACAGAAGGACGGAAAGACAGACGGACAGCAGACGCTTAGTAATAGTGTCCCATATCTGTCATTTCTCTTAAGAAACTAGTTGCCTGGGATCAATAGTTTTTAGATGTAGTCGTTTTAAGTTTGACAGCTGTTATTTAAAATGACTATCGTTGCTCTTAAGGAACTAGTTGTCTGGGATCAATAGTTTTTAGATGTAGTCGTTTTGGCCGATGGGGCAGTAAAGTTCTCGAGTGGCGACCGCGCACCGGAAAACGTAGCGTAGGCAGGCCTCCCACGCGGTGGACCGATGACCTGGTGAAGATCGCGGGAAGCCGATGGATGCGGGCAGCGCAGGACCGGTCGTCGTGGAAATCTTTGGAGTAGGCCTTTGTCCAGCAGTGGACGATTTCCGGCTGATATGATTATGATGATGTAGTCGTTTTAAGTTTGACAGCTGTCATTTAAAATTAGGATCCTGACTATCATTGCTCTTAAGAAACTACTTGCCTGGGTTCAATAGTTTTTAGATATAGTCGTTTTAAGTTTGACAGCTGTCATGTAAAATTAAGATCTCGACTATCATTGCTCTTAAGAAACTAGTTGTCTGGGATCAATAGTTTTTAGATGTAGTTGTTTTAAGTTTGACAGCTGTCATTAAAATGATTATCATTGCTCTAGTTGCCTGTGATCAATAGTTTCCGACTTATGACGGTTTCAAGTTTGATAGCTTGATGATATCGGTCATATCTCTTGAGAAACCCGTTGCCTGGGATTAATAGTCAGTTGCCGGCTTATGACGGATTTAGGTTTGACAGCTGTCATCCAAAAATGAAGATCTCGAACCTAACCTAACCTAACATATGTTCACCTTAATGAAGAGATCTATGATTTCTCATAAAAAGTCTAACGTAACATATGGTCACCTTATTATAAGAAAGAGACCAATTAGGAGTAGAAGACAAATATAAGTTTGTACATACATATACTATTTGAAGAATAGTTTCCTGCGACCGTGCTGTCCTTTCTTTACAATGTGCTATTACGGTGCAACTTACCTTTATTACAATGTGCTATTACGGTGCAACTTACCTTAATTTCAGATTTACCCTCGATAAAAGAAATTGCACTTCAAAAATGTTTTAGATTTTTCATTTCATTTGCTTCCTCACATAACCCCAATCTCCCCTTTTTAAATTCAGAACCCCCATTTGAGACCGTAGTTTCAGTAAAAAATTATAAAATATTTTTAAAGTTATTTTACTTTTAATTTGTTTGGGTTACTATGGCCTACAATCTTGGAAAATTTTAACTCCGTAGTTAGTGGTTTCCTTTTAAACTTAAATGTTTTTTTTTTTTAATTTCACCCAAATTTTAGGTTTGTCGATGTACTCGTATTTCACAACAGTTACTGATCGATTTTGTTCAAGTTCAATATTAATTTTGTTTATGAGTCTGACCTTAGATCCGTCTAGAGATCAGACAGATAGACCTCGGTTCGGCGCCGAAATTAGTGCTAAAAGTCACCAGTTATTTCAAAGCTGACCACAAATATGTACTTATTACAGAGTGGAATTTAAATTAATATGCATATTTTAGTAATCTATCGTCTTTGTTCTATAAAAGGGTATCTAATATATTTCTTTACTCATTATAGTTTGCGAATAAAAGGCCAAGTGCGAGTCGGACTTGAACACGAAGGGTTCCGTAACATTGTACAAAAAAAACACGTTTCTTGTATGGGCCCTTTTTTTATTATTATCTATATATATAAAAATGAATTGCTGTTCGTTAGTCTCGCTAAAACTCAAGAACGGCTGGACCGATTTGGCTAATTTTGGTATTGACTTATTTGTGGAAGTCCAGAGAAGGTTTAAAAGGTGAATAAATATGAAAATGCTGGGAATTAAATACAAAAAAATAAAATATCTTTAGGGTAGAGTAGTGTAGTGTAGGTGTAGTGTAGTTAGGGTAGGGTAGGGTAGGGTAGTGTAGTATAGGGTAGGGTAGGGTTGGGTAGTGTAGTGTAGGGTAGTGTAGTGTAGTGTAGGGTAGTGTAGGGTAGGGTAGTGTAGTGTATGTATGGTAGGGTAGTGTAGGGTAGGGTAGGGTAGTGTAGGGTAGGGTAGAGTAATGTAGTGTAGGTTAGGTTAGTGTAGTGTAGTGTAAGGTGGAACGATGTTCACCGGGACAGCTTGTTTGTAATAAAACAACCGTCGGCTTTTCACAGACTGAATGAACTTTTATTGAAAAGAAAATACTAGTACAATGTATGAATACTTTTATTTATTTATTTATATATTTATTGAAATTACAGCGTTAAATCTACAGTAATCAAACTTTAGAAAATAAATATGCACATAAATTTTAAGTTCTAAAAATTTTCCAAAAAACATTTAAATCTATCCATCCGCATGCAATTGACTACATGAGATGTGTTGTTTGTTAGTGTTAGTGTGTATTTGTTTGTTTGTGTGTGTATGCGTGTGTGAATGTATGTTTATTTTAATTTTAATTATTTTGATCTTATTATTCTTACTGTTGTGTCAAAAACTGATTTCCTGAATTGGATGGCGTTTTTGTGAAATATGTCAATACTCGAGAAATAAATATTGTATTCTGAAAGACATCTAACTATGATCGATTGGTCAGCATGCTTTGTTCTTGAGAATGGAATATTAAATATCGGACGACTTCGGAGGCGTTGTGGACTTGTTAATAGGTGTCGCTAGTATACCATCTCATATTGTTTTTACTTATTCTAATATTATTTTAACAATTTTTCGCTATAGCGGCAATGGAAATACAAACTCTGTGAAAATTTCAACTGTCTATACCTATTACGGTTCATGAACTACAGCCCGCTGAAAGAAGGACGGACAGCGGAGGCTTAGTAATTAGGCCCTTTGGCATTCTTTGTGTACGGAAATCTAAATACCACTAAAATCCTAAAGTCGATTTCAGCGGGGTTACTCCCCGGATCAAATAAATACATTAGCAATAATATTTTTTTTATATATATGAATATTAGACTATTTAAATGTAACACCTAAAAATAATTAATTTAAAACGTTTACAATTTACACCTAAACTAAAATGCCTGATGATACCAGCTCATATACGTCCCCACCGAGGGGCTCGAGCCTACCCTGAATTAGGGCGATAGGGCCTTAGTCGATCACGCGGGCCCAGTGCGGGTTGGTCGACTTCACACACAACCTGCGAGTTTCTCCGCTGGCGTATGCAGGTTTCCTCACGATGTTTTCCTTCACAGTAAGAGCATCGGAAAAACGTACATATGAAATTTAAATTCGAAATCACATTGGTACGTGGCAGGATTCGAACTACGACCTCCCGGACAGCACGAGGCTGCTCTAGTCTTTACGCCACCGACGTTCAACTGAAATGCCTAAAATACTTAAAACAAAATACTTTAAATCACAACTAAAATTCCTATAATAACTTACAAAAAAAACACCTAAAATAACCCATCCCTCTTCATCCCCGGTGCAAAGGTGTCCATAACACTAGCTGCATTTCCGCGCTGAATGGCTATGGACAGCCTCTGCACCAGGAACGATCTGGAGCGGGTGTCAAAGCCTCTCTGAACTAGGCGACGCCCTGTCTCCCTTACAAATCGACATGCCTCCACACTCCAGCTCCCCGCTGTCTCCACTGCAAATGGAATAAATATGAGACGGCTGCATGGTAGTATGCAGGCGAACCCAGTGGATCAGTAGGGGCGAGTCCCAGCGTCCGGCGAGCGTGCTAAAGTGCGTAAAGAAGTTCCACGTCAATACACGTTTTTTGTATGGACAACCCCTTAATTTATTAATTTTTGTTATTTTTGGTAAATCCCACATACTAATACATCACATCAGCTCATATAAACGTCCTCACAGAGGGGCTCGAGCCTAACCTGAATTTGGGCGATCGGGCCTTAGTCGACCACGCGAGCCCAGTGCGGGTTGGTCGACTTCGCACACAACCTGCGAGTTTCTCCGCAGGCGTATGCAGGTTTCCTCACGATGTTTTCCTTCACCGTGAGAGCGTCGGATAAACGTACATATTAAATCTAAATTCGAAATCACATTGGTACGTGGCAGGATTCGAACCACTACCTTCTGGACAGGCGGCGGCGGCCCTAGCCGTTACGCCACCGACGCTCATTACATTATTAAATAATACATAATAATATGTGTAAATTTCAGCCAGCCAACTATTGCAGCTCGATACTCGTAAATACAGTTTTTTAAAAGTCAGACAGACAGGCGCAAAGGGTTAGTTATTTATTACAGTTCGCGCCAAACTTTATCACTGATCTGAACTGTGATGCGAGTGCTTACTGCGCCGGTATAACAGAGTACTAACTAACACCAAAAGTTTTCGTCTTGCGACCAACTTCAGAGCCGCAATAAAGGTTGGCGCAAGCTGTAATAGGATTTCGTTACCTCGTATGGAACCTTAAAAAAAAGACGTGTGGCACTCGGGGACTGACGCGGTAAAGCTATTGCATAGCATTTTTTATTAACTTATGCAATTATAATTATTTATTTATGCAGTATTTACCATTACCATATAGTCCTTGGGGCGCGGGATGTTTATGTAATAAATTAACACTAAGAAAGTTAATCATCATCATCATCCGTCATCCGTCATTCGTCATCCGTCATTCTTCATTCGTCATTCGTCATCCGTCATTCGTCTTTCGTCTTTCGTCATTCGTCATCGTCAGTCATCCGTCACCCGTCATCGTCATCGTCATCATCATCGTCATCGTCATCATCATCATCATGATGGGTAGATAGATGGCACTGTAAGTTTTTTAGAACTCAATTTTTTTTTGGGGTGTTAGGTTTTATTTTCGTTATGAAATTTCTTGATTCGGTCCCCTCAAAGCCCGCGATAAAAGCTATACAAAAGCTTAATAATCCTAGGTATATGATTTTGTGTTTTAAAAGGTTTGCTGTAGTGTGACATTTTTCGAACTGGACAAAGTACTACGTCAGAAGCCAGGGGACCGTAGGCTAGGAACAAATTGAATAAGGGTCGAACCAATGTAAATCTCAATTGTATAGGCACTATCAAGATACGGATAAATAGGATTCAGCGATTTGTTCAAAATAAAGTGTGAGACGGTATCGATAGGTCGGACGTAGCTTTCCAATCACTGGAAACACTGGCTCAGTTGAGAGACTTGTAACAATAGGAGGGTTATGTTTTCGAGTGTATGTATAATCATTTCTTTAGCACGCTCTGTATAGTTCGTTTGCTTAATTAACTGCAACTTTGACGGCTGCCGCCAAAGGGTGCCTTAAAGAGGCTGCCCTCAGTTCAATCGCGGCGCCGTCAATGTAGCGCCATGTGCGGCGGACGGCGCGATTGAACTGAGGGCGGCCCCTTTGTCGGCAGCCCTCAGTTAATCGAGGTGTCGTTGGATTCGTCCTGATCCCGTGATTGGCATAGTATACATTTTTATTCGATTAAACTGGCCCAAAAAGAGAGGTTAAGTTTTAAAGCATTCGAGATTTTAATTTTTAATTTTTTTTATTTAACTTTCAATGTTCGTATGTTGTCCGCTTCATATCCTGCGATCTATTGTAGAGCGACTTCCAGGAGTGATTAGGGTGTATTCTTGATGACAATAGATCCTTTTGTTAATTTTGAAATTGATCTGATGATTTACCACCTCCGTGGCGTAATAGTTAAGTCCTCATATCAGGAGGTTGCGGGTTCAGTTTCCGGCGAAGTCTAACTATGTAAGACTCGGTGTGGTTGGTGGAAGGGCATTTTGTACGCCCGCCTGGCTAGCTACCACCATCAAATCTAATTCTTGCCGTCAAACGTCAATGATAACAACATTGATGTGTGCCGGCTTGAAGATAAGATAGCCACTTCCCCATTGCATAAAGGAATCTTGGTAAGCCCGCTTCCATCTTCGTCACTTACCAACATGTGAGACGATGCCTAGGGCTTACCAGTTGTGAATAAAACCAAAAAACAACGACGAAGTATCTAATTAAATTAATGATTATTCTGCCTGTTAACACATTGGAATCATATATTTGTTGCGCTACCCTGGAGTCTGTAATATTTCGAAATTAAATACTATCCTATCCTACTTTAGAATGTATGGATGTATATATGTTACTCTTTCACGCAAAAACTACTAAACGGATCTGGCTGAAATTTGGTAGGTAGACAGATTAGGACCTGGATTAACACATAGTCTACTTTTTTCCACGCGTGCGAGCTGTTGAGGCTCGCGCACTGCGCACCCTCGAAAAGTCATAGAAACGTTGTCCACGCGGGTGAAGCAGCAGGAAACAGCTAGTAAACAATAAATTTCGTTTTCACTTTCGAGCGACGAAGGAGTGAAGAAGGTATTGTTATAGTAAAAAAAAACGAAATTGATTTTTTTTTAATGGATCGATTAACTAATCTACACTTATAGTCTAAAAAATAAAAATTGGGTCAAAATCGGGTGCAAAAGAGTTGGTTACAAACATACATACATACGGCGAAGCTAATATAAGCGTGTTAAAAAACTTATAAGACTAAAATAGTGAAATAATTTCATGTCTTAGCGGTCTTCATAGAACGGTCCTACAGTAGTCGCATTGCCTGTCTCAAAACCGTGAGCAAAATTTTATAACGAATTAACAGCTATACAGCTCTTTTTTTAAAGTTTTTTATATAATTTGCAATGTTGTTTGTTTGTTTGTGCGTTAGTTAGGACAAATCTTGCAAACAATTTTAGAGCGATTTCCAGAAACCCGATTGAGTTGAAATTTGGACTATACATCTTTTTGGTATTTTAAAGTTGATCTGATGGTGAATTTCGGAAATGGAATCCATGTACAAGGATCGTCTTTTTACTTTTCGACCCCGTAAAACGGTACGTACGTAAGTAGGACCGAAGTATATATATTGGTACTAACATACAGTATGGACACTCCCTGCCGCTCGCTAGATTGCGACCTCAGCCCCTCGTTTCCCAGTTTGATTCAGATTGGTTGCAGTTTAGTTGTCGAACGTATAAGATTTCGCTGCCATTTTGTTTGTTTCGTCATTCGTTTTTTGAAATGTCATTTCTGGCCCGTTGTATGAAGTATCCAGGGTGTGGTAGGGTAGCGGAAGTATTGTTATCGCAAAAAAAAGCTTTTCCAATTTTTTGAAACCGAATCATCTCAATTCCGTCCTGATTCAGACTGGTTACAGTTTGTTTGCCAAACGTATAGGATTTCGCCGCCATTTTGTTTGTTTCGTCATTCGTTTTTTGAAATGTCATTTCTGGCCCGTTGTATGAAGTGTCCAGGGTGTGGTAGGGTAGAGGAAGTATTGTTATCGCAAAAAAAAGCTTTTCCAATTTTTAAAAACCGAATCATCTCAATTCCGTCCGCTTGTCCGTGCGTCCGTACGTCATGCTTGACTCTGGAGGCTAAATCTTTAGTCCAATGGGGTGGAACTTAAGAGTTTTAAATTATTTATTTCATCGAGGGATTATAAAAAGTTTCTTGAACCAAAGAGTAGCTATCATACAAGGCTGGTATCAGGCAAGTCACAAAGTGGCTCGAACAAAACTTACTGACAGTAAATGTTTCAAAAACAAAGTTTATACCCTTTGCGATTTCGGAAAAATCATCGCCACCCCCAAACGTCGGAATTACTATTCACTCGTACCCATGTAACACTCTGGTTAGTCCTACGGCTGCCCCCTGTAAATGCTCCAAATTAACAAGAGCATCTACAATAAAATATTTAGGTATAAACATCGATGAACGACTAAACTGGTCTTCACACATATCTGCTCTTACAGGCAAGATAAGAAGACTTTTACCAATCTTAACTTATTGTCAGTTAGACAAATATTCGTCCTTAAATGTATCACTACCTATCTAAAGCATGAACGAAAGCCACCTTTCGATCCACCCAAACGACGAGATTATACTAATGTTCCTGCAACCAAAACTACCTTTGCTCAAAGACAGTCTGGGTTTCTAGGTCCGTTTCTTTGCAATAAGTTATCAAAGTTCAACAAAACTTTACTTTCCCAAGCTGTGATGAGAAGTTCTTTCAAAAAATCTACCACAGAGTCGGCTTATTAGTCTAAACTACGAAGAAACTGAACTGTTTCTAAAACCCATCCAATGACGTCCTTACAATTTTTACACAATCTGTTACCAACTCATACACGCACACTCGTACACACCCTCCCATACGCACACGCACACACACACACACTCACACATACACACACAGACACACTCACACATACACACACACACACACACATATGCACCCAAACCTTCACTCACACGCCCAAGCATACAAGAATACACGCACGAACATTGCTTGGTTCTGATTAGTGACACCGACTCCCACTAACCCACAGTATAATGTTGTACCGAAGGGGTTTGGTTTCTGAAATACAGGGTTACCCTAGCTTAGAAACCAGCGCAACAAACTGATGCAAGCAAGTATTTTATTTTTAAAATTTCATATCTACCCTAAGTGTTATCCTATTCAATGTGTAAAGTACTTAGAGATTTATATAACTCAATAAATATATTCTTATTCTTATACAACAAAAACTGATTTTTTTAAACTTCTCAAAAACGGCTCTATCGATTTTGATGAAACTTTCCACGTCGCAGTTGTTTATGTTTGTCTATTACAAAGTAATACCCATTGATCTGGAAAAAAAATGTGTTTGTATGGTTCTCCTACAGATACAATTGTGTTTGTATGGTTGTCCTACAAATAAAATTGAAACTTGCCATTTACTTACAAATCGTTGGAGCTGTCTGTCATGTATTACGTATATAATAAGTATATATTTGGTCACGCAACACGAATTTATCAAAATTATTTCATTATTTTTTAATCAATTTTTGTACACAAAAAAAAACAATGTCGAGAAAGGTTAGTACAAGCTGCCGTACAATATATTTTTAGCCGACTGTCCTAGAAGGAGGGTTATGTTTTCGAGTGTATGAATGTGTGTATGTTTATTTCTTTGGCACACTCTGTAGCCTAAACGGCTTGATGGATTTTGAAGTGCGAGTTGTCGTTAGATTCGTCATGATCCCGTGATTCTCATAGAATACATTTCATCCTACTGGCTAAAAATATTCTCAGAAATATTCTCGGACAAATCACACATGGTCATCTGGCCCCAAAGTAGGAATCCCTGTGTTATGGGAGAACCAGAGACTGATATACATACTTATATACGTTTAAATACATACATATATAGATATTTAACACCCAGACACAGAGCAAACAAATCTGCTCATCACACAAATGCTTGCCCTGGGTGGGAATCGAACCCACAACCCTCGGATCAGTAGTCAAGGGCACTAACCACTGAGCCACCGAATCAGTCAATAAGGTCATAATAAAAAAGGGATTAAGTTTTAATGCAGTCGGGTTATTAATTATTATCAACGGAATGGTAGGAAGTACTGTGCTCGCCTTTTTTTTAAATTTGGAATTGTGTCACAGATTGCTAATTAGTTACATTGTGTGTTTATTCACATTTGGTACCTACAGTGAGCATTTAGTTTTTGAGCATAAAAACTCTTTTTTTAATAAAAGCTCGTACCTTAAAGTTTTTACGTTTATCTTCATCTTATTGTGTTTTAGAATTTATGGCCAGAAAAATCAATACCACAAAAATTTTAATTTTGACATTTAAGCATTTCAAAGAAAAATGGCAATATTTAAATGTTTGCTATGTATCCGTGGAAGGTATAATAATTATATTAAGACGAGGCAGTGATTGGAACAGTTGTCTCTGTCTTTTTCTTTACGTGTAAAGAGTAAGGAAAATAACCACTCTTTTGTAGTTTTTCAATATTTTTTCGTTTAGGTTCAATTGTATTATCATAACAAATATTGTTGTATATTTTTAAAAATTTATACTTCAAATAATTAGTCATGAGTTAAAAGTAACGGTGTAGTAGGTCTTTGAGATTTTTTCTATCGAGCCAAAACTGCTCAATCGTGTTTGTGTTTGTCTTTAAAGAACATCATCAACAATGAGGTTATTTTTTTTCAACCTTGGCTTTTCTAGTGTTTTGGAGTAATTGACGTCAAAAATAACGAAAATCTTATATTGCCGCCTTAAATCCCTACTATATTAATCCCTACTATAATCCCTACTTAATATTATAAAGGCGAAAGTAACTCTGTCTGTCTGTGACGCTTTCCCGCAAAAACTACTGAACGGATTTGGCTGAAATTTGGTAGGTAGACAGATTAGGACCTGGATTAAGACTTAGGCTACTTTTTACCACGCTCGCGAGCCGCTTGCGGCTCGCGCACTGCGCACCCTCGAAAAGTCATAGAAACGTGGTCCACGCGGGTGAAGCCGCGGGAAACAGCTAGTGTAACATAAATAAAACATAACGTGAAGACTGAAGTCCTAAACAACAATAACGTAGTTTGGGCTCTATTGATTAGACTCGATGAGTTCTCTACTAACAGAGCTATGAGCGAGCGAGCGAGGCGGGCATAGTTCTCAGAGTCTGTTGGAATCCAGCTGTACGGTTCAAAGACCGCACATTATGTTGAGGTAGCATATCGTGCGACCTCGTTACTATTATATATAATAAATAACTAATCAATATTTTTAAGTTTGCTACTAACTCTTACCAAAACTAGAAGTGCATTGTAAAATCATTACAAAAAGAAAAACTTTTCACTTCAACATCTGCAAACTTCACTGAATGTACTGGGTCGCAGCCGTCTACTAAGCTGGGGCTCCTACACCAGCTTTTGTATATTTGTTCGACGATTACTGGAGTATCGTTGATTGGGTTAGATGGATTAGAGTCGGTGGCGAAAAAGCTTCGGTGGCTCAACCGGTAACGACTCGGTCCATCTAACCAGAGGTACCGGGTTCAAATCTGGATGGCCAATGTACCAATGAGTTTTTCAAAAAACTTACGTACATATACTTACCGATTGCTTTAACGGTGAAGGAAAACATCGTGAGGAAACCTTCACACACCTGCGAAGAAACTCGAAGGTTGTGTGTGAAGTCGACTAACCCGCACTGGGCCCGCGTGGTCGACTAAGGCCTGATCGCCCTAATTCAGGGTAGGCTCGAGCCCCTCGGTGGGGACGTAAATGAGCGTTGATTGGGACGTTGTGAAATTTGGTAGGCGAATTCATGAAACGAAAATAATTTTTAAGTTCGAATATGATTGCCAAGATATGGCGCTGTTGGACGGATACTACATCGCGCAAGCGTTAGTGAGCGTACCTATATTTTTTGAACGAGAGATCGTAACGAAGCGAGCGAAGTTATCCGAGTCTACTGGAATAATTCGGCGTTTGTACGAGTAGGTATGTATATAGTTTTTTCGACGATAACTCGAGTATCGTTTAGCGGAACTTCGTGAAATTAGGTAGGCGAATAATTGAGACATAAATATTTTTTAAATATGAACATGAGCCAAATCGGTGAAGGGGTTGCCGAGATATAGACAGTTGTAAATGTTGAAAACATGGTTTCTCTTACAATGTGCATGCGTTAGTGAGCGTGCCTATGTTTTGTTCACAGTTCATAGACTGTCAAAAACATCATCACATCAGCTCATATAATATGTCCCCACCGAGGGGCTCGAGCCTACCTTGAATTAGGGCGATCGGGCCTTAGTCGACCACGCGAGCCCAATGCGAGTTGGTCGACTTCACACACAACCTTAGAGTTTCTTCGCAGGCGTGTGCAGGTTTCCTCTCGATGTTTTCCTTCACCATAAGAGCAAAGTATAATATAAGGTGTAACAAAATTAGCTGAAACTATTTAAACTGGTGCTTCTACCTATGAAACTGAACAACTTTCCCCATGGAACCCATAGTCAAATCGCAAAAATAATTTGGCTCTCCTATACTAACTCGATCACTGACCAGCCAACTTAGTATGGGAAGTACAACATTTTTTTTGAGATTTGACTATGGGTCTCACGGGGAAAGTTGTTCAGTTTCATGGGTAGAAGCACCAGTTTAAATAGTTTCAGCTAATTTTGTTACACCTTATATTATACTTTGCTCTTATGGTGAAGGAAAACATCGAGAGGAAACCTGCACACGCCTGCGAAGAAACTCTAAGGTTGTGTGTAACGTAATAAGAGCGTCGGATAAACGTACATAATATGTGATCGAAATTAGAAAACACATTGGTACGTGGCAGGACTCGAACCATGACTTCCCGGATAGGTGGTAGCGGCCCTTGATATAAAATATATAAAAACGTCAAAACATAACCCTCCTTATTTCGTAGTCGGGTAAAAAAATACGTTTATCCGTTGCTCCGTTGCGACGTGAAAGAAGGACAAACAAGAAAATAAATAAACAAATAAACTCACTTTCACATATTTATAATATTATTATTATGAATACAAAAACAACTGTGTTTAATTTATTCAAAAGAACGACTATTAAAACCAGTCTGGCAATACACACATTTACATTTTACTGAATCAAAACGCGTTTGGTTCGTTTTGATTCAATGTCACTTAGACCCACAGACAACTGAGACCAGTGTCTGGCCAAAGTATATATATTACTACTAACATATAGTATGGACACTCCCTGTCGCTTTCTAGATTGCGACCCCTCGTCACCCAGATTGATTTAGATTGGTTATAGTTTCTCCGTGATTTAGTTTGCACCGTCATTTGTTTTTTACAAATGTCATTTCACGACCGTTGTATGCAGTGTCCGGACTTCAGATGCTTGTCCAGAGGACGCGACTTACGCGCGACTTGACCAGCATGTGGACGGAATGCATGAATCTCAAGTGTCTCAAGTCTCGCGACTAAGCACGCGTTGACCCAACTATATCCCTACGGACATATACAGTGTAAACTCTGTAAAACGTCACTCGATATAACGATTCACTCTTTGAAACGTAAAAATTTTCTGGCTCCAGTTTGCTTACTTTGACGCTAATTTCTCTCTGTATAACGAAAACTCTCAATAACGTCACAAAATGCCTGGTCCCTTGAGTGTCGCTATATAGAGTTTACACTGTAGTTATATCATGGATGGATTTTTCTATCTTGCTGCGACAGAGTTACACCATGTAACACGAAAAACCAAGTTTTTCACATATTTTATTTTATATTTTTGTAAGATATTTTTAGGTTTCCGTACCCAAATGGTAAAAAACCGAGCAAGTGCGAGTCGGACTTGCGCACGAAGGGTTCCGCACCATTATCTATAATAAATAAGGTATTAAAAACTAAACCGCACTGGGCCCGCGTGGTTGACTAAGGCCCGATCGCCCTAATTCAGGGTAGGCTCGAGCCCCTCGGTGGGGACGTATATGAGCTGAAATAAAATTAAAAAAACTACTTACTAGATCTCGTTCAAACCAATTTTCGGTGGAAGTTTGCATGGTAATGTACATCATTTATTTTATTTTTTTACTTTCATCATTTTCTTATTTTAGAAGTTACAGGAGAGGGACACATTTTACCACTTTGGAAGTGTCTCTCGCGCAAACTATTCAGTTAAGAAAAAAATGATATTAGAAACCTCAATATATCATTTTTGAAGACCTATCCATAGTTACCTCGCACGTATGGGTTTGATAAAAAAAAAATGAGTTTCAGTTCTAAGTATGGGGAACCCCCAAAATTTATTGTTTTTTTTCTATGTTTGTGTGAAATCATAATGCGGTTCACAGAATACATCTACTTACCAAGTTTCAACAGTATAGTTCTTATAGTTTCGGAAAAAAGTGGCTGTGACGGACAGACAGACAGACAGACATGACAAATCAATAAGGGTTCCGTTTTTTTCCATTTGGCTACGGAACCCTAAAAACGGGACCCTATTACTAAGACTACGCTGTCCGTCCGTCTGTTTGTCTGTCTGTCCGTCTGTCACCAGGCTGTATTTCATGAACCGTGATAGCTAGACACTTGAAATTTTCACAGATAATGTATTTCTGTCGCCGCTATAACAATAAATACTAAAAAACAGAATAAAATGAATATTTAAGGGGGATTCCAGACAACTAACGTGATTTTTTTGCTCGTTTTTGCTCAATATTGATAACGGCAACAGGTAGACGGTTATAATATTCACAGAATATTGAGTTGTATTATTCATAGATATTTTTAAAGATCATCATCATCATATCAACCGAAGGACGTCCACTGCTGGACAAAGGCCTCTCCCAAGGATATACACGACGACCGGTTCTGCGCTACCCGTATCCAGTGGCTTCCAGGGGCATTTTGTGCCATATTTTTCGTATATCGAGCAACCCACGATCTATACACAATAATACTAGTATTTTTCGTTCGCTATTGTTTTTAATTACGTTAGTATTTAAGTCCATTTTTAGGCACCAATGGAGGTCGTAATCTCTTATGTGCCAGGGCTTATTTACCGTTCCTCTGAGTAGGTATTTGCTCTGAAACCGTTGTATTATTAAAATGTTACTTTGTTTAGTACAGCCCCATGACTGTATACCGTAAGTCCATACTGGCTTATACAACAATAAGTTAGTCTACACTGACAACAAGGAGTATTTACAAATGAAAAATACGAGGGAACAGATGAACATCTAACCATACTATCAAAAACATAACCCCTTCTTTTTTCGTGACTGGGGAACCCTCCTTTTTTCGTAGTCGGGTAAAAAAAATACAGTTCAAAAATCTTGTACTTTTTATGGATCCGTCCGTACTCAAACTAGTTTCTTATATAAACTTTATTTCTGCTCGTGAATCCCTTGTATCATCAAATATTCTATTAACTTCACGTAATTTACTTCAACAATATGAGTGAGTGTATCTCCAAAGATATGGTGGCTTTGAACAGATTTCTCCTTTGATCTGTTTGCCTTGTATAAGTTTTAAATATTCCTTTTATTTTATCAAAAGATAGCCTTAGCACCTTAGAACATAAAAAAAAAGTAACTCTACACTGGAAAATTATCACGCAAACCTCAAATGTAGGTACAAGCTTGTATTTTAGTGTTATCAGATTTCTACTAAATTTCAGCTCAATAGGACTTCTGGAAGTCGCTCAAAAAATACCGCAAGATTTGACCCGCACGATTTTTTTTTGTTTTTTATGTTTGTTATATTTTATGTTTTTATCTTCGCAGATTATCAACTTATTATAATTACACTTTTTTTAATTTGATACCCTATCGTATTAAAAAGAGCCTGCCAGCCTATACAATTTGCGTGACCATTTGTAAAATGACTAATCATACAATATGCCTGCCACAAAATTGGTCAACATATACATAAAAAAATAATTAGAGCCAGATTTGGTTGTGATTTAAAAATTCTTAGACGGTATAAAATATTTGTCTAGTAGCCAGTAAAGTTAAACACTGTGTACTAATATATTTATGTGGTAGGCAAATTGTATGATTAATCATTTTACGTATGGTCAGGCAAATTGTGTAATTCGTCCATATATAAACGGCTAGGCAATTTGTAAACCCCCTGGTGGGTAGCAGAAATCTGCGTACCGCATTTTAAAATTTGCCTGACCACCAAATGACGAATTATACTATATGCCTGGGACATATATACACTGTGTTCTACGAGCTATGCGCCCCGCCCACTGCCACTTAAGTTTAGCAATTCTGACAGCTATGTCGATTACTTTGGTTCTCCTACGGATCTCCTCGTTTCTGATTCGATCACGCATAGAATTCTTCTATTCTATTCTATAGAATTCTTCTATTCTATTCTATAGAAACTCTGAGCATAGCACGCTCCATGGCCCATTGGGTGACCTTAAGCCTTCTTATGAGACCATGTCTCAATCCGTACGTCATCACTAGAAACACACACTGGTCGAAGACCTGGGTCTAAAGACACTGCGGTATTTGGGACGTGAAGATATTGCGAAGCTTCCCGAACGTTGCCTAGCCGAGTTGGATTCGACGATTGAAAAAAGAAATGAAAATGAAAATTGTTTATTGGTTACCAATAATTATCAGCTTTTTAAGGCTGAGATCTCCTTTTAGGTAAAAAAAATACCTGTGTTAAGAAATCTCACTCTTCCATCGGTTAGTCTATGGTATATATAATTATTGGCAAATAACAGAGTCTAGTAAACTGAAGATGGTATATTTACTAAATGTGAACAAAACTATGCTAAACTTTTAACTAAAATAAAACAAAGATCTTGAATTGATGCAAGTGGATTTTAGTGTGTGTGTGTGTGTGTGTGTGTGTGTGTGTGTTGTGTTTGTGATGCAGGCTACAATTCATCATAGCTGAGGGATTCTAACCATAGTATTAGAATGGTTCTACACTCAGGCACGTTCATTGGATAGATGAGCAGAAGTTTGTTAAATTTATTATACAACTAGCTTTTGCCCGCAGCTTCGCCCGCGTGGACATAGCTTTTATGACTCTTTTTAAGGGTGAGTGGTGCGCGAGCAATCAGCTCGCAAGCGTGGACATGAGTTTACTCCAGGTACCTCAGGAACTGTATCGGGCTATTCGGATTAGCTGTCTTTGCCACTTCCCACCCCCTCAACAAATTCTATACAAAAAATCACTTTATCCGTTGCTCCGTTGCGACGCCACCGACGTGCGCGAGCGTAGAAAACCGTTGTCCCCAGATTCCTCGGGAACTATGTCAGGATATACTTATTAGTAAATTATATCATTTTCCACCTCATCTCTGTGCTAAAAATCACACCAACCCATTTTTTCGTTACGATTTTAAATAACTCAACGAACAAAGAGTATTGTTTTTAGTTCCTCAGGAACTGCTATGGCTATGATAACTTCCACAGAAAAGTAGACTATTTCATTCCCAGTGATACAGGCTACCTGCATGCCAAATTTCGTCAAGATTGGTAGAGGTGTTGAAGTGTGAATAGGTAACAAACAAACAAACACATTTTCACATTTATAATATTAAGTAAGGATTTCTTAATCTTAAATAACATATAGAGCGTCGGTGGCAGAACGGTTAGGGCCACTACCTCCTGTCCGGAAGGGCGTGGTTCGAATCCTGCCACTTACCAATATCTATACGAATATCGATTTAATACTGGTATGAACGTTTATCCGACGCTCTTACGGTGAGAAAAACATCGTGAGGAAACCTGCACACGCCTGCGAAGAAACTCGAATCTTATGTGTGAAGTCAATCAACCCGCAATGGGCCCGCGTGATCGTTCAACGCCTGATCGCCCTTACTCAGGGCAGGTCGAGGCCTTGGTGGGGACGTATATAAACTGATATGATGAAATAACACATATACCTATATTATCAAAAAACTAATTCAAATCATTATATCAATCTGGTAATAAAATTTCCTAAAAATATTAATATGGGTCAAATCCTCGAGTCGTATCAGCTCCAAAGGAGCCCATGACGCACTTCTCGTTGCCGCGCTGGATGGCAATAGACTACCTTAGCAGCAGGTAGGACCTCACGTCACATCTCCTCTCTCGAAGGCGACGGCCAATCTCCTTTGTGAAGGCAAAGGCCTCTGAGGGTTCAGCAGCCGGTTGTCCCACAGACCAGCGGCACAAAGCAGTAATTTGCCTCCAAGACCGAATACTTATTATGCTTCTTTCTCGCCGCAAATTGAGCAGCAGTACCGTACGGGTGAGGACGTTCCTCTCTGCCATAGCACCTGTTAAAACCCTCCGGCCTTTTGCCATCAGATCGACAAAAGCCCGGCGGCTGCATGTTCACAAACAATGACCGCAACTCAGTGAGTGATGGCCAATTGCCTCCACCGTGGACCCGCAAATACATTGATGAGGTTCACAGATATTGATATTGCAGGCGGAGAGCAACTGCCACACGCAAATAGTCGTCGTCAGAAGAGTTCCCGTATCTGTGCCTTCTGATAAAAGATGCTAAACTCGATTTATGTGTTTTTAATTTTTTTTTACACGATTGGAATCTGTAAAAAAATACCTATCCGATCGTCTATGAAACACATCGCTACGTGCCATAGTTCCAGAGAGTTGTGTAAAAAGCGTATGCTGAAAAATACATAAAAATAATCCACTCAAAAGTATGAAATAATATTTTAATGTTTTAACACAACTTAAGCGCGTTTTAGTATCCCTGCAGTGCCATCTATTGACATTTTGCTGCAATGATTATAATGTGTGGTATGTGTAGCTCATATGTTGAAAAAGTACTCTATATTTATTACTAGCTTTTGCCCGCGGCTTCGCCAGCGTGGACATATCTTTTATGACTCTTTTTGAGGGTGAGTGGAGCGCGAGCCGCAATCAGCTCGCAAGCGTGGACATGAGTTTTCTCTAGGTACCTCAGGAACTATATCGGGCTATTCGGATTAGCAGTCTTTGTCACTTCCCACCCCCTCAACAAATTCTATACAAAAAATCATTTTAATCCGTTGCTCCGTTGCGACGCCACCGACGTACGCGAGCGTAGAAAACAGTTGTCCCTAGATCCCTCGGGAACTATGTCAGGATATACTTTTTAGTAAATTATATCATTTTCCACCTCATCTCTGTGCTAAAAATCACACCAATCCATTTTTTCGTTGCGATTTTAAATAACTTAACGAACAAAGAGTATTGTTTTAGTTTCCTCAGGAACTGCATCGGGCTATGATAATTTCCAGAGATAAAAAGTAGACTATTTCATTCCTAGTGATACAGGCTACCTGCATGCCAAATTTCATCAAGATTGGTAGAGTTGTTGAAGTGTGAATAGGTAACAAACAAACAAACACATTTTCACATTTATAATATTAAGTAAGGATTTCTAAATCTTAAATAACATATAGAGCGTCGGTGGCGTAACGGTTAGGGCCACTACCTCCTGTCCGGAATGCCGTGGTTCGAATCCTGTCACTTACCAATATCTATACGAATATCGATTTCATACTCGTATGTACGTTTATCCGACGCTCTTGAGGAAACCTGCACACGCCTGCGAAGAAACTCGAAGCTTATGTGTGAAGTCAATCAACCCCTATTGGGCCCGCGTGATCGTCTAAGACCTGATCGCCCTAACTCAGGGCAGATCGAGCCCCTTGTTGGGGACGTATATAAACTGATATGATGAAATAACACATATACCTATATTATCAAAAAACTAATTCATATCATTATATCAATCTAGTAATAAAATTTCCTAAAAATATTAATATGGGTCAAATCCTCGAGTCGTATCAGCTCCAAAGGAGCCCATAACGCACTTCTCGTTGCCGCGCTGGATGGCAATAGACAACCTTAGCAGCAGGTAGGACCCGGAGCGGGCGTCACGTCTCCTCTCTCGGCGAGAAAAACATCGTGAGGAAACCTGCACACGCCTGCGAAGAAACTCGAAGCTTATGTGTGAAGTCAATCAACCCGCAATGGGCCCGCGTGATCGTCTAAGGCCTGATCGCCCTAACTCAGGGCAGGTCGAGCCCCTTGGTAGGGACGAATATAAACTGATATGATGAAATATATATCAATCTAGTAACCAAATTTCCTAACAATATTAATATGGGTCAAATCCTCGAGTCGTATCAGCTCCAAAGGAGCCCAAGACGCACTTCTCGTTGCCGCGCTGGATGGCAATAGACAACCTTAGCAGCAGGTAGGACCTCACGTCACATCTCCTCTCTCGAAGGCGAAGGCCAATCTTCTTTGTGAAGGCAAAGGCCTCTGAGGGTTCAGCAGCCGGTTGTCTCACAGACCAGCGGCACAAAGCAGTAATTTGCCTCCAAGACCGAGTACTTATTATGCTTCTTTCTCACCGCAAATTGAGCAGCAGTACCGTACGTGAGGAGTGAGGCAGAAAAAGTGGCTTCCCAAAGCAGACACGTTCCTCTCTGCGATAGCACCTGTTTAAACCCTCCGGCCTTTTGCCATCAGATCGACTAAAGCCCGGCCGGCGGCTGCATCAAAGATGGAATATTCCATCTGGCCGAGACCAGTGCCCTCCGAGTGAGGTCATTAAGGAATTGGTGACGTGGTAATATTCACAAACACGACTGAAACTCAGTGAGTGATGGCCAATTGCCACCACCGAGGACCCGCAAATACATTGATGAGGTTCACAGATATTGATATTGCAGGCGGAGAGCAACTGCCACACGCAAATAGTCGCCGTCAGAAGAGTTCCCATATCTGTGCCTCCTGTTAAAAGATGTTAAACTCGATTTATGTGTTTTTATTTTTTTACACGATTGGAATCTGTAAAAAAATACCTCTCTGTTCGTCTATGAAACACATCGCTACGTACCATAGTTCCAGTGTTTAAAGTAGCGTATGCTGAAAAATACATAAAAGAACTCCGTAAAACGTATGAAATAATATTTTAATGTTTTAATACAACTTAAGCGCGTTTTATTATCCCTGCAGTGCCATCTATTGACATTCTGCTACTATGATTATAATGTTTGGTACCCGACTATACAATGATGGTCAAAACACCTCATCCCAATCTAAAGGTTTCATATTGTTACGTTGAGTCATTCTAAAGATACAATTTTTTGCATTCCTGTAGGAACCCTAATTTTTTTGGGATTCACAATGTCCCATTTTTAGTTCGCGATAAGGGTATTAACGTGTAAAATTTGATTGTAATGGGTCAAGCCACATTTACGTGGTGAGCCACTCTATAAATGAATACTTTTGATTTTCCCACGGGAACTCTTGAATTTTCTGGGATAAAAAGTATCGTATATGTTAACCCGGGCTATAAGGAACCACCATACAAAATTTCATCAAAATCGGCCTGGTAGTTTTTGCGTGATGCGCGAACATACAGACAGACAGACAGACAGACAAAAATTCCAAAAGTTGTTGTTTTGGCCTCTGTATCGTTAGTAATGTCCACCACAGTTATTATTTTTCAAAAATATTTCATGTACAGACACGGCCCCGTTACAGTTTTATTATATATATTATATTATATTATTATTAAATAATATTAAATTAATATTAATAAAATATTTCATGTACAGACACGGCCCCGTTACAGTTTTATTATATTATAGAAGATAGATAGAAGTATCGATGGATAATTTCCCACGGGACCTCTTTAGTTTTCCGGGATAAAGAATACCCGACTATACAATGATGTTGAAAACACCCCATCCCAATGTAATGGTTTCATATTGTTACGTTGAGCCATTCTAAAGATACATTTTTTGCATTCCTGCAGGAACCCTAATTTTTTTTGGATTCACAATGTCCCAGTTTTAGTTCGCGATAAGGGTATCAACGTGTAAAATTTGATTGTAATAGGTCAAGCCACATTTGCGTGGTGAGCCATTCTATAAATGAATACTTTTCATTTTCCCACGGGAACACTTGAATTTTCCGGGATAAAAAGTATCCTATATGTTAACCCGGGCTATAAGGAACCACCATACAAAATTTCATCAAAATCGGCCTGGTAGTTTTTGCGTGATGCACGAACATACAGACAGACAGACAAAAATCCAAAAATTGTTGTTAGTAATGTCCACCACAGTTATTATTTTCCAAAAATATTTCATGTATTACAGACACGGCCCCGTTACAGTTTTATTATATTATAGAAGATAGATATAGATATATAGATTAGGAGGATCGATTATTAAACTGGCGTGAAGCAAAATTAGTTCTATTTGTTAATCTATCTTTTATAGGTATTATATTTATATCTCTTTCAGAGTTTATTTTAGGATCATAGGGGAGCGATTTATGTTTTTTTAGGATGATTCGAAAAATGTAAAGATTACTTACTGTGAGTAGATTAGTGAATAAGTAAAGCTGCTCTGTTGGAAATCTAAAGGGCTTACAGCACATGACCTTTAACGATTGATCTCTTTCTTGAAGTTGGAGCTACCTAACTGGACTGTTTGTTCCAGGTAAACATATTCGGCAACAACTTCAATCGTAGAGCCTCCAGGTAGGTGCGACACGGACGTTTGACATAATATTTATAACCATAAATTTAAAAACCCCCGATAACAATATGTATGTATTATTATTTATAAAATTTAAGTTATTCTGCTCACTTAGCTAGAGGTGAAATGGCAGGAGTATCTCCAGCGGAAGCACAGTCGGCTGGAGTTCAGTGCGACGGGGAGAGAAAGCGTCGGACTATCCGGGCATTGTCGAGGAGTACTGCTTTTTGTATTGCCGCAATAATAGGTTTGCCTCAGTCTGGTCTGTGTCGCTCAAGGTCAGCTGGGGTTAGCCCGTTCATGGATAGGACTATGGGGATGCTTTCGGAAGTTCCACTTGCCACGCATCAGTAACCTCGTGCGCCAGGTCCAAGTACTTAGTCCTTTTTTCGGTATCAGCCTGCACGAGGTTTACGTCGTATGGTATAGTGACATCCACCAAAAACACCTTTGAATGCGCCCGATCCATCAACACGATATCAGGCTTGTTCAAGGGAATCGTCCTGTTCGTGATGATAGGTAGGTCCCATTAGAGCTTGGCGCGGTCGTTCTCGAGAACCGGCTCCGGCGTGTACTTGTGTGTAATAATTGCTACTCTTTAAAGTAATATTTTTTGATCTTTGGTATGGCAACCGCCGAGATATGACATGAAATATAATTATTAATACACTAGCTTTCCCCCGCGGCTTCGCCCGCGTGGACATCGTTTTTAAGACTGCCTTTGAGGGTGAGCGGCGACGGATAAAAAGTAGCCTATGTCCTTCTCTGTTACACAGGCTACCGGTATCCCAAATTTCATCAAGATTGGTCAAGCTGTTGACGCGTGAAAAAGTAATAAATAATCAAACAAACTCATTTTAACATTTATAATATTAAGTAAGGATTATTAACATATTATATTATTATAATGTATTTATTGAAAGCATTTCCATGAGCTTAAATAATTTCTGATGTAAGTTGGTGAAGTTGGCTATCCTGCAGGTTCCAGGCGATGCTGCAGCTAAGATGCTCACGTGCCTAGAAAAGGGCTGATTTTCATAAAACGGCTGACCAGATTTTCTTGAATCATAATAGCTTATGTCACTAACAACTAAATCAAGATCGGTTCATCCTTTTGGAAGCTGCGATCCCACAGACAGGCACACAAATACTCTGTTTGCATCTGGGGTTACAAATGTGAGTGAGTGATAGTTGATACTTTTGATTGTAGGTTCTTGATGGAACTTTACATCACACATATTGGTAACACACACACTAATTCCACATAAAAGAAGTAAAACTGCGTTTATAATTTGTCAGCGACCGGTTTCGATTCGAACACCATCATAAGGCAGACTATTAAAATTTATTTACGCAATATGTGGGTACATTTGAAATAAATTTTAGGGTTACCAGGTAATTACAATGTCTACGGATTTAGTAAAAAATAACCAATTTCAGGAAAAAAATAATATGATAATAAAACAAATTAAAATATAAAAATAAGAATACAAAGACATAAAAAACAATAACAAAATAGAAATAATAATAAAATAAATAGTCTGCCTGAAGATGGTGTTCGAAACCGGTCGCTGACAAATTATAAACGCAGTTTTATTTCTTTTAAGTGGAAGAGCGTCGGTGGCGTAATGGCAAGGGCCGCAACCTCCTGTCCGGAAAGTCGTGGTTCGAATCCTGCCACGTACCAATGTGTTTCGAATTCATATGTACGTTTATCCTATGCTCTTTCGGTGAAGGAAAACATCGTGAGGAAACCTGCACACGCCTGCGAAGAAACTCACAAGTTGTGTGTGAAGTCGACCAACCCGCACAGGGCCACGTGGTCGACTAAGGCCCTGTCGCCCTAATTCAGGGTAGGTTCGAGCCCCTCGGTGGGGACGTTAATGAGCTGATATGATATATACCAATATGTGTGAGTGACGGACGTGACGTGGCAGGTACAACCTTACAACGTAGGTAGGTATTAGCAAGTTTTAGAGACCATGAAAGAGTTTTTACTCAAACACGCTATGTAATGTTCGCTTTAAATTGTTATAAAGAATACAGAAAATACGCGATTTTAGGATCGTCAGAAAAAAAATCTAGTTTCCGGCTAGTGGCTATATAATTTCATTACTGAAGAGTAGCATTTTTTTTATTGCAAAAATCTTATCTTACACTGTAAGGCGCAGAACACATATCTCATACAGCCATACAGCCAAGTGACAACACCATAATCCTATAAATAAAAGCTTCTTGATGGTCTAAGTTTCGCTGGATGCTTGTTTTTAGGTTCCTGGGACTTCGCTGTCCTTCTGTCTGACGGTTTGTGTGTTCGTCCGTCAGTCACCAGGCTGTATTTCATGAACCGTGATAGCTAGACAGTTAAAATTTACACGAATGATGCCGCTATTACAATAAATACTAAAAAACAGATTAAAGTAAATTTTTAAGGGGCCTCCCATAAAACAAACTGATTTTTTTGCTCGATATTGATAACGGCAACAGGTAGAAGCTTGACATATTCACAGATATTTATTTATATGTATATTCACTTTAAAAATAAATAATTAAATTAAAATAAAACAAATATTTTAGGGGGGCTCCCATACAACAAATGTGATTTCTTAGCTCGATATTGATAACGGCAACAGAAAGACGCTTGAAATATTCAGAGAATATTGAGTTATATATTTACTTTTTAAATAAATAATTATAAAAAAAATATATTTAAGGGGGCTCCCATACAAGAAACGTGATTTTTTGCTCGTTTTTACTCGATATTGATAACGGCAACAGGTAGACGCTTGAAATATACACAGAATATTGAGTTGTATTATTCACTTTAAAAATAAATAATTAAATTAAAGTAAAATTTACATTTAAGGGGGGCTTCCATACAACAAACGTGATTTTTATAGATAATGGTACGGAATCTTTCGTGCGCGAGTCCGACTCGCACTTGGCCGGTTTTTAACTTTGAACGGACCGGCGGCAGCGCGGCAACGGCGCGGCGGCGGCGCGGCGACGGCGCGGCGACGGCGCGGCGGCGCTGTGATTAAAAAAAAATCGGCGGAGAAGCAAAAGTTTGCGTCACGGCATTCCCTACACTTTAATCGCGGTTTTAAATATCAAGTGTTTTTTACTTACAATTTTATTAATTATTATTTCAATTTCCTTGCTTGACTACAAGCTGCAAGAAAAGGCACGTAAGTTTTTAAAGACTACTTGTTTGTTATTGTCCTCTGGGCCTTGACTTCTTTACCGGACAGGGTCAGCGAGTAGTGCCAAGCTTAAGTATAGTAGTATACAGTGCAATAAAAACAATCATTTAGAAAGTATAAAGTCCCTTATATTACTTAAAGAAAATTATTTAGCTGCAACCACAAAGGACGTTTGTTCGTCTGTGGTTTCGACCAAATATCATCATCATCATATTAGCTGAAAAACGTCCACTGCTGGACAAAGGCCTCCCCCAAGGATTTCCACGACGTCGGATCCTGCGCTTCCCGCATCCATCGTCTTCCCGCGATCTTCACCAGGTCGTAGGTCCACAGCGTGGGAGGCCTGCCTACGCTACGTTTTCCGATGCGCGGTCGCCACTCGAGAACTTTACTGCCCCAACGGCCTGTTCTAAGAGCTATGCACCCTGCCCACTTCCACTTTAGTTGAGTCAGCTATGTCGGTTACTTTGGTTCTCCTGCGGATCTCCTCGTTTCTGATTCGATCACACAGAGAAACTCCGAGCATAGCACGCTCCATTGCCCTTTGGGTGACCTTGAGCCTTCTTAGGAGGCCAAATATGATGAACCAAATCCAAATCCAATTCAAATCAGTCAAATACAGCTACACGCAAACACACACTCACACCACACTAATAGTCCACCGAGTCTCGTTCAAATATCGGAATGTAGCACGAATCCTTACCAATTATATCATAAATTATGTGAAAATGTGTTTGTTTGTTTGTATACATGACATTAACCAACAATAACGAAATCAAAGGTGGCTAGGAATTAAATTAGGGGCCTAAAATATTTTTTGAGGTCGGTGTTAGCAATGCCATCGAATTTTTGTACGTTGTAAAACATTTGATACGTAAGTAGCTGTATGCTAATTTAATTCCTAGTCACCTTTGATCTCGTTATTGTTGGTTAATGTCGTGTATCTAAGTAAAATAATATTATTTCATACTTTTGAATGAATTTAATTTTGAAGTCGGTTTTTAAGTTTTTTAAATTTTTATTTTTTTGGTTAATTTCTTTCACATCGCAACGGAACAATGGATTGTGTGATATTTTGCACAGGGATGGTTGAGAGGGTGGCAAATGACATGATTTACTAATAAGCATATCCTGACTTAGTTCCCGAGGGATCTGACGAAAAGTCATGTTCACGCCCCGCGCACCCTCTAAGACAGACATAAAAAACTATGTCCACACGGTCGAAGCCGCGGGCAAAAGCTAGTGTAATAATAAATTTCACTCATTTAGACCTACAACCCATTTAAGGTATACTGATCGACTCAGACGAAATGACCGAATACGCTCATTTTCAAGCGACTTCCAAAAAGGAGGAAGTTCTCAATTCGACCGTATGTTTTTTTATGTGTGTTACCTCAGAACTTTTGACTGGGTAAACCGATTTTTATGATTTTTGTTTTATTTGAAAGCTAGTGCTTCCCGTGTGGTTCCATATAAATTTTATCAAAATCGGTGTAGTACTTTATTATAAAATTAACAAAAACCAAAAATAACAATGCAAAAATTGTTGCGATGGAAGTCGGTTTTGTTTAGCGTTTTCAATTATGTAGGCATCAAAACCCCTGTACGTGTAGGCCGGTCCATAGCTTTTATACTGGTCGAAAGTCTGTGGTTTCAACTTTTTGCTTGAATTTCCCGCGAATCGTCGCTGTCGAGCATGCGTGACGTCAACGGTGATTACAATTATTTTAAATAACGAATTCATCGGCGCGTGAGTAGCAAAAAAGCAACATACACGTACGATACGGTTCTATAATCTAAGGCCAACAAGCAGTCATTGACGGACAGCGCTGTTCGATAGTCGGCTGACTGGATCCTATACGAACCAGTTATCGTTACAATTTTGTTTACCAAATATGAATTTGTGGTGTTTGTTATCTAAAAGAAGTTAATTAGTAGATAATACAATAAAGTGATAGATTAAGTAGATCAACATTTTATAACTTCAATACTTATATCATATTACCGGTAAGTTTTATTATGCTGGATTAAATCTCTTCCTTAGAAAAGTCTTTTGTAGATATGTATTTATTATAAGCGTCGGTGGCTCAACCGGTAACGACCCAGTCCTATTAACCAGAGGTACCGGGTTCAAATATTTTTAAGCATAAAAACTCTTTTTAACTATTAGCTTGTACCCAAAAGTTTTAAGGTCCTTCTGTTATTTGAATTTCAGACTTACTAATCCTTACCAACATTATAAACGTGAAAATGTGTTTGTTTGTTTATTTGTTTGTTTGTTACCTTTTCATGCTTCAACACCTCGACCAATCATGACGAAATTTGACATGCAGGTAGCCTTTGTAACTGGGAAGGCCAAATGCTACTTTTTATTTTGTGAAAATCGTGTAGTAGAAGCCGAGGAATTGAAAAAATACTCTTTTTTGGTTAATTTATTTAACATCGCAACGGAACAATGGATTGTTGTGTTTTTTGCACTGAGATGGTTGAGGAAGTAGGAAATGACATGATTTACTAATTAGCATATCCTGACATAGTTTCCGAGGGATATGGGGAAAATAGATGTGGGAAGTGACAATAGACTGCTAATTACAACACAATAGCCCGTTATAGTTCCTGAGGGATCTGGATAAAACTCATGTCAACGCTCGCGAGCCGCTTGCGGCTTGCGCACTACTCAGCCTCAGAGACCGTCATAAAAACGATGTCAACGTGGGCGGAGCCGTTGTCAAAAGCTAGTAATATTATAAATGTAAAAATATGTTTGTTTGTTACCATTTCACACTTAAACACCTCGACCAATCTTGATTAAATTTGGCATGCAGATAGCCTGTGTCATTGGGAAGGACATAGTACATTACATTTGATCCCGTGAAAATAGCATAGTCCGATGCAGTTCCCGAGGGAGCTGAAAAAATACTCTTTTTTAGTTAATTACTTTAACATCGCAACGGAACAATGGATTGTTGTGATTTTTAGCACAGAGATGGTTGAGGGAGTGGTAAATGACATAATTTACTAAATAGCATAGTTCCCGAGGGATCTGGGGGAAGCCTATTTCCACGATCGCGCAAAGAATTGGGTTGAGAGTGGGAAGTAACATCGATTCTAAACAGAACAGACCGATATAGTTCTCGAGGGATCTGGAGAAAACTCATGTCCACGCTCGCGAGCCGCTTGTAGCTCGCAGCTCGCTGACCACTCACCCTCAAAGACAGCCATAAAAACGATGGACACACGGGCGAAGCCGCAGGCAAAAGTTAGTTATCATATTAAATGGTCTTTTTCTATGCAATTTCCGATTGATTTAAAAAGTTTGTAATAGAAAATTATAAAATATGTAATTATGACAATATTTATTTCCACAACTGCATAAGCCATTTAAAAATTAAATGGTGGTTAATTAATGCCTATTGTTAAGATATCACTTAAGCAAAAAGTAATCGCCAATTTTTTAAGGAAAACATACATATTTTTAATTTTATAACTCTAGAGTTAACTCAGCAGTTTCTACGTTACTTATGACATATTTGAGTATACCCCGCATAAGATTTCGTCACTTTCATCAAAATTTTAAAATAATAACCAGTCAAAAAAATGACCCATCTGAGCACTAAGACACCTTTGCTCCATTTATCGTATAAATCTCCGTGGATCGGAACATGGAAAAACACTGGTCACTAATAAAAGACCATAAGTATAGTCAACATCTTAGGGTGAATAATTTAAAACAAAAACATCAATATTTTTCGATAAAAATTGGCAATGAACTTTGAAAACAGGAACGGCAATTTCACAAATAAAGACCTATAAATTGATGTATATGTCACCGGGATATTGTGAAAACCGCGATATTACAATCTCACTAGTTAGATTATGGTATAACGGTAAATTGTGAATCGGATCACAATTTCACGGTATATTCTTGTACCTCCGAACAAAACCGATATTTTTTTCTGCTGCGAAGCATTCTGCTACCCAGGGGGGAGGCTTTGACTATTAAGGCGAGGCACCGGTGGAGAAGTGGAGAAAGCCTTTTGCTAGATCAATTTTGTTGGGTAATTACAACTAAATATCGGGCTTGCAAAAAATATTGGATATACTTAAGGATATTGTCTGAGGAATGTGCTAATATGTTACACGATAGTGTGTACTTTACTCCCAAAAACAGGTCTAAAACGTCAAAAAAAAAGTCTAAAATGATTGTTTATTAATAAAATTTCTAAATTTGCACATAGTTTTTATATGGAGATATTCCTTTTTAATTACTACATATAATCTGCTAAATTTTAGTTTCAAAATTGAAGTCTTATGAGAAATAACAACGTAAAACCACAGTATATATATTAGTACTAACGTACAGTATGGACACTCCCTGCCGCTCTCTAGATTCGACCTCACCCCCCCCCCCCCCCCCCCGTCACTCAGATTGGCTGTAGATTGGGTACCAAACGTAAAGGACGAGCTACGCAAGCACTTTTATTCACTATATTCACTTTGCGCGCCGCTGTGATTTCGTTCACAAGCATAAAAACCAACCAGTTACCGAACGTAAAGGCCCAACTGAACTCTTTTTTTTCATACTTGTCTTATGTTGTAAACAAACACCGCTCGAACAAAAAACACCACTTTCCGAATACACCATACACATACACATACACATTATTAGACTATGAGACTATAAAACATTGTAAATGGTAACTGCGACGTGAACGTATGAATTAACACTGAAAACTGCTATTGTTTTATACATCTTCTAACAGTTTTTCCATAAAATTGCGAAATTGATAAAGGATTTTGTCACAGATTAAAAATCGACATGATAGTTTTGTTGCTTTGGTGTAGAGATGGTACGAAGTGAATGACTGAATGAATGATTTTGAACTGTTGTTGCGAGGTAAAAATTGGGTCATCTTTGGGCTCAACTGTACAATAGGGTACATCGATTTGGCAGACCGCGATTTTTTGGTAAGAGATAGGCTTTAGCTGAACATCCATACCAGCGGTTTTTGAGTTATGAATTTTTGAAAATTGTATTTTAAGGTACTCTTTGGTCTTTGTTTTGTGAGTTTATGTAGGACCAAAGATGACTTATTACTGATTGTATAATTTGATTCCAAAGATTCATAATATGGGGTTAAAACCCCCAAACAAACCTTCGGGATCCGAGGGGGATGTGACTGAGGGCAGACAAACTTGGGGGTAACATATTGAAAACCAGGGGGTAATCCGTCAAGGTCAATCAATCAAGGTCATTTCAAGGTCAAGGTCTAAGTCAATTTGATCCCAAAGATTCATAATATGGGGTCCGCGAGTGAGGTACGGGGAGTTCTAAATAGAAGCGGGAGCGAGCGAAGCGAGCTCGGACTTTCGGAGCACCCCGACTCGGATCCGTTAGGTTCGGAGAATGTGTAAGCTCGCCTCCCCGCACAGTCGTAGTGTTAGGTTTAACATAAGAATGAAGAAGTAGGAGCCCCGAGTTTGTCAGCCCCGCGTGCTTTCCCCGCCCTGATACTCCCACATCCCCCTCGGATCCCGAAGGTTTGTTGGGGGCTTTAAATGGGTGGCGGGAGCTACGCCCCCGTTAGGGGTCCGGGCCCCGCGTGATTTCCCCGCCCTGATACTCCCACATCCCCCTCTGATCCCGAAGGTTTGTTGGGGGCTTTAAATGGGTGGCGGGGGCTACGCCCCCGTCAAGGGTCCGGGCCCCGCGTGCTTACCCCGCCCTGATACTCCCCTGGACCCCATATCATGAATCTTGGTGATCAAATTGACTTCACCTTTTTTTAAGCGTTAGCGATTTTCGCCGTCAGAGAAGTGGATGACCTTTTTTTTTATTAAGCGGCAGCGATTTTCGGCGTCACAGAAGTAGATGACCTTTTTTTAATAAGCGGTAGCGATTTGCCGGTCAAAGACTACCTAACAATTTTCACCTCTCAACAACAGTTCAAAATCATTTATTCAGTCATTCACCACACCATCTCTACACCAAAGCAACAAAACTATCATCTCGATTTTTAATCTGTGACATTTCGCAATTTTATGGAAAAAGTGTTTAAAGATGTACAAAATAATAGCAGTTTTCAGTGTTAATTCATACGTCCACATCGCAGTTACCATTTACAATGTTTTTTAGTCTCATAATGTGTATGGTGTATTCGGAAAGTGGTGTTTTTTGTTCGAACGGTGTTTGTTTACAACGAAAAGTATAAAAAAAAAGAGTTTAGTATTCACACTGTTGCATTCAGTAAATAACTCACAAACATTTCGTGACCAATACCGCCGGTGTGATTCAACCCTACCTGCATTCTTGCCTATAGATACGTCTGTTATAATTATGTATATCATTTCTCGCTCGTTTGTATGGAGTGTCCGGGGTGTGGTAAAACATTGAAAAAGTGCAAGGTGGTATTGTCTTGACTCTTTACACGTATAGTAAAAAACAGAGACAACTGTTTTACAAATGCCTATCGCATTAAATCAATCAAACCTGACCTAAGGATCCACCCGTCTCTATATTTTACTCAGATTTTCTTGATACAAGCAAAAAGTAGCGCCATCTAACATAATTCGTACGAACTAGCGTGGACGAGAGTTGACGTCAGTGCCGCGTTAAAAGAACCTTGGTAGAATAGTCGCTTTAAAAATTCGTTTATTTAATTTGTTTACAAGAAAAAATACAATGTAAGGTTATTTAACGATGATACGACATCTCATGTTTCTTTTTAGCCTTTCTTTCATGATTTTTACAGCCTCTAACAAGACAAGAAGGCATTTTTATATGGAATATCTTTCCACCGCACTGTACAATTTTCCGCAGACAACTGAGTCGCGAGTGTGCGAAACTTTCGATTTTCGCACCAATTCGCTGGGAGCATTAGTCGCGCGCGTTGGCCGGGTCCTTACGCCAGTAATATATAAGTCACTGCCTATCCAATCTCGCGAAATAAATCCCGGTAAATTATAATCTAACGGAAGAAATCATCGGTTTTATTCGGATGGGTCGTAAAATTGTAAGCCGATTGACAATTTACCGTCATATTATAATCTAACTGAATTTAGTGTAGTAAGATTGTAATATCGCGGTTTTGACAATATCCCAGCGACATATACATATACTGTCCATATTTTATTGACTTACTTTTCAAATTATTAGAAGATAGATAGTTGATTTGAAATGGGTAGTGTCAAAATGGAAAATAGCTATTGCAATTGCAATCTTACTTTCTTTAGAAGCTACCAGGTAGCTATCTGTAATTATTGCTACATACAGAAATTATGATCTGTTTATGAAGCAACACTAGGTAGCTATTTACTGGTAAAGCAGAATATTTTTTGCAGCATCTCATTGAATAACAACAACTGGCATCATTTTTTTTCCATAATTAACGGTGTGACGTCAACAATACAGATTGTAACAAAATTTATGTAGGAGCCATTAACGCATACGCATCATACTGAACAATGTTATTTGAATTTCAGACTTACTAATCCTTACCAACATTATAAACGTGAAAATGTGTTTGTTTGTTTATTTGTTTGTTTGTTACCTTTTCATGCTTCAACACCTCGACCAATCATGACGAAATTTGACATGCAGGTAGCCTTTGTAACTGGGAAGGCCAAATGCTACTTTTTATTTTGTGAAAATCGTGTAGTAGAAGCCGAGGAATTGAAAAAATACTCTTTTTTGGTTAATTTATTTAACATCGCAACGGAACAATGGATTGTTGTGTTTTTTGCACTGAGATGGTTGAGGAAGTAGGAAATGACATGATTTACTAATTAGCATATCCTGACATAGTTTCCGAGGGATATGGGGAAAATAGATGTGGGAAGTGACAATAGACTGCTAATTACAACACAATAGCCCGTTATAGTTCCTGAGGGATCTGGATAAAACTCATGTCAACGCTCGCGAGCCGCTTGCGGCTTGCGCACTACTCAGCCTCAGAGACCGTCATAAAAACGATGTCAACGTGGGCGGAGCCGTTGTCAAAAGCTAGTAATATTATAAATGTAAAAATATGTTTGTTTGTTACCATTTCACACTTAAACACCTCGACCAATCTTGATTAAATTTGGCATGCAGATAGCCTGTGTCATTGGGAAGGACATAGTACATTACATTTGATCCCGTGAAAATAGCATAGTCCGATGCAGTTCCCGAGGGAGCTGAAAAAATACTCTTTTTTAGTTAATTACTTTAACATCGCAACGGAACAATGGATTGTTGTGATTTTTAGCACAGAGATGGTTGAGGGAGTGGTAAATGACATAATTTACTAAATAGCATAGTTCCCGAGGGATCTGGGGGAAGCCTATTTCCACGATCGCGCAAAGAATTGGGTTGAGAGTGGGAAGTAACATCGATTCTAAACAGAACAGACCGATATAGTTCTCGAGGGATCTGGAGAAAACTCATGTCCACGCTCGCGAGCCGCTTGTAGCTCGCAGCTCGCTGACCACTCACCCTCAAAGACAGCCATAAAAACGATGGACACACGGGCGAAGCCGCAGGCAAAAGTTAGTTATCATATTAAATGGTCTTTTTCTATGCAATTTCCGATTGATTTAAAAAGTTTGTAATAGAAAATTATAAAATATGTAATTATGACAATATTTATTTCCACAACTGCATAAGCCATTTAAAAATTAAATGGTGGTTAATTAATGCCTATTGTTAAGATATCACTTAAGCAAAAAGTAATCGCCAATTTTTTAAGGAAAACATACATATTTTTAATTTTATAACTCTAGAGTTAACTCAGCAGTTTCTACGTTACTTATGACATATTTGAGTATACCCCGCATAAGATTTCGTCACTTTCATCAAAATTTTAAAATAATAACCAGTCAAAAAAATGACCCATCTGAGCACTAAGACACCTTTGCTCCATTTATCGTATAAATCTCCGTGGATCGGAACATGGAAAAACACTGGTCACTAATAAAAGACCATAAGTATAGTCAACATCTTAGGGTGAATAATTTAAAACAAAAACATCAATATTTTTCGATAAAAATTGGCAATGAACTTTGAAAACAGGAACGGCAATTTCACAAATAAAGACCTATAAATTGATGTATATGTCACCGGGATATTGTGAAAACCGCGATATTACAATCTCACTAGTTAGATTATGGTATAACGGTAAATTGTGAATCGGATCACAATTTCACGGTATATTCTTGTACCTCCGAACAAAACCGATATTTTTTTCTGCTGCGAAGCATTCTGCTACCCAGGGGGGAGGCTTTGACTATTAAGGCGAGGCACCGGTGGAGAAGTGGAGAAAGCCTTTTGCTAGATCAATTTTGTTGGGTAATTACAACTAAATATCGGGCTTGCAAAAAATATTGGATATACTTAAGGATATTGTCTGAGGAATGTGCTAATATGTTACACGATAGTGTGTACTTTACTCCCAAAAACAGGTCTAAAACGTCAAAAAAAAAGTCTAAAATGATTGTTTATTAATAAAATTTCTAAATTTGCACATAGTTTTTATATGGAGATATTCCTTTTTAATTACTACATATAATCTGCTAAATTTTAGTTTCAAAATTGAAGTCTTATGAGAAATAACAACGTAAAACCACAGTATATATATTAGTACTAACGTACAGTATGGACACTCCCTGCCGCTCTCTAGATTCGACCTCACCCCCCCCCCCCCCCCGTCACTCAGATTGGCTGTAGATTGGGTACCAAACGTAAAGGACGAGCTACGCAAGCACTTTTATTCACTATATTCACTTTGCGCGCCGCTGTGATTTCGTTCACAAGCATAAAAACCAACCAGTTACCGAACGTAAAGGCCCAACTGAACTCTTTTTTTTCATACTTGTCTTATGTTGTAAACAAACACCGCTCGAACAAAAAACACCACTTTCCGAATACACCATACACATACACATACACATTATTAGACTATGAGACTATAAAACATTGTAAATGGTAACTGCGACGTGAACGTATGAATTAACACTGAAAACTGCTATTGTTTTATACATCTTCTAACAGTTTTTCCATAAAATTGCGAAATTGATAAAGGATTTTGTCACAGATTAAAAATCGACATGATAGTTTTGTTGCTTTGGTGTAGAGATGGTACGAAGTGAATGACTGAATGAATGATTTTGAACTGTTGTTGCGAGGTAAAAATTGGGTCATCTTTGGGCTCAACTGTACAATAGGGTACATCGATTTGGCAGACCGCGATTTTTTGGTAAGAGATAGGCTTTAGCTGAACATCCATACCAGCGGTTTTTGAGTTATGAATTTTTGAAAATTGTATTTTAAGGTACTCTTTGGTCTTTGTTTTGTGAGTTTATGTAGGACCAAAGATGACTTATTACTGATTGTATAATTTGATTCCAAAGATTCATAATATGGGGTTAAAACCCCCAAACAAACCTTCGGGATCCGAGGGGGATGTGACTGAGGGCAGACAAACTTGGGGGTAACATATTGAAAACCAGGGGGTAATCCGTCAAGGTCAATCAATCAAGGTCATTTCAAGGTCAAGGTCTAAGTCAATTTGATCCCAAAGATTCATAATATGGGGTCCGCGAGTGAGGTACGGGGAGTTCTAAATAGAAGCGGGAGCGAGCGAAGCGAGCTCGGACTTTCGGAGCACCCCGACTCGGATCCGTTAGGTTCGGAGAATGTGTAAGCTCGCCTCCCCGCACAGTCGTAGTGTTAGGTTTAACATAAGAATGAAGAAGTAGGAGCCCCGAGTTTGTCAGCCCCGCGTGCTTTCCCCGCCCTGATACTCCCACATCCCCCTCGGATCCCGAAGGTTTGTTGGGGGCTTTAAATGGGTGGCGGGAGCTACGCCCCCGTTAGGGGTCCGGGCCCCGCGTGATTTCCCCGCCCTGATACTCCCACATCCCCCTCTGATCCCGAAGGTTTGTTGGGGGCTTTAAATGGGTGGCGGGGGCTACGCCCCCGTCAAGGGTCCGGGCCCCGCGTGCTTACCCCGCCCTGATACTCCCCTGGACCCCATATCATGAATCTTGGTGATCAAATTGACTTCACCTTTTTTTAAGCGTTAGCGATTTTCGCCGTCAGAGAAGTGGATGACCTTTTTTTTTATTAAGCGGCAGCGATTTTCGGCGTCACAGAAGTAGATGACCTTTTTTTAATAAGCGGTAGCGATTTGCCGGTCAAAGACTACCTAACAATTTTCACCTCTCAACAACAGTTCAAAATCATTTATTCAGTCATTCACCACACCATCTCTACACCAAAGCAACAAAACTATCATCTCGATTTTTAATCTGTGACATTTCGCAATTTTATGGAAAAAGTGTTTAAAGATGTACAAAATAATAGCAGTTTTCAGTGTTAATTCATACGTCCACATCGCAGTTACCATTTACAATGTTTTTTAGTCTCATAATGTGTATGGTGTATTCGGAAAGTGGTGTTTTTTGTTCGAACGGTGTTTGTTTACAACGAAAAGTATAAAAAAAAAGAGTTTAGTATTCACACTGTTGCATTCAGTAAATAACTCACAAACATTTCGTGACCAATACCGCCGGTGTGATTCAACCCTACCTGCATTCTTGCCTATAGATACGTCTGTTATAATTATGTATATCATTTCTCGCTCGTTTGTATGGAGTGTCCGGGGTGTGGTAAAACATTGAAAAAGTGCAAGGTGGTATTGTCTTGACTCTTTACACGTATAGTAAAAAACAGAGACAACTGTTTTACAAATGCCTATCGCATTAAATCAATCAAACCTGACCTAAGGATCCACCCGTCTCTATATTTTACTCAGATTTTCTTGATACAAGCAAAAAGTAGCGCCATCTAACATAATTCGTACGAACTAGCGTGGACGAGAGTTGACGTCAGTGCCGCGTTAAAAGAACCTTGGTAGAATAGTCGCTTTAAAAATTCGTTTATTTAATTTGTTTACAAGAAAAAATACAATGTAAGGTTATTTAACGATGATACGACATCTCATGTTTCTTTTTAGCCTTTCTTTCATGATTTTTACAGCCTCTAACAAGACAAGAAGGCATTTTTATATGGAATATCTTTCCACCGCACTGTACAATTTTCCGCAGACAACTGAGTCGCGAGTGTGCGAAACTTTCGATTTTCGCACCAATTCGCTGGGAGCATTAGTCGCGCGCGTTGGCCGGGTCCTTACGCCAGTAATATATAAGTCACTGCCTATCCAATCTCGCGAAATAAATCCCGGTAAATTATAATCTAACGGAAGAAATCATCGGTTTTATTCGGATGGGTCGTAAAATTGTAAGCCGATTGACAATTTACCGTCATATTATAATCTAACTGAATTTAGTGTAGTAAGATTGTAATATCGCGGTTTTGACAATATCCCAGCGACATATACATATACTGTCCATATTTTATTGACTTACTTTTCAAATTATTAGAAGATAGATAGTTGATTTGAAATGGGTAGTGTCAAAATGGAAAATAGCTATTGCAATTGCAATCTTACTTTCTTTAGAAGCTACCAGGTAGCTATCTGTAATTATTGCTACATACAGAAATTATGATCTGTTTATGAAGCAACACTAGGTAGCTATTTACTGGTAAAGCAGAATATTTTTTGCAGCATCTCATTGAATAACAACAACTGGCATCATTTTTTTTCCATAATTAACGGTGTGACGTCAACAATACAGATTGTAACAAAATTTATGTAGGAGCCATTAACGCATACGCATCATACTGAACAACTTTTTCCACGAAACTGATAGTAAAAAATATATAACACTTCTTTTGTTCATTTTTGAATGGAATGGCGAAAAATTTCTGAGAAAATTGGCTATGGGTTCCTTAGTGAAAGTTGATCAGTATGATGAGTAGAAGACCCAGTTAACGGGACCTACACCAATTTTGTCACAGCCTGTATATCAACCTACGTACATTTTTTATTTTAACAAAGCGTCGGTGGCTCAACCAGTAACGACTCGGTCCATCTAACCAGAGGTACCGGGTTCAAATCTGGACGGCCAATGTACCAATGAGAACTTCAAATTTCTGTGAAAATTGGCTATGGGTTCCTTAGTGAAAGGTGATCAGTATGATGAGTAGAAGACCCAGTTAACGTTTTTCCTAACTTAATTTTTAAGGGTTCCTTATCCTTACGACTAAGGCGACGCATTGGAAACCCTGGTCGCGGATCTCCATTTTTCTCAGCAATTACAAAACATATGGAAGTGATATTTTGTAATCTAATTTTTCATTTCATTGACTTCATTTTGTCAGTTGCAAAAACACGGTACGTTAACTTTAACAACACAAAAAAAATATTCAAAGAAACCTTTAATTAAAACAGATATTTGCATTATACAGGCAACCCAGACCGATTTAGTACCTCTTAATCTTAATTAGTCTTAATTAGTCTTAACACACACTTCAATATGGCAGTTGAATTTTTAAAAATTAATTGTAGTTTTTAATTGAAACGAAAAAACATTGAAAAAGTGCAAAGTTGTGACTATTTTCTTTACACAGACAACTGTTCCAATCAACGCCTCGCCTTATTTTTTCACACTTATGACCACAGTACCTATATAATATATGAGTACTAGCGTACTCATAACAAACATAACAAAAAATTAATCCCATACGTGGTAACACGTCAAAAACCTGGAACGTAACCTGGAAGTAACGAAAGAGACTAAAACCTGTTTCCTTTTCACGACAACGCTAAATCTCCATAGCCATACCGCCTGACAAGGCTAAGGGACTATAGCCATACCACCTAATTACATACAACCAATTAATAAACGGAGCCCTGAGCGCTCCCTGCAGGCCAAGCTCCACGTAGAGCATAGCTCGAAGCGTCCCTCCTGTAAGCTCAGGCACGTCAAAACTAAACGTTAAACCTTAACCAACGGCAGTGTGCCCCGACACAGCCCCACCTTTTAATTCACAATTGGTGAGCCCTTAACATCATCTCACCTGATGGTGACGATGATTTCGAAGATAGAAGTGGGCTTCCCAAGATTGCCCAACGCGATAAGGAACTGACTATAGATAAGCATCTTCAAGCCGTAGTGCATCAATGCTGTTATCATTAATGTTTAGCGGCAAGACTTAGATAAGATGGTGGTAGCTAGTCAGGCGGGCTTAGAAAATGCTTGCCCACCTACCAAACAGAGTTACAAAGTACGACTCCGTCGAGAATCGAACCCGCAACCTCTTGATGTGCAGCTAATGGACTAAATTACGTCACGAAAAAGGCTTAATATTTAGTGATGAAATTTTAGGCAAGTGGTATACAAAATTGGTGTAGGTCCCGTTAACTGGGGGTTCTACTAGACATACTGAACAACTTTCTCCAATAAACCCATAGTCGATTCTCAAAAAAAAAAATTTGGACCCTCCATACTAAAATGCACAAAATCGGTCGATCAGCTGATCGATTTATATGAAGAGTAAAATTTTTTTTTACGTTTTCAGCAGTCGTAGAACAAAAGTTGTTCAGTATGATTAGTAGAACCCCCAGTTAACGGGACCTACACCAATTTTCTTACACACTGTGTAATGTTACCCAAAACAAAACACGCTAGTATAAAATGCATAATGACGTAACAAATTAAGTTCGAGGCAAAACGCGTTTAGGACAAACAAAAATCCGTTCGAGACACCCATCTAACGAATTTAAATAACGAGTTTTTTTACCGAACTTATTTTATATTGCTTTTTATTTTTAACCGACTTCACAAAAAGGAGAAGGTTTCTCATTTCGACCGTATATTTATTTTTATGTGTGTTCGCAGATAAATTCGTCGTTTATGGACCGATTTTGGTCATTCTTTTTTTGTTAGAAAGGAGATATCCCATGGGTGGTACCATGATAAGGAAACTAGGATCTGATGATGGCATCCAAGAGAAATCGAGGGGAAGCTTAGTTTCCTCTTTGAAGTGGGTTTTTTAAAGTGAAACTTTGAAAATGAAAGTGATTTTTTCGTCTGTGTGTTGCACGTCGCGTGAGGGCCGCTTTCGTCTGACGGTATGATCGTTTCTTCCTCTGTACCGTAGCGAGAGCAGCCATGATCGTTTCGTCCTCTGCAAAGTTTCACTTTTACAGTAGTTTCATAAAACCACACAATTACTTTTTATTATGTAACTCTTTTATAAAATTTGACATTATTTATTTTTGTTGGCGATTAATTATTTTTAATTTATATTTTGTTTTTATTTGTGTAGGTAGGTACTTAAAAACACAATGTAATTTGTTCTTGAAATAAATGAAATGAAAGTATGCAGGGGGGCTGAAGAGGGTTCTGACCACAATCGGAAGTGGAACCAACAGTCATATCGACACCTGGGATGACTACATACAGCACATATAAGAAAAGAGATTGCCGTTCGCATATTTTGCATACGAATCTCTTTTGAGCACAGTATCTAAAGCAAAGAAGGTGCACAGAAAAGACAAAGTGAACCAAAACAAGAAAATGAGACAGCTTGAATATTCATTTTATTTTTGGTGTCACACTTTACTCATTATTGCTTTTGTCTATTGCAAGAGAATAGGGGTGACGACAGCATCAGAAATAAATCATGAACTCTTGATCACTAAATTGCCCTCCTACTGCAACTTCGGAAAACCTTACTCGTTTTGTTTTCCATCAAGTCTTCGATTTTTTTTTTACCTTTTATAATGTTAGGAGAGAAACAAGCTTGGTACAACGAGGTTATTTTGTACCATTCATTCATTATTCATATCAGCTCATATACGTCCCCACCGAGGGGCTTGAGCCTACCCTGAATTAGGGCGATCGGGCCTTAGTCGACCACGCGGGCCCAGTGCGGGTTGGTCGACTTCACACACAACCTTCGAGTTTCTTTGCAGGTATGTGCAGGTTTCCTCACGATGTTTTCCTTCACCGTAAGAGCGTTGGATAAACGTACATATGAAATCGAAAATCGAAAACACACTAGTACGTGGCAGGATTCGAACCACGACCTCCCGGACTGGAAGCAGCGGCCCTAGCCATGACATCACCGACGCTCTCTTATTTCGTACTACAATACAATGTAACTCTACTGTACCCAGCTTTTCTTATCCTTGCAGACCATGGCACCAGACCCAGAGAGACAGAAGAGTTTTCCATACCTGAAGTATCCTCCACTTAGAGACTCAGAGCCCAAGACTGCCCAGCAGTGGATGAGGAGTAAGCAGCTGCTAGACGGAGCAGAAGACCTGTGGAGAGTCCACGATGGTTTGTACGACCTGTCGCGGTTCGCAGCCACGCACCCCGGAGGTGCGCAGTGGATAACATGTACCAAGGTAAAGTACCTCCTGTCAAAGCTTTCTTGTAGGTATTGCTTTGTAACAGTAGGGAAACAAGACGTTTTTCGGCATTTGAGTTATTGACATAGTTCGTATGTATGGTCACATAATTATTTTATACTAGCTGTTTCCCGCGGCTTCACTCGCGTGGACAACGTTTCTATGACTTTTCGAGGGTGCGCAGTGCGCGAGCCGTTTGCGGCTCTCGAGCGTGGAAAAGAGTAGCCTGTGTGTTAATCCAGGTCCTAATCTGTCTACCTACCAAATTTCAGCCAGATCCGTTCAGTAGTTTTTGCGTGAAAGAGTAACAAACATATCCATACATTCTTACAAATAATATAATATTAGTCGCGAGCGTGGAAAAGAGTAACCTCTGTGTTAATCCAGGTCCTAATCCGTCTACATACCAAATTTCAGCCAGATCCGTTCAGTAGTTTTTGCGTGAAAGAGTAATAAACATTCTTACAAATAATTTAATATTAGTAGGATTTTACTGGGCCAGAGGTAGCGAAGCGTATGCCACTATCAGTGGCCCCCCAGAGGTCTTCCAGTATTCTGATCGTCGTCACAGATAATCAGATATGATGTGAAGTGGGTGGCATCAAAGCAAAAGTTTACCAGGCAGAATGAGTCAAATATGAAAATTCGACATCTACACAAAAAATAAGGAAGCAGCTTCTAATAACGCCGCCGTTCGCAAAAAAAAAATCGCTTCTTGGGATAACGGCAATATTAAAACAAAAAACCAGCAAAGTGCGAGTCAGAACCGTACACATAGGGGTCTGTACCATCATACTAGATGGCGCTAGTTTCTACACGTTTGAAAAAAAACTATTTTTGTTTTTACAGTTGGCATTATGTATGGAAAATGAACTTTTTACTAATCGAACTGCACATATTAATTCGGTCGACTATCCTACTTCCTTACTACACTTTAAAATATGAATATTTCTTAATACACTTAGTAAAAAAATCGGTTTCTTGGAAATAGCTCTATAGATTTAGTTATTTTGTATAGGAATCTATTATATTCCAAGTCTATCTAGATAGGTACCATCTCTGAAAAAATCAGTTTCCACCCCAAAAAATATTTTTTTCGGGTTAGATGGCGCTTCTTTCTTTCATATCGATTGGTACCATTAACCGTGCTATCCAAGGTACAAGCACACCCTGGACACTTCATACAACGGGCCAGAAATGACATTTCAAAAAAGGAATGACAAACAAAATGGCGGCGAAATCCTATACGTTCGACAACCAAACTGTAAGCAATCTGTATCAATCCGGGTGACGAGGGGGTGAGGTCGCAATCTAGAGAGCGGCAGGGAGTATCTGTACTGTATGTTAGTACTAATATATATACTTTGGTATAAGTGCAACACCAGGCCACCGCCGTCTATCCCTAGATGGCGCTACACGCCTAGGAGACTCCAAGCACCGCTCGGTCATCCAGATAGTTCTAAACTAAAATAGCCCCTAAAAAAGCATTTTCCTATTAAAATACCAATAATATATTATGTCTTATTATTTCCAATACTTTCCATATTTCTTGAAATAGTAGATTCAAACAAAATTTACCACTTGAAAACTTAATACATATTTCGTAAACTAACCATTTATCGAAAAAATGCTCTTCTCAAACCATGAATAGTTTTATAAGACCTATCTACCAATACCCCATACGATGGGTTATGTGAATTTAAAAAAATCATCCCCACAATACATTTAAGTACCCTCATCATCATCATATCAGCTCATATACGGCCCCACCGAGGGGCTCGAGCCTACCCTGAATTAGGGCGATCGGGCCTTAGTCGACCACGCGGGCGCAGTGCGGGTTGGTCGACTTCAGGCACAACCTGCGAGTTTCTTCGCAGGCGTGTGCAGGTTTCTTTACGATGTTTCCCTTTACCGTAAGAGCGTCGGATAAACGTACATATGAAATCTAAATTCTAAAACACATTAGTACGTGGCAGGATTCGAACCACGACCTCCCGGACAGGAAGCGGCGGCCCTAGCCGTTACGCCACCGACGCCCCACTATACATTTATATGTACTTCATCATCATCATCATATCAGCCGAAGGACGTCCACTGCTGGACATAGGCCTTATATGTATTTATGTACCCTAAAAAAATATATTTTTAAAAGATTTTATTCCATATTTTCTAGGGGTTACAGATTTATTCTAACGTACCAAATTTCAGCTTTGAAGCTGTAATAGTTTGTGACATACCAAAAAACAGACAGACGGACAAACAGACATGGCGATACTATATGGCTTCCTAGTTTGACTACGGAACCTTTAAAAAGGTGAAGTAAAATAAAGGAAAGGTTTCTTCCGTTTCCGCCCCTTTTTAGGGTTCGTTGAATAGGGATAGTGACGGTTCATCCCAACTACAAGTAAACACTGATAAATAATAAAAAAAAGTAGTGTATGGTTTTATGAAACCACCGTAAAAGTGAAACTTTTTTTCACATTAAAGACATTTACAGAGGACGATACGATCATGGGTGAGCTCTCATCTTGGAGCTACGGTACAGAGGACGAAACGATCATACTGACCGTTACGCGACACACAGTCGAAAAAATGTGAGACGATGTAATAAAAGTTTCACTTTAATAACAGTGCGTAGAGAATGACTTTTTCCAAAACGCTGTTCTTTTTTCAATAAATACTAATAATATATTTTATTTCCCAAAAAGTAAGTTTAGTTATATAGGGTGACTTTTAATTAATTCTTGATAGCAAAGAATATGAATGTACTCGTGATTACAAACAACTTTCCCAAAGAAACTATATGTCAAATATGAAAAAAAAAATTGGCCCTTATACTTTTTGCCGATTTGCTTATTTTGTATCGAGGGCCAAAATTTGTTTTCTGATTTGACATATAGCTTCTTTGGGAAAGTTGTTTGTAATCACGAGCACATGCATATATTTTGTTATCAAGAACTAATTAAAAGTCATCTTGTATAATAATAGTGCGTACAGAATGACTTTTTCCAAAATGCTGTTCTTTTTTCTATAAATACTTATATTTTATTTTCCAAAAAGTAAGTTTAGTTATATAACATTGTATGAGAGTACAACACAAAACTTTACAGGTTGTTATTGTTTACTACACTTAGTACCTCCTTACTCGGTATTTTATACAATACAAGCTGTTGCCCGCGGCTTTGCCCCCGTGGATAACGAGAGTGAGCGGGGTTTTTTTAGCCTATTTCCATCCTGAGATTCCATTTTAACTGTTGGTGATTTTTTTTATCGCGTGAGTAGTTTTGAAGATTACCCCCTCCATAAAAAAATTAACACTTTACATCTCTATAGGTAATATTAGAATAGATACAATCGCAATATTCTTGCTTGATCATGATCATCATATCAGCCGAAAATCGTCCACTGCTGGACAAAGACCGGTCCTGCGCTGCCCGCATCCATCGGCTTCCCACGATCTTCACCAGATCGTCGGTCCACCGCGTGGGAGGCTTGCCTATACTACGTTTTCCGGTGCGCGGTCGACATTCGAAAACTTTACTTCCCCAACGGCCATCTGTTCTACGAGCTATGTGCCCTGCCCACTGACACTTCAGTTTAGCGATTCTGTAAGCTATGTCTGTTACTTTGGTTCTCCTGCGGATCTCCTCGTTTCTGATTCGATCACGCAGAGAAACTCTGAGCATAGCACGCTCCATTGCCCGTTGGGTGACCTTGAGCCTTCTTATGAGGCCCATAGTAAGCGACCGTGTCTCGGTTCCGTAAGTCATCACTGGCAACACACACTGGTCAAAGACCTTAGTCTTGAGACACTTCGGTATTTGGGACGTGAAGATATTGTGAAGCTTCCCGAACACTGCCCAGCCCAGTTGGATACGTCGTTAGATATCTTTTTCTTGAAGTTGGACCCACCTCGCTGGACTGTTTGTCCCAGGTATAGGTACATATTCGTCAACAACTTCCAGTGTAGAGTCTCTAACCATAAGAGGGGTGGGTGCGACACCGACATTTAACATTATTTTTCGTCTTGTCCTGTTCATTTTACGACCCACTTGTTGAAATTACTGAGGCCATCGAGCATTGTTCTTAGGTCTTCCATAGTCTCAGCCATGACCACTATATGGTCAGCGAATCGAAGGTGGGTTATGTACTCGCCGTTGATATTGAGGCTCAATCCACCCCAGTCTCGAAGCTTGAAAAATCATACCTAATTAATACGAAAGAATTTGACGATTATGTTTGAATATTACTCCTCAATAATAGGCTATTTAACCGTTAAAAAAATTAAAATACTTTTGAATAAATAGCATTTCTTCTAGGAAAGCAAAAACACTTGCTTACTTGAAATGTTAAACAATTTTTAATATAATAAACGCGAAAGTTTGTAAGAATGTTTGGATGTAATTATATTTATTACTCTTTCACGCAAAAACTACAGAACGCATCTAGCTGAAATTTGGTAGGTAGACAGATTAGGACCTAGATTAGCACATAGGCTCATACAGGCTGACTTTAAATTAGTTCTTGATAATAATAGACATGCATGTACTCGTGATTACAAACAAAATTCCCAAAGACACTGTATGTCAAATCAGAAAAAAAATTTGGTCCTCGATACATACATACTAAGTTATCAAATCGTCAAAAATGTTTAAAGGAGCAAAAATTTTCATCATATCTATAATATAATAAAACTGTAACGGGGCCGTGTCTGTACATGAAATATTTTTGGAAAATAATAACTGTGGTGGACATTACTAACGATACAGAGGCCAAAACAACAACTTTTGGAATTTTTGTCTGTCTGTCTGTCTGTCTGTCTGTATGTTCGCGCATCACGCAAAAACTACCAGGCCGATTTTGACGAAATTTTGTATGGTGGTTCCTTATAGCCCGGGTTAACATATAGGATACTTTTTATCCCAGAAAATTCAAGAGTTCCCGTGGGAAAATCAAAAGTATTCATTTATAGAGTGGCTCACCACGCAAATGTGGCTTGACCTATTACAATCAAATTTTACACGTTGTTACCCTTATCGCGAACTAAAACTGGGACATTGTGAATCCCAAAAAATTTAGGGTTCCTACAGGAATACAAAAAATTGTATCTTTAGAATGACTCAACGTAACAATATGAAACCTTTACATAGGGATGGGGTGTTTTGACCATCATTGTATAGTCGGGTATTCTTTATCCCAGAAAACTAAAGAGGTCCTGTGGGAAATTATCTATCGATACATACAATAATAACAAAAGAGTACTTTTTTCTATATATTAGCTACACATACCAAACATTATAATCATAGTAGCAGAATGTCAATAGATGGCACTGCAGGGATAATAAAACGCGCTTAAGTTGTATTAAAACATTAAAATATTATTTCATACTTTTGAGTGGATTTCTTTTATGTATTTTTCAGCATACGCTACTTTAAACTCTGGAACTATGGTACGTAGCGATGTGTTTCATAGACGAACAGAGAGGTATTTTTTTACAGATTCCAATCGTGTAAAAAAATAAAAACACATAAATCGAGTTTAACATATTTTAACAGGAGGCACAGATATGAGAACTCTTCTGACGGCGACTATTTGCGTGTGGCAGTTGCTCTCCGCCTGCAATATCAATATCTGTGAACCTCACAATGTATTTGCGGGTCCTCGGTGGAGGCAATTGGCCATCACTCACTGAGTTGCAGTCGTGTTTTTGAAGATTACCACGTCACCAATTCCTTAATGACCTCACTCGGAGGGCACTGGTCTCGGCCAGATGGAATATTCCATCTTTGATGCAGCCGCCGGCCGGGCTTTAGTCGATCTGATGGCAAAAGGCCGGAGGGTTTAAACAGGTGCTATGGCAGAGAGGAACGTGTCTGCTTTGGGAAGCCACTTTTTCTGCCTCACTCCTCACCCGTACGGTACTGCTGCTCAATTTGCGGTGAGAAAGAAGCATAATAAGTACTCGGTCTTGGAGGCAAATTACTGCTTTATGCCGCTGGTCTGTGAGACAACCGGCTGCTGAACCCTCAGAGGCCTTTGCCTTCATAAAGAAGATTGGCCTTCGCCTTCGAGAGAGGAGATGTGACGTGAGGTCCTACCTGCTGCTAAGGTTGTCTATTGCCACCCAGCGCGGCAACGAGAAGTGCGTCTTGGGCTCCTTTGGAGCTGATACGACTCGAGGATTTGACCCATATTAATATTGTTAGGAAATTTTATTACTAGATTGATACCTATAATGATTTGAATTAGTTTTTTGATAATATTTCATCATATCAGTTTATATACGTCCCCACCAAGGGGCTCGATCTGCCCTGAGTTAGGGCGATCTGGCCTTAGACGATCACGCGGGCCCATTGCGGGTTGATTGACTTCATACATAAGCTTCGAATTTCTTCGCAGGCGTGTGCAGGTTTCCTCACGATGTTTCTCTCACCGTAAGAGCGTCGGATAAACGTACATACCAGTATGAAATCGATATTCGTATATATATTGGTAAGTGGCAGGATTCGAACCACGGCCTTCCGGACAAGAGGTAGTGGCCCTAACCGTTTTGCCACCGAGGCTCTATATTTTATTTAAGATTTAGAAATCCTTACTTTATATTATAAATGTGAAAATGTGTTTGTTTGTTTGTTACCTATTCACACTTCACCACCTCTATCAATCTTAATGAAATTTGGCATGCAGGTAGCCTGTATCACTGGGAATGAAATAGTCAACCTTTTATGTGTGGAAATTATCATAGTCCGATGCAGTTCCTGAGGAAACTAAAACAATACTCTTTGTTCGTTTTATTTAAAATCGTAACGAAAAAATTGGTGTGATTTTTCGCACAGAGATGAGGTGGAAAATGATATAATTTACTAATAAGTATATCCTGACATAGTTCCCGAGGGATCTGGGGACAACTGTTTACTACGCTCGCGCACGTCGGTGGCGTCGCAACGGAGCAACGGATTAAAGTGATTTTTTGTATAGAATTTTTTGAGGGGGTGGGAAGTGACAAAGACTGCTAATCCGAAAAGCCCGATACAGTTCCTGAGGTACCTGGTGAAAACTCATGTCCACGCTTGCGAGCTGATTGCGGCTCGCGCACCACTCACCCTCAAAAGGAGTCATAAAAGCTATGTCCACGTGGGCGAAGCCGCGGGCAAAAGCTAGTTTGACATATAGTTTCTTTGGGAAAGTTGTTTGTAATAACGAGTACATTCATATTCTGTGCTATCAAGAACTAATTAAAAGTCACCCTATATTTTTTCCACGCTCGCGAGCGCACCCTCGAAAAGTGAAGCCGCGGGAAAAAGCTAGTTTTATATATATTTTTTAAAACAGTAAATTCGTTCGTTAAAGACTATATAGCACTCAATAATCACGTCTTTATGTCAGTATTAACGCGAATAATTGCAGAACAATTTGTTATGTCTGTTGAACTATTCAGCTTATGTACGCATGTTTTTAGGGTTCCGTATCCAAAGGTTTAAAACGGGACCCTATTACTAAGACTTTGCTGTCCGTCCGTCTGTCTGTCTGTCTGTCTGTCTGTCCGTCTGTCACCAGGCTGTATCTCAAGAACCGTGATAGCTAGACAGATGAAATTTTCACAGATGATGTATTTCTGTTGCCGCTATAACAACAAATACTAAAAATTAGAAAAATGAAAAAATAAGGGGCGGGTCTCCATACATAAAACGTGTTATTTTTAAACGGGAAGAAACTAGCGACATCAAGTATGATAGTACAGAACTGAAGAAACTAGCGCCATTAGTATGAAAGTACGGATCTGAAGAAACTAGCTCCATCTAGTATGATAGTACGGAACTGAAGAAACTAGCGCCATCTAGTATGACAGTACGGAACTTTAGAAACTAGCGCCATCTAGTATGATAGTATGGAACTAAAGAAACTAGCGCCATCTAGTATGACAGTACGGAACTGAAGAAACTAGCGCCATCTAGTATGTTAGTACGGAAGTGAAGAAACTAGGGCCATCTAGTTTGATAGTACGCAACTGAAGCAACTAGCGCCATGTAGTATGATGGTACGGAACCCTATGTATGCGGTTCTTACTCGCACTTGGACGGTTTTTCTTAATACATGTTTTTTAAATTGTTGCATGAGTATCATATCAGGGAAGGTCATGTTTTATAATGTGCTAGCTCTGACGGTTGTGAAAATTACTGTCTTTGTTCAGATTTTAATTGCATGCATTTTGTTGCTGTTCATGTTGCTGACATAGAAAAGAAACTATAGCTATAGACAAAGTTGTCACTAGTAGATTCTACAGGGTCTTCATCACGCTCTATATGGTCATAGTGTTGACAAATAAATGAATACAATAAAGATACTGAAATATCGGCTAAGTTTACTGTATTCCCCGATTCGTATAATTTAGGAATCTTCAAGTCGAGAGTGAATAGGCACTATTTGAGCTTGCGTGTTACATCGTCGGCTGCATCGGCACTTAACACCAGGTGAGGTACCGCCAAACGCACTCAAATTTATAATAAAAAAAAACGCCTCCGTGGCGTAATCGTTAGTCCATTTGCTTTACAGAAGGAGGTCGCGGGTTTGATTCCCGGCGGGGTCAACTTTGTGAGACTCGGTTTTATTGGTAGTGGGGTATTTTCATAGCCCGCCTGGCTAGCTACCACCATATTATCTTAGTCGTGCCGTTAGTGTTAACAGCGTTGATGTATTTCGGCTTGAAGATAAGATAGCCAGATCCCCGTTGCGTTGGAGAATCTTGGTAAGCCCGCTTCCATCTTCGGCATCATCGTCACCTACCATCAGATGAGATGATCCCAAGGGCTTATCAATTGTGGATTTAAAAACTAGTAATAAGTCATCGAACTGCTCTAAGCCATCTAAAGCATGCAGTATCGTAGAAACTCCTGAATGGTGCGATAGTAGGACCAGCCTTAGTTATCCCGTTGCCAGATGGCCGTGGAGGCAGTAAAGTTCTCGAGCGGCGACCGCGCACCGGAAGACGTAGCTAAGAAAGGCCTCCCACGCGGTGGACTGACTACCTGGTGAAGCGCGGAAACCGCTGGGTGCGGTCAGCGAGGAGACGGTCGTCGTAGAAATCCTTTGGGAGGCCTTTATCCAGCAGTGGACGTCTTTCGGCTGATATGATGATGATGATGATTTCGCTTTTCTAAGCACGTCATTTTGTTCGGTAGGTTTCTCCTGGTGAGACTTAATTTGCATCTACATGATGTGATGTAACTAAAATTACGTTTTATAATTTATATAAATTATTTAACATTTAATAAAAAATTAAACATTAAAAAAGAAAAAAAACTTTTATTTCAGACAGAGTCCATATTTGGTTAGTAACACAAAACTTAATATCTATTGTTAGTTTAGGTAGGTAAATGAAATGTATTTGAGCCACTGGGCAAGCAATCCACTCAGCGAGTGTAGTTAGCAACCGCTGAGTGCATCCCAAGCCAGCCCCATCCAGCCTGGTTTCCAAGACAGCCAAGATGCTGTTGGTGCTGCAATGCAGCCTGCCGAGCGCCGCAGCACACCGTTTGCGAATCACGGCTTATAATATTATCATTTATTTTCACACCAAAGATCCATATTTTTAGTAAGATCACAACTTAACCTACTCGTATATTAGTAACAGAAAAAGCTAATTTGAGTTTGAGTGAAACGGATCAGAAAGTTAGTTTCTGGTGCAGACATACGGGCTGCGTAGGAGGCTCACCCAGTCTTTCAGGACAGGCCCCTCACACCTATCAGCAATCATTTTCAGAATCCCGTTGGTGCTACCCCGCAATCTTACGATCAAGGAGTTTACTTTTTTACGCATAATCGAATAAAAATCATCAGTGCGGGCGTCCATCAAACATCCCTGAGGCAATGCAGAAGCGAGGCAGCCCCAACAGAACCAAAGTGTATATATAGGGTAATTCCGGGAGGGATAGCCCTACGGGAGAGATGGCCAGTCTTAAAAAGCACGACTTAAATTAGGTAGACGGCGCTAGCAACAGGCCAGTTCGCTTCATTTTGTTGCCGGTAACAGGTGTTTGTGAAAAAAATTAGAGAGAAATAATTCGATGGCATGTGTTCCCCATGCGGCAATAAGAAAAAAAAGAGCAAAATGCTGCCCAGAATGTAAAGAAAGGCAATGGAAGAGGTAAAAAGAGTACTGGTCATCTTACACCTAGCCCTATGGCCGTCACTCCCAGACATGTCGGGAGAGATGGCCAACTGTAAGTTTCCTCAAATTGAATTTCAGACCATGTTAAGTTGATTTTGAGATTGATATCAATTATTTTTTGTTTAGGAGGATTAATAAAGTTTTGTTTTTAGTTAAAATTGTTGTATCAATCGTCTTGGTTTCGTCGTAATAAGTCTCCAAAATTTTTATGGCCAAATCCCCCGGACTTACCCTATTAGTACTAACATACAGTATGGACACTCCCTGCCGCTATCTAGATTGCGAACTCACCCCCTCGTCACCCAGGTTGATACAGATTGGTTACAGTGTAGTTGTCGAACGTATAGGATTTCGCCGCCATTTTGTTTGTTCCGTCATTCTTTTTTTGAAATGTCATTTATGGCCCGTTGTATCAAGTGTCCAGGGTGTGACAGAACCCTGAATATGTTGTTGTATTGTATACGTAGGGCATTGTAGGCACGCTTGGTGTATGAATTCCACAGGCTGCTCGTGTAAAACGATTGACAGTACGCCTTAAAAAGGGTGATTTTAACTTCTGTAGTGCAACGAGCAAACCTGGGAGCCAACATATTTTAAAACGAAATTCTGTATCTGTTGTTTCCAGGGCACAGATATAACTGAAGCATTCGAAACACATCATCTGCATGGCATAGCGGAAACAATTTTGCCCAAATATTTTGTAAGGAAAGCGAAATCGCCAAGAAATTCACCATTCATTTTCGAAGAACACGGATTCTATAGGACATTGAAGACCAAAGTAGCGTCCAGAGTAAAAGAGATACCAAAGAGAGTTAGAAAGAAGAGTGACATGGTAACAGACGGTTTACTGATTGCAGTTCTAATTTCAAGTCCACTTTGTTGCTGTAGAAGCAATAATTTCTTACTTGGAGCAGCTCTTGTCTTCCTGCATGGACTTCTTTTAAGTGGACTTACAGTCTGTGCCCACAATTACTTCCATAGAAGTGACAGTTGGCGGATGTACCTCTTCAACATCAGCGGGTTGTCATACTCGTAAGTTATTAACTGTAATTTACATGAATCACACAGCTCATATATACGTCCCCAGCGAGGGACTCGAGCCTATCCTGAATTAGGGCGTTCGGGTCTTAGTCGACCACGCAGGCCCAGTGCGGGTTGGTCGACTTCACATACTACTTGTGAGTTTCTTCGCAGGTGTGTGTGCAGGTTTCCTCACGATGTTTTTCCTTCACCGTTAAAGCAATCGGTAAGTATAATTACGTTAGTTTTTGAAAAACTCATTGGTACACATTGGCCGTCCAAATTTGAACCCGGTACCTCTGGTTCGAAGGACCGAGTCGTTACCGGTTGCGCCACCTTTGCTTTTTTATTAACTGTAATTTACATAAATCACACAGCTCATATATACCTAGCTCGAGCCTACCCTGAATTAGGGCGTTCGGGTCTTAGTCGACCACGCGAGCCAAGTGCGGGTTGGTCGACTTCACACACAACCTTCGAGTTTCTTCTCAGGCGTGTGCAGGTTTCCTGACGATGTTTTCCTTCACCGTAAGAGCGTCGGACGTACATATGAGATAGAAATTCGAAAACACATTGGTACGTGGCAGGGCTCAAACCACGACCTCCCGGATAGGAGGTAGCTGCCCTTGACGCTCTTCATGAATAACAAATTATATTTACTTACATGTCGATTTTTTGTCCATGAAGCAAAAAGTTAAAACCTGACAGCCTTTGAATAAGTAGGCAGATACAATAAAAAAAATGTAGGTACATCCTCGCTGTGCATACTTTATCGCGAAGCCTTTACCGATGTCGTAGTCGGGCATACACAAATCAACAATAAACATTATACTTACTTTTTCACCATCATCATATCAGCTCATATACTTTCCCACCGAGGGACTCGAGCCTACCCTGAATTAGGGCGATCGAGCCTTAGTCGACCACGCGAGCCCAGTGCGGGTTGGTCGACTTCACACACAACACAGGCGTGTGCAGGTTTCCTCACGATGTTTTCATACACCATATAAGAGCGTCGGATAAACGTACATATGAAATCAAAATTCTAAAACACATTGGTAAGTGGCAGGATCGAACCACTACCTCCCGGGCAAGAAGTAGCGGCTATTGCCATTACGCCACCGACGCTTCTTATTAGTAAAAGAATAAACATACGAGTTTAGAAGACTTGATGTACAATTTACAAATATTAATTTGTGTTTGTATGGGAGGTATACCTTACTTAGATTTTTCCTGAAATAATGAAGTTCCCCAGTACAGTAGGCCTTATAAAGTCCTAATTATTCACAGTTTCAATCAAATTGCTAGAGCCATTTTTGAGACAAAGTAAAAACAACTTGGATTTGTATGGGAGGTACCTTTTTTCTATTTTTCATGGAACAACTGACTACCGTGTACTCTTTATACAGTCATAGTAACATGCCGAGTTTTATAAAAATAGTTTGAGCCATTTTTGAGTAAAAAATAATAAGTGATTTTTTTAATGTGGTGGCAATAGCATTGCCTTAAGGTGAGGTATTAATTGGAACAATTGCCTCTATCTTTTTCTTTACGTGTAAAGAGTAAAGAAAATAACCACACTTTTTAAAAAATTTCAATGGTTTTTCATTTCAATCAAAACTACAATGAAAGTATAAAAAATAATAATATTACTCACTTTGTACACTCATCATAAGAAATATTTTGTATATTTTTTTAATTTATACTTTAAAATATTAGTCATAACTAGAGTTGAAAGTAACGGTGTATGTAGACTTATCTTTGGGATTTATTCTATCGAGCCAAAACTGCTCAATCGTGTTTCTAATAGCTTTTGAATTTAAGAAACATCATCAACAATAAGTGTATTTTTTTTTCAACCTTGGGTTTTCTATCGTTTAGGAGCAATTGACGTCAAAAATAACCAAAAAGTGTTTTATTACCGCCTTAACTCTAAATTCGTCCAGTGGTTTGGTATCGGCGGACGGACGTACAGACACACACACACACACACACACACACTCAAATATACATATATTTTTTTTGTCTCTATTAGTGTAAGACAATCGATCCCATCAAAATATAAACTTCTATTTTTTTGCTTTCACAATACCTTCTTCACTCATTCGTCGCTCTAAAGCAAAATTATTGCTCTGCCATGTACTTGTGTTAGTAGGTAGACAACACAGGCTTACAAGGTAACAAGTCCTCAAGTTTCTTTGATCGGAGAGTAAAATAGTCTTTATTTCACAGACACATCAATCACTGTCGAAGAACAATGTAGTGTCGTAGACAAATCGATGTCGACTGTCCGTTTGACTTAGGTCACCTTTGCACTAACGGTTGTCGGTTATTCTAAGAAAAAGACCATAAACAAAGTATCTTTATAGTCATTTTGATGAAATCGTAGCAGAATTTATGTATGCTTGACTGTGCGTTTGTGAACGCCGATCTCCATAATGGCTACGACAGTTTGGACTTGCTTTTAAGTGGGTATTGTATTGATATAAACATGCGCTTTAGGATTTGTGTTTGTTTATTTAAACCGGTTAATAACTAAATAATTTTGTGTTTGTTTATTTAAACCGGTTGGTAACTAAATTATTTTGTGTTTGTTTATTTAAACCGGTTGATAACTAAATATGTATGTGTTTGTTTATTTGAACCGGTTGATAACTAAATGTTTTTGTTTTTGTTTATTTAAACCGGTTGATAACTCAATAATTTTGTGTTTGTTTATTTAAACCGGTTGATAACTAAATAATTTTGTGTTTGTTTATTTAAACTAGTTGAGAACTGAATAATTTTGTTTTGTTTATTTAAACCAGTTGATAACTAAATAATTTTGTGTTTGTTTTTTTAAACAGGTTAGTTACTAAATAATTTTGTGTTTGTTTATTTAAACCGGTTGATAACTAAATCATTTTGTGTTTGTTTATTTAAACCGGTTGATAACTAAATAATTTTGTGTTTGTTTTTTCAAACCGGTTGATAACTAAATAATTTTCGAAAAACCTAAATACTTTAAGATACAAGCTTTTGTTTGAAAAATAACTTAAATTATTTCGTATTCTTCTCAGCCAACTCTATAATTTGACATAAATATCATTATGGTGCATAAAAAAATAACTGGTCCACCATCTTTGGGAGTCCGCCATATTGGATTTAAAATAACGTCACACAGTTAACCATGCATTGTCGTCCAAACTGAACGTGTATACATAATTTCAGCTCAATCGGTTGAAGATATCTGCTTCAAAATTGAGTTGCAAGATTCCACCCGAACAAACATACATACATTGCAAGTTAAATGAAAGCTTGTAAAATATACAGAAATCTTAAGTTTCTCGCGGGAAGCGCATTACAAATCCCACGGAGAAGAAGTCGCGGGTAGCCGCTAGTACATAATAAAGTACTTACTATTTTTCAAGGGCAACCAAGACACACTTTATTGTTTTTAACCTGTGTTTATGACACACGTTCTACCATCGATTCGATTCGGAAAAACAAAAAAAATGTCACTCCTTAAAACTTTAAAATAATTGCGAATTTGAAATTTTTCGGTAGTAAAAACTAACTTTTATAACCAGAATTTTATTCATTTATTATCACAAAAAAGTTTACAACTATTATTTATTATAAATTTGAGTGCGTTTGACTATATCTCACCTGATGGTATGTGATACACGCAAACTCAAATAATGCTTATTCACTCTCGCCTAGAAGTTCCCAAAATGTCAGGTGAAGTGAATGTGAAGTGTCAAAATAAGCACCACAGACAGCTTATTCTAAGTATCCCAAAAAGACCAGAGCCTGTGTTACGGTTCACTAACATTTACACTAAACAACTTTTTAATTAACTAGGGATAAGATCCAGTTTAAGTTATCGTTAAAAAAAAAATCTAAACTAAAATATACTTTGTGCTTAACTAACAATAATCAGTTGTCCGGGTTGTCTGGAAGAAATCGCTTTGAGCGATAAAAACGCCCAAATTGTACTACTATAGTTCCCTTTTTTTATAATATGTTTGTTTTTTTATATTTTTTTATTAAGTTAAGTTTTTAAAATTTTTATAATTCTATTAACTAGTGTGTACAATAAAGAGTATTTATCTTTATCTTATCTTATCTATATCAAACTATTACAAATATCATTAAATTGCTTATTACTGTATTTTAAGACACAGTTTTTAATTTTTGAATTTAAGATTTTTAATACAATAACGTTTTATCAAATCGGTAACATCACGAAAACTTATTATTAGATTCTTTAATTGTTGTGGTAAAAGTTCAAAGTATCGCGTTGTAATAGCCGAGAAATGTTTTCTGGCTGCAGCAAATTAAAGCATTAATAAGGAGTTTAAGTTTCAGGAACGGTACACTGTATACTCAGCGCTGAAGAAATTGTAATAGCGCGTTCCAGATGTCGCATTTCTTTTGCTCTCTTGTCGCTTGTGCTAAGGTTTCATCATCATCATCATATCAGCCGAAAAACGTCTACTGCTGGACAAAGGCTTCCGCCAAGGATTTCCACGACGACCGGTCTTGCGCTGTCCGCATCCAGCGGCTTCCCGCGATCTTCACCAGTTCGTTGGACCACAGCGTGGGAGACCTCCCTTCGCTACGAGAACTTTACTGCCCGAACGGCCATCTGTTCTACGAGCTATGTGGCCCACCCACTGCCATTTGTATTTGGTAATTTTCATAGTTTGTGCCACATGTGAGTTTAGATTTTGAATAATATACTTAGAGCATACTAATACCTACATTGAACTTTATATGTCTCACTGTGTGTATGTTTACTAGATCATCATCATATCAGCCAAAAACCTCCACTGCTGGACAAAGGCCTCCCCCAAGGATTTCCACTACAACCGGTCCTGCGCTACCCACATCCATCGGCTTCCCGCGATCTTCACCAGGTCGTCGGTCCACCGCGTGGGAGGCCTGCGTAGCGCTTTCCGGTGTGCGGTCGCCACTCGAGAACTTTACTGCCCCAACGGTCATCTGTTCTACGAGCTATGTGTGAGCTATGTTTACTATATGACGTGTATTTAATTTTTTTTTTGTCAATTGCAGTGATTGGAGGATATCACACGCGCTGTCTCATCATCTTCACACAAATACGCTCCAGGACGTGGAAATCAGCATGTTGGAGCCTTTCCTTCAGTACACTCCTTACAAAAACAAGCCGATTTGGGCCCAAATGGGTGCCTTCTACTGGCCAATCATATTCCCACTCAGCACTATAGGCTTGACTATCAAAGAGTAAGTATTGGGTTCAATCGATTTGACTATGGTCCGAATCGATTCAAGTCTATCACATTTTCTTTTTGTTTTTATTTTCGGCTTCAAGACTATCATCGATATCTATATACATACAATAAAACTGTAACGGGGCTGTGTCTGTACATGAAATATTTAGGAAAATAGTAACTGTGGTGGACATTACTAACGATATAGAGGCCAAAACAATAACTTTTGGAATTTTTGTCTGTCTGTCTGTATGTTCGCGCATCACGCAAAAACTACCAGGCCGATTTTGATAACATGTTTTATGGTGGTTCCTTATGGCCCGGGTTAACATATAGGATACTTTTTATCCCGGAAAATTTAAGAGTTCCCGTGGGAAAATTCAAAACCTCCACGCGGACGAAGTAAGAAAGAAAATTAGCCAGTTCAAAATTTCTGTAAAATAAAAAAGAATAGAAGTATACCTTACGTAGAGATATAAAAAAAATATATTTATTTTATACTGTTTTTTTGTATGATAGGTATCATTTTTGGATTTTTCCGATAGATACGTACAACATATGAGTATGACATATTTCAGGTGTAAGATAGTAAAAATTTATAAAATCATTCTAAGCTACATTTCTCTTTTGAAGTGAAAACTTCTTTAGGCGCGTTAGGCATTTTTAAGACGGGAAAAAACCAACTCGCAACACTGTAACCGATATAGTACCAGGAACACTCGTAGGGTCAAAGCTGGAGGCACTTCTGGAGTGGTTTTTTTTTTATGTGACGTACCTACCCTTAATGTTATGAAATTAAAAAAGAGCCAAAAAGAAAAGAGAGAGAATTTCAAAAAATGTTTGTGCTCTAGAGGATATTATAAAATAATAGATTATGTAAATGACAAAGATATATATGTTGATTCTATAACAAATACTATTACTTGAGACTGCTTTATACTACACTATACTACACTACACTGCAATACACTACACTACACTACACTGCACTGCACTGCACTGCACTCAACTGCACTCCACTGCACTCCACCGCAATTCACTGCACTCCACTGTACTCCACTGCACTACACTGCACTAACTGTACTCCACTGCACTCCACTGCACTACACTGCACATCACTGCACTGCACTGCACTCCACTGCACTCCACCGCACTCCACTGCACTCCACTGTACTCCACTGCACTCCACTGCACTACACTGCACTAACTGCACTCCACTGCACTACACTACACTGCACTACACTGCACTCCACTGCACTACACTGCAATTCACTACACTGCACTACGCTGCACTGCACTACACTCGACTAAACTGCACTACATTGCACTATTCTACACTCCATTATACTACACTTCAATACACTACACACTATACGCTACACCCTTCACCCTACACCCTACCCCCCTTCACACTACATACTACACTACACTACACTACTTGTTGATAATGCAGGAATTTTTTAGGTAGTTTTTTCACACCTTGGGTTATAGTTTTAGAAAGGATCCCTATTTGAAAATATCATATAGCCTGTAGCAACCGCGGATAGTTAGCTTCCCCCACTGTAGACTGGCGTATACATGTACGCCGACGATGTGACAGCGGTCGTCAGTGCCCCGACCTTAACCCAGCTAGAAATGACGCTGAACTCGACAGTTCTTCGGTTAGACCAATGGTTTAAATTTAACGGCTTATCATTGAACAGGCAAAAAACCTGCTTCAAGCATTTTAACCTTCACGGACACCGCCCTCATAGAATGAGCGTGTACGCAGGTGGCGCCCTCATCGATCAAGTTTCTGTCACAAAACTTCTGGGATTCCAGATCGATAGCGCATTAGTGTTGGAGACCCACGTCGATGAGGTGTGCGCGAAACTGGGTAGTTCTTGTTTTGCGCTGCGCCGCCTGGTGCGCACCGCGGCGATCGCCACCGTGCGGTCTTGCTATTTCGCCACCGTTCACTCGCGCCTGTCGTACGGTACCGAGCTGTGGGCCCGCGCCGCCGACTGGCGCCGCGCGTTTGTGATGCAGAAGCGGGCCGTGCGTGCTATGGCTGGAGTGCTTGACGATGTTTCAGCCCGCGAATATTTTGCTAAATTTAAAATACTACTGATTGTAATCTTCTCCAGATAGCGATGCTCACCCGTGAAAATCTGCATAACTTTGAACGTAGGGGCGTTAGCAAATTTAATCTTCGGAGCAACAAAAAGAAGGACCACCTGATAGTAGAAGCGCATAGGTTTACCAAATCAGAGAGATCGGCGTACGTGATCGGCCCCGTCGTCTACAATCGTTTGCCGGAATCTAATAAGAGTGCAGCGTCTACACCTGCCTTTAAATATAAATTAAGAAAGTGGCTCCAGGAGCAATTATTTTATAATTATTTAATAATTCTATTGAGAACGTACCTGGAAAAGAAGGGTACCTTAAATATAGTATTGTAATTTTGAAGTGAAAACTTCTTTAGCGGCGTTGTGCACTTTTTTTGTAATGGGTAAAAAATGTTAAACTCGCGTCAGGACACGTGACCTGATCGAAAATTCGTAAGACGGATGGAGAGTAGACAGCCGGCGCGGCGTAGGAGAGGAAGTATCCCCCTCTCTTCTGTTTCGTTTATATATATAAATAAATATTGTATTCTACCACATAAATGATAGTATATACTTTTATACTGATAATCAAAGCAATTCGTGCAAAATTATTCCCTAACGATTCCAAAATATCAAAAATGCACAACGTTAATATTCAAGTTTTCACTTCTGCCGGCACTCCCGGAGTGCAACCCGTCGTTTTTTTATTATTATTACTATTAAGTTTTGACGTATAACCAGTGTTATAAATAAATATTTCATATCATTTTATTTCCAACAGTGGAAAAAATTTTCAAATCGGTCCAGTAGTTTCGGAGCCTGTTCAATACTAACAAACAAATCCATCCTCTTCATAATATTATTATTACTACGCTACGGCTGCATTGCTTGGGGCCACACTGGTCATTGCGCGGCGGCGGTGTTTATTTTCATAAATTCTTAATATCTTCTGAACGGAATGTCCGATTTAAGTAATTCAAAAGGTTATATATAGGTATCGAAACGTTTTTGATTAAGAAATGATTTATTTGAATAAGGGTTAATACTAAGGCATGGTTATCGTTGTCTGATTTTGGTCAGTTGTTTTTATTAACTTTTAAAATGTAAAAAGTGGTTATAGTAAAATAAATACAATAGTTGGACATATAGATCGCAATTTTTTTTGTAGGTATTGATATGATCTCTAATATTGTAGAACATTTTGTTGTTCTATCATCAACGGTTTCTGTAGCGTATGCGATGAAAGACATTTTTAAGCAAATTTTTTTCACCTTGGTTCACGTTACTGAAGTTTTATCAAGGATCCCTTATTTTTTCTAGTAATAAATATAGCCCATGTTACTCAGCGACACTGTTACATTCTAATGGTGAAAGAATTTTTAAAATCAGTTCAGTAGTTTTTGAGTTTATTCATTACAAACATACACACACACACACACACAAAAATACAAATCTTTCCTCTTTATAATATTAGTGTAGATGAACCATTATGCCTAGAAATGTAATTGGGAAAAACAAAGTGGCAACTAAATCCGCAAATGACAAAAAGAATGACTTTCTGCTACATTTGTTTGAATTCATCTTTTGTAGACCGTTACTTTTAAAACGTGCTATCGGAAGTGGCAAGTACGAGATATTAAGGCCAAAAACCTACCAGTGGCTATATTTGCCTATAATAATACGATCGTTAGAAATTTAAATCTGTTCAACCGCAAACCTTGGTTTCTCTAATGGCATCCATTAGAAAATAAAAAACCGGACAAGTGCGTGTCGGACTAGCACTCCTAGGGTTCCGTACCTCCACACCTCTCCCCACAACTATATAGTACCTAATAATGACAGTGATACATATTCACATTACAAATAATTGAAAACTAAACACGTTAAAAAACCGACTTCCATCGGAACAACTTAGTACATTTTTGCATTTTTTTTTTGTTAATTTTCTAAAAAATTACTACACCGATTTTGATAAAATTTAAACGGGACCACACGAAAATTACTAGCTTTCTAATAAAAAAGGAATCATAATAATCGGTTCACCCAGCCCAAAGTTATGAGGTAACAATCATTAAAAAAAAATTACAGACGAATTAAGAACCTCCTCCTTTTTGGAAGTCGCTTGACAAAAGACTTCAACGCGACCGACAAAAATATGGTATTTTTGGTCATTCAGTTCGGACTCTTTAGCGCGAGTACGACTCACACTTAGCGGATTTTTATTATATGATATTTTATTTCAGTACTAGTACAATAATCTCACTAAGTTTCACGCTAGTATGTAGTGCCATTTTTACGATAGAGCTAAATCAAAAATACTTCTAAAGACCTATAAAAAACAGCCCCCCTTGTTTTTTTTTTCATTTCTTCCAAGTTTTGGTATTTTATTATAGCGGCAACATAAATACACATTCTGTGAATATTTCAACTGTATTACCGTTCTGAAATACGACCCGCTGACAGACGGACAGACAGCGGAGGCTTAGTAATAGGGTCCCGCTTTTACCCTTTGGGTACAGAACCCTAAAAACAAGGTTTATGGTTGTACAGATAGCGAGTACCTCGACATCAGTTAAAATTTTTATAATTATCTGAATTGCAATAACAACACCGATTTCCTTTACCTGCTAAACCAGACTTTTAACCAGTATTGTGATAGTCCAGCTTCGGTAACAAGATTATATCACTATTATCATTTTATCCACAATAGGGGATCGGACTGCTAGTCATTTGAGTTACTTTTTATGATCTGTCAAAACAGAAATTTTGTTCTAAAAATGTTTGAAATACCCACAAGTGACGTCATAGATTTTCAGCATCATTGACCAACTTATTTTGTGAATTTGATCAATTAAAAATTGAAGACGTGATGGAAAACAAAACAAGTATAAGGTTTTTTGAAACTTGAAGAGGAGAGCAATTTAGGAAATCATATTTCAGAATTTATTTTTGATGCAGTCCGCTCCCCTATTGGTAAGCTCTTGGCATCATCTCATCTAATGGTAAGTGACGATGATGCCGAAGTTGGAAGCGGGATTACTAAGATTCCCCAACGCTATGTGGAACTGGCTATCTTATCTTCAAGCAACACATCAATGTTGTTAGGATTAATGTTTGGCGACAAGACTTAGTTGCAAGATGGTGGTAGCTAGCCAGTCGGGCTTAGAAAATTCCACTAACCAAACAAAGTCGTACAAAGTTAAACTCCGCCGGGAATCAAACCCCGACCTCTTGATGTAAAGCTAATGGACTTAACCTTAATGGATGGTGGCGCATCGCGAGCCGGGTCGTTCCTTTCCCTCTAATATGGTTGATGGGAGCGATAGCTGACTCTCGCGTTATACTCGTGACCGAGTGATGTCCGTGTGAACTGCCCTACTCTTGTCAAAGGTATTAATGACATTCAATGATTTTTATGTATAACTTTCGTGTCATACTTTTTTCATGTTCTAATGACATAATCTGGTTTATTTCAAGGATTTAATTTTGACATTATTACCTAATGATTGTTTATTTCTTGATTTTTCATAAATGAAATTATGATATTATTAATTTACTAGCTGTCCTGGCGAACTACGTACCGCCTTACATTACACTACCCTACTCTACCCTACACTACACTACACTACCCTACCCTACACTACACTACCCTACCCTACACTACCCTACCCTACACTACTCTACTCTGCACTACACTACCCTACCCTACACTACACTACCCTACACTACACTACCCTACCCTACCCTACCCTACCCTACACTACCCTACCCTACACTACCCTACCCTACATACACTACACTACTCTACACTACACTACACTACCCTACACGACACTACCCTACCCTACACTACCCTACCCTACCCTACCCTACCCTACACTACACTACACTACCCTACCTTACCCTACCCTACCCTACCCTACCCTACCCTACATAAGAACCTTCTCCTGACAATAACGAACTCGGCAAAAAAGAATTAGCCAAATCGGTCCAGCCGTTCTCGAGTTATGCGCTTACCAACACATTTTGCGATTCATTTTTATATATTAGATGACTATCAGAAAGAGTGTAATTTGCAACTATTTTGAATAAATACCTTGAATCTTGAACCATTGCGCCACGGAGGTGGTTAAAAGGTGGTTATTAATAAGAAAAATCCATTAACTAATTCAAAGTTGTAGAAAGAGCAACGAAAAATATGCCAAATAAATTTGACGTTGACTCTAATACGTCATTGGCTCTAACAAATGGTTTTTATTCTTTAAGAAACTTCAACCAACCTTCAAAGATTTTATAAATCGTCTTCTATTGAACATTCTTCCTTCGTATACGTGATGGATGATGTGATGTCACGTGCATTGCTTATTCAAAAAGTCACGTATATACTTGTATATACTTCATGTATTTACTTATTTATGTGGACACTTCTGTCTCTGTTCCAATACAAAAGACTTATCCAACGATATATATGTCATCACTATTGGGGGTTGTACCAGTTTCCATATATATGTATTTTTGCCCATTCTCCTTTAAAACTTACAATGGTGCTTTCATGTAAGAATCGTCTAAGTACCTCAGATTGTATTTTTTTTTATAATTAACATAAGTAAAGCCCACTTATATTGAACCTTATTTAAAACTTTTTTTTATTAAACATTTAAGTGCGTTTGGCTGAACCTCACTTGATGGTAAGTGCCAATGCAGCATGTAACACGCAATACAAGGATGTAATACGCAAGTTCAAATAGTGCCTACTCACTCTCGTCTTGGAGATTCCAAAATTTTACGAATCGGGGAATACAGACGCCGGCAGGGAATTCCACTCCTTGGACGTTCGCTTGATGAACGAAGAAGCAAAACGCTTCTTGCGTAAGGGTGGAACCTGGTCGTACGATGATGAAATGGAGAGGAGGGAATGAGGTAGTGAAGCTCCAGGGCACACTCTCCGAAATGAATTCTATAGAACACCGATAGACAGGCGACTTTGCTAACTAATTAAAACCTGTAGTTATTAATGGTAGTTAATGTTTTACAAGTTTTGTATTAACTTGCCGTGTTAGTTATTTCGTTTGGGACAAATCTTGAAACCACTTTCCGATTTCCGATTAAGCTGAAATTTTACATACACTTTTGGAGTACAATGCATGGATATGGTCATTGTAATTTACTCAAAACTCTCAAAATTTTAACTGTTCCAAGCATGCTGATGGTACCTTTTGTGGAATCACTGGGAAGCTTTTAAGAAATTCAAAATTTTTATTTGTAACTAGCTGTTGCCCGCAGCTTCGCCCGCGCAGATCCCGTTTTTTGCCGTTCCGTGGGAATTTTTCGAAATCCTTTTCCAAGCATGCTAATGGTACTTCTTGAGGAATCACTGGGAAGCTTTTTAAAAATTGATCAATTTTATTTATAACTAGCTGTTGCCCGCAGCTTCGCCCGCGCAGATCCATTTTTTTGCCGTTCCCGTGGGAATTTACCGAAATCCTTTCTTTGCGGATCCTACGTTTTCATAGATGTCTGTATTCCATATTTCAACGAAAAAATGGTTTAGGCTGTGCGTTAATATATCAGTCAGTCACTTTTTCTTTTAATGTTACTGATTGCCTACAATCTCGTGAAATTGCTGGGAAGGTTTCGTAGAGTCACTGGGAATAACCCATGGTTAGCTAATGACGTCATTTTTAATCCAATATGGCAGAATTCCAAAGATGGCTGACCAGTTATTTTAAATGCACTCTCATGATATTATGGGTATCAAATAAAAGGGTTTGCTGAGAAAAATACGATATAATTGAAAGTAGTATTTTCAAGTTGTGCCTAAAAGTTTTTAGATATTTTTTTTATTATTTTTTTTCGTATTTTTATTTTCGAACTTTTGTAGAAACATTTTCACCTGCGTATAAGTATTATGTTATCAATAACTTGGCTTTTCTCATTTACCTGGGCTCGGCTCAAGTCCTCTGTCTCCATTGAGTACGGTCACGTGCTATGTTGGTGTCTTTTATTTTTAAAAAAAGGAGAAGAAGTCCCGTCGGACACCCGGTTGGAACGTAGTTGACAGACAATCACAATTCATGCTTCACTCTTTCATCCCTGATATAGGATATTTATTAGAGTAAATAATTGCAAAAAGTCGAAAAACGTTTGGCACTATTGAGACCTAAACCCGATCCTCTGTGAACAAAGGCAAAGCTTACTACCGATAAACAACTACCGCCTTGTGAATGTAAGTGCAATATAATGAAATTGCCGATTCAGTTTTCGAAATTCAATGCCAATTTTTATTAAGAAATAAAGTAAACGTTGTTTTTTTCATTATTGACCTGATGGTGACACTACTTATTGTATTTTATTATTAACTAGAGGCGTGTCTTTCATGTTCCAATCCCCTGAGCTGTGTACCATTGAATGAAACGAAGGCATTTTCTTAGTGGTCAGATGGGGCATTTTTTGGACTAGTTATTTTTTTAAAATTTTCCTATAAGTGATGAAATCTTATGCGGGGTATTCCCAAATATGACATATGTAACGAAAAAACTGCTGCGATAACTCTAGATCTTTAAAATTTAAAATGTTCATTTTTTGTCTAAAAAATGGAGATTGAGGTGAAAAAACCCGTCTTCTTGGTAAGCCCGCTTCCATCTTCGGCATCATTGTCACTTACCATCAGGTGAGATGATGCCAAGGGCTTACCAATTGTGAATATAAAATAATAAAAAAGCCACCGTACTCTCAAAATGTCTTAATAATAGGCACACTTAATAATACCAGCTTAATAATAATAGCTTAATAATTTCCAAGAGTCTAATGCTTTTTTGAGAATTATTTTTGTTTTAATAACTATTGTTATTAATATAAATTTTCATCTTTAAACTTTTTTATACAATCGGCAATTTCATATGTTACCTTATAATTCCCAAGGCACTCGATGGCAGCCTCGTCAACAAAAGACGAATGCAAGACGCCTCCGTGGTGTAATGGTCAGTCCATTCGCTGCACATCAAGAGGTTGTGGGTTCGATTCCCGGCGGGGTCGACTTTGTAAGACTCGGTTGGGTTGGTGGTAGGGCATTTTCATAGCTCGCCTGGATTGCTTCCACCATCTTATCTGAGTCTTGCCGCCAAACATCAGTGTTAACAGCATTGGTGTGTTCGGGCTTGAAAACAAGATAACCAGATCCTCATTGCATTGGGGAATCTTGGTACACATCCTCACTTATCATCAGGTGAGATGATGCCAAGGGCTTACCAATTGTGATTAAAAAAAACTTTTACGCACTTTTTCTTAACTCACGGGGTACCAAACTGAAATGCAACGGATATAACGAAATTGACTTAGATCTGTATCCGGTAGAACCGGCCAATTGTATTACAACCTCAATTTATTTAAGCAAGCAAAGCTCACGGTGGAAAATTTAAATTGTATTTTTTTTCTTTTCCATTCCAGATTCATTGCAGCAATCAAGAACGTTGAAGGCAAAGCCTTAAGCTGGCCAAACGCAATACCTTTCTTTCTACCAGCCTGGATGTGGTGGTGGGGAGGCCACTCGAGCCTACAGGTAAATATTTACATGGGATGTCTACTATTTTAACCCCCTGACGCAAAAGAGCGGTGTAATAAGTTCGAGGCCTATGTTTGTTTGTCTCCGTATCTGTACATGTCATCGCAGTTATTTAACGGGTGGACCGATTTCAATGTAGCTTCTTTTTATTACAAGCTTGATAATCGCTTGCCATGTTAGTTAGTTAGTCTGTCTATCTGTTAGTTTGGGACAAATCTAAGAAGCTAAACTGGAACTACTTCCTGGTTCCCGATTGAGCTGAAATTTTGCATACACGTTAAGTTTGAAGAACATTGTTAGCTAAGTGACGTCATTCTAAATCCAATATGGTGGACTCCTAAAGATTGCTGACAAGCTTCACACACCCTAGGACGCTAAAGGTTTATATTATAACAAAAAAAGCCTCGCAACCTCGAAACGCGTTTTGAGAGTTTGAACGCACTGCGTCTTTTCTGCGCAATAGGTATCATATTTTTATCTGACTTCAAAAAAGGAGGAGGTTTCTCAATTCGACCGTACATATTTTGTTTATTAAGTGTGTTCGCGGATAACTTCGTCGTTTATGAACCGATTTTAGTGATTCTTTTTTTTGGAATGGACATATCCTAAGGGCGGTACCATGATAAGGAAACCAGGATCTGATGATAGCATCCCAGAGAAATCGAGGGGAACCTTAGTTTCCTGTTTGAAGTCGGTTTTTTTTGTTCAAAATTATTACATCTCATATCAGAAGCGAGGCCAGATCACTGGTAACGAGTCTAGCCCACAATCCAATTAGACGTCGCGGTTCGAATCTTGGCTGAGGCGTGAATTTTTTGTTTTTGTTTGTGTCAACTTATTTTTCATGTTAGGGGTTTATGAATGATTTATTTATTGTTTTGCTTATGTACACAAACAAAATATAAAAAGAGAAGAGAAGTTAAAAAAAAAAAAAAATTGTTTTAACCTATTACTAACATTAAAGAAATATTTTTTTTTTTAAATGCATAGCTCAGCGTAATTTTTACCCTAAGGCAAAACGCTGTTATCACCCGGACCGAGTTGCGAGAGATGTTGCTAATATAATATATTTATTTATTAATAGTTTATTACAATTTCTTTATTCTTAAATATAATTAACCTGAAAAACATTAACATTAGTGTTTTCAATGAATCAATTAACCTCCTATTTGGACACCATCGGCTAAAAAACATGTTTGCAAAAAAACGTCCGTCCGTCACGCTTTTCCTAACAGCTAAAACAATGGGCCGTTTGACATCAAATATTGAAACTAAATATTTTATAATAATTTGGCGAAAGATTTTGAGCTGCTTTTCTCGCTATAGCTGCCATACAACAATGATACAAGAATAGTTAAAAATTCACAAATCTCGAAAATGACAAAGTATTGTGATGAAACTTAGCAAGTAATAACATTTGCTAATGGTTAAGCAGTATTAAGGAGCGGTTATGGTTACACTGGTAATAGTTATTTGTTATACAAGAGTGCAAAGTTGCTTTTTAACAGCGAGCGATTCAAAAATTAGAATCCTGAGCGTTAGCGAGGGAATCAAAAAAGCACGAGGTGAAAAATCTTTGCACTCGAGTGCAACACGTAACTTTTCATTCCACCTCAGCGAGGAAATTACTAAATGGAAAAAAAAAACATTTGCGCATTACAAACAGTTTCAGTCAATCCTGTTGGCGTCAAATAAACTTCCTCGTCGCTAGAATCACTCATTTTAGGTTTTTTACTTGTTTTTAACCTAAGGTTTTAACAATATGACGTAAAAAAAAGCAAATTAAAAAAAAGTATACCAAGAAAGTTCCGAGTCTGAGTTTTTAACAAATTAAAAAAAGTTGTATGATAAATTCGGCACCATGGAGGTAGAAGTAAATGGTAAAATAATGATTTGAATTCACGATGTTCTAAATAAATTTACATTATTCTCTAGCGAATAAAAACTGCTTTTGCACTCAGATATCGAAGAGGAAAAATACAATTTCCGAGATGGGGGGATGAAAAATTTATTAAAAGGTAGCTGACATACAATTAAAAACATAAATCACAAAAAGCGGCTCTAACTGTTTTGATGATACTTGGCAAGTAATAACAACTGTTAATACTTAGTGTGCTTAATGTGGCAGTATTAGTGATTCTGGCAAAATTAGTTAAAAGCAAGCCCCCATACAACGGCAATTGATGTGATAATTTTATGTTTGAATCAATCCAATTCTTTGTAATATACCCACTGCTTGCCTCTACTTCAATATACCCACTGCTTGCCTCTTCTTTAATATACCCACTGCTTGCCTCTACTTCAACATACCCACTGCTTGCCTCTACTTTTATACCCACTGCTTGCCTCTACGTTAATATACCCACTGCTTGTCTATACTTTAATATACCCACTGCTTGCCTCTTTTTTAATATACCCACTGCTTGCCTCTACTTTGATATAGCCACTGCTTGCCTCTACTTTAATATACCCACTGCTTGCCTCTACTTTAATATACCCACTGCTTGCCTCTACTTTAATATACCCTCTACTTGCCTCTACTTTAATATACCTACTGCTTGCCTCTACTTTAGTATACCCACTGCTTGCCTCTTCTTTAATATACCTGCATCTTGCCTCTACTTTAACATACCTAATACTTGCATTTTAAGTTGTGTTGACATGCTATTGATTAAATGTTTTCGCGTGAAAGGAAGTGCAGTGCTGCTGTACAATCCAGCATCATCACATCAGCAGAAAGACATCCACTGCTGGACAAAGGTCTCCCCCAAGGATTTCCAAGACGACTGGTCCTGCACTGCGCGCACCCAACTGCTTCCCGCGACCTTCACCAGATCGTCGGTCCACCGTGTCTTTCTACGCTACGTCTTCCGGTGCGCGGTCACCACTCGAGAACTTTAATGCCCCAATGGCCATGTGTTTTACGAGCTTTGTGCCCTGCCCACTAAAAATGTTAAACATGCTGTACAATTATTATTTTTAAATTTAACTAATTGGGTTTCCTTTCTTTTCTTTCGTTTCTTAGTCCCTGATGATGACCATCGTCGTTTGGATTGCCAGTCTGCTGGTTTCCAGCTTCTTCTTCATGGTCTTTGGGCTGACAGCTGGACATCATTCGCACAACAACTTCTTTGACGGAGATGTGCCTAGGTAAGTCAAGAAATAGCAAATTTCGAAATTAGTTTAGGAGCCTTTACCGTCTGGCGTGGCCATGCATACACAAAAACGCATAATTAGTAGCAACGAAGGAAAGATATATTGGTGATATAAGCAACTTGGTGACATTTTTTCAAATGTATCTCACATACTTACCTGCACGAGCACGTTTACGAGACAGCGCTAGCGAGTTTACACAAGTGCAAGGAAGACAACCAAATATCTCCCGTTTCGGGCAATCGAAAAAAAAAGTTTTTGAGATACATTTAAAAAATGACACCAAGTTGCCAATACCACCAACATACCTTTCCTTACCCTATATCAAACTTAGTTATTTAACTAAGAAAAAGATACTGTCATTGAAGTTAGGACCGACTGGCTTATGGACGTATACATAGCTTAGTTGTTTGTTACTTTTTCTCAAAAATTTAATAATTTAATAATTTGGATTTGTAATAATTTAATAATTTGTATTCAGATTCAGATTTATTCTGGAATATGTAATAAACTACTTAATGTAGGTATTATTAAGTCCCATTTTTGAGAAAAAGTAACAAACAACTAAGCTATGTATACGTCCATAAGCCAGTCCGTCCTAACTTCAATGACAGTATCTTTTGAACCGTAATAGCCTGATATTTTTACAGAATATATGTTATGGCGGATTTGCTTACAAATAACAAAAAAGGTGAAAAGTTAAGAGGGGTCCCCATACAAGAAAAGGACATTAATGCAGTGGCCAGCAAAAGAGGTATTGATGGACGAACGTGTAAATGTGAGCCAAGGCGAAGCTGAGGCACACATACGAAAGTCCATCAACGCCTAGTTGTGGCCAAGGCTTGTATAGTACTTTTCTCAAATAATGCGCGAAAATTAAAACTTCAATAATTACTTTTCAAAATCAATAACAAACAACGAACAACAATAATTTTTCACGCGCTCAAGTGATCATTTGGTTTTTTTTAATAAACAGCGTTCTATTTGCAAATCAGTTCTAAATTTAAATAAAAATATCTCATCTGGCTCCTTTCCAAATATCTGGAAAGAGGCCCAAATCATCCCTCTCCCTAAGTCCAATCCATCAAGTCTGTCCGATTACCGTCCTATTTCTATTCTCCCTTTCCTTTCCAAAGTCCTTGAACGCCTTATCCACTGCCAACTTAGTCATTTCCTGGTCAAAAATAATCTTTTGAACCCGTTCCAATCTGGTTTCCGTCCTGGCCATAGTACGAATACTGCACTTATCAAAATCACTGACGACATTAGATTTGGTACTAACTTTGCTGGACTTCAGCAACGCATTTAATACTATTGATCATGACATACTGCTTGGGTTGTTGAGTTCCCTCAATATGTCGCCGCCGGTAATTGATTGGTTCCGCAGTTACCTGCAAGGACGCCGACAACGCATACGCATTGAAGATTCCTTTTCATCTTGGTTATCCACTAGTGCTGGCGTGCCGCAGGGTGGCGTTCTCTCCCCTCTTCTATTCGCTATTTTTATTAATTCTGTTTCCCTTCAGATCTCCTCCTCGTATCATCTATATGCAGATGATCTACAAATTTACACACAGGCACCTTTAGATGACCTTTCATCTGCCATTAAGACTACTAATGCTAATCTTAACGTCATATCAGAGTGGAGCAAATCGTACGGCTTAAAAGTCAATCCAATGAAGACGCAATGTATCCTGATTGGCAGTCCGTATTTTGTCTCTAGGATAGATTATTTTAATTTGCCTACTATTACTTTCGACGGTGTTACTGTTCCTTTCAGTACAAAAGTAAAAAATCTAGGAGTTTTCGTTGACCAAACCCTGTCTTGGGTCCCCCAGATTGCTGAGGTTAGTAGGAAGATGTTTGCTTCAACCCGTTCTCTCAATCGACTGCGCAATTTTCTTCCAACAGCCACCAAAATTGCTGTAGCCCAATCCATTCTTCTTCCCATTCTAGATTACGCAGACACGTGTTATCTTGATCTCAATGTTGATCTCCTAAATAAGCTAGAACGATTACAAAATCTAGCCATTCGGTTTATTTATGGACTGCGCAAATATGACCATGTATCCGAGTACCGAAGGGAGCTACAGTGGCTTTCAGTACGTTGTCGAAGGGACGCCCATTCTCTTGCTCTTCTCTATTCAGTGTTTTTTGACCCTCGTACTCCCTTTTATCCTAAAAACCGTTTCCAATACCTTTCCTCCTCTCATAGTCGACCTCTACGATCTGAAAATTCACTTCGCCTTGTTGTACCTACTCATTCTACCAATTTCTACTCTGATTCCTTCACTATACGTTCCATAAGCCTGTGGAACTCTCTCCCTGATTCCATTCGTAATTCCCCTTCCCTTAATATATTTAAATCTAAAGTTAAAGATCACTTTCTAGCGCTATAAATTTCATAAATCTGTTTAATCTCCTACATATTATCTCTAGTTGTTCTCATCATCATCATTAATGTGGTTATGTATGTACTTACTATACTATATATGTTATGTATGTATGTTTTATGTATATGTATTTTTTATGTATATGTATTTTACTTTATATCATTTATATCTACTTATATATTTACGTGTATTACGTAGTTTAAGATTGGATATTTATTTATTTTTTTATTTTTTTTCTCTATGAATTTGTTTATTGCCCACTACTACCCCACAATAATGATTTCTCATATTTCCTTCACCTAAAGGTTGTCTGGAAGAGATCGCTTGTTAGCGATAAGACCGCCTACATGTACAACTTCCTTAATCATTGTATCTTTTTTTTTTCTTCTCTTATGTTGTGCAATAAAGTGTTTTCAATCAATCAATCAATCAAAGCCTTTGATAAGTTACCTCCTTGGTTGCCATGTTTCGGAGTAAAATATCGTTCCAGTTATAAATTACACGACAGATACGAGTTTACATAGTAATTTATTTGGCCGCTAAACACGACAGATATGGATTTTCATACAACTTTTGCCGGACGGTGCTCGCACGTATTTGGCCAGTACAGCAACTTCGATTTATCTCGAAAAAGGTTATCAAAATAATGCTTTTTCCAAGCATGTGTGAGAAAACGTGTTTTATTCAGGTGTTTTTTTGTTTGCGCTCTATCGTTCAAACAGTATTATATACAATCATGAAACTTGGTGAGTTAATTACAAACGCTGAACTAAAAGAACAATAAAAGCCGTTCAAGAGTGAATCTTACTCGCGTTATAGGAATCCGGAACTGAATTAAGAAATTTAAAAAAGTTGTCGCTTTCATTTTTTTTCTTTTTTTGATTGAGATTAATAGGTATAATGTAATTATTCTGGACTATAGAAAAATTTAATTTCAATAGACCAAAATAATTAGCCCCTCTATATACCTTTTTTTTAATAAAAAAGAGCAAAGTAAGTAGTGAGAGGTGTTATTCTGTTAGTAGTAAAAGTTTTGGGACGGAACCCTGTTTGTGTGACCCGGAGTCGCACTTGGCCGTTTTTAATTATGCAATTTAAAAAATAAATTTTTTGGTATTTTTTTTTATTATTTATAAAACCCATAGACAATTTAAAAAGTAGTTATTGTGGTAAAGCAACACGACTGTTTGTCGAAATTTACATGACAGGGGCAAAGTATATATATTAGTACTAACATACAGTATGGACACTCCCTGCCGCTCTCTAGATTGCAACCTCACCCCTTCGTCACCCAGATTGATACAGATTGGTTACCGTTTGGTAGTCGAACGTATAGGATTTCACCGCCATTTTGTTGGTTCCGTCATTCCTTTTTTGAAATATCATTTCTGGCTCGTTGTATGAAGTGTCCAGGGTGTGACAGGGGGCTAGCCCTGCGCAGCGACAATGTGATTTTGTCAGCACGGATTAATTTTTGTGCACTTTGACCTTTAGCTGGTCCAGCTTTAGTGTGAACTTTTCCTTTTAAGGATAAAATAAGTAAGTTAAAAAGGTTTGGAAATAAATACAGTGATCTTTAGAGGAAAGACATAGCTTATCCATTGCTTTAGTCTTGGAGCAAATTGCCGCTGCACGTTACCTGCTGGTAATATCACTTTCCTTTCGCAAAGACCTGTAATTAAGCTGTACCAAGCTCAAACTTATAACAAAGTTATACAGAACTTGGACTAGTTAATGTTGATACAATTTTTAGGGGCCCTATTACTGAGACTTCGCTGTCCGTCTGTCACCGGGCTGTATTTCATGAACCGTGATAGCTAGACATTTGAAATTTTCACAGACGATGTATTTCTGTTTCCGCTATAACAACAAATACTAAAAAAAAATTTGAAAAAGTAAAAAAAAATAAGGGGGGTCTCCATACAACAAACGTGATTTTTTTGTTCGATATTGATAACGGCAACAAGTAGACACTTTAAATATGCACAGAATATTTAGTTACATATTCACTATAAAAATAAATATTTAAATTAAAATAAAACAAAAATTTAAGGGGGGCTCTCATACAACAAACGTGATTTTTTTTCTCGTTTTTTATCTAAAAATAGAGTACGTTAGACTGCAACTCACCTGATGAAAAATAGCCTTTTTTGTCGAGGTTGCCACAATGATCATAGAACGCTAATCTAGATTGAATGAGTTGTAAAATTTCAAAAAGAGCGTACACTTTGCGGCAGACTAGATGGTGCAACTATTTTATCGTAAAACCTCAACACTTTAATCAATACTACCAATTTACCTCCAGCGGCGCTCTATATATACACTTCCTAGAAATAAATACGGCTTTAGTCTTTGAATTTCGCAAAATAAACAAACGACATGAGATGCTTTGAAAAAATCTACCGAAGCTAAAAGGCCCCTTGGATTAGCAAGAAAGGGGATGGCTTGGGGCAAGTTTTCCTGGAAAGTCTTGTATGTAAATTAAGAGGCTGTCGAGAGAGCTTATATGTAAGACCACCTTTAACCTAGGGATTTATGCTTCCATGGCAGACAATTTAACAGTCCGAAACTAGAGGTATGATCATACAAAGATACATAAGGTTAAGCTTATAATATGCTGCCTACCGTGCAAGAAGCACGCTATTCATTGTACTGAACTTTAAATGGCCATGAGTGTAGTTTGGAAGATTAAAAAGTCAATAAATCATAAGAAAATTATATGTGGTCTTTATTATATGTGATCTTTATTATATGTGGTCTTTATTATATGTGGTCTTTATTATATGTGATCTTTATTATATGTGGTCTATAATGTATGTGGTCTTTATTATATGTTATTTTTATTATATATGGTCTTTATTATATGTGGTCTTTATTATATGTGGTCTCTATTACAAGTGACTCTGTGAGATGTAGACGATGCGAGTTTTTTCGAAATGGCTGAAATATGATATTTTTTACGTTTCCAAACCCCATGGCTCCGCCATTTTGTAAATTTTCCAAAAACGGAATCAAAAAAAAATCCAAATAATTATATCGATCCTGTTGACTAAATTTAACGAAAATCGGTTGAGAAATGCGACCTGTTGGAAATAACAGCCGTACATCCGGACAGATATTCGAAAGTATTTTTTCCCAAGCTGAAGCGGAGACGCTTCGCTTCGCCTGCGTTAGTCTCGCAAAAACTTAAAATTGTCTCGACCGATTCGATTATTTTTGTTGTGTTCGTTATTGTCAGATCAAGGTTTGTATAGAACAAAAAACCCGCGAGTCTCGCGCACCACGCACTATAATACAATATAATATACTTTATTGCATCACAACATAAAAAAAGAAATAAAAAAAATAGAAGAAAGCCTTAACAATAGGCGGCCTTATTGCTAGGTAGCAATTTCTTCCAGGCAACCTTTGGATAGGGAAACAACGATAAAATAAGGGGCTGTGCAATAACTCAAAACAGAAAAAAATGCAAATAAACAGTTACATCAAATACTTAAATATTATAACAATAATATACATAAACAAACAAAAACATATACATAAATAAATTATACATTTTATATATCCATGGTAGAGAATATGGAAAAAAAGGACTAACTAGTCATTTATGAACTTTACCCATTTAAATGTGATTCAATTTACTGCCATAAAAATCATTCAAACTTACGAGTATCTGAATGTCTACTATACTTAACTGACTAATCAATCATAAACTGACTGTGCGACAATGGGGTAAAATAAAAAATATTTTTACAGAGACGAACACCTGGACTGGGGTCTACATCAACTCGATACCATAGTCGAGAGGATAGACTGGGCTGGCAACCACTTCAAGTCCCTCACCCGTTTCGGGGACCACGCTTTACATCACCTCTTCCCAACGCTGGACCACGCCGAGCTGAAGTACCTTTACCCGACCCTGCTGGAACACTGTGAGAAGTACGAAACACAGTTGAGAACAAATACGTTTTATCAAGCCGTTATCAGTCAGAGTAAACAGCTTATTAGAAAGCGACCCAATAATTTCAGGGAGACTAAAAAGGTTTTAGGTTAAGATGGGAACGCGACGATGAAGATTACTTTTTTTTTGTGCCAACTCAATAAAAATTTGTGCTAATACTTGTAGATGTAAGCTGAAGAAAACCTTAAAATTGTAGGTACAAGCTTTAATTTAAAAAAAAAAGAGTTTTTAATAACCGACTTCAAAAAAAGAAGGAGGTTTCTCAATTCGACCGTATATTTTTTTTTAAGTGTGTTTCCAAATAACTTCGTCGTTTATTGATTTTGATGATTATTTTTTTGTTGGAAAAGAGATATCCCAAGTGTGATACCATGATAAGGAAACCAGAATCTGATGATGGCATCCCAGAGAAATCGAGGGGAACCTAAGTTTTCTGTTTTTTTTTTTTGTTCAAAATTATGATGTTCAAAAGCCAAATGCTCATGGTGCCAAATGAGAATATAACATGTTTCCAAATACAAAAAAGGCGAGCCCTGTTTTTCCTGAATTCTGTTGAAAGTAAAAGACGATCCTAGGACCCTGATTCCACATCCAAAGTTCTCGTCATCAATCAACTTCACAATGTCACCGGGAATACGTCTTCATACCAAATTACAGCCCAATCGGATTTCTGGAAGTTGCTCTAAAATCGTTTGCAAGATTTGACCCACCTGGACAAACTAATAAACATGCATACAAGCTAAAATTGCAAGTTATATAAAGCTTTTAATAACAATCAATCAATCAATCCTACTATAATATTATAAACGCGAAAATTTCTAAGAATGTATGGATGTATGTTTGTTACTCTTTCACGCAAAAACTACTGAACGTATCTGGCTGAAATTTCGTAGGTAGACAGATAAGAACCTGGATTAACACATAGGCTACTTTTTTCCACGCTCGTGAGCTGCTTGCGGCTCGCGCACTGCGCACCCGTTGAAAAGTCATAGCAACGTTGTCCACGCGAGTGAAGCCGCGGGAAACAGCTAGTCAAATATGCCTTATATTACAATAACAAAAATATAAATTAACAAAATAAAAATATACTTAAACAAGTTACAGGTGCAAAAAGACTTTTGCTGTGCATTTTTCATAGATGCTTACAAACTTTTTAATAGAGACTGTTTTTTTTTAATATTTTTTCCTTGTTACATTGGTTAAGGGTAAAACTTTTTAAGTGTAATATAACAGGTATATTAAGAGAAAAGTAAAGGTCATTATTTTTATACAATTTTTGATACAATGTTATTTAATAATGTGAAGAAATAAACGACAGAAACTGAGGTGATAATGATGTTTAATCCTTTTAATATTCGTCATATCGGGCTCTATACAGGATGTAACAAAATTGGTGTACGTCCCCTAACTGGGGCTTGTAAATATCATACTGAACAACTTTTGTTCTACGACTTTGCTAAAATCGCAAAAAAATACTCTTCATACAAATCGATCAGCTTATCCACCAATTTTGTGCATTTTATTATGGAGGGTTCAATTTTTTTTTTATAATTGACTATGGGTTCCTTAGGGAAAGTTGTTTAGTATGATGAGTAGAACCCCCAGTTAACGGGTCCTACACCATTTTTTTACACCTTGTATATACGTACGTCCCCAATGAGGGCCCAAGCCTACCCTGAATAAGGGCGATCGGGGCTTAGACAACCACGCTCGCCCAGTACAGGTTGGTCGACTTAACACACAGCCTTCGAGTTTTTTCGCAGGCGTGTGCAGGTTTCCTCAGGATGTTTTCCTTCACCGTAAGAGCGTCGGATAACGTATATTTGAAATCTAAATTGCAAAACCAATTTTTTACGTGGAAGGATTCAACCCACGACCTCCCGGACAGGAGGTAACGGCCATAGCCGTTACGCCACCGACGTTAAAAAATACAACACAACAAAACTATGATTTATACCTAAACTCCATAGCTGTGGGGTAGGTAAATGAAGCGAAATATTCGCTGTATGTGTTTTTTATTTCACAATCGGTAAGCCCTAGCTATCATCTCACCTGATAGTAAGTACAATGATGCCGAAGATGGAAGAGGGCTTACCAAGATTACACAACGCAATGGAGGACTGGCTATCTAATCTACAAGCCGGAACACATAAACGCTGTTAACAATGATGTTTGGCGGCAAGACTTAGATAAGATGGTGGTAGCCCAGGCGAAAATGCCCTTCGACCAACCAAACCGAGTCTTATAAAGTTAGACTCTGCCAGGAATCAAGCCCGCGACGTCCTGATGTGAAGATAATTGACTTAACCACGACACCACGGGAGCGGTCAAAATGTTTTAGAATACATAAATATTTAGCGTTTAGGAGGTTATTTTGAATACAGGGTGTAGCTAAAATGATGTAGGTCCCGTTACTGGGGCTTCTACTCATCATACTGAACAACTTTTATTCTATGACTGCAGAAATTTCAAAAAATAACTCTTCATTTATATTGATTAGCTGATCGACAAATTATGTGCATTTTTGTATGGAGGGTTAATTTTTTTGAGAATTGACTATATAGTTCCTGGGGAAAAGAAGAGTATGATCAATAGAAGCCCCAGTTAACGGGTCCTACACCGATTTTGTTACATCCTGTATACCTATAAGTATACTCAGGCCAACGTGATCATTACGACTTTAGTCACGTCAAAGGTCGAGTGACAGATAATATTCTTGTGTATGCATTATCAAAAGCCTAAGCCCACCCAGGGCGGGCAGGCCATAAGGGCAGATCAAAGCAAAGTCCGCTCTCTAAGTACCGTGCATACCGATCATAGGATCATACCCACTAGAGGTCTTTCAATTCTTAAACGAGCCGAAGGCTTTTTCTGATAGTCTTCTTCTTTGAGATATTTAATACATTATTAACGGACTCGAAAAAAGTTGAGTGAATCCAACGGACAGTCAGTTTTATAAGTACCTAAAGTAACACTACAAATCACAATAGTTTTTTTAAAATAGGAAGCAGTTTTTTTCATTATTATTAAAAAGTTGAGTGAATCCAACGAACAGTCAGTTTTATAAGGACCTAAAGTAACACTACAAATCACAATAGTTTCTTTTTTTTAAATAGGGAGCAGTTTTTTTTATTATTATTAAAAAGTTGAGTGAATCCAACGAACAGTCAGTTTTATAAGGACCTAAAATAACACTACGAATCACAATAGTTTTTTTTTAATAGGAAGCAGTTTTTTTATTATCATTAAAAACTTGAGTGCGTTTTGCTGCTGCTCACCTGATGGTGAGTGTCGATGCAGCCGACGATGTAACACACAAGCTCAAATGTGTGTTCACTCTTGTGTTTAAGATTCTTAAATTATGCGAATCGGGAATTATATTCAATATTCAATTTAAAATTCAATATATTTATTCAAAATAGGTGCAAATTACACTCTTTCTGATAGTCATAAAATAATAATTAGAACATGAAAACAATATGACAAGAAAAGTTATACATAAAAAATATTGAATGCATATAATAGGAGTAGTTTCACACGAACAGCACCCGGTCACGAGAGAAAGGAACGACCCGGCTCCCGATGCGCCACCATCCGCACGAACATTTAAGACGAGCAATTATTCTTTTATCCATATTGTGGGGTGTTGCCATAATCGTCACGCTTGGCAGGTGGGTCGACCTGGTGAGGGTCGCGGGAAGCCGCTGGATGAGCGCAGCGCAGGACCGGTTACTGTGGAAATCCTTGGGGTTTGTCCAGCAGTGGACATCTTTCGGCTGTTATGATGATGATGATGAATTATTCTATTAAAGTCATGATTCTACAAACAGGATTATTTTTATGCCTGTTGCTTTTAGCTAAAATTAACGGGAATAGGGATGATCATCTGAGTTAATTTTATCATCTGTTCGTAAACTACATTTTGTTCTAAAAATGTTTGAAGTACCTAGGCGTGGCTTCATAGTTTAGTAGCGTCATTTATGTACTCATTTTGTGATTTTGGTGATTTAAAAATCGAAGACTTGATGGAAAACAAAACGAGTCAGGTTTTCCGAAGTTTAAGTAGGAGGGCAATTTAGTGATCAAGAGTTCATAATTCATTTCTGATGCTGTCGTCATCCCTATTGTGAAAGGGCAGCTTATATTGAATGTATCTGAACATTTGCCAAGCCAGGTTTCGTGTGCGTTCGACACTAAATATCGAAAACACATAAACTGTCCATGGTAACCCATTATTAAACATTAATGGGAAATAATTATCCATTAGCGTCTATAAATGAGAACACTAGATCCTAATGCCGTCTACTTCTGCATGAATGTCTTGGAAACGAAATTATTTGCCGGAGAAGTGGCTAAACCTATTTTAAAAACATTTACCGAACCAGGTTTAATGTATGTTCGACACTAAATATCGAAAACACATAAACTGTCCATGGTAACTCATTATTAAACAATAATGAGAAATAATTGTCCATTAGCGTCTATAAATGAGAATACTGGCTAAGATCCTAATGCCGTCTACTTCTGCACGGTTGTCTTTAAAACGAAATTATTCGCCGGAGAACTACATAAACCTATTTTAAAAACATTTATCGAAGCAGGTTAAATGTACGTTCGACACTAAATATCGAAAACACATAAACTGTCCATGGTAACTCATTATTAAACAATAATGGGAAATAATTATCCATTAGCGTCTATAAATGAGAACAGTAGATCCTAATGCTGTCTACTTTTGCATGGCTGTCTTGAAAACGAAGTTATTCGCCGGAGAACTACTTAAAATAAGTATTAAGTGCTGTTTTTACCCGACTGCCCACAAAAGGAGTGTATTGTTTTCAGGTCTAATGTAATGTACGTATGTATGTTTCTTTATTCCAGGATGTCTTCATAACGGCTTGATAGATTTTAGAGTGCGATGTTTCGTTAGAATCGTTTTGATCCCGTGAGTGACATAAGATACTGTTACCCGACTTCTCAAAAAGAGGAATAATGTTTTTATGTAGTCGTGTTTTTTTTATTTTTTTTTATTTAAAGTAATAAGATATTTCAAAAAGGAGGGTTATGTTTTATTAGCCTTCTGCTCGTGGTTCTTAACAACTATCCCCAAAAAACCCAGTATTATTAAATCGCAAAAATATTTTCGAGATCTCAAACAAATCGATCAGCTGATCCACTATTTAGATTTCAAGTCCTTTTTTGCAATGAGACCATAAATTCCTTGAGGCAAATTGTTCAAAGTCGTACGAAAAGGCCCTGTACAAAATATCGTTAGAATTAGCACTATATACAGGTGGAAGAAGACTACTCCTGGAAATTTATAGTACTTTCGTGTAATTAAATGCAGTACACCCGAACGGATTTCTGGAAATGTGCCAAAAAATTAAACAATTAATTACAAAAAAAATCAAATTAAATAGGTAATTTTTATGAAGAATATATCATTATTTTTAATCACTTTCACTGCTGGACGAAGTATCTTCAGAATCGTCGTAATACTGAAAAATATTTGCGTGACCCCGTGCGGGTGGTGTAACGTTGACCGCGATTGAACTCAGGGCGGCCCCTTTGACACAACCGTTTGACGCGAGCCGGCAGCGGCGAGCGGCATTTATCAAAGGTGCAGCTAACTAAGCGAACGAACTTCAAATGGGGGGAAGGCACGAAACTGAACGACGTTTCTCAAGGAAATCACTCTGAATTCGCTAAAATACTCTCAACGGCATATCTCATTTTTCTCAACATATCACATCAGCCGTAAAGTATCTACTACTGGACCAAAGCCTCCCTAAACTGGACAAAGGCCTCCCCAAACTGGATAAAGGCGTTAAAATAAAGGCCATAAAAATACCCAACACATTTTCACACAAGGGTCGTCCAAGCAACGATTATTTATTTGAAATCAAGAAAAATAAGGAAACTATAAAATTACTCTGGGTTAAAAAGAAAAGCGTCGGTGGCTCAACAGAGGTGTCGGGTTCAAATCCGGACGGCCAATGTACCAATGAGTTTTTCGAAACTTACGTACATATAATCACCTATTGCTTTAACGGTGAAGGAAAACATCGTGAGGAAACCTGCACACACCTGCGAAGAAACCTGTTGTGTGTGTGAAGTCGACCAACCCAACGTTAGATCCCTGGCTACAAATGTGTCGATGAGCACAACGTTCTGCAGATCCTCGGGAACTCCGTAGACTGCTCAAAAGGGACACACGGCAAATTGGCAAATGTTCCGTATATTTTGCTTGAAAAATAATGCTCTTTTATGAAAATTCATCTTGTGAAAATGTGAGGAAAAAGTAAGCTGAAAACTAAAACCCGACTTTGTGAGCCCGCATCCATCAAACTGAAATCAAATCAAAAATATTTATTTTAAATAAGTGTTTACTGTTTATACTCACTTTTAAAAAGTGTAAAAAAAACTTATTGTCTATTACAAATAATATCATGATTCAGATTACAGTCTCAGGTAAAGGTATTTGATATAGAATCAACAATAAGTCTTTGTCATTTACATAATCTATTATTTTATAGTATCCTCTAGAGCACAAGCATTTTTTGAGATGATTCGTGAATTTATTCTCAAACAAACTCGTAACATTTTCTCGAATTGTATTGCAGAATCTTATACACTGCCCTACAAATGACATTTTAGTCTTGAATAGGCATCTACTTTATTTCATGATCATATCAGCTCATATACGTCCCCACCGAGCCTACTCTGAATTATTTACATTTCTTAAATTCAATTTATGCCTGTTACTGTTTTTAGAAAATAAATGCAAGTTCTTACGAATGTACATGATGTTTTAATGAATTTACTAGCAACAGTTAAAATATTGATTTCCTTGAACTTATTCCGTAACGACTCACTTGATCGAATCGATAGCTCTTTTCTGCAAGATGAAAATAGTTTCTACATCAGCCGCATACCCCCACAGTAAGATGCCAAGACATTACACTATGAAAGTAACTTAAATACTTTAGTCTCGCAATACCTACATCCGTTAGCTGTACGCCAGTAATACATAAGTCTTTGGATAGCTGCCTTATTTTCTTAACGGCATGAGCAGCTGACCTAAGCCTTCCCGTTAAAGTTTCAATGTGTGGTCCCCATTAAAGTAAAACATCCAAAGTTATACCAAGGAACACCGTAGTATTTACAAATTCTTATTTATTACTATCTAATATTACATACATACATACATAAGATCACGCCTCTTTCCCGGAGGGGTAGGCAGAGACCACATTTTTCCACTTGCTACGTTCCTGACATACTTCTCTCGCTTCCTCTACATTCATCAATCTTTTCATACAAGCTCTTCGGTTTAGGGTACTCTTGACCTGACACTTCTTCAATACGTCTTCGACTTGGTCGCAGTACGTACGTCTAGGTCTACCCCTTCCAGTATTACCATTCACACTCGCCTTGTGAAAATACGTCTAAATACGTTCCCTTATCACACTATTCTTAATCTTATCACAAAGTTTCACACCAATCATACTTCTCAATGCTCTCATTTCAACTGCATTTATTCTACTCTTATGCCTCTTTTGCCATACCCAACTTTCACTTCCGTAAACCAGAGTAGGAACAAGAACTCCCCTGTGCACAGCCAGACGGGCCTTATTGGACAATTTCTGGCTACTCATAAAGGAGTGCATCGCTCCATTTACCATATTCCCAGCAGTCACTCTCCTTTCAATATCACTCTCAAACAGTCCATCTCTAGTAAACATTGACCCCAGATACACAAATTCTTTCACTTGCTCCACTTTTTCACTTCCAATCAAAATATCACACTTTGTCATTTGTTCATCTCTTTCTAAAACCATGACTTTCGTCTTACTTACATTTACTTTCATTCCTTTTCTCTCCAAAGCTTCATACATAATAGTCACCATCTCCTGTAACTGTTCAGCCGACGACGCAAGAATTACCTGGTCGTCAGCATACAGAAGACATTTGACGATTAACCCATCCATTCTCAGACCACTTTCACTATCTTTCAAATCTATCAAGCAACTATCCATGAATAAGTTGAACAGCCATGGTGACGCAACACATCCCTGTCTGACACCTTTATTGATGTCAAACTATTCAGTGTACGCCCCATTGATCCTGACACAAGCCCTGGAATCCTTATATAGAGATTTCAGGGCTCGAATCAGTCCACTGCTCACTAATATTACACTATTATTAAACTTTTTTACATTTGCCAAACAAAATTTTATACATTTATGGAAAGAAATTAGCATTTAATAATAAGTTGTTCACAGTGAACCAGTTCAGTATCTCTGAAAGATCTAGATCCAGATGAGTTCATTTCATGCACTTGTGCTTTTTGTGTTCTGTTGTCGAAATACGAATTTAAAAGACTGAGAGCCCCATCCTCTACAACATAATGCATTAATTTCAAAAAAAATGTTTTATGTTCAACACAATCAAATGCATTAGATAAATTACAAAACACTCCAATTACATTTTGCGATTCCTTAAAAGGCATCATAGATGTCGCGGATAAGTGCTACTCTTGCAACGGTTGTTGATCGTCCTTTCGTTAAACCAAATTGTTGGTTAAGCAGTATTTTTTTTTCAGTAAAATGTTGTAGCATTTGATTAAACATAATTTTTTCAAATATCTTACTTAGAACCGACAGCACAGAAACTGGTCTGTAGGTGCCCGGATCAGTTTTTGAAGCAGATTTATATAAAATTATCACCTTACTAAACTTCATGAGGTCTGGAGAGACGCTGTCAATGCTAATATTAAAAAGACAAGCTGAATATGGCGCTAAAGTATTAATTACATTACTGATCAAGCTTACGGATAATTCCCAGAGGTGTTCGGTTCTTTTTACCCGACTGCGCCAGAAGGAGGGTTATGTTTTTTATTTTATGAGATTTGAAAGTTTTTACAATAGTTTGAGGTTCACTTACTCTGAATGAGAATTTATGATCACAAATACTAACATTATTCTTTAGCAACCTTTGAGCATACATAGGTGATGAGTTTAGGGATGCAGTAGTCTTAACTGGAATATTTGTACAAAATAATTTGAATTCTTTGGCTACATCGGCATTCGAACTAATTTTACCTTGATCTGTTTGCAAAACATATTCTTTGTCGCGAGGATTGACTTTAACTGTTTCTTTGCTAATAATGTTCCAGTTTTAATTTTAATATCTTACAATTTTATTTTTCAAGCTAAATAATTTAATTTTGCTACGCGGCAAACCTCTTTAAAAAGTTTTGAATATTGTTTCACTTATCTTGTAAAGTTCTCATCAAAAGTGTAAGTTTTTTGTCACAAAGGTCAAACAGAGTAGCCCATTCACTGAATTTATATTTGATATTACTGACTGTGGATTTAGACTTATATACTTTAGAATCCCCTAGCCAGTACTGAATAAAATCATTATAAAAACTGTTAGCTTGCACTTTATTTTCAAAATTTGGTATGGGCAGTTTTTCATCTAGCACTTTTTTATACTTTTCTATTCGACTAACAGTGACCGGTCTCGATTTTTATTTGTTCTGCAGTAATACTTACGGAAAAGCTATCCATTATTCCGCTATGATCTGACCTTAAACAATTAAAAACCTGTTTATTAAAATAACTGCAATTACCTTATGTTATCTATACCTACATGAGGCAGAGGTCTTTGTTATTCTTGTGGGTTCCAGAAATATATAATCTAAATCAAATGACTTGAAGAGACAAGTAATTTTAGTCGTCAAGGACTAATTTCCAACAAATCAACATTGAAATCGCCGCATACTATTACCGATTTGCGGCTTTTACTAACAGTATTTAATACATCCTCCATTGCCGATTCGAAGCTAGCAAATTTATCGTCATATGGGGGCCTATACACGCAAAAAATGATGTAGTTCTCCAGCTCCACACAAGATAATTCCACAGTTTGCGACTCGAGCACCACTCACCCTCAAAGACAGTCATAAAAACGATGCTTACGCGAGCGAGGCCGCGGGCAAAAACTAGTTATAAATAATAGTTCTCATTATATCATTGGAAGAAGCAAGAAAAACCTTTGCAAACACGTAATGTAATAGAGGCAAGACCGTTTCTAGCATGCCTAATATTTATAAATTGTGGACTTTCTTAAGAGGATTGTGTAGCTGCGACTTTTCATACAAACGGCGTTAACCATTTTCACCTCTTAAATGTCAACCGATTTGGACCAATTTTTGATATGTTGTCAGTCAGAACACAAGCTAGGATTATACGTTTTTGTTTTTTCATTAAAGTTAATAAGTTTAATTTTATTGTCGTTCACGTGTTTTCATACAAAACTAATTTCGCCCAATTTTTTGTTTATTTATAATCAGTAATATAAAAAACGAAACCTATAAGACTAGCTTTTGTTCTGACTGACAACCAAAACAAAATTGGTCCAAATCGGTTAACATTTAAGAGGTGAAAATGGTTACCGCCGTTTGTATGAAAAGTCGCAGCTTCACAATGCTCTTAAGGTTTGTGGTATTAGCAAGCGGAAATTATGAGGCGACATAATGAGGGTGGCTGCATTAACTCTACGACGTAATACATTAATTTTATGTACGAAGAAGACTTTATTTCGCTGTTTGTTTAAAAGGGTTTGAGGAAATATAATGAAGTTGTCATTTGAAATAATTAAGTACTAAATATATAAAGTACCTCACGCTTTTAAGCTATTGTATAGCTTTTATCGCGGGCTTTGAGGGGACCGAATCAAGAAATTTCGTAACGAAAATAAAACCTAACACCCTAAAAAAAATATATATTGAGTTCTAAAAACTTACAGTGCCATCTATGATGGCGATTGATGATGGCGATAACGATGGCGATCGATGATGGCGATCGATGATGGCGATTGATAACGATGATGATGATGAACTTTCTTAGTGTTAATTTATTACATAAACATCCCGCGCCCCAAGGACTATATAGTACTGGTAAATACTACATAAACAAAAAATAAATAAATAATTATAATTGCATAAGTTCATGAAAAATGCTATGCAATAGCTTTACCGCGGCAATCCCCGAGTGCCACACGTCTTTTTGACGTGAATACGTCTTTAAAATTACCTCCATAGGGATGCAATCCAAAAAAACGAATGATAACAAAATCGGGGGATACAGTTTAGTGTTGTTGCTATACATATCTATCATCTCCATCCAAATTTCGTTTACACCACTTGATAGCTAAAGAATCAAAGAATTTATTACGCTAAGTAAGGACTGTAACACATCGCGCGCGGGGGAGGGGGCAGCCCCGCCATTTTGAAGGTCATTTTGCTGCGTATCGAGATTTCCATTTAGTATAACTTTCGACTCGGTGAAGCTACGACGTTCATTCAAGTTTCAATCGTCAGCTCTCGTCAAAATCTATCGATTATATAAAAAACATTAGTGTAAAATTGTAACTGTGATTATAATAAGGTGTTTAAATAAAAAAATAATATCAAAAAATATATAATGTAAGCCTATACGCGTCGAAAAGCCAAATCGAAATACAGAGATCGTATACGGTTGGAAAGGGCATCTCAACAGCAATCGAATGGTACCAATAAAACACCATATGATCGAGTCAAGCAGTGCGGGCAACGTAAAGTAATGAATGCGGCCGAGCGGATCAACGACGGTGCCAGTACATCTGCAGCTGGGACGGTTGAAATTACGCAGATAATAATATTAATAATAATAATATTTTATATAGAAACTACATATTACCCGTTACGAGACGTATTCACGTTAAAACCAACGGCCGTGTGCCCCGACACAGCCCCACCCGTTTTTTTATTCACAATTGGCAAGCCCTTGGCATCATCTCACCTGATACTAAGTGACAATGATGCCCGAAGATGGGAGCAAATTAAAAAGATGTTTTTGTTGTAGTTTTTTAAAATTATTGTACTGTTTTGTGTATTGCGTTGTTTTTCGTTGTATATTTCAATTGTATTACATTGTATTGTGTATTGCGTTGTTTTTCTTTGGAGATTTCAATTGTATTACATTGTATTGTGTATTGCGTTGTTTTTCGTTGTAGTTTTTCAATTGTATTGCAGGTGTTTTTGTTGTAGTTTCCTAAAATTATTGTATAGTCATCGGTTCTTACGTGTGCAAATTTTCGATTTAATTCGACGTCTTAAAGTGGGTGAAAATCGCGCTCAAGGATTTCGTTACATACATCATATCAGCTCATATACGTCCCCACCGAGTGCCCGAGCCTACCCTGAATTAGGGCGATCGGGCCTTAGTCGACTACGCGAGCTCATTGCGGGTTGGTCGACTTAACACACAACCTTCGAGTTTCTTCGCAGGCGTGCGCAGGTTTCCTCGCGATGTTTTTCCTTCACCGTAAGAGCGTCAGATAAACGTACATATGAAATCGAAATTGGAAAACACATTGGTACGCGGCAGGATTGGAACCACGATAACAAACCACGACCCATAGATAGTGAAGCTTATAAAAAGCGTCTAAAAATATAGCAACAATACGATGTTAATTCATTGCCTCAAGATTTTAGTAGGCGTTGTTGTTTGAATACGTGAGCTTGAGCTTGCGTGTCACATCCTCGGCTGCATCGGCACTTGTGCAGCCAAACGCACTCAAATTTTAAATAAAAATTAAATAAAAAAATACGTTAAACTATTGCATTGATGCATTTCAGTGTTAACAACATTGATGTGTTCCGGCTTGAAGATAAGATAGCCAGTTCTCCATTGCGTTAATCTTGGTAATAAGCCCGCTTCCATCTTCGGCATCATCGTCACTTACCATCAGGTGAGATAATGCCAAGGGCTTACCAATTGTGTTTTTTTTAAATCTCCTATTTACATTTAAAAATCGAAGGTCTTACTAAAAACAGATCGGTGCACGTTACACTAATTGGAGATCATTATTTAATTTCACGTGAGTACCTAAATTAGAGAGCGTCGGTGGCGTAACGGCTAGGGCCGCCGCCTCCTGTCCGGGAGGTCGTGGTTCGAACCTGCCAATGTGATTTCGAATTTAGATTTCATATTAACGTTTATCCGACGCTCTTACGGTGAAGGAAAACATCGTGAGGAAACCTGCACACAACCTGCGAAGAAACTCGCAGGTTGTGTGTGAAGTCGACCAACCCGCATTGTGCCCGCGTGGTCGACTAAGGCCTGATCGCCCTAATTCAGGGTAGGCTCGACCCCTCGGTGGAGACGTATATGAACTGATATGAATGAATGAATGAATACCTAAATAACTTAGTCACATGTAAACTACTCCGCTCCATCGTGATGTTCCTATAAGCCTAGGAATCACAAAGTTGTACACTTTTCTTTCTTATTGTGTGGCACAATTAACCGTGCTATCTGACGGATATCCTGCCTCCTACAATCCTGTGACGTACCAATGTGGTTTCAAATTTCGATTTCATAATATGTACGTATATCCGACGCTCTTACGGTGAAGGAAAACATCGTGAGGAAACCTACACACGCTTGCGAAGAAACTAGCAGGTTGTGTGTGAAGTCGACCAACCCGCACTGGGCTCGAGCCTCTCGGTGGGGACGTATATGAGCTGACATGATGATCCAAGGGATAGACGGCGGTTCTCTGGTGTTGCAGTTAGCATCACCCGCGGTCACGTGTAGGGCATTTAGATTTACACCCACGGTCGTGTGCAACGCGACCTTCAAACAGATATGTAATCAGATGTGCAGGTTTCCTCACGATGTTTTCCTTCACCGTTAAAGCAATCGGTATGTGTATGTACGTAAATTTCGAAAAACTCATGGGTACATCTGCACCCAGGACCTCTGGTTAGGAGGACCGAGTACACTCTAACATAATGTGTTTGGTATCTTCTGAAAGTTTAAGCTGATATCGGATTCTTGAAACTAAAAGGAAACCGATGTATTTGTACCATTTATTCATTTACGGCTGCAAATTGCTTTACGTCTGTTTGTAACTTTCTTCTAAAACTAAGTAGTTTTATCCCATTGAGTTGAGCAGTAAATTCTAAGGAAAACAGGATACTGAAGTAAAAAGGCTTGGAAGGCCATTTTTATTACTGCACCTACTTACCTCAGAATTTATTCGGATCCAAAAGTAAGGACTTAACTAAACTCGACGAGATTTTCTGTGAGTGCGCATCAAAAGATTAGAAGAAAACAACTAGAAAATTCTTATAAAAAATTTAACCATTTATTGTGTTGGATGGCGATCGTTCTATGCTGAATCATAATGGTTGATAAATAGTGAATTTTATGGTATCTGAGAGCTTACAAATCTGTGACTAGTTCGCAAATTTTGTAGCTTTTTAGAGAATGAACGAAAATACACATCAAATGTCACAAAGGAAGTCTATACACTCTATAAAAACTTAATGAAGATAATGTCTAATTACACATATAAAGTTTCAGAAACAAAGAAGGAACCTAAATTACTCTATAATTATATCTATGACCTATTTCTTCTTAAATAAAACATTAATTACGAAACAGTAGCTCTATGCATATCTTTATACACGATCCTGAACTATATAAACTTATCTACGGTATTAAAGTCGCATATTTTAAATTTGCATAACTTGTATGTAGTTTTTTTTACATTTTCATTTCCTAAGACCCTTAAAATTAACCCTTACCTCTAAATTAGAAAGAAAAAGACTATTTTACTTATATTATTTGACCACGAGGTGGTGTCATGCAATTGCCAGATACTAATAGCAGTACCGTACTTCCGTCGGAATTTCCCTACTCTCAAAATAATACTTTGTCCTGTTAGATAACGACTGCACCATACGTATTATTAATAGTGGAATTCCCGAACTAAAAATATGTAAACATAAAACTTTTTAGATAAGGTCAGTCGGGCCAATGGAGAAAGAAAAGATAAGCTAGAGAGAGGACCTACTTGGAATCTGAAGATTGTCTGAAAATTTCATCGAAATCGGTCCAGCCGTTTTGGAGTCTATAAGGAACATTTTTTTTTTAAAATTATGTAGCTATTATCGATCCGACTCTGCAATGATCTGAGAACAACCGGACTATACGCTGTTATCGCCGATTCCGGGTACATCAATGTACAAGAGCTCTTTTCTTGTCCTTGGAGTTGCTTTCTGGAACTTTGTGCCACCTGCTGTTTCAACTGCTGCTTCCCTGGATGAATTCAAGACGATGCTACAACCACTTACTTGCTATTGAGCAAGCTAAGTCGCGAGTACATAGTTTCTGGTGTGTGATGTGCTGGTAGGGCTGTCAAGTGTTATATGATACAATACTTTTTGTAAATCGTTTTGTTTCTGTTTTTTTAAATGCCATGAGTTTTATATTATTTTTGTCTTTATTTTAAAAAAAAAGGTTGAGCTAAAGCTTTTGTATTTTGTAATGATAAAGCCTACTCGAGGGTAAGCAGGCTAAAATCTTAAAATATTAAAAATTTTAAATACAGAACATAATTATAAAAAGCGTCTGATTATGGAATCTATGTAAATGGAGAGGCATCAAGATTTAATTAATAAAAGGAAAGATACAGAAACCATAGATAAGATCTACCATGATTTAATTAAATTAAAATAATCTTTAAAAAGTACCGTTGTTACCCTTTCTTGGTTAATTAGTTGGAAATTTAAATTTGCGTTTGTATTCATGTAATTTCAAAATTTGTAATTGTAAGTGTCTTTTAAACTTTATGATTATATTTATGTAGTTCAAAATTGACAACCCTGGTTATCTGGGTAGGTGATTTGAATGACTGACTGTATAATTTGTAATATTACCAACTGTACATAAGACCAGTGTTAGCACACGGTTTTGGCTGTCAGTTGACCAATAATAAGATTTATGAACGCATTGTTCATGTGACTTTATAATTTCTTAATATTATAGTGTCTTTTAACTAACGTTAAGATAATTAAAGTTAATGAATTAATTAATTAAGTTACATAGTTGGACTCACATGAGTTTATTTATTTTAATATGGTTCCAAATTTAACGGACAAAACAGGTTATAAGTATTCACCGCTATAACCTGTCCTCAGAACATTTTTTTTTGTTTAAAGTTTATTTACTTAAATAAACGATACATATTTTTATTACTTAAGCTAAGTAAACAAATAAGAAAACCTTATAATCTCTTTTTTAGTTATTTTAATCACAGCCCTGATTAAACAAAATCATTAAAAAGGATTAAAAATGATTTGATTTGTAATCATTTTGAATAATTTTTAATCGTTCAAATCATTTCTAATTCTTATGAGCGTTTAACATGTGATTTACATTCAAATCCTTTTATTATATCAGGGAGGCTGTAGTTATTAGCACTTGAATCCAGTCTATCTCTGTGCTATGTGAAGGAAAAAAAAATGTTCCTTATAGACTCCAAAACGGCTGGACCGATTTCGATGAAATTTTCAGACAATCTTCAGATTCCAAGTAGGTCCTCTCTCTCGCTTAACTTTTCTTTCTCCATTGGCCCGACTGACCTAGGGTCCTTTTTACTTTTAAATTGCATATTTTTAAGACCATTTTTCAAACAACTATCAAATGTCCACGTAAGCTATTTATATCTTGTTATTGTATTATAGGTACATCGCATTTATTAAGTGTGGTTTTCCTTAATAAATGCGATGTACCTATGCTGACCACTCTTATCTAAAAAGTTTTATGTTTACATATTTTTAGTTCGGGAATTCACATGACTAATATAATGTGTGTGTTACAGTCGTTATCTGACAGAAAAACATCCTGTTTTGAGAGTAGGGAAAATCCCAAAGTTCTGTCATCCACGGATTGTAAGTACATTCACCATCAACCAACTGATCTATCTCAACCAGTTCACGTATTTTGGGTACCAAGAAGCTAGAAGCTAAGAAGCTAGTGGGTGTTTGATAGACATAAAATTAGCATATGATTTGACTAGGTTAGGGATCATCTATTTTGAATGGAAATTATTTATTTAAAAAAATGGTCAGATTTCAGACAAGTTTCGTCATCAAATAAATCCTATGTACCAAATTGATTTAGTTCTCCATTGTTTATAACTTCTATTCTGTTTTAATGGTTAAATAAACAGACTGGATTGATTTAATACAATTTTTATCTGAAATTTAGAAGAGATAGCAGCTGGAAATCCCGTCTATGTCCAGAAGTGGACGATGATGGATGATTATGAAACAGCTGAATGCATTTTCTCTAATTCTGACAAAAAAATGAAATCATCACAAGTTGTTTTTAAGACAATATTACGCTTATTAAAATACAATTATTTTCATCAACTTGCGAAAATCACTAAACTTAAGTGGCAGTGGGTGGGCACATAGCTCGTTCAACAGATGACTGTGATAGTAAAGTTTTCGAGTGGCAACCACGCACCGGAAGACAAAGCGTAGGCAGGCATGCCACTCGGTGAACCGACAACCTTGTAAAAGTGGTGTGAAGCCGCTAGATGCGGGCAACACAAGACTTGTATACTTGTGGAATATTTGCGGGCCAGCAATGAACGTCTTTCGGCTGGTATAATGATGATAAACCCTGCGAGCAGGTAGATGTGCATAATAGCATTTACCACTTGACACCCGGTAGCTGTGTCTTTTTACAAGCTTTTATTGAACTTGCAATGTATGTATGTATGTTAGATCGGTGGAATCTTGCAAGTTAACTATAGCAGATATACTATACGCACGAAGAGTTACGCTTCCTCATTTATTATGCGGACAGCGATGGAGTGGAACTCCTTGCCTACGTCTGTGTTTCCCGACTCCTATAATTTGGGGATCTTCAAGGCGAGAGTGAATAGGCATTATTTGAGTTTGCGTGTACCATCCTTGACTACATCGTCACTTACCATCAGGTGAGATATAGTTAAACGCACTCAAATTTTTAATAGATTTTTTTTTATTTTTTTTTAAATTACCCACTTCCCGGTTTCCGATTGAGTTGAAATTTTGCATGCTATATATATCGCTTGACAAATTAAAAGCTTGTACTTAAAAGTTTTTAAGTCTTTTAGCAATTATCTCGATCTAGTAATTTGCCATTTTTACGGATTGGTAGTCAGTAGAGTCCGTTTCAAAAAAGTTCATCTGAATCAACGCCTCGAATTCGATTCAATACACGGAATCGGCGATAAAGTTTCGATTGTTTTGCCTTTATGAATTTCTCATTGTCGATAAAAGTTTTTAAGTCTTTTAGCAATTATCTCGATCTAGTAAATTGACATTTTTACGGATTGGTAGTCAGTAGAGTCCGTTTCAAAAAAGTTCATCTGAATCAACGCCTCGAATTCGATTCAATACACGGAATCGGCGATAAAGTTTCGATTGTTTTGCCTTTATGAATTTCTCATTGTCGATAAAAGTTTTTAAGTCTTTTAGCAATTATCTCGATCTAGTAAATTGACATTTTTACGGATTGGTAGTCAGTAGAGTCCGTTTCAAAAAAGTTCATCTGAATCAACGCCTCGAATTCGATTCAATACACGGAATCGGCGATAAAGTTTCGATTGTTTTGCCTTTATGAATTTCTCATTGTCGATAAAAGTTTTTAAGTCTTTTAGCAATTATCTCGATCTAGTAAATTGACATTTTTACGGATTGGTAGTCAGTAGAGTCCGTTTCAAAAAAGTTCATCTGAATCAACGCCTCGAATTCGATTCAATACACGGAATCGGCGATAAAGTTTCGATTGTTTTGCCTTTATGAATTTCTCATTGTCGATAAAAGTTTTTAAGTCTTTTAGCAATTATCTCGATCTAGTAATTTGCCATTTTTACGGATTGGTAGTCAGTAGAGTCCGTTTCAAAAAAGTTCATCTGAATCAACGCCTCGAATTCGATTCAATACACTGAATCGACGATAAAGTTTCGACTGTTTTGCCTTTATGAATTTCCCATTGTCGAATACATTCTACTATTTCGCCAATTCCGTGTATCGAATCGTACTCGAAGCGTTTAGAATCATGGAGAAATTACTTTGCGACGTGCTTTCTAGGTTTTTCCCTGTTCATTGTAGTATTAAACTAGAGGGTGCGTGGTGCGAGGGTTTTTTTGTACACTTTAATCTTCCTCATGAAGTTTATTGCGTTCAGACAGACAAATAGACGCGGCGGCGGGAGATTTTATTTTATATATTTTTTCATCGCCCGCCTGGCTAGCTACCACCATTTTATCTAAGTCTTGCCGCCAAACATCAGTGTTAACAGCATTGATGTGTTCCGGGTGAAGAATTGTACATTTATTTGTAACTAGTTGTTGCTCGTTGCTTTGGCCACGTTCCGGGGTTCGCGGGGTATTTGTCGAGCCGTTCTAAAGTGATGCTCCGTCATACATGAGTCCCGTCCCTCCCCCCTCCCCCACCAGCTAAATAGCTAAAAAAATTAAAATAGTAGGATCTTTTAATCAATTTAAAAGGAAAACTATCACGGCTAAGTAAGCTTTCTTAGTTTAGAAGTAATAGTCGATAAACTTAAGATGTGCAGTTGGATTTGTAAACAGTTCATAGATATTTCATACAAAACTTTCCACTACCAACTGCAAAAACAATTTTGTTTTTGATGTGTAACATCTTTGCTCTCGCTTTCCTGCAATTTGTGGGAGTGATTTCGTGAAATGGGACGGAGATGTGTAACAGAAAATGCGAACGTTTTTTATTTCTCGAAAACTAAGGTTGTCATAGCCATGCCGCCTAGTGTGATGGCAAAGGCAAAGATGACATACTACTATTCGAAGGGTCGGCCCGTGAATGTACGACCCGATAATTAATTAATTTCATAAGTATTCTGTCACATGTTACACATCATATGCGAGTACTGTAGGTCTCGTTTTTTTTTAAATATTACTATTATTTTTGAGAAGACTACGGTACCCTACTTTGCGCGAGTCCTGCTCGCACTTGGCCGAATTAGAAAACGTCATTCCCATTTGGCGCACTGAGCATTGGGCTTTTTGAGCGTAAAAACCCTTTAATAAAAAAAAAAAACCTAAAAGTTTCTCTATGAGTTGACATGTGTATGTGTCTTACATTATATGACTTGAATTGAACTAATAGCAGTCAGATCCCCATTGCGTTGGGGAACCTTGGTAAGCCCGCTTCCATCTTCGGCATCATCGTCACTTACCACCAGGTGAGATGATGCCAAGAGCTTACCAATTGTGAATTAAAAAAAAAACATTTCGACACTTTTCCACGTCACATAAATATTCTTGTGTTTTCTCCTCTTCACCCATCGTGCTTGCAAATTGCAATTAACGATCTCGGCCTGAATCAATCGGGTGACAGGCGTTAAATTAAGCCAGACAGGCTACGGCTTGTGGACTAGCTATAGACTAGTTGGGCCAAGTCTAAAAGGACCGCCGCCGCCAGGAGTAATTGATGTTCTGTGAGGAGCGCACACCACTCGTAGCGACGAAATAATTTGTGATGGTGATTTTGACAGCCTCCTATCTTAACAAGACTATTTTCAAAGACCCCATGTAATTATCCTAAAAGTTTACCATACTTCACACACGGGGGGCCAAGTCCGTGATGGTGGAGTGTGTAGGGCTACTAGCGCACTGTCAGAAGTTTTTTAAGTCGCCTTTAAGTCATCTGACACGGCTTGACGACCGGCACCAACGGCTTAAAGTGTCTTGCGAAGTACGGAAACAGTCGAGAGAAATGTCACTTACAGTCAAACTCATCCAGGTAATGACCGAGCTTCAGGTCAGTTGACCTGGATGATCGACGTAACCGCGCAATAGGGATGACGACAGCATCAGAAATAAATTATGAACTCTTGATCACTAAATTGCCTTTCTACTTAAACTTCGGAAAACCTTACTCGTTTTGTTTTTCATCAAGTATTCGATTTTTAACTCACTAAAATCACAAAATGAGTACTTATACGACGCTGCTAAACTATGAAGTCACGCCTAGGTATTTTAAACATTTTTAGAACAAAATTGGTATGACAGATGATAAAAAGTAACTCAGATGACTAGCATTCGTCATCCCTATTCGCACTGAACCACGACCGCTTCATTCATAACATTATCATCTTCCAACACATTTAGCTTGCGGGAAGTACCTAAGTCTCGTATTAATTATTCATGGACGGGTCCAAACCCCGGCGGACATGACCTGCACTTCAGCCCCGGCACTTTCTGCCAGATTTATACAATATTTTAAAGTATATATATACCTTCATATAAAGAGGATTAATCTCCAACATTTATAACTAAGTAATTTTTTGATCCCGTGAAAGGTAAGAAGATTTTCCAACTCGTTTATTTTTATTTCACCTCTCGCCCACAGTGGGTTTGTAGAGCCAAAAATAAGTTAGCCATTTGTTTAAACGCCATTTTGGACCAACATAATACACGAATAAACAATGAAATAAACGGTGAAATTTTTCGGGATATTAAATTTGTAAATTTGGAATTTTGGAACTAAAATTTGTGACGCTCGCTCCGGAGCCTACCTTCTGCAAAGGTTGTCCATTGCCATCCAACGCAGCAACGCAATGTGTGACATGGGCTCCTTTGCGGCTGGTAAGCCCCGGGGGAGCATTTTTGACGAGTGACCCAGTTCACAATTGGTAATATAAAACTTTGATTTATTCTTTACTTGACATTAACTTATATTATGACGTCAATAAAAAAAATATATTATCAATAGGTATGGCAACTCAATTTTTTTTTTCCGCAATTGATAAGCCCTTGGCATCATCTTACCTGAAGTTAAGTGACCATGATGCCGAAGAAGGAAGCGGGCTTACTAAGAACTGACTGCTATTAATTCAATTCAAGTCATATAATAGGGATGTCGACAGCATCCCTTTGTACTTAAACTTCGGAAAACCTTACTCGTTTTGTTTTCCATCAAGTCTTCGATTTTTAATTCATCAATATCACGAAATGAGTACTTAAATGACGCTGCAAAACTCTGACGTCACGCCTAGGTATTTCAAACATTTTTAGAACAAAATGTCGTTTTTGACAGATGATAAAAAGTAAATCAGATGACTAGCGTTCGTCATCCCTATTCAAGACACATACACATACACATGTCAACCTCATAGAGAAACTTTTAGGTTAAAACAAAAGTTTTAAGTATGTACAAGCTTTAATTTTATCAAAAGGTTTTTAAGCTCAAAAAGCCAAATGCTCAGTGCGCCAAATGGGAACATTAGTTCACAACGTTTTCTAATTCGGCCAAGTGTGAGTCGGACTCGCACAAAGTAGGGTTCCGTAGTCTTCTCAATAAATAGTAGTAATATTAAAAAAATATATGTTTTTGCAGTTGGTAATAGAACATTTTGTATGAAAAATCTATGAACTTTTTACAAGTCCAACTGCACATCTTTAGTTGGTCGATTATTACTTCTAAACTAAGAAAGTCTACTAAGCCGTGATAGTTTTCCTTTTAAATTGATTAATATATCCCACTATTTACAATTTTTTTCAGATGTCCTGGAATAACTGTTTAGCTGGTGGGGGGAGGGGGGGAGGACTTGACTCATGTCTGACAGAGCATCACTTGAGAACGGCTCGACAAAAAACCCCACGATCCGCGCAACGTGGCCAAAACAACGGGCAACAACTAGTTATAAATAAATGTCCAATTCCATTTAATATAAGTTAAATCACATAATTAAAAACCAAATTTAAAATTAGTAATAGAGCCTTGGTTAGGTACTAATAATCCTTACAACAATGAGTCACGTATTAACATTGATGTTTGGCGGTAAGATTTAGATAAAATGGTGGTAGCTAGCCAGGCGGGCGTCAAAAATTCCCTACCACCATCCAAACCGAGTCTCACAAAGTTAAATCCGCCGGAAATTGAACCCGTGACCTCCTGCTATGAATAGAATTGATTAACCATTACGATACGGACGCATTTAAAAATATTGATATTATACAGGGTGTAATAAACCGAAGTAGGGTTCCGTAGTCTTCTCAAAAAATAGTAGTAATATTAAAAATATATATGTTTTTGCAGTTGGTAATAGAACATTTTGTATAAAAAATCTATGAACTTTTTTTTTTTTTTTTTTTTTATGTCCAACAAGACCGAAGATTCTTCTCAACATACCGAGCACAATTTTTGTTCCATGACTTTGCTAAAAATGCAAAAAAATGGACTTTCCATACAAATTCGGCAAATCAGCTGATGAAATTTAAATTAAAATGATTTGTTTGCTGTGTTTGTTTGTTTGTTAACTTTTCACGCTTCAACGCCTTGACCAATCTTAATGGCAGGTAGCCTGTGCCACGAGGAAGTACATAGGCTACTTTTTATACCTTGAAAATAGCATAGCCCGATGCAGATACCGAGGGAACTGGAAAAATACTATTTTTTGGTTAATTTCTTTAACATCGCAACGAAACAATGGATTGTTGTGATTTTTTGCACAGAGATGGTTGACGGGGTGATTTACTAATAAGCATATCCTGACATAGTTTCCGAGGGATCTGGAGAAAATTCATATACAAGCTCGCGAGCCGCTTGCGGATCGCGCACCGCGCACCCTCTAAGACAGTCATAAAAACAATATCCACGCGGGCGAAGCCGTGGGCAAAAGCTAGTATCTTATAAATGTAAAATAGAGCTACTCATATTTACCAGAGACACCTGACATGCAAAAAAAAGAAAGAAAGCTAGTAATTAATTTAAGCAAAAAACAATGAGAATAACATAATTATTAACCTAATAGCACCATTAGTATCATCATCATACAGAATTCCAGATCATTGAGTCCCAAATTTAAAAAAAATCTAATACATTTTTTGGACTTCTTAGAAGTTAAAAAATTGAAATTTTAACAAAGTCGTGGAACAATATTTATTCAGTGTGATGATTGGAAGCTCCAATTTTGTTTAACCCTGTATATTAAACGTTTAAATTAAAAACGTGATTCTGAAATTGTATTTAGGGTAAGTACCTACCCAGAGAGCACAATTTTTTTTTAAACGTAAGTACACTTTTCATGAAACAACGATTTTAAAAGCCCTTACTGACAACATTTAATAGTTTAAACGGCTGTCGATGGAAAGCTAATTATGATGATGAGCTAGCAATATTTTTTTATTTACCGCTTTGTTAAAAAAAACCATAAAAAACCATCAAAACGGTGTCAAAAAATCATTTTAAACCGGCAAAATGGTGTCAGTAGACCTCTTGCAATCGTAAAAAATATCAGTCCAAACATATATAACTTGAAACAAAAAACCAGCCAAGTGCGAGTCGGACTCGGGCATCAAGGGTTCCGTAACACCACACCTAGCCGCACAATTATGACTATGATACCTATTTCACATTACAAACAAAAGACATCAATGCGTTACACAGAAGAATTATGTTTTTTTGGAGTTTACTCCTTAAGAATCGATTTGCATATAAGGCGCCCGGTATGAAAAAAATATGAGGAGTAAAATCTAGTGATCGAAAACGTAGTTTGTTATATTCTCTTTGCGCGTTACGTTTTTACGCGCAACCTATTGTGCGCACCTCTGTCACGTGATACAAAACAGTCAGGCTGAATCTAAGATGACGTTCTGTCATTGTTGCAGTCTTAAGGCGTGTCTCCTGCGCCCGCTTTTTTGAAACATTACACAGAAAACATGAAACAAAAACATTTGTTTTCATACTCAAGCCGTCTCCTGCTACAGGGAAATGTTTCTGAAACAAAAAATGTGCGCGACACGGCAGTTGTAGAAAAATGAAACAAATCCTTCCCCTCTCCACCCACGCGGGGAGTATAATTGTACTGTATCTGTGTATTGTTTTGCAAAACAGGTCGGAGGAGACGCGCCTTTACTATTTTTGATCTGTATATATAATTTCAGTATATCTTCTTAATATATATAAATCTCGTGTCACAATGTTTGTCCTCAATGGACTCCTAAACCACTTAACCGATTATAATAAAATTCGCACACCATGTGCAGTTGGATCCAACTTGAGAGATAGGATAGGGTAGGGTAGGATAGTGTAGGGTAGGGTAGTGTAGGGTAGGGTAGTGTATGGTAGGGTAGGGTAGTGTAGTGTAGGGTAGTGTAGAGTAGTGTAGGGTAGAGTAGTGTAGTGTAGTGTATGTAGGGTAGGGTAGGGTAGTGTAGGGTAGGGTAGTGTAGTGTAGGGTAGTGTAGGGTAGGGCAGGGCAGTGTAATGTAATGTAAGGCGGTACGAAGTTCGCCGGGACAGCTAGTTTATAATATAAAATATTTTTAGATTATAAATATACTGAAAATTTGTGATATTTTACAATCTCCATCGTATAATTTGGTATTCCACTCCATCATGGATGTCAATTTTGTGAAAGCAGATAGCAGAAACTTGCCCAAAGTGTACGCAATCAAGGATTGAAATGTTCTTCAAAAATAACCCCGATTTTTATTCTGCAGAGCTGAGAAATGTAAAAACAGCAATGTAAATACTATAAAATAATATAACACTACCTACGTAAGTAACCTTAATCCTGCGAAGGCAAAATAATGGTCTTTCTTTCAATTGTAGTTTTTTAGGTTATAAAGAATAAATTTTGTTTACAGTAAGTAATTAGTTTACATTTTCAGGGCTGCACGAGAATCTTATGGTGACGATGCTATTGGGTACGTGCAACTACATCGTGGATCAGGACTTTGCACACTCAATTGCAAGATCTGCCCCGAGCACAAATTGCGGGCTAGTTCATACAGAGTCACTATGGTGATAGACGAGACTAAAGGTGAAATCGTCAGTTGCCAGTGCTTGGACTGTGCAGGTTCAACTGGTGGTTGTAAGCATGCAGTGACATTTTTAATGTGGACCCATCGTCGCAGTCTTCCTGCACCGAGGTTGAATGTTACTGGAAAAACCCAATGTCTCGAGAGTAGGGACTACTATAAAATACGTCACTGTAGATCAAATTTGCAAAAAAACAGCTCCACATCATGAAACCAGCACAGACCTTTTCCACGAGTTTCTTCAAGAAGCAAAAAAGAAGAAAATTATGAATTGTGAACTGTTGAAGTATCAGAACGACTTTAAACACAGTGATGTTAGAAAGTTTTCACTTCATCATTTCCTTATTCAAGCGAGTGATGATATAAAGAATGATGTCCACAAATTACTAGAAACATTACAAGAGAAACTTAACAAAAATGCTCTTGATTTAATTGAAGAGTCAACTTGAAATCAATGTAAGAGCCCTTTAAGGTATGACCTAAGATATGCTTGTATAACCGCATCCAAAGCATATTAGGTTAGTTTCTGCCAAACACCAGATGGATCATTAGTAGCTGCGATCATGGGAGCTAAAACACCTGACACATCAGCTAAGAAAAGAGGCCGGAAATTGGAATCATCCATCAGTTATAAAAACTGTGCAGAGTAAACTTAAAATCAAAGTCAAGCCCTGTTTTGTGCCTGTTTAGACAATCGTACTTAAGAAGTAAACTCCAGTCGTGCGTCGGAGCTGACACACACACTTTTTTTTATTCAGTTTAGACTCCTTAGCGCGAGTAGGACTCACACTTCGCCAGTTTTTATCATATTGCAGCATCGACGCGACCTCCGATTCGCGACGTTGCTAACACGGTCTATTGACAACCGGGCAGGGTTCAACTAATTAAATTTAAATTAACTTTTACCATTAGCACTTTGGTTTAATGAATATAACGTGCAAAAGGTAAATTGTACAGCCACGCTGTGCATACTTTCTCGCGAAGCCTTAACCATCTGTCGTAGTCGATCATACACAAATCAACTACAAACATTACACTTACTTAGTAGCAAAGAATACAGTAAGCCGACTTGATATATTATTGATATATTTACAAATACAGTGTAAACTCTGTAAAACGTCACTCGATATAACGATTCACTCTCTGAAACGAAAAAATTATCTGGCCCCAGTTGGTTTACTTTGACGCTAATTTCTCTCTGTATTACGAAAACTCTCATTAACGTCACAAAATGCCCGGTCCCTTGACTGTCGCTATATAAAGTTTACACTGTATATTCGGTTTGTATAGGAGGTACTTTACTCCGATTTTTCCTGGAATAATAAAGTATCCTGTGCAGAAGGCCATAATAGGTCCTAGTTATTCACAATTTTTTATGAAAATTGACAGAACCATTTTTGAGAAAAAGTAATAAAACTAACTGAATTTATATGGAAGAGTACCTTATTCTGATTTTTCTTAGAATAACAAACTACAGCGTACTGTATGCCATATAAAGTTATGGTAACGTACCGAGTTTCATTTAAATCGTTAGAGTATTTTTTGAGTTAAAATATTAAGTATTTTTTTAGTATGGTGACAATATCTTCAAGGCAAGAGTGAATAGGCATTATTTGAGTTTGAGTGTACCTTCCTCGACTGCATCATCACTTACCATTAGGTGAGCTGTAGTCAAACGCAGTCAAATTATTAATTAAAAGATTTTAAAAAAAAAGCTGAAAAAATCAAGGTAGGGAAAGTTTGAAAAAAAATGGCTGGAGATATAAAAATAATATTGCTTTGACGCTAATTTCACCCAAATCTATCCAGTAGTTTGGTAACTAGGGCACATTTTAATATAAGACAATAGATTCCCATCAAAATCTCAACTTAGATTTTTAGGGTTCCGTAGCCAATGGAACTAACGCTCGCTCCTCAGTCGCTCGAAAGTGAAAAGGTTTGTGATATGACAACACTAATAATATTAGATAATATAGAAACTCCTTGGATGAAAGTAATAATGCTACGTCAGAATGGAAAGTAAAAAATTTTGAAAACATAAAAACAAAACAAATTAAAAGAAGATAATATGAGAACTTATGAAATCCTTGGGGGAGGCCTTTGTCCAGCAGTGGACGACTTGTGGCTGATATGATGATGAATATGAGAACAGATAGAAAATAGACTGTAACACGTTTGTATGTATAACTGTTTTTACGATATAGTAAAACTAATGAATAGGTTTCTAGTGTGGGAGCCCGCTATAATTTTTATTACAGTGTAAACTCTATATAGCGACACTCAAGGGACCGGCCGTTTTTTGATGATATTGAGAGTTTTCGTTATACAGAGAGAAATTAGCGTTAAAGTAAACCAACTGGAGCCAGAAAATTTTACGTTTCAAAGAGTGAATCGTTATATCGAGTGACGTTATACAGAGTTTACACTGTATTTGTTGTTATAGCGGCAATATAAACACAGACTCTGTGAAAATTTCAACTGTCTACCTATATCCGCTGCCAAACAGATATATGGGTGGGCAGACAGACAGACAAACAGCGGAGGCTTAGTAATAGGGTGCCGTTGGTCACCCTCTGGGTGTAAAAAACTCAAAAGGATAAAAGTCATAAATTAAGGTAGGAAGGCTATTAGTAAGTAGGTCGTAAGTATACACCGAAATATACTTATAATATACTCAATAAAAGAATCATTTTTCGAAAAAAAATACTACTAAACCCTCAGTAGTTTTAAAAGACTTTTTAGCCTTGCCGCTAATCATCAGAGTTAACAACACTGATGTGTTCCGGCTTGAAGATAAGATTGTCAGTTCTCCATTAAGTTAGGGAATCTTCGTAAGCCCGCTTCCATATTTGGCATCATCGTCACTTACCATCAGGTGAGATAATGCCAAGTACTGACCAATTATGTATAAAAAAAAACTTGTTATTAACTTCATCATCATCATCATATCAGCTCATATACGTCCCCACCGAGGGGCTCGAGCTTACCCTAAATTAGGGCGATCGGGCCTTAGTCGACCACGCGGGCCCAGTGCGGGTTAGTTGACTTCACACACAACCTTCGAGTTTCTTCGCAGGCGTGTGCAGGTTTCCTCGCGATGTTTTCCTTCACCGTTAAAGCAATCGATGAGTATATTATGTACGTAAGTTTCGAAAAACTCATTGGTACATTGGCCGTCCGGATTTGAACCCGGAACCTGTGGTTAGGAGGACCGAGTCGTTACCGGTTGAGCCACCGATACTATTAACTTATCTTATTACAAACTGTAGGTTAAGTGAATAAAAAAATGCCTCCACTTTACATGTAGAAGAGGTACCCTAAAAAAAATGTTTCATTGATTTTACTTCACAACTTTATAGGGGTAACAGATTTTTATAACCATACCAAATTTTACTTTGTAGCTGTAATGCTTAATAGTATTTGTGAAAACTACTGTGACATACCAACGGACAGATAAACAGAAAAACATGGCGAAATTACAGTTTAACTACGGAACTCTAAAAACAAAGCAGATAACTATAAATTTGAATAAGTAAAGAGATTTTAAAATTAAAACGTAATCAAGGATTTAAAAAATATAATACGATATCGTCGGACTAGAGGGAAAAATGTAGAGAACAGGTACCGACACAATTATCCCTTTTCATTGCGAGACGTGCTGGGCTGGGGGATGAAATAACAGCGCGGCCGGTGGAAATAAATCCTACTGAGGCTCATGGAGAGCTCATTATCACGCCAGAGGGTAGCCCGTGTAAAGGCGTACACAGACAACGGTACAAAGACCTCGAATTTCTAAGTTACCCGGAATAGAAGAAAGAATTTCATACTATGTCATTACTAAAATACTTTGTTAAAATAAATAATGGTAAGGCCCGGCGCATGGAGAGCTCATTATCACGCCAAAGGGTGGCCAGTGTAAAGGCGTACACAGACAACGGTACAACGACCTCGAATTTCCGAGTTATCCGGAATAGAAGAAAGAATTTCATACTATGTCATTACTAAAATACTTAGTTGAAATAAATCCTAGTAATGCACATCTTATGGCGAGTGTTTATTATCATGACAAAGGGTAGCCAGTGTAAGGGCGTCCACAGACAACGATATAACGACCTCGAATTCCGAGTTACCCGGAATAGAAGAAAGAATTTCATACTATGTCATTACTAAAATACTTAGTTGAAATAAATCCTGGTAAAGCACAGCGTATGGAGTGCTTATTATCATGACAAAGGGTAGCCAGTGTAAGGGCGTACACAGACAACGATATAACGACCTCGAATTCCGAGTTACCCGGAATAGAAGAAAGAATTTCATACTATGTCATTACTTAAATACTTAGTTGAAATAAATCCTACTGAGGCTTGGCTCTTGGAGAGCTCATTATCACGCCAAAGGGTAGCTCGTGTAAAGGCGTACACAGACAACGGTACAACGACCTCAAATTCCGAGGTACCCCGAATAGAAGAAAGAATTTCATACTATGTCATTACTTAAATACTTAGTTGAAATAAATCCTACTGAGGCTTGGCTCTTGGAGAGCTCATTATCACGCCAAAGGGTAGCCCGTGTAAGGGCGTACACAGACAACGATATAACGACCTCGAATTCCGAGTTACCCGGAATAGAAGAAAGAATTTCATACTATGTCATTACTAAAATACTTAGTTGAAATAAATCCTACTGAGGCCTGGCTCATGGAGAGCTCATTATCAGGCCAAAGGGTAGCCCGTGTAAAGGCGTACACACACAACGGTACAACGACCTCGAATTCCGAGTTACCCGGAATAGAAGAAGTAATTACATACTATGTCTTAACTTAAATTGTTGAAAATAAATCCTAATAAGGCCTGGCTCATGAAGCGCTCGTTATCACGCCAAAGGGTAGCCCGTGTAAGGGCGTACACAGACAACGATATAACGACCTCGAATTCCGAGTTACCCGAAACAGAAGAAAGAATTTCATAATATGTCATTACTAAAATACTTAGTTGAAATAAATCCTACTGAGGCCTGGCTCATGGAGAGCTCATTATTACGCCAAAGAGTAGCCAGTGTAAGGGCGTACACAGACAACGATATAACGACCTCGAATTCCGAGTTACCCGGAATAGAAGAAGTAATTACATACTATGTCTTAACTTAAATTGTTGAAAATAAATCCTAATAAGGCCTGGCTCATGAAGCGCTCATTATCACGCCAAAGGGTAGCCCGTGTAAGGGCGTACACAGACAACGATATAACGACCTCGAATTCCGAGTTACCCGGAATAGAAGAAAGAATTCCATACTATGTCATTACTAATATACTTAGTTGAAATAAATCGTACTGAGGCCTGGCTCATGGAGAGCTCATTATCAGGCCAAAGGGTAGCCCGTGTAAAGGCGTACACAGACAACGGTACAACGACCTCAAATTCCGAGGTACCCCGAATGGAAGAAAGAATTTCATACTATGTCATTACTTAAATACTTAGTTAAAATAAATCCTATTGAGGCCTGGCTCATGGAGAGTTCATTATCACGCCAAAGGGTATCCAGTGTAAGGGCGTACACAGACAACGATATAACGACCTCGAATTCCAAGTTACCCGGAATAGAAGAAAGAATTTCATACTATGTCATTACTAAAATACTTAGTTGAAATAAATCCTACTGAGGCCTGGCTCATAGAGAGCTCATTATTAGGCCAAAGGGTAGCCCGTGTAAAGGCGTACACAGACAATGGTACAACGACCGCAAATTCCGAGGTACCCCGAATAGAAGAAAGAATTTCATACTATGTCATAACTTAAATACTTAATTGAAATAAATCCTACTGAGGCCTGGCTCATAGAGAGCTCATTATTAGGCCAAAGGGTAGCCCGTGTAAAGGCGTACACAGACAATGGTACAACGACCGCAAATTCCGAGGTACCCCGAATAGAAGAAAGAATTTCATACTATGTCATAACTTAAATACTTAGTTGAAATAAATCCTACTGAGGCCTGGCTCATGGAGAGCTCATTATCACGCCAAAGGGTATCCAGTGTAAGGGCGTACACAGACAACGATATAACGACCTCGAATTCCGAGTTACCCGGAATAGAAGAAATAATTTAATATTATGTCATAACTGAAATACTCAGTTGAAATAAATCCTGGTAAGGCCCAGCGCATGTAGCGCTCATTATCACGTCAAAGGGTAGCCAGTGTAGGGGGGTACACAGACAACGGAACAACGACCTCAAATTCTGAGTTACCCGGAATAGAAGAAAGAATTATCTAAAATATTTGAAAATAAATCATTTTATGGCCTGGCTCATGGAGCACTCCTTATCACGCCAAAGGGTAGGCAGTGTAAGGACGTACACAGACAACGGTGCAACGACCTCGAATTCCGAGTTACCCGGAATAGAAGAAAGAATTTCATACTAAAGAGCGATGGAGTGAGCTATGCTCGGAGTTTCATTCATTTATATTAAATAAAATTCATTTTGGTTTAAAATAGGACTTCATTTTCAAAACTGAGATAATAAATGTTATTTCGGAGTTGCAAATTTTGCATGTCCCATACAGATTTAGCACAAGAAGACGATTTTTTTAGTTTATTTAGGAAAATAACCCCAAATGTATTATTTTTTTAATCGGCAATGAAACTCAAAAATAGAATATTGAAACTAAATTTGGTCTAATGTATTCTAAATATTTAAAAAATATAATTTAAACTAAAATGATGCAAACAGACACAGATAAAAACTCAATTCTGCATCCACGACTTCACTCATTCATTTCCTTTATTTCCATCCCTGCTGATTCTGATATTTGTGAAAAATGACCACTTTTAAAGCAACACTTCATAGATCTTTTGCAGCTAACTGGTTAAATTAGCCATTCAATTAACTGCCTAGCAATTGAATGACTAGGCCGAATGTTGATTGAACAAGCGTCACTCAACGTTCAACTAGTTGGCTGATTGTAAGCTAGCCCTTTCAACATGGCGGACGTCAAATCCCATACAACAAAAAGGGAGTTGTGAAATTATTATTTTTCTAAAAATACTGTAAAAGAGCGAGCAAAGCAGGCAATCGGTCAAGTTTTCATGGGTAGCAGAATGCTTCGCAGAAGAAGAAACCGTCGGTTTTTTATACGGAATTTTCCATTCAACGACTTGGTTAAATGACGTTCAGCAAAGTCGTTGAAAATTACCTACATTCAAAGCCTTGGCCAGCTGTCCTTTAGTCATTCAATTGAAAGTCGCCATTCAATCAACGGGCTAGCCTTTCAATTGAATGGCAGATTTAACCAGTTGGCTGCGACAGATCCACTACCATGATGTCCTCCATTTCCAGTGAAGTAGAATAATAGCTAGTAGAAAATAATAACAAGGATTCAACGCAGCATAATGTTATCGCTGGTTTTGCAGACAAACCAACATCTAATTTAAAATAGTCAGGATACCTTTGTTGTCCTTGGTTCTACTGCGTAGGACAAAGGGCATTTTTTCCCAATAAGTCATCGCACCAGTGCCACAGTGGTGGTGTGATACTAAATTTGTGCCGCAGGAACAGCCAAGCCGCTACTAAACTGAATAACTGCCATGAAACGTGCGTCGCGTACCGATTGCGACATTATGAACCGCTGCGGTAACGCGGTTAAGTGTTTCTCTGATAGTTTTATTAATGGGTGAACAAGTAATGTTATTGTAATTCTACAGCTTTAATAAACAAATGAAATTAAATATAAAATACATCTTTATGTAGGTAGTCTTCATATTATTATATGTATAATATGTGCACCGAACTAAGGCGATTTTTTGTTCGCAAAAAAAGGCAAATTAATTATGGTAGAGATTCTACTCAAGAAACGTCACATTAATTTTTAAAATAAGACTAAATAAAAATTACAACTAATTAAATTTTTTTTTTGTTATCTGGAGCAGACCACACTGCCAGGAGCTCAGTGGTCTCGTTACCACGCACTGCACCTACAAGTAGTGGTCAACTTCTGCCACCTTACATGTTTAGTTTTAGTTATGCCGTTAACGTATGTTGTTAATACATACATCCTTACTTAATATTATAAATGTGAAAATGTGTATATTTGTTTTTTTATTACCTTTTCACGCTTCTACACCTCAACTAATCTTGACAACATAGGCTACTTTTTATCCCATGAAAATAGCATAATCTGATGCTGTTCCTGAGGGAAATAAAGAATACTCTTTTTTTGGTTCATTTCTTTTACCTCGCAACGGAACAATGGATTGTTGTGATTTTTTGCACAGAGATGGTTGGTGAGGTGGGAAACGAGATAATTTACTAATCAAATCACCCATAAACACAGTCATAAAGATGATGTCCACGCGGGCGAAGCCGCGGGAAAAAGCTAGTATATAATATTATAAATGTGAAAATGTGTTTGTTTGTTACCTTTTTACGCTTCAACACCTTGACCAATCTTAATGAAATTTGGCATGCAGGTAGCCTGTGTCACTGGAAAGGACATAGGCTACTTTTTATCTTGTGAAAATAGCATAATCCGATGCAGTTCCCGAGGGAACTGAAAAAATGCTCTATTTTTGCTGAATTTCTTTAACATCGCAACGAAGCAATGGTTTGTTATAATTATTTACACGGAGGGAGATGAGAAGGTGGGAAACAATATAATTTACTAATAAGCATATCCTGTCATAGTTCCCGAGGGATCTGGGGAAAACTCATTTCTACGATCGCGCACGTGGGCGTCGCAACGGAGCAACGGATTAAAGTATTTTTTTGTATAGAATTGGTTAAGGGGGTGGGTGGGAGGCTTATGTCCAGCAGTGGACGTCCTTCGGCTGATATGATGATGATTAGGTAGTTAGAATACCGCGCGCGCTATCTTACTGTTGTGTGTGTGCCGCCGTCGCGTACGTTGACCGCACTCCACACCATACGCCTACTCACTTACTCACTAGAAAGAAACCCACACGAGCACCCCAAAAAAGACTTCATAATTTTAAAAAAAGTTGGTATCATTTGTTCTTTCGACTCCTGTATGTCTACTGTGAGAGAGTGTTTACCCTTCTCAATAGCTTGCATTCGAAAGAACAAAACCGCATGGCGTTCGACTCTTTTAAAGCCGAGCTGGTTATCAGATTTGATCTTAGTTGCCTAAATTTTAAGTCATTTTAGGTACACCACAAGCCTATCTAACTTTGTCCCACAAGGAACGAAATCATTAGAGTATGTGAATGAAACTAAGCATATGTGGCAACATAAAAAATAAGTACATTTTTAGTTCCAGTTTTAAATTTTAAAATAATTTTGTATTAATTAATTTGTTTTAAGGTAATTTTGATTATTTGCTTTAATTTTCTGATCTGGCAAGCCTACATCCATAGGGCGAAGCCCGGAGCATAATACTCTTGTCAAAGGCGTTGACGACAAATTCAATAATTTTCATGTATTTCGTCTCGTGTTATATTGTTTTCATGTCCAAATGGCATAATTGTCTTATATCAATGATTTTATTGATTATTATTAACTGATGATTGTTTGCTTATATTTGACATTATGTAATTTAATCGCTATCATTTACATATGACCATCAGAAAGAGTGTACCATGCACCTATTTTCAAGCGACTTCCAAAAAGGAGGAGGTTCTCAATTCGTCTGTATGTTTTTTTTTTAATGTTTGTTACCTCAGAACTTTTGACTGGGTGAACCGATTTTTATGATTCTTTATTTATTTGAAAGCTAGTGCTTCCCGTGTGGTCCCATATAAATTTTATCAAAATCGGTGTAGTACTTTAGGAGAAAATTAACAAAAACCAAAAATAATAATGCAAAAACGTACTAATTTGTTGCGACGATGGAAGTCGGTTTTTTAACGTGTTTAGCGTTTTCAATTATGAATAAACATTTTGAAATCTTAAAAGCGTGCCCTGCAAGGCCGGAGGACGAGCTCCGCATAGGGAGAAGCCCAGAACGCTCCCGGCAAGGCCAAAAAAAACGGACACTGCATACAACGGTCGTGAAATGATATTTCTAAAAACAAATTTCGGAGCATACAAAATCAGGACGAAATCCCATACGTTCGAAAACCAAACTATTACCAATCTGAATCAATCTGGGTGACGAGGGGGTGAGCTCGGAATCTAGAGAGGGTCAGGGAGTGTCCATACTGTATGTTAGTACTAATATTATATACTTAGCTGACACGCACACTTTTTTGTATATGCTCGACTACGCCAGACGGTGTAATGCGCGAGAGAGTACACTACGCACAGCGTGGCTGCACAATTTACATAGGATTGGAGCCAAAATGGCCAAAAATGGTACCCTTATAATTTCATCATGTTTGTCCGTAAGTCACGGTGAATTTTCTCCGCCACTATTGGATCCTACAGTAAATAATGAAATTTTGTAGGTACACAGATGTAGAACTATGACCCCGAAATGAAAAATGAAGTCCATTTCCAGACTATGTCCTCTAGAGGGCGCCATATTCAAATTATTGTGACGTCACATAGCCTTTAACTAGTGGACTATCAAGACGCTTCTAACGACAACTTATTGGTCAAATTATGATAAGCAGTTCCGAAGTTACATACATACATGCATACCGAATTGTTTTTTTTTTATAATTAAGATGGTCAGTGACGATGATGCCGAAGATGGTAGCGAGCTCACTAAGATTCCCCAACGCAATTGGGAACTAGCTATCTTATCTTCAAGCCGGAACACATCAACTTCAAAAAAAAAAAGTGAGTACTTTTTCTCCTTTTAAGGTACGAAACCCTATTATTAACTACTTACTTCTTTACCATAAAGTTACCATAAAGTAGCCGTCAACTCCATAAAATAGTTAAACCATGTTACAGGACACTCCCCATCTCCTCGCCTGCAGATAACAAATCTGACTTGCCTCCTGGTCTTAAAATAAATATTTAGGTTCTTACTAGCATTCGTACAATTTTTTTTGTTTGTTTGTTTGTAAACTCTTTAATGTACAAGAAAATATGTAATTATTATTTCGATATATAAAATTTCAGCTACTCTGCTAACTTCGCACGAGGCGAAGTGGCAGGAGCACCTCCAGCGGAAGCACAGTCGGCTGGAGTTCAGTGCGACGGGGAGAGAAAGCGTCGAACTATCCGGGCGTTATCGAGGAGGACTGCTTTTTGCATTGCTGCAATTATTGGTCTGCCTCGGAGATCCAGCCGCCTTAGGTGACGTTCAAGGTCGGCTGGAATTAGCCCGTTCACGGACAGGACTATGGGGATGATTTCGGTGGATTCCACTCGCCACATATCAGTAACCTCGTGTGCCAGGTCCAGGTACTTCGAGAACCGGCTCCGGCGTGTACTTGTAAAATGGCAACCGTCGAGATATGAGGCCATACTTAAGAGCGATCTCTTGGTGCAGGATCCTGGCTGCTTGGTTGTGCCTGTGCAAATACTCAGTGTTGGCAAGCATGGAACAACCGGAGGTTATATGACGCAGGGTCTCCCCTGGTTGACGGCACAACCGACAAACGTCCAAGGTGCCATCTTTAATTATGAACCTCCTATAGTTGTTCGTCTTGACCACCTTAATTATTATTATTATTATTATATCAGCTCATATACGTCCCCACCGAGGGGCTCGAGCCTACCCTGAATCAGGGCGATTAGGCCTTAGTCGACCACGCGGGCCCAGTGCGGGTTGGTCGACTTCACACACAACCTTCGAGTTTCTTCGCAGGCCCTGTGCAGGTTTCCTCACGATGTTTTCCTTCACCGTTAAAGCAATCGGTAAGTATGTACGTAAGTTTTTGAAAAACTCATTGGTACATTGGCCGTCCAGATTTGAACCCGGTACCTCTGGTTAGATGGACCGAGTCGTTACCGGTTAATATGTAATTATTGATACATAATTTTATGCTTTTTTTTAACAAGTATATATATTAGTACTAACAAACAGTATGGACTCTCCCTGCCGCTGTCTAGATTGCTTTCTCACCCCCTCGTCACCCAGATTGATACAGATTGGTTACAGTTTGGTTGTCGAACGTAAAGGATTTCGCCGCCATTTTGTTTGGTTCGTCATTCCTTTCTTGAAATGTCATTTCTGGCCCGTTGTATGAAGTGTCCAGGGTGTGCCCTTGGCATCAACTCACCTAATGGTAAGTGACGATGATGCCGAAGATGAAAGCAGTAAAGTGCACAATCAAGGGCAAAATGTACAGTTTAACCACTCTAACTATTGTATAGTAGCCCTCATGGCGGTTCGATCAGCATACTAGCGCCGCCAATATAAATAAATAAATAACTCATTCTTATGGCCTTAAATTGAAATCATTAATTATCTTGCGCACATACAGACAGGGGTAGGAACAAGGTGTTTTCTTGTTTGTTGTTGTATTACTTTACCTATTAGCAACACAGTTATACAAAAAGTAACTAGTTGCTAATATTTACAGTTATATAAACGCTAAACACGTTAAAAAACCGACTTCCATCGCAACAACTTAGTACATTTTTGCATTATTTTTTTTTTTAGTTTTTGTTAATTTTCTAATAAAGTACTACACCGATTTTGATAAAGTTTATATGGGACCATACGGGAAGCATTACCTTTCAAATAAAAAAAGAGTAATCAAAATCGGTTCACCCAGTCAAAAGTTCTGAGGTAACACACATAAAAAAATGTTGAAAAGTGTCGGTTGAAAATAACAATTAATCAATAGTTGTTGCCCCCATAGATATAAGCAAAATACTCAATGATTTCTATCACAGTCCATAAGAATGAATAAATAATTTATTTCTATTGGCGGCGCTAGTGTCCTAATCGAGTAACAAATAGGCTTATCTCCCGTTATAATTTCAAGTTCCCAGTAAAAATTAGTTATGCCGAAAAAAAACAAAGAGGAAGTCAATTGAAGCAAGTATAACGTAAAACAAAGGAACGGGCGTAACGTTTCCTCCGCGAAATATTCCCACGGAATTAATAATTGTCGATTGTTACTGGTTTTGCGAGTGCCACGATTTATTGTCTAGACATATGACAAAGCAATTGGTGGGTGGTAACATTTTGCTTTTTGCCTAATTCTACAATCACTGTGTTTATGTTGTCCAAAAAAAAATTAAAAAATTAGGCACAAGCCTTTATTTCAGTTCAAGTCTATGACGCGAGTTATCGGCCGGTAATTATCAGACTGTACTTTCATGGGGTGTGCATTGTCGGTTCCCGTATAATCTGTTTCGAATATTTAAAAAAAGGCGCACTATAGATACAATATTATTGAAAAAAAATACGATCCTGGGATTTTGATTCCACCTCCATAGTTCGTCATTAGATCAACTTCATAATACTGTAATCTTATTTAACTGGGAAGACGGCTTCATAGCAAATTTCAGCACAATCGGTCCCCTGGAAGTCTCATTAAACTCGTTTACAAATTTTGACACGGGCTAATAACTAAATGAATAAACAAATTAACTAGTCGTGAAGTAGAATAAGAGTTTATAATATATTATATATACTTACCTAAATAAATATTTCTTTGTTTCTGAATTTAGATTTGGCTTTTTATTAATTTAGGTGTTTTTTTTTTATTTCTCAGTTTTCACACTTCACAAAGTCGATTCTCTATTAAATATAGGCACTGGTAACTTTAATGCATTTAATAAGTACATTTTGATTTATTGTCTACTAACTAACATACCGATGGTTCGATCCTGCCACGTACCAATGTGTTTTTGAATTTCGATTTCATATGAATGCTTTTATATGGTGAAGGAAAACATAGCGAGGAAACCTGCACAAGCCTGCGAAGAATCTCGAAGGTTGTGTGTGAAGTCGACCAACCCGCACTGGGCCCGCGTGGTCGACTAAAGCCCGATCACCCTAATTCAGGGTAGGCTCGAGCCCATCGGTGGGGACGTATATGAGCTGATATGATGAAGATTCCAATATCAGTATCGTTATCGCCGATTATTTACTACAATAATCGGTATCGGCATCGTATCGGCAAAATTACGTATCGTTACATCCCTACTTGTAATAATAAAAATGGTACAGCAACGTGATAAGGGTTACGAACTGGAATTCCGTTTTTCATAGATAACCCATAAACAAAGACAAATGAATAATGTGTTGCAATTGTTAAATACCCAACAAGTTTTGTAAACCAATTGGGCATTTAATTGGGCTGGAATGTTGTACAAAACTCTTAATTACAAAAGTTATATTGGGTCGTGTAAGTGTAATCCCGATTTCTAAATGAGGCAGCCTCGCCTCACCTGACCTGACTTGGACCTGCCATACTTGTTACAAACAAAATTAAACTAATTATATATGAATTGACAAAGTACTTTGTAATATACAAGAAAACAACACTTCAATAATTTCTTTGTCCATTTATATTTATAATTAGTTTTAATTTGTTGTTCGTAACACCTATTATATCAACAATTCATAACCTTAGACAAGATAGAACACATGAAATATGAAAATTATTTTCTTAATCAAAAATATTGTATAATTCTTTTTTTGATTAATTATAATATATTACATAAATTAATTATAATATATTAAATAAGTAAAATTACTTAATTTACGACAGAAAATGAATGAATATTGCCTAAAATAAAACACCTGAATGTCACTGTGTTTTGTTTGTTTTATTGCTTATTATTGAAAATAATATGCAAAGGTGTTAAGTGTAGTATGTTATATAATAGGCTCGAGCCCCTCGATGGGGACATATAACTGATATAAAATGAACAAAAATACATGATTTAATTAACAAATACATACACATGCTGAAATAAATCACACGCAGTCACCGTTACTTGTAGAAGTCCCCAGTTGCAGCAATCTCGGACCATATCGTAACATATGTATTTAAAGTAATTAAAAAAGACGAAAAACATGAGTCACATACAATTATTATTTACGAATATAACACTAGAGCCTCTCTGCTCACTTGGCACGAGGCGAAGTTGCAGGAGCACCTCCAGCGGAAGCACAGTCGGCTGGAGTTCAGTGCGACGGGGAGAGAAAGCGTCGAACTATCCAGGCATTATCGAGGAGGACTGATTTCTGCATTGCTGCAATTATTGGTCTGCCTCGGAGATCCAGCCGTCTTAGGTGACGTTCAAGGTCGACTGAAATTAGCCCGCTCACGGATAGGACTACGGGGATGGTTTTTGGTCCTGTTTGTGACATCAGCCTGCACGAGGTTTTCATCGTATGGGATAGTGTCATCCACCAAAAACACCTCCTGTCCGTGATGATGGGTCGGTGCCAGTAGAGCTTGGCACAGTCGTTTTCGAGAACCGTCTCCGGCGTGTAACTATAATACGGCAAGCGCCGAGATATGAGGCCATACTTTAGAGCGATCTGTCGGTGTAGGATTATTATTTTTATTATTGTGGCAGGAGCTCCTTCACTACAGGCATACGTCGGCTGGAATTCAGTACGATGGGAAGAGAAAGCGTTGGACTGTTCCGCATAATCGCAATCACAGGTCTGCCTCAGAGTTCCAGCCGTTTTAGGTGAGGTTCAAAGTTAGTCATCATCATCATATCAGCCGACGGACGTCCACTGCTGGACATAGGCCTCCCACAAGGATTTCCAAGATGACCGGTTCTGCGCTTCCCGCATTCAGGGGCTTCCCGCGACCATCACCAGGTCAACGGTCCACCGAGTGGGAGGCTTACCTCGCCACTCGAGAACTTTAGTGCCCCAACGGCCATCTGTTCTACGAGCTATGTGCCCCGCCCACTAGTATGTCATCATCATCATCATATCAGCTCATATACGTCCCCAACAAGGGGCTCGAGCCTACCCTGAGTTAGGGCGATCGGGCCTCAGTCGACCACGCGAGCCACACCATTATATAATTTTATCGTTTCTGAATAATTTATAATATCCATAATAAAAGAATCATTTGTCGAAAAAAAAAATACTAGCACACCCTCAATAGTTTTAAAAGACTTTTTAGTCAAGCCGCCAAACATCAGAGTTAACAACATCATCATCAACATGTTCCGGCTTGAAGATAAGATAGCCAGTTCTCCACTGCGTTAGGGAATCTTGGTAAGGCCGCTTCCATCTTCGGCATCATCGTCACTTACCATCAGGTGAGATGATGCCAAGGGCTGACCAATTGTGAATAAAAAAAAGACTTTTATTTATTTTATTAATTTAGGAAACAAACAGTCTTATATATAGTATTACATATAAATTTTAAATTAAAAACGACCTGGAGTTCCACTTAATAAAAATAAAACATGAAATATACGAGCCCTGAGACAATATTAATTTTCAACTATTTTTAATTTAACAGTTTATTTTATTTCTAATCGCACTTTTAAAGGCACCCAAAGTAGTATTAAAAATGACTTATTATTAACTTCATCATCATCATCATATCAGCTCATATACGTCCCCACCGAGGGGCTCGAGCCTACCCTGAATTAGGGCGATCAGGCCTTAGTCGACCACGCGGGCCCAGTGCGGGTTGGTCGTCTTCACACACAACCTTCGAGTTTCTTCGCAGGTGTGTGCAGATTTCCTCACGATGTTTTCTTTCACCGTTAAAGCAATCGGTAAGTATATGTACGTAAGTTTCGAAAAAAACTCATTGGTACATTGGCCGTCCAGATTTGAACCCGGCACCTCTGTTTAGGAGGACCGAGTCGTTACCAGTTGAGCCGACGACGCTTTTTACACTAGTGTGTAGTATGGAGGAATTCAAGCAATTTGAAGAAAATTCTAGCCATCTCATCTACTTATCTACCTAAAACTGATATGGATAATTATGTTCTTCAACGTCTCTACAATAAAGAACTGCCTGTTTTAGAATGGCATGGTTGACCATGTCATATGGTTGCATTTAATGAAATCTAAACTAACATATGTGACTGTGAGGTTGAAATTGGGAACTAAAAGTTTAAAATTATTTCACTGAGGGATTACCAAAAGTTTCTACACCGTCAAACGTAATACAACAAAAACTGTTATTTTTTCCACAAAAACAACTGTAACCATTTTGATGAAACTTTTTACGTCGTAGTCGCTTATGTTTGTCTGTTACATAGTAATACATGCATTCATATAATTTATTTTCAGACAACAGTAATACATAGCTTGTTGGTAAAACTTAGCCAATGTTAGTTAATTATTATTATTATTATTAATTATAGACAATACTTTGGTAATTCATAATATAGTGTCAAGTCAAAATCAATTAATTAATTAATTAATTAAGAGTCAACAAATATAAAATTAAACAGGAAATAAAATGGCATATCTAAATATGTATTACTTAATATCAACAATAACAATAAAATTCAATCATACCGATTTCAATGTTAATTGAAAATGTCAATCAACTAATTAATTATAAAGTCAACAACAGAAAAATAAACAGGTAAATAAAAAGTCACATCTAAATATGACATAATGTCATCAATAATACAACATTCATGAAAACGTCAAAAACAATCACCAAACATAATTATACATCAGCAATTAGGTAAAACACATCAAACGACATGACATGGCTACAGGGCAATCACACCCTGGACACTTCATACAACGGGCCAGAAATGACATTTAAAAAAACGAATGACGAAACAAACAAAATGGCGGCTAAATCCTATACATTAAAATTTCATGATTTTTTTTCATTGGTTTTTATGGGTCCGAAGTCAACAAGGAACCCTTATGGTTTTGCCATGTCTGTCTGTCCGTCTGTCCGCGGCTTACCTCAGAGACTATTAGCACTACCAAACTATAATTTGACATGAATTTACATATTAATTACGTCAAAAAAGTGGTATATTAAAGCCTTGAAAAATGATTTTATTGGGTACTTCCTTTTATGTAAAGAGGGGATGATTTTTGTCTCTTACCTTTTTTATCGTGTGGGGTAAGTACTAATACGATTTTTCGATTCAAGGATTGCTTTGCAAACTGTAACCAATCTGTAAAAATCTGGGTGACGAGGGGGTGACGTCGAAATCTAGAGAGTGGCAGGGAGTGTCCATACTACACAAGTATGTTAGAATACTAATATATTTACGGCAAGCGTGCTGAGGATGGTGTTGCGGCTGGCTTGCAGGTGCGCCAGCATGGAGGCGCAACGCTTGCGCACCACGGCATGGAAGCCGTCCACGCGCGTCTCCGCAAACTTAGCTGATGCGCTATAGTACATCGGCACACCCTGGACACTTCATACAACGGGCCAGAAATGACATTTCAAAAAAGGAATGACGGAACAAACAAAATAGCGGCGAAATCCTATACGTTCGACATCCAAACTGTAACCAATATGAATCAATCTGGGTGACGTAAGGTCGCAATCTAGAGAGCGGCAGGGAGTGTCCATACAGTATGTTAGTACTAATATACTCTTATATACTTTGACAGCGGCCTCCGCAACCATTATGTACCCATTGGTCTGGGAAAAATCGTGTTTGTATGGTTCTCCTACAAATGAAATTGAAACTTGCGATTTACTTACAAATGGTTGGGGCTATTGAATTAAGAATAAGTATATTATATTTGCTTAAGCGAGGTAGGTCCAACTTCAAGAAAGAGTCTTCAGAGACCAGTTAGTTCGCAATATCTTCACGTCCCAAATGCCGCAGTGTCTCAAGACTAAGGTCTTTGAGCAGTGTGTGTTTCCAGTGATGACACTGATGACTTACCGAACTGAGACATGGTTCGCTTACTATGGGCCTCATAAGAAGACTCAAGGTCACCCAAAGAGACACCCACCATTTCGCGCCGTCTTAAAAACTAATACTCTCACGTAAGTAGATGATAAGCGCCCAGCTTACTACGTGACTAGATGCGTCCATCATACGTGTCGTATTTGCACATAATTCTGCATCGAGAACCGCTACTCAACATATTTTAATTAAAGAAGTATTTGATAAGAGTAAAGAAAATGTAATAGAAATTCGGGTAATGGAGTGAGCTATGCTCGGAGTTTCTCTATGTGATCGAATCAGAAACGAGGAGATCCGTAGGAGAACCAAAGTAACGGACTTAGCTCACAGAATTGCTAAATTGAAGTGGCAGTGAGCAGGGCACATATCTCGTAGAACGGATAGCCATTGGGGTAGTAAAGTTCTCGAGTGGCGACCGCGCACCGGAAAACGTAGCGTAGGCAGGCTTTCTACGTGGTGGACCGACGACCTGGTGAAGATCGCGGGAATCCTTGGAAATCCTTGGGGAAGGCCTTTGTCCAGCAGTGGACGATTTTTGGCTGATGTGATGATGATTTGCTTAAGATGAAATATACTTAGACATAACTCAGGGTAGGTTCGAGCCCCTCGGAGGCGACGTCTGATATGATGATGCAACATGATTTCATTAAAATTATAACAATTCTTGTATTTAATTTTTGTATGAAAAAATATTGAAAAAATTGTTGAGAAAGTTTAGTGCGGGCTGCCGTACAGATTATTTTTATGGGGCATTTAAATAAAAATACCATTTGGAGATGTAAAGTATAACGTTTTTTACCGTAAAAATTAATTTAATCATCATATCGGCTCATATATGTACGTCCCCATCGAGAGGTTCGAGCGTACCCAGCATTAGGGCGATCGGACCTTAGTCGACCACGCGGGCCCAGTGCGGGTTGGTCGACTCCGCACACATCCTACGAGTTTTTTCGCAGGCGCGTGCAGGTTTCCTTGCGATGTTTTCCTTCACCGTAAGAGAGCCGGATAAACGTACATATGAAATCGAAATTACAAAACACATTGGTACGTGGCAGGATTCGACTTACGATCTCCCGGACAGAAGGTAGCGGCCCTTGCCATTGCGACACCGACTCTCTTAATAACACTAAATAAATAAGTTCATTTAATAATCGTCAATTGAAATTAGTACTGGGCCTGTTTTATCCTATTTTGGCCTGTGACGTCATCACTTTTTAACAGTCGAAATATATTTCAATCAGTTTTTTTTATTCACAATTGGTAAACCTAGTTGTCAGTTTCTTCATCATATCAGCCGAAGGAAGTCCACTGCTGGACATAGGCCTCCCCCAAGGATCTCCACGACGACCGGTTCTGCGCTGCCCGCATCCAGCGGCTTCCCGCGACCTTCACCAGGTCATCGGTCCACCGAGTGGGAGGCCTGCCTACACTACGCTTTCCGGTGCGTGGTCGCCACTCGAGAACTTCAGTTTAATATGTCAGTTTCTTAACATCGTCTATATTTTCATTAAAAAATACCTTAATTTTTTTTGAAACAGTGCGAATTTTAAGTTTGACATACAATTTTATTTATTAACTAGCTTTTGCCTGCGACTTTGCCCGCGTGGACATCGTTTTTAGGGTTCCGAAGTCACCAAGGAACCCTCATAGTTTCGTCATGTCCGTCTGTCTGTCTGTCTGTCTGTCTGTCTGCGGCATAGCTCAGAGACTATTAGTATACTAGAAAGCTGTAATTTGGCATTCGTATGTATATTAATCACACTGACAAAGTAAGACAATAAAATCTTTGACATATTTTTTTAGGGAACCTCCCCTACTTTTAAAAGGGGGCGGTGAATTTGTTTTCGTTTACGTACCCTATGATATGGAGTATCGTTTAATAGGTCTTTCAAAACTACTCAATGTTTGCTTAAAGTGATAAGTCTGCCTCTGCATATCATTGTTTATTTTGCTAGTTAATAAGTTTTTTTTTTCATTTTTGTATATTTGGTTTGCAATAATTTATTAAATATTATCTTCTCTTAAACCATTTTTCTATTCATTGACTGGTTTGTGAAACTTTAAGCTATTTTTGTTAGAGTCAAGTGTCCCAAGGCTAAGTAGTTTTTCTTAGTTTATGAGTAATATTCGGCCAACTTAAGGTGTGCAGTTGGATTCGTAAAAAGTTCATAGATTTTTCATACAAAATGTTTTATTACCAACTGCAAATATAATTTTGTTGTTATAAAATGTACATTAATTTTTTTGACAAGACTACGGAATCCTACTTTGTGCGAGTCCGACTCGCACTTGGCCGGTTTTTTATGACTGTCTTCAAAGACAGTGATAAAAAGACAACTCTCAAGAGTGAGTGGTGCGCAAGCCGCAAGCTGCTCACGAGCGTAGAACTAGGTTTTCTCCAGATCCCTCGGGAACTAGATCAGGCAATTCAGATTAGCAGTATAGGTCACTTCCCAAGTCCTCAATTATTTCAATTTCATGTCAATCCGTTGCTTCTTTGCGACGCCGACGTACATAAGTTCAAGATTCAATATGTTTTTTTTTCAAAATAGGTGCAAATTACACTATTTCTGATAGTCATAAAATAGTACTTACATTATGTAATTTGTGAAAAATCAAGAAATGAACAATCATTCATTAGTTAATAACGTCAAAATCCAAACCTTGGTATAAAACAAGTTATGTCATTAGAACATTAAAACAATATAAAACGAGAAGTTATACATTAAAATCGTTGAATGTCATTTATGCCTTTGACAAGAGTAGGCCAGTTCACACGGACAGCACCCGGCCACGTGTATAACGCGAGAGTCAGCCATCGCTCCCATCAACCATGTTAGAGGGAAAGGAACGACCCGGATCCCGATGCGCCGTTCTCCACAGATCCTTCGGGAATTATTAGTTCAATCATTTTAGCTAAAAAAATGGCAAAATTACTATGACAATGTTGCCAATTTTTACTATAATTGCTATCTAGAATGCTTGTCGGGCTATAATAATTAGTATTCAATGTCACTTCCCACTCACCCCCTTAACCAAATCTTTGCAAAAATTCATGACGATCTCTGCTCTATTGCGACGTGCGCGAGCGTGGAAAAGAGTATACCCCAGATCCCTGGAGAACTATGTGGGGCTAAATACTTTGGCTTAAGTCTGTGTCATTTCCCATCCCCTCAACCATCTCTGTGCAAAAAATCACAAAAATCCGTTGCTCCGTTGTGATGTAAAAAAAATCAACCAAAAAAGGATTTCAGTTTCCTCAGAAACTGTATCGGACTATTCTTTTTTTTACTATACAGTATCCGCTCTATGCAATTAAAAGTAAATTAAAAAACTTAAACCCGAACACTGAAAAATCAGGCTCTCTAAAAAGTATAAAACAAGAAAGTATTCCTAAAAAAAATTATAAAGTGTAAAAAAATTGGTGTAGTTTCTGTTAACTGGGGCTTCTACTTATCATATTGCACATTTTTTGTTCTACGACTTTGCTGAAATCGCAAAAAAAATATCTTCATACAAATCGATCAGCTGTTCTACCAAATTTTTGTACGGAGGGCTACAAATATTTTTAGAGACTATTTGTTCCGTGGGGAAAGTTGTTCAGTATGATGAGTTGAACTCCTAGTTTAAGGATCCTACACCAATTTTTTACACCCTGTATACAAACTATTGAATATTTATCGTATATTAAATAAACAACTTACACGTAATATATTTAATACATATTCCTAGTGTTGTTTAAAGGATAGCCTATTTGAAATGTGTTAATTAGGCCCTTTCATTTGATATCCAACACAGCATCATTAAAAAAATACTTCCAGACTATATCGTCTAGAAGAGGGTGCCATTTTCAAACTATTGTGACGTCACATAGCCTATAACTAGTGAACTATCAAGACGCTTCTAACGATACCTTACTTGTCAAATTATGATAAGCAGTTTAGAAGTTACATACATATATGCATACCGGTTTGGTTTTTTTTTAATTATACACACTTGATAAGCCCTTGGCATCATCTCACCTGATGGTAAGTGACAATGATGCCGAAGATGGAAGCGGGCTTACCAAGATTCCCCAGCGTAATGGAGATCTGGCTATCTTATCTTCAAGCCGGAACTCATCAATGCTGTTAACACTGATATTTGGCGGAAAGACTTAGATAAGATGGTGGTAGCTAGGCAGGCGGGCTATGAAAATGCCTTACCACCAACCAAACCGAGACTTACAAACCTCCTGTTGTGAAGCGAATGGAATAACCAATACCCCAAGGAGGCGATTAAAATGCATTATTGTAGTCGGGTAAAAATTTAAGTATTATCAGTTTTAAGCTATTGCATAGCTTTAATCGCGGGTTTTGAGCGCGGCGACTGAATTCAGAAATTCCGTAACGAAATTAGAACCCTAACACTCCCCACTCCGCCTAACATTTAGCTCGGCCGAGCGTAACGTAACGTTACCCCATTCTATAAACTTACAGTGCCATCTATTAGCAATTTGCGGTACTAAAAGGACTTAGTCAATTTTACTCGTGTAACTTTCTGAGTGTTAATTTATTTTATTACAAACATGCCGCGCCCCAAGGATCTTTAATCAAAAGGAGCACACGAAAATAGTAAAACATCAAAAAGTAGTGAATAAATACTGCATAAATAAAAAATAAATAAATAATTATAATTGCATGCATAAGTTGATAAAAAATGTTCCCGAGTGCCACACGTTTTTTTTTATATCAATTTTGAATGTATGACACATCCACATCCGTATCCGTGTCAGTTGACGAAGCCTCCGCCCGCCTATCGGTGACGTCACCGGCCACTGCGCGTGTGTGAGTGCATGCGTATAAGTGCGTGTGCGCATACCTGAGCCGCTACCTTACAGCTACGGGGAAAGTTTCACATTCTTCATCATGGGTTATTTTATCCTTCCGTGTGTCCTTTTTAAAAGTGGTTTTCTGGATTGACGATCTTGTTGTGGTCACTATTTCACGAAATAAGTATTCTTTTAACATCACAAAATATTAGAGTTCAGTGGTTTACTTATTTTATTCCGATTTTTGTGTTTACTATATTACTGTTTGTCCGTTAATCGAGCTAAAAGGTTTTTAATAAAAGATCTCTCTCTCTCTTATCGTGTGGCACAATTAACCGTGCTATCCAAGGGATAGACGACGGCTGCCTGGTGTTACACTTAGCATCACCCGCGGTCACGTGTAGGGCATTTTAGATTTTCTTGGTAAGCCCGCTTCCATCTTCGGCATCAGGTAAGATGATGACAAGGGCTTACCGATTGTGAATAAATAAATAATAAAACACCTACGGACGTTACGTTAATAAAAGATGACGTGAATGTGCTTATATTCGCGTCTAGGTAATAGTTCGTATTTACATTATAAATAAAGTTTCTGGTGAGCTTTCTAGTCCTGGACAGACAGCAGTTGTAAGCTTCTAATATATAGTTTGGAGCTTATTGTAAGATAATGTAAAGAAATATAAGAGCCATAGTTAAACCCTTGGTTAAACTCTAACTATTCTTTGTAACAGATATAAATTAATTAAGCAACCATTATCCTTTTACACGATATATTTCCCCTAAGTAGAAATACGTACTTATCTAAATAAAAATCTGTAATCAGAAGCAAATTAAGTATACAGACTGCAACAAAATAGGTGTAGGACCCGTTAACATCATACTCATCATACTGAACCAAGGAACCCATAGTCAATTCTCTAAAAAAAATTGGACCCTCCATACTTAAATGCACAAAATTGGTCGATCAGCTGATCGATTTGTATTAAGAAATTTTTTTTTTTGCGATTTCAGCAAATTCGTAGAACAAAAGTTGTTTAGTATGATGAGTAGAAGCCCCATTCAACGGGATCTACACCAATTTTGTTACACCCTGTATACACAATATCCTTTGACATAAAAAATATAATAACTACATTGTACAACCACTACAACCTCAAAATGCTGATTGGCAACAATGCCCGCGTCACAGGTCACACACGCACACATAATGTTGCCTGTGTGCTGTGCCGAAGCTGTAGTCACACGACACGACTACTCATTCCTTACCTGCGAGGTGCGCGCGCGTCTCGGCGTCGAAGAAAGCCTCGAGTAGAGCCTAGAGCCTCAGTGCTGACTTGGCGGCCGAATCGACCGCATCGGCTGCCACCATGCGGCTGGCCTTGTGACTCTAACAGTGTGGTGATTTGTGTTCAAAGCACAGTGACCGTGCGTTAACCCTACATCTGATAGTGCTTAGGATTTCCCTGTATTTGGAACGCCTCGCGGCGTGCAATAAGGTAGGTTCGATTTAATCTTAAGATCTAGAAACATTTATATCCTGGAGGGGGTCTCTATCTCCAGCGTCAAACGCGCATATTAATCCAGTATCAGCGGCAGTCGAGTGTTAATTTAAGGTAATGTGAAAGTCGTGGGCATCGTCTGAGGAGTGACACACTTTTGGTTCAGGTGTGGTGGCAGGTGGGCGCGCCGTCTCTGACACTACGTGTCGGCCAAAATTCCGATCTCGGACCGCCACAGCCAGTTCGACAACTTTCTTTCGTCAAATAAGTTTTCGTTTGTAATTTCGACGATGGTTTTGCTCGTGAAACCTCTGTTGCTTGAACATTATATACATAATCATTAATCAATTAAAGTTTCTGAGTACGAAAAAATGCGTCGGTTTTTGATTTTACGCTCTCGCGCGCTTTAAAAGTCCTCACATACTAAAGACATCAACGCGCGCGATGACTAAATTCATCTTCCTCATTAATTCTCTAAATAAATCGTGTAAATGAATGAGATTGAACCTAATTTCTTAATGAAACCAAAATCCATTGTACCAGTATGTTCTTTGAGTTTTCCTTTTAAAATAAACCTTGCTGACGACTCAAGTAAACAATTTAAGGAAGGGAAGGTACCTAAGCTTGTATTGAGGACAGACTCCGGCACAGCGGGGAGTTGCAGGCGGGGGGAGGAACCGGTCCTCCCCTCCCCTAGCCCCCACCGTCTATCAGCTCAACTGCGATGCGCCTGGTCACGCCTTGGTGCATCCTGGCTTCATTCCTGTCCTTTACAATCTGGTAATGGGTATTATGACTTGCGGAGTTAATAGCCTTAAGTCATGAAATGGTTAAGGAATATCTTAACCTTTGATTGTGACTAACTGCAAAGTTATCCTTGGCCCCGCCATTTTCTTTGCAATACTCCAAATCTTAATTAAATTATTACTTTTCGGGGTTACGTACACCTAACAGGTGACCAACGGGATCCTATTAAAGCCTACGCTGTCTGTCCGTCCGTCACAGATACAATTAAAATTTCACACAATGTGTATTTTTGTTGCTGCTATAATAAAAAGTATAAAAATGGCAAAAAAATAAGGGGGTTCTCCATACAAAAAAAACGTGTTTTTTTAAAAGTCTTGAAGTTTTTGCGACTTTGTGTTTGTTTATTTTCTATCGTAAAAACGGTAATACATACAAGCGTGAAACTTGGCGCGATTATAGAACTACTACTGAAGTAAAACAACAAATAATAAAAATAGGCCGATTGTGAATGACAAAAATAGCATATTTTTTCTCTCGCGTTGACGTCTATTCTTTGTAATGTGAATAGGTATCATTGTCATTATACTTTGTAGTTTTGTGGAGAGGTGTAATGGTATGGAACCCTCGGAGTGCTACCTCGACTCGCACTTGGCTGGTTTTTTTTAATTAATGTTGAATAACGTTTTGTTTATCATTTGTTGCTTTTTGAGTAATGGTTTCCCAACTACTATTAACCAATTACTTAACAAAAAAAAACCACAAGCACGACTTAGGTCGTCTCTTAGAATACAGGGAACCCTATTATGCTTGTATACTTTTATGTTAATACTAGTCGGTGCCCGCGGCTTCGCCCGCGCAGATCCCGGTTTTTGCGGTTCCCATGGGAATTTCCCAAAAACCTTTCTTAGCGGATGCCTACGTCATAATTTCTATATGTTTGCCAAATTTCAACCCGATCCGTCCAGTGGTTTGAGCTGTGCGTTGATAGATGAGTCATTCAGGTTTGCCTTTTAAATATTTAGATTATTTTATTAGCAAGTTTCTTGCGATATACATAAGTAACGCCGCTCTAGAATACTGAGAAGACTGACTGAACAGGAAACTCGAACGTGTTGTTACAGTTCTCACTTGGCTCGCCACCACACAGTTCCGAAGCACTAAGACAGGGTTCCCCGTCAAAAATTCAGTCCGTAAACCTGAGAATCAAAATGCAGTTACAAGTGCAGTAAACCTAATAAAGAAAATTTTAAGTTCATAAACCTGAGAATCAAAATGCAGTTACAAGTGCAGTTGTATCTGCATAATTTTAAGTTCATAAACCTGAGAATTAAAATGCAGTTAATAGTGCAATAGTACTAGTGAAGAAAATTTTAAGTTCATAAACCTGAGAACCAAAATGCAGTTACAATTACTAGTGCAACTCTCCCTCTGCGCCCTTGCAAGAACTAGGCTCGCCGTTAAAAATTCCGTTGATAAACCTGATAATCGAAATACAGTTACAAGTGCAGCTCTCCTAATCCCTACTAATATTATAAATGTGAAAGTAACTCTGTCTGTCTGTTACGCTTTCCCGCAAAAACTACTGAACGGATTTGGCTGAAATTTGGTAGGTCGACAGATTAGGACCTGGGTTAAGACATAGGCTACATTTTACCACGCTCGCGAGCCGCTTGCGGCTCGCGCACTGCGCACCCTCGAAAAGCCATAGAAATGTGGTCCACGCGGGTGAAGCCGCGGGAATCAGCTAGTAAAAGAATAAGTTCATAAACCTGAGAATTAAAATGCAATTCTCAATGCAAATCTTCCTCTGAGCACGCGCAAGAACTAGGCTCGCCGTCAAAAATTCAGTTCATAAACCTGAGAATCAAAAAATGCATTCACATGTGCAGCTCTCCTAATAAAGAAAATTTTATGTTAATAAACCTGAGAATCGAAATGCAGTTACAAGTGCAACAATCCCGCTGCACCCGCGAAAGGACTAGGCTCGCCGTCATAAATTCAGCTCATAAACTTGAGAATCAAAAAATGCATTCACAAGTGCAGCTCTCCTAATAAAGAAAATTTTAAGTTAATAAACCTGAGAATCGAAATGCAGTTACAAGTTCAACAATCCCGCTGCGCCCGCGCAAGGTCTAGGCTCGCCGTCAAAAATTCAGCTCGTAAACCTGAGGATCAAAATGCAGCTCTCGTTATAAAGAAAATTTTCATCTTATAAATCTGAGAGTCAGAATGCAGTTACAAGAGCGACAAGAACTAGGCTCACTCGTGTGGATCCAACCAGCGGCGGGTGCATGCAGAAATAAGTCAGCCATAGATAAATAATGCACCGACTTATGAGAATAATTCCCCTCTAATTAAATTAAATACTGGCCAAGTGCGAGTCTGACTTGCGCATCGAGGGCTCCGTACCACCACACACGAGTACAAGAATGATACCTATTCATTTTAATCAAAAGGCATCAGTGATAACGGCCTCCGTGGCGTAATGGATAGTCCATTCGCTTCACACCCGAAGGTCGCGGGTTCGATCCCGGTGGGGTCAACTTCTAAGACTCGGTTTGGTTGGTGTTAGGGCATTTTCTAAGCCCGCCTGGCTAGCTACCACCATCTTATCTAAGTCTTGCCGCCAAACATCAGTGTGTTAAAAACATTGATGTGTTCCGGCATGAAGATAAGATAGTCAGTTCTCCATTGCGTTGGGGAATCTTGGTAAGCCCGCTTTCATCTTCGGCATCATCGTCACTTAATATCAGGTGAGATGATGCCAAGGGCTTACCAATTGTGAATTTAAAAAATAGTGAGAGCCACAAATATTATTTTTTACCTTTCTCGGGCTCATAAGTGCGATTACAACTTACACTTAGCTATTTATTTTTATTTGTAGTCTTATTTTAGGGTTTGTATTGTACAACACCCTGCACACTTCATACAAAGGGCCAGAAATGACATTTCAAAAAAGGAATGACGGGACAAACAAAATGGCGGCGAAATCCTATACGTTCGAGAACCAAACTGTAACCAATCTGTATCAATCTATGTGTCGAGGGGGTGAGGTCGCAATCTAGAGAGCGGCAGGGAGTGTTATACTGTATTTTAGTACTTATATATACACATTGATTGTACTATAAAAGCGTCGGTGGCTCAACCGGTAACGACTCGGTCCATCTAACCAGAGGTACCGGGTTCAAATCTGGACGGCCAATGTACCAATGAGTTTTTCACAAACTTACGTACATACTTACCGATTGCTTTAACGGTGAAGGAAAACATCGTGAGGAAACCTGCACAAGCCTGCGAAGAAACTCGAAGGTTGTGTGTGAAGTCGACCAACCCGCACTGGGCCCGCGTGGTCGACTAAGGCCTAGTCGCCCTGATTCAGGGTAGGCTCGAGCCCCTCGGTGGGGACGTATATGAGCTGTAATGATGATCTGTTAGTTGGGGACAAATCTTCAAATCTAAATTAGAACCACTTCCCGGTTCTCGATTGAGCTAAAGGTTTCCATACACGTAAAGTTTGGAGAATAATGCATGGTTAACTAAGTGACGTCATTCTTAATCCAATATGGCGGACTCCCAAAGATGGCGGATCAGTTATTTTTTATGCACTCCCATGATATGGATATCAGATGAAACGGTTTGGTGAGAAGAATACGAAATAATTAAAATTATTTTCAAATAAAAACTCCCTAAAAGTGTTAAGGTTTTTCGAAATTTTTTTTGTTATTATTTGTCAGTAAATCTACTATAACACATATTCTATAAAAAAAACTAATTACCGGCGACCTAGTACGGTTTGACAGATATAGAGCCTTTTAAAGGTCGGAGAGACGAACATACGGACGAACGGACGGACGGCGTAAGCTCAGTAATTGGGTCCCGTTACCTGTTAATTGTCATAAATTAGGCAGGATGTACGTATGTTGCACTCTCACGATCGAAGTTAAGGCGGTAATATTACAGATTTTCATTATTTTTGACGTCAATTACTCCTAAACGATAGCAAACCCAAGAATGAAAAAAACACCCTTATTGTTAATGATGTTCCTTAAAGTCAAAAGCTATTAGAAACACGATTGAGCAGTTTTGGCTCGATAGGAAAAAATCCCAAAGATAGGTCTACACCGTTACTTTCAACTCTAGTTATGACTAACATTTTGAAGTATAAATTTTAAAAAATATACAACAATATTTGTTATGATAATACAAAGTGAGTAATGTTATTATTTTTTATACTTTCATTTAGAAAATTTAAACTAAACGAAAAAACTATAAAAAAGTGCAAAAGGGTGGTTATTTTCCTCCCACTCTGGATGCGGGCACCACAGAACCGGTCGTCATTTAAATCCTTGGGGGAGGCCTATGTCCAGCAGTGGACGTCCGTCGGCTAATATGATGAAGATGATGACTATTAAATACCCTTCTAACTATCACCCATGACTACCGATCACGACCTCTGTTAAGGTAGAGAAAGTGTTCACCGATCACTGCATTCAGATATAAAAAATAATGTCTTTGGTGATGTAACCAAACCACATTCCAAACTTCGAATGTGTTGGAATCTAAACAGAAATTAATAATTTAAATACTATGACAGTTTTAACAAACTAAAAGATTATAATTTAATTATGTAAATTGAAAATAGGGATTATGAATGACATGTGATAAAAAGTAACTCGAAACTTTCACTTCAGCGTCATTTATAAAAGATTTGTTTCAAAACCTAATTCATAAGTTATTTTTGATGCAGTCATCATAATGATATAAGTATAGGTACATACTCGTAATTATTATGTACCGTTACATATCATAATTTGTTATTCACAATTAGCAAGCCCTTAGAATCATCTCACCTGATGGTAAGTGACGATGATGCCGAAGATGGAAGCGGGCTTACCAAGATTCCCCAACGCAATTGAGAAATGGCTATCTTATCTTCAAGCCGGAACACATCAATGCTGTTAACACTGATGGTAGCTAGCCAGGCGGGCTTAAAAAATGCCCTACCACCAACCCAACCGAGTCTTATAGGTTGACCCCACCGGGAATCGAACCTGCGACCTCCTAGTGTTAAGGGAATGGACTAACCATTACGCCACGGTTAAAATAAATAAATAATTTAAATGACGGAGATTCACACTTTTAGTTCAAAAAATTAATAATTTCTGATAAATAAATTAAAAACTCATTCCGCTCGCGGATCGCTCCTCCCCCTATTCCCCCCCGCCCCCTTTAAAGACATTAGATAATCTACCATATTTTTGGTCTATAAACAATAACCACGTGGGCGAAGTCACGTACAAATAATAACGAAAATAAATAATAATAATAATAGTACGATATCTGGGCACAGAATGGGACTAATCGTGTTTTCCTCGGCCGGCCAGTACGTTGACAGTGTTATATTAAATGATTTATTGCTCCAAGTTCATAAATCATAGAAACCTCCACCTCCCACTTAGCCAAGTTGAGTAAGAGCTTCATCAATAGAGAAAAGATGAAAAAAGAATCATATCTGATGAATGGCCACCAGAAAACATTACAGATTTTATTTCAAGTACGTAACATGCTTGTTCTTAAGGCCCAGTGGTACCTAAAAATCCACTTAAACAGGTTTTAGAATTCATTTTTGAAGTAGTTAACAGTAAATTTAAATTCTAGGAAAACATACAGGTAATAATGAGAATAGCTACGAGGGACTATATCGACTGGAAACACGATTTAATAAAGTTGGCTCGATAGAATAATTTCGCAAAGGTACCTCTTCTCGAGCCATTTTATCGCCTATTTTCGGTTTTATTCTTAAAATAAGTAATTTTATAATATGATTTATTTACTGAAATAAAGTTCATAGGTGACTGAAGGGAAAACATCGAGTGGATTTTTATTTAAGATAAATATGATTAAAATAAAAACGAAAACATCGAAAAAGTGCAAAAGTTTGGTTATTTTCTTCCCTCTTTACACGTAAAGAAAAAGACAGAGACCAATTTTTAAGTACCATTGCGCCTTAAGTAGCATTTTTGTCCACGTAAGGTTTTTATACCCTGTCTGGCACTCAGCTTGGCGCAGTTATTGTAAACAGGTTGGTTTTATTTTAAAAAAGAGTTTTTATTTTAAGTTTACACTTGTGAATTTAAATCACAGATTTATTATAATTAACTAAGTACCGATGTAAAGTAAATGCTACATTCCAAATTTAAAAAAATGCGAAATGATTAGGCACAGTATTAGTTTCATTACCAAAAAGCGTCGTCGGTGGCACAACCGGTAACGACTTGGTCCTCCTAACCATGAGGTGCCGGATTCAAATCGGCACGGCCAATGAGTTTCTCGAAACTTAAGTACATATACTTGCCGATCGCTTTAACGGTGAAGGAAAACATCGCGAGGAAACCTGCACATCTGATTGTGTATGAAGGTCGCATTGCACACGTCCATAGGTGTAAATCTAAATGCCTTACACGTGATCGCGGGTGATGCTAAGTGCAACACCGGGCATCCGCCGTCTATCTCTTGGATGGCTCGTTTAATTGTGCCACACGATAAGAGAAAGATAGTATTTATAACCTACGCTTCTACAGACACTACCTATTGAAACAGTAAACGATCCTGGGACCTTGAGTCCATCTGCAAAGTTTATCATTCGATCAACTTTCAAAATACTACAAGGATCTATTGTCAACCACACACAATACGGTTTCATACCGAATTTCAGCTCAACTGAACCCTTGTAAGTTGCTTTAAAATCGATTGCAATATTTCAACAGACCGATGACCTGGTGAAGATCGCGGGAAGCCGATGGATGCGGGCAGCGCAGGACCGGTCGTCGTGGAAATCCTTGGGGGAGGCCTTTGTCCAGCAGTGGACGATTTGTGGCTGATATGATGATGATGATTTCAACAGAACAATCAAACTCTTTGTATTTGACATAGTATTTTACATAGAATAAAAGCTTCTAAATGAGCTGATTTCGAAAAACCTAAAATCTCGTAGGTACAAGCTTTTATTTCAAAAGAGTTTTTTTTTAGTTCGGTGTGCTTAATTCCTAAAATAATAAAAAAGCCAGGCTGAGGTATCTCCTATGATTTGATTAAAAACAATAGGCAATTCTGGGACCTTGATTCCACCTTTGTAGTTCCTCATCAGACCAACTTCAAAATACCAAAAGGAACTATTTTCACGACTATTACGGCTTCATACCTAATTTTAGCTCTAAAATCGATCGCAAGATTTGAAGACTTGCATACGAACATTTCAAGTTAAATAACAGCTTGTTAAAACTCAAGGTAATTTAAATGTTGATTTGGAATTATTCTCATACAAGACGACCTGCAAGCAGTCTACAACAAGAGATAGAGAATAGAAAGAGAGAGGCAGTGATGCCACTATTCATAATTTACTTTCTACTTTATTTTTTTTATGTCTATGACATACGTTACAAATTTACCAAATTCGTTTATATTTAAGGCGACTCATTGGAAACTTTGCTCGCAGGGATCTCGATTTTTCTTAGCAATCACGAAACGTATGAAAGTGATATTTTGTAACCCGATTCTTCATTTCAATAACTTTATTTTGTCAGTTGTAGAAACACGATTCATTAACTTTTATAACAGAAAAAAATATATCAAAGAAACGTCTTTTAAAACAGAGATTTGCTTTCTACAGGCAAACCAGACCGATTTAAATCTCTAAATTTTCTTAGTCGATTAGTGTAATCACACACTTCAATATGCCAGTTGTTTTTTAAAAAAATAATTGTAGTTTTTAATTGAAATGAAAATACATTGTAAAAGTGTGGTTATTTTCTTTACTCTTTACACGTAAAGAAAAAAACAGAGACAACTTCTTCAATCAATTCCTCGCCTTAATAAATAACTCTTAACCTCGCGTCACCTTTCAGTAAGTAGTTACCATCTTTTCACAAAGCTAGGAGCTAAAGAGCTATATGACGATTTGTGTTGTTTTGAATATCTCAAAAATCATCTAATAGAGAGAATGCTGGTACGTGGGGGGCGGAAGCCAAAGCTTTCGTGGGGGAGTTGGGAAGGCGACTGCGCCAGCGGGGCTGCAACCCCCGTGCCGGCTCCTACCTAGTTCAACGTGTTTCTGTGGCTAACCACAGAATCATGGGAACGTTTGGGCCGGGTATGAGTCGGGACGGGATTTCAACGTGACGAAGCCAATGGCCGATTTATTGTTCGTGACATTTTGTACTTACTCAAATTTATTTGTAAATAAATAGCTGCTGATTCCAAACAATAAGTAAATCATCTAATAGCACCTCTGACTATAATACTGCTCTCGTCAATGAAACTTTTTTTCTTCCGCGTCGGTGTAGGTCGATAGTGATATCGCAAAACGCTATATCTGTACGTGAAGACGTGCTTGAGGCGCGCAGAAACTGTTACCAGTCCGTTAGCGCGAAGGGGGTCACGCGCAGACCGTGCGCGCGCGCACCGCGTACTCGCGTAGTCGTCACCAGCTTGTCATTAGCAGTAGTCGTAAAAGAGATAAGTAATAGCTAACTATAAATAGGTGGATGTTAAGCTGGGTACCTGAGTATCTTGAGCAGAATGCCCTGTTGCCCTAATTTGCATGCTGTTGAGTCTAATGATTGAGTCTTATCCCCAGATACAGTATAACGACCAATTTGAAGATCAGGGCTGCATCTGAATGTTCATTTTTTTTAAATATTACTCTTGTTATAATAATACTACATTTAGTATTGTTGATCCAGTTGGTTTTTGTATTGTTGATCCAGTTGGTTTTTAGGGCTAGTATAGAATCTGATACATAGATACTGAGACACAAAACCTTGAACTGTGAATGAATATCATCATCATAATATCAGCTCATATACGTCCCCACCGAGGGGCTTGAACCTACCAATCCGCACTGGGCCCGCGTGGTCGACTAAGGCCCGACTAAGGGTAGGCTCGAAGGAATATGCTTATCGATAATTGGAAACGGCAAACACGTTAAATAAAGACTTCAATCTCAACAATTAAGTACAATTTTTCATTATTTTTTTTGTTTTTGTTAATTCTTTATAAAAGTGCTAAACCAATTTTGATAAAATTTTAATGGGACTAACCTGGAGATTAACCTATTAAATAACGAATAACACGCACAAAAAACAAGTATCTACTAAAAGATTTAGATCTACCTCTCTTTCTGAAGAGTTGAAAACTAACAACACTGAAGAGTTGATAACGAATAACACGCACAAAAAACAAGTATCTACTAAAAGATTTAGATCTACCTCTCTTTCTGAAGAGTTGAAAACTAACACTCGAAAATTATGCTGTCCTGAAAATAATGGAACCATTTTTTTTCATCCACAAATGGAAAGCCTTTGGCATCATCTCACCTGTTGGTAAGTGATGATGATGCCAAAGATGGAAGCGGGCTTACCAAGTTTCCCCACGCAATGGAGGACTGGCTATCTTATATTCATGCAGGAACACATCAATGTTGTTAACACTGACACTGTTTGGTGGCAAGACTTAAATAATATGGTGGTAGCTAGCCAGGCGGGCTTAGAAAATGCCCTTCCACCAACCAAACCGAGTCTTACAAGTTGAACCCACCGGGAATCAAACCCGCGACCTCCCGGTGTAAAGCGAATGGAATGGAGGCGGTTAAATCTAGCAAAAAAAAACTTGAATACTAAGGTAGCCAAAGATGATAGTGAGAAAATTATGACATGAGATGCAAGATTTTTTGTTGAGAGCTATCTCTATCTTTATGTAAGGTGGTAGGATAAGCAAAACCTTGTAGGACGAAAGGATAATTAAATTAAATCCTTACCAAACGGTGAATACTTATGGAAACAACTGTAAATTGACAATCCTTATTTATATTGTGGCTAATAGTCAAATTGAGGTAATACTTGTATAATCTTATAGTATATTTAAGGCGAGGTATTGACTGGATCTCCACGACGACCGGTTCTGAGGGAGATCCTTGGGGGAGGCCTATGTCCAGCAGTGGACTTCCTCCGGCTGATATGATGATGATTGACTGGAACAGTTGTCTCTGTCTTTTTCTTAACGTGTAAAGAGTAAAGAAAATAACCACACTTTTTCAATGCTTTTTCGTTTCAATCAAAAACTACAACGAAAGTATAAAAAATAATAACATTACTCACTTTGTATTATCATAAAAAATATTGTTGTATATTTTTTTTTAATTTATACTTTGAAATATTAGTCATAACTAGAGTTGAAAGTAACGGTGTAGACCTATCTTTGGGATTTTTTTGACGTCAAAAATAATGAAAATCTGTAATATTACCGCCTTAACTAACTTCTTCGCTCACTCATTCACTATTCAAGCTATCTAGCTTTGGAATTCTCTTCAAGCTCCTTCTCTTAAACTTTTTACATCTTCAATCTAAGTGTTAGCACTACTTTTTTTTTACTGATCAATATTTATTAGTATATTAGTATATTTTTATTATATGTAAGTATAGTTTATATCATTAATATTAGTATTTTTATTACATGTATTATGTTATGATTTAGATTTTAGATAAGTAGTTATAGTATATTTTCCTTTTTTAAATTTTCTTTCATATGTTTGCTTTGCACATCCCTTACACTTTTATTTAGATGTATCCAATCTCTGGGTTGCCTCGAAGAAATTTCTTTAAGCAATAAGGCCGCCTAAATTATGCAATTTATATTTTTACTTTGTATTTTACCTTATTCTCTATACTGTACAATAAAGCATATTGATTTCGTACTCGACTAGTTAGTTGTATAACGTTAGGGACAATTTCATCCCGCTATGTAGAAAGATAATTATCATAGCAAGAATAGACCGACTATCTTTTACTTTGATCTTTAATCACAGTATAATAGCCTCTATTATTATAAATCTATGGCTACGTAGACAGCAGCACGATCACAAATCAGATAAATAGGTTGATTAGAGATAGAGCATATATTCCGCCGACTATGTAAAGGTTTCTACAAACCACGCAATGGGGAAAAAGAAAATCCACAGTCAATAAACGATGGAGATCGAGCTATTTATTAACTCAATGGGCCACGTCTGTCAATAGCTTCATAAATAAATAAAGCTGGAGAGCTGCAGTACAGCTTGAACAACGCGCCTTCCTTCCACGCTGTTTGCACTGCAAAGAGAGCTAATGAATTCGATTATCCAGAGAATGCGCGCTTCTGTTCCTGCTCTAGACAATCTAAACGTCTATCAAACATAACCGTTTCACTTCACTATAACACCATACAACCTTATTTACTAAAGATAAGGTACAATTCTGAAATGTAAAGCAATAAACAGTTGCTTGGTTGCAGTGGGCAAAGATAAGACACTTGATGCTACTGAAGGCACTTTGGCACAGCTTTACAGGTACCATTTGGGTGTTTCATGGGAAAATTCTAAAAAATATCTTGAATTTTAATTTAGCTGCAACATTATTACTTTAAGTTATCTAGAAATATAATGTCCTCTTAATATGCTTTGGCAGTGCAATGTTTCTGTTTCCTCAATAGCTGATAATTACACTTATAACTGAAAGATGGAGAGATAAAAAGATAAAAAATATATTTCCTATTTATTTGAACCAAAAGCTGAACTAAGAACGTTATCAAACATTAAACAATAAAAAAAATACAGGAAAGTGACACACATAGTTTTCCGGAAATCAAAGTATTTTTTTTATTCATAATTGTTAAGCCCTTGGCATCATCTCACCGATGGTAAGTGACGATGATGCCGAAGAAGAAAGCGGGCTTACCAAGATTCCCCAACGCAATGGGGAACTGGCTATCTTATCTTTAACCCGGAACACATCAATGCTGTTGATGTTTGGCGGCAAGACTTAGATAAGATGGTGGCAGCTAGCCAGGTGGGCCTAGAAAATGCCCTTCCACCAAGCAAACTGAGTCTAACGAAGTTAGAGTGCGCCGGGAATCGAACTATTGCACTACGGAGGCGTTTAAAATCACCCCTACAAGCTAAGAATCAGTACCTCAACTGACGGTACAATTTCACACAGACACTGGCAGTTGTACCAATCCATTGGTATCCGAAAACTACCCCTTTTCGACCTTGAGGACCTGAGGTTCTCGTCTGAAGACTGAAAACATTTACAATCACAAAACTTCAAATTCAGTACAATGTTTTAGCAAATTTATGTTCTTATCGACGAACCACACATATTTAAAAATATTTAAAAAAAATCCTGAGCTAAGCATGATATGTTGTAGGTATTATTGTATAAGAAGTGGGTAAAGTTATACCACGTCCACTGTCCACGCCCGTCCATCTAAAAACACGTTAATTTATATTCAGACCGCCGCGCATACATTTAGGAAGCGCCGCGCCGAGGAATCTCTGTAACGGTCGGCCGACCTGTCGCACCGCTTGCCACTAGAACTGGTTGACAACCACCTATTGGACCCCGTTGGTTGGCAGTGGTGCCGTCACCTATCTTATTAGCAAATCTACTTTCGTCTAGTTTACTGTCAAGTCGGTATTTACAACAATAGGGATGACGACAGCATCAGAAAAAAATATGAACTCTTGATCACTAAATTGCCCTCCTATTTAAACTTCGGAAAACCTTACTCGTTTTGCTTTCTATCAAGTCTTCGATTTTTTATTCACCAAAATCGTAAAATGAATACTTAAATGACGCTGCTAAACTATGACGTCACGCCTAGGTATTTCAAACATTTTTAGAACAAAATGTCGTTTTTGACAGATGATAAAAAGTAACTCAGATGACTAGCATTCGTCATCCCTATTATTATACTTTGCCGCAGCGACAAAGGGTGCCTCTACTGGAAACTAAACAATTTCTTCAACGGAACTCCATTCACAATTTGAAAATGAGGGTTATATTTGTATAAGGAGTAATTTTTTAAGGTTTCGTACCTTTGAAAGGTAAAAACATAACCATAATTACAGTGTAATCTCACTAATCCGGCACTATTAAAAACCGGAGGGTGCCGGATTATTGGAATGTTCGGATTACTGGATTATACTGAAAGAGTCATAGATAATGAATAAAATAAAGCATTTCATAGAGGGAATAAAAGTATGTAACGTATTAAATTAACAAATCTCCATTTTATTATTCAAATATAGTGTCTTGTGTTTGCGTTTATTTGACTTTTTTTTTTAATTCACAGTTGGTAAACCCTTGACAATGACATTTTTAACTATGAACTTCTCTCACTTGAAAAAACAAATACGTAAGCACGTGCACGTGAGGCGTGGGCGGAGGGTGCCGGATTATTGGACGTGCCGATCTATCGAAGTGCCGGATTAGTGAGATTATATTGTATTCTTTTTTGTTTCAGCCTAGTTGCCCATTTCAACAATATTCATTCATAAGTTCAGTTCGAAAAATCGAAAAACTTTTAGGTATTTGAACGTAGCAAGTTAAATAAAAGCTAGTTAAGACTAGTCAGCTGACCCGACAGACGTTCTCCTGTCCAAACATCGTCTCGTGAATTAGTCATATCCATTGATTGAATAGGGATGACGAATGCTAGTCATCTGAATTACTTTTCAAGCGACTACCAAAAAGGAGGAGGTTCTCAATTCGTCTGTATGTTTTTTTTTGTTTTTTTTTATGTTTGTTACCTCAGAACTTTTGACTGGGTGAACCGATTTTTATAATTCTTTTTTATTTGAAAGCTAGTGCTTCCCGTGTGGTCCCATATAAATTTTATCAAAATCGGTGTAGTACTTTAGTAGAAAATTAACAAAAACCAAAAATAATAATGCAAAAATGTACTAATTTGTTGCGATGGAAGTCGGTTTTTTAACGTGTTAAGCGTTTTCAATTATAAAGTGAAACTTTTATTACATCGTCTCAATTTTTTTCGTCTGTGTGTTGCATGTCGCGTGACGGTCGCTTTCGTCTGACCGTATGATCGTTTCGTCCTCTGTACCGTAGCGAGAGAGCAGCCATGATCGTTTCGTCCTCTGTAAAGTTTCACTTTTACCGTGCTTTCATAAAACCACACACTTACTTTTTTATGATCTGTCAAATACGACATTTTGTTCTAAAAATGTTAGAAATACCTAGGCGTGACGTCATAGTTTAGCAACGTCATATATCATCATCATCATTTATGTACTCATTTTGTGATTTTGGTGAATTAAAAATCGAAGGCTTGATGGAAAACAAAACGAGTAAGGTTTTCCGAAGTTTAAGTAGCAGGGCAATTTAGTGATCAAGAGTTCATAATTTATTTTTCTATTGTGAGAGTTATGTCAATGAGTTCATGCAAAAATCCCATATAAAATATTTTTTCCAAATTTTACAGGTTACTGTTCCAAATTTTCTTTCCATGAAAACCTTATTCGAACAATTATATTACAAACATTTAAAAAATGGTAAAATAATAATTGGTCCAGCCGTACTCAGTGATGCGCGTACCAACAAAGAGAAATCGGTTAACTCAACCCAAAATTATCCAGCATACCAACCTGAACATTAAGGAAGTGTGTCCAATTATAATAAATACCGAAGCAGTCCCATGTTATTGAAGTGGTGGAGCGGGTTCGTTTAAGAATGTTATTCCCTTCACTTTGTTTGCGACCTTGCCAGGAAGCAGGCCTCGCTGTCGTTCACCGCGAGCGCTAAAGAATGCGACCAATAACGCTTTGTTGACGAAACGAGATAAACAGGCCTGCCACGAATACCGAATTCCTGTGATGGGTAAAGTAAGGATGTTTAATATTGGGATGATTCGGGACAAGCATCGGCCATTTTTAGAGTTATGTACCCAAAGGATGCCAACGAGACTATATTAATAACTACCTGCACAAATTAATTTAAAAAATAAATAAATAAATATTCTAGGACTAATCACACATGGTCATCTGGCCCTAAAAGTAGGATTCCCTGTGTTATGGGAACTAGAGAATACATACTTATACATATATGTTTTAATACATACATATATAGATATTTAGCACCCAGACACAGAGTAAACAAATCTGCTGATTACACAAATGTTTGCCCTGGGTGGGGATCGAACCCACAACTCTCGGATCAGCAGTCAAGAGCACTAACCACTGGGCCACAGAGTCAGTCATGAAAAACTGTTTTTTGGCCAGTTGGTTAAAAATGTATCCTGTAACTCACGGGATCAATACGAATCTAACGACACCTCGCTCAGTTCGTATACGTCCCCACCAAGGGGCTCGAGCCTACCCTGAATAAGGGCGATCGGGCCTTCGATCACGGTGCGGGTTGGTCGACTTCACACAAAACCTGCGAGTTTCTTCGCAGGCCTGTGCAGGTTTTCTCACGATGTTTTCCTTCACCGTAAGAGCGTCGGTTAAACGTACATATGAAATCTAAATTCGAAATCACATTGGTACGTGGTGGGATTCGAACCACGACCTCCCGGACAGGAGGCGGCGGCCCTAGCCGTTACGCCATCGACGCTCTTGAATATATACCACACATACCACTCCAAAATCCATCAATCCGTTCAGGCTACAGAGCATGCCAAAGAAATAAATAAATTAACATACTCGAAAAACATACCCCTACTTCCAGGGCACCAGTGCAGTCGGGTAAAAAGCCTACGCGGTTTGTCTGTTTAACCTTTAAAGGCATCTTTTGAGCCGTGATAGGTAATTTTCTCAGAAATATGTCTTATCAAAGCGAATTTTTCTTACAAATAATAAAAAAGTAAAAAATAGAAGGGGATAAACTTACAAGAAACTAGTTTTTTTTAAGGTGTTTAGAGTTCCATACTAAGTAATCGGACCCTACTAATAACTGACTCGTTGGCTCAGTGGTCCTGCTCTTGACTGCTGATCCGAGAGTTGTGGGTTCGATCCCCACCCAGGGCAAGCATTTGTGTGATGAACAGATTTGTTTGCTCTGTGTCTAGGTGTTATATATCAGTCTCTGGTTCCCATAACACAGGGAATCCTACTTTGGGGCCAGATGACCATGTGTGATTTGTCCCAGAATACTTATATTTATTTATTATTTACTATTACTAAACCTAAGCTCTCTGTCCGTCAGTCCGTCTGTTAGACTTTTAAAAAGATTTATATTTTCGTAACGGCTGAAATTTTCACCGAATGTGTGTTATTATAGAGGATGAGGCCGCCTATCGTATAACTTTTCTTCCTGTTGTGAAACAATAAATAATTTTGAATTCAAATAATTTAATGACAAATATTAAAAAGTTAAAAATTAAGGCAGTTCCCAGAAACGTGTTTTCATATTATTGCTCTATCGGAAAAATAAAATGAGGCAGTAAAGTTCTTGAGTGGCGACCGTGCACCGGAAAACGTAGCGTAGGCAGGCCTCTCACGCGGTGGACCGAAGACCTGGTGAAAATTGCGGGAAGCCGATGGATGTGTGCAGCGCAGGACCGGTCGTCGTTGAAATTGGGGGAGGCCTTTGTCCAGCAGTGGACGATTTTCGGCTGATATGATGATCGGAAGAAACGGTTATACCGTATGTAAACTAGGTGTTATCAAAAACGACGGTCTCTAAAAACATGGTCCGATCAGTTGAGGGATAAGCCATGTAATAAGTTATGTGAGTCATTGGATAGGAAGCAGATGAAGAACATTCGTGCGCTCCTAAATATGTACACTAAACCACGATCCTCAGTCATGATGAGGAACCAAGGTTTCTTTTTCATCTACTTTCTCCAAGGAACTCATAGTCAATTCTCAACAATAAGGATGACGACAACATCAGAAATAAATTATGAACTCTTGATCACTAAATTGCCCTCCTACTTAAACTTCGGAAAACCTTACTCGTTGTGTTTTCCATCCCGTCTTCGTTTTTTAATTCACCAAAATCACAAAATGAGTACATGAATGACGCTGCAAAACTATGACGTCACGCCTAGGTATTTCAAACATGTTTAGAACAAAATTTAGTTTTTGACAGATTGTAAAAAGTAAATCAGATGACTAGCATTCGTCATCCCTATTTGTACTATGAAGAGAAATTACAGATGAGCTTGCTACGTAATCGATTATGTAAAATATTATACTCGTAGATGTCCGAGTTCATTCGAGTTCTTAACAGAAACAAGCTTATTCGAATAACCTTAAACAATTTAGGTACAAGCTTTTATTTGAAAAGAGTATTTAAGTTCAGTGTGTTTGATTTCAAATTTAAAAACCGGGCTGAGTGGTACAGTATTTTCTATGATTTGATTGAAAGCAATAGACAATCTTGGGACCCTGATTCCACCTTCGTAGTTCATCATCAAATCAAACATTAACTACAAAAATGATATAGGAGTCTTTAGGTTATTAAAAAAATATTAGTTTCGGTCTTTTTTTGTAGTTTTTATGAACTTTTTAAGGACACAACGGCATGTCATATTGGTCGATTATTGTTTAGAAAGTAATAACTAATAAAGCCTACTTAGCCGTGATAGAATTTATTTTTCATTTCTCCTTTTCGGAAAGTTTAATTTAAGTTTAAGTTTAATATTTTTTTCAATTGCCACGGAATCAGTCGAAGATTATTTTTTTTATTAAAAATTTGAGTGCGTTTGACTGCAACTCACCTGATGGTAATGTAGTTATGTCATATTATTAAATTAAAATAAGAGGTTTTCATATATCTTAACTCAGCTATACATTAAACGACCTATTTATTACGATCTATAGGTTGATATTAAAATAATTTTACAGTTGGTCTACTTTGTTCACAATTACAGAAGACTATTCTGCTGCCCACCATAATGCCATGATAACATGACCCTTTCTTTTTTTACGTTTCGGCATGGCCATCTAGATGCACGTCGTTGTGACCAACTGGATTAGGTACAATCTACTCGGCCGTGGCAAATGGCCATTGTGGAAAGGTTGGAGGTTGGATATAGGTAAACTTAATTATTAGTTTATATCATTTATTTAATACTTTTCCTCACAGTCAAAATGAAAAGTAGAGTGTTAACTAGGGCGAAATTACCCATTGCACCCTCGAACTATTGGCGCTCGAACGGGGTGAAACACTTTTTACCCTTGGTTAACAAACTACTATTCAATTCGTTATGATATGTTAGTATATTGAAACAAATAAGCTCATGATACAACGGTTTTACTAGTCAGTGGGGACATGTAATCAACAAAAATAACCACTTTGAAGCCTTTTCGTAAACGAATCATTTATCAAAGAACATTTTAAGAGCTCTTTAAGGATAGTTCATACGAAAGGGTTTATGAATAAAAAAACATTTAAAAAAAAGGGGAGGTGCTCACATTTTTTTTGCGATTTAATTCCATAACTTTCTAGGCGTCACAGGTTTGTATATAAGCATAACTACAGCAATAAAATATTGGAGTAAAATGGTTATGACACACTGGCGGACATGATGAAACTATAAAGGTTCCTAATTCGGAATTAGATAATGCAATCCGGGCTCGGTTAAGTAAAAACATAATACTTTTCTTTTAGCCAATAAGAATTTGTTTTGTTTATACCAAAGCTACTAAAGTTTATCTATCTATCTAATCTAAGTTGTTATGACACGTTTAGTACTTTAAGCTGTGTTATTTATTAGTTTCTTATTTTAATACTATATTTTCAAATAGTCACTATAACGAGTAAAGAGAATACCTGCTTGTTTAAACTTATAAAAATCAATAATTACTTATACTAATGCAGTGACTTATATATTACAATTCAAATCTGTGTCCTAATGCAGTGACTTATATCTGTGTACTAATGTTACTTTTCCGTCCATAAGTAAAAGTAATCAACTCTGTATTAAGTGTGATTTTGAGGTGAGACTGATTATTCTGATAATTGTTCATAAGCCAGTTTAAAATAAAAATTCACCTTGAATAATTGTCCTTTTCTATGCATATATAGAAAATTTTCATAAAATACTTTAAAGGTTTCATCGCTAACACACAACCCGGCCGGGCCCGGCGGACCCGGCCGGGTTGGGGAATATACCGGGTTGCAATCTCTATTCGGAATCTTAAAAACGGAGATGAGCAGAAGATACTCATCTGCATTCCAATGAAAGCCCACGCTAAACGAAGTTCATTTGATCAACACAATGTTAAACTTTGCGAAGCCAATGAAACTATTGACAATTGGAAGGTTAACGAAGTTAGCAGTACGGAGAAAGCTTTGCCAACAATAGCTTGTAGAAACTAAAGGAATCTTATTTACCTAAATTGCATGCTGTGTAATAGCACTAATGTAGTGTCGGAACCAGCACTGATTGAAGTGTGGGCTCGTTGGAATAACTTTGTGCAATATTGCGACATGCCTGAGGTCGGTAGATTATGGCCACAGATTAGCTTTGAATATTGAGATACAATGACAACTAGTTGTCCCGTATAATAACATGCATTGAGCAAGGCTTTTGTGTGCCGTGGAGGCGTTGGAGGGTCCCACATTATGCATGCATAATGCATTAAAAAAAATTATAGCGTTGCGCTGCGAGCTTTGAAGTGTGGCTTAAATTTGAATTTGATGCTGTGTCAATTCTTGTAATTGTTCCTCATTTGTTTTCTAGATAGCTAACGATGAAAGTGTTTCGCATTATGCCACGTTGCGATGTGTTTTCGAATTTATATTTATTATGTACGTTTATTCGACGCTCTTACGGTGAAGGGAAACATCGTACCTGTACACGCCTGCGAAGAAACTTTAAGGTTATGTGCGAAGTCGACCAACTCGCACTGGGCCCGCGTGGCCGATTAAAGCCTAATCAATTCAGGGTATGCTCGAGCCCCTCCTTGGGGACGTATATGAGCTGATATGATGAACTAAAGATGATATCTACACAACTGATAAAATCCTTCAATGAATCTATTTCGACAATAGGCTAGTTGCCTGCTAGTTATGTTTTTTGAGTGTATGTTTGTTTATTTAATTCTTTGGCACGCTCAGTAGCCTAAACGGCTAGATGGATTTTGGAGTGTTATGTGTCATTATGTAGTTCTCGAGTGGCGAACGCGCACCGGAAAACGTAGCGTAGGCAGGCCTCCCACGCGGTGGACCGACGACCTGGTAAAGATTGCGGGAAGCCGATGGATGCGGGCAGCGCAGGGCCGGTCGTCGTGGCAATCCTTGGGGGAGGCCTTTGTCCAGCAGTGGACGATTTTCGGCTGATATGATGATGATGATGTGTCGTTAGATGCGTCTCGATACCGTGAGTGACATATAATACATTTTTATCCGACTGGCAAAAAAGAGGGGTTGGTGCGAGGTGTCGTTAGATTCGTATTGATCCCGTGAGTGATATAGGATACATTTTTACCCAATTGTCAAAAAAAGAGTTGTTAAGTTTTTATGCAGTCGGGCTTTTCATTTTAAATTATTTCGTGTAGGTATTTGTGATTTTGTTTCATTAACAAATAAAGGTGCAACGCCAAACAAAATGGGTAAGAATTAAGATGTTGTGAAATTTCAATGTGAAAGCAATTTTTAGGGAGTACCATTTTATAATTTAGTTTTTGACGTATTCAACTATTGCATAAGAAGATAAATATGTGTAACAATAAATAAATAATCATACAGGGTAATTAATTAATGGTACCTTCACAAGCTCATTAAAAAGAAATAAAAGGTAGCGCTTGCAAAATTGGCTTAACATTGCATCAAACAACTAGTATCAACAAGTCACAGTATTACGATATAGCGGCTTACAGTAGCGCAACGAATGTAGTTACGCAGAGCAACGGAAGGGTACTTGCGGGGCAGCAGCGAAGAGATTGCCAGACTGACTACAGGCTAATACTGCTAGTACCTACGCCGTGGCGGCATCGTGCGACATCAAAGGCGTTGCGCTACTGTTAGGCATATCGTTATACTGTGACAATGTTATTTGCGTTGGTACCTTACCTGTATTTGTTAGCAACTACATTAGGTTCGACTCCTACATAGAGACCGGTTAGTTTAGCAACAAAATGTTACAGCATTCTTTGAAGAGGTCGACTGCATAAACGAAAATTAATTAACTATTATATGAATATGTGAGTGGTAGTTGTGAATAGGCACTTAATCGAAGTTTCTGTGTCTAGCTGGAGGATTATATATATTTTCTGATTGACGTAGGGATTGGTTGATTTGACAAGCTGCTTATTACAATATCTGATTCGCGTGCATGTTACATAACACGAGTTTAGCAGTGGTTTCACCAACCGGCTGTGTTTGGATACTTATCTGGAAGAAATAATGACTTAATGGCTACTTTGTTGTGCTTGACCAAAGTCGTGGCTGTAAGGAGTACATACAGGGTGCAACAAAATTGGTGTAGGACACGTTAACTGGGGATTCTACTCATCATATTGCATAAGTTTTGTTCTACAACTTTGTTAAAATCGCATTTTTTAAAAACTTTTATATGACTGATAATTTTTTGGGGTTCCGAAGTCAAATTAGGAACCTTTATAGTTTCATCATGTCCGCCAGTGTGTCACAACCATTATACTCGAATATTTTATTGCTATAGTTATGCTTATACAAACCTGTGACGCCTAGAAAGTTATGGAATAAAATAGTAAAAAAAATGTGAGCACCTCCCTTTAATATGAAGTTTTTTTTATTCTTTAACCCCTTCGCATCGAGTATCTTTAGAAAGCTATTAAAAATGTTCTTTGAGAAATGATTCGTTTACGAACAAGCTTCAAGGTGGGTATTTTTGTTGACATGTATGTCCCCAGTGACCAGGAAAACCGTTACTTCAGGGTCTTTTTTGTTTCATTATACGAACATAATATTATAACGATTTTAAAAGAAACTCTATCACGGTTGAGTAGGCTTTATAGTAAACCAACATGAGACATGCAGCTGTATCCTTACAGAGCTCATAGAAACTCCAAAAAACTACAGAAACTGATGTTATTCTAACAAACGAAAGACTCCTAGATAATTTTAGTAGTTTTAAGTTGATTTGATGATGAATTACGGAGGAGGAATCAGTATCCTATGATCGTCTATTGCTTTCAATCTAATCAAGGTAAATACTCTACCACTAAGCCACTATTTAATCAAGCACATTGAACTTAAATACACTTTTTAAATAAAAGCTTGCACCTAAAATATTTTACGTTTTTCGAAATGAGCTTGTTTCTCTAATGAACTCAAATGAACTCGAACATCTACGAGTATAATATTTTACATAATCGATTACGTAGCAAGCTCATTTGTAATTTCTCTTCATAGTACAAATTGTTGAGACTTGACTATGAGTTCCTTGGAGAAAGTGGATGTTCAGTATGATAAGTAGAAGCCCCAGTTGATGGTGCCCTACACCACCTTAACCTCCGTGGTGTAATGGTTTAGTCCATGAGCTTCACATCAACAAGTCGTGGGTTCGATTCCCGCCAGAGTCTAACTTTGTAAGACTCGGTTTGTGGTGGAAGGTCATTTTCTATGCCCACCTGACTAGCTACCACCATCTTGCCGCCAAACATCAATGCCAACAACATTTCTGTTTTTCGGCTTGAAGATAAGATAGCCAATTTTCCGTTGCGTTGGGGAATCTTGGTAAGCCCGCTTCCATCTTCGGCATCATCGTCACTTACCATCAAGTGGGATGGTGCCAAGGGCTTACCAATTGTAATTTATAGCAGTCATCAAAGATGAAAACAATGACGAAACGTTTACACTCCAATTAAAGAACTTTTTTTTGGATAATAAATTTTATTCAGTAATTATTAAAAATTGACATACAGATTGCATATAATATTTTAATATAAGTTGACATTTAATTTATTTTTGAATTTTTACTTTTGTATTGTGACATAATAATAAATCTTCATTTATTTTCCCAATTTTGACATTTTTATATCATTTCTTTATTTTGACGATCATATTATCCTTCGACATTTTTAAAATACTGTAAACTTGACATTGATGATATAAAGTAAATAAATCTAATCTAATCTATAATAATACCCATTTTGCTACACCTGTATTTTTTTGGATATAAGAATCATCTCACAGGTCATAACAATGTAAGTGGTAGAGTGAGGTACTGAAATATTCAACAAGCTGGGTTCTAATCCCATATAGCATAGCCTTCTAGTTTTCTATATAATAAATAACCTCTTTATTCGGTTTGCCCTACATGTAATATACGCCTGCTTATCATTATGTCGTAGACTCGGTAAATCTTTTAAGAGGATATAAATGGCTTACTTACTTATACAAGATGATGTTTTTTAAACACAACCACGTTATATTTCAGACTAGATTTTTCCATCGGCTTCGCTCACTTGAACATGGTTTTAAGACTGTCTTCAAGGGTGCGCAGTGCGCAAGCTGCAAGCGGCTTACGAGCGTGGAAAAAAGTAGCCTATATGTTAATCCAGGCCCTAAGCTGTCTACCTACCAAATTTCAGCCAGATATGTTCAGTAGTTAGTAAGTTTTCGCGTGAACATAGTTTTTATGGCTGAGTCAACTTTAGATCCCTTGGGAACTACTTAGGGCTATACTAATTAGTAGTCAATTCGATAATCAGTATTAATTAGGACGTCAATCCTTTGCTTCATTGTGAAGTGACAGAAATTACCAAAAAAGAGAGAGTTAACAGCTTTCCCACGGGAACCACTTAAGAAATCTGGATCCTATATGTTAATCCAGGACCTAACCTAATATGTGTGCCAAGTTTCATCCCGATCCGCCCAGTGGTTGAAGCGTGAAAGAGTAACAAACATCCATCCATACATACAAACTTTCGCGTTTATAATATTATAATAGGATAAAATGTGACTTTTGATATACCACTTTTTAAATAAACGCAAAAACTTTTAGGACATCCCATAGAAATGATATCGACGTAGTTGATCAATTTGTACGGAAAGTGGGTATAAAAAACCGGCCAAGTGCGAGTCGCACTCGTGCTCCAACCACCACACCTCTCCACACAACCATGACAATGATACTTATTCACATAACAAACAAAAGACGTCCACGCGAGCGAAAAGAAAAAGAGGTTTTTTATTCAGTTTGAACTCCTTAGTACGAGTACGGCTTACACTTGGCCGGTTTTTATTATTTTTTATTTTACTTCAGAATAGGGATGACGAATGCTAGTCATGTGAGTTACTTTTATCATCTGTCAAAAACGTCATTTTTTTAATACACAATTGGTAAACCCTTGACAACATCTCACCTGGTGGTAAGTGACGCTGTTGCCAAAGATGGAAGCAAAAAAAAATTTGTTCAAAAAGTGTTAGAAATACCAAGGCGTGACGTCATAGTTTAGCAGCATCCTTTCAGTACTCATTTTGTGATTTTGGTGAATTAAAAATCGAAGACTTGGTGGAAAATAAAACGAGTGAGGTTTTCCGAAGTTTAAGTAGAAGGGCAATTTAGTGATCAAGAGTTCATAATTTATTTCTGGTGCTGTCGTCATCCCTATTTTTTGAACAAAGTTTTTATTGAACAAAAAGGTTTGCTGATGTCTACGACACAGGTCTTCCTAGTGTAGGCATTAGCTGTATCAATTTATTTTTTTACCTGCCTACCATATTACCATTCTTAATATCATATTTTTATCGTGAGTTACTTAAGAAAACAGATGTATCTCTAAAACCTATAGTTTAAGATGGTATTTTACTCGTAAATGACTACTGATAATTAAAAAAAAATACTACTATGATCTTACTAATTTTTATGCTTCTATGTATTACCGTTTTTACGATAGTGGTAAATCAAAAATATCTCTGACATCATCATCATCATTACAGCTCATATACGTCCCCACCGAGGGGCTCGAGCCTACCCTGAATCAGGGCGATTAGGCCTTAGTCGACCACGCGGGCCCAGTGCGGGTTGGTCGACTTCACACACAACCTTCGAGTTTCTTCGCAGGCGTGCGCAGGTTTCCTCACGATGTTTTCCTTCACCGTTAAAGCAATCGGTAAGTATGTACGTAAGTTTTTTTTTTTGAAAAACTCATTGGTACATTGGCCGTCCAGATTTGAACCCGGTACCTCTGGTTAGATGGACCGAGTCGTTACCGGTTGAGCCACCGACGCTTTTATCTCTGACATACGAACATAAAACACGAAACGCCCCCTATTTTTCCCTTCTTTCCAAAAGCTGACAACACGGACGGACGGAAGGATAGTGGAGACTTAGTAGGGTCCCGTTGACAACCCTTTGCGTGTAGGGAACCCTAAAAGTTTGCGTTTATTTAAAAAGTAGAAAAAAAAATTTTGTCACATTTCATCTGAATAAAAACGTGGCTGTGTTCTATTAAAAACTCACCCTGTATATGACAGGCGGCTTACTCAAGTTATTCTCCACAATTTGAACTCACCTCCAATATTCAGTTGCTCAAGAGACCATGGTGGAAGGAAAAGATTTTCTGATCGAGTTTCGATGCATTTCCACTACAATGTCGAAAAGGAAATCGTACATTTCCGAGTCTCACAGAAAAGGATTCTAGAATAAAAATTGACACGGCTTTCTGGTGAATTTGCTTAGAATTTAAAAGAAGACTAAAAATGAAACAGAGTATAGTTGACAGCATAAAAAGTAAACATTAAAAAAAAGACCACGAAGGGTTCCGTACCATTATCAAAAAAATCACGTTTGTTGTATGGAATCCCCACTTAAATATTATTTTTTTTTTAATTTAATTATTTTAAAGTGAATAATACAACTCATTATTCTGTGAATATTTCAAGCGCCTACCAGTTGCCGTTATCAATATCGAGCAAAAACGAGCAAAAAAAATTACGTTTGTTGTACAAAAAACGTCATTTTTATGCTCGTTTTTGCTCGATATTGATAACGGCAACAGGTAGACTCTTGAAATATTCACAGAATATTGAGTTGTATTATTCGCTTTAATAATAAATAATTATATTAAAATAAAATTAACACAAAAAACGTGATTTTTTAAGATAAAGATACGGAACCCTCCGTGCGCGAGTCCGACTCGCACTTGGCCGCTTTTTTAAATACGGTTAAAAAAAAGTGGTTTTTCTAGTTACACGAAATGACATTTAACGGCCGAATTTATTCGACTATCAGTCAATGACAAAAACGTGGCAAAGTGGTGCACTCTACTTAACAGTTAGTTCTGTAAAACTAAACTAAATGGTTAGTTACGAAATCTATATCGTGAAATCGGCTGTCTGCGAGATCGCCATCATAATAATATTCACCTTGTACCAAGTACTCTTAAATACTTGTCTACAATTTAACGAAAGAGAAAACGACTCCAGTTGAAATGACTGTGTTGTTTAAAATTTTACTGCTATGCCTTGACTTGTGACGTCTGTTAGTTGTACAGGAAAACATATCCTTTTTAGGGTTCATTAGTCAACAAAGAACCCTTACAGTTTCGTTATGTCTGTCCGTCTGTCTGTCTGTTCGTCTGTCTGCGGCTTAGCTCAGAGACATAATAAGGGTAGCCGACAAAGCCCCCTACATGTAAAGAAGGGGTGTTTTTTTTTTCGTTAAAGTACCCTACCTTGTGGGGTATCATTGAATGGGTATTTTAAAACTACTCAGGGTTTGCTAAAACCATTTTTCGATTTAAGGATCGGTTTGCGAAATATTAAGCATTAAAGTGATATTTTTTGTTAGAGTCAAAAGTGTAAAAAACCGCTATTTCAGCACTCCTTGCCTGCGTCAGTGTTTCCCGATTCCTATAATTTGGATTTTGGGGATCTTCAAGGCAAGAGTGAATAGGCATTATTTGAGTTTGCGTGTACCATCCTCGACTGCATCATCACTTACCATCAGGTGAGTTGCAGTCAAACGCACTCAAATTTTTAATAAAAAAAAAAAACATCTGAAAAAAAAAAATTAAATAGTAGGACATTATATTAAATTTCAAAAGGAAAACTATCACGGTTAAGTAGGCTTTCTTAGTTTTGTAGTAATAGTCGATCAACTTAAGATGTGAAGTTGGATTTGTAAAAAGTTCTTAGATATCCCATACTAAATTACCAACTGCAAATATAATTTTGTTTTTTTTAATATACATTTCGGCGTCGGTGGCGTAATGGTTAGGGCCGTTACCTTCCTTCCGAGAGGTCGTGGTTCGAGTCCTGCCTCGTACCAATGTGTTTTCTTATTTCGATTTCATATGTACGATTATCCGACGCTGTTGCGGTAAAGGAAAACGTAGTGAGGAAATCTGTACACGCCTGCGAAGAAAATCGAAGGTTGTTTTTTTTATAATTTTTTTATTCACAATTGGTAAACCATTGATTGGTTGTGTGTGAAGTCGACCAAACCGGCACTGGATACTATCGCCCTAATTCAGGGTGGGCTTGAGCCCCTCGGTGTGGACGTATATGAGCTGATATGATGATACATTTTGAAAAGACTACGGAATCCTACTTTTCGCGAGTCCGACTCGCTCTTGGACGGTTTTTTTAGAAGCTCTGCCGTACACTGCATATTCTATAAGTAACACCGATCAACATATACATATTATGTATTTTGTAATAGACTCAAAATATATCTAAAATGGAATAAAATCGCGATATGTGGCAATTATGAAATCAATATTGAGGTCAATTGGTGTCAAAGAGTAGATATTCGTACTAGATGGCATATACTCGTTAACTGAGCGTGTGATAAATTGTTAAGTTATTACGTGAGATCACGTAACGTTGCTCGGCGCTGGTTACTTACATGGAGGAAGTGGCAAATGACACGGCGAGCACACGCGGTTGTATCAACAGCAAATAACTTGGTGCCCCACCACTTCGCGCCTTCTTTAAAACTAATACTATCACGTAAATAGATGATAAGCGCCCAGCTTACTACGTGACTAGATGCGTCCATCATACGTGTCGTAGGTATTTTCACATAATTCTGCACCAAGAACTCAACATATTTTAATTAAAGAAGTATTTGATAAGAGTGAAGAAAATGTAATAGAGATAGAGATAGGGCAATGGAGCGAGCTATTCTCGGAGTTTCTCTACGTGATCACACCCTGGACACTTCATACAACGGGCCAGAAATGACATTTCAAAAAACGAATGACGGAGCAAACAAAATGGCGGCGATATCCTATAGGTTCGACTACCAAACTGTAACCAATCTGGGTGACGATGGGGTGAGGTCGCAATCTAGAGAGCGGTAGGGAGTGTCCATACTGTATGTTAGAACTAATATTTATACTTTGACGTGATCGAATCAGAAATGAGGAGGCCCGTAGGAGAACCAAAGTAACCGACATAGCTCACAGAATCGCTAAACTGAAGTGGTAGTGAGCAGGGCACGTAGCTCATAGAGCAGATGGACGTTGGAGCAGAAAAGTTCTTGGGTGGTGACCGCGCACCGGAAGTCGTAGAGTAGACAGGCCTCCCACTTGATGAAGGAAGCGTAAAGCCACTGGATGCGGGCATCGCAGGATCAGTCGTTGTGGAAATGGCCCTTGTCAGCAGTGGATGTATTTCGGCTGATATGATGACAATGATGATGATGAAAGAAGATGATCGTCATATATATAATCAGCGATATCAGTCAAATTGTAACGAAGAATGTGATTTGACGCCGAACGAAGTCTGACTAAATCCTGGCTAGGTGTTGAGATTGAGATTGAAGCCATAACGCAACATTTATTATTCCAGCACCGTCTCGCAGGCACTGCCAGAATAATAAATAAATGTTAACACTATACATCCATTCGGTAAAGAAACTGACGATATCGCCACCACGGCACTTTCTAGCACCGTCCGAATACAAAGTAACACTTTATAGGCTGTTTAATACAATATGGACATGTCTAAAACTATTAAACAGGTCCCAAGTGAAACGGATTTATTATTATAAAATAATTTCTAAGTCTAAACTTGAATAAGTAATAGGTACCAGTCTTATACCCCAAACGTGAAATCATCATCATATCAGCCGAAGCGTCGGAGGCGTAATGGCAAGGGCCGCTATCTCCTGTCCGAGAGGTCGTGGTTCGAATCCTGCCACGTACCAATGTATTTTCGAAGTTCGATTTCATATGAACGTTTATCCGACGCTCTTACGGTGAAGGAAAGAATCATGAAAAAAAATAATTAAACTGTTTATTTCAATAAAAAAAAGGAAACACTTGATGCCACACAAAAAACGCAAATCTTGATAAAGAAGATTATGTGCGTTTATCGTTAGTTGCACAGCTCGCAACTTGAGCGTCTGGATGTCCACCAGCCTCGTGAGTTAGGTACTTTTTCTGAGCAAGGAAACTTTAAGGATGTTTTTTGTTTGATTGTTGTTACTATCTTCTATTTTTTCTACTAAGTCTTTAGGTAGATTGTTTAGGACACATGGTAGTATGCACCTCCAGACTCTCTTACCATATTCATTATTGGATTTAGGTATACAAAACAAAGGAAGATATGACAAATTACGCATGTTACCAGGTCTTACCAGGTTCATGAGGAAACCTGCACACGCCTGCGAAGAAACTCGAAGGTCGTGTGAGAAGTCAACCAACCCGCACTGGGCCCGCGTGGTTGACTAAAGCCCGATCGCCCTAATTCAGGGTAGGCTCGAGCCCCTCAGTGGGGACGTATGTGAGCTGATACGATGATCAGTAGAAGGACATCCACTGCTGGACAAAGGCCTCCATCCAGCGGCTTCCAGCGACCTTTACTAGGTCGTCGGTCCACTAAGTGCATGGGAGACCTGCCTACGCTATGTCTTCTGGTGCGCGGTTGCCACTCGAGAACTTCACTGCCCCACAGACATCTGTTCTACGAGTTATGTGCCCCGCCCACTGCCACTTAAGTTTAACGATTCTGTGAGCTATGTCGGTAAATTTGGTTCTTCTACGAATCTCCTCATTACTGATTCGATCGTGTAGGGAAACTCTCAGCATAACTCGGTATTTCGCCTTTGGAGTGACTTTGGGCCTTCTTATGATGCCTCCCACGCGGTGGACCGATGACCTGGTGGAGATCACTGGAAGCCGATGGATGCGGACAGCGCAGGACCGGTCGTCGTGGAAATCCTTGAGGAAGGCCTCTGTCCAGCAGTGGACGTTTTTCGGCTGATATGATGATGAGGCCCGTAGTAAGCGACCATTGGTCAAATACCTTAGACACTGCGGTATTTGGCACGTGAAGATATTGTGAAGCTTCCCGAACGCTACACAGCCGAGTGATATTCGAAGATTGATATCTGTCAAAGTTGGACCTACTTAACTAACTAACTTAATATTCATCATTTCAGCTCATATTCGTCCCCACCGAGGGGCTCGAGCCTACCCTGAATTAGGGCGAACTTAATATTAACTTTACTTAATATTTAATGTATTTGTTTTAAATGCAATAAAGAGTTTACAAACAAACAAACTTTACTGTTTGTTCCAGGTATACATATTGGTCATATTCCTGAACAAGTTCGACTGTAGAGGCTCCAACCTTCAAAGGAGTGGGTGCGACACGGACGTTTGACATAATTTCGTCTTGACCATGTTGACTTATATTGAAATTCAAGTTATAATATATAGCAAGCATAGCGGTACGTTTTCGTCCAATTAAGTTTAGCTGAATTTCCAGATCGTATAAACAAGATCATTCATCAAGCTGGTGGTTCTAGCGCATCGTCTAATTAGAAACTGCAAGAGCGCGCAGCGTATACTAAATTTACGATTGCGTCAAGGTGTTCATTCAGGTCTTTGCGAATGCAGCGGGCTTCTTCAAATATAAGCGAGACGCGAGAACTTCCTATTGAGAGAATTTCCGTTCAATTTGTACTAGCTAGACAAAGCTATGTGTCTGCGTTACCTAACTTTGTCGCTTTCGTCTATGGTTGACAATTCTTGCTGTAAAGATAGAAAAATATTTTTGCATCTTGTAATTTTTTTAAAACCTATCTTATTTACTACTTATTTAGAAGAAATATACATACTGCAAAGGATATCTATAGCAATACAGCGTGGCAATGCTGCGAGCCTCATGGAAACCTTTGTACCAGGAACGATTCACCATCATCATCATACTTATCAGCCGAAAATCGTCCAATGCTGGACAAAGGCCTCCCCCAAGGATTTCCACGACGACCGGTCCTGTGCTGCCCGCATCCATTGGCTTCCCGCGATCTTCACCAGGTTGTCGGTCCACCGTGTGGGAGGCCTGCCTACGCTACGTTTTCCGGTGCGCCGTCGCCACTCGAGAACTTTAGTGCCTCATCGGCCATCTGGTCTACGAGCTATGTGCCCCACCTACTGCCACTGAAGTTTACCGATTATGGGTGGATTATTTTAATTATTTATTATTAGTAACCAACAATTGTATATTAAATTCTTAATTAACTGCTAAAATGAGTTGAAAAAATTTTTCTTAAGTTCAGGTGAGTTGCAGTCAAACGCACTCAAATTTTTTATTTAAAAAGAAATAAAAAAATGAAAATTTAAGATTAGATTACTTCTGTGTAATCTTTAAATATAAACACCTACCCTGAAGCTAAAATAGTGGCACTCCTTCGAAAATAAACTTGAATAAAGCCTAGTATCAAGAAATTAAAGGCATTAACTTTACATATTATTGTAAAAATCACTTGAACATCGCTTCGATTGAGGGTATTTATGACATACTAGCTATTAAAAAGGTAATAATCCAGGTCCTAATCTGTCTACTTACCAAATTCCATCCAAATCCGTCCAGTCGTTTAGGCGTAAAGAGGTTACAGACACACACAACCTTTCGAATTTGTAATATTAGTAGTAATTTAAGAATATTATAGATACCACCAAGTCATATTACTTATCTCATTCAGTTCCATCGACCAGAAAAAAAATGCTTTGTAAAACTTTTTTTAACCGTTGTCAATACCTACCATTCCAAACTATAATCAATCTCATCTAATATTTTAATCTGCGTTAACTTTCGATTATTTTCACACGTTCCCACCGTTGTTTTTGTCAACCCTAGATTTGTCCCGCGACATTCGTGTCCTGAATGTGTGACCACATCAACCTTTGGTCCCGTCTGCTTTGTCGGAGCATCTGAAGCTTTTCCTTTTCTTATCAGAGCACTGACAAAGGCATTGTACACTCACCCCGATCTGAAAACTTTAAATTCCGTCTCCAAAAGAGTCTCCATTCTCAAGCCTTAAATGGAATCCCACCCTACGTGTCTTGCAGATCACTCTTCAATAGACTTGGTGTTTTGCCGCTACCTTCGCTGTACAATAATGAAATTTGTACATTTATCCTATCCTACTAATATTATAAACGCGAAAGTTTGTAAGAATTTATGGATGTATGTTTGTTACTCTTTCACGCAAAAACTACTGAACGGATCTGGCTGAAATTTGGTAGGTAGACAGATTAGGACCTGGATTAACACAAAGGCTACTTTATTCTACGCTCGGGAGCCGATTGCGGCTCGCGCACTGCACACCCTCGAAAAGTCATAGAAACGTCGTCCACGTGGGTGAAGCCGCGGGAAACAGCTAGTACGGACTAAAGGCGAACTATTCAAAAGAGCTATGTGATTAAAGTATTGTATCTTGCAGGAACCCAGAAAAGCGTGTTCTTGATGGAATTCCTATAAGTCATAAGTATAGTAAATCCGGGATATGTGCCCAACCTTTTTTGTTTTACTTATAGCGCCTTACACACAAGCAATATGTAAATGATTAATACATGTATCCAATAACTTCGGTCTTTTATTTAATTATCTTGTACAGTTTTTCGTAAAATAGTCCATGAATAATGCATATTTTGGGTTAAAATTAAATCTGGATACAGGGATAGATGCCTCACATGCGGTATACATGCCCCAACCCAATTTTTTTCGATGGGATAGATGCCCTTAGCAAGAAAACAAAAATTTAAATGTGTAAGTCTTTAATCAGCTTTTCTTTGATTAGCTTAGTTATCAATCGCACATAATTATAGATAAAACAAATAGGAACTTTAATTTTATTATTTTTTTTATTTATTTATTTACCAATTTTAAAACTAAATACAATTTTTTTTATCATCTAGCACCATTAAACCTGAATGGTTTGTCTAGGTGCTCAACAGTCGTCTACGAGCTATATACTTATAAAAACAAAAGAAAAAATATACATATATATAAAAATAATAAGTTAAGTAATGCATACCTACATAATATATACTTAACCATACTGCAATGCATATACAGGCTCAGTGAGATACTAGTTACTTCGTAAACACAGGTCACCGGCGTAACAAACGACACACTTCTATTATTGTAGTAGTGTGAGTGCGAACTCCGCAGTCACATATACAGGCTGATTCAACAAATCTAAATCTATCTAGTGTAATTCCTGAAAGTTTATTATTAATTGAAATATTTAAAAAAAGATAAATGTTTTGCCATTTTTATGTTTCGACATATACAGTAAGTAGGTACCTATGTATTTTGCATTACTTTATTATAAGGATGTTTTGTTTGTGTAAATTTACTAGTTGTTTTGAGTTAGATATGTATTATTAATTTAAATGTATCATGTTATTTCACGATGAGGTCGAATTATCGTTTAATGCTGAAAGGATTTAAATTAAATTGTTTAAGATGTATCTTTTATATTTATGCTTCACATTTTCTTCCGTCATTTCAGTTTTAAATAAATCAGGGAGGTCATTTAATATCGATGCCATTATATTTACCGTTAGCCTGTCGCCATAAAAGTTATTGGATTTGATTTTTGCCACAGTTTTTTTGTTAGCCTGTCGTGTTTTTTTACTGTATTTTACAGTTTGCAATGTAGGAATTTTTTTAAATTGCTCTATCATGGTGTGATAATCAAGTTTTTTGATTACGGGAATAACGTTACAGTGTTTAAATAAACCCATGTAATTATTTTCTCTATATTTAATTTTTACTTTTTTACCTACAATTATTTTTAAGAATTTTAACTGTAAATTATAAATTTTTTCTATGTAAGTTTTAAATGTACGACCATAGCTCGTGATTCCATAAGATATAATTGAGTCCACTAACGCATGGTACATTGACAACATCACTGAATAAGATACTTTGTGTTTGATTATGCAAAACATCGCAAGTAACGATCTGAGTTTATTACAGACTGCATCTATATGAGGACCCCAATTGAACCTGTAATCAATTATTAAACCCAGATATTTATGTTCTGTCACTTGCTCAATCGGTGCACATGAGCATTTAAGTGATTGCTTATGCATGCATTCATGGGAGTGTACAGTGATCAATATTGGATTATACACCATATTGTGGCTCGATCTGATATGCATGAACTTAGTTTTATCTGCATTCAATACCAATCCCATATCATGTGACCACTTATTTAAGAGTGTGATCTCATCTTGGAGGATTTTCTGTGCAGTGTTAATGTTACGATCTGCTGATATGAGGCAGGTGTCGTCTGCAAATTGGTACACTTTACATTTTGTGACGAGATTGTTCATGTCGTTAACATAAGCAAGGTAATGCAGCGGACCTAACACAGATCCTTGCGCCGTTCCTTCTGTAATGTCTATTTTATCACTAATGCTGTTTTCCACTCTGACAACATACTGTCTATTACAAAGGTAGTTCTTACTCCAATTTAGTAAAGGTCCCCTGATGCCCGTGTCGTCAAGCTTTTCAATAAGTGTTTTATGTCTCAAAGTGTCAAAGGCCTTACTATAATCTATAAAAGCAATCAAAACGTGTTTTTTATCATTTAGGTAGCCATTAATTTCATCAGTAAATTTTGATAAGAGTTGTGTAGTATTTTTCCCGGGTTGGAAGCCATATTGATTATTAGACAATATCGAATGCGTATTATAAAACTGTTGTATTTGTTCACAAATGTATTTTTCTATTATTTTATCGATAGTAGGTAGTATTGATATTGGTCTGTAGTTTCCATACTCTTTTTCGGAATTTTGTTTATGAATTGGTCTGATAATGCTTGTTTTTAATTCATCTGGGTATAAATTTCTCCTTATACTTGTATCTACGAGTTTTGTGATTGCATAAGAGATTTTTTCACATATGCTTTTTATGTCTAATGCTCTGATCTTATCAAAACCAGGTGCTTTATTAGAGTTAATGTTTTTTATTATGTCTTTTATTTTCTGAACACATGGTTTTTTATAGTATATTGACACGCATGCAGGTTTTTTATACATCTGAGGATCAAGTAAATCGTTTCTACACTTTGGTATTATTTTGGATACATTTGCTTTAAAACTCAATGCAAAATTATTTGCTATTTTATCATTTTCTACACTATTTGTACAAAAAGCCTTTTTAATAACTTCATCTACAGATCGTGTTATCCTACCTGTTATTCTGTTTAATATATCCCATAGTTTCTTAGGATTTTTCATGTTTTTATTTATTTCTGCCTTATAAAAGCCGTTTCTCGATTTTTCTATTACTTTACGTGTCTTATTTCTTATTTTGTTATACTCTAATCTCAAAACCGCGTTGGTTGGATCTTTTTTCCACAATACAAACAATTCATCTCTTTTATGACATAGTTTGTTTATGGTTTTGTTAATCCATAATTCTTTGTTTCGTTTCGATGACGATTTTATTTTTTTTGTATACTCAGATTTTTTATAGCACTCGGTTACTTTCTCTTTTATGTGATTGTATATTAAATTAGGGCAATCTAAGGTATTTATATCGTTCCAGTCTATATTTTGTAATTCTTTATTTAAGATATCGTTTTTGTATCGTATTAATGTAATAGGATCAGCCTGTATAAGTGGCGGGGCGATGCATGAGAGCGCGGTCATTCGATGATCCGCCAGTACAGTGCCCAACGCCGCGCTGTACATGTTTTGTTTACAAGACCGTACGAAAATATGATCTATGCAACTCTTAGTTACCAGGTTTTTACGTATTTCGATTCTAGTGTAGTCGGTTATCCCACAGGTTAATCCGTATTCGCTCAGTAGGTCTACGTATTGTGATATAATAGTGGTTTTAAGTTTAAGTTAATGTCACCCATAAAAATAAAATTATCAAGGTGCGAGTATCTATTGAGTATGCGTTTCAGTTCGGATAGAAATAGTGTCTTACTTTGATCTGGCGGTCTGTACAATGCGCACAAAGTGTAGGTACATTTACTTAATGTTGTGAGGGTACCTACCATACATTCAGAGCTTAACAGAGATGTTTTTGTGATATTAAAGTTGTGTTTGTTATTAACGTAAACTATGATACCACCTCCTTTTTTATGATTTCTCAGCTTTGTGTGCATTGTATAGCCGTCGATATTATACAATGAACTTATTTTGTCTGAGATACTTGCTTCTGTGATGATAATTACATCGATTTGATTCTTATTGGATTCAATACATTGTAATAGACATGAGTAGTTTTTAATCATTGATCGAATGTTTATGTGAATGCAGGTAATTTTTGATGTTTTAGGTAAGCATGATAAAAAGGTTTCGACATTTAAACAGTCCTTGATTTCTGTAATGTTACTCACATCTATATCTATTGGCATACCCGGTAAAGGAGTGTCGTTGACTTTAGCAGAGCAGGACCTCGATATCCGCTTCCTTTCTCAGAATGAATACCTTACTTTTTTCTTCTTTGCGCGCCCTTATTTTTCCATCCTTGAACCATACGTATTTGTAGGTATCTAATAAATGTTGTTTTGCTTTCCACAACAACGCCTTATTATACGATGTCATGGCCTCACGAACGAATATTTTCTTTCCACTTTCATTTTCGTCAGCGTTAGGTATCAGATCCCCCACAAGCGGCTTCACAGTTCGCGCATTTTGAAGCCAGGAGCTACGCTTTTCTTCCTGGAGTTCCACTAGAAGATACCCCGACTTTTCGCCACGGTTTCCTACACGTTTTGCGGTTTTCACTCCTGGATCTTCTATATTTAACTTTTTTGCTAAGTCTTTCACCACTAGTGTTGGATTCTCATTTTCTATGGCCGGTATTCCAGAGATTTCTATATAATTTTGAAGCTGGCCTTGCTCCAGTTCATGAACTCTCTGCTCAACTGCATATAGCCGTATTTCCATATTTTTGTTGGTGTTTATGAGCGAGGCATTTTTCTTTTCAAGATCTATTATTCTTTGTTGAAATGCTTCGATACTCTCACTTATTTCGTCTATTTTGTCGGTCAACGGCTCTAACGCCTTTGCTATTGTTTTATTTACCTCTTTGGCAAAGTCTTTCAGCAGTTTTGTACAATCAGTAGTAGGTATGGGAATTTGGGAGCCCGAAGTACCATCATCCTCCTCTTCCGACTCGTCCTCAGGTACTATGAAAGAGCTGTTTCTTGCACGAGTTTTTAGACAATCCTTACAAGTCCAGTCCAGGCTGGCTTGGGCTCGAAGCGCAGTAATTTGCTTGCTGGTTAAGGCTGCACACGGTGTACTAGCATGCACTACTTTTTTACATTTGCTACACTCAAGGCCTGGTGACTTTTTCGTTATCATTTTGCAACAAGTAAAACACTTTGGAATTGGTGCCATGATGACGGTATGCATAAAATTTTCGCCGTAGGTGGATATTTATCGCAACACGAACAAATGAAGCGTACAATACGAGCGCGCGCGGACGACTGTTAACTACAAACACTGAATTACAAACACTAAAGAGATCAATAATTTTTGCAAAATATTATCTTAACTTATATTATCTTAACTTATTTTTTTGTTTCTAGGCATACAAATATGCATTTATTAATAAAAAAAATTAAGAAAACTATCATCGTAGGTAACAAATAAAACATCTTAGCAAAAACATTCATATATGCCCTTAGGGCAACTATCCCAAAATATACAAGGGCATATATCCCTTTCCACAGGGATAGATGCCTTCATTAAAAATTAATGTAAATAGTATTATTTTATTACAAAATAGTACTGAATAATAATCTACATACCCTATTCCTCACTTAGATGTAAAAACAAAATGAACTTACCTGTTAACTCCAAAGTTATAGACGATCGAAATTCTTTCATAGACTAAAATCACCACCGCTTGTGTCGTCGCCGTCTCCAGCACTCCTACACACAGCCGCACGCGCCAACGCTTTATGGCAGACTGAAGTGGGGAAGAGGCGCGGTCGTATAATAAGGCGTTTGGATGTTTGCGTATTTTACTTTTCACACAACTGTGCTGAGGCGTCTATCCCAGTGGGGCGCATATCCCGGATTTACCCTATAACAAAAACTGTCTAACGATGTTCATATGCACATAACAAAATATCGTACGAAATTAAGTATTTAAACATAAGAAAATTTAAAATCAAGTAACATGAATGGCTGTTACTTAATTATTTTTGATTAATTTGTACTAAGATTATTGTGCATGCCATTGTAAACATTAGCTAGACATGAGTGCTATGCAGTGGGCAGGGCACAAAGCTCGTAGAACAGATGGCTGTTCGGGAAGAAAAGTTCTCGAGTGGCGACCGCGCACCGGAAAACGTAGCGTATAGGCAGGCCTCTCACGCGGTGGACCGACGATCAGCCCAAAAACGTCCACTGCTGGACAAAGGCTTCCCCCAAGGATTTCCACGGCGACCGGTCCGGCACTGCCCGCATCCATCGGCTTCCCGCGATCTATGCACATATTTAACATCATTTTATACCACTAAAGCATATAAATGAATTTGAATTTAAAGTTTTCAAGCCAGTTCCCGTGCTAGTGATAGTGCTAGATATAAATGTTTATTTTAAAAAATTGCAATTGTTAAAAATAAAGGCTGATGATGTAGTTTCTGTAACAATCGATTAGGTGAGCCGGTGACCCTTTTAAAAAACTGTAACGAAACAAATTCTCACAAAGAAACAACAGTCTTCAAACTGCCGATATAGCGGAAGAATTGTGCCATTGAAGTATCAAGCAAGGTCGATTGTACACGGCAATGTTTATTTATATACGTAATACGTATGGCAATAAACAATTTACTTAAAAACCCGACTTTATAAAAATGTTACTCCTCTCTTTTGGGAAGTCGGGTAAAAATCGGTCAATCACGAGATCAAGACGAATCTAACGACACCACGTACTCCAAAACCAATCAATCCGTTTAGGCTACAGACCCGCCAAAGAAACAGACAGACATACATACATACACCCGAAATTTGGTCACTCGGGTAAAAATTTAAAGTTATACAGGGTGTAAAAAAATTGGTGTAGGACCCGTTAACAGGGGGTTCTACTCATCATACTGAACAAGTTTCCCCAAGGAACCCATAGTCAATTCTCAACCTCAACCACATATTACTAAATAGCTACTTCGTAATCTCAACCTCTTTAGAACCTTCATACTAAAATGTACAAAATTGGTCGATCAGCTGATCGATTTGTATGAAGAGTAAACAATTTTTTTGTTGCTATTTCAGAAAATTCGTGAAACAAAAGTTGTTCAGTATGATGAGTTAACCACAGTTATGCCACAGTTAACGGGAACTACACTAATTTTGTTACACCTGTATATAACAGATAAGAAGTTAAGAAGAAAGTTAAAGTGGAAACGTATAGAGAAATGAAGGAGATAGTGTGGGAGAGAGAGACCTGGAAAGAGCTACACCGACAAGAACACGGATCTTAAATTATGATGATAATGATATAACAGATAACTTCTTAAAGTTGAATGAGAACATCTCAAAAACAGAGTCTTAAATCAAGACAAAAACTTAAAATTGAGGTTCACTACATGAGCCTGCCTTGACCTTTAGGCTCCTCTATAGCCATATAGACGGCAAGTATTCGAAACCTACATTCCACAAAGCCTCAAGTCAAGCTGCCTGACCCAAGCGGGCTGATTCATTTTGAAATAACTTGTTTCTAGAAGGTCCCATAAGAAGGCTCAAGGTTACCCAAAAGGCAATGGAGCGTACTATGCTCGGAGTTTCTCTGCGTGATCGAATCAGAAACGAGGAATTCCGCAAGAGAACCAAAGTAACCGACATAGCTCAAAGAATCGCTAAACTGAAGTGGCAGTTTGCAGGGCACATATCTCGTAGAACAGATGGCCGTTGGGGCAGTAAAGTTCTCGAGTGGCGACCGTGCACCGGAAAACGTAGAGTTTTCAGGCCTCCCAAACGGTGGACCGACGACCTGGTGAAGATCGCGGGAAGCCGATGGATGCGGGCAGAGCAGGACCGGTCGTCGTGGAAATCCTTGGGGGAGGCCTTTGTCCAGCAGTTGACTTTTTTTGGCTGATATGATGATGATGATGAGAAGTTCCTAAGTTCTCGTGTCTAATCTAGCAATCTTCTACATAGTAGGTAAACTTTACTTCTAAAAATAGATATTTGACAGCTTATTTGTCAAATATACAGGCTGTAAAAAATTGGTGCAGGACCCGTTATCTGTGGATTCCACTCATCATATTGAACAACTTTCCCCAAGGAACTCATAGTCAATTCACAACAAAAAAAAATTCGACCCTCCATACTAAAATGCACAAAATTGGTCGATCAGCTGATCGATTTGTATGAAGAGTAAAATTATTTTTTTGCGATTTCTGCAAAGTCTTAGAACAAAATGTGTTCAGTATGATAAGTAGAAGCCCCAGTTAACGGGACTTACACAAATTTTGTTACACCATGTAAATCTTAATATATATAAATCTCGTGTCACAATGTTTGTCCCCAATGGACTCCTAAACCACTTAACCGATTATAATAAAATTCGCACACCATGTGCAGTTCGATCCAACTTGAGAGATAGGATAGGGTAGGGTAGGGTAGTGTAGGGTAGGGTAGTGTAGGGTAGGGTAGGGTAGTGTAGTGTAGGGTAGTGTAGAGTAGTGTAGGGTACGGTAGTGTAGTGTAGTGTATGTAGGGTAGGGTAGTGTAGTGTAGGGTAGGGCAGGGCAGTGTATTGTAATGTAAGGCGGTACGAAGTTCGCCGGGACAGCTAGTAGTTTATATTTCTTGGATGATGAGGACTCAAACGGTATTCAAATTTTCCATACAGCGAATAGATTAACATTTTTGTATCTATTGTTTTATATTTGTATAGAATTATCTCATTTACATTGAGTTTTTAGTAGGATTAGCTCATTCCGTACTATTCAGTTTGTATTTATTAGTAGGTGAGTACTTATTACCGGTGATCGTGATGCTTCCAAGGACACCATGACTCATGCAGATTATGTAATCCTAATCATATCCAATTTGTAATAAAATATAGCTAAAATACACTATAGGCACACCCTGTACACTTCATACAACGGGCCAGAAATGACATTTCAAAAAAGGAATGATGGAACAAACAAAATGGCGGCGAAATCCCATATGTTCGACAACCAAACTGTGACCAATATGTATCAATCTGAGTGACGAGGGGGTGAGGTCGCAATCTCGAGAGCGGCAGGGAGTGTCCATACTGTATGTTAGTTCTAATATTAAGGAAATTAGTTTTTGACGTTATTAGATCAAAATAATTAAAATTAAAATAAACATACATTCACACACTCACACACACACACACACACACACACACACACACACACACACACACACAAACTAACACTAACAAACAACACATAATTATGATTCGATTGCACGCGGGTAGATAGATTTGAATAATTTTGTTAAATTTAAGAACTTGAAATTTATTGGCATATGTCTTTTCTAAAGTTTGATTACTGTAGATTTAACGCTGCAATTTCAATAAATAAGTAAATAAATATAATTATATAATACATATGCAAGTTTACTAAATTGGTAACACAATATAATATTAACATCACACCTATTCGAAAAACGACTATTGGTTCCTTTAATAAGTGCGAACGAAACTCTACATTGCTCCCTGCAGGGAGTGTTGTTTCTCTATTCTGATTGGTCCGCGTTTATGAAGGTTGAATTAAAAAAAAATATATCACAAATTAACATTAAATTCCCTATGGTGATAAACTCACTTTTGTAGTTGGTCAACAAGTATGTATTAAAATACGCTCTCTTTGTTGGTTACTATGTGAAGTTAACCAAAGAGGTCGATATAATAATATAATGTATGAAGAAGTTACTACTCGGTTAGGCGTTGGCGGCAAAGCGCGCTAAAAAAAAAGAAGAAAATAATCAACTGCTGCTTAAAAAGTACGTGTAAAAACCATGATGAAATTGAAAAAATCGGCCAAGTGCGAGTCGGACTCGTGCATTGAGGGTTTCGTACCACCACACCTCTCTACACGAGTACAACAATGATATCTATTCATTTCAAACAAAAGACATCAACGAGAGCGACAGAAAATTTATTTTATTTTTCATGCAGTTCGGACTCCTTTGCCTGAGTACAAGTCTGAGTACTTGGCTGGTTTTTATTTTTGGTTGTTTTAATTTATGATCAGTACTTATAATCACACTGAGTTTCACGCTTGTAGGTATTACAGTTTCCACGAAAGAGCAATAACAAAAACCTTTGAAAATTTCCGTCCTTATTCTTTTCCGTCTTCATTTTTTTTTGTAAATCCTCCTTATTGACACTTATATATGTATTTGGGAAAAATTTCAGCCAGCCACGTACTATGGTTCAAAAGATTCGTTTTGAAAATCGGACAAACAGACAGCGTAGTAATAGGGTCCTGTTAACTAGTACGCAACCCTAAAAATTAAAAGTAAAAGCGCAGTCCAGCGCTAAAACGAGAAATAAAACTCACGTGGCAATGTTCCTTACTTCATATTATAAATGTGAAAATGTGTTGGTTTGTTACCTTTTCACGCTTCAACGCCTTGACCAATCTTGATGAAATTTGGCATGCAGGTAGCCTGTGTCACGAGGAAGAACATAGGCTACTTTTTATCACGTGAAAATAGCAAAGTCCGATGCAGTTCCTGAGGGAACTGAAAAAAGTACCTTTTTTGGGCTAATTTCTTTAAAATCGCAACGGAACAATGGATTTTTGTGATTTTTTGCGCAGATGGTTAAGGAGTGTCATAGATTCCTAATCAAATCACAATAGCCCGATCTGGGATAGAGATCTGGAGAAAACTCATTTTTACGCTCTACTCATCCTCAAAGGCAGCTATAAAAACGATGTCCGCGCGGGCGAAGTCACGGAAAAAACCTAGTATAGAATACAGCTGAGACCTCTTCCCTTTGACTCACAATTAGACTTACCAAATGTCAGGATTTGTCCTGACATGTTAGGATTTTCAGGCACCCGTCAGGATTGCTGCCGGACTTTGAAAATGTCAGGAGTTTTAGTTTTTGGATTATTTAGGTGTTTTAGGGTCTTCATTAAGATATTGTTGCAGCCCATTATGATGATTTTTCACTGTGTGGAGAGTAGGAGTAGCCTCAATTGCAGATTGTGAGTCGGCGAGTAACACTCAAAAGAAATGTCATAAGTGGTATTTATTATTACCGTGACTGTGCGTCGTCAAACCGCGCGCGCGCCAGTTTCAGTAAAATGTCAGGACTTTTTGAATAAAATCAGGCTTTTTGTCAGGACTTTTTAATTTAACATCTGGTAACCCCACTCACAATACACCGGGCATCGCAGTCTCGTTAGCCCCATTCAAGTTCCCTCTGCCCGACCTTTAGAGACAACGTTTTATGTTGCACATTTGGCTGGTATTCGGCAACAACGTGCTATGTACACCACTGTGCATGTGTCGCAGGCATACTGTATAATTCGTCATTATACATACGGTCAGGCAAATTATATAATGGCGTGGGCGGGGAGCTCGCGAGGCTCTTTGATAGTTAAATCAATCAAACCTTTCCGAACCTAACAATTACAATCTGCCGTACAGCATTTTGACATTTTGCTTGACTCGAAGTTGACCGTTTACGGATGAATTATATATTATACAATCTGCCTACAGAATTTTACATTTTGCCTGACCGTTTACATACGGAAGAATTATTACAAATGCCTGTATCGGCGTACAGCATTTTACGTTTGCCAGACATTTTAAAGTTTGCCAGACCGTTTACATACGGACGAATTATACAATTTGCCTGACCTTATGTAAAATGACGAATCTAACAATTTGCCTGCCACACATGCACCAGCTCTGTACTGTATTCCAGCCAGCTGTAACAAAAATTTGTGGCCATTGTCTCTGCAACAGCAAACTAGCGCAATAAAGTTTTTGATGCAAGCTCTGGGTGGCTGTTACAGAATAACAAACAGGAAAATAAATTGTAGAACTACCTACTAACGATTTGTGTTTGAAAGTTTCGACAAACAAAGAAGATAACAATGGATAAATAAATTTCGAAAACCTAAAACCTTTTAGGTACAAGCTTTTAATAAAATGCAAAATTTTGCAAAATTTCAGCTCTATTGGAAACCGGGAAGTGGGTCAAATTTAACTTTCACATTTTAATCAAACCTGACCGAGCGTAATTTCGCTCGTTTCGCTCGCTCATTTACAGTTTTTTAGAAGAAACTAAATTTTTGCCAACTCCCTTTTTGTTTTATGGGATTTTACGTCCGCCATGATCAAAGAGCTAGCTTACAATCAGCCAACTAGTTGAACGTTGAGTGACGCTTGTTCAATCAACGTTCAGCCTAGTCATTCAATTGAATGTCGCCATAAAATTAACGGGCTAGCCTTTCAATCAAATGGCAGATTTAACCAGATAGCTGCGATTATTATATCAGCTCATATACGTCCCCACCGAGGGGCTCGAGCCTACCCTGAATCAGGGTGATTAGGCCTTAGTCGACCACGCGGGCCCAGTGCGGGTTGGTCGACTTCACACACAACCTTCGAGTTTCTTCGCAGGTGTGTGCAGGTTTCCTCACGATGTTTTCCTTCACCGTTAAAGCAATCGGTAAGTATGTACGTAAGTTTTTGAAAAACTCATTGGTACATTGGCCGTCCAGATTTGAACCCGGTACCTCTGGTTAGATGGACCGAGTCGTTACCGGTTGAGCCACCGACGCTTTTTTTTTGAACCCGGTACCTCTGGTTAGAACCAGATAGCTGCGATATCCATACCTAATTGTAAGTTAACGAGCTTTGAAACCTGATGACCTTGTAAATAAACTTTGTTGTGTATATAAATCCATCTCAATAAGAATTCCAATGAAGCTGGCGTCAGCTGCCTAAATAGAATACTTCTAGGTAAAATAACAAAAACATTGTCATAATATCTTCTATCATAATTTTACAGAACAAAGAAGATATTTTTGAATATTAGGACTATCATTTTTTTTTGTAACTTATAGTTGGTGAAGCAAGCGAAAAAAGCCCTTTTGTAACCTAATGATTCACGGAACCAAAGAACTGTTCAAAACTTTCTTCGATGAATCATACTGCAGGTAGAAACTTTTGAAACACCTTCCGATTCAATAGATCATGGATCCCTTTGTAATTACCGTGTGAATTTCGAGAATTTTACTGGAATTTAAAAAAACGACGACGATTGTTATTTGTCAAGAGAAGCCTCACAAATCACAACGAAACCAGTTTGTGTATTCTTCGTCGACATGCCATTCTAATGATAATAAGCCTCAGGTTTACTGTCCTTTTCACAATATCATCCTCATCATATCAGTCGAAAGACCTGCCTACGCTACGTCTTCTAAGGCGCGGTCGCCACTCGAGAACGTTCTAAGTCTTGACGCCAAACATCAATGCTAACAACATTGATGTGTTCCGGCATGAAGATAAGATTGCTAGTTCCCTATTGCGTTAGAGAATCTTGGTAAGCCCGCTTCCATATTCGGCATCATCGTCACTTACCAATCTTACCATTATTCAGGTGAGATAATGCCAAGGGCTTACCAATTGTGAACTTAAAAAAAGTTAACACATCCTGTACGTTGTAGGTAGATATGATTTGTACGTAGATATAAATTATCCTACCGTTTATAAATAATTACTGTTCTTAATCTTCAAGTTTTCCGCAAAGCTCTCCATTGAACAATCTGAAATTCCCGCATCACTTTAACCGTGTAATAAATAATACCATTTTAACCGCCTCCGTGGCGTAATGGTTAGTCCAGTCGCTTTACACTAGGAGATCGCGGGTTCGATTCCCGCTGGGGTCAACTTTTAAGACTCGGTTTGGTTGGTGCTAGGGCTAAGCCTGTCTGGCTAGCTACCACCATCTTATCTAAGTCTTGCCGCCAAACATCAGTGTTAACAGCATTGATGTGTTCCGGCTTGAAGATAAGATAGCCAGTTCTCTATAACGTTGGGGAATCTTGATAAGCCCGTTTCCATTTTCGGCATCGTCGTCACTTAGCATAAGGTGAGATGATACCAAGGGCAAATCATATATATTAGTACTAACATATAGTATGGACACTCCATGCCGCTCTCTAGATTGCGGCCCCACCCCCTCGTCACCCAGATTGATACAGGTTGGTTACAGTTTGGTTGTCGAACGTATGAGGCTTATACCTAAATTACCTATTACATATATTTACTTCTTCTCGTTTATTTAAAATTGACATGTCTGACTAGTGTAAATAAAATGTTTATTTTTAACATAACAGTAACTATGTTCCATTAACTGTATATTATGTGCCTGGTGTCTCAATAATTCTATTCTATTCTATAACGCTGACATTCTGCCAGGGCCCTCACCAGGCTATGAACGTTTCCTTGTCTTACAAGAACCTCATTATACAGTTAAAAGACTTGTTCCTGCACACATACTTATACGCTATTGATGAGACCGTTAGTAAGCCATGGAAGAGTGGGGCTGTGCCGCCCCGTATGCAATAACCTCGCAGTTTCTGCCTCGACGAGCACTGACAGACTGACAGATAGCGTACAGTGATATGTTCACGTCAAGCCACGCGTATAGTCTGCGGAATATTCATTGTAACGTTTACATACATCTATCCACGGAATTAGTATACCATGAAGCATGATATAGTATATGTATAAATTAATAAATTGTATAGCCACGCTGTGCATATTTTCTCGAGAACCCTTCACCGTCTGGCGTAGTCAGAAATCACACTAATATTATAAATGCGAAAGTTTGTGAGTGCGTGAGTGTGTATGTTCGTTTTTTCTTCACGCAAAAACTACTGAATGGATCTGGCTGAAATTTGATAGGTAGACAGATTAGGATCTGGATTAACTCATAGGCTACTTTTTTCACGCTCGCGAGCCGCTTGTGGCTCGCGCACTGCGCACCCTCGAAAAGTCATAGAAACGATGTCCACCCGGGTGAAGCCGCAGGAAACAGCTAGTACACCTATTTTCTCAAAAATCGCTGTAACGATTAGGCTAAAATTCAGTACGTTACTAAAAAGGTAGCCTTCTATTAAGCTGTAGTTCGTTAATCCGAGAAAATTGGAATATCTATATGTGCCTCCCATACTCAATATTCAATATATTTATTTTCATATAAATCCAGTTTGTTAATTACCTCAACTTATAACAAGATTTTAACGCAACTTTGTGAATAGAAAGGACTTAGTAAGACCTACTGCACTGGGTAGTTCACTAATTAAAAAGATTTTAACGCATCTTTGTGAATAGAAAGGACTTAGTAAGACCTACTGCACTGGGTAGTTCAGTAATTAAAAAGATTTTAACGCATCTTTGTGAATGGAAAGGACTTAGTAAGACCTACTGCACTGGGTAGTTCATTAATTAAAAAGATTTTAACGCATCTTTGTGAATGGAAAGGACTTAGTAAGACCTACTGCACTGGGTAGTTCATTAATTAAAAAGATTTTAACGCATCTTTGTGAATAGAAAAGACTTAGTAAGACCTACTGCACTGGGTAGTTCATTAATTAAAAAGATTTTAACGCATCTTTGTGAATGGAAAGGACTTAGTAAGACCTACTGCACTGGGTAGTTCATTAATTAAAAAGATTTTAACGCATCTTTGTGAATGGAAAGGACTTAGTAAGACCTACTGCACTGGGTAGTTCATTAATTAAAAAGATTTTAACGCATCTTTGTGAATGGAAAGGACTTAGTAAGACCTACTGCACTGGGTAGTTCATTAATTAAAAAGATTTTAACGCATCTTTGTGAAAGGAAAGGACTTAGTAAGACCTACTGCACTGGGTAGTTCATTAATTAAAAAGATTTTAACGCATCTTTGTGAATGGAAAGGACTTAGTAAGACCTACTGCACTGGGTAGTTCATTAATTAAAAAGATTTTAACGCATCTTTGTGAATGGAAAGGACTTAGTAAGACCTACTGCACTGGGTAGTTCATTAATTAAAAAGATTTTAACGCATCTTTGTGAATAGAAAAGACTTAGTAAGACCTACTGCACTGGGTAGTTCATTAATTAAAAAGATTTTAACGCATCTTTGTGAATGGAAAGGACTTAGTAAGACCTACTGCACTGGGTAGTTCATTAATTAAAAAGATTTTAACGCATCTTTGTGAATGGAAAGGACTTAGTAAGACCTACTGCACTGGGTAGTTCATTAATTAAAAAGATTTTAACGCATCTTTGTGAATGGAAAGGACTTAGTAAGACCTACTGCACTGGGTAGTTCATTAATTAAAAAGATTTTAACGCATCTTTGTGAATAGAAAAGACTTAGTAAGACCTACTGCACTGGGTAGTTCATTAATTAAAAAGATTTTAACGCATCTTTGTGAATAGAAAGGACTTAGTAAGACCTACTGCACTGGGTAGTTCATTAATTAAAAACATTTTAACGCATCTTTGTGAATAGAAAGGACTTAGTAAAACCTACTGCATTGGGTAGTTCATTAATTAAAAAGATTTTAACGCATCTTTGTGAATAGAAAAGACTTAGTAAGACCTACTGCACTGGGTAGTTCATTAATTCAAAAGATTTTAACGCATCTTTGTGAATAGAAAAGACTTAGTAAGACCTACTGCACTGGGTAGTTCGTTAATTAAAAAGATTTTAACGCAGCTTTGTGAATAGAAAAGACTTAGTAAGACCTACTGCACTGGGTAGTTCATTAATTAAAAAGATTTTAACGCATCTTTGTGAATGGAAAGGACTTAGTAAGACCTACTGCACTGGGTAGTTCATTAATTAAAAAGATTTTAACGCATCTTTGTGAATAGAAAAGACTTAGTAAGACCTACTGCACTGGGTAGTTCATTAATTAAAAAGATTTTAACGCATCTTTGTGAATAGAAAAGACTTAGTAAGACCTACTGCACTGGGTAGTTCATTAATTAAAAAGATTTTAACGCATCTTTGTGAATAGAAAGGACTTAGTAAGACCTACTGCACTGGGTAGTTCATTAATTAAAAAGATTTTAACGCATCTTTGTGAATAGAAAAGACTTAGTAAGACCTACTGCACTGGGTAGTTCATTAATTAAAAAGATTTTAACGCATCTTTGTGAATAGAAAAGACTTAGTAAGACCTACTGCACTGGGTAGTTCATTAATTAAAAAGATTTTAACGCATCTTTGTGAATAGAAAGGACTTAGTAAGACCTACTGCACTGGGTAGTTCATTAATTAAAAACATTTTAACGCATCTTTGTGAATAGAAAGGACTTAGTAAAACCTACTGCACTGGGTAGTTCATTAATTAAAAAGATTTTAACGCATCTTTGTGAATAGAAAGGACTTAGTAAGACCTACTGCACTGGGTAGTTCATTAATTAAAAAGATTTTAACGCATCTTTGTGAATAGAAAAGACTTAGTAAGACCTACTGCACTGGGTAGTTCATTAATTAAAAAGATTTTAACGCATCTTTGTGAATGGAAAGGACTTAGTAAGACCTACTGCACTGGGTAGTTCATTAATTAAAAAGATTTTAACGCATCTTTGTGAATAGAAAAGACTTAGTAAGACCTACTGCACTGGGTAGTTCATTAATTAAAAAGATTTTAACGCATCTTTGTGAATAGAAAAGACTTAGTAAGACCTACTGCACTGGGTAGTTCATTAATTAAAAAGATTTTAACGCATCTTTGTGAATAGAAAAGACTTAGTAAGACCTACTGCACTGGGTAGTTCATTAATTAAAAAGATTTTAACGCATCTTTGTGAATAGAAAAGACTTAGTAAGACCTACTGCACTGGGTAGTTCATTAATTAAAAAGATTTTAACGCATCTTTGTGAATAGAAAGGACTTAGTAAGACCTACTGCACTGGGTAGTTCATTAATTAAAAACATTTTAACGCATCTTTGTGAATAGAAAGGACTTAGTAAAACCTACTGCACTGGGTAGTTCATTAATTAAAAAGATTTTAACGCATCTTTGTGAATAGAAAGGACTTAGTAAGACCTACTGCACTGGGTAGTTCATTAATTAAAAAGATTTTAACGCATCTTTGTGAATAGAAAAGACTTAGTAAGACCTACTGCACTGGGTAGTTCATTAATTAAAAAGATTTTAACGCATCTTTGTGAATGGAAAGGACTTAGTAAGACCTACTGCACTGGGTAGTTCATTAATTAAAAAGATTTTAACGCATCTTTGTGAATAGAAAAGACTTAGTAAGACCTACTGCACTGGGTAGTTCATTAATTAAAAAGATTTTAACGCATCTTTGTGAATAGAAAAGACTTAGTAAGACCTACTGCACTGGGTAGTTCATTAATTAAAAAGATTTTAACGCATCTTTGTGAATAGAAAAGACTTAGTAAGACCTACTGCACTGGGTAGTTCATTAATTCAAAAGATTTTAACGCATCTTTGTGAATAGAAAAGACTTAGTAAGACCTACTGCACTGGGTAGTTCATTAATTAAAAAGATTTTAACGCATCTTTGTGAATGGAAAGGACTTAGTAAGACCTACTGCACTAGGTAGTTCATTAATTAAAAAGATTTTAACGCATCTTTGTGAATGGAAAGGACTTAGTAAGACCTACTGCACTGGGTAGTTCATTTATTAAAAAGATTTTAACGCATCTTTGTGAATAGAAAAGACTTAGTAAGACCTACTGCACTGGGTAGTTCATTAATTAAAAAGATTTTAACGCATCTTTGTGAATAGAAAAGACTTAGTAAGACCTACTGCACTGGGTAGTTCATTAATTAAAAAGATTTTAACGCATCTTTGTGAATAGAAAGGACTTAGTAAGACCTACTGCACTGGGTAGTTCATTAATTAAAAACATTTTAACGCATCTTTGTGAATAGAAAGGACTTAGTAAAACCTACTGCACTGGGTAGTTCATTAATTAAAAAGATTTTAACGCATCTTTGTGAATAGAAAAGACTTAGTAAGACCTACTGCACTGGGTAGTTCATTAATTAAAAAGATTTTAACGCATCTTTGTGAATAGAAAAGACTTAGTAAGACCTACTGCACTGGGTAGTTCATTAATTAAAAAGATTTTAACGCATCTTTGTGAATAGAAAGGACTTAGTAAGACCTACTGCACTGGGTAGTTCATTAATTAAAAACATTTTAACGCATCTTTGTGAATAGAAAGGACTTAGTAAAACCTACTGCACTGGGTAGTTCATTAATTAAAAAGATTTTAACGCATCTTTGTGAATAGAAAGGACTTAGTAAGACCTACTGCACTGGGTAGTTCATTAATTAAAAAGATTTTAACGCATCTTTGTGAATAGAAAAGACTTAGTAAGACCTACTGCACTGGGTAGTTCATTAATTAAAAAGATTTTAACGCATCTTTGTGAATGGAAAGGACTTAGTAAGACCTACTGCACTGGGTAGTTCATTAATTAAAAAGATTTTAACGCATCTTTGTGAATAGAAAAGACTTAGTAAGACCTACTGCACTGGGTAGTTCATTAATTCAAAAGATTTTAACGCATCTTTGTGAATAGAAAAGACTTAGTAAGACCTACTGCACTGGGTAGTTCATTAATTAAAAAGATTTTAACGCATCTTTGTGAATAGAAAGGACTTAGTAAGACCTACTGCACTGGGTAGTTCATTAATTAAAAACATTTTAACGCATCTTTGTGAATAGAAAGGACTTAGTAAGACCTACTGCACTGGGTAGTTCATTAATTAAAAACATTTTAACGCATCTTTGTGAATGGAAAGGACTTAGTAAGACCTACTGCACTGGGTAGTTCATTAATTAAAAAGATTTTAACGCATCTTTGTGAATAGAAAGGACTTAGTAAGACCTACTGCACTGGGTAGTTCATTAGGTAAAAACATTTTAACGCATCTTTGTGAATAGAAAGGACTTAGTAAAACCTACTGCACTGGGTAGTTCATTAATTAAAAAGATTTTAACGTATCTTTGTGAATAGAAAGGACTTAGTAAGACCAACTGCACTGGGTAGTTCATAAATTAAAAAAGAAACTGAATGAGGCACCTCCCATACAAACTCCAATTATTTGTAATTTTTTTATCAAATCTTAAAATACACCTCTTTTGCTACTAGGTTTATTTATATACAATTTATCGTACACAGAAATAGGGACAAACATAAACATTAAACAAGATAAGAACATACAAAAGGTACAGCTTATTTCTATGAGAAATTTATTCCAGCAGACCTGGCAGAGAAAATAAAAAAAAAATTGAAGAAGAAGTGTACGTGACAAAAACAATTTATTAAATAAACAGAAATTTTGATAACTTATTCCTAAATACCTACCAAACAAATAAATACTACGAACAAAATAATGAATAATGTACTACCTAATGTAAATTAATAATATTATAAATAAATAAAATAAATATATTAATAAAAACAACTATATACTCGTATGTAATAAACAAATATGGCTAACTTTAGGAAGGAAAATCTAAGAAGTATTCTTTTAATTTAGATTTAAAGGAATACAGACTCATGTTTCTTGTTGATTTGTGTATGCCTAAGCTAAACTACGAAGGCGAGAGAGTATGCACAGCGTGGCTGTACAATTTATAAACTATGTTGGTAGGCATCCCTAAAAAATCAAGTAAGGAAAAGCTCTCCCAACTCGCTCGAAAGTCAAAAAACTGGCCAAGTGCGAGTTGAACTGGCGTGAGGAGGGTTCCTTACAATGCCAAAGTCAAATACAAAATATCACATTTGAAATCCTTACAGTAAGACGCGAGTTAACTACTACTAGCGCTATCTAGTGCTGTTTTAGTGAATTATTTTCCGTAAGTGAACGTATTCGCAGATGAGTGCAGGTTTTCTAACGAAGTTTTCTGCGAAGAAACTCGAAGGTTGTGTATGAAGTTGACCAACCTTCACTGGGCCTGCGTGGTCGACTAAGGCCCGATCGCCCTAATTCAGGGTAGGCTCGAGCCTCGCAACGAACCCTTTCATTGGATATATGACACAGTAAGGTTTGCAAAATTTTTTTTTTAATTTCCTAATTTGTCCCCCGAAAATGACCCATATTTAAAAAGAAATAATTACTTTGCACATCTGTGATTAGGTCATAGGAATAAACCATCCTGCGAAATTTCACCTGATTTGGTCCAGTAGATTCGGAGCAAATTATCTGTGACAGACGGACGGACGGACAGACAGACAGACGCAGGAGTGATCCTATAAGGGTTCCGTTTTTTTTTGTACGGAACCCTAAAAATAAAATCAAAACTATGAACTCTATTGAAGACGTAAAATAACAGACAATTGCTAGTAACAACCAATTCAGAGGTTTGTCAGTAAATTTAGAGGTTTATCAGTAAATTCAGAGGTTTTTCAGTAAATAAGTTTCTCAGTAGACAGACGTAGATGCTCTCATCTGTCACTGGGCCGCTGACGAGGCTTAACGACTGCTCACGAGGTAACAGCTGAGATCAATGATTCAGCTTTGTTCTCCCATTTACAGAACTACTCGAACTCACACTAATCGTAATGGTCACTCGTTTCCTTTGATCGCCTCAACCATCGGTCGCTAACTTTATTGATCAATCACTTATCCAAAGTATATTATATTAGTACTAACATACAGTATGGACACTCCCATCCGCTCTCTAGATTGCGATCTCACCCCCTCGTCACCCAGATTGATACAGATTGGTTACAGTTTGGTTGTCGAACGTATAAGATTTCGCCGCCATTTTGTTTGTTCCGTCATTCCTTTTTTGAAATGTCTTTTCTGGCCCGTTGTATGAAGTGTCCAAGGTGTGACTTATCAGAGCCGTTTTTAGGCTGGGCCACCGAATCTATGGACGGAACTCGGGGGAGAACCCGCAAGCAATATTTTGTGTTTTGATTGATTGGAACTATCACTGCAGATATTCATAATTTGACGATAACATACATGCATTTTAAACGAATGAAATCTTTTGTTAATTGTGTATACGTGTTGTAACAAAATTGGTGTATGTCCCGTTAACTTCTACTAATTATACTGAAAAACTTTTACAAAAAAATTTTTTTCTTCATACAAGTCGATCAGCTGATCGATAACAATTCTATGCATTTTAGTATGGAGGGTTCAATTTTTTTTTTGAGAATTGATTATGGGTTCCTTGGGAAAAGTTGTTTAGTATGATGATTAGAACCCCTAGTTAATGGGTCCTATACCAATTTTTTTACATACGGATTGATAAGAGTTATATATTTCTTTGTCGGTTTCTCTTTTGTTAGCGCTTTAAGGGTTCCGTAGTGAAATTAGGAACCCATATAAGTAGTTTGTCCGTCGGTATGTCACAACCGATTTGCTCTTAGACTGTAACAGCTATGAAGCTGAAATTTGGTATGGTTATACATATAAGGAATAAAATCTGTAAAATAAAACTAGGGTACGTCCCTTACAGTGGGGGTGAAATTTTTATCTATCGTATTTTTAAGTGGAGATCGTTGAATAAGTAATTCAAAACTACTGAGAGTTTGCAAAGATATTTTATTTCATTACATGATTCGTTTTAAGTTTTCAAGCGGTGATATTTGTTAGAGTTACATGACCCTTCTACCTACTAGCTAAACCGCTATTTCAACAAATCTGAAAAGTAATTAGAAGTAGTATTATATTATTATTTTAAAACTAAAATTCTTACCGCCAAGTAAGCTTCCTTAGTTTAGGAGTAACAGTCGACCAACTTAAGATGTGCAATTGAACTTTTTTTATTCATAGATTCACTATACAAAACAACGGAACCCTACTTTGCTTGCGCGTAGTCCTACACTTGGCCACTTTTTTAGTTTGTACAAGGGTTTGGAAAGCAGGGCGTGAGCTCTGGGAGCCATTTAATCAAAATCGCTAAATTCACCTCAGAATCCATGAAAAATGAAATATATATTTTTTAAAGGCATAATAAACATTCAGTCCGCAAAATAACTACTTGAGCGGCAAGATTTCATGATTGAGCGGCAGAAAAACATGTCTATAAGCAGCAACTCAACACTGTAGGAAGAGTGTGGCACGGGGAGTTCTAAATGGAAGCGGGAGCGAGCGAAGCGAGCTCGGACTTGCGGAGCACCCCGACTCGGATCCGTTAGGTTCGGAGACTGTGCGGGGAGGCGAGCTAAGCTCGCCTCCCCGCACAGTCGTAGTGTTAGGTTTAACATGAGAACACAGAAGTAGGAGCCCCGAAGGGGCTCCGTCGACCACTCAACACTGTAGGAAGAGTGTAGTACGGGGATGTTTAAAATAATTACAGCCATCCAGAATGACATAAATTGCTGATTGATTTTGAAATGTTTGCTGACCATGAGTTGCTGACCGATTAGCTATTTCTGCTGACCGATTATATTTTTCTGCTCACAGAAATAACAATACTATGCTAACCATTTAATTGACACCCATGAAAAATTGTACCAGACTCCGTTTTCCAACTTTAGTATGGGGCCCCAAAATCAAAAACGTCAGGGACCACGACATGCCTGAAAACGACCCTGTAAGAAGCTTAGAGAAGTGATTATAAGATTTAAAAGGTACCTAGAAGTTACTATAAAAAGCAGTGAACAAGACTTGCTTACTTAAATAAATACATCACCCACTTATCTTCATCACTCAGGTACCATCCGTTATGATGTTTTCGAGGGCCTACGTGGATAAAAAAACGTGAATTTATTTTTTATTGTGTATTAAGAATTAAGTATGTTAAGATTTCCCAGCTCACATGTTTCCACAAATAGCATCATCATCATATTATCTGATCTCCCACAAGGACAAGGATTTCCACAACAGACGGTCCTGCACTGCCCGGATCCAACGGCTTCCCGCGACCTCCAAAAGTCGTCGGTCCACCAATTGGGAGGGCTACCTACGCCACGTCTTTTGGAGTGTGTTCTCCACTCGAGAACTTTACTTTTCCACACATATAACTTTTATAACTCCTTACTTAACGTTCAGGATATAGACAGCTTTCCTGAGAGCCTCTTATACAATATTTTAACCGCACAAATTGCGAGTATACGATTACTAAGTGGTTTGTAATTATTCGAGTCGACAAATTCTCTGAGTAACTCTCAGAAAGAATTGCGGGTATGATGAAACGGAGTAGCACTCGCCGACTGCAAACTAGAGCCGAGATATTTTTACAAGCTTTATATTAACCGCCTCCGTCTCAGTTCATTTGATTCATATCAGGAGGTCGCGGGTTCGGTTCCCGGCGGGGTCAACTTTGTAAGACTCAGTTTGGTTGGTGGTAGGGCATTTTCATAGCCCGCCTGGCTAGCTACCACCATCTTATCTAAGTCTTGCCTCCAAACATCAGTGTTAACAGCATCGATGTGTTCCTGCTTGAAGATAAGATAGCCAGATCCCCATCGCGTTGGGGAATTTTGGTAAGTCCGCTTCCATCTTCGTCATCATCGTCACTTACCATCAGGTGAGATGATGTCAAGGGCTTATCAATAGTGGAAAAAAAATGCTCTCTTAGTTAGTTATAGTCTGTCTGTTACTTACAAATACAAATTGTTTATACAAATTTAGTAATTTGCCCAGAACTGGATCTCGCGTGCAATATAATAATAAATATACTAAACTAATCATAATTCTGTTTTCTATATATTTAAAAAAAAATGAAATCTAGTGAGTGTCCGTTCGGCCGTGCTATCCAACCCATTTGCTTAATTTTGTATTTTAAATAAAAAAGCTATTGATGCACAAATTTGTGATCAAGCATTGAAAATAACCCGCAAGCCGCTTGCGGCTCGCTCGCGCACCGCGCACCCTCTGGTTCCAATTGAGGTACGCGGTACGTTTTGGCCTAAGAAGAGTCGCTTGCAGGTCACCAACCGTGCATCGTCGATATACATGCGGCGAAGCCGCGGGCAAAAGCTAGTACTTACAAATTAATTTGTTAATATTATTTAAAATTTCGTGACAACCACTTAATACGTTCTCAAGTTATCCCTTGTACATAGATACGTACATACATACCTGGATGAGATTGACGAAGATTGCCGTTCTTCTGGACCTTTTCCGTGTTTCCCAAGGCACGTTATGCCGCTGGTGCCGGTAGTTATCTTAAGGTGGTGGAAGTCCTTAAGCCACGTCAGATGCCTTATAAGCGGCTTGAAATATTTCTGACAGTGGGGTTCTCCACTAGCCCTGTCCCGTCCCCCCCCCCCCCCCCCCCCCCCCAGCCCGGACTTGGCCCCCATAGGTGGAGTATGACCGAACTTTCTCGAATTTGGGAAGAGATATGTGCCCCTAGTAACTTTCGAACGAGAGATACGATAAGTTGTATATTGTTAGTTGAAACCCAAGTTAAATTTGACCCGAACATATTTAGGTTTTTTCTAATCATAATTCTGTTTTCTATATATTTAAAAAAAAAAAAAAAAACCTAAATATGTTCAGTTCAGTGTTCCACCAAGAACCTACTATCGCAAGCATACAATAAATTTGACCCCCTTTCCGGTTTCCGATTGAGCTGAAATTTTGCATTTTGTATATCACGTGACATGACTATATTAAAAGCTTGTACCTATCAAAAAGGTTTTAGGTTTTTCGAAATTATTTTCTGAACAAAGAAAATCATCAATAATTTCGTACAAAAAAACCGACTTCAAACAGGAAACTAAGGCTCCGCTCGATTTCTCTGCCATCATCAGATCCTGGTTTCCTTATCATGATACCACCCTTGGGATATCTTCTTTCCAATAAAAAAAGAATCATCAAAATCGGTTCAGAAACGACGAAGTTATCCGCGAATAGGCACATAAAAAATAATAATATATATACGGTCGAATAGAGAAATTCCTTTTTAACCGACTTCAAAAAGGAGAAGTTTTCTCAATTCGACTGTATATATATTTTTAGTCGTCGTTTATGAACCGATTTTGATGATTCTTCTTTTGTTGGAAAGGAGATATCCCAAGGGCGGTACCATGATAAGGAAACCAGGATCTGATGGTGGCATCCCAGAGAAATCGAGGGGAACCTTAGTTTCCTGTTTGAAGTCGTTTTTTTTTGTTCATTTGAAGTCGGTTAAAAATGGTAGGCAGCGCAAACGAGCACAAAACAAACTCGATAATAATAACATCACCTACCCTGTCAAATATAAAGTACCTATCGAGTATAAAAATCGGGTGGGGCTGTGTCAGGGCACACATTCATTGGTTCGACGTGAAAATTTCAATTTTCCTTCGTGAGTGGATAACTAATAAGCCTTGGTTGTACCAAGAAATGAGGTTGCTATACAATTGGACGGTTCTACTGGAAACAGTAAGTCTCTTTCGTTACGTTAGTACTAATATATATACTGTGCTTTCGTTATTCTAGGCGCTAAAATCACTCAATCCGAGCAGGTTGGTACGTGTTTCAATAACATCAAACGTAAGTCTATTCATTTTAAGTTCATATCAATGCGGGCTTCAACGTTGCTGTTACGTTGAAACCGAACGCCCAATTCTCGATTTTTACATGTTTTTATTACTTTCAAATAAGTTTAAAAAAAAGTGTTCAATTAAAATGAAAGGTCTTAAAGTCACCGATTTTTGTGTGTTGGTTTTATTGAATATTAACTTTATTTGTTTTCGAGAAATTTTGCAATTAATGCCAAAAACAGGGTCTACAGTTATTAGACCCTGTTTTTGGCATTATATTATTTATTTTTTTACATCAAAAGTGGTCATATATTCGATTTTTTATTACTTTAAGTATATTACATATTTTTTCCATGGTGATGGTGATACACAGTCTTTTAATAATTTGAATTCAATATTGTCATTTGACCCATCTTAAGGCCTTAAGTTATCTGACCTGGTACCCCGCCGTATGTGAACCGCCTCCGTGGCGTAATGTTAGACCAGGAGGTCGAGGTTTCGATTCCTGGCGTTGTCAACTTTGTAAGACTCAGTTTGGTTGGTGGTAGTGCATTTTCATAGCCCGCCTGGCTAGCTACCACCATCTTATCTATAAGTCTTGCCGGCAAACATCAATGCTAACAAAATTGATGTGTTCCAGCTTGAAGATAAGATAGCCAGCTTTGATTGGATTGGAGAATATGGGTAAGCCCGCTTCCATTTTCGGCATCATCGTCACTTATTATCAGGTGAGATGATGCCAAGGTGCTTTATCAATTGTGAATTTGAAAAAAGTTGTAATTTCACGTCTAAAACGTTCTAAACTCGTATTCTTATTCTTCGTATTATTATTCTTTTATTCTTTTTTACACTTTACTACTTTTTGCATTTGAATCTTCATATTATTTTTTTATTATTCACAATTGATAAGCTCTTGGCATCATCTCACCTGGTGGTAAGTGACGATGATGCCGAATATGGAAACGGGCTTACCAAGATTCTCTAACGCAATGTTGAACTAGCATGAAACTAGCTATCTTATCCTTAAGCCGAAACACATCAATGCTGTTAACACTGATGTTTGCCGGCAAGACTTAGATAAGATGGTGGTAGCTAGCCAGGCGGGCTATAAAAATGCCCTACCACCAACCAAACCGAGTCTTACAAAGTTGATCCCTCTGGGAATCGAACCTGCGACCTCCTGGTGTGAAGCGAATGGACTAATGGTTAGGCGCCACGGAGGCGGTTAAAAGGATATACAGAATACAAGATAGTTACCGTGTCAACGAAACTGATCAGTAACTTACAACTTTTTCTTACCATCAACTTGTAGTAAAATTTATTGTAACCGATTGACGAATTATTATTTGTGTCACGTCTGTCGCGCGCCACAGGCGACAACTAAATACGTTAACAGAATAACGGTGCCAGTTCAACGGACTGAAAGCGATGTTGCTAATATTAAAACACCACCTGCTACGGCATAGGGGAAGCATAGACGCCATTTTGGAAGCATCCTCCTTGCAGGAGTAGGGTTACCAGGACTTAGAATCGAAAAGCCGGTTGCAAGTGTTAAAAAATCCTGATTTCTGTAAAAAAAATCTGGTCTTTGACCGAAAATATAACTAAGTAGTTTATAACTACGTTTTATTATCCTTTATTATAATGTTACTTGTAATAATTATACTATTTGTACTAATATTTCTGTCCACTAGAAAAGGCTTTCAAAAAAAACTTTATTTGGTAGAAATTTCACTGTGAATTTTTTCACATTCGCGCGGGCGGCACCTGTTATTTATGGACATGACGAAAAATCCAGTCTTGAATGAAATCCGGGCGGAGTCCAGTCTATACTCTTAAAAACTGGTCAACACCGGATTTATCCGGTCTGATGGTAACCCTATGCAGGAGGAAGTTAGAAGGAAAACACTCACAGGAAACATAATAGCCGGTAAGAATGGGCCTCTGAGCTATTTTAATATTCTATGAAAGGAAAACGTTGTTGTGAATCGACGATGTCACTAAACAAAACGGAATTTTTTATTCAGTGTAGATCCGTTCGTCGACGAGTGCGTTGAAATCTGGAAGCCATTTTGAAGGGTACTTCCATATATTACAAACTAGCTGTTTCCCACGGCTTCACCCGCAAGCGGCTCGCAAGCGTGAAAAAAAGTAGCCTGTGTGTAAATCCAGGTCCTAATCTGTGTACCTACCAAATTTCAGTCAGATCCGTGAAGTAGTTTTTGCGTGAAGAAGTAACAAACATACACACTCACACACTCACAAACTATCGCCTTTATAATATTAGTGTGATGTGATGAATAACATACGAATCTAATTTGCTTCAAGACATGAATTATGATGATGTGGAGAGCTTTCTGAGAATTGTTCAGTAAAATACACACACAGTCACACACACATACTAACACACACACAATGTCCTGTTATCTGTTCTTTGTTTATATTATTTGTCTTTATCATTTTGTTGTCTTCCACTTCTTGTAATAATTACTTAGTTTCTGTTAAGTTGCTTAGCCGCCACCTATAATTTTTATTTTATTTTTATGTTCTTTTGACCGCCACAAGACAGGCCTAGCCTTTTTTTTTATTCATAATTGATAAGCCCTTGGCATCATTTCACCTGATGGTAAGTGACGATGATGCCGAAGATGGAAGCGGGCTTACCAAGATTCCCCAATGCAATGGAGAACTGGCTATCTTATCTTCAAGCCGGAACACATCAATTTTACTAACACTGATGTTTGGCGGCAAGACTTTAGCCTTGTGTGGGAACTTGTATTTATAAGATAAGATGGATGACTTATAGTAAATAAAAATTTTATGTGTTTTTTATGTCTTAAATAAGGCTTTTCGGTCTATTTGTATTTGGCTACGGAATAACGGAACTTAACAAGCCGCGGCAAGAGTTAATTCATTACAACTGTTTGGAAAGATACAACACAAACAACTCAAAACAACATCAAATTAGTTAGTTACATTAAGTTGTTAAATACGAGCTACGCTACAGCTGAGCAATATAAATGAACGTTATTTGAAAATGAAATTTAAACACAAAGCGAGATACGACCACAACACTCGCTGCGACCTCTAAAAGCGACCACAAAACGCGTTTATACGAGAACATGAATTTGGGTTTTTGTGTTTTAGCTCTCAACATTAGCCAAGCCTGCAGTGCACAGAGTATGGAAGCTAACTATATTTTAAATTAAGGCCCCGTGGTACCTAAAAATCCACTTAAACAGGTTTTTAGAATTCATTTTTGAATTAGTTAACAGTAAATTTAAATTCTAGGAAAACATACTGGTATTATTGAGAATAGTTACGAGGGACTATATCGAATGGAAACACGATTTAATCAAGTTGGCTCGATAGAATAATTTCGCAAAGTACTTCTTTTCGAGCCATTTTATCGTCTATTTTCGGTTTTATTCTCAAATTAAGTAATTTAATTATATGATTTATTTACTAAAATAAAGTTCATAGGTGACTGAAAGGAAAACATCGAATGGATTTTTATTTAAGATAAAAATGATGAAAATAAAAACGAAAAACATCGAAAAAGTGCAAAAGTGTGGTTATTTTCTTCCCTCTTTACACGTAAAGAAAAAGACAAAGACAGATTTTTAAGTACCATTGCGCCTTAAGTAGATACCCGCGAGTCCCCACATACATAGTGCACAAATGGAGTTATCATTATGACTTCGCCACGAGTTCCGCGACCGTGTATTTAAACAATTCCAACTTTTCTTTTTGGAGGTCATATCGTGCGCTTCGTGACTCGACTAGCTGATAAGGAAAACACTTTCTTGCTCTCATAAATGTGCTATCTCCACATCTGAATAAGAATGGGCCCTCCTACACAAAACATTTAAGGCCTTAAGATTGGTCTAATGACAATATTCAATTAAAATTATTGAAAGACTGTGTAAAGCTATCACCATGGAAATTGATAAGCCCTATCTCACCTCATGCTAAGTGACGATGATGCCGAAAATGGAAGCGGGCTTACCCATATTCCCCAATCCAATCAAAGCTGGCTATATTATCTTCAAGCTGGAACACATCAATTTTGTTAGCATTGATGTTTGGCGGCAAAACTTAGATAAGATAGTGGTAGCTAGCAAGGCGGGCTATGAAAATGCCCTATCACCAACCAAACTGAGTCCTACAAAGTTACCACGTTACGGGGTACCAGGTTAGATAACTTAAGGCCTTAAGATGGGTGAAATGACAATATTCAATTCAAATTATTGAAAGACTGTGTAAAGCTATGGAAAAAATATATAATATATTTAAAGTAATAAAAAATCGATTTAATTGAATACAATTTTAAAATATTATCACTTTTGATGTAAAAAAATGTACTGTAGACCCTGTTTTTGGCATTAATTGCAAAAATTCTCGAAAACAAATAGTTTATGTTGAATGAAACCATCACACAAAAATTGGTGATAAGACCTTTCGTGTTAACTGAACACATTTTTTTTAAACTTATTTGAAAGTGATGAAAAGTAATAAAAACGTGTAAAAATCGAGAATTGGGCGTACGGTTTCAACTTAACAGCCGCGTTGAAGCTCGCATTGATTTCAACTTAAAATGAATAGACTTACGTTCGATATTATTTAAACACGTATCAATCTGCTCGGATTGAGTAATCTTAGCGCCTTAACGAAAGGAACACTCACTCGTCGCGCCAACGTGTACTTGTGCCTACGTAAAATAATGCAGTAACGAAAACTTGAACAAAGCCTCCTATAAAAATACTTTTGCTGCTGTAAACTTGTACAACCAGTTTTGCCATTTCAGCGTCCTCGTCGAGTTGACTTCCCATTTTCAAACAAGGTTTTTTTTCTGTCCACAAAAGCGTGCGAGTTTGTTATGAGCTTGGCTTCTTCCGCATCATTGGAAATGACGATGGAAAATGCCACACTGTCACTGCGCATTATTTTCACCAACGCCTTGTGTGTAACGAACGAAACTCGAATTAAGACGAAGCATTGATTGGCACTGTGGCTGGAGTATCTCATCTGTGACAGTGGTCTCTGTCTTTTTCTTAACGTGTAAAGAGAAAAGAAAATAACCACGCTTTTGCACTTTTTTAATGTTTTTTCGTTTCAATTAAAAACGACAATTAAGTGTGCGTTTAAACTAATCGAAATTAACCCGGCGGCAATGACGCTGGGTCATACTGACCCGAGCGATTTTCAATTGGGGAAATTTCGACAAAAACATATTTTTCGTTATTGGTTTTCTCAGTAGCTGGAGATAAGACCTCAGTTCATATGATTTGTACCATAGTGTAGTGAGCAAGCGCCAGTGAAGAATGGTAAAATCCCTTTTCTTTAATAAGACGGCTATAAAATGGCTACAGCTCCATACATTTTTAGTTCCAAAAGAGAAATTATTTTAGTTGCCATTTTGAGGTTGTTGCATTAAAACCTAATTATAGTTTGATATCTAAATTAACTTAAACATCTTGGTACTACAATGACTTCATGGTCATGCAATAGTTCTTACTTTGTATTAAATTTGTTATAATTCATCAGATAACCATATAATTAAGAAAAAACATTCGGGTCATATTTGACCCAGCGTCATCGTCCCCGTTATTTTTTACACGTCATTGGCGCCGTTTTAAGAATTACTAAATCGGTCTGATTTGCCTGTAGAATATAAATCTCTGTTTCTTTGATATATTTTTTCTGTTATAAAAGTGAACAAATCATTTTTCTGCAACTGACAAGATAAAGTCATTGAAATGATGAATCAGGTTACAAAATATCACTTCCATATGTTTTGTAATTGCTGAGAAAAATAGAGATTCCTGCGAATAAAGTTTCCAATGCGTCGCCTCAATCGTTTTGGGGCAATCGCGGAACGACAGAGCACACTGTAAACATAGAACTTTCAACCGAACTGTCCCTAATACGCTCTATAGAAAAACTGGTGCTGTGTGAAACGGCAGATGCGAGAACAATTGAATACTTTAACGCCAATAACTTTCCCGCGACCCGCTAATTATCTGCTGCCGATGCCGCTTCGCTAGTCACCGCAACTCTCGTCACGTCCCATCACTGCCACACACGAAACCACAGAAACAAGACAACTTAATTGTCTAGCACTCAAGCACAGTACAATAAAGAGTACTAGCGTAACTCAAGTCCGCTCGTAGGAAGGAAGTAGCCACCGCGCCGCCCGGCCCACTGACCGACTAAGTCCTTTAACTCTAGGCAGGCCTTGCTTGCCTACGGAAACATCTACTTTAGTACCAAACAGCTTTCTAGAGGTTATTAACTTGGTAGTTACTGAACGATGACCTTACTAGTGCCTACTTAACTAAGTTCCGTGCAATAACGAGGTTCTATCAAGTCTTTCAAGCAACGTTACAACTTGGGTAAAGTTGTTCAGTATGGTGAGTAGAATCCCCAGTTAACGGGTCTTAAACCATTTTTTTTACTCTCCATATATGTATGATGGATGACCTTTATCGGCCTGAACTCTTTCACATAGACATATTAATATGGAGAACGCGAATTGTTTCCATATAAGTTGGAGTGTGTAGCCGTTAAAAAGTCATCGCTCGAGTGACAGTCACAATGAGGAGGTTGGACCCCCCTTTGGTCGCCGTCACGTAGCTTCGTCGCATGGCTACGTGGTGAGTCGGAGGCACGGAATCACGTATTGGCTTTCCAATGTATCACACAAACCAACCGTATCACTTGTGGATTCAACTGACAATGCTAAGCAATTTTGTTTTTTTAGTCGTACATGATATCTTGTATCTCTTTTGATTTTGATGACTTAGTAGAAATAAGGTATGTTCTTACATACTTGCACATATTCTGAAAGGCTGACAATATTAAAGAGTTTCAGTTAATACTAGCTGTCCCGGAGAACTTCGTTCCACCTTACACTACACTACACTGCACTACACTACACTACCCTACCCTACACTACACTACACTACCCTACCCTACCCTACCCGACACTACACTACCCTACCCTACCCTATCCTACATTACCCTACCCTACCCTACCCTACCCTAAAACCAATTATTTTTTGACTGATATTTTTTTTTATGAACATCATATTTTAATAATGTACTTATTATTCTATTCCCGACGAAGACTTTCGACTTTCGATTTTCGACACGACTTTCTTTTATTCAAATAGATAATAGTTTGTTAATTTTAGGGACTAGCGTACTTTCTTTTTACATTACTCCTATGAAGCCACGATCTGATCAATAATAAATAAATGTATTTTTGATCTGAAGCTTTGATCGATAGATTTTTTTAGGAGTATATTTTAAGTTTAATGTATAAAAAATAAAAAATTATAAAAGGTTTAATGTATAAAACAAGTACTCTCTCTACCTCTAAAAGGGATGATGACAGCATCAGAAATAAATTATGAACTCTTGATCACTAAATTGCCCTCCTACTTAAACTTCGGAAAACCTTACTCGTTTTGTTTTCCATCAAGTCTTCGATTTTTAATTCATCAAAATCACAAAATGAGTACGTAAATGACGCTGCAAAGCTATGACGTCACGCCTAGGTATTTCAAACCTTTTTAGAACAAAATTTCCTTTTTGACAGATGATAAAAAGTAACTCAGATGACTAGCAGATGTCATCGCTAATGTAATAGTCAAGCATCAAAAGCAAAAAGGTCGGCCTCTTCTATTGTCCGAGGCCAAGATCCATCAAAAAAGAGACAAAACCAATAAATTAACAGCTAACAAAGTAATTTATTTTTCCTTTTCTTACATAATAACAGGTGTTTTGATCCGATTGAAGCAGCGAAGCTTTTGTAGTAGGTAAATAGATTAAATCGTTGCTTTTTGTGTTCGCAAACGGTCAACGCTGCAAATAGCGGATAAAAGACGTAATAACAATATGATATTAGCTTGAAACAAACTTCAGCTCGCACCTGCTCTTTAATGGTAATAGTGTAATGAAACATCTGTTGTAGTGTTTAAGATTATGTTGTAAGCTCGCAAGTTGGTTGAGTATAAGATAAGGTACTCAAAAGATTTGGGAAAATACTAAGGGTAGTTTAATTCGGATAGATCCTTATCGAAATGTAATTAACCTACTTACTGAAATAATGTTTTTTTTAAATTGAATTTGGTTTGTAACCATTCTCCTGACTTTAAAAAAAATAAATTTGGGCGTTATAATGGCCAGTAGGGGATCTAACGTACTATAAAAACGTGATAAAAACTACTTAATTGGTAATATTTAGTCAGTAGGAAATGAGAGTTTTATAGTAATCGTATTCATTTAATAAATAATTGTTTAATACAACTTCGTAAAAATATCCTTTTTCATTTTTTTTCCTTTTGAAAATGCGAATGTACAACTCGTGCAATGTAGACCGTAGTCTTTTCGAAAATTAAATTTATATATTTTAATAAAAACAAAATTATATTTGCAAATCAATCCCGAAATCGAAAAATGGTTCTAGCAAACCCGTAGTAGTTTTAAAAGACCTTTTCAACGAAACCAAACACGATAGGGTACGTCAACGAAAAAAAAATCATCCCCTCTTTACATGAGGTACTCCAAAAAAAATTTATTTTTTCCGATTTTATTGCACTACTTTGTTGGTGTGATTAATATGATACTCATGCCAAGTTGCAGCGTTCTAGTAATAATAGTCTCTGAGCTAAGCCGCAGACAGACAGACATGGCGAATCTATAAGAGGCGCTATATTGTAATACTGTGCTAAAAGGGTTCCTTGTTGATTTCGGAACCCCAAAAAAGTGCAAGTCGGACTCACGCACTATGGGTTCTGGATAAACAATGGCATTTTTTCGAGGTTTCTTTTAGAGAAACTTCTTTTATGAATGAGTCTATAAGCGTAAGAAAATCGATCCCCATCAAACACTCAACTCAGATTTTTTGCCATCATTATACCTTATTCACGCCTTCGTTGCTCGAAAGTAAAAATTGTACATACTGGTCGTATGTACCTATCATCTACATAAATGTTAGTAAATGTTTAGCAATCAGTATAATGAGTACAGAATTATTAGATAATAATTACAGAAAAAAAAATACAGGACAGCACTGTCAATAGCGCCACAAAGTTAGAAATAGACTAGCTGTTTCCAGCGGCTTTCTATGACTTTGCGAGGCTACCTACCAAATTTCAACCAGATCCGTTCAGTATTTTTTGCGTGAAGAAGTAAAAACATACACACTCACAAACTTTCGCCTATATAATATTAGTGTGATTAGAAGAATCACATGAAATAGCTGCGTCAATGCATGCTGGTGATCTTGCATGGTTGCTATACGTCTGCCTGACGTAATTGATTCATAGAAAAGACGTCAGCTCGTACAATATGCTACGCACAGCAGTGTGTCGCTTCCTATATACAGAAAACGATATCTCAGTTACATGCTTTTGAATGTTCTCAGTAAGAAAACTAAAGTAACTGAGCTACTCTTATCCTAGAATTTTGGAAACAGTCATAAATACCGGTCAAAAGCGAGTAAGACTCGCTTTAGCACACACAGGATTCCGTGCCATTTTACATAAAAACAAAGAACTGGTTACGAACATCAGTGTGTCGCTGCCTACAGGAAACAATGTCTCAGTTACATGCTCCTGAATGTTTTCAGTAAGAGAACTAAAGTAACTTAGCTATCACAGAATCGCTGAAGCAGTCATACAAACCGGTCAAAAGCGAGTAAGACAAATCACGTTGCCTGTATAATGTATGGTCTAGCAGTAATACATACATACGTACATACTCTCTGAAAATTTCAATTGTCTACCCATTACGGTTCATGAAATACAGACAGAACAACAAATATCACGTTTCTTGTATGGTTGCCCCCTATACATTTTATTATTTGTTGTTATAAGTAACGGCAATAGAAATACACCCTGTGAAAATTTCAACTGTCTACTTAAGACGTTTCATGAAATACAGCCCGCTGACAGACAGACGGACGGACAGCGGAGGCTTAGTAATAGGGTCCCGTTGGTCAACCTTTGGGTGTACAGAACCCTTTAAAGCATCCAAGGCACTGGAAAGACATAAAGCAGACAAAAAAATGCCAATAAACTTTTGTTATTGATAGGCAAGTATAAGCACAGATGAGATACTAGTTACTTCGTAAGTAGAAGCACAGATAAGATACTAATTACTTCGTAAGTATAAGCACAGATGAGATACTAGTTACTTCGTAAGTAGAAGCACAGATAAGATACTAATTACTTCGTAAGTATAAGCACAGATGAGATACTAGTTACTTCGTAAGTATAAGCACAGATTAGATACTAGTTACTTCGTAAGTAGAAACACAGATAAGATACTACAGATGTTTTATCTCACGAGCGCGGGTTAGCCATACTTGTGTGTGTAATGCGTATAGACACGTGCTCTATTGTTAGTTGTGTCTATTGTGTGCGCAATTGTAAGCTCCCGACCTTACGCACGCAAAGACAATTTGCATGTACATTAACACACACAAGTATGACTAACCCGCGCTCGTGAGATAAAACATCTGTAGTTACTTCGTAAGTATAAGCACAGATGAGATACTAGTTACTTCACAAGTATAAGCACAGATGAGATACTATTTACTACTTAAAAGGACTTTTTGCAAACCAAATACTGACCATGAAAAATAGATATAAGTAAGATCACCATTTTCTGGCTTTCTAATAGAGAATTGGTTCCTTTTTAAGCATTATTTGTTTCCACACATTTGTTATCTTCCACAAATCCTCTGTTATTCGTACCTACGTTCAAAACAGTGTAAATGTGAAAATGTATGCAGCTCGACTCCACACGAGTGCGCTTGCGATCCATGACGTTGCATACACGGCGGGCGCGATGCGGTGAACACGTCGAGAGGCATTTAGGTAACAAATTGCAGTTACACTGTTTCAACTATTCCACAACGAACTGGGTCGCCGACACTGTTACCCGCTAACCGATAACACCCGCTACGATACGTACACTACACAGTCAGACTGACACGTTGGCTCAGTGGTTACTGCTCTTGACTGCTGATCCGAGAGTTGTGGGTTCGTTCCCCACACAGGGCAAACATTTGTGTGCATGATGAGCAGATTTGTTTGGTCTGTATATGTATATATTTAAAAGTTTATAAGTATGTATATATCGATCTCTGGTTTCCATAACACATGGAATCCTACTTTGGGGCCAGATGACCATGTGTGATTTGTCCCAGAATATTTATTTATTTATTTATCCACACACACACTCACCTGCACGAGGTTTCAAATATACCCAGACTCGATAAAGGACGACTAAGAGCTTGAAACCAATCTACTTTCCTTAGAGAAGCTTCAAAGCTTATTAATTTTACATGAATGATTGGGAAGAAAAGAGCGTCAGTGGCATAATGGCAAGGGCCACTACCTCCTGTCCGGGAGGTCGGGGTTCGAATGTGTTTTCGAATTTCGGTTTCATATGTAGGTACGTTTATCCGACCGATGCTCTTACGGAAGGAAAACATCGTGAAGAAACCTGCACACGCCTGCGAAGAAACTTGAAGGTTGTGTGTGAAGTCGACCAACCCGCACTAAATCCCGATCGCCCCAATTCAGGGTAGGCTCGAGCCTTTCGGAAGGGACGTATAGAAGCTGATATGATAAATTATTGGGAATAAGGCTAAGAAGATAATGAGGATGTATAATAATTTATCTTAGGGAAAATAAAGATTTTTTGGTTTCATGAACAATGAGTATATTTTTAGTTTTAAACTTGGGCCATGTTTTCAACTTTTCACTTTTTTATAAGTGAAACAATTGGAGTTCATACATGTCTCAATCATTTTTGAGTTCCGTACCCAAAGTGTAAAAACGGGACCCTATTACTAAGACTTCTTTGTCCTTCTGTCACTAGGCTGTATCTCATGAACCATGATAGCTAGACAGTTAATATTTTCACAGATGATGTGTTTCTTTTGCCGCTATAACTACAAATACTAAAAATTAGAAAAAGTTAAAAAATAAGGGAGGAATAATACAAAAAAAATAATTTTAAACGTGAAGAAGCTAGTGCCATCTAGTATATATGATGGTACGGAACCATTTGTACTAGCTCCATCTAGTATGGTGGTAGGGTACCCTATGTGTGCGGTGCTGACTCTCTTGTCCGCATTATGATCGTAATGATCTAGCCTGCAGTGACTAGCTAATGAATGATGCAGTAAAGCTTATTTCACTGCAATTCCAATCACATTTCCGCTGAATAGTAAATATCAGAGCGTTAGGTGAACGAAATCAATCTATTTTCGTGACGATTTCTGCTCTGCACATTTTTAATAGAACTTTTTACGGCTCCCGCTAAAACAGGATTAGGAAACACGATGCTAATCCCATCGCAGTTTGCCGTTCAAAACTTTAACGTTTACTAAGTTTTCTTAAATAGGGTAAAACCAGGATAGTTGCCCCAGGCACACCCTGGACACTTCATACAACGGGCCAGTCATGACTTTAAAAAAAAGGAATGACGGAACAAACAAAATGGCGGCGTAATCCTATACGTCCGACAACCAAACTGTAACCAATCTGTATCAATCTGGGTGACGAGGGGGTGAGGTCGCAATCTAGAGAGCGGCAGGGAGTGTCCATACTGTCCGTACGGCAGGGTATAGTTGCCCCGATTGTAATTACTCTAGTTTCGCGGATAAATCGCATGCTATTTTATTAATCTATCTATATATTCTCCAACTACCACTAAGTGTCTCATGTCTCTGTGCGATTGCATGGGAGGCAAAATGCGATCAAAGTTTTGCGGGGTATATGCCCTTTTTCTCGGCGGGGCATCTATCCTAAACGTAATATACAGTGTTAAGTCTATATAGCGACACTCAAGGGACCGGGCGTTTTTTGACGTTATTGAGAGTTTTCGTTATACAAAGAGAAATTAGCGTCAAAGTAAACCAACTGGAGCTAGAAAATTTTGACATTTCAAATCGAGTGACGTTATACAGAGTTTACACTGTACATGAATTAGGCAACTATCCCCTATGTGGGAAAGATGTCCCAAAATACAAAGGTCCGCAAAAATCACTAATACTCTAAAAACATTAAAGATAAAGTTTTTTACTTTTCTTAAATTTGTAGATAAAAAACTAAAGTATCGGCCAGCTTTACAAATAAAGTATTTTGCTTTTGTACTGAGAGATATAGAGTGATTTCAAAAAGTGTGGCAAATATCCCGCTTTTACCCTGAACATGTTATTCAAGCATATCAAGCTATAGCTTTTAAATTGGACGCAAATGTTAAAGTTTTATGAAAGTTCCTCTGCACTTCCTTACTGGATAAAATTGGAATTGTTCGACCTCGACACTTGCTGTTTTTGTGTTCTATAAATGACCGTGTCTTTTTTTATTTTGCAGGTAATCACCGTTATTCACACAAGCTGCACGTTTACGGAAGTAGATACTCGTATATACAGAATGATGTGACGTTCAAATGGCTGAAAACGGGAAATGGTAAATTCAAGTCATCAAACTAAACAACAGACGAAGATTTAACCACCTTCGTGGCGTAATGGTTAAGTTCATTAGCTTCGTATCAGGAGGTCGTGGGTTCGATTCCCGGCGGAGTCTAACTTTAAAAGACTCGGTTTGGTTGGTGGAAGGGCGTTTTAAGCCCGCCTGGCTAGCTACCACCATCTTATCTAAATCTTGCCGTTAAACATCAATGCTAACAAAATTGACGTTTCCGGCTTGAAGATAAGATAGCTAGCTCCCCATTTGATTGGGGTATATGGGTAAGCCCGCTTCCATCTTCGGCATCATCGTCACCGACCATCAGGTGAGATGATTCCAAGGGCTTACCAATAGTAAAAAAAAAAATTAGAACCGGCATGAAGATAAGATAGCCAGTTGTGTATTATGTTTGGGAATCTTGGTAAATCCGCTTCCGTTTTCGGCATCATCGTCACTTACCATCAGATGAGATGACGCCAAGGGCTAATCTAGTTTAGATTATTTTTGAAAACCCACCGCACCTATAGAATAGAGTAAAAAAGAATTATCTTCAAATACTAATCTATCCCTACTAATCCCTACTAATATTATAAATGCGAAAGTAACTCTGTCTGTCTGTTACGCTTTCCTGCAAAAACTACTGAACGGATTTGGCTGAAATTTGGTAGGTAGACAGATTAGGACCTGGATTAAGACATAGGCTACTTTTTACCACGCTCGCGAGCCGCTTGCGGCTCGCGCACTGCGCACCCTCGAAAAGTCATAGAAACGTGGTCCACGCGGGTGAAGCCGCGGGAAACAGCTAGTAATATTATAAATATGAAAGTAACTCTGTCTGTCTGTTACGCTTTCCCGCAAAAACTACTGATCGGATTTGGCTGAAATTTGGTAGGTAGATAGATTAGGACCTGGATTAAGACATAGGCTACTTTTTACCACGCTCGCGAGCCGCTTGCGGCTCGCGCACTGCGCACCCTCGAAAAGTCATAGAAACGTTGTCTACGCGGGTGAAGCCGCGGAAAACAGCTAGTTATTATATATATAAAAGAAAGTCGTGTTAGTTACACCATTGTAACTCAAGAACGGCTAGACCAATTTCGCTAATTTTTGTTGAGTTCATTATTGTCAGGAGAAGGTTTTAGGGTAGGGTAGGGTAGGGTAGCGTAGGGTAGGGTAGTGTAGTGTAAGATGGAACGAAGTTCGCCGGGACAGCTAGTTATCAATAATTGATCAGCTTATTCGTAAACTTTGTGAAGTTTTCAAACTTTTTTACTCCGATTGTAAAGGTAAGTTCCTTTGGGAAATGTGTACAGTTTCATGAGTAGTATCCATCATTTACTGCTTTTCAGCTGATAAAAAGTCACCCTGTATACATACAGGGTGTAAAAAAATTGATGTAAGAGCCGTTACCTGGAAATGAAATGAAATTATTTATTAGTTAATACGTCAAATTAGATTTCATAAAATCATAAAATTTAAATGTAAATGTCATTACTAACGTGTTAAAATTTACACGAATAATAAAATACAAATAACGTTGTATGTAATTTAGGCGATTTAAAGAAATCTTCTTAATTATAAAACACTTTTTCGTGCAGCCAGTCTTTCAAAGTTTTCTGGGCCTCCTAGTTATCTTACTGAACAACTATCCCCAAGGAACCCATACTCAATTCTCAAAAAATGACGATTCATTCATGATCAAAGTCACTCGCTGATCTATTTGTATGAAGACTTGAAATATTTTTTTTATTGTTTCGTAGAGACAGTTGTTCGGTATGATGAGTAAAAGTCCCAGCTAACGACTTACACCAGTTTTATTACACCCTGTATATTACGTTGTTTGAACAGGTGTAACTTTGTAAGTAAACAAGCACATTAGCCCATCCTAGTCGGCGCTCAAACACATTAAGCAAAGAAAAAGCAACCTCTCACTTTCTTCGAAATAGCCCAAAATCAGACGCACACGCACGTGTTTCTATACGTCGATGTGAAAGTGAGTTCTCACTGACCAATCGACTATTACATACAATTACAATGCCGGCTTTATCTTGCGAGATGTCTGGAAGGAACGTAGTCAATCAACTTTCGTATTATGCATTTTATTGGCAGTTTTCGCAATAAGATTTCAAAATTACACTCTTTTTCATTGTAATAAAATAGAGATTACATAATTTTATATGTCATTTGTGAAAAATAAAAAAATAAACAATCATTAGTTAATAACGTCAAAATACCATCATTGGTATAAAACAAATTATGCCATTAGAACATGAAAACAATATGACACGAGATACATTCAAATCATTGAATGTCATTAATGCCTTTAACAAGAGTAGGCTAGGTATAACGCGAGATTCAGCCATCGCTTCCCTTAACCATATTAGAGGGAAAGGAACGACCCAGTTTCCGATACGCCACCATCTTCACGAGCATTTATGCGAGCATGCACCACTCGGGTCAATGCTAAAATTAAAAAAAAAAAAAAAGTATAGATTAAAAAAAATACTTTACTTGTCATGTCTTTTTGCTTCCACGTCAATTCTTACATTACATGGTTGTCATCATCATCATTACAGCTCATATACGTCCCCACCGAGGGGCTCGAGCCTACCCTGAATCAGGGCGATTAGGCCTTAGTCGACCACGCGGGCCCAGTGCGGGTTGGTCGACTTCACACACAACCTTCGAGTTTCTTCGCAGGCGTGTGCAGGTTTCCTCACGATGTTTTCCTTCACCGTTAAAGCAATCGGTAAGTATGTACGTAAGTTTTTTGAAAAACTCATTGGTACATTGGCCATCCAGATTTGAACCCGGTACCTCTGGTTAGATGGACCGAGTCGTTACCGGTTGAGCCACCGACGCTTTTTTACATGGTTGTCATTTTATAATTATTAAACACCAGCTGTCCCTGCGAACTTCGTACCGATTACACAACACTACACACACGCCGCACACGGCACACTACACTACACTACTTTTTGTAAATAATGCTATGTTTTTAGGTCATTTTTTACACCTTGGGTTACATTATTAGAGTTTTAGTAAGGATCCCTATTTTTTTTATATAATATAGCCTATATCAACCGCGGATAGTATACCTTCCCAACGGTGAAAGAATTTTTCAAATCGGTCCAGTAGTTTCGAAGCCCTATTCAATGCAAACAAACAATCAATCAAATCTTTTGTCTTTATAATATTCGTATAGATGATTTGCGTTGATTCTACCCAAACATTTTAGTCATTTAAATATTCGGATGTCAAATTATAATAACAGTTCACAATGTGCAATGGCAAAAACTACGAAATTAAAATTAAGTTAATTAAACACTTGAATTACAAAAGGAATACAAGAATTAAACAAAAGTCTTAAAATTAAAAAGTTACATAACACCTATTTTAATTAATTAATTACGACAGTTGGACTGAGTTCAGCTTTTGCTGGCAGTTAAACTAGAGTGCTCAGAGCTGTTTTTCAACCAAGCCCAGGTAAACCATATAATGTGATGAAATACAAAAGAAAATTTAAGCCTAACAGAGCGAAAGATATATTGTGAACAAAAACAAAACCGTCTTCAAACAGGAAACTAAGGTTCCCCTCGATTTCTCTGGGATGCCATCATCAGATATTGGTTTCCTCATCATGGTACCACCCTTGGGATATCTCCTTTCCAACAAAAAATAATCATCAAAATCGGTTCATACACGACGAAGTAATCCGCGAACACACATAAAAAAATAAAAAAATATATAAATAAGTCGGTTAAAAATAACATTTATTTATTAAATTGAATCATGGGCAATTCGGCAACTGCCACTGACCAAAATTCAAATGTGTTAAATAAATTACAATGAACGCATATGTGTTGACTAGATATTTACATTGGTAGGTATTTACTTCAAAACGCTAGAAAAGCGTGTGGATAATGGACTTAGGTAGGTAATGTGATTCAAGTATTTTGCAAACTTTAAACTATTACAATCCATTCATTCTCACGTTTCAATGTCATGCGTGGGAAAATGTCTAGCTAATTATCACGATATGAGATGGACATTTAGGTAGACTTAATTTAAATAAGCAAAGCACAATTTTGACACGAGCATTACAAAACTGGCTTTATATAAGAACAAGCACATACTATTAGGGCAACTCTCATGAAATAACCTGACCTTACGAAACTAGTCAAAAACTCAACTCCATAAAATATTACCCTCTTTTTTCGCCAATCGGGAAAAACTTTTTTCATGTCACAGGATTAAGACGAATCTAACGACACCTCGCACAGGCGTTGAGGCTACAGGCTCATTCAAAGAAACAGACATACATACCTACATTCATACTTAAACATCCGAAAAACATTAGCCATCTTTTTTTGTGCAGTCGTATAAAAACACTAGATACAAGCCCATGATTGCTCTCAGGGCAGACAGTGTGATGTTTTAGAAAGCTTGTATCATCATTTCAGCTCATATATTACGTCCCCACCGAGGGGCTCGAGCCTACCCTGAATTAGGGCGATCGGGCCTCAGTCGACCACGCGGGCCCAGTGCGGGTTGGTCGACTTCACACACTACCTTCGAGTTTCTTCGCAGGCGTGTGCAGGTTTCCTCACGATGTTTTTCCTTCACTGTAAGAGCGTCGGATAAACGTACATATGAAATCTAAATTCAAAAACACATTGGTATGTGGCAGCATTCGAACCACGACCTCCCGCACAGGAGGTAGCGGCCCTTGCCATTACGCCACCGACGCTCCGAAAGAAAGAAAATCATGTATACAGTTCCACAATTCCAAACTCTAAACTTTGTCAACGCCAAGTTAGTAAATAATAGAGAAATAAAAATTCAATGTTCAATATTTATTTCCGTTCATTCCAAATCCAAACTAGTCTGTAACGGCATCCGCATAGCCAACTGTACTCGGACGCATGACCAACAGCTTTATTTGAAAATCGAATCATTATTCAGGACAACTTTGGCAAAGTTCCCGTTGTATTCGATCCTTGCTCATATAACGGAATTCCATCGAATGGATGTCCTCAATACAATATTGCTTATGCTCATAGCTGTTGTTAAATTTTGCTAACTAGGTACTCGTTGTATAATTTGAATAATACACAGTTGATGCCGAATCATGTCGAGTAATGTTAGCAGCATTGATGTGTTTCGGCTAGCCAGTTTCCCCATTGCGTTGGTAAATCTTGGTAAGCCCACTTTTATCTTCGGCATCATCGTCACTTACCATCAGGTAAGATGATGTCAAGGGGTCACTTACCAATTGTGGATAAAAAAACAGAAAACATCAAATTGCATATCCACTCTGTGTATGTTTCTCATCCTTCACAAGTTTGTTAAGTTTATACTTCCTTCACGTCTTGTCAAACTCAAACTTTGTACCTGTCCGTATCATAATGCCAACATAACTGAATCCAAGACGTGGGTATTCTATTTATAGGTGTTTTATTTATTCACAATTGGTAAGCCCATGGCATCATCTCACCTGATGGTAAGTGAGGATGATGGCGAAGATGGAAGCGGCTTTACCAAGATTCCCCAATGCAATGGGGATCTGGCTATCTTATCTTCAAGAAGGAATACATCAATGCAGTTAACAACAACAGTTAATAACAAGATGGTGGTAGTTGGCCAGGCGGACTATGAAAATGCCCTACCACCAACCAAACCGAGTCTTACAAAGTTGACCCTGCCGGGAATCGAACCCGCGACCTCCTGGTGTGAACCAAATGAACTAATCATTACGCCCCGGAGGCGGTGTTTTAGAAAGGGGAATAAAAAAAAGGGCCATTATGTAGGGTTACCAGATGATATTTTGATAAATGGAAGCCGTTGGGTCTGAAAAGGAGGATTCCCTGTAAAAAACCGGTCAAGTGTGAGTCGGACTCGCGCAAAGTAGGGTTCCGAAGTATTTTCAAAAATCAAAGGAATATTTAAAAAACAAAACTATGTTTTCAGTTATAGTTGGTAATGGAACATTTTGGGTCGAAAATCTATGAACTTTTTAAAAATCCAACTGCACACCTTAAGTTGATCGACTTTTACTTTTACTTTTTGCCTTTGCTATTTCTATATTTAAAAGATATAAAGGAAATTTAACAATTACATTTGATTCCATTTGCCATTTTTAGGATTCCGTATCTCAAAAGAAAAAAGGAATTTATAGGATCACTTCGTTTTCCGTCTGTTTGACCCTTTTTCTAAGAATCGCGTGAAGGTATCAAGTTGCAATTTATATCAAACTAGCCGTCCGCCCGCGGCTACGCCCGTGTTATTTTCGATTTTCCCGTGAGAATAGGACGTTTTCCCGGGGTAAAAAGTAGCCTATGTCCTATTCCAGGACCTAAACTGTATGTGTGCCAAGTCTTATCCCGATCCGTCCAGTGGTTGAAGCGTGAAAGAGTAACAAACATCTATACATACATACATTTCACGTTTATAAAATTACTAGCTGTTTCCCGCGGCTTCACCCGCGTGGACCACGTTTCTATGACTTTCCGGCTCGAAGGATGAAATGTTGACCTGGCAATGGGTCTCACGATGAACACTTAATTGAACTAACATAAAACTTTATTAATAAACACTTTTGAACTAAACAATTAATAGTTATTACCGGTTTTGAACTGACAATACAAAATTACACGATGGTTTGACGAAATTAAATAATAACTTTTATAGCGCGTTCTAATTTTAAAAAGCGCCATCTACAAACTTCTAATGGAACTTAAAATAAAAAATGTCTTTAATTCACTTCAACATTCTCCGCCGCCAAGGACAACATGTCCTTACACTAATCTGGAAGTCTGCACAACTTGGATATTGCTCTTTGCGTTACTCCAAATGTCGTTCTGACATCATACATTCTTGTAAGACCATCTGTTCCAGTGTACTTCTTCAAAATCCGTCCTAATCTCCAAGTGGCAGGTGGTAGCTTCGGATCCTTTATCAGGACCAAGTCGCCTTCTTCTAAATCCTTCTGTGGCAGCATCCACTTCGGGCGCTGTTGCAAACGAGACAAATAATCAGTCTGCCATCTTGTCCAGAAATCTCGCACCATACGTTGAGTTAAGCGCCATCTTTCTAACGGGGTATTGAGCTAAGTTGCGGACATATACGGACAAACAGACAGACATGGCGAAACTATAAGGGTTTTCCTCGTTGATTTCAGAACCCTGAAAAGGAGGACATTTACTATTAAACAAGTTCATTTAATATTATAATTTGCTTTATTTTAAGCTGCAACTTTCTCAAGAAGTTCTAGGTAATTACACAAATAATTATAAAACTCTTCACATGACATGTTTTTGAAATTGTATAGAAACAAAGATTTCACTAACTTCGCACTACTTATGTTCCTTTCGTTTACGCATGTACGCACGTTTGACCTTTGGCCACGCACGGCACGCGACATTTTACAGTATTAACACACACACTCACACACACACACACACACACACACACATCAAATTTGCCTAGGGACATTTTTAGACTTTTCATACGAAACATGTTTTTTTGAAGAACTATAAAAAATACTTAGGACATGTGTAAGGTAGATACTTTCGAGGTAAGCGTGTGCTATATTTAACCTTTCAGTTCTTATAAATTAACTAGCTGTCCCGGCGAACTTCGTACCGCCTTACATTACATTACACTGCCCTGCCCTACCCTACACTACCCTACACTACACTACACTACCCTACCCTACACTACCCTACCCTACCCTACATACACTACACTACCCTACCCTACACTACTCTACCCTACCCTACCCTACCCTACACTACCCTACCCTACCCTATCCTATCTCTCAAGTTGGATCGAACTGCACATGGTGTGCGAATTTTATTATAATCGGTTAAGTGGTTTAGGAGTCCATTGAGGACAAACATTGTGACACGAGATTTATATATATTACTAGCTGTCCCGGCGAACTTCGTACCGCCTAACATTACATTACACTGCCCTACCCTACACTACACTACCCTACCCTACTACATACACTACACTACACTACCCTACACTACACTACCCTACCCTACCCTACACTACCCTACACTACCCTACACTACCCTACACTACACTACCCTACCCTACACTACCCTACCCTACCCTACACTACCCTACCCTACCCTACACTACACTACCCTACCCTACCCTACCCTACATAAGAACCTTCTCCTGACAATAACGAACTCGACAAAAAAAGAATTAGCGAAATCGGTCCAGCCGTTTAGGAGGAGTTCAATGACTAACACACGGACAGAAGATTTATATGGAATAAAATCTTTTTGTACCTATCTCTATAAATACAAACAGCTGTGTCTTAAATAAAAATGTTTTTGCATTTTATAAATAAAAAATAATCAAATCTTTTTTGTCATATGGAGGTATATACAGTTTATGAAAAGAGTTTTATTATTCTCCGAAAATGATCAAATCTTCTTATATGTTTGTTTTGACAACCGATATTGTTGCCATGGCAACCGAGCGTGAAGTTTTTTTCTTCGTTACGGAATTTCTGGATTCTTAATTAAAATTGCGACTATAATTTGAGATTTAAACTATCCTATCTCTCAAGTTGGATCGAACTGCACATGGTGTGCGAATTTTATTATAATCGTTTAAGTGGTTTAGGAGTCCATTGGGGACAAACATTGTGACACGAGATTTATATATATTAAGACTAGCTGTCCCGGCGAACTTCGTACCGCCTTACATTACATTACACTGCCCTGCCCTACCCTACACTACCCTACACTACACTACACTACCCTACCCTACACTACCCTACCCTACCCTACATACACTACACTACAATACCCTACCCTACACTACACTACACTACCCTACCCTACACTACCCTACCCTACATACACTACACTACACTACCCTACCCTACACTACTCTACACTACCCTACACTACACTACCCTACCCTACCCTACACTACCCTACCCTACACTACCCTACCCTACCCTATCCTATCTCTCAAGTTGGATCGAACTGCACATGGTGTGCGAATTTTATTATAATCGGTTAAGTGGTTTAGGAGTCCATTGAGGGCAAACATTGTGACACGAGATTTATATATATTAAGATTAAGAAGATTTAATTGTAAGTGTTTTTGTTTGTAAAAACGCGCGGAAAATGAAAATTCTGTTTTTATATTGTCATTTAAAGCGTCGGTGGCTCAACCGGTAACGACTCGGTCCTTTTAACCAGGGGTACCGGGTTCAAATCTGGACGGCCAATGTACCAATAAGTTTTTCAAAAACTTACGTATATAGTATAGTACGAGTATTACGTATAGCGAAGAAACTTACCGATAGCTTAACGGTGAAGGAAAACATCGTGAGGAAACCTGTACACGACTGCGAAGAAACTCGAAGGTTGTGTGCGAAGTCGACCAACCCGCACTGGGCCCGCGTGGTTGACGAAGGCCTGATCGCCCTGATTCAGGGTAGGCTCTAGCCCCTCGGTGGGGACGTATATGAGCTGATATGACGATATTGTCATACTAGGATGGCAGAGATCATATGGAATTAGTAGAGCCCATGTTTATAACAACTGAAAAGATACTCGTAAATATAGCACAAGCCCATCTTGAAAGTTTTCATACCCTGTACTACACTTGACCTTAATAATTTTAAATAGTTTTTTAAGAGACAACGTTTTGCATGAACATTTCTAAAGTATCCCTAGGCAATGTTGAGCAGTGTATAATAAATACAAGGAGGACAACAGAAGTTAAGGGAGAACGAGAGGACAAAATATTAGAAAGGAGAATATCCTTTTGGATACCATCTGGCAACCCTGCCCTTACAGGATTTTTATTAGTTTTCTGGTGGGATTTGTAGTAATTTTACTTTAGTGTTTTAGCATTGTTTTCTGCTAGAATGTGCTTCAAAAAGTAGTGTGTTTGGGGAAAATAGTCTAGTGCACGTGATCAATGTGGAGAACAAGAAAATAAAAATATGGAGGACCTGAACACCCGGCTTGTGACGCCCTACTGACACCGGGTGCTCCACCTTAGAATGCAGCTGCAGATGTTGTCAAGAACTCCATTGATGATTTGTGATGCACCGACACCAACATTACAAATCAAAATAGAAATGATGATCAATAATTTGATGACTGTCTCAAAAAGGCTCGTACCCAGAGAGATAAATATATAATCAAACTGGGATTTTTTAAGTGGTCCGTAACTCCATATTGGCACAGTATATATATTAGTACTAACGTAATATTGGGAACAAACCTCATACCTACTTATGAAGTTATCAATGTACTACCACACCCTGAACACTTCATACAACGGGCCAGAAATGACTTTTAAAAAAGGAATGACGGAACAAACAAAATGGTTGCGAAATTCTATAAGTTCGACAACCAAACTGTAACCAATCTGTATCAATCTGGGTAACGAGGGGGTGAGGTCGCAATCTAGAGAGCGGTAGCGGCAAGGAGTGTCCATACTGTATCTTAGTACTAATATATACTTTGGTACTACTATAGTTCGTAAAATTTAGCATTTAGCTTGATCGCTGCGACACAAGGTAAGATAGATGGAAGTTCAATTAGTGTAAAAGAGATACAACATATAAAATTTACTAAGATGATAGAAGTCGATGTCGCAGCGATCAAGCAAAATTTTACGAAGTATAGTGTCTGATAGCTGTGACGAAACGGTTCGCGCACTTTCGCACCGCAGCCAGCCACAGGTCGTGGTTCAGTCGAATCGAACCTTAAAAAATTGTGCAATAAACGTTACGCAATCGCCACATCACAGCGAGAGAAATTGACGATGCCTCATCAATAGCAACTCTTTGTTTAAACACTGTGTGTAGATAGGAGTATAGAGACTTTATAGATAGACACTTGACATTTCCATAGTTCGTTATGTGTTAATATTACAACTATTACAAGCTTTTGTTTAAGAGCGTACCTATTCACAAAATCGTTTTCATAGAAACTTAAAACTACTACTTCCTGTAAATAGATGGGTCGATTCTAATGAAACTTTATACACATGGGCAAGTCACGAAATTCTAGTTTAAGTAGCTGTTGGTTTTCTTAATAAATGAAAATACAATAAAAAAGATAACATTTTCAAAAAATAGCGTTGTCTCTAAATAATAGTTTTTAATAGTAATCTTAAAATTCGCTAATCTTTTTAAAATAAAGTATTTCGATATTGTAATCTATCCAAATACTACGACTTTGTGACTTGCTTATGTTTGAAAAGTTTTATTAGAATCGGCCCATTCATTTTCAAGAAGTAGTAATTTTAAGTTTTTAGGGGAAACGATTTTGTGAATACGCTATTAACTTGCAATGTTTGTACGTTTTTTAGGACAAATCTTGCGAGCAATTTAAGGGCGACTTTCTGAAGTTCGATTTAGCTGAAATTTGGTATAAAGCCATATTTATGATTACCAATTCAATAGATAAAAATACTATGCTTGCATTAATTGAATTTGAAAATGTGTATTGATAATCCACAGATTTGAATATATAAGTCACTGTGATAATCACATTTATGGCACACGGTGGCATGTTTGAGCATATAAATTATTTTAAATTAAAACTACAAGCTAAAAGTTTTCGGGTGTTTCGATTTTTTTTCCATTGAAATAAAGATAAGACGTGAACACAACAACGAATATACAATAGGCAGATTTTTATTTGTCATAAACACATACAGATTAAACAAGATAAAAAGAGTAAAATGAAACAAAAACACAAAGAAATATTAAAAATAAAGGAATCGGTGGTGTAGTGACTTTTCTCAGCTAAAGCTGCAGGAGAACTAAAGCGCTAAATAAAATTTAAACTTTGTAAGTCATTCATGACACCATCGTGGCAAGTAAGTAACGCAACACATAATTCTATTTATCCAAGAGCGTGAGATGGTATTTCGAAAATGACCTGCTATTTCAGTGGGTAAGCATCATATGCAGGCCGCGGCCGGTTTGAGGCAATTTTCCCAGCAGTGTGACAATGGTCAATTAAGCCGTCTGCTGAGTGATAAGTGGAGCGTCCCTGTTAGGCATTTGTAACGGTATGTGGGAGCCGAAATATGTTTTATAATAATTCTCCGTTCGTCGAATATTTGGACTAGTTAGTGCTTGTAATCAAATCAGGTGAGCGAATAGGTATTTACAAGCTACGGTCAACGTTGTGCGTCCAATAATACAAGGTGCCCGGCCGATTGGGTGCCCGGAATATACAGGATGTAACAAAATTGGTGTAGGTCCCGTTAACTAGTGGTTCTACTCGTCATACTGAACAACTTTCTCCAAGGAACTTATAGCAAATACTCAAAAGAAAATTTGGACCCTTGGAAAAAGAAAAAATGCACAAAATCGGTCGATCAGCTGATCGATTTGTATGAAGAGTAATATTTTTTTTACGTTTTCAGCAAAGTCGTATAACAAAAGTTGTTTATTCCCTCTCGTATATCTACCAGATACGCTAAAACTACCAGGTTTATGATATAGCGTTTCCACTTTCCTACCCCTTGGGCATACAGTGAGAAAAGTTGTTCAGTATGATGAGTAGAAGCCCCAGTGAACGGGACGTAGACCAATTTTTTTACAACCTGTATAGTCCGGATATTTGGAAAAACTGCATCACCGACACACACAAAGCATTCCGGGTTGCAAGGCATTCTTCAATATGGGCTGCCTGATGCAATTTGTGTGGGCTGGAGTCGCGATTTCGCGGCAAGTGGCTGTTCATCGTGTTGACTTTGGTCACACCCCCGACACTGCATACAAATGGTCGTAAAATGACATTTCTAAAAACAAATAACGGAGCAAACACAATCACGGCGAAATCCCATACGTTCGAGAACCAAACTGTTACCAATCTGTATCAATCTGTGTGACGAGGGGGTGAGGTCGGAATCTAGAGAGCGGCAGGGAGTGTCCATACTGTATGTTAGTACTAATTTATATACTTTGCTTTGGTGGTTGGTTTGGCGCAGTTTGTCTGATGTACGAGTTGCCCGACCTCTTTTTTTGACGCCAGCAAATTTTACATTCAGAATTTTATTGTCCATTAAATTCGTCAATACGAGGGCAATCTTCAAATTTTCTTCGGTACCTAGTGGAAGAAAAATCTCATCTATGGTCGCCGGGTGTGGTCGATTCATGTTCGTTCGTTAAATTTATCGGCATTGGGTAGGTAGAATCCCACAAACTTATCCGGCCCGGTGACAGCGTCGCTGTCCGATTGCAGCAAACTGACGTAATCAAAGTGGAATTGTTAGTTCCATTTTTCGTCACCGGCCCAGATAAGTTTGTGAGACTCTAGCACAGTATTACAATTAGCGGCGCGGCGTACAGTAGTGCAACGACGGTGCTTGCTTATGCAGAGCAACGGAAGTACGTTAGTAGGTACTAATATAATTATATACTTTGACGGAAGGGTACTTGCGGGGCAGCGGGCGGCGGGGCACAGCCTGGCAAACTAACTCCGCAAATTTGCCAGGCTGACTACAGGCTAGTACTGCTAGTACCTACGCCGTGGCGGCATCGTGCGACATCAAAGGCGTTGCGCTACTGTAAGCCATATCGTAATACTGTGACTCTAGTAACAGCCAGCGTTGCCAACTTAACGGATTTCCCGTCATATCTAGCGGATTATGTTATAAATAAACGGAAGAAATACTATTTTGACGGCTAACGGGTTTGTTGGCGGAATTTAGTAGCGAGAGATTTTACATCAAATAAAGATGGATTAGAGATTTTACATCAAATAAAGATGGATTTCAATTATTTAGGACCGCAAGGCGAACTTCGCTCAATGATAAAAATATGCACAGATTCCCTGCATAGCACGAACTACTAGGACATTGAAAATATCTATAATATAAAAATCCTAATCCTAATTGGACAAACAATAAGTAATTTCACACTTCGTTTTACATAACTCCCCATACCTACTCATTAATTAAAAATTTAAATATTTTACAAAATCCAATTATATTTCATAATATTCCAAAAATCCTCCATTCACCACATACAACAATATAAACTCTCATACACACCAAACTTCCATACCACAGTACAGTATAACCATGATGCGCTACAACCACCAACTCACTCGCCGAGGTACTTTTTTGAGGGCGCACCTACAGCCCGTAATTTTTTTTGATTTTCAAAATTTTGATCTCATTTAACATTCAACTAAATACCCTAGGACCGTTTTTTTCATTTTTTTAAATTTCGACTTAGTTCTCGAGACATCCGGGCCCAGACAAAAATTCAAAAATTTTCGACCAAAAAAACCGGTTTTTCGACCATAACTTGAATGGATTTCAAATTTTTTTTAAACTCCTTCACCATCTGATAGATCTTGTCAATCAGCGTCTTTCGACACCCTATTTATCTATAAACTACCAATAGCTTCCCTACAATCGCCGTGTGGCACTAAACTCCCAAATTGGACCTAGTACCAGATAAAGTATTGAATCAAATTGGAACGACTCAAAGTTATAGCCAGCCGTCAACTTCTACTGCACCCGAAATTATTGAGACCCCAAATAGTGACGATGATTTAGACAATATAGAATTAGATTCATTTTAAAGACTGTTGCACTTTATTAAACTTCAATGAATATTTGTATTTGGTTTTTTAATTAACCTTTGTACTAGGGATGCATCCGATACCGATACCGATACCGATATATCGGCGATACTTCGGGTTTGCCGATATATCGGTATCGGCGATATTTTTATGGCAGATTCAACGATACTTTTCAAATTTCGCGCTTTAAAAATGTAATGTAAACGCGCGTGTTGTCCCATCTATTTCGTTGCAAACGAGGCATCTGTCGCATCTGAGAGACTATTTTCTACCGCAGGTCTTATTCAAACAGACTTGCGAAATCGCCTTTGCCCGCAAAACTTAAGAATGCTTTGTTTTTTAAATAAAAATCTTATAAATGTTAATTATGATTACTAAAACTATTAATTAATTGTGTTTTATTTATTCTACCCTACTTTTTGAATTCAATAAGCGTATCGGTATCGGTATCGGTATCGCCGATATTTTTATAAGAGTATCGGTATCGGTATCGTATCGGCAAAAAGGCGTATCGATGCATCCCTACTTTGTACCTTAATTTTACATTAGGTATTTTGACGGATTTTACTGACGAGAAAAATACGAGATTTAACGGATTTTTAACGGAATTTCGTAATAAAGTCGGCGGAATCTCAAAATTATTGTTGGCAACACTGGTAACAGCTGGCTGCGATCAGCTGTTGCGTTGCCTGCCGGCTGTCAGATTGTAGCGTAAACAATAAAACAGCATATGTGCGGGTTTTTAGTTAATTTTCGTGTATTTTATGCGTAAATAAGCAATAAGTGCGGTGTAGCCTTTTATTCGCGTTTTTTGTACTGTTCGGCTGATGAAATCGAAGAAATAATGAGTGAAGAGTTGAAACGTCGGGGCAACAAGCGCGGCCATCTGAAAGGCACAATGACGCGAATAGAACATTTTGTAAATATTGCGGAGTTTGCCTCGGCTGGCAGTGAGGTGCTTCGTGAAAGAATGGACAAATTTGTAAGTACTTTTTAAGAATATGCGGATACTAACCTCGAAATTTCAATGCTTTAAGTACAGCACCGACGACGTAGAGTTGACGTCACTGAGGTAGAAAACAAGTATTTTGTTGTGTTAGCTAAATTGAAATAATCCATAAAGTCAAAGTGTTAGAATGATTCACATTGTTTAGTTATAAACTCCTAAATATTGAGATATCTCTTCCTTTGATGGTACTTAAAGACTTCACTGAATATAAATTCTTTAAGGATTTGTTCAATGCTGTCATTGAAAACAATAAAACTTTAACCAATGTGCAAAAGGTGTGCTATTTGCGGAAGTACTTGACAGGGGATCCTCATCACCATATCAGCCGAAGGACGTCTGACGTCTACTGCTGGACATAGGCCTCCCTCAAGGGTGATAGGGGATGCTCTGGCTGTAATAAGTCTTATTTAGAAGCCTTGTTGTTGCTTAAAAACAAATGTTTTGACAACAAGGCACGGCTTGCTCAGATGGCTTGTAATCATATTAATCGCTTGCTCGATTTGCGTCAAATACAAAAATCGACTGCATCCTCTACAGGTCTTTTGTGTCAGAGATTCGTCAATAACTACATGCTTTAAAAAACTTGAAACAACCCACTGATATGTGGGACAACTTAGCAACTCTCTTGACACATTGCCTACAATGACAGAGTTTTTCATTTTTAGAAAAACGAGCCATTGGGTTAGAGGCAGAGATTTATTTATTTATTTATTCAGTTGATTTGTTACCATAGACAGGTTATGCACTTACAAACATTGAAAATCGAGGCCATTAACGCACACAATATCATAGGTAATTACTTTCCATTGCACCAAATGCTACTAAGAAAAGAGATGCCAATTAGCATAATTTTATTTGCTTCACTTTTTGGAAGCATGTAACCTATCTACCGCCCCTTATATATAGCATATCTCTGGTTAGAGGACAGTCTGTGCCCTAAAAATAACTTTCATGAAATTAATAATTTTACTTGGATGCCTGCAAGTATACATTTAAATTTTAAATGTAAAACTTACAAGAAGGGAGGGATAACACTCTTTTGCATCAAGATATTCAACCTGAAGCACCATTCAATACTGTGTTGCATTCCAACAGTAACATTCATACCAGTGAATTTTTAACTACTATAGGGGTTAAAATGATTGATAAAAATGGTTGTGAATTTTTTGCCAAGGCCCTGCTCGATAGTGCGAGCCAAGCATCCATAGGTAAAACAGTCTCTTGTCAAACTATTAAAATTAAAGGCTATGCTTTTTAATCTGTTCTACGAGCTATGTGATCCACCCACTGCCACTTAACTTTAGCAATTCTGAGAACTATGTTGGTTACTTAACTGAAGTGGCAGTGGGCAGGGCACATAGCTCGTAGAAAAGATGGCCGTTGGGGCAGTATATTTCTCGAGTGGCGACCGCGCTCCGGAAAACGTAGCATAGGCAGGCCCCCCACTCGGTGGACCGATGACCTGATGAAAGTCGCGGGAAGCTGCTGGATGCGGGTAGCGCAGAACCGGTCATCGTGGAAATCCTTGGGGGAGGCATATGCCCAGCAGTTGACATCCTTCGGCTGATATGATGATGATGCTTTTTAATAAAAATTTTGTTGGACTTGATAACAATAATAACAAAGTGAATAGATATGTCAAAAAAAAAAAAAATGTTACCCTCCTCAATTTTCGAAGTTTAAAGTGAAGTGCCATGGTATAGATTCGATCACCACTATTTTGCCTTTGATATTATATTAGTAATGTTGTGATTCCTGAAAATTTTGTTCTGTCTGATACAGAGTTCAATGTCCCATCCGAAATTTTAATTCTGTTAGCACTGACTTCTATTTTAAAGTGTTACTTGATGGGCACTTCAAGTTGGATAAAGGTTTGGTTCTCCAGAACATATTATATGGCTATATTGTAGCTGGTACAGTTTTTTGTAAAACTGCCACTCCTGTATCAAATGTAAACTTAGTTTCCAATTTTATTACAAATTACAAAGGAAAATAATTTGTAAAATGTTATGGAAAATTGTTGGATGTCTGAGAAAACTCCTGAGCCAGAGGTTAATAAAATTTAATCTATACAATTTCAGAAACTGAAGACTGCCTTAAAAACTCTGTAAAATTGTAAATAAAATAAAATGAGTCTTTATTGTTGTTCTTTCCTTTACAACATATAAAAGTGCTCGATTACTATACTTATCTTATATATTTTTTCAAATTATTTGTAATGTTTGTAAGTATGTTTGTTTAGTTCAAATCTTGCGATCGATTTTAGAGCAACTTCCAGGGGTCTGATTAGCCTGAAATTTGGTGTTAAGCCGTGTTCCCGGTGACAATAGATCCCTATGTTATTTTGAAGTTGATCTAATGATGAACTTTGGAGTTGAAATCAAGGCCCCAGAATCGTCTTTTATTTTTCAATAGAATCGTAGAAAAAACAATACTGTGCTCACCTTTTTTACCCGACTGCGCCAGAAGGAGGGTTATGTTTTTCGAGAGTATGTATGTATGTATGTATGTTTGTATGTATAATTGTTTGGCACGCTCTGCAGCCTGAACGGCTTGATGGATTTTAGCTTGAGACGTGTCGTTAGATTCGTATTTACTGTGAGAGTGACACTGGGTATATCAAAATAAAAAAAACAAAATGGCGGATTTCTGGCGCAAAATTCAAATGTTTGACACGCTCTGCAGCCTGAACGGCTCGATTAATTATAGCTTAAGGGTTGTCGTTAGATACGTTTTTACTGTGAGAATGACACTGGGTATATCAAAATAAATAAAAACAAAATGGCGGATTTTTGGCGCCAAATTCAAATGAACTGATTCAATAATAAAACTAAAAAAATGAATAAAATAAAAAACGGTAATTTAAAAAACTAAAAAACCCGCCTGCGTTTCTGTGTAATTTGGAAATGAAAAACCCTAAAACAAGAAAGTCGTCATACCCGATTGCACTTAACTTAAGAAAAATTGTAGCAGTCGGGACCCATTCTAGAAATGGAGGCATAGTGAATTGAGAGCACATACCTATATTCCATTGCAGATTACTCCAATATACTGACTAGACGGCCGACTTTCTAGAATGGGACCCGACTGCTACAACTTTTCTTAAGTTAAGTGCAATCGGGTATGACGACTTTCTTGTTTTAGGGTTTTTCATTTCCAAATTACACAGAAACGCAGGCGGGTTTTTTAGTTTTTGAAATTACCGTTTTTTTTTCAATTTGGAACCGTGTATTTTTTATATTCATTTGAGCATTTGGCTTTTTGAGCATAAAAACTCTTTTCAAATAAAAGCTTTAAATACCAAAAAGCATTTAGATTTTTCGAATTTTTTTATTTTATTTGTAGTGTATTATTACAGTGTGAAGGATTTATCAACTGTGGATAAATAACAGAACGGGTCCAATTTAAATAAATAATTGAAAACACTAAACACGTTAAAAAAACCGACTTCCATCGCAACAACTTAGTACATTTTGCATTTTTTTTTGTTTTTGTTAATTTTCTAATAAAGTACTACACCGATTTTGATAAAATTTATATATGGGACCACACGGGAAGCACTAGCTTTCAAATAAAAAAAGAATCATAAAGATCAGTTTGCCCAGTCAAAAGTTCTGAGGTAACACACATAAAAAAATCATACAGTCGAATTGAGAACCTCCTTTTTGGAAGTCGCTTGAAAATGAAAAACCCGTCCACATAACCATGTATCCTATGTCACTCAGGGTATCAAAACAAATCTAACAACAGCTCGCACTCCAGAATCTATTGAGCCATTTACGCTACGGGCTCAGCCGAAGAAACAGACACACATACACACACCCGAAAACATTACTCTGCTTGTTGGACAGTCGGGCAAAAAAGTTGTATGGTTTCCTTTTCAGGGTTCCATGCCTAAAAGGTAACAACGGGACCCTATTACTGAGCCTAGACCGTCCGTCCGTCTGTCGACCTGGGCCTTGAATCTTTTGAACCGTAATAGTTAGCTGATTAAAACTTTCACGGTAATGTGGTTGTAATGGCGGATTTACTATTAATTAAATAATAATAAATATATTTTTTGTTCTATCGTAAAATCTGTAGGCCTAACAGTCCTAACACCAACATAAAAACATCAAACTTTGTGTGATTATAGTAAAATTCCTATAGTAAAACAAAAATGTAATTAAAAACTGCTAAGTGTGTGTCGTACTTTTGCGTTAAGGATCCCTAACGTGTCAGCTCCGACGCGCGACAGAAGTTAACTCATAAAACTTTCGGCCTTGCACGGCACGCACCGGGCTCCGGCCTCGCATTGGGTGGCATGGCCATGTTGCCTAAGCCTTCGTGACTGAAAAAAACGTAATGACGGTAAAAGTAACTGTAACGCGTTACCGATCACCACTCGATTTCACCCCTCATATATTTTTTATAATCGGCTCTTATCAATTCTAAAGGAGTAAACTACAAAAATTCTGTTACTTTCGTTCAAGTTCATTTATTGAAAAGAATTATGTATCATTGTTGTACTCAATATTTTTTTAGGGTTCCTTATCCAGAGGTGTGGTGGTACGGAACCCTCGGTGTGCGAGTCCAGCTGCAGTTGGTCAGTTTTTACTTACTAAGACAGTTTTTTGTTACTAAGACTTCGCTGACCGTCTGTCACCGGGCTGTATTTCATGTACAGTGATAGCTAGACAGTTGAAATTTTCACAGATGATGTATGTATTTCTGTTGCCGCTATAACAACAAATACTAAAAATTATGAAAAGTGAAAGTTTCCATACAAAAAACGTGTTTTTTTCTAAACGTGAAGAAACAAGCGCCATCTAGTATGATAGTACGGAACTGAAGAAACTAGCGCCATCTATTATGATGGTACGGAACCCTATGTGTGCGGTTCTGACTCACACTTGGCCGGTTTATTCAATTTGTTTTTCTTACAATAATTTGTAGAATCTAGTTATTTATAAATATGTGGAGTGGAATTCCTTGCCGGCGTCTGTATTCCCCGATTATTCTACCTGTGCCTAGAGCTACCCGGCTAGGTGGAGGTCGCAGCCGGAACTACGGGTCCGGCTGTTTGGATCAGGGTACCGGGGTCGGGGTAGCCCACCGCTTGCCTGCCGTTGGATTTATCGCCTTCGGCACTCTGGCTTGTCGGTCCTCCGACTGGGTCATGGACTCGTAGTGGTATGTGTTTAGTTGCAGGGGTTGGGCAATGTGTGTTGCCTGGCAAGCACGTTGCGTCTGGGCGAAAACAACGCGGGGCACGTGAGATGTTCATTTAGCGGAACTGCTGGTTTAATTACTGGCAGGGAAGCATCTCCGGCACTTGCCTGGATAGCAAGTAGAGCTAAGCTAATACTGCTTCGGCCGATCCAGCCGCGTAGGAGTAAGTCTGGACAGGTGCAATAAGCGCCGGGAAGTGAGCGTGCCTACAGCTCCGGTACCACACCGGATATGTGGGAGCCAGCTTCTCTGGCGTCCCGAGCCTGGACCCAACCGCCAGCAGCGACAGCCGCGGGAGGTGAGCGGCGTGCCTACAGCTCCGAGACCTACCTGGGACAGTAGGTAGTGGTTCTCTTCCACGAGACACGCGCCTTGCAGAGTACCGGGACAAGCGTCTTGGCGGCAAGACTTCACCTTATGGTGTTGGCAGGAATAGCGGCCCTCACTACTTATATGACCTAGCTGTCGGTGAGTGGTGACGCTATATCATAAACCTGGTAGTTTTAGCGTATCTAGTAGATATACGAGAGGCATTGTATTCTCCGATTCGTATAATTTAGAAATCTTCAAGACGAGAGTCAATAGGCACTATTTGAGCTTGCGTTACATCCTCGGCTGCATCGAAACTTACCGTCAAGTAAGGTACAACCAAACGCACTCAAATTTTTATATTAAAAAAATCTAGCTGTAAATCTTCTGAATAGGTAATAAATAAAATAAAATAAAAAATCTATAACAAGATTGGCAGTCATAAGACTCATAAGCATAAAATAAACAAATAAATTCTGATTGATGACTATGTCGTAAATCGGTTGCCGTTCAAAGTAGGAAAAATGATGTTAATCTTGAACGAACCTTAAATTCCACGAACTATCAAGAAGCGATAAGCAGGCATAAGTAAAGAAAATCTTCGAAAATTTTGTGTGAAGAAAATCTTTTGCCGTATGCTCCCATAAAACACCAAGATAAAGTGTTGTTACTTACAAAGAGTACTCCCTTACCTGTATTTTAACGCACCACCGCACCGCCCGTCGTTACAAGAACCGTGTGGGTAATAAATTAAATTTCCAATTAAATTCGCTACCATTACGTGCGAAAACAATGGTGACCCGCATTGGGAAATACCATTTTATCACGGCAAATTATCGCGGCGGCGTCACATGGCAAAAACTACGGATCAGATAAATAAGGTTGGATTGGAAATGTGCGCTGGGCTGGCGCTCCACAAGTATGATTAGACAAGCATACTTAACCTAAGCACGCGTTCATACTTTTTATTTGCGTGTGGTTGTGTGTAACGTACAGACAATCGAAATGGTGTGAGACACAATTGCAGCCCTGTGTTCTAAGTGTGTTTTATTGATTAGTGCGCGCAATTATTGTGTAGTGCTTGTGTAGTGGAGTTGATAGATGGGAGACAGGCGGCGACGCTGGTTTTCAAACAAAAGTGTGACTATTGCCAATCCAACCATAATCATCCTATCCGTGGCAAAAACAATGGCTGTCACAGGGCGGGTAGGCTAATCAAGTAATCACGGCCAATCTGGGTCTGGTCTGATCTGGCCGAATAGCGGTTGCGTATTTGCGACTTAGTGAGACCGTTCACCTTATTCTTTGAAACCGCAGTCACCGCGACCTGATTGTGAGATCTGTGAGGCAAACTTTTGTGACCGAAAAACCGGCCAAGTGCGAGTCGGACTCGCGCTCCGAGTATTCCGTACCAACACATTTTTCCACAAAACTACAAGAATGATACATATTTACATTACAAAGAAAAGACATCGTTTAACTTCAGTTTCAGATTAAGTCAGTACCATAGTCAGTACTATAATCACACCAAGTTTCACTCTTGTATGTATTACCGTTTTTACGATAGAACTAAATACAGCCTGCTGACAGACATACATACAGACGGATGGACAGCGGCGGCTTAGTAATTGGTCCCTTTGGGTGTACCGAACCCTAAAATTTTTTTTGTGTGTGTGTGCATTTATATCTGTAGGGTGTATTGCTTATAGCTAATAGCAGTGGCTCATATTTTAATTCTATGTTTATTTATGTACGCGAACGAGTACCTCAGGTATTCCCGTAACTAGCTATGATTTAAGTAACCACTATTAGAACTTGTTATCCACTAAGATCTCTGCACATTTTTTTCTATAGAACTTGGCTCCCTTTTATATTGACAACTATCCCAGATATGCCGTGACAGCTATCGATTATAATTTACTAGCTGTTTACCGCGGATTCACCTGCGTGGACAACGTTTCTATGAGTTTCAACGTTTCTTTTTTTTTCGTTTGTGTTTCTATGTGTGTGTTTGTATTTTTTCTGCTAGCGGCTCGCGAGCGTGGAAAAAAGTAGCCTATGTGTTAATCCAGGTCCTAATCTGCCTACCTACCAAATTTCAGCCAGATCCGTTCAGTAGTTTTTGCGTGAAAGAGTAACAAACATACATTCTTACAAACTTTCGCATTTATAATATTAGTAGGGTAGGATTTATATGCTGACATTTGATAGGTTCCTTATGAATTAGATCAACGGGATCGATTCAGTCTGATACTGTATGGGCTATGTTATAGCTACTAACAAGTTTCGGTCAAACTGCCTCTTGGGACCAGCGTCAACATGAGCTATAAACGTTCCAAGTTTCGAGTCACGTTGGGACTACATGACCATTATTCAGTATCGACTTTTGTCTTAGTACTGCATAGATGAGTAATCTTGCTATACCTACGATATAGTAACATAACAACAGCTGATGTCTGAAAAACGCAATACAATTTTCGGTTTTTAAGGAAGAATATAATAAATTACCCTTTATTCAATTTAATATAAATTTTGTAGAATGCGACGATGGCTCAATGGTAACTACTCGGTCCTGCTAACCAAAGGTCACGGGTTCGAACCCGGACGGTTAATATACCAATGAGTTTTTCGAAACTTACGTACATGTACTTACCAGCAATCGGTAAGTACATGTACGTAAGTTTCGAAAAACATGTACTTACCGATTAATATAACGGTGAAGGAAAACATCGCAAGGAAACCTGCACATCTGATTACAGATGTGTTTGAAGATCGCGTTGCACACGTCTGTAGGTGTAAATCTAAATGCCCCACACGTGTCCCCAGGTGATGCTAAGTACAACACCAGGCAACCGCCGTCTATCCCTAGGAAAGCATGGTTAACTGAGCCACACGATACGATAAAATATATAATTTTTGAAAAACTTAAAACTTTTGGTACAAGCATAAATTTGAAAATAATTTTAGTTATGTCGTATTGTTCTCAGCAAACCCTTTCATTTGATCCTATATCATGGGGGTGCATAACAAATATAACTGGTCCGCCATCTTTGGGAGTCCGCCATATTAGATTTAGAATGACGTCACTTAACTAACCATGCAAAGTAAAGTGAATTCAAAATTTCCCATACACCCAAATAACATTTTTGGACAGTTGGGTAAAAATGGTAGGTAATATTTATGTATGTACGAGTATGTCATATACGAGTTCATAGATAATATAAAACTGGCGAAGTAGACTATTACTCGCACTTAGCCATTTTAGATTGTTTCTATGTATACGACCTATAAATCCTGCCTTAAAAGTGATTTTTGAACTTTAACGTCTCAATAATGGTAAAACAATTAAAATTGTGATTTTAGGTTATTGAGGTCTTATCAGAAAAAAAATAAGTTACGGGAAGATCGGAAGTGGCCCGAAATGGTTCGTGTAATGTGACCCACGGCTGTTACCGCGCTTTTTCTCCAAATTTTTATATTCATTCATAAAAAAAATTACGAACTTGTTTTAATAATGATTCGAAATCTTTAAGAACTTGGCTGACACACTGCCGTGTGTGCCTAGATAAAAATAAAAAGTAGACCCATGTAATTTGCTTGTATGTGTACCTAACTACCTACCTACGTAAAATTACTATTAAAATTTTTGTAAATTATTTCAAATGTCATTTTAACTTAGTCACTTGCTCATTTAGTGTACAATTGTTGCTTTGTGGTGCGAAATAAAATGATTTTTTTTTAAATTTTAACTAAGATTTAGGATAAAAAAAATTGCAACAATACTAATAATAATAAGACTAATGATTTTTCGTCTGATTGATTTGAATTGTCAAAATGAAATGCATGCAATCAACGTTTCCAAATTAACACATTCATTAATGAATGAGTTATGTAGGCATGCAGGTATTTGAATTATTCCTTATCAAATTGAAATACCCAAATTATAAACTTCATTCAATTATTCACTATTTACAGGGTTACAGAAGGTTTTCGAACGTTATTAAATGCCTATCTCCTGGCGAGGTATTGATTGGAACAGTTGTCTCTGTCTTTTTCTTTACGTGTAAAGTGTAAAGAAAATAACCACACTTTTTCAATGGTTTTTCGTTTCAATCAAAACCTACAATGAAAGTATAAAAAATAATAACATTACCACACATTCATTACTCACTTTTTATTATCATACCAAATATTGTTGTATATATTTTTTAATTGATACCTACTTCAAAATATTCGTCATAACTACAGTTGAAAGTAACGGTGTAGACCTAGCTTTGGGATTTTTTGCTATTCAGTCAAAACTTTAAATTTTAAAAAAAATGTTTGTTGGTTACCAAAAATTATCAGCTTTTTAAGGCTGAGATCTCCTTTTAGGTAAAAAATACCTGTGTTAGAACATCTCACTCTTCCATCGCCTAATCTATGGTAAACTGCTCAAACGTGTGTCTAATCTAATAGGTTTTGATTTGTTTTGTTTAAGGAACATCATCAACAATAAAGGTATGTTTTTTCAACCTTGAGTTTTCTATCGTTTAGGAGTAGTTGACGTCAAAAATAACAAAAAACTGTAATATCACCGCCTTAAAATGTAAAACATTTTCTCTGCGCTCAATATTGCGCCCTCATTGCACAGAATCGTTCAAAATAATCCAATTTCTTTGACGACACAGTTTCTATAAAAATTGTCTCCGGCACAATGTAAGCTCATAATAACGCAACGGAGGATGCTCAAGTTTATTGTGTTTTGTTTCAGATTTACGATGTTGATAAGGTGTCCGGCGGCGCTCTGTGCCGTCGTGATCCTTCTCGCCGCCACACCTACTAGTTCAGAGGTAAGGTTCACATTTTATTATCAACAGTTTTGAAATATTAAATTCACTATAAAACACTGGTTGGCACACCTCGTAAAAGTGTCCTTTGTCTTCGTTAAGATGAAGCTTCACGAGTCACAACACTGTTGCAGTGTTTATTTAATTTAATAAGTATGTCGGTATCATTAGCAACGCGATAATAAACAGAGTTACGCGCATTATTATTAAGTTAACCCGTGTGTGTGGTGTGACCCATCAGGCGCACACAATCTTAAAACTAGATTTAGCGTTCTGATGTTGTTTTTATATGTAACTCAAAAAACAAATTAACAAATTTAATTTAATTTGGGTAAGTAAATTATACGTGGAGATATTATAGTTGGATCATAGTTTAACTTGAGATTTAAATAAAATAAGTTAGCTTAAATCGTTAATAATTTAAGACCCGTTTTCTTTCAAAAGTTAGGTAAAGGTTCCTGCGAATAAATCTTTTGTCAGCATTCACTCACACCAAAGATTCTTACATTGTAACATTTTTATGAGATTTTTATTCACCTACTGATGAAAATGAAAAATGTAATACGTATATTATACCCGTCCGACGCAGTTTGCGAAAATGTCATAAAACGCCACGAAAAAACTTAATAAATGAAACATGCTTTGTTTGTTTCTCTCTTTGTATAAGTAGCAGAGGCGTATTTATCCTATGTCCAGGAGAGCACTTGGCACGGGGTGGCAAGAGGTGAGGGCCGCCCCTTTTCAAGCGACTTCCAAATAGGAGGAGGTTCTCAATTCTACTGTAATCTTTTTTTTATGTGTGTTACCTCAGAACTTTTGAATGGGTGAAGCGATTTTTATGATTCTTTTTTTATTTGAAAGCTAGTGCATCTCGTGTGGTCCCATATAAATTTTATCAAAATCGGTGTAGTACTTTATAAGAAAATTAACAAAAACCAAAAATAATAATGCAAAGTTGTTGCGATGGAAGTCGGTTTTTTAACGTGTTTAGCGTTTTTCTTTATTCGGTTGTTCTTTCGCCAGTCGTAGAAGAAAAAATTAGAGCAAAATTTGAATTAGGTAGTCGATAATTTCTTATAGATTTACGTGCAAACAGAACTAAGGTGACGTTTATCGTGTGGCAGTACGGAACTCTTAGCGCGCAACTTCGACACGCACTTGGCCGGTTATTTGTCACTTAGAGGGGCTGGTTTTTTTTGTGCCCGGGGCGCCTAATTTTTAAATACGCCTCTGGTAACGCATGAAACTTCTTTGGTGTAAGTACAAATAAAAAGAGCTATTTTTATGCAAACATTCAATTTATTGTACAAACACGTTCTTGTTAATTTTTTACGTTTGGTGTTGCTATCTCTCTAGCTAGACAGACAGAATTTTAATAAAAACTTTTTCAAATAAATGTTTAGGTAAATTCGTAGGGTCTTATTATTTAATTAGTGATCACTATCTTATCAACTCATATACGTCCCCACCGAGGGGCTCGAGCCTACCCTGAATTAGGGCGACCGGGCCTTAGTCGACCACGCGGGCACTGGGTTGGTCGACTTCACACTCAAGCTTCGAGTTTCTTCGCAGGTGTGTGCAGGTTTCCTCACGACGATGTTGTCATTCAACGTAAGAGCGTCGGATAAAAGTACATATGAAATCGAAATTCGAAAACACGATGGTACGTGGCAGGATTCGAACCACAGCCTCCCAAACAGGAGGTAGCGGCCGTAACCGTTACGCCACCGACGTTTACTGTGATCACTGCATGAATATATTGCTGTGGTTCTCGCCAAGTAGATTACGAGTCTCATTTTGTATTTTGGAAGTTAAATTAGAACCACTTCCCGGTTTCTGATCGAGCTGAAATTTTGTATACTCGTAAAGTTTAGAGAACAATGCAAGTTTGATTACCTAAGTGACGTCATTCTAAATCCAATATGGCGGACTCCCAAAGATAGCTGACAGTTATTTTTTTAATGCGCCCCCATTATATGGGTATCAAATAAAAGGGTTTGCTGAGTGGATTACGAAATAATTAAAATTATTTTCAATTTAAAGCCTGTAACTAAAAGTTTTAAGGCTTACCGAAAATTATTTTAGAACGGGTTTATTCAAACATAGCGGCCTGTGCCATTTATTGCCTGGACACTTTTTAAGGGCTGACACCAGACATTTATTCTATGACACTGTTTCTAATTGGTGTAAGTACGTACATAAACTAAAATTAAATTTAACTTGCAATGTTCGTATGTATACAGGGTGTAATAAAATTGGTGTAGGTCCCGTTAACTGAGGGTTCCACTCGTCGTACTGAACAACTTTCTCCAAGAAATCCATTGTCAATTCTAAAAAAAAAATGGACTCTCCATACTAAAATGCACAAAATCGGTCGATCAGCTGATCGATTTCTATAAAGACTAAATATTGTTTTTTGCGATTTCAGCAAAGTCGTAGAACAAAAGTTGTTCAGTATGATGAGTAGAAGCCCCAGTTAACGTTACCTACACCAACTTTGTAACATCCTGTATATAACATAATATGTCCGCTTCAAAACTTGCGATCGATTTTAGAACGACTTCCAGGGGTCGAATAAGCTGAGATTTGGTATGAAGCCGTATTCCCGGTGACAATATATCCTTTTGGTACTTATGTTGAAGTTGATCTGGTGATGAACTACGAAGGTAGAATCAAGTTCCTCTAGATAATCAAGATTGTCTATTGTTTTTGATCAAATCATATGAATACGTTAACTAAGAAACTAGAATAAACGTATCTTATTATATCAGCTCATATACGTCCCCACCGAGGGGCTCGAGCCTACCCTGAATCAGGGCGGTTAGGCCTTAGTCGACCACGCGGGCCCAGTGCGGGTTGGTCGACTTCACACACAACCTTCGAGTTTCTTCGCAGGCGTGTGCAGGTTTCCTCACGATGTTTTCCTTCACCGTTAAATCAATCGGTAATTATATGTACGTAAATTTTTGAAAAATTCAATGGTACATTGGCCGTCCAGATTTGAACCCGGTACCTCTGGTTAGATGGACCGAGTCGTTACCGGTTGAGCCACCGACGCTTATTCTATTACCCGGCTTTCTAAAATTTGTAATTAAAGATTAAGATTGTAAGTATATACCCAAAAACTTTTAACTTTTTTGAAATGAGCTTATTTATAAGTTCTATGAATCACTGTGATACCTTTGAGTAGGTTGCTTGGAAACCTTTGAACAAGAACTGCTTTGTTTTTGTGTGAATACGATCATTTGAATTTGATGTATAGGTAAAATATTATTTAATGCTTATACGTTGAGGGACCCTTTTTAAGGTCCACTGGGCAACTTGGAAGTTGAAATAGATCTCAATATCTTAACAAAATTTAAACGAAACCACAGACTCCTCGAAACCTCTGAACTCTACCGGATGTTCCAACATAGCCTCTCAATCATATATTCGTATGTATAGACACATTGTATGGTAAACATACTGAATAGAGGCAGAGGGTTATTAAATCGGTTGGCTATTGCGTCGTTGATAGGATACAAGTATGAAGCAATCTCACTAACAATAAGTAAGTAGTAGGAAGGATACAGGGGATCTACCATAGACTGGCAGCAATAGATCGTTGTACAGATCATCATTTTTTTTAGTCAGCCTGACTTTCTACCACCATCTTATGTAAGTCTTGCCGCCAAACATCAATGCCAATAACATTGATGTGTTCCGGCTTGGAAATATGATAGCCAGTTTGCGTTGGGGAATCTTGGTAAGCCCGATACCATCTTCGGCATCATGGTCACTCACCATCAGGTGAGATGATGCCAAGGGCTTACCAATTCTAATTTTTTTTTAAACCGGTCAAGTGCGAGTCAGAAGTCCGTTCTATAGGGTCCGATATAGGGTTCCGTACCATCATATTAGATGACGCTAGTACAAAGGACTCCGTACCATCATACTAGATGACGCTAGTTTCTTCGGAGAAACTCGCAGGTTGTGTGTGAGGTCGACCAACCCGCACTGGTTGCCCCGCGTGGTTGACTAGGGCCCGATCGCCCTAATCCGTTTATCTGTTGTGGCGTGAAAGAGTAACAAACATCCATACATACAAACTTTCGCATTTATAATATTAGTAAGGTAATATGGTTGATGAGAGCGATGGCTGACTCTCGCATTATACTCATGACCGGGTGGGTGCTGTCCGTGTGAACTGGCCTACTCTTGAGATGCATTCAATGATTTTTATGTATAACTTTTCGTGTCATATTGTTTTCACGTTCTAATGACATAATCTGGTTTATATGAAGGATTGAATTTAGACGTTATTAACTAATTATTGTTTATTGTTTGATTCTTCACAAATGACATTGTTATTATTATTTTATGACTATCAGAAAGAGTGTAATTTGTAACTATTTTGAATAAATATATTGAATTGAATTGAAGGATATTAATAAGGATTCTGTGAGCCGCTTCCGATTGACTCAAATAAAGGCCGGACGAACAGTATTCGGGTAATATTAGGTAGGGAAGATAAGCTCATAATATTGTTTCTAATCACCCATTTACCGAGATTATACCTAATATCTCACAACGTCAGCTCAAAATTACAAATCAAATTAATTGAGTTAATTGAAAAACAAAGCCATTGCAATTTAATACTCGGTTACAAATTAAATTTAAATTGTCAATGTTTGTGTTAATTTTATTTACAAGGCTGTATCAGATCAAAAGCAATGGATTTCGTTTGCAAATCCAATTTTGTCAAGTCAAAGACATCTTAATTGTTGCTGGAAATCCTATTAATAATTTAATTTTACTTTAATGTCGGTGCCCTTCAAAGTAGATACATATTATGTATCCAAAGTAAAGACACAGATGAGATTCTAGTTACTTATAAAGATAAGTAAATATAGAAAGGTTCACCTTTTATTCAAAGTATATAATTATATTAGTACTAACATACAGTATGGACACTCCCTGCCGCTCTTTAAATTGCAACCTCACCCCCTCGTCACTCATAGTGATACAGATTGGTTACAGTTTGATTCTTGAACGTATGGGATTTCGGCGTGATTTTGTTTGCTCCGTCATTTGTTTTCAGAAATGTCATTTCACGACCATTTGCATGCAGTGTCCGGGGTGTGTTAAAACAGCTCTGAGCACTTTAGTTTAACTGCCAGCAAAATCAGAAGCCAGTCCAACTGTCGTAATGAATAGGGGATCGGACTGCATCAAAAATAAAATCTGAAATATGATTTCCTAAATTGCTCTCCTCTTGATGTTTCAAAAAACCTTACTTCTTTTGTTTTTCCATCACGTCTTCAATTTTTAATTTATCAAATTCACAAAATAAGTTCGTCAATGACGCTTAAAATCTATGACGTCACTAGTGGGTATTTCAAACATTTTTAGAACAAAATTTCGTTTTTGACAGATCGTAAAAGTAAAAAGTAAGTCAAATGACTAGCAGTCCGATACCCTATTATAGAAGACATCTATACGAAGAAAAGGGTAATAAGAATAGCTTGTGCTTTGGATATCTTTGAAAGTGGTCCTTTAGGCTAAACTCACACGGCCGGAAAATTCATAATTTGAGTTCAGAAAGCCGGATGTGGAAAAAGTCACAATATGAGTGAAGCGGAGAGCGTCGGTGGCGTAACAGCTAGGGCCGCCGCCTCCTGTCCGGAAGGTCGTGGTTCGAATCCTGCCACGTACCAATGTGATTTCGAATTTAGATTTCATATGTACGTTTATACAACGCTCTTACGGTGAAGGAAAAACATCGTGAGGAAACCCGCACACGCCTGCGGAGAAACTCGCAGGTTGTGTGTGAAGGCGACCAACCCGCACTGGGCCCGCGTGGTTGACTAAGGCCCGATCGCCCTAATTCAGGGTTGGCTCGAGCCCCTCGTTGGGGACGTATATGAGCTGATATGATGATGAGTGAAGCATAATGAAATTATACGCAAATCTGGGCTTTTTGAATTCAGATTATGAATTCAGAGAGGAATTCCGGCCGTGTGAGTGAGTCCAGCCTTCAAAGGGGAGGAGGATATGTAAACACTTAAGTCTTCTGTGCTGACCTAAGGCAGAGGTGCGAGGTGAGGGGGCAGGGCAGCTCTGACATATTTGGCCCGGCAGTGACAACCCACTTGCCACCTGCTCGCAGCAACTCACAGTGCTATTCGTATGTTGCAGAGTAATGGCAAAGTATATATTATATTAGTACTAACATACAGTATGGACACTCCCTGCCGCTCTCTAGATTCCGACCTTACCCCCTCGTCACCCATAGATTGATACAGATTGGTAACAGTTTGGTTTTCGAACGTATAGGATTTCGCCGCCATTTTGTTTGTTCCGTCATTCCTTTTTTGAAATGTCATTTCTGGCCCGTTGTATGAAGTGTTCAGGGTGTAGTAATGGTCAGACAAAATTAAAATTAAATTGACATGATAACCATCGACACGATAGAAGAAGGAGAGCTGAGTAAGACTTTGCTTTGTCAGCTATTATAGAACTGAGCAAAATGTTCGCTAAATTTTTGTTTTATTCGTTTACAACATAGTTCTTTAGAATATTTAAGAAAAACACGAAAATCAAGATCACAATCTCATATGAAGAAATTAAACACGTGGAGTTTTAATCGATCGTTAATTAAGATTTTATGTCGTCCCTATTGTTGCTAGGGAAATTGTATCTATAGGTACTAATTACTCTTCCTGTGTATATTTATCGAAACCGGATATTTATACGCCTACTCTCTTTCTCTTTATTCGGAAATAACATAGTTATCCTTACTTAATATTATAAATGTGAAAATATGTTTGTTTGTTACCTTTTCACGCTTCAACGCCTTGACCAATCTTAATGAAATTTGGCATGCAGGTAGCCTGTGTCACAAGGAAGGTCATAGGCTACTTTTTATCCCGTGAAAACAGCATAGCTCGGTGCAGTTCCTGAGGAAACTGAAAATATACTCTTTGTTGGTTAATAAGCTTATCCTGACGTAGTTCCCGAGGGATCTGGAGAAAGTACAGGTCCACGCTCGCGAGCCGCTTGCGGCTCACGCACCGTGCACCCTCTAAGACAGTCATAAAAACGATGTCCACGCGGGAGAAGCCGCGGGCAAAAGCTAGTAGTATAATAAGGTTTATCATTATATTGAAACCGTCAACGTTTAGCCATTTATCAGAATAGCTGATAGCTGGCATGTATAGGCGATGACGGTGCTATCACTCAGCGAGATGGAATATCATTTTCATAGCTGGCCGTAATTGATGTATAGAACTGATTAGTAACCGTTTCAATGTTGTGCGGTAGTATCGAAATTGGACACATTCAAAATATATAATAACTAGCTTTTGCTCGCGGCTTCGCCCGCGTGGACATCGTTTTTATGACTGTGTTTTAGGATGAGTGGTGCGCGGATGTGAGTTTTCGTCAGATCCCTCAGGAACGATATCGGGCTATTCTGATTGGAAGTCTATGTCACTTCCCACCCCCTCAACCAAAAATATACAAAAACGTCTATACAAAAACCACTACAGTCCGTAGCTCCGTTGCGACCACAGACTTATGGTTGCGACGCTGACGTGCGCGAGCAAATTAATTTTTACCCAGATCCCTCGGGAACCATGTCAGGATATGCTAATTAGTAAATTATGTCATTGCCCACCCCCTCAGCCATCTCTGTGCAAAAAATCACAGCAATCCATTGTTCCGTTGCAATGTTAAAGAAACTAACCAAAAAAAAGAATATATTTTCAGTTCCCTCAGAAACTGCATAGAACTATGCTATTTTCACGGGATAAAAAGTATCCTTTGTCCTTCCCAGTGACACAGACTACCTGCATGCCAAATTTCATCAAGATTGGTTAAGGTGTCGAAGCGTGAAAAGATAACAAACACATTTTCACATTTATAATATTAGTAAGGATAACTGACTCGTCGGTCAGTGCTCCTCCCAACTGGGCCAAGGGTCGGGGTTCAATTCTCACTCATGGCAAATATTCGTGTGAATGTTTTTTATCAGTTTTTTTTTATTTATAATTGGAAGCCCTCGGCATCATCTCACCAGTTGGTAAGTGACGATGATGTCGAAGATGGAAGCGGACTTACCAAAGTTCCCCCAACGCAATGGGGATCTGGCTATCTTATCTTCAAGCCGGAACACATCAATGCTGTTAACACTGATGTTGTTTGCTCTTTGTCTGATGGGTGTTTAATATCTGTACTAGGTGTAACGAAGTTGGTGTAGGTCCCGTTAACTGGAGCTTGTACACATCAATTCATCATACTGAACAACTTTTATTCTGTGACTTTGCTGAGATCCCAAAAAAAGAAATCTTCATACAAATCGATAATATGATCGACCAATTTTTGAATTTTTGTATGATGGGTCCATTTTTCTTTTTAGAATTGACTATGGGTTCCTTGGGAAAAGTTGTTTAGTATGATGAGTAGAACCTGCAGTTAAAGATTCCTAACACCTATTTTTTTCAACCTGTATATGTATGTATTTCGACGTATGTATGTAAGTATGTATATCAGTCTCTGGTTCACTTAGCGCGGGAAATCCTTTGTTTGGGGATAGATGACCGTGTGTAATCTATTACTTTAAAATAACTTAAGGAATTCATTCAAATTCATTCAAAAGCGTCGGTGGCTCAACCGGTAACGACTCGGTCCATGTAACCAGAGATACCGGGTTCAAATCTGGACGGCCAATGTACCAATGAGTTTTTCAAAAAACTTACGTACATACTTACCGATTGCTTTAACCACAGTATATATATTAGTACTAACGCTTTAACGGTGAAGGAAAACATCGTGAGGAAACCTGCACACGCCTGCGAAGAAACTCGAAAGTTGTGTGTGAAGTCGACCAACCCGCACTGGGCCCGCGTGGTCGACTAAGGCCTAATCGCCCTGATTCAGGGTAGGCTCAAACCCCTCGGTGGGGACGTATATGAGCTGTAATGATGAACTTAAGGAATTCATTAAAAATTAAAAACCCGCCTGCGTAAAAATTTAACCCCTCTTGTTGGTTAGTCGGGTAAAAATGTATCCTATGTCACTCACGAGATCAATACGAATCTAACGATAACTCATACGTTACAATCCTTCAAGCCGTTCAGGCTGTAGCATACATACACTCGAAAAACATAACCCTCCTTCTGAGGCAGTCGGGTAAAAATCTTTTATTGAGACAAGAGAAATGTATAGGGCCAGATGACCGTGTGTGATTTTGTTCCTGTATAATATTAATATTATAGTATTAACAGAAAAACCTAGCTTTGGTTCTGACTGACAGTGACAACCTATCAAAAATGGTCCAAATCTGTTAACATTTTTCGGACGAAAATCGTTAACGCCGTTTGTATGAAAAGTCGCAGCTTCACAATCCTCTTAATTCCTTTACTAGGTAGAAACCTGTTTTATAATGCTGTCATGAACAATATTCAAATTGTAACTACATGTATTAAGTAATTACATTTTGGTAAGTTAATATTCAGTCAACTGACTAATCTAGTCTTATTATATCAGCTCATACACGTCCCCACCGGGAGCTCGAGCCTACCCTGAATTAAGGCGATCGGGCCTTAGTCGACCACGCGGGCCCAGTGCGGGTTGGTCGATTTCAGACACACCCTTCGAGTTTCATCGCAGGTATGTGTGCAGGTTTCCTCACGATGTTTTCCTTCACCGTTAAAGCAATCGGTAAGTATGTACGTAAGTTTTTTGAAAAACTCATTGGTACATTGGCCGTCCAGATTTGAACCCGGCACCTCTGGTTAGGGGGACCGAGTCGTTACCGGTTGAGCCACCGACGCTATTTCTAAATTTCTAGTCTTAATAACTATATTAGACTAGCTTTTGCCCGCGGCTTCGCCCTCGTATGGATATCATTTTTATGACTGTATGTGTGATTGTGCCAGCGGTTTCGGGTGATAGTTCTCTTGGTTAATACTTTATATCTAATAACCTCTGGTAAGTTATCTCGGAAAGTAGGTGTATATTGGACATGCTAAAACTAGTTTAAAAACAATGGGTTATTTTAGTTCCTACGGAACCCCTCGATTTTCCGGGATCAGAAACATGTTTTTGTAATGACAATCAGGTGTTATTATATTAAATACATCTAATCTACCAGTGAAAGTTTCATCTCAATACATTAAGCCATTCCAGAGATACAATGTTCTTTCTTTCCTTCCAATGTTCCCGTGAATAATTTTTATCCGGGATTTAAAATATGACGTCACGTAAGTACTGTATTCGTCACTTCAGCGATATTTGACACGCCTAATTGAAGGAAAAACAATGAGTTATTTCGATTCTTCGGGAGCCCTCGATTTTTGGGATCAAAAGTATATGTTCGTAACTATAATCAAGTGTTAACGTATTGAATACTCCTAATCTAACAATTATTTATTAATTAGCAGCGCAGGACCGGACGTCGTGGAAATCCTTGGGGGAGGCCTTTGTCCAGCAGTAGATGTCCTTCGGCTGATATGATGATGATGATGACGATGAATAGGGGAAAGTTTCATCTTAATATAATAAGCCATGCCACATATACAATAGTCTTCTTTTCCTGCGGGAACCTTTGACGTTCCGGGATTTAAAATATCACGTTAAGTTCTACTTTACTTATAGACTAATCCAATCAATAATAGTTAAGTGAATATTAGAACTAAATACGGACTTATCGTATTTTTCGAGTGACTTAAATTTCGTTCCAACAACTTTCACATATTTCAAAAATTTCGTCCTAACCTTTTGATCCCGGTCCGGACGGAAGATTTATTATTAACGTTGTTGCCATAAATTATTCTGGTGTCTCGTGTCAATTATTCTTGCACCCTGGTCCCGGAAAGTTTATTCTTAAGTTTTTCCACGCGGTCAGTGGCCGTAACATTAGAAAATAAGTAAAAGTTACTTTTTTAAGGTTCCGAAGTCAACAAGGAAACCTTATAGTCTCGCCATGTCTGTGTGTCCGTCTGTCCGCGGCTTAGTTTAGAGACTAATAATAGCTGTGATTTGGTATGGTTATACTTATCAATCACGCCCACAAAGTTGTACAATAAAATCTTTAAAAAAAAAAAAAATATGGAAGGTACCTCCTCTAAATGTAAGGAGAGGGTATTTTTTTTTGCTAACGTGCCCTATCGTGTGGGGTATCGTTGAATAGGTCTTTCAAAACAACTGAGGGGTTGCTTAAGTCATTTTTTGATTTAGGGTTTGGTTAGCGAAATTTAAGCTTTAAGGTGCTAATTTTTGTTCGAGTCACTCCCCTCCCCACCCCCCACAAGCTAAACCGCTATTTCAGGTAGTCTAGAAAAAAATTGAAATAATAGGATATGTAATCAACTAGCTTTTTCCCGCGGCTCCACCCGCGTGGACATCGTTTTTATGACTGTCTTTAAGGGTGATTAGTAAATTATGTCGTTTCCCACCTACTCAACTATCTCTGTGAAAAAAATCACAACAATCGAGTATTTTTTTAGTTCCCTCAGAAACTGCATCAGGTTTTGCTATTTTCCCGGGATAAAAAGTAGCCTATGTCCTTCCCCGTGACACAGGCTAAATTTCATAAAGATTGGTCAAGCCGTTGAAGCGTGAAAAGGTAACAAACAAACACATTTTCACATAATATTAGTAAGGATTTAAAAGAAAACTATCACGGCTAAGTAGGCTTTCTTAGGCCCGTATTTATAAATGCTCCCTAAGTATGGCCTGAACGGCTCCTCAGCTGAGTATATCTCAAGTAGTAATCCAGGTCTTAAGACAGTTGCTAATTTATAGACCAACTTTGAGTTAGACTTGAGTGAGTTCAGGTTCAAGTTTGACTTTTAACGCTTTCTAAGAAAGAGTGAATGAATTTGAATGAAAAATTGAACGATATGTTTACGTTTCTTTTTTAGTTTGAAAATATATTTTTGTCGCTACAATTACGTGTTAATCCAACTAAACCAAACATTTAACAACAAAGAAATATGAAATTAATTTAATTTATTAATTAATCATCAAACAAAATAATAAATTCGCTACTTTCCGATTAATTAATTTTGAATTTAATTTATGCTTCTTAATTTGTTAATACGAGAAATAAGTTCACCAAAAAATGTAATGCATCAAATGAAACGTAGATTGACAGAGCTGAGTACGGTCATTACCTGGATGGGTGCGACTGTAGTGGCGTTTTTCTCGACCGTTTCCGTGCTTCTTAAGCCACGCTAAGCCGTTTTTGCCGGTTGCTATCACTAGAGATGGCAGTCAGTAAGCCGTGTCAGATGTCATACAGCCGGCTTGAAAAATCCACTACTGCCAGCCACTAACTAGCCCTACAACCTGCACCAACCCGGACTTGTCCCCCGTATGTGGAGTAACCTAACCTTCTCGAATTTGGAAAGCAGTGGTGATGTTTAATGGGTTGGTAACAAAGTATGCTCATATATATACTTACTTGAAATGATGCTGTGGCATAAAATCTTAATGTTGACAACACGGCTATTTCTGGAGCTATGGGCAGCCCTCGGTTGCCATTTGCAACGAGACCACTTCTTATTTGGCTCACGATATAAAGTACAGGTTCTTGAGAGAACCTGTACCTTTTTTCGAATTTTTCAACCGGTAAGTTGAAGGGATCAGTTCTGTCCCTTAAATACACTTTTGGCAGCCGAAAACCTTCAGGCCAAACCACGTCCTCGTAAATATCGTAATAATCAACATGAAAATTAAAGTTTTCGTCCATTTTTTCAATAATGTTATTTTGGCGCGTATAACTCACAGCAAACAGCTACTCAAGTCACCAATCTCCGTGACTTGGCTTTTGACAATCTCAAGACCGCCTCAAGTAGCGCCTTGAGACCTGAGTTTTGTTTATAAAACAGCGAGCTCCTCAACTCAGTCGCGGATCTGAATCAGCTCCCTTAAGTTTGGTTTATTAATCAACAACCAACCTTAAGACCTTACTCAAGATCTGATCCGGGATTGAGTTCCGTTTATAAATAGGTACGGGCCTTAGTTTAGGAGTAATAGTCGACCAACTTAAGATGTGCGGTTGGATTTGTAAAAAGTTCATATGTTCTATTCGGAACCCTACTTTACGCAAGTCTGACTCGCACTTGGCTGGTTTTTTCTGGCTCTACCTGGTTAATCACCTGAGGTTTCCAACAAACTCTATATAAATAAAAATTAAAAGTGCATCACTTGAGAACGGCTGGACCGATTTGGATACTTTTTAAATTTCCGTACTTGGAAAATAAAAATGGAACCCTTATAGGACCATTTTGTCATCCGTCTGACTTGATGATATCAGCTCCTTCCCCCGTCCCCACCGAGGGGCTCGAGCCTACCCTGAGTTAGGGCGATCGGGTCTTAGTCGACCACGCGGGCCTAGTGCGGTTTGGTCGACTTCACACAAAACCTGCGAGTTTCTTCGCAGGCGTGTGCAGGTTTCCTCTCGATGTTTTCGTTTTCGAGGAGGCGGCGGCCCTAGCCATTACGCCACCGACTCTCAACTCCGTTTGACTTACATGACCCTTTTTTAGGGTTCCGTACCTCAAAAGGAAAAAAAACGGAACCCTTATAGGATCACTTTGTTGTCCGTCAGTCCGTTCGTATGTCTGTCAAGACCCTTTATATCGAGAACGCGTGGAGGTATCGATTTGAAATTTAAACCATATACGAGTACTTCGGTCTACAGTCGCTTGAAGCTGTGAAAACATCAAACTTGTAAGTTGACATAAAAAAAGATACGGGCGTTTAAGCCGCAAGAAACGTATATTTCGACATGGACTCGTACTTGCACGGTTGTGAGAAAACAATCTGAAAAGCTGTCCGGAACATTAGAAATTCGGGAAATACTGTGCTTTTTTCGAGATTTTTGTATTAATAACTCAAGACCTTAACATACGAATCGAACGATGCGCCCTCGTTTACAGTCATAAAAATTATATCCTCGTGAACGAAGCCGCAGGTAAAAGGTAGTTTCAATTATGGATCAGGCTAATAAATCCACTAATCATAAAAAGGGTAGGACGGGTGGCTGATGTGGCAGTAAAGTTCTCAAGTGGCGACCGCGCACCGGAAAACGTAGCGTAGGCAGACGTCCCACGCGGTGGACCGACGACCTGGTGAAGATCGCGGGACGCCGATAGATGCGGGCAGCGCAGGACCGGTCGTCGTGGAAATCCTTGGGGGAGCCTTTGCCGAAAATCGTCCACTGCTGGACACAGGCTCCCTGTCCAGCAGTGGACGATTTTCGGCTGATATGATGAAAAAAGGTTTTGGGCAAATATTTTATGATTTTAAAACCAGCTGTTTGAACTGTCATGCCAAAAAATAAAAGTTTAAAAAAAAACTAAAAACCGACTTCAAAATGAAATTCACTCAAAAGTATGAAATAATATTATTGTACTTAAATACTACTCAGCTCATATACGTCCCCACCGAGGGGCTCGAGCCTACCCTGCATTAGGGCGATCAGGGCTTAGTCGGACCCGCGGGCCCAGTGCGGGTTGGTCGACTTCACACACAACCTTTGAGTTTCTTCGCAGGCGTGTGCAGGTTTCCTCACGATGTTTTCCTTCACCGTTAAAGCAATCGGTAAGTATGTACGTAAGTGTACTTAACTACACAACATTAACCAACAATAACGACATCAAAGGTGCGTTCGAATGAAATTAGGGGCTTAAATTTTTTTTTGATGTCGGTACCAACCAGCACACAGTTACTTAGGTATCAGATGTTTTAGATTCGATGGTTTGCTGACACCGACCTCAAAAAAAATATTTAAGCCTCTCATTTAATTTGTACATTTAACATACAGTCGAATTGAGAACCTCCTCCTTTTTTGAAGTCGGTTGAAAATAAATTCGGTGCGCGGTCATGGGTGGCCAGTGTCCTCGCCTCACTTTCCCCTGCGCCGACGCAGCTACGTCCAAGTTCGCCCCGCCAAGTCACGACCAATGCCACTATTGTAGTGGCTGTTGACGTAATAGAAAATAGTGGTAGGTACCTACGTCAACTTTCAACACGTACCAGGTACTTTTATAACAAATGAAGGCAATATCGATACCATATGATAACTAATAGTAAACACGTATTATACAGGATGTTTTTATAGCGTTCAAGCCGTTAAAGGTAGGTTATACTCATTAAACTCAACAACTTTCTCCGATGAATCCGTACTGAATTCGTAAATTTTTTTTGGTCTTTTCGTACAAAATTGACCGATTGGGCTATTTAAAAGGTGTATTAAATTACCAAAAAAAATTAATAATTCAGTTATGGGTTCTTACTTAGAGAAAGTAGTTCAGTTTCAGCTTACACGCTATTGAAAACATCCTGTATATTATTAGTTAGGCGGTAGTAAAACGGAAACTCCTTTTTGGTCACAAATAAAATCTGTTTGGTTCGGTTTTTTGGCTAGTCGGATAAATGTTAGGTAAAATTTAATTTTCAAGTTTCAATTAAGTAATTAAAGTTTAAAGTCTCTCAACAAGTGGGTCTTAAAATGAACATGGACAAGACGGAAATAATGTTAAATGTCCGTGTCGCACCCACCCCTCTAAAGGTTGGAGACTCTACACTGGAAGTTGTTGACGAATATGTATACCTGGGAAAAACAGTCCAGCTAGGCAGGTTCAACTTCAAGAAAGAGAGCAATCGACGAATTCAACTCGGCTGGGCTGCGTTCGGGAAGCTTCGCAATATCTTCACGTCCCGAATACCGCATTGTCTCAAGACTAAGGTCTTTGACCAGTGTGTGTTGCCAGTGATGACTTACGGAACTGAGACATGGTCGCTTACTATGGGCCTCATAAGATAGCTCAAGGTCACCTAAAGTGCAATGGAGCGTGCTATGCTCGGAGTTTCTCTGCGTGATCGAATCAGAAACGAGGAGATCCGCAGGAGAACTAAAGTAACCGACATAGCTCACAGAATCGCTAAACTGAAGTGGCAGTGGGCAGGGCACATAGCTCGTAGAACAGATGGCCGATAGGGCAGTAAAGTTCTCGAGTGGCGACCGCGCGGTGAAAACGTAGCAGGCCTCCCACGCGGTGGACCGACGACCTGGTGAAGATCGCGGGAAGCCGATGGATGCGGGCAGCGCAGGACCGGTCGTCGTGGATATCCTTGGGGGAGGCCTTTGTCCAGCAGTGGACGATTTCCGGCTGATATGATGATGATGAAAATTTAAGTTTCTTAGCTAGAATTAAAATTAAATAAATTGATTTAAAATACCAGCTATGGTTTCGCTACAGTATAGGTACCTGGGCGGCCGAGCGATGCGGTGCTCGGAGTTCCTAGGCATATGAACTGAAAAGTTTTAAAACCAATGACTTCTATAATCTGTGCTTAAAACTAATTTCCAGAATGATTAAGGCCCAGTGGTACTAAAAAATCTGTCTTTGTCTTTTTCTTTACGTGTAAAGAGGGAAGAAAATAACCACACTTTTACACTTTTTCGATGTTTTCGTTTTTATTTTCCTCATATTTATCTTAAATAAAAATCCATTCGATGTTTTCCTTTCAGTCACCTATGAACTTTATTTTAGTAAATAAATCATATTATCAAATTACTTATTTTAAGAATAAAACCGAAAATAGAAGATAAAATGGCTCGAAAAGAGGTACCTTTGCGAAATTATTCTATAGAGCCAACTTTATTAAATCGTGTTTCCATTTGATATAATCCTTCGTAACTATTCTCTATAATACCAATATGTTTTCCTAGATTTCAAATTTACTGTTAACTACTTCAAAAATTAATTCTAAAAACCTGTTTAAGTGGATTTTTAGGCCTTAAGTTGAAATAAACTCACAACATAAAAAGCATAAATAATAATTTCGCTGAACAACTTTCCTCATGAAACCCATAGTCAAATCCCAAAAAAAAAATTGAACTTCCCTTAGGTACTAAGTTGGCTGATCAGCTGATCGAGTTAGTATGGGAGAGGCAATTTTTTTTTGCGATTTGACTATGGGTTCCATGAGGAAAGTTGTTCAGTTTTATGGGTAGAGGCACCAGTTAAAAAGTTTCAGCAAATTTTGTTACACCTTATATATTGCGCGAAAAAGACGCAGTGCGTGAAAGCTCGGAAATAAGAACTATCTAGGTCGATCTTTCGCCCCCAAAAACCTTTTAGCAATTTCATGCCAAAACTTTGGAGCCGTTTCCGAGAAACTTAATATATACACTTAAAGCAATAAGATTCACATGTCGGTACCTATACATATCTTTTGTAGTTTTTCAATCTTCTGATGTAGAGTAACGACTTAGCTTAAACTGTAGTCAATGGATTTTTTTTTCTTTACTCACCGTTAAAAAAAAAATGTTCTTTATGAAGATTAAAATATTCATGATTACCCTTTAACTATGAAGGAAAAAAAAATTTAGGTAAAAACAATTTTGCGCAAAAATTTCATTTATCTATATCTATACTTGTAATAATTTTCGAAAAACCTAAAAGCTTTTAGGTACAAGCTTTTATTTAAAAAGAGTTTTCATGCTCAAATAGCCAAATGCTTTAATGAATATAAAAAATACACGGTTCCAAATTCAATCAATTCAAAGGCGATAACAGTATTGTATAACCTATGATTCTGTTGAAAAATAAAAGACGACGACGATTGTCACCGGGAAAACGGCTTCGTTCCAAATTTAAGCTTAATCGGACCCCTGGAATTCGCTCTAAAATCGATCGCAAGATTTGAACTAAACATACGTACAATACATATACATTGCAAGTTAAATGAAAGTTTTTAAAATAGTTTTTCCTGACTGATTGATTATAAACGCACAATACGGATCGAGCTGGCTGAAATTTGGCATACAGATAGCAATTATGACGGACACCTACGCTAAGAAAGGATTTTGAGAAATTCCCACAAGGAACGGGATCGCCGCTGGGCATCCGCTAGTATACATATAAAAGCGAAAGGTCACTTAGGGTAAGAGTGGTATGAAAAGCCAGTTTTACACAAGGCCCAAAAAACCTATAAGGGATGAAAAAAATATGGTTTTTTTTCGGTAAAGTTATCATTTAGACGGTATAGAACAAAATTTCGCAGGGGGAATGACGAAAATCTACAAGATCAATATTTATTTGTCGTTGTGAAAAAGTTGATTTTTGGCTTTTTCATAACGGTTTTAAAAGAGTCACCGCGAGTTATGAACGAGACAAAGATGAAATTCAATAACGTACACTATATTAACAGTGATTGTAACAAGATATTTTTGTAGAGGAGAGAAAACACAATATAGACTCCCTAAAAAAATGCTTACATTCTGAAAAATTGCTTGTAACTTGCAAAAATTGTTGTTAACTTGAATAAATAAACCCTCTTTTTTTAAATTTATTAATAATTATGAAAAAGTTTTGCGAGTTGAATTTGCTTTCGATCAACGTGGGATTTCAAAAGCGTCAAGAGTCCAATTTTCTTCCCACAGGGTCCATATTGCCGTCCTTCCCACTACATTTTAACAAAGTGGCTCCTCCATAACTTAAAAATAAAAATGCTTGCGTAATTAAACGTATATCGTAAGAAAGTTTAAAATCTGTAAAAGAATAATCATTTTTTTTTAAAGTTATTGGCATTCGAATGTCAAAAAATAAATATAACAACATCAAAAATTTACTTTAGGGGTCTTAAATCTGTAAAACGTTTTACCAACGTCAGTTTTTAAAAAAATATTATTATTTTTATATGAAGTATTAGTGATTATGCTAATAACTAAAAAAATACACATAAAAAATTTGGTTGGTATTTTTTGCACAATTGAAAATGGAATATCAAAACTCGGCTCCTTCATGCCACTCTTCCCCTACTCCTTAAACACGTAATCTCGAATAATACTTGACCTATGAAGAGTAAACTTGTTAGGTAGGTATTTTATAGAAACGACACGTCAGCTAAGAACGGATTTTGCGACAGGGCCGAATTAAGGGGGTCTAAAGGCTATCTTAAATTTATATTAAATTTGTATGTTTTTGTTACTAAACACAAAAAGATGTGTGGTAGTAAGATTGGCTATCTTAAATTTATATTAAATTTGTATGTTTTTGTTACTAAACACAAAAAGATGTGTAGTAGTAAGATTTTTACCATATGAATTACAATACAATACAGTAATTTTATTGACAACTTATTATTAAGGTGGTCAAAATAAGTTAATTTTTAAATACCCATGGGATGGGAAAAGCGCTAAATAAAGGCGAAGCTGCGGGCAAAAGCTTGTATTGTAATATTTCCATATTAAGTGGAATATCAGATTACAAGAGTTTCGGGGTATTCTCCTGAGACACAGATATATACGTAGGTACCACTTGAACACGACGAACGTCGGGAAAGTTTGTACATGTACCTACATGAAGTATATGTAATTAAATTTGAAACCACAAGATAATTAGAAACAACGATATTCGTGGAATCTTTCAACAGAATGTCTATTCTTGGCCACAAGTACACTTTTTAAATTAATAAGTTCATTTCGAAAAACATAAAAACTTTAAGGTACAAACTTTTATTTTCAAAAAAGCATTTTAATTATTTTGTATTATTCTCAACAAAGTTTTGATCCTAGAGGCGAACCTACATGGTGGCGTTTTCATACAAACTTCAGTACCTCGATATATCGATAGTCAATTTGGCACCGCTGGAGAGACTGTAACACAGCCCAAGTTTCGACCGAATCGAAGGCTTTCTCATAGTCCACGAACGCTAAGCATAGTGACTGATTGTACTCTTCGGTCTTCTGTATAATCTACCGCAGTGATGTATGTGGTCTATGGTACTAAAGCCTTTTCGGAAACTGGCTTGTTCGGGAGGCTGGAAGTCTTAAAACCTGCGTGCGAGACGATTCGTAATGACTCTCGAAAACAGCTTGTACACGG